>CM057452.1:776467500-777717500 GCA_016271365.2 Neoceratodus forsteri
ATAACACCCGTGGCACTGTCTGGTGTCACTTGTCAGGCAACTAGCACCAGTGGTCTGCCCGGTGACCACTGGTGACCCAAGGTACTCGTCCCAGTGGGACAACTGTACCGGAGCAAGCATGGGACTCATTGAGCTCCCATCAAAGCTAGTCCTGTGCCAGCTACTCCTGGGCGCACTAGCCACTATAGCCATTGTGAGTCTTACTGTCTCCTGGATCCCCTGGATCTATGGGGTGGTTGACCCCCTAAAAATAGCTCCATGGTGTATATATGTCCAACCTGTGGAGCCGAATTTTACCTTCTCTAACATTCTAGCAGAGGGCTCTCCCCTGACCATGGTCCTCGGTGGTCTTAAATTAAGGTACCTTCTGAGACCCTCTCAAAAGGTCAGGCATTATGACCGGAGGTCACAGAACAAGGAGAGACCTCCCCCTTTAAGGCATCTACTCTGGCTCCTGCTGGTGACACTTGTGCTAGCAGGGGAAATTGAACTAAACCCAGGACTGTCACTCCAGTCCATACCTACACGGGTGGGCTGGTCAGTGGTAAAAGGGCTGAAGGTGGCCAATCTAAATATCAGAAGCCTGCTCCCAAACCTAACAGAACTTCGTGTCTGGGTAACTCGTCACAGTCCTGACATTCTTGGAATTACAGAAACCTGGCTGAAGCCTTCCACCCCCAGCGTAGCATGTGCCTTCCCTGGCTAAGACCTTACCCACCGTGATCGTCCAGGAAGTAAGAGAGGTGGTGGTATCCTAGTCTACTACTAACTATCTAAACCTGTCAGCCCTCCCTGATCAACAGACCATGCAGTCCCCCTGTGAGGCTCTGCATACGGTACTGTTACTAGGGATGACAAAAAATATTCACATTGTATTTGCATACAATCCTCCAAAAGGAGGCGTAGAGGGAATGACTGGCCATCTTGGTACAGTTGGTGCAGTAACATTGCAGAATGAGCTAATCATTCTGGGTGATCTCAACCTAGATTGGCTGAGTGGCAACACTTAGGCCTTTGAACCGTCACCTGCCAGTCTCTCTCTGACTCAGCTTGTCAAGGATCCTACCAGATGCCCTACTAGTGGTGGTAAGGGCTCACTCCTGGACTGGATCTTGACAAACAGACCTGATAGGATCAGCTCATCGGGTATCCTACCAGACTCTATCTCTGATCACTCCCCGGTGTACTGTGTCTGGAAGGTACCACATCAAAAAATTCCTCATAAAATTATCCAGATCAGAGACTACTCCAAGTTTGATCTGTCCTCCTTTCAAAATGACATCAAGTACACAGATTGGGCGGCAGTTTGGAATGCTAAGGACCCCGCATCCACTATCAGTCACTTTCTTAGCTCACTAAGGGCCCTGCAGGAGAAACATGCCCTCCTCATCAGACAGAAGGTGAGGGGAATGGCTACTAAATGGCTTCATGGTAGCCTCCTGGCACTCCTCAACACTAGAGATAAGTACTTTCTGGGCCAAGTTCAAGGCTACGGCTGACCAAGCTATCTTTCTGAGACATAGGCAACTCAGAAATGAGTGCAAAAAGAACATTAGTATTGCCAAGAGTGAATTTTGCAAATCTGCTTTACTGAACTCGGCTAGGGATCCTAGAAGGTTCTGGAGGAACATTAAACACATTATGAGTGGTACACTGAGCACTGAGTCCACTGATAAGATAATTGATGGTTCCAGCTGTAACAACTCAGAAACCATCTCCAACTCCTTCAACCATTATTTTGCAGATCTGTCGGAGTACACCTCATCATTCCCAAATGATGATGGTGTCAGTGGCAATCAGCCCACAGCACCATCTTCACTCCGCCCGCTTTTTCTGTTCAGGGCAGTGGGTGGTTCAAGAGGTGCAGAAAGTCCTAGTGACCTCCCCACCAAGTGCCAGATAAGATGGCTTAGAACCAAGCTCCTCAGTCTGTGCCCCCTGGCTGGCAACTCTGGTGGTGCACATTTTCACTCTGTCCCTGGCAATTGGAGTTATCCCAGACATATGGAAGGGTTGCCAGGGTAGTCCCAATCTCAAACAGGGGAACCCTAAGCTGATAGAGAACTATCGCCCATATCCATCCTGTCGGGTGGCTAGCAAACTTCTGGAGAAAGTTGCAGGGGCAACTCTCATACTTACAGGCACACGACATAATGACTCCTGTACAGCATGGATTCAGGAAGGCATGGTACCTCATCAGCCCTAGTTACTGTTACATCATGGATTAGGGAGGCCATGGACCAGGGTAAATTCTCGGGGGCCCTCTTCATTGACCTCTTGAAGGCGTTTGACCTGGTTGACCATGCCATGCTGTTGACTCAGCTTAGAGCAATTGGTCTTTCCACTACTGCTCTTAGCTGGTTTGACAACTACCTATATGGTAGAATGCAGCGGGTCAAGTTTGGCAAAGAGCTTTTGGGTCCCATCCCAGTAACAATGGGGGTCCCCCAAGGCTCCATCCTTGGGCCAGTGCTCTTCGCCATTTTTATTAATAATCTCCCCAAAGCCACTGCCCACTGTAAACCAATTCTCTACACAGATGATCTGGTTATCCTGTCTCATTCCCATGAGGTGGGGGTCATCAATCAACACCTGAGTGAAGACCTTATAAACATTCAGGCATGGGTCCTGAACCACAAGCTTGTCCTTAACCTAAAAAAAACCCAGGCCATGCTGTTTGGGTCCCAGGCTAAGATTAAGGCCACCCGTGTGCTGTTCTGTGTATCCGGTAAGGGAGATGTCCCGATCCCTATTACGGACAGCTTCAAATATCTGGGAGTAATGCTGGACTCACAGCTTGACATTGGCCTTCATATTCAGAGGATATATAAAACAGTCAACTGTAAACTGGGTCTGGCCTACAGGGCAAATAACAACCTTACGCCAGCCGCATGTGTTGCCCTTGCGAGAGGGATGCTTCTCTCCTCTTTGTGTTCAAACCTCAAAGTCCAAGAGGGTAGCATCTTTCAGAACAAGACATGTGCAAGAACAAGGGGGCACAATTTGAAGAAAGAGGGGGATGGCTCAGTGGTAATGTGAGAAAGTCATTTTTCACAGAGAGGGTTGTGGATGCATGGAACAGCCTTCCTGAGGAGGTTGTGGAGTCAAGAACAGTGGAGGAATTCAAGAATGCATGGGACAGACATAAGGAAGTCATAGCGGGGGTAGGAGGAAGTAAGCTGTTGGTTAACTAGGATCTGCAGCTTATCTGTTAGGTAGGAAAATGGGCAGACTAGGTGGGCCAAGTGCTCCCTTATCTGCTGTCAAATTCTATGTTTCTATGTGTTATGGGCTCCTGCTGCTTGCTAGGACCACTAAGGCCCATCTCTCCAGGTGGTCGACGGCTTATAACAATATCTGACGCTTCACCCTATTGGCCCCCCCCCCGGCTAACTCATCACTGTGATCTCTACAATAAGCTAAACTGGCTCTTGCCTACAAAGCACATTGACTTTGTCTTTGGCCGCTTCACTGGTAAAGTCCTCAACACAGGTACCCCTCCAAGGGTGGCAAGCTTGCTGGCCCAAACTGTCCCCTCGTCATATCACATTAGGTCTCAGGGGTCTGCCACACTCAAGGTACCTGTGACTAGGACCAAAATGGGTGAAAGGGACTTTGCAGCATGTGCCCCTAAACTTTGGAACATTTTCCCAACCCAGGTCTGTGCTGCCCCCTCGCAGGGCAGCCTGCGCTTCTTCCTTATGGAGTCATCTTAAAATTGTATTGGCCTGCTGGTGTCAAAAACCCTGTGACATATGTCACATCTGCATCCATACAAAACTGCTGGCCCTTAAGATGTAGTATTTCTGTACTGCTCCAAAATTGATGCAACACTTATCTCAAGATGTGTAATCTTACCTGTAGTCTCATGACGTGTAACCTGTTCCTAATCATGTGTTGTGTAATCTTACCTTGTAGTCTCATGATGTGTAACCTGTTCCTAATTATGTGATGCGTAATCTTACCTTGTAGTCTCATGATGTGTAACTTGTTCCTAATTATGTACCATGTTGTCCCAAGTGTGTAAGTATGTAATTTCCTATAATCTCCTGGGTTGTACCTGAAAATAGGCAAATTGGCTTGTCTAGTGAGCTTACCTGGTTAACAAAAGCTAAATAAATAAATAAATAAATGATGCTGTGCAGCAGCAGGCCACACTCACCTTGACTTTTATGGACACTGCCATAACTATATTAAATGAGCTGCAAACTAAAATTGATGAGTGGCTCATGTGGCAGGACATGAAACTAGGTTTATTTCCAGCAAAAATAGCAGGAATGTTCTTATTATAGGTATAATTTAGAGTAGACTATTATTATCCACTACAACATCCAAATCAATTAACAAGACAGTGTAACATACAGTACAACAGAAAAGGAGTACAAGCCAGTGTTGTTAGCCCTGGACACTTACAAGATGGGAATTTTCCCTGCAGGCACTGTACCCAGTGTAGCAATATAAGCAGGTGCAGAGTTTGTAGACCAAGGTTCTGGGAAAAATTTGCAATTAAGAGCCATATAGATTGTGGACGTATTGGACTATTTTTTTTTTTTATTATTATTTTTAATCAGATGCCCTTGTAATGCTACATATATAGGACAGACAAGCCAAGAATGTAGAAAAATGGTGAATGTGCATAAAAGCTTGATCAGAAATAAGGATTTCACAGCACATCTTGCCAAATATTTTGTAAAAACATAATCATACAGAGAGCTCATTTAGGATTCTAGGTATGGAGAAGGTTAATATTTCTGCTGGAAGTGGAGACCTTAGAAAGGCTCTTCTTCACCAAGAGTTGTTTTGGGCATTTTCCCTTAAATCATTAATCCCTCCATTTGGACTTATAACTGAAGAAAACTGACAAGCTTTATTACTGATTGTATATGTTTTAACTGGCATTGAGAATCTTTTTGTCGAGGCAATAATAGGATATTTTGTTGTCTCTGGTAATGTATTGTGATATATGTCTGGGCTTCTCATATATACCAAGCCATTTTGGGGTTTCATGAATTACAGGAAGAATGTTTCAGTTTGAATTCACTCTAATACCTCTTTAGAGAAAATAGGGTGACTCCGTGTTAACAGTGTTCCAGTGTGTAACGTCTTGGGTAGGGGTTGGAGCAAAGTTGTTGATGTACCTTATTTTAATCACCTAGTACTGGTTCAGTCAGTTTCTACCCTGTTGTTTTGGTCCCTTAACATGTACATTGGGCTTGCAGCATATATAAGGATGATGTCTAGACAAGTGGAATCTTTCACACATGGAGCAGCATTTAGTCATATAGTCAACAGGAAACATTTAATGAGAGTTACTATTCTTCTGTAATAATGAATTCTATAATTTGATTTATTTACTTTGTTTAGTAAAGGTTTTATATGGTTCATTTGATTTCAATCTAATTTCTACCTTGAAGTCAAAAAACATAGTTTCCTCTTAATTAAAACAGAGGTTTGGGTATCTCTGAGTCTATACCTGCATCTGCCTGTATCAACCAAGAAGGTTCAACCGGAGGCAGTATGGCGCAGTGAGTTAAGGCTTTGAGCTGCAAATCTGGAGACCTAGGTTTGAATCCCACAGCCCCCTAGGTGCATACTGTGTGACCTGAGCAAGTCACTTAACTTCCTCGTGCTCCCAGGTTGCACCTGCAAACAAGCTTTCAGCTTAGTGTGTCTCACCTGGTAAAATAATTGGTTAAAAAAAAAAAAAAAATATGACTGATTTGTGTGCTATGGCATGCACTACTGGACACCAGGGAGCAGTTTGATCATAATGGAGACAGCACAGGCAGTGATATTGTGGAGAGGTTGTTAGAGATGTGTGTACTGGCCATCTATTGTGCAGCAGAGTGAAGTTCAAGGTTTATGATGTGACAGCCATAGTAGGTCCCCATTATAAGCATTACATCAGGTCTCTTCTTTGGGGGGGGGGGATTCAGATACTCAAACTCAGGTATTGACAGAGCTTGAGCAGAAACACATGAACATCCATCAAGGCAAAGATAGCAAGCAGCAGAAGCAACATGCTTCAAGATGTATTTTGTTGGGAGTATCACCCTCATCTGCTACAACTACCAGCATAAAGTTATCCTAATCCTCCAGCCGCTCCACAGAAACTCAGAAACATCATTAAGCAAGCAGTCACAGTGCCAAAAATCTTCTATGTGCTGTTCTTTCTCAGGAGGTGTATATAGCAAAAGGTTTGCTTTATCTGATCAAGAGAGTGGCTGCCTTGGCTGTGCAGGCATACATGGATGACCCAGAATAGCTTGGACCAGATGATGAACCATTTCTTTAACAACAGAGTAAGTTGACAATGAGCCTGCAATTGCAAAAGTTGCTGTTGAGTACCTATCCTGCCCAGCAGCCAATGTCAGTTACGAAAGAGAGTTCAGCACTGCAAGGGCCATCATTACTGATAGTAGAACATACCTTTCTAATAACAACATAGAAATACTGACATTCATAAGAATGAACATATAGCACATTCCACCTGGCTACAAAATTAGTTAGATCGAGGTACCAAGAAAAATTAGAGGGAGAATCACAGCAGAAGTCAGGAGTGAAGATGGAGGATGAGGATGACAGTATCCTTATAGATGACCGATCAAATGAGAATAATGCTGAGAGTCATTTTGAATGCATTCAGAAAACAACATACCTGTTTACACTGACCATTTCTACATTGGTGTAGGAGGCTTGGAGAGTGGCACAAGAGTACATTTGCATGTTTAAACTGTGCAGGCATTAAACCTGAGTAACTATTCTGCCCCTCTTCCAGCCAAAGTTGCTGAACTGGTGTGGGTGTTTTCAAGTGTAATGTAAATGGTGACTATTTCAGACAACACTGGTGAGGATAACTTAGAATCTCAATGCTTTGGGCACTCATTGTAGGACTGGTCAAACAATGCAGTTCTCAAGAAGGAAACTGTCAAACTGATGTGACAACACTACAGCCATCCTTAAAGGGGCACTGTCAGCTTTTTTCCTTCATTTTTTAGAAAATCTAATCAGTGTGCCTGTTGGCACACACCGATCATATCTGTACTTTAGAATGCCCCCATAGGTATACAAAATAAGTATCTGTACCTGTTTTGATGATTTTTATTTAAATCCCTTATTCACTCAGGCCAAACTTAAATAACCCACCACCTGAAGTGTCTCCATCTTGAGAATGCACCTTGGGCAGGAGCGCAGTCCCAACATGTAATTTTTTTCCCATGCTGACTGTAAAAAGATGTTCACTCGCTCTTGTGCATGTGTGGGATTTAGGATCCACATTAAAAATATACATTGCGGCCCCCTCAGAGCTCGGTTTTAATTATCAGGCACCACAAAAGGCTCATGATTACTGCTTTTACTAAGTGAATATATTTTTACAGTCAGCATGGGAAAAAATACACCTTAGTGCTAGGCTCCTGCCCGATGAGTGTTCTCAATATGGAGATGCTTCTGGTGGCTGGTTATTTAAGCTCGGCATGAGCGAATAAGGGATTTAATTAAAAATCATCAAAACAGGTACAAATACTTCTTTTGTATACCTATGGGGGCATACTAAAGTAGATATGATTGGTGTGTGCCAATAGACACACTGATTAGATTTTCTAAAAAATGAAGGGGTGAAGCTGACAGTGCCCTAAGCAGTGTACACAGCTGGTTACAAAAAACACACGGTGCAGACTAACACCAGTGTGAGCTACAGTGAAGTCTGCTAGGATGAAGTGCAGTGTCATAGTTTCCCTGCATGACAAAAGGGATTAACTCCCTTTGAAATTGCATTGTTTCCTGAAGTAACGCTACTGCAGAATTCAGCAGAATTGGGCTTCATTCTGGCCATCTTCACTGTACACTGATGTGTAACAGCTTGGGCAGCATAACCGGGGCTTTAAAATGGTAATACTGATGTCCAAAGAGGACATCCTATTTACTCAGATGGCTTATTTATTTCCAGCACCGTCACGTAGAAACATAGACAATGATGGCAGAAAAACTCCAAAGGTCCATCTAGTCTGCTTTATTTTTCTTATTTGCCCAAAGGTCTATTGTCCATAGTGGTTGTATCCCATTGGATCAACCCACCTGCTCACTTACCTACTGCTATTGATCTGAGCAACCACCACACCCTTCACTCCATCCCACCCATGCTTGAAATCACTTATGGATTTGGAGCCCATCACCTCAGGTTGACATACTGTTCCATGGTTCCATAACCCTTTCTGTAAAATAGAACTTCCTTACATTCCTCTTAAACCTTCCCCCGCTGGTTTCCACTCATGACTTCAGGTGCTTGACTTTGTAGTCCTGCTGAATAGGTCTCTATAGTTCACCTTCTTTACTCCCTGAATGAATGTGAAGGTCTCTTTCATATCTGTTGTCTCTCCTGGTCTGCTGTGCATACAGGTTTAGTGCCTTGAGACTATCTCCTTAAGGTCTGCCTTGTTGACTCTGACTGAATCATCTTAGTCAACCTGCATTACACTGTGTACAGCCTGTTCTTATCCTTCCTTTGGTGAGCACTGTAGAACTGAGCACATTATTCCAGGTGCAGGATCACCAGTGACATATATTATGGTAGAATAACCTCCTTTTTATGGCTGTGGGCGTACCCTATAGCCATCTTGCTTTATCGTTAAAAATAGGATACTGAATCACAGCTTTTTTAGAGTTTTCAGTGTATCCTTCGACAACTGACGATGGCCTCTGGCCTGACTATACCCGCCCCCCGTCGCCTCTCAACCTAGGAATTGTATCATATCTGCAATTCTACCTATATGGTGGAGGGTCTAACTAAGTAAATCCTAACATTTGAATGTTAGCTGTGCTGTTCCTTGTAACAAACCTGAAACTTCATTTTGCAATTGTTATTACTGTCAGTCTGTATCTCATCTCTGTGATGTGGAACCTTTGTAAATGAGTCTATAACTCAATGATATTTTCTGAACCAAATCAATAAATAAAAATAAATAAAACTACAAATCAATATGCCAGTTGAATGAAATACATTCTTCCCTCCATTGATTAGACCAGTTGCAACACTATTTTTTCAGCTTGTTTATCTGTTTCTTGTCTCTCTCCTCATGCCTGCTTTAAGTGACCTGACAGCTAGTACGTATCAGATTATATGGGATTTTTGTTGACTTGTACCTTCTTTATATTCAGATAATCCCTTCATAGCTTTTCAAGGCTGAGGACCTTGTGTTTAAGAATCACAGTTCTGTTGTGCTATGCTAGGGAACTTGCAGCGCACCTCCCCCTCATTACTGACAGTCCAAAGTTGAAGTCATTGAAGCATAAAGAAGAGAAGGATCTATAGTCAAAGACCTAGTAAAACATTTGGTTCAGTGAGATTTATTTCTCAGTTCATCTACTTTGTCTTGTGGTGTGAAGCCAAATAGTTTCTTGTGTCACTGGTCACTTCTGGCATGGGTGGTAAGAGGTGGTCCCTGTGTTATAAATGCATGAAGAGGGTGGGCAGCTAGCATTTTGCAGTTGAAAAGGTTAACCCATTATTAACCTAACAAAACAGAGCACATGCCAGGTTGCAAATGATTTCCCAAAAATGAATACAGTGGTACAAAAAAAAAGTCACAGATTGTAAGGAGCATCCTTATTTATTTATTTATTTATTTATTTATTTAACAGACTTTAGGATTACAACCTTTGAGTCAGGGACTCATTTACAAAGGCTCCGCATCAGAAAAAAAAATACAAACACTTAATGCATATAGACATAGAATGGCAGCTAAAGTTTACAGTTTTTCCAGTTATACAATATTGCAGAATCAAGATCAGCTATACATTGCATTGAATTTGTTACTGAGAGCTGTATTTTACAGTTTTCAAGAGAACAATAAGTTTGCTGATAGAGGGAGGGGGTAACAGGTTTGATATTTACAGTGAACTAGAGAATTGGCTGTGTCATTAGAATGTAGACAATGTATGGATTATTAAAAATAAATAAATACATAAAATAAAATAATATAAAATAAAATCCAATCATGTAGATAACTCAGTATTGATATACAGCTGCACACCACCACTATGCAGTAACTTCATACATATAAACATAGAAACATAGACTTTGACAGCAGATAAGGACCACTTGGCCCATCCAGTCTGCCCATTTCCCTACCTATTGCATAAGCTGCAGATTCTAGTTAACCAACAGCCTATTTCCTGCAACCCCCCACTATAATTGCCTTATGTCTGTTCCATGCATGTTTGAATTCCTCCACTGTTTTAAACCCCACAACCTCTCCAGGAAGGCGGTTCCATGCGTCCACCACTCTCTCCACGAAAAGAATTTCCTCACATTACCCCTGAGCTGTCCCCTCTAACTTTAAATTGTGCCCCCTTGTTCTTACACATCTCCTTTTCTGAAAGATGCTACCCTCCTGGACT
The DNA here is from genome assembly GCA_016271365.2 of Neoceratodus forsteri. Lineage (NCBI taxonomy): Eukaryota > Metazoa > Chordata > Ceratodontiformes > Ceratodontidae > Neoceratodus > Neoceratodus forsteri. The sequence continues at coordinate 776,477,899 of CM057452.1, forward strand.
TTTTTGATTCCCTTGAGGTACTTAAAAGTTTTTATCATGTCCCTCCTGTCCCTCCTTTCATCAAGGGTAAACATATTAAGCTCTCTCAGCCTCTCTTCATATGGTTTCTGATGTAGACCATGCACCATTTTAGTTGCCCTCCTCTGGACTGCTTCAATCCTGTCTATGTCCTTACGTAGATGAGGTCTCCAAAACTGCACGCAGTACTCCAGATGGGGTCTCACCAATTGTCTGTATAGAGGGATAACCACTTCCCTTTTTCTACTTGTGATGCCCCTCCCTATGCATCCCAGTATCCTCCTGGCTCTCCTTACTGACTTTTCACATTGCTTACCCACCTTTAGGTCATCTGATATGACTGCACTCAGATCCCTTTCCATTATTGTTGTCGTTAGTACCTTCCCTGCTATTGTGTACTCTTCTCCTGGATTTTTATTTCCTAGGTGCATTACTTTGCACTTCTTTGCATTGAATCTAAGTTGCCATATGTCTGACCATTCCTCCAACCTTGCCAAGTCCCTTCTTATCCTTTCTACCCCCCCTTGTGTATCAACTCTGTAACAGATCGTTGTGTCATCCACAAAGAGGCATACCTTTCCTTCCAGACCGTCCGCAATGTCACCTATAAAGAAGTTAAAGAGGACTGGACCCAGTACTGTGCCCTGAGGTACTCCACTAGTAACCTCCCTTTCTTCAGAATGTGTTCCATTCACTATTACCTTCTGTGTCCTGTTGTGCAGCCAGTTTGCTACCCAGGCTACTACCCTGGGTAGCAAATATAATATGTACTTATCATAGATTACTGCTCACAGTTTTGGGGAGCTTTAAATATTACTATTACTAAAAGGAAGACAATTGTATTTATTCAGAGGAAGGCAACAAGACATGGTTTGGAACATGAAACATATAAGGACCTTTGAAACTCCTCAGACTACATTATTTATTGATTTATTTATTTTGAAAAGTTTCACCAGGAAAGGCATACTGAGCTACAATACCTTGCTTCCAGATGCGTCGTGGGTGAAAGGGGAAAAGGGAATACAGTACAATTCTGAATACAAGATCCAAATAAAAAATATACATAGAGCTAAGTCTGTACATACTACCGAATAAATTTAAAGCTATACCAGACATTTTTGTGGGATGGACAGGCAGCACTTGCCATCCAGAATATAGTCTATATACATATACGCCTGTTTTTAAGCATATACAAACATGCTTACTTTTGTACTTATATACCATACATATACATACACACAAAGCATTTAAACACAGATACATTTTGCTTTTTCAGCACTTGGGGTAGCAAGTAGCAGTGTCAGTGGCTCAGCAGGTTGCACACTCGCCTCTGAGGCTGGAAGATCAAAAGACTATGGGTTATATCCCCACACCAGGCACTTGGGTAAAATCCCAATACTCACACTGTCACAATGCTCCAAAATCTACAGGGATTCTTGTATTTTAAAGGGATTTTGAGCCATCTACAGGGGAATTCTTCCCATAGAATTGCATTGGTTATACAGGAAAACAAAGCAATTCTGCTTCCATATGAAATAATGTAGAACACAAGAAAACACAGGAAAATCACATAGGAGTTACAGGAAAAATGCCAATTCAATCTGGGAGCACTACACTGCAGTGCAGCATGAGGGGGATGCTGCACTATTGAGGTGAAATCTTTCAAATGAGACATTAAACCAAGGTCCTATCTGCCTGTTCTGGTGGTTGTTCAGGTGGACATTAAAGATCCCATGGCACATCTTGAAAAGAGTAGGTGAATTTTTATTAACAAAGAAAACTATGTACAACACAGTAGTAGAAATGACACACAACAACTAAAAAAATCCGAAGGTAGGTTACTAGCTCCCCTTTCCAAACCCACATAACAAAGCACCTTAACCTGTGATACCCATCACCAAAACACCACTCAACACCCCAAATTCACAAATCAAAACTCCCACTAGTAATCCCTGTGTCCCCAAATGCAAACCCACTCACAGGGGCCGCCATGGAAAAAGGCTCCACCAAGATTACATAACTCTGCAGGGTAGAATATCATTCTCTTTTCTGGAAATAATACTTATTTCTTTAACTATTACTGCCACCCATCCTTCCACTGGGTTAAGTTTTTGTTGCTAAATAGATTTATAACGCACATGCCAAATAGCCCATTTGATACAGGCTAGAACCACCTGCAAAGTCCCAGGATGTAAAAATCCCACCCAGCTGTTCAAACCCCATAAACCAAGATCTGATAAGACATTTTGTTAAAAATTGAGAATTCCCAGGTAGTAGCCAGTAGTTGCTACAATGTCCTTATATGATTATAGGAGAAAAATAAATGGTCCATGGACTCCACCTGTAACTCACAGGAATTTTTCAAGCTATGTCTCTCTTCCAGACATTTATGATGATGGTTACCACAAACATTTAACCTGTCATAAGAACAAAACAAAACCATATCCCACATCTTTGGCAGAATACATTTTTCTATCAGCTGGCTTGTCAGACACTTCACTGGAATGTCTGCCATGCAATGAAACCATGGTGTCATGAAAAGGTTAGCTTGTAGCACATGAAAATAGAACTCCTTCCTTGTTTTATATAAGACACACTCCATGCTAATCCCCCATTGTTTTAACTTTTCAAAACACCCAACCAAATTTGTTGTAGCAGTACAGGACTGTGTCCAAAACATCCCCCACACTTCAGAAACCCATTTATCAAATAAGTATAGCCCTCGATTATGTAATAAAGGAACCCATATGATACCTCAGCCCTGAGGTACCGGTATAAAATTAGCATAAATATAGAAGGAAAAAAAATACTACTGGATTAATCCTCTGGAGACCACCTTGTTTGATAGGTCTACATGTTTCTGCACATTTAACAGGATTCAGATGGCTCTCCCCCATAAAAGCCAAAAGAAAATACTATAAATTTTAGGTTCCAACTGGAGATGGAGGGGATACACATAACTGATGTACAGAAACAGCAGCAAAATAAAAGCTTTTAACAGAGACACCCTTTTATGATTTGTCATGGACCAAGCTTTCCATCTATCCACATTCATCTCGGCCTCCCGAGCTGCTGCCACCCAGTTTTCCAAAGCTGGATTGGCACCCCCAAACAAAATTCCCAAGACCTTAATAGGGCATTCTATAATCTGAAGTCCCCCTTACTAATTACTCCTGCCCCTGTCCCCCATTTGGGGCAATACCCTGACACTTCTCCTTGTGAAGAACAGACCCAGACCTAGAAGAAAAGTAATGTATTATGTTCAATGCAGCAGTTCCGGAACTTTCATCAGCAGACATCAGGAAAAGATCACTGGCATAGGCCATAACACTGGGATACACTATACCAGGATTTCCAGTTTTATGTTTAATCCGTGGATTGTTCACAATTTTCCTAATCAAAGAATCAATACTGAAAACATACAGCAACAGGCTAAGGGAGAACCCTGATGGATGCCCCTGAGTATGCTAACAGGTACTTCAGGTAGACCGTTCACCACTGGTCTAGCAGAGGCAGTTTTGTATAATCATTTTACCCACGTGATAAATGTAGGGGATAGGCCATATTTTCTTAAGACAAAAAAGAGAAACTGGTGTTCTACTGTGTCATATGCTTTTGCGTGATCCAAACTAATAATAAAACCTTCCAGACTGGCTCCTTCACAGATTTCTCTGAGGAGAAACATTGTCCTGGATTTTATGCTGTGGAACAGCACATGTTTGGGATGGAGCAATCAAGACTTGAGCTGCTTTGGCCAATTGATTGGCCAGTATTTTACTCAAAAGTTTCCAGTCTGTATTGCTCAAACTGATAGGTCTTCAATTTGTTAAGTCAGACTTGTCCCCCTTTTTATAGGGGTAAATTAGAAAACATTCCAAGATGACCTGTGGAATGTCCATGGCTCCCTGTAACAGGTCATTAAATAGAGCTGCCAGGTACAAAGATACATGTTACAGGAGTTTTTTTGTATACTGGTAAATCCACTGAGAGACCATCTGGCCCCAGTGCTGTACCTCCCTTCATGGCTGTTAAAGCATTTCCTATCTCTCCAGGTGAGATTAGGGCAAGAAGTTGCTCATTAATCTCTTGTGAAAGCTTCATAATTGGGATGTCTTGAAGGAAACTTGCAGCAAGCTCTCGGACCATGCTGTCAGATCCAAACAACTTTATAGTGTGGGTATAAACTAGTTGCACCATTTCTAATTTATGGGAAGCTAAGGTACCATCTGGCCTTTGGATGTGTTCCATGTATTTATCCTTAATACGATCTTCACAGCAAAGGAGAAAGATAACATTGTTTACTAATCTGAAGCCTGTTTCCAGATGCAATCTGGGAGCACAAGGAAGTTAAGTGATTTGCTCAGGATCACACAGTATGCACCTAGGAGACTGTGGGATTCCAACCCAGGTCTCCAGATCTACAGCTCAGAACTGTACTATACTGCCTCCTTGACAGGAGTCATAGGGGTTCAGCTGACTGCTGGTCCCTTGGGTCCCATATATTTGCTAGGCCAACAAAGAGGTTGCCCTATCATACTGCACCAGGAACATTTCCCATTTGAAATTTTTAGTTTGCTACGTAAAGTCAAACCCTGTTTCAAAGGCTGTAGAAAGTAATGACTGTAACTGCTGCTATACTTCAAGATACTGAACATATAGAACAGAGTGATGCTGTTTAGCCCAGTAATGAAAGATACTCTTTAAGTCATATTTGGTCCACCAACCACAGCACTGGACTATCATATAACTCATATACTGATTTCTTAGCCACAATTAGGTCCAACAAGGAAAACCACTTCTCCTGTTCCTCAAGGATGGAGATGTTCAACCTCCACATGTGATGTGCCTCTGGTTTGTTAATAGCAGCTCCTATCTTGATTGCTAGAAGCCCATGATCAGTAGTTTCAATAGCCACCGGCTTATACCATGTAAGTGGCACCCAGTGTGATAAAAAAAGAAAATGCATTCTGGAGGACAATTGTCCTTAAAAAAGAGTGTGGCCTGAGGGCAGCATGCCTAACCATGACCCATTGTTCAAGTTACCTGTTGCGATCAAAAATCTCAAAAAATTAGAATTAGAGCATAATTTCTGTGTAGAAACATAGAAAACATAGAAGTTAAAGGCAGATAAGGACCACAAGGCCCATCCAGTCTGCCCATTTCTATTTCTTCCTTATGAATATGCTATTGGCCTTGGCTCTGTCAATGGTCTATCTATTTATACTCATCTGTATTGCTCCCTTATGCCTATCCCATGTCTGTTTGAAGCCCTGCACTGCATTCATATCCACCACTTCCTGAGGTAGGCCATTTCATGCATCCACCACCCTTTCTGTGAAAAATAACTTCCTCAAATTACCCTTTAATCGACCTACCTCTAATCTCATGCTGTGTCCTTATGTCCTGCAATTTTTCTTATATTGAAACATGTTAGATTCTTTCATCTTGTTAATGCCCTTAAGGTGTTTGAATGTTTCGATCATATCACCTCTCTCCCTCCTTTGCTCTAGGGTATACACATTGAACTCAGTTAATCTGTCCTCATATGTTTTCTGATGCAGTCCCTGCACCATTTTGGTTGCCCTTCTCTGGACTGCCTCAGTTTGGTTAATGTCCTTGCGAAGGTGTGGCCTCCAATACTGCATGTAGTATTCCAGATGGGGCCTAACCAGTGTCTTGTAAAGAGGGATTATTAACTTCTTCTTCCAACTTGTGATACACCTACTATTACACCCCAATATCCCTCTGGCCTGATCTACTGCTTTAGTGGTCTGCTTGGTTGATTTCAGGCCATCGTTGATGACGACGCCCAAGTCTCTTTCTTCCCTTGTGACTGCCAGCAACTCCCCTCCTAGCCTATAGGTGGCTTCAGGGTTTCTCTTCCCTATGTGCATGATCTTGCAATTCTTTGCCTTAAACCCCAGTTTCCACTCTTCCGACCATTTTGCTGGTTTATCCAAATCTCTTCTTATTCTACCCACCCCATCTGGATCATCTACTCTGTTGCAGATCTTGGTGCCATCTGCAAACAGACAAACCTTACCATCCAGTCCATTTGCAATGTCACTGATGAAGATATTGAAGAGGACTGGCCCCAGGACTGATCAATGAGGTACCCCACTTGTGACTTGCATCTCTTCTGACTGTATACCATTTACCACCGCTCTTTGTTTTCTACCCATCAACCAGTTTGCCACCCAGTTGACCAACTTCTGATCCTCCCCAAACCTACCCAGCTTATTAATCAATCTTCTATGTAGAACAGTATCAAAAGCTTTGCTGAAGTCAAGGTAGATGACATTAACTGCTCCCCATTGGTACAACACTCTGGTTACCCAGTCAAAGAAATCTCTGAAATTAATTTGACAGTACCTTCCTTTTGTAAACCCATGCTGTTTTGGATCCTGTGCTCCTATGGATTCTAGGTGTTGCACTGTCCTTTCCTTAAGGAGTGTCTCCATAATCTTGCCCACTACTGAGGTAACACTGACTGGTCTGTAGTTCCCTGCCTCCTCCCTGCTACCACTCTTGTGCAGCGGGATCACATTAGCCTTTCTCCAGTCTTCTGGAACCTCTTCTGTGCTCAGAGACTCACTAAACAGTTCTGATGATGGCTCTGCTAGTTCCACCCTCAGCTCTTTTAGTATTTATTTATTTCAATCTAGGATTACAATACCTTTGAGCCGAGGCTCTTTTACAAAGGTTCCACATCAGCATGTGTAACAGTCATCATTTTTAGTTACAAACATATAGTCACTGACTTACAGACATATAATAACTAGGTCAAAGACTTGAGCTATGAGCAAGACAAGGAAACGGGGGTGGGTGGTTGGGGAAGTGATGGTAGGAGATCGAGGGGAATGAGGTGCTGGGGTAAGGGGAGTATGGGAGGTGGTTGGGGTGGGGGCAGGAGTGGAGATATGGGGGGGAAGTGGGTGAGGGTGGGAGACAGTGCAGCCAGGGGGCCTTGTTAATGGAATATGACAGGTAAGGTGCTAGGGGTGCAAAGACTGATTGTAAGTCCTGGGCGATGGGGCATTTGTAGCTGGAACGATGGAAATGTTAAGCTGGGCAATCACAGGATACAAGCAGTGAGAGGCACAGCTTGGACTTGAAAAGGCTGAGTGTTGAATCAGTTGCTATGTAGCTGCCAAGAGAGTTGAGCCAGTTGGTTGCTCGATAGGTGAATGATCTTTGTCCTTTGGTCATGCGACATCATGGGATATGTAGTAGATGGGAATTGGATCTCCTTGTAGTGACGATCCTATGTCTAGGCTTAAGGAGGGCACAGACACCAGGTGGGGCCAGACCCATTATAATTTTCTAGGCCGTGATGCAGGTTGGGTATTTTATGTGTTTGTCCAGCTGAAGCTATCCAGATTGGGAATAAAGGTCACATGTGTGAGTACAGTGATGGGAGCCAGTGATGAGAGGACAGGCCTTATTCAGGGAGGTTGCAATATATTTGAGAGCAGAGGTAGTTGCAGACCCATATATGATAAGACCATAGTCTATGATGCTGACGATGGAGCCTTGGACAGTCACTGCCAGTGCTTCTGGGGTTAGGTGTTTCCTGTGCCAGAATAATATGCCTAACCTCACACTGGTAGACTTTGCAACATTGCTGATATGGACAGCGTATGAGAGGTGGGAATCAAGGGTGATGCCGAGGTACTTGAACGATTGTGTTTGCTCTAGGATGGCTCCTTGTTTGGTTGCAATGGAGAGGTGGAGTTGTTTGTTTTTGTTGTGGGGGCTGCAGAAGACCATAGACTTGTTTTTTTTTCTGATTGAGAAGCAGTTTATGATTTAGAAACCAGGATTCGATGGAGGAGAAGGCCTGCTGAAATTTATTCTGTAATTGGATTAGATCAGGGTCTGAGGTGAGGATCACAGCATCATAGGCGTAGAGAATTATTTGTTCTGGGCAGCTGTCTGGTAGTGAGTTGAAGAATAGGCTGAAGAGGAGGACTCCCAGTATGGAACCCTGGTGGACTCCCGAGTGGACCGGTCTAGGGTCCGAGAGTGTATCAGCGATGCTAACTGTTTGGGACTGTTCTTCAAGGTAGCTCTTAAACCAGCCAATAGAGTCGGTTGACAGCCCTGTGTTCTGAAGCTGGACAAGCAGGAGGCGGTGATTGACGGTGTTGAAGGCTTTAGTTAAGTCAATGTAGATTGAGCCTAGTAGTTCACCGGAGTCAAGTGCATTGTGGATTGTGCCGGTGAATTCAAATAGGGCTGTGGAGGTGCTGTGACCTTTGTGGAACCCGTGTTGTTGCTTGCACCGGATGTTGTACATATCCAGGTATTCTGTGAGCTGGTCCGAGATGATGCGTTCCAGTGCCTTGGAGAGTGGGGGTAGTAGGGAGATAGGTCTGTGGTTAACGTGGGCAGTTTTGTCACCACTTTTATAGACTGGGGTGACAGTGGCAGATTTTCATCTGTCCGGGAACTGGCTAAGGCTGAGAGAGAGGTTTTAAATTCTGGCCAAAGGACTAAGCACTTCATCAAATGTGAGAGACAGGATTTTGAGATCGAGGGAGTCATTACTGAATCTTGATTTACCAAGGGCTTTGGTTACATATTTGCGTACTTGGTGAGTCTTGACTGCTTTGAAGTAGAAGTGAAGGGATCTGGAGGAAGTAGTGTTCATTGCGGACAGAGGGGCTTCACCATCTTTGAAGTAGTCCTGGAGTAGGACAGCACTGAGGTCGGTAAAGACTTTGTTAAAGGTAACCGTAATGGTTTTTGAGTTGAGGGTTGTGGTTCCGTTGATTTTGAGTATTGATGAGGGGGGGATTGGGTGGATTCCTGGTGAGTTCCTTTATGTTCTTCCAGAATTTCCAGCCATTGCCCCAGGAGTATCCTGGGATGTATGCCATCAGGTCTCATTACCTTGTCAAGCCTGAGTTTATCGAGCTCTTGTAGTACCCTTTCTTTTGTAAAGGGACTAGTGCACACCTCCCTCCACCCCCCATGTCCATGGTGCTGAGCTGTGTGCCCTACCCTACCTTCTCTTCAGTAAATACTGAGCAGAAGTATCTATTAAGGATAGATGCTTTTACATGGTTCTCCTCCTCACATGCTCCCTTATCCCCTTTGATCTTATTAATACCCCCTCTGGACTTTCTTCTTTCACTAATGTATCTATAGAAAGTCTTGTCACCTTCTTTTACTGTTTGTGCTAGTGTTTCCTCAGTTTGGGGGTTTGCCTGCCTTACTGCCTTCCCTGCCTCCCTTAGGGAAGTTTGGTATGCCCCCTTATCTTCATCCTGCTGTGTTCCCATATATTTCCTGAAGGCCAGCCTTTTGGCTCTGACCTTTTCTGCTACAGTTTTTGAGAACCAAAGTGATTTCCTTCTTCTTTTGCACTTCCTTTTTTCACTAGCACAATGGGATGTTGTTTCAAGTACTGTGTCTTTAAAGCTTGCCCACTTTGCCTGTACTCCCTCATGTGTATTTCTTTTTGCCAGGTCTAGCTTAACTCTGTTGGCCATCTTATCAAAATCAGCTCCTCTGAAGTTCCATATTATTGTCTTGGAATGGGATGAATTTGTTCCAGTGGCCAAATTGAACCATACAATGTGATGGTCACTGGCCCCAAGTGACCTTCTACCTGGAGATGTGTGATTCTTTCCCTGTTAGTCTGTACTAGATCTAGGCTAGCCCTGTCTCTTATGGGTTGTTGTACTAGTTGTCTAAGGCCCTCCTCCTGCATGGAATCCACCATGTGTCTAGTTCTGGCAGATGTCCCTGCTGGCATTGACCAATCTGTATCTGGCATGTTGAAGTCTCCCATTATCAGAACCTTCCCTTTAGCTATCATATTTTGTATATCTTCTAACAGTAATGTGTCTATGTCCTCCCCCTGGTCTGGAGGCCTGTACACAGCCCCAGTTCGTATGGCTGTCCAATTTCCTGTTTCCAGGGTGACCCACAGTTCTTCTTGCTTCTTATGTGCATTCTGAATTTCTGTAGGTTTGATATTTTCATTGACATAAAGGGCAACTCCACCCCTCCTTTTTGCACCTCAGTCTCTTCTGAACGGTACATACAGTAGCTAGGTACTGAAGTCTCCCAACTGTGGTTACTGGTAAACTATGTCTCGCTAATGGCTACTATGTCCAGTTTAGCCTCTGTCATTATTGCCTGCAGGTCTGGGAGCTTGTTTCCGAGACTGCGAGCATTTGTGTACATGACTTTCCATTTGCCAGATTTCGGTGTGTTAGTTGTTGGGCGAGGTCCAGCATTTTCCCTGTGCATCGTATGGGGAGACAAACATTTTTTTCTTTCCTGGTGATGCAAATGCACCGCAAACATGCTGAACTCCTGTTTGACCACTAGCTGGGGGGGAAGGATGTTCTTCCCATTTGACGTATGGGGTGCTGCACCCCTCTCCCCATTTGCTAGTTTAAATATTCTGCAAAAGCATCAAACTTCTGCACAAATGCACTGACTCCCTCCTCAGTCAGATGCAGTCCATCAAATTTAAAGAACTTACACTACCAAAACTGTTGCCAGTTCCCTACAAATTTGTGTCCTTTTTCCTGGCATCAGCCCTTGAGCCACATGTTTACCTCCCCTATCTCCCCTTCTCTGGCCTTCCGTCCATCTGCCCCCCTCTGCCAGACTGGCAGGATCTCAGAGAAGGAGATGCCAGACAAAATGGATGATAGTTTGTCACCCAGCCTGGTCAGGTGTTAAATGGCCTCCACAGCTGACTGGCTGGCAAGATTGTTAGTCCCTATGTGTACAAGGACATCAATGTTTTCTCCTGCTTCCTGAACATTGTCTCTCCACGCTGATGTACCTGGGAGACATGTGACCATTACCCCTGGCTGGAGAAATGTATCAGCTCCCCTAATCATGGAGTCTCACATGATCAGAAGTTTTTTTGATTTCCTTTTTTGCCTTTTTTGTTTTGGTTCCTGTTTTGCGCAAGTTTTGTTGTGCTAACTCCTGTGCTGCAGTGTCCTGCTCCGTAGTGTCCTCTGCCACTTTATTTGGTTTCAGAGATACAGTAGAGTCAGACACCTGTTTATAGTTTTTATATGGTTTGTAGAGGTGATATGTTGGAGAGCACCAAGTGATGGGGCACCCGAGTTGCCCCTCCTAACCACCTGCCAACCTCCCAGACCAACTACCTTCTGCGGTCACAGTGCTTCTGTTGGATGTTTGGGAAATTACGGGCAGTTCTCATAATATATTTCCTCTTGAATATGCAATTTGAGGCATGCAATCTCTGCTCATGTTGCCTGAAGCTGAGCCCTTAGGTCTCCAATGGCCCATCATGTAGGACAGTGTCCTAATTCCTGTAAAACTGCCCTTCTGAAAAGTGTTCAGCAGTACCTGCAGTTAATGATATCCATTCCAGATAAGTTGCTGGGTTTATAACCTGGTCAGAGTAATTTGAAGGAAGAAAATTAAGGCAAAAGTTTGATTTTGTGTTTTGTTTGTTTGTTTTTGTATAACTTATAACAAGTTAAATTATTAGTGCCCCTGTAAATAAGGTCACTGTGTGGATACCACTCTGGTCTGCCCCTTCCTTCTTTGCTACAGGAAATGTCATGACTGTGCTACCCTACAAAAGGAATGTAGTATGGGGTGGTTGGGGGTTGGGGTGGGTGGCTGGGCTCTTCCCTTGCCGAAAAAGAAGAACCACAGACAAAAGAAACAAGGAGGTAAGAGCAGAAACAATCAGCCAGCAACAAATGCAGTAGCCCTGAAAGCTTATCCTAATGATAGCTAAAACTGTAAAACCTGTAAAGCACCACCTATAATAATTTCACAGAAGATATACCCTGTAATAAACACTTTAATAATAATATTTTATTTACACAGTGCCTTTCCATTTTCAAGATGCCTTACAATTTAAAACACTTTAAAACAGACTTTAAAATCTGAAAATCTTAACATAGCTAAAAAGACTTAATCAGAATACAATTAAATTTTCCACAAATTCCTCTTGCCAAAGACAGGTTTTTAATCCCCTCTTAAATTCCTCCACGGAGGTACACTCCCTTAACCAGCAGGGTAGAGAGTTCCAAAGGGTGGGCACCACATACAAAAAGGCTCTAGAACCAGATGATTTCAGGTTCACCCATGGAATCTCTAGCAACCCCTTGCTGGTCGAGGAGAGTGATCAACCAGGGCTGTAAGGAACCAGAAGTTCTTTCAGATAGGCTGGACCCTGACTGTGAAGGGCTTTTAAAGTCAGTAAACTGACTTTAAAGGTGATCCACCACCATATAGGCAGCTGGTGCAGTTCGTGCAGGGTGATATGACAGGATCTACTAGAGCTCATCAAAATCTGGGCTACTGCATTCTGCACCAGCTGCAGGTGGTGAATTTCAACCCCTGAAAGCCCAAAGTAAAGGGAGTTGCAGTAGTCCAAGGACAAGGACACAAAGGCGTGAACCAAAGTTGGAAGGTCGTCAGACGGAACCGGATGCCTAACTTTGGTGATGTTCCTAAGATGGTAAAAGGAAGTCATGAAGACAGCTGACACCTGTGACTGCAGTGTCAGTCTGTCATCAAAGACCACCCCCAGGTTACACACCCATTCAGAGGTAGGGAGAGAGATGCCGCCAAGAAAAATTCCTGAGTGTGAACCAACATCTGACTCCTCTATCTGTCAACCCGGGTCCACAACCAATACCTCTGTCTTTTCTGAGTTCAACTTAAGCCAGCTGAATCCATCCACTCCTGGATTCCTTTCAGACAGTTGTTAAAGACTGAGAAAGCTCCATCCTGGTTGGGTGCCAAAGACAGGCATAGCTGGGTGTCATCTGCATAACAGTGAAACCTTAGCCCATACCTCCTTACAGTGTCTCCGAGGGGTAGCATATACGCCACGAATAACATGGGAGAAAGTACTGAACCCTGAGGCACCCTACACAACAAAGCCATTGGTCCTGAGGAAAAAACCGTGGATACAACTCTTTGTGATGTCTCCATGAGGAAAGAGGTGAATCATCTAAGGACAGTTCCTGATATTCCACATATATGCCTCAGGCGTCCTATCAACACCATGTGATCCATGGTGTCAAAAGCTGAAGAGAGATCTAGGAGAATCAAGATGGAACATTTCTTCTGATCTCTCACCTTCAAAAGATCATTGAGCACCTGAACCAACGCTGTCTCGGTACTGTGTCTTTTACAAAAACCAGACTGGAGGGGTTCATAGATATCATGGATGGTTAAATGGTCCTCCAGTTGGGCTGCTACTACTTTCTCAATTACCTTCCCAACAAAGGGAAGGTTAAAGATAGGTCTGTAATTTGCGAAACAGCCGGGGTCCAAGGTAGCTTTCTTCAAGAATGGTGTCACCACTGCCTCTTTCAGGGAGCTAGGAAACTCACCCGATTCCAGGGAGCATGACTATTCGCACAAGGATTGGACCGATGATAACACTACAACCCAAAATTAGGGAAGTCGGTCCAGGATCCAAATTACAGCACATAGGGTGCACATTCTGGATAATCCTCATGACATCCATGAAATCAGGTTGACTGAAGGAACTCCAAGAAAACTGAGGTACAGTGAACTTGGACTGTCCACCAGCAACCCCCTTAGAGATTGCTGGCTGCAAATCTGCCCTGATGGCATCCACCTTATTTGCAAAAAATCGAGAAAGCTCATCGCACTCTCATTGTGAAAAAGTTTCTGAACTTGCAGACAGGCTGGGTTGCACAGTCTGTCTACAGTTTGAAATAGCTGAGCTGGTCGGTTCCGTGCAACAGCAATCTCCCTGGACAGGAACTTTGCCTTCTTACGGATGATTGCTGATTTATTGACTAAATGATGGTCCATCAATCTAAGGTGGCCGGCATCAAGGGCAGATCTAAGCAAGCAACACTATAACCTTCTCCCCTGTCTCCGCTTTTTCCTCAATGTCCCATCAAACCATGGGGACTTGGGGCAAAAGGAGAGGGGGAGAACATGGACTGGAGCAATAGAATCCAGAGCCCCTGCAACAGCTGTATTATAAGCTGACACGAGGGTCTCTGGATCACTGCTTGCCAACACGAGGGATGATAGGTCAAGCACCACCACAAGGCCTTGGGAATTTATATCATGTAATGGGCGGTACCTAACCATCTCCACAGGGGTAGACCTTCTAGAGGGGGTGCAAAAACTAAACCTCTCAGTGTAGTGATCTGACCATGCAACTGGTTCCACCCCCATGTCAGAGGTTTTGATCCCTAGCAAGAAGATTAAGTCCAAGGAGTGTCCAAGTTTATGTGCAGCAGTGGAAACTACCTGTGTAAGGCCCAGAGATGTCATTAACTGGAGGAAGTGCTGGCCAAATTGTGAGAGTTTGTCATCAACCCAGGCATTGAAATCGCCCAGAACCATCAATCTGGGTGATTCAAACGCCATGTCGATGATGAAGTCTGCCACTTCCTGCAGAAATCGCTTCTCATCCCCGGGTGGACAGTAAATGAGGATGATTCGAATGCCTTCACCTGCTGCCACTATGCACTCATAGGACTCAACCTCCTCAGCTACTACACTCGTGAGATGCAGTTTGGTCTTAAAACAGACTGCAACCATCCCCCACCCCTGCAGTCCAATCTCAAGTGGTGTATCACTTAGTACCCAGCTGGATTCAAAGCCTCCAATACGGGGACTGGATTTTCATTCAGCCAGGTCTTGGTGTTGCAGGCCAGGTCCACCGAGCCAACAAGATCAGCCGTAATAGTGGTCTTATTCCTGATGGACCTGGCATTGCACAACACTGCCTGAGTTGGATGAACCTCGGAGGCTGTCCGGACCATCTACCTACCATATTCAGTAGTGCTTTTTGGTATGGGCACCAGGCATGGAAAACCATGATCTGGGTTCCATTTCACCCCAGGGCACCTTCTGGATCCAACTACCCCAATACAATGATCCCCCCATACATGCTCCCCTGTTCGCAACCCCTCACCCTGCTCATCTCATTTTGCCACAGAGAATAATAAAGCAGTAACAGAATATATATCTTGCAAAAGACAATCTGAATCAGAAGATTACAGCAGTACTCTGTAAGCACACACCTGTAGGCACACCCTGTAATAATGCAGCAGAAGGTATACCTAGCAACAACAATTTGAGTCAGAGAAAAATATAGCAATAAAATGTTAGCAGCAAACAGTAACAATCCGTGTGAGTACAAAATAAAAATAACAACACACAGTAAATCTGCCTTGCCAAAAGAAGCCTTAATCCTTAGCCTTGCTCTGGTAAGGTTCTTTGCTCTGTCCTTTCATGCAACCTAGAATAAAAGAACTCAGGTGAAGCTAGGTTCCTTTGCCAGCAAACCTTGTCTTCCACCCCATCTTATCCTGCAATGACAAAATGCAATTGAAATCACCACCAAACATTACAGATTTGGTGGGGGACAAATATGGCTGAATACACTTAAACAGATTAGAATGCTGCAACTTTGTTTGAGGAGCATATATGTTAATCAGCCAATATCCCTGGTGGCCAACATAAAT
Organism: Neoceratodus forsteri; assembly: GCA_016271365.2. Classification (NCBI taxonomy): domain Eukaryota; kingdom Metazoa; phylum Chordata; order Ceratodontiformes; family Ceratodontidae; genus Neoceratodus; species Neoceratodus forsteri. The sequence continues at coordinate 776,493,402 of CM057452.1, forward strand.
GTCCAACAACAAAGCATGCCACGGGGCCACATCCACCAGTCTACTGACCACTATACCCAGTGTGTTGAATAATACCCTCACCCCAGAGTAAGGATCCTCTCCCTTTGACCAGAAGGAGGGACCAGTAAACCAAGTTGAGGAGGCCATGTCAACATCCCTCAATGTATGCAAGCAGGTGTCTTGCAAGAAGAAAATATGGAACTTACAGTCCCGTAAGATGGCAAAAGTGGTTTGCCTCTGCTTCATATTCTTGTTACTATTAGTATTTAGCAAGGCAATAGTCAAAGAAGCAGTCCTCCAGGATCCATGAAGAAATAGTTAGCCATCCTTCTTGACCACTTTTTTTCAATTTGGTTTTCTTCTTTTTAGTCAGAGCCAGGTTAGTTGCAGTCAGTTCTGTGTCAGTGGTCATCTCCTTCTGCGACAAAACAATAGATGAAGTATCCAACTCATCATCAGTACTTCCCCACATCTCCCTGTTCACCAAGGCAGAGGAATACCAGACTATTGATCCATTCTCCTCAGAGGGAGGTCACTCCAGGGTTTATTATGTGCACTACGTCTATGCAAGATGGTGGTGCCACTCAATGGGGTTTGAGGGGCTATTACCACATCCTCCAAAGGTGGTACCGGAAGCACCTCAACAGTGTTGTCCACCTCCATCAGGTTTATTCCTACTGCACTTTCATCTGTCATAGGCTGTAAGGGAGTTGTGGTCACTCCTACATCTTCCATTGCCTTTGGAGTAGGATCACTAGGGTTGCATTGACTGACAGATGATGCCAAGTCGTGCAGGTCTAGTACCAGTGCCACCCCTTCTTTATCGATAGCGTCACCTGTGTTGGGGAAGGGTCTAGAGTCCCTGTGAGAGGCTGGTTAAGATGCAAAAAGTGGGCTGGAACCCTGCATTCTTGAGCACAAGAAATAACCCCTTCCTGCTCATCGGACCTTGCATGCGCGGTGCTGTGCAAGGCCCAGGGACAATCACAAAATGAATGGCCTGGGCTATGCACATATTACAGGTCACTTGGTTAGGGCATCCTGCGCTGAGATGCCCTATATCCCCACATAAGGAACATTTCATTTGGTTGCAGGCATTACTTAAATGCATGTTTGCCCCACAACAAAAACATGACTTAGGCTGCTGGGTATAAACAATAAAACCCCTACCTCGACCCAAATAAAGTCCATAATGGCATCCAGAGTGGTCAGAATTTTACATTTGGATTTTAACCAATGCAAAATGTCAGAAATTGCAACCCTCTCATCTTTAAACAGGACAGTTATGACCTTAAACACTGGTTTAGTCGGAGGAAACATGACAAATGGGGACCATAAGTGGGTGTACTTGACTTGTTGATAACGAAGCCAAAAGTTCTCCAGGCCACTGACAGTTTTAAAATTAACATCAAACATTGGGTTGCCAGATGTATAGATCAGAGCATAGATGTCGTTAACATGAAATTGGAGACTGGTTTTTGAGAGTTGCCGTCCCATATAAAGTCTATCCAGGAAGACTTTCATTCCCCCTCTGTTCTTAATGCGAACAGCATTTCTATACTTTGCAGGTTCAGGGGGAGCATGAAACCAGCCAGCATATGTTCTGGATGGTGGAGGTCATGACTCCAAACCAGAAAAGTCATCCCCAGATGAGGAAGTGAGGAATCCTGGCTGGGGCAGTTGGGGGGGGGGATTAGGCTCTGCTCCTAGGAGTTTGGTCATCCTTTGTATCAGACCAATTGAAAGCAATTCCATACTGGGTTTATCAGCACAATTGTCAGCAGTACCCTTCGGCCCTACCACAGGCACAGTGGGAAAAGACATATGCAGACTCTGGGTCAGTTCCAAAGAAGTCACATGCAAATGGCTAAGGTCTTCAGAAATTTCCATGGGAGCAGAGGAATGCAATATACAAGCAGGCACCAGACCAGGAGACTGCCAGGGCTCCTGAGCCATAGGCCGCATCTACCCCACCTGAAAATTGGTCTCAGCAATAGTAAAACTAGAAGCAAAAACATTATTAATGAAGGGCAGAGCAGCCTGCCCCCCTCCTCCTCTGACAGGACAGCATCAGTCTCTGCTGAAACAGCCACAAAATTGTCCCCCTCAGAGTCCAACCCTACCCCCATGGTCTCATCTTGACCACCCTGGGATACTTCAGGTATTGACCCCTCTGAATCAGTGACCTCAAAATCAGGCTCCCTGTCCTTATCAACAGGCATTGTCTTCTTCAGCAGGGCCTTAAATGCCCATTCCTTCCCCAATAAGTTATTTTTTTACCTACTTTTTTCTCCCATTGGCCCCGGTAGGATCCTCTGATTCCAGGCATCTCCTCCTTTTGCTGGCCCAGTGGCATGGAGGACTGAGGCGGTGCTGCCCTACCTCCTGCCATGCTGGCGACCCATGTTTATGGTGTGAGTAGGTCATGGGGGGCCAGCGGGGGTGGGAGAGGATCGAGCATCCTGAAAACTGCTCTCCCTCTCCTGCAGAGGGTGGGGAACAGTGGCCCCATTTTCCAGACACCTAACAGAGGCTAGGTTTTGACACTTCTGGCAAATACAGTGGGGCAAGAAGACAGAGCAGCTGGTGGGCATGCTACACGTGGAGGCATGCATTGTATGCCTATGTCAGCATTGAACTTTCTTTCCTAAAAGGAAACAGTGAAACTTGGCAGCCAGATTGAGTGACTTAATGGCTGTTTGCCTCTATGCACTGTCTCTGTGTGCCACCTTTACTGGATATGGTACTGGTGGGGAGTTGGGGGGGCTCACCACCTCACTGCGGGGGTAAGTCATGAGAGTAGCAATGTGGTTGCCCGATGAGAGACAGGTGTGGACAAATGGCGGATGGAAGTTGGAGATGCCCATAGGTTTTTTTTTAATCTCATCCCCATTTTGTGCCCACTGCATTCAGCCACTGGCCCTGCCCGTGGGGAGAGCAGCAGGCTCACTCACATGATGAGGGGGTTCGGGCATGGCTGTGGCTGATCCACTAGAGTGCTCCCCCATCCCAGCCAGCTGGACTTCCACTGAACCTCCCCCAGCACAATTCCACAACAGTCCTCCTGCATGGCAGGGGGTGGCTATCTAGCCGCATGGTCATGCCCATCCTTTTTCCTGCCCAATGGGAGCACGGACATGCAATGATGTCCATGCACAAATGTGCAGACGTCCACCATGCTCCCTCCACCTAGACACTTGCGTATCTCCAGTACCACCAGGCATCCCCAGGGACCACAAGAGCGCAGTGTGGATCCACCCTTTTTCCCCAGGACTAGGAGAGCTGTCGTCAGATGCTCAATCCTAGTCTGCCCCTGCTGACCCCTGATGACCCGGGCTTTTTCCCGAACCTGGGTCATGGCATGGAGTGAGGTATGGTGTCCAGTGCCTCAACCCTCATTGCCACTAGGCCAGTCCCACAGGGTTTTATAACTATCATCCCCCACCAGACAATCAGTAACTGGAGTAATTCCTGGCAAGTCCCCAGAACAGGCAGAAAGTAATCTTCCCTTAACTTCTGTGGCAGTCACTGCATTTGGTAATGGCAAGGGCCAACAATGACCCAGTGCCATCGCACACTGTGCCCCTGAAGTAAAATGGGCTCCAGTAACATCTCCAGAATTTATTACCGGTGGTATCAGTTCCTCCTGAACTGTGCCCTGCACACTCGCCAAGTCCACATCCATCTGTTCCACTGTATTCTGTGAACCGCCAATACTTTCTGGAAAGCACATTTGCTGGAGCTGGAAGGATACTGCTTTCTTCAACTGTGAGCTGTGTGAGAAATTCTATATTGCACTTGATATCTGCAACAAACGTGCACTTTTGCTTAATTCTGTGGGAGGTGAAACTAACTACCCTTGGTAATTGATTTTTATTCACATATTTATTTAGGGTTTAACCAAGAAGGGGCTTGTAAACTCTGTTTATCTTGTTAGTAACTTCAGAAGGATTTAAATACTGCATTTGGGTAGGTCCTTGGAGGTAGCTAGATTGTCTACTAGGATTTGCTGACAGTTAAACTATTTTTAAATTTCAGGTGGCTGAGGAGTTGAAAAAGAAACTTGCAAACTCTGCTTATCTTGGAAGTAACCTCATAAGTGTTTAAATACTTCATTCTGGTTGTCCCTTGGGGGTAGCTGGATTGACTACTAGGCTTTTGGGACTGAAACTATTTTAAATAATTTACTGGTGCGTAGGAGTTTGTGATAGTTAAACTCTTTTTAAACAGAGTTACTGGGGTTAGAGTGGTCACAGAAAAACCTGCAGTGTGAAACAGGAAAAGAGCGGTCTTTCAAGCAACAGAGGGTGGTGGATTAAGGTTTACATTTGTTTGTTACAATTCTTAAGATTTTCAGTGCAGGAAGAGCTTAAAGCACAGCTGACTTATTTTAGGCGGACAGCTCTGAGCACAAACCACCAGGCCTGTTTTGGGGCTGGGAAGGTTTACCTGTGTGACTTGGATGTGTGGATTTTCTCTGATTGATTAGCAGGGTATTTCTCTATCAAATTGTTTGTAGGGCATCTTCCTGACAGGAAGGCACTCATTGCAGCAGTGGGTCAGAGCTTCTAGCTGATTGTTTTGCGAGGGCACAGTTTAGGCCCTTCCCACCCTCACCCCACCCACCCCTGGAAATAGTTCCTTTATACCTGGGGTTCTGACATCATTTCCTCAAGAGTGCAAGGTGCATGTCACTGTCATATCCTCTCTAGCACACTGCACTGACAATATAAGCATAAACATTGTATAATATAAATATATATTTCTGCATTACAAACCAATCACACACACAAAAAAAAATGTGGAGAGTAGTGCAATGTAATGGCTGTGGGGCAGCAGTCTTCCGGGAGTCTTTCTGGAGGCTGAGATGCTGCCCTATTTGCAGACAACTGTCTGCCCTGAGGGAAGAAGTTGCCCGTCTTCAGGCCACACTGGACAGTAGTACAGGGACCTTCCCCCAGGCCACAATGGACAGTAGGAAGGAACCTCCCCATCCAGGGAGCACCAGAACCACTACCACTACCTCAGAGGTTGCAAAGAAGCACAGCAGTTGGACCACAGTGGGCTCAGGGAGGATGAGGATGGTGAAACAGAGGCACACCCAGTCAGATGTTACACACCACAATCCATAGCCATTCTGGGGAGCATAGCTCCCCTATAGATACACCCGAGAGGAGACTAAGGAGGCTGAGGACAACTGTCACAAGGGAGGCCCACAGGAAGGAGGCAGAGGACACCACAAGGAAAGGAAGCAGCTCTGGTGGGGACTCAATTATTAGGGGGATAGAACTGGGAGGAGCTGGAAATCTGAAGTAAGGTGCTGCCTGGTGCCATGGCTTGGAGGACAGGAGCATCCTCAAGATCACAACAACAGCTGCAAGGGATTCTGAGCTGGACGTAATTGTCCACCTAGGGACAAATGACTGGCTCATCATGAGGTTAGAGCAGTGCAGGAGGACATTGCAGAGTTGGGAGGGCCTAAGACAAGAGCAAACACAGTATCCTTCTCAGAGGTGCTGCCTGTCAAAGGCATGGGGAGGCGAGGTAATTGGCACCATGCAGTTTAATGAATGGTTGAAAAATGGTGCGGACACAGGGGTTTAGCTTCATTAGGGTGGGGTTCCACCTGGAGGGACACCAGCCTATACTGGCAGGATGGTCTGCATCTGTCCAGGAAGGGAACAAATCTTTTGAGCAATCGGTTTAAATGCTTCATTGGAGCTTTTAAACTAGTCAATGGGGAGGCACTGACAAGCAGCAGAAAAATCCCAGCTCTCCCTACAAAACAGGGTACTAAATGAGAAAAAGACCAAGGTAGAACGGTCAGTGGGGATGCTGCAACAGAAGGTAAGGCCATCAAAAATGGAGAGCAATGAGTATCAATGCCCGTAGTCTAGGTAACAAGCTTCCTGAATTAGTGGCCTTGATGGAGGAGGAACATCTGGATATTGTGGCAGTCACAGAAACATGGTACACATAAAACCATGACTGGGACGTAAACATACCAGGATACACTATCTACAGGAGGGACAGGGAGGGTAAAGAGGGGAGGAGTAGTTCTTTACATAAGGAAGGAATAAAAGCAACAGAACAAAAGGGTAAACAGGGAGGAGAAGAAGCACTGTGGGTAAATTTGGAGACAGGCAATGGCACCACAATCCACACAGGGTTAGATACAGACCTCTCTCAGGGGAGGAAGTGGACAAGGAAATGATAGAAAGTATACTTAGAATGGCAGAAAAAGGGGATATTGCTGATGGGTGATCTGAATATGCCAGATGTTAACTGAGCGCAGTTGCAGCTGCCACTTCAAGAGTGCAGTTATTCTAGATGCCCTACAGGGGGCATGCCTTAGAACAACTAGTACTGGAGCCCACTCGAGAGGGAGCAATATTAGACTTGATACTCTCAAATGGAGATGGAGAGAGGATCACAGATGTAGAAGTGGGTAGCCATCTGGGAACTAGCGACCATCGAACAGTATGGTTCACAATAAACACAGCAATAGTCAAGCCATACAAAGACAAAAGTACTGGACTTTAGGAGGGCTGACTTTGCCAAAATGGGTGAGTGCCTAAGGAATGCACTAGCAAATGGGCGGAAGGAGGGGTGGAAGAACAATGGGGAATAATAAAAACTGCCATCACAGAGGTAACGAGCCTTTGTGTGAAGCAAATAAACAAAACAAGACGATGTAAGAAACCACTATGGTTCTCAAAGGAAGTGGCAGTGAAGGTTCAAGAGAAAAGAAAGCATTCAGGAAGTACAAGGAATCGCAGCAGGAGCAGGACAGAGAACTGTATCAGTTAAAGCAAAGGAGGCTGGGAAGGCAGTCAGAACAGCAAAGGCCCAAACTGAGGAAAAGATAGCCAACTCAGTTAAGAAGGGGATAAAACCTTTATAGGTACATCAGGAGCAAAGGAAGACCAAGGGAGGGATAGTGAGGCTTAATAAAGGGAGGAGGGTGGGCAGAGGAGAATGTGAAAGGCAGAGATACTAAACAAATATTTTGCTCAGTATTTACAAAGGAAGAGGTGGAGGTACATAAAACAAACAGTAGTAACACTCTGGATACAGAAGTTGATAGCAGCCATTTACAGAAGAAAGGGTTCTGAAAGAACTCTTAAACTGAAGGTGGACAAAGCAATGGGGCCTGATGGGATTCATCCCAGAATTCTAAAAGAACTAAGGGTAGAACTAGTGACACCACTGACTACCCTTTTTAACAAATCATGGGAGGATGGGGTGGTACCCGAGGACTGGAGGAGGGCAGATGTGATTCCCCTTCACAAAAGTGGGAGCAAGGCAGAAGCAGGAAACTATAGACCTGTTAGTTTAACCTCAGTGATAGGGAAAATGATGGAATCACTTCTAAAGGAAAGAATTGTCGAGTATCTAGAGGCCAGAGGGGCACAGAACCCTAGGCAGCATGGATTCACAGCGGGAAGGTCATGCCAGACGAATCTGATAGATTTCTTTGACTGGGTGACCAAAGTAGTAGATCAGGGAGGGGCTGTGGACATGGCCTACCTAGACTTTAGCAAGGCATTTGACACAGTCCCACACAAAAGATTAATATATAAGTTAGCCAGCCTGGGAGTGGGTCCCAAGATGACAGCCTGGGTTAAGAATTGGCTGGAGAATAGGACACAGAGAGTAATAGTAAATGGAGTCCACTCAGAAGAAAGGAGGGTTACTAGCGGGTACCGCAGGGTTCAGTATTAGGACCAGTCCTCTTCAATGTCTTTATAAGCGACATTGCAGAAGGACTGGAAGGAAAAATATGTCTCTTTGCAGATGACACTAAGATCTGCAACAGAGTTGATGCACAGGGTGGGGTGGAAAGGATGAGAAGGGACTTGGCAAGGTTAGAGGAATGGTCAAATGTATGGCAGCTTAGATTCAATGCTAAGAAGTGCAAGGTAATGCACCTGGGAAACAAAAACCCAGGGGAAGAGTACACAATGGGGGGTGAGATACTAACAACAACAAAAATGGAAAGGGACCTGGGGGTAGTCATATCAGATGACCTAAAGGTGGGCAAGCAATGTGAGAGGGCAGCAAGGAGGGCTGGGGATACTGGGATGCATAGGGAGAGGCATCACCAGTAGAAAACAGGAAGTTATTATCCCTCTGTACAGACAGCTGGTGAGACCCCATCTGGAGTACTGTGTGCAGTTCCTGAGACCCAATCTCCGCAAAGACATAGACAGGATGGAAGCTGTCCAGAGGAGGGCACAAAATGGTGCAGGGTCTGCACCGGAGGACATATGAAGAGAGACTTAAGGAGCTTAATATGTATAGCCTCGAGGAAAGGAGGGAGAGGGGGACATGATAGAAACTTTCAAGTACCTCAAGGAATCAACAAAGTCCAAGAGGGTAGCATCTTTCAAAAAGAGGTGTGCAAGAACAAGAGGGCACAATTTGAAGATAGAGGGGCGGCTCAGAGGTAATTTAAGGAAGTATTTTTCACAGAGAGGTTGTGGATGCATGGAATGGCCTTCCGGAGGAGGTTGTGGAGTCAAAATCAGTGGTGGAATTCAAGCATGCATGGGATAGTCATAAGGCAATTCTGGGGGGTGGGGGTAGGAAGAAGTAGGCTGCTGGTTAACTAGGATCTGCAGCTTATCCAGTAGGTAGGGAAATGGGCAGACTGGGTGGGCCAAGTGGTCCTTATCTGCCGTCAAATTCTATGTTTCTATGTTTCTATGATTGAAGGTCATGTTCCAGCTGTCCTCCTTGTCAGCCTGTCACTTCATCTGTAACAGGCATTCCTGCTGGTGGATTACAGTTACAAGCTGCCTTCTATGCCCCTTCAGCTCCAGAAAAAAGTCATCCTCCATGTCCTGTACCAAATGTCATAAAGGCACACCAACCTCCATCATTTCTTCTTCCTGAGATGTGGGGCTATCTCTGGTAAGCACTGAATTAATAACAGGCATATCTCCAACAGTCAGGGAGACTGATGCTCCCTCTCTATCATCCTACAAAGCTCGCACCTGACTGACACCAACTGCCACATTTTGACCATTCACTAAAAATACCACCAACAGCTTAATCCAGTTGAATTTCAGTTGGTTACCATCTATATCCCCCCGCCCCCGATCACCCCTGAAAAAGAGACTTCTAGGTTCATTGAGCCTACCCAGTCAACAAAATTCAGTAAATAAACAAGTGATGAAACCTTGTCAGAATAGGGGGATGGGGGAGTGGGAGATGGCTGGAGATTAGGTGAGCCTTCACCCCTCCAGAATGAACACCCCACAAGGGGATTGGCAGGGGATAATGGAGCAATGATGAGGGATAAAATGGGGAACAGAATACTGGTACTGAAGAGGTGGGTGTGGCTAACTTGAGGAAGGGGGGGAGGATTGGGAACAAAATGGGGATGGGAAGAGGTGGTATAAAATTGTGAAATGGAAAAATTAAAGAGGAGTGAAGAGGAAGGGGGTAAGACTTACCCCCAGGAGTGGAACACTAAAGGTATGAACACTACTTGATATAAACCCAGCTAGTGCTATATGCTATCAGCATGCTTAGGGAAGGGTAGAATGGAGTAGAGTAGTGGAAATAGAACAGAAGAGAGGAATGGGAGGGGTAATGAAAGAGAGTTGGGCCAGATGCAATTGCAGGATGTGGAAACATAGTGTCAAAGAAGATAGGACAATGAACAAATAGATGGGGAAGAATGGATATCTAAGGGGTGGGAGTTTCAAATGTTTGCTAAGTGACAGGAGAAGGCAGCTCTCCCTGTAGTGGAAGTAAGGACAGGAAAGGTGAGGGTCCTATAGGGGGAGTTGCGGAGGGAGTAAGTGGGGGTAAAGACTGCACAAAAGGCATACTGGGGGTAATTTGTTGATGTACAAAATCATTAACAAGGAGGATCTAGTAGAAGAATTAAAATTATAGTTTTAGACTGGAACAAAAAGTAAGGGGACATGAACAACAAATTAGGCCAAACAATTTTAAAACAAGCAAGCGTACGATTTATTACACAGAAAAGACATTAGACGTTTGCAATAATCTGTCTTCTGAAGTGATAAATAGCAATCAGATTTTTATGGCTGTGTGGACCTAGCTCTGCAGACATTATGCCATCATCAGATTTGTATAAAAAAAAAACTGTGAAAGCACATGATCAGATCACTGTCTGGTGTGCTACCACAGTGCTCTGGCATAATTTCCAGGGATTCTATTTGTGCAGCCCTTCCCCTCCACTGGCCTCATAAACACCACCCCCCCCTTCCCTGCACACTATGTGTCCTTTCTGCAATGCCAGAAGTGATGTTCACAGTGTGCAACATGTAGGCGCTGGCTTAAACTGCACATTCGTGAGTATTGTGCACACAGTCATGTCAGCACCACCATGTTGAGCACGGCTGACTCCAGGGCAAACTGCACATGCTTGAGCATCATGCATGTGCAATACTGTAATCACTACAGTATTAGTTATGGCTGACTCCGGTGTGGCGAGAGCACCACATATTATTTTCAATCCTCTTGTCACTCCTAAAAGCTCTCCACAGCCGTGTAAGATCTGATCAGAGTTTGTTCCTGCTAAGACTAGCCCTTCTGATGCACCCTAGCATTCTATTAGCCTTACTATAGGCCTTATTACACTGGCTTGATTGTTTGAAGGAGTGACTAATAATGACTTCCAGTTCCCTTTCTTCAGCTGTCATGCTCAGTTTAACCCTTCCCATCCAGTATGCTGTCCTGTTTTTCTTTTTCCCCTAGGTGCATAACCTTGCATGTTTTTGGCATTGCAGTTCAAATGCCTAAACTTAGAGCACCTCTCTAGCCTTCGTAGATCTCGCTGCATCTCTCTGATCCTTTGTGGCTATCTAAGATATCACAGAGCTTTGTGTAATCAGCAAAAAGACTGTTGTCATAAAATAGTAATATCACCTAAAATGTATTATATTTTGATTGAATATAATGGAAACATTATATATTGCAATGTTTTCTGTGCCCATGTGCTTTTAGTATTACTATTACAGCTGCTTTTGCCTTAGCATCTGTCCTGGTATGCAGTTTGTGCCTCTCTTCACCTTTATCACCACACAATGCATGCAGGGACTCAGCACACCATCTTTTGTTGTAATGGCTGCATACATCTTACAACTCACCCTTTTGTAACTTGCAAAACCTCACAGGCTGGCATTTCCATTTGTTGTAACAGTATGGTATAAAACATTTTGTTCACATCTCTTCATTATGACTTATCCTTCTCTTCTTGACTTTTGCTATGTCCGAACCAGCTAATTGCTTTGTGACCATCTTGAAGTTACCATCACAGACAACAGCTAGAAGGACATCACCTGTCCAGGTGGACCCATAAATCACAACCACAAAATGATAATAGCAGTATCAAGAAATGGATCCACACTGCATCTCAAGTCAACTGCAATCAACAGCTCTCAAGGACCTATGTGATTATCAAAAATCATGTGTTTTCACTAAGAATAGACGTCATGAATGAATGCAATCAATTGAAGAACCTTGCAAAAGTGATGTAAAGTGCAGCTGCAGTTTTTCAAGGCAGGAACATCACAAGAGTCACAATTCAATAGCCATTGATAGAACCTGTGGACATTATCAATACCAAAGGTTTTCAAGCTACATTTCCCCCTCTGTCACATACCTCCTGTATGACCTGCTGATATGGGGTTGTTATCTGCATGGGTGTTAATGTTATGCTGCATTTGCAGCATGAACATCACATTCATGAAGGTAAGTTTGGATGAGTGATGACCAGCATTTATGCATAAGTATTTTTTTATTTTAAATAAAGGTTAATAGAGATTTAAAGGTTAATAAAGGATACAGGGGAGTATACAGAGAAGGACCAAGGGAAGACACATATCTTAAATATTTCTACTGAGTATTCAAAGTTGAGGGGGAAGGGGAGGGACCTCAAATAAGCACCAAGAGATTGGGAGAGAGGGAAATAAACACCAGTCACTTTTCTGAGAGGATGGTCAGGAAAGCACTCGCTAATCTGATGTAGCACAAAGCCATGGGGCAAGACGGGGAGCATCCAAGAGTGTTAAAGGAACTCAGTGAGGTTCAAATTGCACCAATGACAGACTTGTTTAATAGTTTACTAGAGACCGGCATGGTCCTGGAAGACTGAAGGATGGCAAACGTAGTCCCATTTCACAAAGGTGGTAGCAACGAAGAGGCAAGAAATTACAGGTCTGTCAGTGTGACATCTGTCATAGGGAAATTGATGGAAAAACTATTAAAGAAAAGAATCATGGAACACCGGAAATCCAGTGAACTGCAGGATTTGAGGCACCATGGCTTTACTGAAGTGAGGCATGCCAAACAAATCTGATAGATTTTTTTGATGGGTAACCAGGGTGTTTTTATTAGGGGAGCAGTGGGCATGACCTACTTGGACTTCATAAAGGCTTTTGACACTGCTCCAAGAGCAGGCTAGTAAACAAGTTGGGTAGCATGCAGAGGGCAATAAGGTGGTAACCTGGATAAGAAACTACAGTAGTTAGGGAATAGGAAGCAGAGATTGGTGGTAAATTGAGTTTTCTCTGAGGAGGGGAGAGTGACCAGTGGGTATCATAAGGATTAGTACTGGGGCCAGTCCTCTTCAAGTTCTTTATTAGTGATGTAGCAGAGGAACTGGAAGAGAAGGCTTGCCTCTTTGTGGATGACACCAAGATCTGCAACAGGGTAGGCACTCCGGTTGGAGTGTGAAAGATGACACAATGAATGGTCAAATGTTTGACTGCTAAGGTTTCATGAAAAAAAGCACAAAAGAATTCATCTGGGTCACAGAAACCTCAGGGTGCAGTACAAAATGGGATGGGGGTACTAATAGTGACCAATCAGAAATAAGACCTGGGAGTAATCATATTGGATGACCCGAAGGTATGGACATTTCTTAAAAAGTTATTTTTAGATATTAATACCAAAGTTCCCTGATTGAGATATTTTAATATTGGATGATATGAATGCCAGAATTGGTGAGTTTGATGGTCTCTTGGATAATTCAATGTTGGGGTACACCAATATTTAAGCAATAAGGCACGACAGGGTGTGTGTTATCGTGTAATAACGTCACTCCTGGGGTGGGTTGAACAGTGACCATGGTTCCTTCCGAGGGTAACGTGCTCTGATGTTCTATGTAATACTATATAATATTTCATGTGGTAACAAAAAATAAAAAAAGAAAAAAAGTATGTTTTTTATTTATTTTTATTAGATTTTTCTGTGGGTAAGTATACATTTCAAAAAAGAAATCCCTATTTTTTTGTACCACTGGGTGGCGCTGTTGCTTGGCTGATGCTGTGTGCACAGTCCTGAAGCACTTGTCATTGAGGTTCTCTTATGTGATGCGAGGGACGTTGAAATGCCGTTTCATGTCAGAGCTTTGTTTCACTTTTGAATGTCTTCAAAAGTAGCTGTGGGCTTATGATAAGCAACCAACAGTTGCGAATGTCACTAGGCTGGTAGTTTTATGTGAGTTCCATTGTTTTGAGTTGCAATGAAGAGCGAGGGCAGAGTGGGAATGTTTGAAGCTGCTTCCGGACAGTCAGCGCTGGTTAATGCTCGGTTTTGGCACTAAAATGCTGAGCAACCATTGATTGGAATTCCTGTGACTCAATTGTGGTGGTTGTTTTTAATCTGAGAGGCTAAGAAAATGGGGGGCAGCGCTAAAAGTGTCACGGATTAATGAGGCTTCACAGCAGCAGTGTCTGTAGGACTGGTAGCATGATTTGTGTTATGCGGTCATATGTGTGTGCCTGGACTTAATACAGTGATGTTATAGCTTAATATCATCACTGTCCGAGGCACACACTGACCAATCAGAGTCCAGGAAATTTTCTTGCCATTGTATAATTTACCAATAATGCCCCTCAGAAACTGAAAAGACAAGAAGCAGAATAAAGCAGGATTACCCCTGACTGAGATTTTAAAAGAATTCAATCTATGCCCTTTAAATGGGAGACAGGAAGGAGACAGTGTGGGTAATTATTTATAAACATCAACCAGCACCTCGCTGCTTGACTCAGCTATCTGGTCAGGTCAGATAATGGTATGGACTAACCTATCTATTCCTACTAGATCAGAGTGTGACCATCTGCCTGTACTCCTGAGTTGCTTGGTTATAGAACAAACCCCAGAAATAGGTCCAGAAGTCACTTTTTTAACTCTATTATTTTTGGGTCCGGCCCCCCCAAAAGGAATTAGCCCTGTCTGTGCACCCCCCCATGCCCAGGCTTACTCCCCTGATTGGGGCTAATGGGTGGGCACCCCCTCTCCATAATCCTTCATAGTGTGCCCTGGCTTACCCCATAGGGTGGGGACATGGGAGCGGGCCCCCCCGAGTACACTTTTGGCAGTGGGGATGATAGTGGAGCAGGGCACTATGCTCAGAGGCTGGAATTTTGTGACTTGCGGCAGTTCCTGGTGGGGAGGACATGCAATGACGTCTCACAACTGCCCCACCAGAAGTCCCATTTACTGAAATGAGAATGAATAAGAGATTAATCTGGAATCACAATATGGAGGAAAAAATTAGGAAAATGATAAGGGATTTACTCATTTCAGAGGATTGGGAAATCCTAGATAAACAAAGTGTGAATTTGCTTTGGGAGAGGTGTTTCCACATCTATGAAATAATAAAAGGAAATTTATATCAACAGGTTTTTTGGCACGGCAGGAATAAAAGAAGGAATTTATGGTTTGATGCAGACTGTTTGAGGTATAAAGCTTGTTTAAGAGTAATGATCAGAAATTCTAAAGATAGTAAGGACAGGAACATTTTCAAAATTATAACTCAAGAGAGAAAAAAAATGTTTTTTAAGGGGAAAAATACAAAGCAATCAAGCCCAGTGGGAGAAAATGCTTCAGGTCATAAATGAGAGGGTTGTTAAGGGCTTTTGGACACTAGTTGCTAGAGGCTCAAATAATTACAAGGAAAGTAGAGATACATACAGCATATACCAGAAAATAAGTGGATTAAATTCTTTCTAGGTATCGTTTATGATCCTAGTGCTGGAAACTGTATGCCCCTCAATTGTGATATCAGTGGTAGGAGTGGAGTCCTCTTAATTAATAGAAAAGAGGTGTACTTGGCAATTAAGTCCATGGAACAGATAAAATCCCAGCAGAGGTATATCTATGTAGAACACCAGTATGGCGTAAACCACTGGTGGCTGTGTACAACAAATGTATATTGGAAAAGTATGTACCATTCTCTTGGAGAGGAGCCAACATCATTTCAATTCATAAAAAGGTAATATGACAGACCAAGCTATGTATAGGCCCAATAGCCTACTGGATGTCAATCTAAAGATAGTCTCAGTAATCATATTAGAAAGATTGCAGCATCAGGTTAATATAATTGGAGTACTTATTGAACTACAAGCTGGCTTTAGAACTGGCTATTCCACTATGGATAACTGCTCTACTTTGTCATCTAATTAAAAAATATGTTTTTCTGAGGAATCAACAACTACATGTCATCTTTGTGGACTTTTCCTCTCCTTCTGATATGCTCTCTAGGGATGTATTACGGCCACTTATGCTAAAACAAGGTATTAAACCCTGGTTGGTGCAAACAATCCACAATCTACAGTATATAAGGACACCTGTGCTCGGACAGGACTCAGAGTCAAAGGCCAGCTCTCTAGTGTAATTTCTACAAAGGAATGGTAAGGCAGGGGATGAGTCCTTGCCCCTACCCTGTTTGGTTTTTATATTGATCAGCTGCTGAGAAATCCATCAAACTCTGTATCAAATTTTCCAAAAATACTTGACTACTTCTACCCAGCAGTGGCCTATGCACATGATTTGATTCTGCTACAATACAAGTCGCATTAAACTGTACCTCCAAAGAGCTGGTTTAGCATGTTTTTTTTACAGTTGGCAATACATTGGCAACTCACATTGTATTGTTTTTTGACACTTAACCAGCTCAACAGGAATGTTTATAAAACATTTTTGCAGCTCAGTTGGAATGCATCTGAAGTCCAGTCACAATGCAATGCAAAACTGAGCTGTAATTCTTAGGAAACAGTTTATGCAAGGCTTTGAACTGAATCCAGCAACACTTCTGCAACTCAGTCAGAAAAGCTAGAAACATAGAAACATAGAATTTGACGGCAGATAAGGACCACTTGGCCCACCCAGTCTGCCCATTTCCCTATCTAATGGATAAGCTGCAGATCCTAGTTAACCAGCAGCCTACTTCTTTCTACCCCCACCCCCTAGAATTGCCTTATGGCTGTCCCATGCATGCTTGAATTCAACCATTGTTTTTGACTCCACAACCTCCTCAGGAAGACCATTCCATGCATCCACAACCCTCTCTGTGAAAAATACTCCTTACATTACCTCTGAGCTGCCCCTCCTCTATCTTCAAATTGTGCCCCTTGTTCTTGCACACCTCCTTTTTGAAAGATGCTACCCTCTTGGACTTTGTTGATTCCCTGAGGTACTTGAAAGTTTCTATCATGTCCCCTCCTCCTCCTTTTCCTTGAGGCTATACATATTAAGCTCCTTTAGTCTCTCTTCATATGTCTTCCAGTGCAGACCCTGCACCATTTTAGTTGCCCTCCTCTGGACAGCTTCCATCTTGTCTATGTCCTTGCGGAGATTGGGTCTCCAGAACTGCACACAGTACTCCAGATGGGGTCTCACCAGCTGTCTGTACAGAGGGATAACAACTTCCTGTTTTCTACTTGTGATGCCTCTCCCTATGTATCCCAGTATTCCCCCAGCCCTCCTTACTGCCCTCTCACATTGCTTGCCTCCTTTAAGTCATTGGTGGAACACATTAATGTGAATTGTGCTGTAGCTCAACCAAAAGGAAAAAAGGATTACAAATTAGATCTCCTAGTCGGCCCAGTGGCACTGAGGGCTGAGGTGCTGGGTGCCTTATTTCTCGCCACACTGGTGACCTATGTTTGGTAATGAGCATGGGCTGCCAGGGGTCAGTTGGGGGGGTTGGGAGAGGATAGAGCAGCTGCTAGGCAGATCTTCTCTCACAGTTCGGGGAGGCTGGCTTGCCCAGCCTAAGTCCACCACCATGTAAAAGTGTGATGGTGGTGCAGGCATGACTGGGAGTCAGGCGCTAGGCCAGGGGTGGCCAGAGCAGAGTCAGCTGGACAAAGGCATGCATGCATGCCTCCATGCATGCACCCGACCTTGTCTGGGGCTCTGGGGATTAAGGTGAGATAATGCTGAAAATGCAGGAGTTGTGGCTGGATGATCCCCCAAGGCTGGCTCCAGTAGTTCCACCAAGGTGAAAGCGTGGGTGGCCTCTAACAACTGCGGATGCCCGGTAGAGATGGTTGACACAAGCTGACAGCCCACCGAGGTGCGATAAACACTTACATGGAAAAACAAATAAGATCTCCTGGAGAAAAAAGTTACAGAATTAAAATCAAAAATAAATTACACAGAAACACAAGTCATGATTTTTGGTAGCAAAAAAACAAAAAAAACAAAGGCTACTGGCTAATTGACAATCATATATTATAACATACTAAGAGTTATGTATATCTGGGCTTTACCTTTACTCCAAATGGATTCTGGACAAAACATATTACCAGAATCATTGAATACACAAAGAAATCATTCCTTGGTCTTGGATGATTTAATTTAGTTTATGGTGGGCTTTCTTTAAGACCACTTATTGATGCTATTAAAGCTAAATATTTCTTGGAAATGCTCTATTGAGCAGAGATCTGGGACCTAAAAAAAACAGAGGCAAATTGACCATGCAGTATATAAACTTCTAAGGGTATCGGATGAATATCTCACATGGGGTATGTCGCAGGGCAAAACCAGGCAACATGAACAGTGCGAGTTAAAACAACTACAGGGTACACAATACCACACAACGCACATAGCGTGTTACCCTGTTGCTTTTTCTGGAAAAGAGGATAGGAGCTCTGCCTGAAGAGGGTCCACCGAGCAGCTGCCATGGATCAGGGAGTAGAGCCATTGGTGCTGGAGGAGAAGGGAGCAACTGTGGACCAGGGTTCTATTCCCGGTCCCAGCATTGATTTTTTTTAATTCCTAGACTTTTTTGCAGTTCCTCCATGCTTAACCCTGTCCCCAAGTTTCTCCCACCCAGAGGAGGTTATTTTAATGGGGAGGCAGGGAGCATATCTGGAGCCTCCCCAACAGAAAACAAGGATTTCAGTGTTTTTTCTTCTGTTCTCCATTTAGACAGCATGGTATAGTACTGCTCTATTTTACATGCAACAACATGACTCCATGCTACAGTGTTTCTGAGGATGGCATTGGGGGTGGGTGACTCATGTCCTGCAGTTTATTTTAGTTCCGAATTGAGACTAGATAACATAAATATAGTCATGGATTCAAAAAATATTAATTACTGGCTGCAATTATAGGTTCATAGGTTCATAGGTGTATACAAGATCGAGGGACTAGCCCAATGTGATCTCGCCACCCTTAACTTGGGTGGAAATGGTATTTAGATTCTCCCATATAAATGTCTAAATTAATTTTGAATTGTTCGAGATTTATACTGTCTACAACCTTCTGTGGCAAGAAGTTCCACATAGGAACTAATCTCTGTGTACAAAAATTATTTCTCTTAGTAGTCCTATTCGTAAATGTCCTTAGTTTCATATCATGGGATCTAGTAATGCTTATAGGACACCAGTCTCAACATATTGTTTCAAACAAGGCCTCATCTCTTGTGGCTCTATAGATTAGACACAGGTCTCCTCTCATTGTGCGATACTCTAGTGAGAAAAGATTAAATTTTTTTAATCTGGCTTCATATGGGAGCATATTTAGATTTTTGATGTGGTTAGTAAATCTCCTCTGTACTTTTTAATTGGAGCTTTTATCCTTCATTAACGTTGGTGCAGAAAGTGGAGCAGTAGTCAAAATTAGATCTAATTATGCTGCTATATAAAGGTATAAGTACTTCAGGCTCCCCACTTTTTAGATTTTTTAAAATACAATTAATTAATTGATGACATCTTTTAACTGTTTTATTAGTATGTTCAGTAAATTTTTAATTGTTAGTAATGAATACGCCCAGATATTTTTCAGAAGTAACCTTGCTTAAAGGTACAATATTTATGCAATATTCTGCCATAATATTGTTTTTTCCAAAGTGCATTAATTTGCACTTGGATATGTTAAGGGTCAGTTTATTATTATAAGCCTATTTGGATATATTGGCCCAGATATTCAAAAGAGTTGAGCCATGCGCAATAGGGTTGCTCCTGCTCAAGTCCGAAATTGCGCCATTCTGCGATATTCAGCAGGAGGCAGTTGCGCCCCCAAAATCATGCTGCGCAACAGCACAATGATAATGAAGGCACCCGTGAACTGCCCACTGAAACACGCAATGCACACAGGGCAGCACCAGACAGTAGCTGCACTGGGAGACAGGTCAGTCATGCGACACAGTGCCATGGCTGCCACAGATGCGTGGGTAGCCCTGCCGAGACCCGCCAGCACTGACAGGCTGACCACTGGCCTCATGGGGTGGCACCGATGGTCCCCCAGGGGTTCCACTGCGTGAACGCGACTGTGCTCATGCAGGGGTCTGCAGCACACCGAACATGCCTGCACCAGGAGTGCTTGGGATGCCCACAGCTGAACCTGGCATCGACAGGGTGGGAGTCGCACGATGCCAGGAATGGGGGGTGGATAGTGCACTGCATGGTGTCCACGATGCATAGGCTCCTGTCTGTGTGCCCATTGTGGCCATGACAGCAATGAATGCCTCTGCATGCCTGTCAATGGCAGCGGTCACATCTTCCCACAAATGGTCCATCCCTGCCAGGATCAGTGCGGTGTCCCTGCTGCGACACTCCTCTGCCCACTCCAGAGCCACACGCAGTGCATCCACAGACATCGCAAGCCGCATCTGCTGCTGGAGCGATGCATGCAGTAGGCGGGTGTGCTCATCCAAGAGATCATCAGCCTCCTCGGCATCCTGGCCCTCAGGGTGTGCACAGCCCTGATGTTCAGCACCCCTTGAGGGTGGGTGCTGTGCACCAGGACCAGGTCTGGGCATGTCCACAGGCGGTGCACAGACGCCACCACTGAACTCTGTATCCCCAAGCCCATTGGGTGACTGCTGATGCTACCCCTCCAGCTGCCGCTCCCCAGAGCTCAGTGGTGCTGCCGCAGTGGCCGCAACAGTCCCACTGTCCTGAACAGACACCAGTGCTGCCCCACTGGTGCTGACAGGCACAGCCTGGGACTGTGCTGACATGCAGGCCTCCACGGCGGCACCACCCACAGCCATGGGCATGAATTGCCCTGCTGTGTGGCCATCCCGTGGCACACACGTGTCACTGCCCATGACGGTTGTGTCATCATCACTGGTGACAGACTCTGCACCAGGCCACAGTCACAGCATGCTGGCATCCATGGATGCCAGCACGCTGGGACACAGGCAGGGCTTCCTCCACACCTGTTACAATGACATCAGTGTGGACAGCCAGGCGGCCCCACTGTTGCAATGATCCACATATACCTGTGGAGGTGGATGGTCCCTCCTCCAACTCCAGCCGACTGTCCACAGTGGAAAGGCCCACCACCGCTGACCTATGCAGATGCTCAGGATCTGTAATGGAAAGCAAAGTCGCATTAGTGCATGTGACCTATCCTGCCCCCCCCATAGACAGACCATGACTTACCATGCAGTGATGGGCCACCACCCATCTAGAAGCCACCACCCGGAACACCCTCAATGGCATTGAGCTGTATGCTTCCAGCAAGCCTCTCCTTCTGTGTGGTCAGCTGTATCACCTCCAGCTGTCCCCCACCTGTTGCAGCACATGCTGCCCTGTTGGCAGCCACCTTCTCCTTTACCCTCCTCCTGTCCGTGCCCATCTTTTTCTTACACTCCTGCATGGAGTGTTGGTGGCTGCCATGCAGGTTCACAGCATGTGCCACCTCCTCCCATGCAGCAGCACGGGCTTGAGGTGTTCCCCGCCGTCCACTGAGAAGTGGCTCCTGATCCAGGTAGGCCTTGAACAGGGCCTCACTTTCGGCCTTTATAAAGTTCTGCCTCCTCCTCCTCCCACCACTGTTTTCCTCCTCTCCAACAACCTGCTCGGCCATTATGTAGCCTGTAAGAATGGCAGTTGTTACCTGTGACTGTTCAGTCCCATGTGTGTCCCTGAATCCACAGTCCACACTCCCAAACAGCATGTAACTCACCACTAAATTGCAGTAACCGACTATGGCCACTGCAGCACATTGTCGCACTTTTATAGTGCAATCCATGCAAAGGAGGCGAGGAGCAACTTTAAGTAGATGCAAATTACAGTGTTGCACCATTGAATGACTGATTAGATGATTTGCATTAGACAGCTGAATATCGCGCTGTTGCGCTTTGCACAACTGTGCTGAACGTGCTGAGCCAATGGTGCAGTTCTGTGACATGTGTAGTACACCTCACTGCACATGCCCGGGTTGCTGATACAGGTGTCTACCATGCTGATGATGTGCTGCGCACAGTAGGCAATGCAGAGCATGGCCAACATTGTGCCAGTGGCGCTATAGTGATGGTCACTACATGGCACTGTGGCACTGGGCCATCATAGGTGCAATGGCCCAACTGCTTGGTAGTCCACTATGGTGCTGGCACACAGGCAGCCAATCACACTACACATATTGTCTTCTAATGGCACTGTGCATGACCATGTGTTAGAGACCCTTGACCCTGTACCTGACCTTTTCCCCCTAGGCGCCATGCGTCAGGCATGGGTGCATCTGTATCATGCTGTTCGGTAATAGCGTGATAGGGAATGGCAGCGCTGTACCACGCAGCATCTGCACATGGGGAGCCACACTGCAGAGCACCATATTGCCTACTATAACTGTAAGGATGGCACCCAGACGGGCAGCACAGTGGTCTGCCATTGAGGTGGCAAATCTGGTGGCAGTTGTGGAGCCACACCATGGGCCTCTTTTCGGGGAGGTGCCCCTGCATAGGGCCAGGACCCAGGTGTGGCAGGAGGTGGCCACTACCCTGGAGGAGGCCACCGGATGGGGGAGGAGTGCAGAGCAGTGTAGGCACCGCTATCGGGACCTCCGGAGGAGGGAGCCGGAGCTACTGGCATGACTGTGGGCACATGCCAGGAGGGGCACAGTGACACGTCCAGGTAGAGATTCCGTCAACACACTTTTATCGTCCATATGGGTAACAGTGTTGTATGTGTCCAGCACATAGGGGAGGAACCGTTTGGGGTTGGCTGTGGTGGTGTTCACAGGGTGTGGGGTGGGTGGGTTTGGCTGGGTGGAAGGGCACACACCTTGGGGCAGGGGGACTTTGCTTTGGGATTGTACTGATGTTCTTCTCTCCTTGTTTTCCCCACAGGCCCGGACAAATGCCACAGTTTGAGAGAGGAGTGGTGGAGGGAGGAAGACGGTGCAGCCAGGCAGGGCGAGGGCCATCACCACCCACCTGTCTGGCCTGATGAGGGTGAGTGCAATACATCCATGATTACTATTGCATGCTGTGTGACAGGGTGGGCAGCGGGGCATGGCCACCATTCATCAACAACACTGCCATGCACGCAACTTGTTACAGTCAACACTGTCCAGTGGCAATACATGTCTGGGAGTGCATCAATGGTGGTCCATGTGTGCAGCAGGTGCATGGTTGTGCCACTGCCTTTGCACCACATAACCATGTCACTAAACGGCCACGGTGGTGCTGTGCGTGACTTGGGCGGTGGGTGTGTGCAGCATTCTGTATGGCTGTATGCACCTGGGTGGGCAGGTCCTATGGACATGATCACTGCGGGTGGTCACCCACCATCACAGTGGTATGTCCCATGGCCGTATGCCATGCACAGTGGGCGGGCTGTATGGGGTTGTGCATTCACATCTATTGACTGTGCTCCCTTGTCCTAGGTACCCACCATCTACAGGACATCAGGGAGGCTGTGAGAGAACTTCTACTGCTAGCCCAGGTATCCCTGGAAATCCTCCGGCGATTGGGTAGCACCGGGGTACTGAGGAGGCACAGAGGCCGGAGGATGCACAGCACAGAACGGCACTCCCATAGGGATCTCTCAGTTCCTGAATTCCCCTACCCCCTGGACCCACCCTCCACCCCTCCTATCCCATTCCATTTGTCCACCCTGCTCCTACCCACCCCACCTTGTTTGTGGCCCCAACCTGTATATAGTTTTTGTATTCTTGTAAATAGTTGAATATTATATTTTTGCAATACATTTGATTTTGATATGAATACTGTGGTGGTCTCTGATTTGCAGCAGGCTATAGGTGCTCAGCTGCAGTGGTGTGCATGGCGTCAGGGGTGGTGCAGTCATGGGTATGTGTGTGTGTCCATGTGGAGGTGACTATGGAGTGGGGTAGTTATCAGTCAGTGTCTGTGGTGTGTGTGTTGAGCCCTGTGCACTGGATGACTGTATGCAGTGGTTCATGGTATGTGCTCTGTGTCCATGGTGCACCCATTGGCCTGTACATGGCCTGTGCAGCTGACACGCATGCATTTCTGAGACCTGCACGGTCCACTGGCATGTCAGTGGTGGCAGTCCCTGCAGGATGGCCACTGTATCCGTCACTTTGCTGGGTTGCCCCTGTCACTGGTGTGGTGCATGCCTGGCTCAGGTGGCACTGTTGACACCACAGTCATTGTCCCACCTCCATGCTGTGCCTTGTGTGTGTTGCAGGGGATGTTCCCCACTGTCTGTGACTTGTGATCTGGGTGACTGCTGGTGGTGTATGGGTCCACAGTGCCTGCACAGGGTGGCTAGCACTCCAGTGCCATGGAGGACAGTGGGTTGTGTGTCCACAGCTTACATGGGCCCACAATGGGGGCTTGGTTGCCCCACCACTGCGTCCCTGTGTTGGTGTGCCCTTGGGTATGGGTGGGTGTCTGTCCATACACTGTGTGGCATCCGGTGTGGTGCATGCTTCCACGCACCACTGTGGGTGTCTGTGCTGGCTGTTGTGGCCAGTGGTGGGTAGGGGTGTGTCACTGGAATACTGTGCAAGGTGCTGTACCACTGATGGTGGTGGTGTCAAGGGCACACCCTGTCCCATGTGGGGTACCTCATGTGCCGACACATGGTCGGTCTCTCAGCAGTTCCTCGTGGGGACTGTGTGTGTTGACAATGTGTCTGCCGTTGTTGCATTGCTGTGTGCTGACACCCACTGATGGGTGCTTGTGGTGGGGCTGACTTGCATGGTTCTGTGGTGCACAGGGTTGCAGTGTCACAGTGGGGCTGGTGGCATGCATGGGGTTTCCTGCAGTGGTGGTCACTGCTCTTGGGGGGTGTCTGGGGGTCACGGTGCAGGGTGTGCTCTGCACTGGGGTGGATGGTATGGCACGGGGTGGTCTGCCCTCCTTGTGTGCCAGTCATAGTTTGCCAGTTGGTGTGATGGGGCACCATGGCCTGGCTGTGGGTTGTTTGCTTGTCTCCATGGGCCAGTGGTTATTCCAGCCCTCCCCCCAGTTGTGCAGTGCTTGGGGTGTGGGGGGACAATGTCTGTTCTGCTGTGTGTTTCTGTGCCCATCTCTGGCATGGGTGGTGGGCCCCTACCTCCCTGGTTGTGCAGTTACATTGCTCTGCTGCCGGGGGGCTCCCTGGTTGTGCTATGGCGGCTCTGGACTGCTCAGCTGAACATCCCTTGTTGCGCTATGGTGCATCGGATCTGCTCAGCTTCCCCTCCCTAGTTGTGCTATGACACAGGTGGTGTGATATTCAGTCGTCGGCTGTAGGCACAATTTGGCCTGCTCCGTTTTTGAATATCACGTCTCTTGCGCATGGGGTGCAATAGACTTGCGCTTGCTCCTGCTATTGCGCACTTTTTGGGTGCAGTTTGAATATCTGGGTCATTGTCTAAATTGGACTGTAATTTCTGTGCTAATGAGATATTGTTAACAATACTGCCCAGTTTTACATCGTCAGCATACTTATTAATCCATACTCCATCCATAGTGGTCATGCTTGATATAAGAATATTAAATAGAATTGGGCCCAACACTGAACCCTGAGGCACTCCGCTTGTAATCTCGCTCCATCAAGACTTGTATCCCCGAATGCATACCTGCTGATATCTGCCAGTTAACCAAGATTGGATTCACTTTATAATATATTTATGAAGCTTCAAACTAACCAAACATTCTATTAAGATTTTGTGAGACACTGAATTAAAGGCTTTTTCATAATCCAAGAATATTACATCTACAGGAAGGCCCAAATCCAAAGCTTCACTGACTGGGTCAAAGCAATTTATTAAGTTGCTTTGGCAAGATCTGCCAGCTAAGAATCCATGTTGTGATATATCAGATTGTCCATGTTTCAGTATATGCAAATGTATTTTATAGGAGAGAAGTTTTTCCATAACCTCCCTTATATAGGATGTCAGACTAATAGGTCTATACTGTTTCACATTCTGCTTGTTACCACCCTTATGAATAGGGGTCACCAAAGCTTCCTTCCATTCTTTTAGAACTACACCTTGAGAGATAGATACATTAAATAATATGGTTAGGGCACCTGCAAGCTCAGATGCAACTTCTTTCAAAAAGACAAAAGGGCTGTTATCTGGTCCAACTGATGGTGATGATTTAAAGGACATTAATGCTGACTATGTTTCCGCTGCAGTAAATATAATGTCAGGATCTGCAGAGTCCCAAACTATATTTCTCAAAAGTTCCTTTTTTTTAAACATACTTGAAAAATACTGATTAAACTCCTCTGCCATTATCTGTTCATCTGATACCATATTATCATTAATTTGTAGTGATCCAACCTTGCATGCAGTAGTTTTTAAGGATCCAGTATAGTTAAATAAACATTTTTTGTTGTCTTTTTTGGACAGTTGCAAGATTATAATCAATCTGTTTCTTAGCTTTCCTAATTGCTATTTTTTTTTTGCTTTATGTTTAAACCTGTTCCAGTATAATTCAGTCACATTTTTCTTATACTTATTGAAGGCCCTTTTTTGCCATTATCAATCTTTTTATTTCTTTAGAGTACCAGAGTGGAAATCTTCTGTTATTTATATATCTTTTCCTTTCAGGTACCCACATTAGGACACAGTAGTCAATTGTATCTTTAATTTGTGTCCATATCTCTTCTCCTGTTAGTTTATATTGATCTTTTTGCTAATTCCAGTTTATTAAATAGGTTCTTTTTTCATCATAGTTTGCCTTGTGAAAATGTCTCATCTCTGTTTTTCCTTTGCTAACCAGTTTATAATAATTAATGGACCATAATAGCATACAATGATCACCATATCCTAATGGTTTTAGTACAGTTGGTGTTTCTATCTGTTCTCTAGTGTTAGTAAGAATGAAATGTTATCTAGCCTTGTAGGTTCAAGTACTAGCTTATCTAGACTCAAAAGGAGACTGGTTTCCCAATCTATTCCGGGATAATTGAAATTCCCCATTAGGACAATATTGTCCATTTGATTAACATTCTGCAGATAATCTAGAAATAAAATAAGTTTTATTGTTATCTAAAGATGGTGGATGATAGCAGATGCCAAATATCATGGGATTAATATTGTATTTAGTTTTGACCCACATAATCTCAATGCCAATTGGGTCTGGAGTATCAGGTTTTACTTCTGCACAATCAATACATTCTCTAATATAAATTGCAACTCCCCCGCCTCGAGCCGATATTTTGTTCTTTTCAAAAAGTGTATATCCTTGGATTTCATATTCCCACTGTTCATCAGTGAACCAGGTCTCTGTCACTCCAGATATATCAATGTTTAGGTTATATAATAAAATTTGGAGTTTATTTATTTTATTCATTAGACTTCTGCCATTTAATAATAATACCTTTAGTTTTGTTCGTTGAACTGGGTAAATTTGTTCCAGTTGGCTAGTGGGTTTACTCAATTCTGATACTTTGGTACTAACCAATGCAGTGTCGTTTGTATAAGAATCAAAATTACATAACATCCCACCACCTTTAATAGTTTCAAGAGGAAATGATTTGTGCATTAATACTATTTCCTAGTATTTTAGTGCCCTTTTTATTTAGATATCAGCTGTCTCTAGCATAAAGTTCCCATTTATTATTAAATTGTTCCCAGTGGGTTAGGCACTTTACATTTTGCCTCAAACACCAGACCCTCAACCAATCATTGATGTGTTTTATTTTATCCTCTGTATGATGGTCTGCCCTTGGCACAGGTAATATTTCTGATATAACAGTGATTGCACCCAATTTTTCCAATATATTTGTCAATCCAACATAAGCCTCTTTGATCTGTTGTGTACTTTGGTTCCTGATATTGTTTATTCCAGTATGTACAATTACTAGGGGTCTTAACCACTATTTTTTAGGATTTGTTTGGTCATTTTTGCAATGTCTTGAATCTTTGCTCCACGGAAGCAGGAGAGTGTGTGAGAGGCTTTGTTTATGTCACATATTTGTCTGTCCAAATTTGAAACCATTGAATCACCCAGGACAAAGATTTGATTAGAGCAATTCTGAATTATATCAATTTGATCAGAGTTATGGTTACATATGATTCTTTGGGAAACATTTAATAAATCAATGGTATCATTAGAATTCTTATTAGTCTGAGGATGGGGCTCAAGAGACTTATCAGAGTAGGTTTTCTGGAAAGAATCTGAAGAATCAAATGAAACTACAAAGTTATTTTCCTCCATAAGCATATTTCCTGAGACATGTTCATCAAAAATCAATAACATTTTCCAGAATGCCACAAGGCAGGCTGCCACATAGGTGCTTAATGAAAAAAAATGAGTTGGATTCAATTGGGGTACATGGAATCAGTCTGGCACAAGAATATTTTGTACAGTTTGAAGAAGTATGACTTGCTAATCTTGAATAGATATTTAGAGAAAAACAGACTCATCAGTCTGAAGTATACAGAATATATTACATTTAAAATCAGAAACTATTGTGCAGAATCTGATCTAGGAAGCTTTTCCGGTTCAAGATTTTCCTCCTAGTTTGCAAATAATAACTGCAAATATGGCTATGAACATTACTTGGAAATCCTAATTATCCACCATTTAGGAGGATATTTATTAAATATAAATTTGAACTGTTTGGCAGCAATGTCCTCTTGACCAGATATAATAAAACTGCTCTCATTGGGCAATATTGTTTCTATCTACATGGTGGTAAGGAGGACCTAAGTCATGTACTTTGGATCTGTTCCTGGTATGAAAGGGACAGGGCATACTGGTTGTGTCCATATCTTGGAAATTAGAAACATCTGGACAAAACTGATCTTACAAAAAGTTTGCTCAATACTGAGGATGAGTACCATGTAAATAATCTGGAACACTACTTTTAAATAAGTTAGAAAGTGAGGGAAAAAATGATAGATACCTGTAAGCTTGAGTTGTGTGCTGGAATGGAACCTGTTCCCTCCTGACCAGTTAACTGTCTATAAGATGAAGTTACTTGATGCTGTCTTTGTCTTGAGGTATGATTTTAGAAGTGACCTTGATCTTATTAGGGTAATGCCCTTGTATCTATACAATATTATTACATGCTTAGCATTACTTGTGCACAGTGTACATATTATACTAAATCTGGATTATTATATTAGGCTAGGGGATTTATTCTTATCTAATATTATATTGATACTTAGATTGATAATATAAACTGTATTGTATATGTGATGTTTTGATATTATGAAACAGCTTTAAGTTGTGTATGTGATAATTTTGTATTTTTTTAGATTTTATTGAATTGTAAAGACTTTGAATAGTCAAAAATTAAACAACTACTACATTACATCTGAAAGTGGTCAGAGAATGTGACAAAGGATTCAGCAGAGCTAAGGTGATAGTGGAATGTATAGGTAGGAGTAATACCAGCAGAAATAGGGAAGGGTTGTTACCACTATATACAGTAGGTCTTTAGTAAGATTCAAGTGAATACTGTGTCCAGTTTTGGAGGCCACATCTCAGGAAGGACATAGATTGGATGGAGGCTGTCCAAAGGAAGGCTACCAAGATGGTACAGGGTCTACATCAAATATCATATGAGGAGAGGCTAAAGGAATTAAACATGTACACCCTGGAGGAGATGAGGAATATGGTTGATATGATTGAGACCTTTAAATAACTCATGGCATGAATAAGGTACAAGTGGGAAGTATTTTTCAGAGGAAATGGTGGTCCAGAGGAAGGTACCACAATATGAAACTGGAGGGAGGGTACATTTAGGAGAGATGTGAGGAAATATTTCTTCACAGAATGATTGAGGGATGCCTGGAATGGTCTTCAAGTGGAGGTTGCAGGGATGGAAGCAGTGTTGGGATTCAAAAAAGCCTGGGATATACACAAGGAGGTACTAAGGGATAGTTAAGGTGGTAGCAGAGAAAGTATTGCAAACCCTGAGGGGTCTACAGTATAAGCATTGCAACAAAAAAGGCAGGTTTGATGGACATGTGGCCCTTACCTGACATCAGCTTCTGTGTTAAATTTGTTTATTCACATTCTTTCCTGTTTAGGAGGAGAAAACAAAAAATAATGTTAACAGTTGCAATGAAGCAATAGAAAAAGGTGAATAACTGGATGAAACAGTAAATAGATTGGAAGATATAAATCAGAATTTAAGTGGAAAAAGGGACGTTTTGGGTAGGAAACAAAGTGTTGAAACACAGAGGGTACAGGAAGAGTATGAGAGTCAGGAAGGAGGAGAAAAAGAGAGAAGTACTATTGAAGGAGAACAGTGTAACGGGGAGAAGTAAACCGATTTGACTAAATGACAAATACATAACAGTTTAAATGATGGACAGGAATTTTGTAATGGATGGAGACAAATAATGATGATACATAATGAGGGGCAACAGATGGAGTATGAGATAGGAAGAAAGAATACAGTATTTATATATTGGGAGATTCAATATTGAAATACACTGATAGGTATACATCTAGGGACAACAAAGAGATTGTAACAACATGTTATTTCTCTGGGGCCAAGATTAGGGATGTTAAAAGAATGTTGAGTGATATTATCAAGGAAAAGGATGGATCATAAGTTGTGATTTTGCATTTAGGGGTTAATAATATAAAGAATCAAAGTTTAGAATATACACAGAAGGAATCAGAAGAGATAAAATGGAGGTGGAAAAGTTGAAGTGTAAGATATATTTCTCAGAAGTTTTGCCAGTGTTAAGGGAAGGAGGAACAAATAATATTAAAATTAGAAAATTGAACAATTGGCTGAGACAATGGATATTACAGAATAGTATTTGAAGTATAAAACATTGGGAAAATTATATCCAGGAGCAATCGTACTATTGTAGATATGGATTACATCTAAGTAAAAAGGGTAGCAGAAAATTAGGGTTGGATATTAAGTCAGTAGTGGAGGGTAATTTAAACAAAAAAATAAGGGGAGAAGGGAAACAAATGAGCTCAAGATAAAACAAGGAAAAATGGAATGTAGCCAAGTAAAGAGAAAAATAGTGTAATGACTGTTTGGTTAGTAAATGCTTAAGCAATAATGGATGACAGGATGTGTGTTGTACTGTGATAATGTCACACAGTGTGTGGTTGGGCACTAGGCCGAGGGCCGAGTATGACCAACAGCAAGGCGTGATGTTATCCCATTATAACACACACCCAGAAGTGCATTATTGCTATTATAAAATGGCTCAGCTGTGAAATATTTGATGTGGATATTTTTAATTTTGGTATTTTTATCATTTTTATATGAAAAATGGTGCGTGTACTTCCACCTGACAAAGTAGTCCATGACAAATTGTGTTTTGTTGAAACATTTTTATAACATTTTTATTTTGTTGAATAGTGCATTCACAGATTTATGTTTTAATAAATTAATAAATAGTTGTAGAACTTTTTAATAAATAAAGAACTTTTTAATTAATAAATAAATACTTACTTGTACATGTGAATAAATAGCTGCAGAACATGTACATTAACTTGAACATTTCAGTAAATACCTGCAGAACTTATACATTAACTTGAACATTTCAATAAATAGCAAAACAGATGAAACCAACGTTATGGCAGGTTCTTAAAAGTTAAATAACAGTTTTCTATTTCTTTGAAGTTTACTTTCATGTCTTTTTCTGTTAACCAGTCTAGGAAGATCTTCATAGCCCTGAGGTGGTTCTTTTTGTGGTTAGCTCATTTCTTTCTTTTTCTAACTGGTCTAGCTGTTCAGTATAAAGCTCGAGGTGTCTTTTTTTTTCTTTTTTTCTCACCACTTGTACTTGCTTGTGGCTTATGTTGTGGATCTTCAAATTCAGGTCCAAACTGTTTGGCTAAATCGTGTGGGTTGTACATGGTGAAGTTTACTTCAGGTTTTAGAGACATTTCTCTCGACAGCTGTTTTTGAGGTGAAGTTTGACAAGCAGTGACAGGCGTATTGATATTTTTTTTTTTCAGATTGGTTGCAAGGCTGCCGGAAATTGATCCGTGAAGTTGTACTCAGATAACTTCACACCTTTCTTCTGGTGCTGACCAATGAGGTAAAAGGATTTTTTTATGCCATTTTATAATAAAAGTTTAAATATTGATAATTGATAAAGAAATACAGGTGAGGGGCTATAGGCAAAGTGAGCAAGCATTGTGTTGCCACCTGAATACCTGAATCACACCCTTGAAGGCCAACAACACAACCTTAACACTCCATGACCACAGGATAATGTTACCCCACCATTCTACTTCAGGCAAATCTCCATAGGTGAGATCGTCAAATATATCAAACGGGTCCTTGGTAAGGCCAGGATGGGAAGTGACATGATCTATATGAAGATGGTAGCACTCACATTAAATGAACTTGTGGCACCACTCACCAAGGTATTCAATGCCTCTCTAAGATCTTGCATCTTCCCTGACAGGTGGAAAGAGGCTGTAGTCACACCTGTTTTTAAATCAGGAGACAGAGCTAATTTAGCAAACTTCCGGCCCATCTTGATTTTACCCCCTCTCCAAAGCACTTGAAAGGGTGGTCTCAGAACAACTAACTGAGTACCTAGAAAAGTATAGCCTTCTCTGCTTGCAACAACATGGATTCCGACAAAACCACTCCATTGTCACCACACTAGTAGAGTACACCACTCAGCTTTATGGGGCCCTGGATAAAAGGATGGTGGTGGGGTCTATCTTCATAGACCTCACCAAGGCCTTTGACACAGTCAATCACCAACTGCTACTGAAATGTCTCCTCTCTACAGGATTGTCAATGGAATCTGTGGCCTGGTTCCATAGTTATCTAACCCATGGATTTTAACGGGTCAGGATTGGCAATATGATTTCTGAGCCCAGGGAAGTAAACCTAGGGGTCCAGCAAGGTTCTATCCTCAGTCTTCTCTTATTCAGACTCTTCATGAATTACTTGCCTTCTACCTGTTCTGCACACTCCGTACTCTATGCAGATGATGCTGTTATCTCCGTTCCAGGGAAAGACCTGGGATCAATTAGCTCTGAACTTCAGCACAATTTTCGTGCATTGGAATTCTGGTTCACCCAAAATAAACTGCTACTCAACTACAAAAAGACAAAGAGCATGCTCTTCAGTACCCCACAGAGCAAGATTTGAGGGTTCTCACTGCATATACTTAGTAGCGAAGGAGAATTACTAGACCAAGTCAATACATTCAAGTACTGAGGGATTCACCTTGATGACACCCTCACCTTCACTGCCCATGCTGAGCAACTGGTAAAGTCATAGAAACATAGACTTTGACGGCAGATAAGGACCGCTAGGCCCATCTAGTCTGCCCATTTCCCTACCTACAGGATAGGCCGCAGATCCTATTTAACCAACAGCCTATATCTTCCTGCCCCCCGCAAGAATTGCCTTATGTCTGTCCCATGCATTCTTGAATTCTCCCACAGTTTTAGACTCCACAACTTCCTCAGAAAGGCTGTTCCATGCATCCACTACCCTCTCTGTGAAATAATACTTCCTCACATTGCCCCTGAACCACCCTCCTTCTATCTTTAAATTGTGTCCCCTTGTTCTTGCAAGTCTCTTTTTCTGAAAGATGCTACCCTCTTGGACTTTGTTGATTCCCTTGAGGCACTTGAAAGTTTCTATCATGTCCCCCCTCTCCCTTCTTTCCTCAAGGGTGTACATATTAAGCTCCTTTAGTCTCTCCTCATACGGCTTCTCTTGCAGACCCTGCACCATTTTAGTTGCCCTCCTCTGGACTGCCTCTATCCTGTCTATGTCCTTGCGGAGATGGGGTCTCCAGAACTGGACACAGTATTCCAGATGGGGTCTCACCAACTGTCTGTACAGAGGGATAACAACTTCCTGTTTTCTGCTGCTGATGCCTCTCCTATACATCCCAGTATACCCCGGCCTCCCTACTGCCTTCTCACATTGCTTGCTAACCTTAAGGTCATCTGATATGATTACCCCCAGGTCCCTTTCCTGTTTTGTTGTTGTTACTACCTCCCCACCCATTGTGTATTCTTCCCCTGGGTTCTTGTTTCCCAGGTGCATTATTTTGCACTTTTTTGCATTGAATCCTAGCTGCCATATGTCAGACCATTCCTCCAACCTTGCCAAGTCCCTTTTCATCCTTTCCACGCCTCCTTGTGTATCAACCCTGTTGCAGATCTTTGTGTCATCTGCAAAAGGCTATATTTTTCCTTCCAGTCCCTCTGCAATGCCACTGATGAAGACATTAAAAGGACTGGACCCAATACTGAACCTGCGGTACCCCACTAGTAACCGCCCTTTCTTCAGAGTGGACTCCATTTACAATTACCTTCTGTGTCCTGTTGTCCAGCCAATGTTTTACCAGACTACCACCCTGGGACCCACTCCCAGGCTGGTTAATTTGACTAATAATCTTTGTGTGGACTGTGTCAAATGCCTTGCTAAAGTCTAGGTAGGCCATGTCCACAGCCCCTCCCTGGTCTACTACTTGGTCACCCAGTCAAAGAAATATATTAGATTCGTCTGACATGACCTTCCCACTGTGAACCCATGCTGCCTTGGATTCTGTGCTCCACTGACCTCTAGGTACTCAACTATTCTTTCCTTCAGAAGTGACTCCATCACTTTCCCTACCACAGAGGTCAGACTGACAGGTCTGTAGTTTCCTGCCTCTGTCTTGGTCCCACTTTTGTGAAGGGGAATCACATCTGCCTTCCTCCAGTCCTCGAGTACCACACATCCTCCCATGATTTATTAAAAAGAGTAGCCAGTGGTTTCACTAGTTCCTTCCTTAATTCTTTTAGAATTCTGGGGTGAATTCCATCAGGACCCATTGCTTTGTCCACCTTCAGTTTTAGGAGTTCTTGCAGAACCCTTTCTTCTGTGAAAGGACTGGGATCAACCCCCCTATCAAGAGTGCTTCTGTTAATTGGATTAGGCACTTCCCCCTCCTCTTTTGTGAATACTGAGCAGAAATATTCGTTCAGTATTCCTGCTTTTTCACTGTCCCCCTCTGCCCACCCACCGTTTATTCTATTCAGCCTCACTACCCTCCCTTTGTCTTTCTACGCTCGCTGATGTACATATAAAAGGTTTTATCCCCCTTCTTAACTGAGTTAGCTATCTTTTCCTCAGTTTGGGCCTTTGCTATTCTGACTTCCCTCCCTGCTTCTTTCTGCCTTAACTGGTACAGCTCTCTGTCCTGCTCCTTCTGTGTTTCCTTATACTTCTGGAATGCTATCTTTTTCTTCCTGACTTTCACAGCCACCTCTTGAGAACCATAGTGGCTTTTTCTTTCATTTGATTTGTTTATTTGCTTCACACAAAGGCTTGTTGCCTCTGTGATGGCAGTTTTGATAATTCCCATTGTTGCTCCACACCTCCTTCTAGCCTGTTTGCTAGTGCTTTCTGAGGCACTTTCCCATCTTGCCAAAGTCAGCCCTCCTAAAGTCCAGTACACTCACTTTTGTATGGCTTTACTCTGTAGCTGAGTTTAACGTGAACCACACTGTTTGATGGTCACTTGTCCCCAGATGGCAAACCACTTCTAGATCTGAGATCCTCTGACTGCCCCCGTTTGAGAGTATGAGGTCTAAGATTGCTCCCTCACGAGTGGGTTCCAAAACTAGCTGTCTAATGCCTGCCACCTGTAGGGCATCAAGAATGGCCCTGCTCTTGGATGTTGCTGCAGCAAATGTGCTCCAGTTAACATCTGGCATATTCAGGTCTCCCATCAACAGTATCTCCTCTTTCTCTGCCATCATAAGAATGCCTTCCATCATATCCTTGTCCATTCCTTCCCCCTGACATGGGGGTCTGTACACAACCCCTGTGCGGATTGGGGTGCCCTTTCCAGTCTCCAAGGTGACCCACAGTGACCCAAGCTTGGCATCCTGTACAGACACTGCACTGGAATGACACCAGCTTCCCTGAAACTTGTTACGTGCAGTTCAGTTCTCTCATCTGTGGATTATGGTCTTGTCATATATGGGGAAGGCACAGACACAGTGCTTAAAAGGGTCAAAACCATCTTCAGCAAGGCCTGCCACCTGGTCCTGGCAGTACACAAAATGGCTCACTCTTGTGACCTATACAAGGAAACTTGCTGGCTCCCACTCCACCACAGACTCCAATACCAGACCTGCCTCCTTGCAAAAAAGTCCCTGATGGGGTCCATGCCTAGGGCTACTTCAGCCCTCTTTGGGCCTGCACAACCATCTAAATGCACAAGGAGTGCCTCCAGGACTGTTCTAACTGTTCCCTTCAAATGAACCACCCTTGGCCAAAGATCCCTCTCCTACAGTGGACCTAAATGGTTCAATGATCTGCCTGCAGATCTTGTCAACTCCCCCAGACTTGGCTACTTTACAAATGGGC
This sequence comes from Neoceratodus forsteri, assembly GCA_016271365.2. Taxonomy (NCBI): domain Eukaryota; kingdom Metazoa; phylum Chordata; order Ceratodontiformes; family Ceratodontidae; genus Neoceratodus; species Neoceratodus forsteri. Next base: position 776,529,164 of record CM057452.1, read on the forward strand.
TTCGATATGTTCTTGACAGCAAATCTGACTGCCAGTGTTTCTGTTAACCCACGGCCTCTGACAGTGGTTCTCACATCCGTCAAATGCTACCCTCCCTTACTCCCACCCTCCTGTTCCACAATTGCCCACTTCTCCCTCCCACTTTCCACTACCTACTTCCTCCCCTTAACAAAGCCTCACCCTGGCTGCTAAAACATGCATTTCTGCAGACTGGAAGCACCCTGTCTGAACTGTAACATGATTATTAAACACTGTACTGCACTTAATTAGTGCTGAATTAATATGTTTCTCTGGAAGTGTGGTCCTTTTTCTCCTTACTTCTTGTACCCTGCTTAATGTTGTAACTGCACACTAATACCACTTGTTAGTTGATATCTTTCTGTTCTGCAATGTTTCATCACCTGTAAATGTCTTGTATTCCTTGTTGACTTGGAGGCTTTGTAAATGAGCCCCCAGCTCAAAGATATTAATCAGAATTTGAAATAAATAAATAAAAAAAAAGATGCAATACTTGAAGCAACATTCCATTGTGTTAGTGAGAAAAGGAAGTGCAAACAAAGAAGGAAACCACTTTGGTTCTCAAACACACTAGCAGAAAAGGTCAGAGCCAAAAGGCTGGCCTTCATGAAATATAATGGAATGCAGCAGGATAAAGATAGGAAGGCATACCAAACTTCTCTAAGGGAAGCAGGGAAGGCAGTAAGGAAGGCAAAGGCCAAAACTGAGAAAAAACTAGCACGAACAGTAAAAGAAGATGACAAGACTTTCTATAGACACATTAGTGAAAGGAGAAAGTCCAGAGGGGGTATTGCTAAGATCAAAGGGGATAAGAGGGTGTGTGAGGAGGAGGACCATGTAAAAGCATCTTTCCTAAATAGATACTTCTGCTCAGTATTTACTGAAGGGAAGGTAGGGCAGGGCCCACAGCTCTGCACCATGGAAAAAGGGGGGATGGAGGTGTGCACTAGTCCCTTCACAAAAGAAAGGGTCCTACAAGAGCTTGATAATCTCAGGGTGGACAAGACAATGGGACCTAATGGCATACATCCCAGGGTACTAAAGGAGCTAAGGGTAGAACTAGCAGAGCCATTATCAGAACTGTTTATTGAGTCTCTGAGCACAGGAGAGGTCCCAGAAGACTGGAGAAGGCCTCATGTGATCCCACTGCACAAGAGTGGCAGCAGGGAGGAGGCAGGGAGCTACAGACCAGTCAGTCTTACCTCAGTAGTGGGTAAGATTATGGAAACACTCCTTAAGGAAAGGATAGTGCAACACCTGGAATCCATAGGCGCACAAGATCCAAGACAACATTGGTTTACAAAAGGAAGGTCCTGTCAAACTAATCTCATAGATTTCTTTGACTGGGTAACCAGAGTGGTGAACCAAGGGGGAGCAGTTGATGTCACCTACCTTGACTTCAGCAAAGCTTTTGATACTGTTCCACATAGAAGGCTGATTAATAAGCTGAGTAGGCTTGGGGTGGGTCAGACTTTGGTTAGATCAATGGTAAACTGGTTGATGGACAGAAAACAGAGAGTGGCGGAAAACTGTATGCAGTCAGAAGAGATGCAAGTCACAAGTGGGGTACTTCAGGGATCAGTCCTGGGGTCAGTTCTCTTCAATATCTTCATCAGTGACATTGCAGATGGATTGGAGGGTAAGGTTTGTCTGTTTGCAGATGATACCAAGATCTGCAACAGACGAGATGATCTAGATGAAGTGGCAGAATGAGAAGAGATCTGGATAAACTAGCAAAATCGTCAGAAGAGTGGCAACTGGAGTTTAAGGCAAAGAATTGCAAGATCATGCACATAGAGAAGAGAAACCCTGAAGCCACCTATAGGCAGGGAGGGTAGTTGCTGGCAGTCACAAGGGAAGAAAGAGACTTGGGCGTCATCATCACAGATGACCTGAAATCATCCAAGCAGACCTCTAAAGCAGTAGGTAAGGCTAGAGGGATGTTGGGGTGTATCAGTAGGGGTATTACAAGTCAGAAGAGGGAGGTAATAATCCATCTTTACAAGACACTGGTTAGGCCCCTTCTGGAATGCGGTGTGCAGTATTGGAGGCCACACCTTCACAAGGACATTAACCAAACTGAGGCAGTCCAGAGAAGGGCAACCAAAATGGTGCAGGGACTGCATCAGAAAACATATGAGGACAGATTAACTGAACTCAATATGTATACCCTAGAGTAAAGGAGGGAGAGAGGTGATATGATTGAAACATTTAAACACCTTAAGTGCATTAACAAGGTGAAAGAGTCTAACATGTTTCAATATAAGAAAAATAGAAGGACAAGTGGACACAGCATGAGATTAGAGGGAGGCCGATTAAGGGGTAATCTGAGGAAGTTCTTTTTCACAGAAAGCATGGTGGATGCATGGAATGGCCTACCTCAGGAAGTGGTGAATATGAATACAGTGCAGGGCTTCAAATAGGCATGGGATATGCATAAGGGAGCAATACAGATGAGTATGAATAGATAGACCATTGACAGAGCAAAGGCCTATGGCACATTCATAAGGTAGAAGAAGAAATGGGCAGACTGGATGGGCCTTGCCGTCCTTATCTGCCATCAACTTCTATGTTTCTATATGAAGGCTGAATTAGAAAGGAAGTTGGTTAGTGAAGATATAAACATATGTATGGTGACTGAGACATGATGGGATACAGAAACACAATGGAATATAAATATTGAGAGTTATAAGTTATATTCCAGAGTCAGAAAAAAGGGGGGAGTGGCTATTTATATAAGAGATGAGTTAAACAGTGGTTTATGTAAAGTTACAGAAAATCAGACAATAGAATCAAGATGGATAGAAGTAGTGAGAGGAATAGACCAAAAGACGCTGTTTGGACTGTATTATAGACCCCCCTGAGTAGTAATAAAGAAATGGATAGAATGATGAATGGAGAAATTAACAGATGGTAATGGAAGGAGATGCCATTGTAGGAGGAGATTTTAACTATCCTGGTATTTGCTGGAAAGAACATAGCTGTAAGAATAATAATAGTGGAAAATTTTTACAACAACTTGAGATGGTAGGGTTAGAAAAGTTAATATATAAACCAACCAAAGGAGAAGCTACACTGGACTTACTATTAATGAATAGAACAGACATAATTAAAGGAATAAAAATTAGGGAACATTTTGGAAATAGTGACCATGCAATGGTGGAATTTAACATTAAACAAAAATGATAAATATAAAGGGAAAGACAGTAGTAAAAAATGATAATAAAGCAGATTTCTCTAGAATTAAGAGAGAATTAGCAAAATGTGACTGATGCATAGTTTAGAAGGAAAGACTGTGGGTCAAATGTGGGCTGAATTAAAAAATAAATTAATAATATTAGAAAGGGAATATGTACCTGATAAAAAAAAATCTTTAACAAAAAAGGAAAAAAAAAATGGTGTACCATTATGATAGTACAATTATGTCAACTGAAACAGAGTATATATAAAAGAAAGAAATTATTGGGTACAGATGAAGCTGTTGTTCAATATAGAATTTGTTTAAAGAAAGTTAAAAACAATATCAAAAGAGAGAGGGAAAAGTTAGAGGCTAGACTGGCATTTAGGACAGATAATGGGAAAAGTTTTTACACATACTGTATATTAATCAACAAAGAAAGGATAAAAAAGGTGTAGGACCACTGAAAATTGATGGTAAAGAAATAAATAAATCAGGAGAGATGGCTGATACACTTAATCATTTTTTTTTGGATCAGTTTTTGAAAGAGGTAATCAGGTAAAAAATGTAAATAAAAAAATAAATTATTAAGGGTTAGGCTTAATGACAACAAAGGATGAGAAAGAAACAATAATAAGTAAAGGAAAGATACATAAACCTGCTGGGCCTGATTTGTTACATCCTTGACATATTAAAGAGGTGATACCATTGATATCAGAAATATTAGTTTGGATTTTCAATAAGTAATTTAACATAGGGGAGATACCGTAGGATTGGAGACAGGCTTTCATGGTGCCTAGATTTAAATAATAATAATAATAAAATGTATTTGATTAAGCGCCTTTCGAATTTCAAAGCACTGTACAGTATTCATAAAAACAAAACATATGTACAAATACATGCAATATAAAATCAGAACAATACAGGAAATGCCTTCCCCCATAAAAAAAAGTCTTAAGTGCCTGCTTAAAACTCCCCACCATCCTGCACTCCCAGAGCTGACGGGGCAGAGAATTCAAGAGGGTAGGTGCTGCAAATCCAAAGGCACGCGCACCAGATGACTTTAAATTAACCCTCAGAATCTCCAGCAACTCTTCGTCAGCCAAGTGGAGCTGTTGCAAAGAGGTGTAAGGAACCAGGAGCTCTTTCATGTAATCGGGACCCGATCCATGTAGGGCTTTGTAAGTGAAGAAACCTACTTTAAAGGTGATCTGCCACTGTATTTGCAGCCAGTGCAGAGTGTGCAGCAGAGGGGTAATATGTGATCTTCTAGATGCCCAAGTCAACAAAAGTGCTGCTGCGTTCTGCACTACCTGTAAGAGGTGGATATCAACCCCAGGAAGCCCTAGGTAAAGGGAGTTGCAATATTCAAGGCACAATGTCACAAAGGCATGGACCAAAACAGGCAGGTCACTGGATGGAACAAGGTGCCTAATCCTGGCAATGTTGCTAAGATGGAAAAAGGCCAGCTTGATGACTGCCAACTAAAAAGTGTGATAGATCAGTAGTTTCTAACTATAGACCCATAAGCCTTACAGTAATAATGGGTAAAGTGGCAGAGAGTATACTGAAACAGAAAAATTGGGAAATGTTTAGATATACTGGGATACACCGACGAAAAACAACATGGGTTTTAAAAAATAGAACGTGATGTACTAATCACTTGTGTTTCTATAAAAGTAGAAATGAAAAACTGAATGAAAATGTACCTATAGATATAATATTTTTGGACTTCCAGAAAGTCTTCGAGAAAGTCCCACATGACAAACTAATTATAAAAATAACTAAAATGGGATTGGACAGTCGCATTATTGTATGGGTGAGAAATTGGCTGAGTGACAGAACCCAAAGAGTGAGTGACAGGCGAATTATCAAAGCAGATAAGAGTGGAAAGTGGTGTCCCTCAGAGATCTGTGCTGTGGCCAGTGTTGTTTTCTTTATATGTCAGTGACTTGCATCAAGGTATTGTTACTCAAGTGGTGAAGTTTGCTGATGATGTTAAGGTGGGAGGATCAGTAGGAACACTGGAGCAACAAAAGACTCTTAAAAAGGATCTGGGAAAAAAAAATAATGTTGGCAAATGAGAATAAGATGAGATTTAGTGTTGAGAAATTGGGAGTAATGTATTTGGGAAGGAGAAATAGGATGAAAGATAAATATATATTGGAAGAAAAGGGATTGAATGAGGTAGAGGAGGAATGTGACTGTGGGATTGTAACTGACAATAAATTAAAATACAATAGACAATGGACAATAGCAATACAAAAAGCAAACAACATGGTGAGAAATATAACAAGCATTTGTCAATGCCGAACATTCGCTTGCAGGTATTTGCAGTGGTGTTTGGCATGTATGGTGCTTTACCCTAATGCCCTGTGCGATTGCTGGTATTTGCACAATAAATTGTCAGCATGACCTTGTTGTTACCCCCATTGTGCACTACATAGGCGGAAACACATTTTGGGGAGGATGTGAAAAATGACAGCTGTACTGCTTATAAGGAAGTGTGGTAAAATGGCAATGTTGAAAATCTGGAGTGGAAATATTGAAAATTCGCAAACCTACGAGCGTGTGTGGGAACTGTGCAATGCACTTTCATCAAACAGTCATTTGTAGGATTTTTTTCACCAAATTTTCAACATTGCCATTTTAAAACCTCTGCTAATGAACAGTGTCACAGTGATTTTCTTACTGTGTCCCATACATTGATTTCGAACATGGACTGCGCCATTGTGCACTACATGGGTGGAAAGATGTTTTGGGAAGGATGTGAAAAATGACAGCTGTACTGCTCATAAGGAGGTGTGGTAAAATGGCAATGTTGAAAATCTGGAGAGAAAATATTGAAAATGTGCAAACTTATGAGCGTGCATAGGAACTGCGCAATGCAGAGTCATAAAACAGTCATTTTTAGGAATTTTTTCACCACATTTTCAGCACAGCCATTTTAAGACCTCTGCTCATGATCTGTGTCACTGTGATTGTCTTAATGTGTCCCATACATTGAGTTCAAGACAATCCGACTGCGCCATTATAGTGCCATATGGCAGAAAACACATTTTGGGTAGATGGAAAATGACAGCTGTACTGCTCATGAGGAGGTGTGTAAAATGGCAATGTTGAAAATCTGGAGTGCAAATATTGAAAATTCGCAAACGTATGCGCGTGCGTAAGAACTGCACAACGCAAGCTCGTAAAACAGTCATTTTTAAGATTTTTTTCACCAAATTTTCAACATAGCCATTTTAAGACCTCTGCTCATGAACAGTATCACTTTGATTTTCTTAATGTGTTCCATAAATTAATTTTGCACACCGACTGCGCCATTGTGCACTACATGGGCTGAAACACGTTTTGGGTAAGATGTGAAAAATGACAGCTGTACAACTCATAAGAAGGTGTGATAAAATGGCAATGTTGAAAATCTGGAGTGAAAATATTGAAAATTTGTGAACTTACCAGCTCATGAGGAACTGCAATCAGAAGGAGAATTTTTTGAATTTGCACCAAATTTCAACATGGGGTTTTGGGACCCCTTCATGAATGATGTCACTGTCATGGTGTTATTTGAGACTGACAGGTGATTTCACACAGTGACTGTGCAGTGCCTGCGAAATCACCCTTCAGGCCCGAATAATGCCATGACAGTGACATCATTCATGAGAAGGGGTCCCAAAAACCCATGTTGAAAAGTTGGTGCAAAAATTCCAAAAAATTACTGAGATATGCAATAAAGTTGAAACCCCCTTATGTAACCCATTATACAGCTTACCGGCATTTCCTCAGTTCGCGGTCAGCTTTGAAGAGTGCAGACATGTTCCCGGTCCACAGAAGATCGTTGCGCCGGAGTCCGGAGTTAAGTATGGGGTGAGTGGGGGTGTGGGGAGGCTGGGTGCACAGTGGGTGGGTGCGGGTTGTGGGAGGGGGGACTGGGAGATGCACCGTGGGACCATTTTGTTTTCCAGGGTTAAAAAAGACGGCGTGGGACCTTTGCGACACTGGGTGGGCTCCCAGCATGGCAGAAGATGGCTGGGGCGAGGGCCGATGGGGATTGGGCACCCCATCGGCAAACTACGCTGAGGTGAAGAGTTGACGGGACTGGGCACCTTCAGCAAAGTAAACACCCGTTTGCCACGCTGGGGTGGCCCCCAGCATGGCAGCAGGACTGCTTGGGGCTATGGAGCCAACAGGGAATAGCACCCCGCTGGCAACACATTTGCCATGCTGGGGTGGGCTCCCAGCATGGCACCAAAGCTTTGGGAGGCAGCGTGACGTATGCGGGGAGGTAGCGCAGGATGGGATGGTGGTTCAGTATGGCAGCGGTGCTTTCCTTTGAAGCAGAGGAACACCGCTGTCATACTGAGCTCCTGCACCCATTGGTGCAGGACCCCCATGCCTGCTGAAGGGAGCAGTGCATTGGGTGGGAGAGGCACACCTCCAAGTGTGCTACTCTCCCAAACGTTACTTCCACATGCGCGCAAGCGAACGTAAAAAGGAGTATTATAAGTAGATCTGTAGGATGTATGGTACCAATTTATAGGTCATACGTAAGGCCCTACTTGGACTATGGATCACAACTGTGGAATCCATACTTAAAAAAGGGAAAAAAAGGATAGAGGGAGTGCAGAGAAGATATATTAAGATGAAAGGAGCCTTAAATAAATATGAATATAATGAAAGATTAAAAAGGACAGGATTATTTTCTTTAGAAAAGAGAAGAGATAGAGATTTATTGATGTGGTTTAAAAGAATAAATTATGAGGAACTGCCAAGAGAAATGGGGCTGGAAAAGCAGGAGAAACCTAAGGGGGTTGAGAATGCATGAGAAACAGATAAAATTAAGAACAGTTAAAAAGAATGGGATATATTACTTATTTGTGAATAGAACAGGGAGAATGTGGAATACATTGCCAATGGAAGTAGTAAACAGCAAAACATCAATATAATTTAAGGAAAAGATTGATAAACTGTTTATGGAAAAGGGTTTAATATGAATCAACTAAAGTGGGGAACAGTTTATATGGACCATGCAGTCTTCTACTGTTCTAACCCAAATATGAACACCAAGTTTGTTTACACCTACATCCAGAACCATCAAATGCCATCTTCTAAGACAACTCTCCAAATTCCAATGTCTCAGTTCCAGACTCCAGTGCTTTCTTACTATGGCTGAGCTGTTGGGAGGTTATACAAGTTACTCCAAGTGAAGTTTAGCTTGTTGTACAACTGGCAGTTGTTGCTGTATGTAATGGACCAGTATGATGTGTGTGATATCATACAGCTGCACCGGTATTATTTTTCTTTTTTTTTACCACCATGGATGCCACAGAATACATACACAAACACACACACACACACACACACACACACAAAGAAATGGAGTGTCACAATGACTCATGGCTCAGTTGTTTCCTTTGTCCACTTGCATGCCATTCTACAGTGAATGGCTTGCACTGTCTACAACATGTGGGCAGTGGGCTCACATGTAACAGCATTGGAATGTATTGTGTGAACTGTCCCTCACTGAGGAGGAGTGTGTTTGTCATAACACTCATTCCTCATCTCTCCACTGGCCCTCTGGTGAATCATGCTCATCCTAAAATCATGGTGATTGCCAGTGAAATCAGTAGTATTAATGCTGTTTCAGAATGCAATATGTAAGCGATAATACCCAACAGGTTGGGTGGTATTGGGCAATACCGGACCACCCAGGAGTGTAATGAGGACCGATGCAGCAGGCAGAGGCCTTATAGCCCCTGGAAGGTCTGGTATTGCCCAAACTTCCCACACTAGAGGGTATTATTACACTTTGAAAATGGGCGCTGTTAAAAAAAAAGTTTAGTAAAAAATTGTTAATAAATGTTTTAGATGAGTTTTGTTATGAAATTATTCCTCTGCCTACATGACCTATGGAGTTTTGTCCTACTGGAGACTCTGTAGTTTTTAAAAAAGCTGGTTGTTTGTAGTTACACCCTCCCATACCAATCTGCTTATACTCCCCTTGTCCTCATGCATAATGTTAATTTAATTTAATTGGTGTTTAATGCTAGTTTTGTTTACCCCTCCCCCAACACTGTTGCAACAGAAGTTCACTATTTTTTTTCCTTTTAACCAGTAGATGTTGCCATACGGATCATGACAAAGGCAGAGTGTGAGCACCTTTGGCAGCAGAGCATAGTTACTTTTGTAATATTTCTTTTTTATGTTTGCTTGTGCACATGCACAAGAAACATTATGCGGCAGCTTAGGAGAGAAATGGATTGTGGAGGTGCGGCACTGTGACAGCCAATGGCAGCACTGCATTTGGGGGCTTGGCATTGGTGGACCAATGAAGGCACACTGTGCTGATGACATTGGTTTCCAAAAGTGCCACCAAGTTGAAACGATTTTGCTGCTGCAATGAGGGGCTACCTTGTCATTGCAGCTTCAGCCATTGCACTGCAATGAGGGACTGACCCGACATTGCAGGGCGGTACCTTGCCTAGTGTAACATTTTTTGTAAACATGGCAGTGGCTTGCCATAGCCTCACAGCCCCATGAAAGCTGACATGGGTGGCCAATCCCCCTAATGGCATGCCCCCGACCCATTTCATTTGCCGACACTGGAGCCTACTCCATATCAGCATAATGTAACCCCCTCTCCCATTTGTTATGTGCCGAGGGGGTGCACAATCCCCCTCTGCAACATGCCCCCCCAAAACACTCATTCTTTGCTGACAAGGGCCCAGTCCCCATTGGCTTATGTTCCTCCACCCCAAAAAAGTCATGTAGTACACTGGGAGCCCGCCCCAGTGTGCTGAAAGGAAGCCTAAAAAAAACCTTCCCGAGGCATCTTTTTTTTTCTCCCTGAAAGAAAGGAAATGGTCCGACGCCAGTGCCATCCCCTTCCCAACCCACATCCACCCACCCACTGCACACCCTACATCCCCACACACACACCCTCACCCCATATTTACCTCCGGAGCCTGGTGCGCCGATCTTCGGTGGACCAGGAACATGTCTGCACTCTTCAAAGCCGACTGCAAACTGAAGAAATGCCAATAAGATGTAAAATGGCATAAATAGGTTTTTTTCAACTTTGGTGCATGTCTCAGGCATTGTGGGGAATTTTGGCACCAAATTTTCAACATGTCATTATTGGGACCCTTCTTCATGAATTCAGCCACTGTCATTGCATTATTCGGTCTCAAAAGGTGATCTCACGGTCACTGCACGGAATCACCTTTCAGGACCTATTAATGAAATGACAGTGCCAGTGATCATGAGGTGGGCTCCCAAAAAGCCTATGTTGCAAATTTGGTGGAAAAAATCAAAAAAAATTACTGTTTTATGAGCATGTGTTGTGCAGTTTCCATGCATGCTCGTAACTTCGCGAATCTGTAATATTTTCACTCCAGATTTTCAACATTGGCATTTTTACACACCTCCTAATGAACAGTACAGCTGTCATTTTTCACATCCTGGCTGAAACGTGTTTTCGTGCTTCCGGCACAGAATAGCCCAGTCGCTGTGTGATGTCAGTGTTCGGGACACATTTAAAAAAATTCACAGTGACACTGTTCATGAGCAAAGGTGCTAAAATGCCTATGTTGAAAATTTAGTGACAAAAGTCCATGAAATGACTGTGTTACGAGCATACATTGCACAGTTTCCAAGCACCCTCGTAATTGTGCACATTTGTAATATTTTCACTCTAGATGTTCAACATTGCCATTTTTCACACCTCCTCATGAACAGTACAGCTGTCATTTTTCATATCCTGCCCGAAATATGCATTTACACATCTGGCACAAAATAGCATGGTCACTGTGGGAAATCAATGTTCGGGACAGTTGTTGAAAATTTGGCAAAAAAATTCCACTAAATGACTTTGTTACACGCATGTATTGTGCAGTTTCCTCATATGCCTGGAAGTTCGAGTATTTTTAATATTTTCAATACAGATTTTCAACATTGCCATCTCTTCACACCTCCCTATGAATAGTACAGCTGTCATTCTTTAGATCCTGCCCGATCTGTGTTTTTGTACATCTGGCGCAGAATGGCACTGTCGCGGTGGGAACTCAAAGTGCGGGACACATTAACACAATCACAATGCAACTGTTCATGAGAAGAGGTCCCAAATGACTTCATGAGGTGGGGGACACAAAAAGACCATGTTAAAAATTTGTAGTGCATATACCAACAAATGCCCAGGGCATTAGAGTTTCTAACCATAACGTCCCACCCTGTACAGACTGACAGGCATCAGGGGTGTGCCTTTGGATTACCTACTGTGATGCTCATGCCATTCCATTCCACCCCCACCCCACCACCCTGCAGCCAGTGACAGGCATGGAGGTGTGTCATGAAGTGAAATGGCATGAACGCTATGGATGATGACCCGAACACATACCCCAATGCCTGTCCATCACTGCAGAGTGGAGGTGGGGTTGGCAGGAAGTTCAATACTTCACTGCCATTCCTATTCTGCATCTCTCTAACTCCTGCATTTCCAATGCTAATACCAGCAAGCAAACATTTGGCATTGACAAATGCTTGTTTTTGTGTGTGTGCCTGTTTCTTTTCATACTGGGGCCAGGAGCTGTTATGGTTTGAATCAGGAGAAGAAAGAGCAGTCTGCAATTATGTGTGCATTTGGGAGACTGAGCGTGATCGAGGAGGCAACAATTTACTTTGGGCTGCAGGTGAGTCTGGGAAAGTTATGCCTCAATGTAAAAAAGAAGGTGCTTTGATTTTGTGCAGAAATGCCTCTAAAAATGTGTCTTTTAGTGTTGAAGGGGTGATTTTTGTGTGGACAGAGGATGTTGCTATTGGTCATCAGAGGAATGATAGAGGAGTGAATATGGTTGCCATTGAAAGGTGTGTGAAGCGGACAGGTGTGATGGCTTCATTTTTTTATTTCTTCATTAGTGTTTTTTTTGTAGTGTGGCTACTGCTTTTGTTTTACATTCAGCTTACCAAATCTTGGCCAGTGTTTTTCAGTGTCACCACCCCCCACACCATTCTTAGGAGAAGTTTTTGCTATGTGGACTGTAGTCAGTGGAAGCCAAACCACCGTATATGTGTGTGGATCAGGTAGTCATTGTTACTGTAAATGCAGGCATCAAGGCTAGGGATCAATTTGTAGAAAAAAAAGTAGAGTATAATATGAAGTGTTGTCTCTCTTGTGTTTTCTATTCAATGTGGTTTTGGGGGAGCGAGCAGTCAGGGACAAGGTGAGCACAGCTAACCGAGAGAAAAAAATGGTGGCTACAATGCTGAGAATTCGAGGTGGCCCAAAGATATCCCAAAAAATGGGGCATCCCAAATTGGGACTTGTTTTTTTACCGGGCTCTATTCAAAAATACCTGCTCACTAATCTTAGTGTCCTAGTCAATCAGAATGCTAGGATTTACTTGCTCATTTTCTAAATTAAAAATAACTCATGAACATATTTCTAAAACAGTTTTGTTCTTTATGCTTCTCTTCTCATTCCTCTCTCTCTGTCTCTGTCTCTGTCTCTGTCTCTGTCTCTGTCTCTGTCTCTGTCTCTGTCTCTGTCTCCTCTCCCCCATCCCTCCACCTCTCTACCTCACTCTCTAACAATTCTGGTGCATTGCTGAGGGAACCATGTTCACATCCCTCTGGGTACATTGTTTATGGCATGCAACCATATTTGTGAATATCCTGTAAGTAGTGTGTTTCTAGCACAGGGATTTCTTTTTTTAATTCCCTTTTCAGCGAAGGTTAGGATAATAAGCAATACAACTTTAGATATCTCATTGTGCTACAGCAATCTATGTACGGAAGGTGGGAGAGTGGGTGGCTTCATATCATTATTCCTGTTTTTTAAAACAATTTTTCCTTGTGCTACTCTTTTCAGGTCTATCTACATCAACAATGATGCATCTGGCCTATCCTCCTGTGTCTGCTCCTGTATTGGGGCAGCTACCCAAGGAACCAAGCCCAAGTGAACTGATATCTGCTCTTCTACTGCATCTGGACCATCCTGCATGCCTCTTCCTCCATGGGGTGCTTCTATATAAAACAAACAGACATGAGTGAACTGATAACTGCCCTACAACTGCTGCTGTGGCATATGGTCTGTCTTCCTGTGTTTTCTCCTCCATGACATGCTGCGGCCCCAAAGAACCAAACCTGGGTGAACTAATACTAAACCAAACCTGAGTGAACTAATACTATATCTGCCCTGCTGGTGTTGTATCTGACCCATACTCTGATGCCTCCACCTCCATGGGGTGGAGCTGCTCCACTGAACCAAACCCAAGTGAACTGGTAGCTGCCCTGCTGCTGCCACTGTGGAGGATAATGATGATGATGCATCTGGCCCATCCTCCCATACCTCTTCTTCCTCCATGGATTGCAACTGCCCAAAATAACCAAACCTGAGTCAACTGATAGCTGCCCTGCCACTGCTGCTGCATCTGGCCTGCCTTCCTATGCCTCCTCCCACATTGGGTGAGGCTGCCCAGAAAACTAGACTTGAGTGAAATGATACCTGCCTGAAGCTGCTGCATCTGGCTCATGCTCCTGCACCTCCTCCTCCACTGAGGTGCTCTGACGCAGAAAATAAACCCAAGCGAACTGATAACTGCCTTGCTGTTGTTGTGTCTGGCCATTGCTACCATGCTTCCTCCTCCATAGGGTGCTGCTGCAGCCCCAAAGAACTACACCTCAGTGTACAAATAGCTGCCCTACTGCTTCAGCTACTGCATTTGGCCAATCCTTCCATGACTCATCCTCCATGGGGTGCTGCTGCCCCAAAGATGTAAACCTTAGTGATTTAATACTTACATACATTGTGTGGGTTGGCCAACAACAGCTAGCACCATTAGTTACTCACCACATATATGTATAGAAGATAATGAATTGAAAGGAAATAAAGTAATGCATTACGCCTTCAGAAGCTCCTTAGTTCTTTTATTTGGTCCATGTACAAACTGTGTGGCAATACAAGTCTTAAAGTTTCAGGTATCACAGCTTTGCAGTATGGATTTCAAAAAAAATTAATAGTATAACAAGTACACCATACCAGCAAACCAGTCCCCCAATGACTCCCAATTACCTTACATGTTTCATACTTGCAGTGCTTTATCAAAGGCTACCAGGTCGCAACCAATCCCATCCTTTTAACCAGTGCAATTAAAATACATTAGCCATATTATATTAGATTATAATTATTATAATACATCATATTATTATAATACATTATATTATTATGTAATATAAATATAAGTTGTCATCACAATTAATGGAAAATACTGTCAAACTAGTTATTTTCACTGAAAAAATGTTTCCAGATTTTCACACAGTCTAATAATTTTGCAAAACCAGAGTGGTGTTAATTAACAAAAATTACACATATTCAGTGCAGTATGGATGACTCAGGTGATAATTGCAAAATAAATATATACAACTGTTTGGCTGATTAGCATCATGTACAAAATATATTTTGTGCAAAAATAGTTCTATAGTACTTCTGCAATTAAAATTAAAAGTTTACATAAATACTCTTTTCAATAATATGCAATCTATTTAGTTAAAATTCAAGTTTTGTCAAGACAATTCAGTTGAGCCAGAACACATTTCTGATGGTATCCAGCTCAAATTTAACTATATTAATTGATTCTGCCAAATACTGTATCATAAAAAGTGGAATTAGTAATTCTGCAACAAATCGACTATCAGAACCTTAATTTCACACTGGCCCACCCATGGACAGGTGACACTGGAGTAGCCCTGGCCATCTGGAGGTGAGCTTATTCTTTTATAAGTTTCTGAGTCTGTATACACTGATCAGGACTTGATATTTATTATTCAAATCAAAGTGATAGATAACCCATGGTAAGGCGATTAAGAATTAATTTTCTTTACTTGCACCACCTAAATACAATCAGCATTCAAACTGTTAAAATTCAGTTGAGTATCACTTTACAGAAAATCTGAAGCAAATTTTCACAAAGGTGATCAGTTTAGTCCCTTTAAATGTTTTTACATGACACTGTATCACAAAAGATATAGGAACCCTTCCTATCCCCTCACCATTGCTTGGACTATTAGAGAGCACCTGAAAATAGAAAAACAGACTGATTGTACATCCGACAGTATGATAGCAGAAAGAACAGTAGGAACTCACACACATTTGTACACTTATTTTACTAGTGGGTGATTGTTTGTTAGTCATTTTAGCTAACAGAATTGCAGACATAGAATTACAACACATAGGGCAGCATTTTCAAAGTCTTAGTGTGTGCATGGCTAACATGGTTTGTTCATGTACAGTGAGCTTAGCACAAGTGCATACTGAACTTTTCCCACTGGAAGCCTATATGTGGACACTACAAAGCGGTTTGTGCAGGTGTACACCAGAACCCTAGTAATTGAGATGGAATCTAATTTTTATACATGCACTGGGATATTAGAAGCATTTTCATATACTGTAGTAATAGCCTGCCTGTGAAGCATTAATTGAAGCATATGTAACTTTATGTGCCTGTGACATGCATGCAATGCAGTATTGGTGCCATGGTACCGGTAATACCTGTGGCCAACACACGCACAACATCATGGTGTTCAATAGTGGACACACCATACCACTGTGCTGGGCAACATGTACATTAAGTGCATTGAGCTGTGTCCCATTATGTCATTTCAGGTGATGACACAGATGAGGACACAGAGGACCATGCATGTCAGTGCCTGAGGAACCTACAACAGGCCATGGCTGAGCTCAAGCACAAAGGGGCATGCCAGTATGAAGAGCGAACCCTACAGATACAGTGGAACAGGGACAATAATAACTCTGGGGACACTGTAGCACAAGGAGGACCTGGTACAGGTATGACTACAGGTGATCAGGGGGCTGCTCAGGATACACAGGGGGAAGAGGGAGTGCATGCACATGCACCATTCCATGCTGGAGCACCACCACCAGCCCTGTTGAACAATGGTACTGATGTGCCTTCCAAACATGTACAGTCAGATGTGTTGCAGCTCTCAGAGAATAGGGGTGCAAGAGCCCATGCATCTGCTGTGCCAGGGATGCAGAGATGGATGTCTCCATGGGTAGGCCACAAGATGATGGGGACATGCAGGACTTTGTTGGGGTACTCCACAGGCAGATCAGGGATGTTACCATGAAGCTTGCTCCACTACAGGACTCAGTACAGGCTGTACCTGGAACCATAGACAGGTATGGTGCACAGTAATAGGATAGTCATTTGGTCTCTAGGGTACCAAAGTTATTGGCCACCTCTGCATGTGTACTACAGCCTTGTGTAAAAGTGTGGTTAGCACACACAGGTACTGTGTGTTTGGATATCTGTCCTTTTCATGTGTTGACCATTACCCTTGTTTCATACGGTATGCAATATCCATGAGGTTATTGTGTTCCTGATGGTGTGTGTTATGCTTGTGTGATGTATGATAGTTCAATAAACATTAACGCTTGCAGTTATTTGATGGTGTGCTGTGTGGTCTGTGATCAAATGGGTATGCTATGATGCATGTTCAGTATTCAGAGCTGCTGTGTTGAGTGTGAGTGGGTGGGATGCATACATAGGCTGTGTGCCCCATTGGCTATATGTATGTCTTTTTGTGCTAGCTGTAGTGACATTTGGCTGCTCGGGGAAGGATGGTCATTGGTGTGCATTGTGATCCACCTGTGCACAGGGTATGTGGTTAGTGGCATGCAGGAGAGGAACCCTCTTCAAAGGAGGAAGCCTCTGGGACCCATGGCCACTGAGCTGCCCATCCTCCAGGTTCCCTGTGCCGGCATGACGAAAAGCATGGAAGTCCATGTGCTGCCATGCTGAGGGATCGGCATGGCCTGCATGACATCACTGTGGGACAGTGCCCCCGCATATACATGCATGCTGAGCATGTAGGTATAATGCAACAGAGCATGCCATCCATGTGTTCCATTGCTGTGCTACATCCCCCTGGCATGCTGCATGGGAAGGGTGTACTGTGTAGTGTAATGGATGTTGCTTCTGTGTATGGATGGTGAAGTGCCATGTAATGTGACTCAGATTTACAAATGAAGCTCCATCTCTGCTACAACAAACTCTGTATGGCCCCTCCAGGGCTCCCAGCTCAGACACCGCAGGAAACCGCGGCCACCAGGTGGTCGGTGCTCCCAAAGCTGCCATCCAAGACCACTTGCTCAGACTACATTCCCTGAGAGCTGAGAACCTTCCAGGGCTCCCAGCTCAGATGCCACAGGAAACCGCTGCCACCGGGTGGTCGGCACTCCTGAAACCACCGCCCGAGACCACTTTCTCAGACTACGCTCCCTGAGAGCCGAAAACCCTCCAGGGCTCCCAGCTCAGATGCCGCAGGAAACCGCGGCCACCAGGCAGTCAGCACTCTTGAAGATGCTGCCTGGAGACCACTTGCTCAGTCTACACTCCCCTGGAGAGGTACGGCAAAGCTGCAAAACCAATCAGAACGTGAGCACCTTCTCTATGTATGCTCCGATTGGGCTCCTCCTCCTCCACTGATTTGAATGTAACTTGGAACAAAAAAAGTTGTTTTGACTTGAAAAGGGTTAAATGTTGTTGAAATTACTCTGTTTTGTATGTTAAAATGCTTTTAAACCTGGATTCTTCTGCTAATTGTTTCTTGCCATTATATTAGTGATACAGCCCTTTCCTGCCTCTGTAGCTGCAAGCCAGACTTCAAGGCACCAAGGAAATCACTCTCCTATTCATTTGCAAATTGTGGTTTCCACTGGATAGATGACCCATTGTTTTGCTCCAGTATTAATTAGACCCATCTCTCTCTCTCTCTCTCTCTCTCTCTCTCTTTCTCTTTTCAGCCAATAACCCTTCAGGGCTCCCAGCTCTGACGCCGCAGGAAACTGTGGCCACCGGGCGGTCAGAGCTCCAAGCCACCGCCCAAGACCATTTGCTCAGACTAAGCTCCTGAGAGGTACAGCAAACCACATATTTTCGCCCACCTGCCCATCCCCTCCCCATTACATAGAAACATAGAAAAATAGACTTTGACGGGCAGATAAGGACCGCTAGGCCCATCTAGTCTGCCCATTTCCTACCTACAAGATAGGCCGCAGATCCTAGTTAAACAGCCTTTATCTTCCTGCCCCCACAAGAATTGCCTTATGTCTGTCCCATGCATTCTTGAATTCCTCCCACAGTTTAGGACCACAACTTCCTCAGGAAGGCTGTTCCATGCATCCACTACCTCTCTGTGAAATAATACTCCTCACATTGCCCCTGAACCGCCCTCCTTCTATCTTTAAATTGTGTCCCTTGTTTTGCAAGTCTCTTTTTCTGAAAGATGCTACCCTCTTGGACTTTGTTGATTTCCTTGAGGTACTTGAAAGTTTCTATCATGTCCCCCCTCTCCCTTCTTTCCTCAAGGGTATATATATTAAGCTCCTTTAGTCTCTCCTCATACGGGCTTCTCTTGCAGACCCTGCATCATTTTAGTTGCCCTCCTCTGGACTGCCTCTATCCTGTCTATGTCCTTTGGAGGTTGGGGTCTCCAGAACTGGACACAGTATTCCAGATGGGGTCTCACCAACTGTCTGTACAGAGGGATAACAACTTCCTGTTTTCTGCTGCTGATGCCTCTCCCTATACATCCCAGTATACCCCCGGCCCTCCCTACTGCCTTCTCACATTGCTTGCTAACCTTAAGGTCATCTGATATGATTACCCCCAGGTCCCTTTCCTGTTTTGTTGTTGTTACTACCTCCCCACCCATTGTGTATTCTTCCCCTGGGTTCTTGTTTCCCAGGTGCATTATTTTGCACTTTTTTGCATTGAATCCTAGCTGCCATAAGTCTGACCATTCCTCCAACCTTGTCAAGTCCCTTTTCATCCTTTCCACGCCTCCTTGTGTATCAACCCTGCGGCAGATCTTTGTGTCATCTGCAAAAAGGCATACTTTTCCTTCCAGTCCCTCTGCAATGTCACTGATGAAGACATTAAAAAGGACTGGACCCAATACTGAACCCTGCGGTACCTCACTAGTAACCGCCCTTTCTTCAGAGTGGACTCCATTTAAATTACCTTCTGTGTCCTGTTGTCCAGCCAATGTTTTACCCAGGCTACCACCCTGGGACCCACTCCCAGGCTGGTTAATTTGACTATCAATCTTTGTGTGGGACGTGTAAATGCCTTGCTAAAGTCTAGGTAGGCCATGTCCACAGCCCTCCCTGGTCTACTACTTTGGTCACCCAGTCAAAGAAATCTATTAGATTAGTCTGACATGACCTTCCCTGTGAACCCATGCTGCCTTGGATCCTGTGCTCCACTGACCTCTAGGTACTCAACTATTCTTTCCTTCAGAAGTGACTCCATCACTTTCCCTACCACAGAGGTCAGGACCCACAGGTCTGTAGTTTCCTGCCTCTATCTTGGTCCCACTTTGTGAAGGGAATCACATCCTTCCTCCAGTCCTCGGGTACCACACCATCCTCCCATGATTTATTAAAAGAGTAGCCAGTGGTTTCACTAGTTCCTTCCTTAATTTTTTAGAATTCTGGGTGAATTCCATCAGGACCCATTGCTTTGTCCACCTTCAGTTTTAGGAGTTCTTGCAGAACCCTTTTCTGTGAAAGGACTGGGATCGACCCTCTATCAAGAGTGCTTCTGTTAATTGGATTAGGCACTTCCCTCCTCTTTTGAATACTGAGCAGAAATATTCGTTCAGTATTCCTGCTTTTTCACTGTCCCCCTCTGCCCACCCACCGTTCATTCTATTCAGCCTCACTATCCCTCCCTTTGTCTTTCTACGCTCGCTGATGTACCTATAAAAGGTTTTATCCCCCTTCTTAACTGAGTTGGCTATCTTTTCCTCAGTTTGGGCCTTTGCTATTCTGACTTCCCTCCCTGCTTCTTTCTGCCTTAATTGGTACAGCTCTCTGTCCTGCTCCTTCTGTGTTTCCTTATACTTCCGGAATGCTATCTTTTTCTTCCTGACTTTCACAGCCACCTCTCTTGAGAACCATAGTGGCTTTTTCTTGCTTTGATTTGTTTATTTGCTTCACACAAAGGCTTGTTGCCTCTGTGATGGCAGTTTTGATAATTCCCATTGTTGCTCCACACCTCCTTCTAGCCTGTTTGCTAGTGCTTTTCTGAGGCACTCTCCCATCTTGCCAAAGTCAGCCCTCCTAAAGTCCAGTACCCTCACTTTTGTATGGCTTGACTCTGTAGCTGAGTTTAACGTGAACCACACTGTTTGATGGTCACTTATCCCCAGATGGCAACCCACTTCTAGATCTGAGATCCTCTCACTGCCCCCGTTTGAGAGTACGAGGTCTAAGATTGCTCCCTCACGAGTGGGTTCTGAAACTAGCTGTCTAATGCCTGCCACCTGTAGGGCGTCAAGAATGGCCCTGCTCTTTGATGTGGCTGCAGAAATGTGCTCCAGTTAACATCTGGCATATTCAGGTCTCCCATCAACAGTATCTCCCTTTCTCTGCCATTCTAAGAGTTCCTTCCATCATATCCTTGTCCATTCCTTCCCCTGACATGGGGTCTGTACACAACCCCGTGTGGATTGTGGTGCCCTTTCCAGTCTCCAAGGTGACCCACAGTGCCTCCTCTCTCCCTGTTTACTCTTTTGTTCAGTTGCTTTTATCCCTTCCTTTACATAGAGAGCTACCTCCCTCTTCTCCCTGCCTGTCTCTCCTGTAGGTTATGTACCCTGGTATGTTAACATCCCAGTCATGGTTCTCTGTGTACCATGTTTCTGTGACTGCTACGATATCCAGGCATCCTCTTCCATTAAGGCCACCAGCTCAGGGAGCTTGTTGCCCAGACTACGGGCATTGGTACTCATTACCTCCATTTCCTGATGGCCTTACCCCTTTGCCCCATCCCTGTCCTTCTTGCCTTTGTCACTTTCTCCATTTACCCCTGCCCTTCTCCCTATCAACACCTCCATGTTGGTGTTGCCACACTTACTACTGTGATTGTTTGGAGGCTAGGATTTTCCTGCTCCTTTCAGTGCCTCCCCTTGGCTAGTTTAAAAGCTTGCCAATGAAGCATTTAAACCTATCACCTAGAGATCCTGGTTCCCTCCCGGACAGATGCAGCCCATCATGCCAGTATAGGCTTGCATCACTCAGGTGGCCCCAGTCCCCAATGAAGCCAAATCCCTGAGCTCCACACCAGTTTTTCAACCACTGATTGAATCCCATGGTACGGAACACCCTAGCCTCTCCTATGCCATAGATGGTAGCACCTCCGAGAAGGTTACCGTCGTGCTACTTGACCAACGGCTCCTCCCCAATTCCACAAACTCTTCCTGCACTTCTCTAACCTTTCTTAGCCAGGTCATTTGTCCCTAGGTAGATCCATTCATTTCTATATAGAGCGCCTTGCCCAGCCCCCTACTGTCATTGGTCTTCCACCTGCCTATTCTATTCTCCTCTCTTAATCACTTATACTGTCCATATATGTCTAGATTACTGAACCTAGTGGTGTGTTAGTCCTTATTGAGGTGCTGCCTAACACTGAAATCCTGATCTCCTAGCTTGTCTTGAAGGGGTTGTTCCTCTTTTAAAGCTTCTTTACCTGAGTACACAGACTGAAACCATGTCTGTGGCGTTTTGGCTCCAACTTCTTGCCGCTCTATCTATAATGCCCTTATTAGGGAAACCGCTGGGCAGGATCTACCTAAATGGGGAGCAATATCCTTCCTAACAAGAGTTTGTACATATTAAACCATTATTTAATTCTTGCTTTAACCCTACTCTTCCGCACCTTCACCAAGTGTGGTATCATACTCGGGGTGCCTCTAGAAGCTGGATGCCTGTGGGAGGAAATCCAACATTTCCTTTCAGTAATTATGCTCCTTGGTGCTTCGCAGCAAGGGTTCTATGCTATGTATTGCTAGGACAACACAGTACTAAAAACAGGTTCCTGCAAACATATTCGGATGCTTCATCTAGCTGACAAAGGTCAAAGATCTTCAAAATAGCCCTTACTGCTTTGAGGAAACTTGTACCCTCCTAATACTCTGTTCAGCAACGTTGAACTCAATCCTGGTCCAACAAAAGACATTACATCACCCTCAATACTCACTAAGTTAAAGGAATTAGTTTTTGCATGTCAATGCATAGCCTTTACAAAATTTCACCTCTATCCAGGCTTGGTCTACACACACCGAACCTGACATACTTGTTATCTCAGAAACCTGGCTCCAACCATCCACTCCTGACAAAGAGGTCAGCATTCCCAATTATCTGCTATTCAGAACCGATAGACAAACTATAGGTGGCAGAGTCGCCATCTACATCGAGGACAAATTCACAGTCTCCACCCTTGACTCCTCTTCGACTGCCAACTGATTTAAATGCATGTCCTTAAAAATTGAAATTACACCTGAGACAGCCATTCATTTCATCGGCTGCTACAGACCACCATCTGGTGGACTGCAGCTTCTGTCTCACCTTTCATCCATTATGGACACTAGTAACCTCTAAAAAATTAGACTGGGAGACCTTAACTATGACTGGCTGTCCAGTGCTTCGCTACCTCTCAAATTTTCCTGTGACTCCCACGGACTTTCATTACTCATTGACGAACCAACACGCATTAACAAGAAAAATCATTTGAGTAACACCTTTTTAGATGTCTTACTAGTCAACAAACCACACTTCTTCTCCCATGCTGGCATCTTTCATGCCGATGTTAGTGACCACTGTTTTATTGCTGGTGTAAGAGCCAACCATAAGCCTAAATCCACAAAGAAATTCTCTACTAAAAGATCAAAATGGAATTTTGACCCGCTGGCTTATATCAACGATCTAAAAGCCTCTCTGCTTTGGCCGAGCTTTTTCCTTGCTAAATCAGTAAACAAAGCATACACCATCTGCCATCAAATTATAGCAAATGCCCTCAGTACCCACGTTCCACTGGTCAAAACCCAAATAAAGCCTAGAACGTTTCACTGGTTCACTACATACCTTAAGTCTGCATTAGTAAAAAGAGACAAGCTTTGGAAAAATGCTCGCAAATCACAACTAGCAAAAGATTGACATTTCTTGAGAACTGCCAGAAATTCCTGCACTAAATTGATCAGAGAGGCCAGGTCTAATTTCTACTGCACAGAGCTAGACTCTGCCTCAAAATGCCAACCAAATTCTGGACCACAATAAAAGATCTTTCTGGCCATATGACAGGAAGCGTGCTCCCCTAAAAATCTCCTCGGGACAATGTCATTATCAGTGATAAAGGGAAATATTACAAGCTTTCAATAATCATTTTGCCTCAGCAGGACTAGCATTTGACAATTCTCTGCTTGCAGCCTGCACCTTAGATGACTGTATTGCCTCCTGAAACCAACCTAACAAATGCTGCCTTTTCCGTCTCACCTGCTACTCTGAAAGTGGTTGAAGATCTTCTCCTACATTTGGACATTAAGAAAAGTGCTGGCGGGCATTCTCTAGACCTCTACTACCTAAAGATTGCCTGACATGTTCTAGCTGTGCCAATTACTCATCTATTTAATATGTCACTGTCCCAGGGGTCTCTCCTTAATCTATGGAAAACTGCTCACATCATTCCGCTATTTAAATCTGGGGATCCCTGTGACCTAAAGAATTACAGGCCAATTTTACTACTCCTCATTCTGTCAAAACTTTTAGAAAAAATAGTGAATGCCCAGCTAAGAGCCTAACATAGAAAAACACAAACTTCCTAAATTCTATGCAGTCAGGTTTATGAACTAACCATAGTATGGTTACGGTGCTGGCCAAGGTAACAAATGATTGTCAATGTGATCTAGAGAATAAAAAGTTTGTCTGTGCTGTTTTCTTAGACCCCAGTAAGGCATTCAACACTGTCGACCATTGCCTACTTCTTTCTTCATTAAAAGCCTTAGGTCTAGACACCATTTCAATGGGCTGGTTCCAGGACTACTTAACGGATAGGCACCAGCATGTCAAGTCAGATGGGGAGCTTTCCTCCCTCAAACCATTATTAAGAGATGTCCCACAGGGCTCCATCCTGGGACCACTACTATTCACTATATATATTAACAGCATTGATTTTGGCATCAAAGAGGCCAACATTCACCTGTTTGCAGATTATACAGTATTCTATCTAAGCCAGTCAACACCTGAAGCTGCCTGTAAAGACCTGCAACTTGATTTCAATATCTTGCAGTACCAGCTTCTTAGCAAAAAGCTGCTCCTCAATGCCAAGAAAACAAAGGCAATGATACTCTAACCTGGAAACCACTTGGCTCACCCTGCTACTATTGGCACTCTACCACCTATCACCACCTTATTCGGAGAAAACTTGGAGTTTGTTACTAAGTTTAAATACCTAGGGGTCTGACTAGACCGCAAACTCTCCTTCGTAGAACACTTGGAGGATTTGCTGAAAAAACTGAGGCAGAGGCTTGGTCTCTTCTATCAGATTAACTGCCTTCTAACTACAGAGGCAAAAAGGCAGCTAGTCCAGTCCACATTCATCTCCTTAACTGACTATGCTGATTTCATCTATAG
This sequence comes from Neoceratodus forsteri, assembly GCA_016271365.2. Lineage (NCBI taxonomy): Eukaryota > Metazoa > Chordata > Ceratodontiformes > Ceratodontidae > Neoceratodus > Neoceratodus forsteri. The sequence goes on from CM057452.1 coordinate 776,553,850, forward strand.
TCATTGTAACGTCTCATATCTGGGTAAATTAGACATCCTATACCACAGAGTACTGCGTTTCATTACCGGCCTCCTCTTCTCCACCCACCACTGCTCCTTATACGCTGCAGTGGGGTGGATCTCTCTACAATACATGCGCAATAGAAATGCAGCCGTATGGATATTCAGAGTGGTTACCCATAAATTACCACAGTATATCATTGATTTACTGCCTCTATGTGGGCTCCGAAACTATACCCTAAGGAGCTGCTCCCTAATTTCCTTGAGGATTCCCAGGGTCCATACATTTTGGGAGAGTGACCATAGCTTTCACTGCCAACTCTCTGAATAAGATGCAGAAACCGTGAAATTAAGATCCCAGTTAGTCTTGCAGTGTTCAAGACTTTATATGCAAAACAGTCACAGAAGTATGCCACTGTTTCCACCATCTATAGCTGCCCTTTCTGTGTACTATCAGCCTCTGCCTCCTTTTGCATACAAACAATATTACCTTTCAGAAACCCTATACCCTAACTCCTCACTCCTACCCTGCCTTTCCTTCCATCTCCCAAACCTCCTAACCTAACCCATAAGTGTGTATTCCGCATCACTATGACCCTTGCTTCCTGCACCGCTCACACCCTTGATACCTACACTTAGTGTGATGTTCCAATTAATTCTGACTCTGCATCCCCTCTCCTTATATAGCCCCTTACCATTAACCCTTTTCCTCCTGAACATGATATGTATTATAATACATGCCCAAATTAGACCATTTGTATCACTGTTACTTAGCTTGCTTTATTATGTATTCACATGTTTTGTCTTACTACCTGTACATAAGTGTATTGTACCCTGACCTTGTGTGATGCAGGTCCACCTTGTAAATGAGCTTGCTCAATGTTGTCTGCCTAGATAAATAAAGATTTGATTGATTGATTGATTGTTTGATTATGTGTGACTGCGTGTGTGCCTGGGTGACTGCGTGTGTGCCTGGATGACTGTGTGTGTCTCAGTGTGTGTGTGGGTCCAGTGTGCAGTTCTTGGCTTGATGTGTGTCCACCACATTTGTGGCAGTTACTTAGATGCCCCACTGCATACGTTGCCTGAGACAGTCGAGGGGTCCTCTTGCTGTGGAGTGCTTGCTGTTGGTCATCAGGCCCATAGCCTACAGTGACTTGTTGTACCTTTCCTCCACTTGCTCTGACTTCACTAATGTCGGTGGTAGTGTCCTCCAGCTTCCTCTTCCTGTTCCTTCCTCAGCATGTTCTTCAAAGAGAAATGCAATTGCTACCACTAGAGTTAGCATAGTCATCTCACAAATCTCCCTTCCAAACCATATATGGCATATTCCTTCCAGACAAACACCCCATCTTATGGCACCCAGTAATACCTTCACCATCCTAGTATTACATTATGTTGAGTGTCTGCCATGCCCCACTGGGATATGTATATACTGTACATACTGTAAATATTAGCTTAACTTTCCTGTAACTCGCTTTTATCATGTGAATTTACTGTACATCACTGTGTTTATAAACGTTATTTTCCCTGTATGTATAACTGTCTTATATAAGTGTATGATGTATCTGTTGTGTATCAACTAATAAACCTTGACCTTATCAGGTCCATCTTGTAAATGAGCCTTGCTCAATGATGTTCGCCTGAATAAATAAAGATTTGATGATGATGATGATGATGATGTGCATGCTGGTTGTGCAGGCACAGTGGTGGGGGCATGGGACATGTCCTGTGTGCGCTGTCCCCCACCTGTGGGGTACCATTGTCAGCTGCAGCAGTGCTGGCATGGCTCCTTGTGCAGTGTGCCATGTGTGCAGTAGGGTCCAGTGATGCCAGGCTCATACCATGTCATAATAATGATTGCAAAACAGTGATTGCTAGCATGGCATGTGTATATCGCCGAAAAGCATTTTGGCGATATACAATTCTCGGTGACCCCACTTCCGGTAACACTTAGTGTTTTTGTGGAGGGGGGCTATGCCCCCATCCCCCTGCTTAATAATGTCAATTCCAGGGTGGGTCCATATCGAGAAGGGGGCAACATTCGGTGAGGGGCAAAAGAAAAAGGGAGGCAGAAGCAATGGCAAAATATTCATCCCCGGTCCATCCTGAACCCATTACCTAATGCACCACAGCCAGCCCCCCTCATCACCACATCACATGGCTGGCTTGGCTGCAGCAGGTTCTCCTTCCTATCTAAACCCACCTTCCTATCCCTCCCCTCCACCCCCCTCTCCCTCCCCTTCCAAGCACTTTCCTCACTATTCCATCGCTACCTTTGCAGGGTAGCTGATGATGATAGCACTATAAATGAGTCGCTGTTTTTACAGTCGCTAATTTATTATCACTATCATCAATGGATATCCAATCTGTCCACCCATTGGTGGACTGATCACCATGTAGTGTGTGTTCATCTGCCGGTGCAACTGTGCAGGCTGTGCCCATTGGTGTGTGTTCACACAATGAGCCTTGTCTCCCTGGTGATGTTTGCAGCTGTGTATTGTCACCCCATGCACCTGCGTAGACACCACCTATGGTATGATGGCATCCACCAGATCTGCCTTGTGTAGAGTCCCCAGTAAGGGTCTGGGGATTCGCATCACCACATGTGCTTGTCATGTGCAGTGAGGCCTGTTGAACAGCACCCATCCCCTGTAGCATGTCCATATGGTGATCAGGCATCTGTACAGTGCCCCGTGACATGTTGCTCACTACCTGTTTCACCTCCTTGGGTGTGGCACTGCAAGTCAGCTGTTGCTGCATGACAGTTTCCTGCAATAGCATTTGGATCATTGATAGCTGTTGTTGTTTCACTGCATCTTCCATCATGGGTGCATCGTCCCGTGTGCCCAGAACCATTGCAAAGGGTGCTGGCATGCATGCTGTGGCTGTCCCATATGTGTCGTTCAACTGTGCATTGTCTGAGACCTGCATGCCTGCAGGTGGGTCTGTGTATCCTGTCATATTGTACATAGGCACACTGTGTACAATTGTGACCCATACATCAGGTATGCAGTTCATGTCTGTGCTGCTGTGGCTGTATGGATGTTCACACATGCCATGGGTGGTGGTTGTTGCAGACATCTATTTCTGTGTGGCCTACTTCAGCAGACTGTGTGCATGTATGTACACTTGTTGCTGTGCTTCATGGACAGGTCATGTGCCACTGACACTGTAACAGTCATTGGCTATGCTGCTATATGGTACTGTGTGGCTGGCATGTCCCATCGGGACAGGGATGGAGGGTGCCTGGTATTGGGTGTTCCTGCATCACTGGTCACTGTGCATGACATGATCTTGGCTGTGGCATGGTCCCTGTGCACCACTGGTGTAGGTGTTGCCCTGTGTACCTGTTTCCATGTCCATCCTACTGTGTTTCTGCCTGTCTCACATCGCCCAGGCTATGTCCTTTAGGCACTGGCCATGGTTGTTGTGGCTGTGTCTGTGCCTGCTGTAACTCCACCAGTTCCCATTTCTGTTCAGTGTTGCACTCCATCATTGCGGACATGTGGTCTAGTGTGGACGCCTGCCACTGACTACAGGACATTACATCATTCAGCACTGAGAGTAGCTCCAGGTTGCACTCCCATGTACTCCAGCTGGCATCCACCATGATGTCCTGTATGGTACCAACAACTTCTATGATGGTAGCCACGTGTTTGTCTACTTGTGTGTTCTGTACCTTGACTGCATTTCGTAGATCCTGAAAGTCTGATGCAATTGAGGCCTCTGCCTGTATGGCCTCCTGGCAGTACTGGCTGAATTCAGGGTCCAGTGGTGATGATGTTACTTCTATTCTATCCAGTAGCTGTGGTGTGGCCACATGCTGTGTGGGTGACATGGGGCTGCATGTCATCTGCTTCCCATTTACTCACTGCCATTGTCGTGCAGCTCGGCATTGCTGTGCATGGCCTGTGCAGTGCTGTACACACTGGCAGTGGGGCTTGCCACAACATCCATGTGTGTGTTGATTCTCTGTACATCCCTGTGTAGTCCTGTACATCATCCCCCTGCCATGTCATCGGACACAGTCTCAGTGTTGCTTTGAGCTGCCACATCATGCTGCATATGTCATTCCTGTTGCAGCTGGTGGTCTGCATTGCGTGTACTGCTGCTGCTACTGGTGCTGTTGTCGTCACTGCTTCCACTACTGCTACTGCTGGTGCTGTTGCTGTCATTGTCCATGTTGCTGTCCTCTGCATGCCCATCTGCAATTGAGGGGTACAGCATTACATGTCTGTGTGTTCTCAAGTGCACACATATATGCCCTGTATATTGTGTCCAACTTACCCACCATACTGTTCTGTGCATGTACTGTATGAACAATGCTATTGTTTGTCACAGCCTAGTTAAGTCATCATGTATGCACTGGACCAGTGGCATGCCATGTTGGTTGATGGGTGTGTCCGCAGTGGTGCCTGTGTCTGCGTGTGGCAGCTCATGGACACACACAGGTGGCAAACATCCAACTATGAGTGTGCAGTTGTCGTATGCAATGTCATGCAGTCATTTTGCTCACTGTACATTGTGTCCCTTCACATGCATATGATTGTGGTGGCATGGGCCATGATGCCTTCCACAGCCATTTGTTCAGCCCACCATGTTGTGTGTCCACCAGTGTGATGCAAATGACACCCATGCACGCACATATGATGTTGTGGCTGGTGGGGCCTGTCCCATGCTCCTTGTGTCAATTACAACACATGGCATCCCATCCCTGCACACCTTGCACTGTATTCTGAAGACCATACAGGTCTAGGTTGGTGTCCCCATGTATTGTGCTTGGTCTCAGGTGTGCTGCCACCAGCTGTTCATGGTCAGTCAGGGTCAGGACTTGTGTTGGTCCTCTGCCTGTGCGAGTGGTACACCACCTGTTGTGTGCCAATTTCTCCTTGCTGCCACACTTAATATCATTGTAGCACTTCTTCAGCACCGGCATACTGCATCTTATGGGCCTCACAGCATTCACAAGGCTGGTTACCTCCTCCCATGCAGTCTCTGCCTGTCCCTCACATCCTTATCACCACCCCAGGACAGCAGCAATGTACATTGTTCCTCCACCTCCTCTGCAAATACCTGTGTTTCTGACCTTGTAAAGTTCTGCTTTCTGCTGTGGGCAGGTGGCTGGTGGAACAGTGCCCTTCTTCCTTCATCCCCTGTATTCCCCTCTGCCACTCTTGCTCTGCCTTCCACATCTGACACACTGCTGGCATCTGTGGCTCTTCTCCTGGCCTGCCCTGCTCCACTGCCACCACCTACCACCTGTGTGTCCCTCTCTTAGCTTCCCCTTGACCTCACATGCTCTGTTCCTGCTCTGACCTTTGCTGTGTGTCTACTCCTGCTGCCTGCTGCATGGGCATCACCACCATATTCTTCTGTTGCACTGTCCTCCTGTGCTCTCAGCACCCTGTGCTCTTTGGGACCCCAATCTGGGATGACCCTTCTCTGTGTGGCAACTTGGGGTCTGCTTCACTGACCACATCTGTGACTGCAGCTTTGTCAGCCCTCTGTACCTTTCACTCTGTGGTACCCTACCCTACCTGCACCATTTTCTCTGTCTGGCAGTTGGTGGGTCAGGCCTCACTGTCTCCATCAGTGCCTGCAGCTTCCTGCACCATCTGTGCACTGCTCTCAGCTCATGCTGTTTCCAAGGCCCTGTGTCCTCTGTGTCTCCTACCCACTGCCTGGGCAGTACCGCGATGCCCATTATTGGTACCATTCTCCTGAGTGGGTTGCCCACTGTGGTCTGCATTGATCACGTGCAGCCTCCAGTCGACCTTGCCTGTCAACCACCATCTCAAGATTGTCCCACCTCTTTCCCACTGTCTTCCTTGACTCTCCTTTTCCTGCCCACCTCTGTGGCCTTGAGATCCTTCCTCTTTGCTCCAGCCCTTGCCACATGGCTTTCACCTGCTGCAACTTTCTTGATGGCTGACTTCCTGGTTGACACAGCCAATGGCCGTCATAGCTGCATGCATCATATTTATGGGGCAGGCTGCTGGCTGCATCCTTGCATGGGACTTGCTATTTTATTGCCGCTTGGAAAATGCGACATGAGCAGTGACGCAGGCTCTTTTGATGCAAGCATCACCTTTGACACACGCAATGACATTTCCAACCTTGGAAGGAAAATCCTGCCCTGTGTTGATGTTATTAGGTACCTTCCTGTGTCACTAAGCTTGTAATCTGGGAATTTAGCCTATGGTCTTTACATGCCTCACTTGGGTCTACTTATGGTCTTTTGAGTATCAAGATCCATTGTAGCTTGTAGCCAGGAAGCTATGTCGTAGTGTACCTGTCTCATCTGAGATTTCATATATTTGTTCAGCTATATCACTTTTGGTTGTATAAGTTACTATATATGCCCTATAAAGTTGGGTCCTTAGATCTAGATATTTCCTTAACCTGGATTGTGCTTTTTCTTTTCCATAGTATTTCATCCAGTCTTTAATATCTGCTTTTGTGTCTAACGACCATAACCCCATATCATCATACATTGCAAGTACATACACTCAAAAAATTAGTAGGTAGAGCATATTTAATTCCACCTCTGGTTCCTTTAATATAGTTATATTCATTTTCCATCTTGTCTTTGATTTTATGTATGTTTGTTGCAGACTAAGAACTGTTGTTACCTTTAAATGGTCGGAATATTTTTTAGACTGTACAGCTGTAGGAAGTATCTCTATTGCTTTAGATACTAAAATATTATCACGTTTAGTCATGTAAATATTAAGAATATAAGTAAACTGAACTTCTGGGTATATTCCTGCAGATGCATCTTTAAGTTCAGCTAATGATACTCATTTTTGAAAAGCATGAGAATCAGAATAAATGTTTTTCCCTGGGGCTTGTTTATCTTGAATATCTAATGTGCAGTTAAAATCTTCACTTATGAAAATATTTTTTGCTGTTGCAAGATAAGGCTGTAATTGGGTAAAAAGCTCCACCCATTCTGCTTTTACCTGTGGCCCATGGACCATAATAAACCTACTTGGAATTCCATGCCATAAGTCATCCAAAATCATTACCCTTCCTGAATCAGGTCAATTAATTTTTCAAATGAGAAAAATGAAGCAGAAAATAATTTTCCTTACCCATCTGCTCTATCCATCCCAAGAGACCAGTTTGATGGACCCCACCTCCACTGATTCCTTTATTTATTTAACATATGGCTTGAAACTGCCCACATTACTTGTAAAAAAAACAAAGTTCAAATTCTGATCATGTGATAATGAAAAAGGGCAGCTCTTTTTTGATCCTTCTTCAAATTACAAGTGTTTAAAGATGTTACACTATAAAAGTCCATAATAAAACATCAAAGATGTGTTCAAGTTCTTTTTTTTTTCCTTCTTTCTTTCTTCTACCCCTCTTTTCTGTACTGTACATTTCTTTAGTTACCTCTTCTGTGTTTTGCACTGCAGGACAAAAGATGCATCCAACAGCCCTTCATCAAAAGCCATCTCTTCAGTTGTTTGAGCAATTAGAGTTTTGAACTGGTTTTCCATCTCTATATCATTCCCAGCAAGGGAAGTCATAATATTTCTTGCGCTTCTTCACTTTGACACAGGTTCTGACCAAAGTTGGGCTGGGGGCATTTTCTGTTTTATTCTTCCGAAACTACTGGTGATTGCTTCCTTCATCTTGTTTAGATTCATCAGTAATTCCAGTGTCTTGTTCTGGTGTAATGGACTTCTTAATACCTGCGAACAATGCTTCTTGTTGTGGAGGGCAGAGCATTTCATCCATCTGCATGGAGGCAGGGTGCTCTTCTGGGGTCTCTGTTTGTTGGTATTCAGGTTTTTTTTTATTGTACCTTTTTAATTAAGTCATCCGGGTTAATGTTTCCTTGTTTATTGTATGTAGCCCAGGGGCAATCTTTGTAGACATACTCATGTTCCTCACAGAGGTTGCACTTTGTATGGTTTGTACACTGTGAGCTGATATGATTGAATTCACCACACAAGCCACACCGCAGTCCATCACACATGTTCAAAAGATGTGTTTTTGCCCACACTTGTAGCAAGCCTTTGGCTGTCTGGGGTAGAAGCAGACTCTCTATCTCTATCAAGAAAGAAACTATTTGTTATGTGCAGGATTCCTTCAGGTGTTCAGGGTAGCTTTACCCTGAACTCCACCTTCCTGTTCATAAAAGCTCAGTATCAATAATGGCTCAGGGCACTCAAGAAATCACATTTTGATTATAACCAATGTGTTGTATCTGTCACATGCACACCTTCATTCCTGAACATGACAGTTACTGTCTTTGTAAGAGGTTTAGATAATGGGATAGCCATGAATGGAATTCACTGTGATAAAAATGTTATTTGGTTATATATAGTCCGGAACCATTCCAAACCATGTGGGTGTCTAAAAGACAGGTAAAGTATCTTCCCCTGAGATATGAATAAGTGCTTATATTTCTGAAGGAATGAATTTCATACTGTCTTTCAACAGATTTTTCTCCACGTATACCCTATTGGGTCTTGTTTCCATTCCACCCTCGTCGTAATCTAACAGCATTTTTCAGGGTAGGGGTTCAAATATTTAAAATAAATCTGCATACCTGGAATGTTGTGCATAGGAGGTGGGGAACTCTCTGTCCGCCTGCTTCTTGTTCTTTACTCTGTTCATTCTGTGTATTTTCATGTTTTCCTGCATACTGTTCCTGTGGTCCTTCCCCTACCACTGTCTCTGTCCAGTTCTCTAGATCTTTATCTTGTTCCTCTGACCTTTGGCAGTTTTCTGTCCCAGCCTCTCCCTCTGCACTGTTCTCCTGCCTCTCCATACGTTCATTGTGCCTTATAATATTCTCTTGACTTGGTTCCTGTCCCAAACCATCTCCTTGCCCTGTTACATAAGTTACTTCATGTTCAAAAGAAATTTCCTCTCCCAACACAACCTCTTGCTGCTGGTGAACCCCCATATTTGCCTTTCTCAGTGCCTTATTCTGTTCCAGCCCATCACTGCTAGCTTTTTGCTGCTTTTGTCAGTATTCATGTTCCTGGTATTCCATGGACTGTGTACTGCAGTGGAGTGGCACTGCATCAGACTCCAGTCTGGATCCAGGATCCATGTCCCATTCAGGCCTTACTTCCATCCAGGTTCAGAAAGTGCTTCTCTGGAGACCATCCCTTTTTTCTGGTTCTGGGGAATGTAAATTAAAAGTTGTTTCAGATGTTCTGTGGTTGATAAGTTATTCAACTGTCTGCTAATGCCAGGAGATACTTGTGTCAGTGGAGCTCCAGTGGTCTGCTTTGAAACTGACACAGCTGTCTTTGAGTGAATACAGTCTGTGGCTCTGTTTGCAGCAACTCACTTGGTTGATTGGTAGACCTCAGGAATGTTTTCTGGGCATCTGGGGGGGGACACTGTGCATCCTCTTCTTAATCCAGCCTTTTTCTCATGTATAACTCCTCATCTTCAGCAAGTATAGTCAATAGTGCAGTCCGTCTTTCCTCAATTTCTTTAGCAAGTTGTGCTGTAGCATTCTCAATATCAGCTCTGGTATCTAAATTGGCATAATCTACAACCATTTCTTCATCTGAAGATTTACCAGTTAAGGTTTCCAACTCTTGTTCATCATCCATAGAATCCATCAATTTAAACTCATTTTCTTTGTCCTCTTGTTCCAAATTGGCTGGGTTAGAGGATCAAACTACAGCCTGCTGCTCACTCTCCTTCACTGTTGGATCAGGGTCCACCATCTTGGACTTGAGCTAACAGCGCCACCTGCCAAGAGTAGGGTATTTATTAAGAAACAAACTCAAACTTAATAGAACAAAATCAATCACAACAAATCATATTAACACATGATCACCATTTAAACAAAAATATTCAAAGAAAAGTGGGAAAAAACTACCAAAATAAACTGTCCAATTCATGTCACTGGTGCATCTGTATTTGTGATCCATGGCAAGTTCTTCCAGTGAGCTTCTTGTATTTGTTGAGGTACTTTCTTTCCTTCTTCTTGATATAACCATCATAGTTACTCCGTAATTTGAGATATTAAATGCAAGATTGGAGTGTCCATTTGCTGTAAAGAAAAACTGCAGCATGCATTCCAAATAGCTCATTTTATAACTACAAAAATCAAATTAGGAGTACTTGGATGGTATTATTTTCATTCATTTGATTATGATCCAGGACCCTCCTACATCGATGGGCAGGCTATAAGGGCCAAATAGAGGGTAGGACAGGGCAGAAGGACTGATGGACAGTGTTGCTTGTCCAATAGGACATTAAATTGTTTAAAAATGTGTCTGGGCTCTCAAAGAGCTTGTGGCAGTCTAAGAGAGACACTGAGGTATTCAGACTTGCTGCTGGTGAGACCAAGTGAGAGGCCTAGCCAGGACAACAATCTTGTGAGTCCTCACCAGGGTTCATCCTGCAATTGTACTGGAAGCCTTATCCTGGGCTTATGTTGTTCAGAGACTGCTAGGGAAAGGCACTGCTGGACAAGCACCTGTTGGAAGAATCCATTGAGACAGAGCCTGGGGTGCATTGTTGCATACTAAAGCTGCTGAGTTGAAAAGACAGAGGCCTGACTCCTACCCAGATTGGCTCAGAGCTAGGTAAGGGGCCTGCTAGTCATTATCTAGTGAGGTGGATCGGAGAACAGGAAGTCACAGGACACATGACCTGTAACTGTGGGTACTCGTGATTTCAGATGGGAGTCAGACAGTGGGGTCATTTCTGTGGTTTGGGCTCCTTGGGAACTGGGAATTCACTGTGTAGTGCTCCTGTGACTGAGAGCTAAGCCAGAAGGGTTGTGTTCTGAGAGGTGTGAGCTGGAAAGGCTGTGTGCTGTACTTCATCTGAAGGAATCAGAAGTGTATCTTCCTCAGGACTCTGGGCCCTGTTCCTTACTGCTATACATCGTGTTCCTGTGTGCTGTCCCCTGCCTCACCTGAACTACTACAACAGTGGGTCATGTGAATGTTGACATTGTTAGCCGGGGTTTTTATACTTTTCCAGTTTTGGATTACATTTACTGCATTTATATTACAAGTTGGTTTTCAAGCAGTTTTCTGTTGGATATCAAGTTATTTTATCTTTACTAGCACACTGTGACCTGTTGGGGGGTGGGAGGTTAAATTGTAAGTCTAATTTTGATCAAGTGCACCATCGAAAGTACCCAGGTACTATAACTACCAGGCCTGCATTGGGACTCTAATGTAATTCCTGGATACACAGAGTCATTGACTATTGTGTCATACTTGAAATTGTAGTTTCACCACTGGGGCCAGCTAGAGATGCAGCAGATTTAAATTCCGCGGTGAAGTGAATGAGAAGTGGGCACTTTATGCTGCCACTCTGCTACATGGAGGGGCAGTGCCCACTTCGCCTTGTCATTACCACTGCTAAGGTGGAATGGCAATGCAAAAGCAAGAAGTCATTGTTTTTAATGGACTTTGCATTCCTCATTATGATTCTAAGTGATCCACTTGGTGTTTCAGATTTGGCAGCCTCTAAACATCACATGGCTTACAGTATTGTAAGTCACATGCTCTTTAGCTAGGCAGGAAGAAAGTGACTCATACAAGCAGACACTTTTACTTTCTCCTGCGCGGATGGAGAGAGAGTAGTGTGTTTTGTGACTGCTGATACTTTTAAATCAGAACGAGGAGGAGATTTAAACTTTGATTTAGAACAAACAGCTTTTTTAAAAGCTACATTTTTTGTCTTTTCTGTACTCTTTTTTTACTTAATTTGTTCTTTCTGTAAATTTTATTTTTCTTACCTTTGTAAGTAGTTAGTTGTTTGTCTGTGCCTGTGTGACTGTGTGTGTGTGTGTGTGTGTGTGTGTTGTGTGACAGTGTGAGTAGTGATTGCTTGGACTGAGGGAGCTCAGTAGGAGAGATGGACCAGGGTGAGGGAATGTCTGGTGCGGGGGCAGCTCTGGGAGAGCATGGTAGTGGTAAATGTCATATCGTGCACATGTGTGGAGGGCATGGGCCCCCATTCCTGTTGGACCACTCAAAACTTGTGAGTGCCCTCCGAAGCAGGATCAGCATCTCCTCTTGTCCTGACTCTGAGGCAGTTGAACCATCACCACCACCACCAAGTCCAACACCAGGTCCTCTGGAGCAGGATGTGCCTGTTCCCCCAGGCTCAGGTGTGGATCCCATCTCTGTTCAGCACTGTGACCAGCCGGCTGCCAGTTCATCTGGCTATCCCCTTCCTGTGCCTGGTTCTCCACGTACCTCCAATGTTTGGCAGTTTTTCAACTGTGTTGGGGGGACAGCAGTGTGGTCAAGTGCCACCTATGTGAGGTGGAGGTGCACTGTGGCCCTGGGGGACTGACCTGGGGACTGGGGGCCAGCACACCCATATGCTCAATCACTAGTAGTTGGAGTGGCAGGCTGCCACAGAACAGATAATGCCTGCACCTGCTGGCCATTCTGTGTCAGATGATGCAGCTATGCATTGCAGCATCCCTAAGAAGAGAAGGGCTACAGCAGCACCTGCTGCTCCACCAGCACCCCCACGCCCACCACCACCAACAACAGGTCAGCCCATAGAACATGTGGACCCCAGAGAATTGCGTGTAACACAGGCTGACTTGGCAGTTCTCTGGAGTGCTGTCGAGGAGAACAATGAGAGGGTGAGTGCTGTGGAGCAGCAGCTGGATCACATAGAGGGACATGACTTGCAAATTATGTCCATGCTGGAACTGCTGCTGGATCACCATGGGATCCCACATTAGTTTTTTTTTTCCTCACACCATGTGCCCCCCACACCTTCCTTGCTGTGTTATAAAATGTATTCCTCCACCATCCCCAACCCTTGTATGTAATTATGCCCTTTTTTGTTGTCTTCCATATGCATGACACTTTGTATTCTGAGCAATGCAAGTATACTGTGCTAAACTGCATGTGTGCAGTCAGTCTTCTTTCCAGTCTATGTATGTACTGCAGACACTGTCCAGCTCCCTGACTTAAAAACAAACATTAATGAGAACCATATTGGGGTGGTGAAGTATGGAGAGATTCTACAAAACAGGCTTACAATACATCCAAGTAACTATTAAAAAAAATTAATGTTGTGATTCATTACGTGATCGTAAATTGTGCTTTATGACTGTATTTGTGACCGTGATGATGAAGAAATGTGAATGCCTCTACAGCTGTACTTCCCCGGGCCCCAATGAGGTGTGACACAAACCTCCCCGACTTAAAAACAAACATTAATGAGTACAATGGTGGGGTGGTGAAGCCTGGAGAGATACTACAAAACAGGTGTACAATGCATCCAAGTAACTAGAAAAAAATTTATGTTGTGATTCATAACATTAATGATCGTGAATCATGATTTGTGACTGCATTTGTGACCATGATAATGAAGAACGTGATTCAGTGTCGATGGTGTGAGTTAACCAGTATGAAACTGTATTGGGAACATGAATGCCTATGGCTGTACTTCCCGATGAGCTGTAGCTAAAATCTCTTAGACTTTAAAAACATGTACCAAGTCAGCCCAGTGGTGCTAAGGGTTGAGGCACTGGATGCCACACCTCCCACCACGCCGGTGACCCAAGTTTGAGAGTGAGCACAGGTGCTGGGGTTCAACAGGGAGGGACCAGATTGAGTGCCCGGCTGCTCTCCTGTCCTGGGAGAGGACACTGGGTTGTCTGGAGCTCTGGTGACCCCTGGTGGAGATCAGGGTGCCACAGAAACCTGGACAGCACATGACAGCAAGGCTGGCGCTAGCAGGTTGCCATGCGCGCAAAGCGTCAGGGGTGCACATGCAAGGGAGGAAGGGAAGAAAACAGAAAACCCGCAAGTGGGGATAGGTGAAAGCACCTCTCCTCCAAAGCCCAGCACCGGATCTGACTGTCGCCGACCCTCATCGTTCCTCTGTCCTGCCCTCTCTTGCTGGCCAGATTCTGTCTCATAAGGATCCCAAAGTAGTGGTCGGGCTACTCTCTGGGCGGGGTTAAACTAGGGGTGCTGGCAGGGGTGGGGGGAGTGAGTGGGGCTTAGACTGCAGTGGATCTCAGGCTGGCAGGTACATGGAGAGAATGCAGGAGAGAGTTTCCAGCCATGATATGAGGAAAATAAAGTTGAAAAACAAAGCACGATCAATGAGTACAATGGTGGGTGGTGAGTCTGCAGAGATACTACAAAACAGGCTTACAATACATCCAAGTAACTAGAAAGAAATTAATGTTGTGATTCGTAACGTGAATGATCGTGAATCGTGATTTGTGACTGCATTTGTGACCGTGATGATGAAGAACGTGATTTGTATCATGAGTGACTAATGATGATGGTCCTGACTTAAAAACGTGTATTAATGAGTACAATGTTCATGCAGAATTAAGCACCACACCTGTACATTACTCTGAAGGGATGCCAAAGAAACAACTGTGACTTAAGTTATGGATAGAGATTGGGCCCTAAAGAGATGCAAATGCACAGACAGAGTAAGATTGCACTGTGCACTGAAGAGATGCAGACACAAAGGCACAACACCTAACCAGTCCTCACAATCAGAAATTCATATCTGGAAAAGAATACCTTTGTCAGTTGGGGCGGGCCGAGGTGAAGGGGGCAGTGAACTGCACTGCTGTAGTAACAGTCACTAGTACTACTACCAGTAAAGATACCACAAAGAAGTACAAAAATCACACAGCTGCAGTGGATAGCAGCTTCACATTGCTGAAATTATTATATGGCACAATAAAAGGTGACTGATTTGATGACATGCATCACACACATACTCACAGACACACTAAGTAATGCATAGCAAATTGAAAACTCCAGTAATATAACCACATATTTTAAACAAATTAAAATTATGCACTGCTGCACCACAGCAATCAGCAAAAACATGACAAGAAATATTGAAAATCTTACTGTGCATATTGTACATTAACACAGTTATACAAGAAAAATATCACCAAAAGAGAAAGCACTGTCTTTTTCTCCAAGTTAATCTACCTGCACCACAGATTCGCCCTTCCCCCAAAGCACACTTCCACTGTCTCTCAGTACACAGACTGAATGTTGTACATTAACATTCACAATCCATACACAAACAATAAACGCTCAATGATATAAGCACAGGACGGTTTCCTATATTCAATGAACTAAAGTTTCAGAAAAAAAAATGACTCAAAAGGCTTTTTAACAGCTTTTGAAAGTTTGAATTGCAGACAGCTCTCAGAGCAGATTGTCTCCTCAGCTTCCTACACACACTACCCCAAACTGAGGCTGTGCAGAACAGTCTAGAGCCCATGTATCCTAAAATCCCATGAATCACTGCAAAATTCACCTTTGAAGCTAAAACAAGGTGAAGTGAGGCCAAGTGGAGGCGGAGTAACATGAAGTCATTGTTTCAATGGACTTCAAGTTACCCATTATAATGGGAAGTACCCCCGCATTGTGGAGTACCAGAATTCACCTTCACTCCATGAACTACTACAGAGCCGAATAGCCACTTCTGCCCATCACTAGTGCCACCTGAAGAGTTTCTGCACTCTGTGTAGTAAAATTCCCTTTAGCAAATGGGGACAAAATCCCTGTCTCTGAATTGCTGAGCACCCTAACCTTGAGGTGCATTTATATGCCAACAGAGGCTGGGTAAAATGAGTCCTGTGCCAACCTGCCTGTCTGCCAACTGAAATCAGTGCCCTAAAACAGTTGCTATCCACCATCTTGTTTCCTCACAAGTGAGTGAGTGACTCCACCCTTCCTCCTCACACACACAAACACACACACATGCTACATGAAGTGCCACAAACTGACACTTTCACTTCCCTTCCTTGCCACAAAACAAATGTGCATATGTTGTATTGCTAGCAGAGAGTGTGCTTACTCTCAGTGCTACTGGCATCCTCCACCTTCAGCAGCCTGCCCACTTTCTGTAGTGCTTCAAGTCATCAGTGCATCTCCATCTGCAAGAACCACAGCAATGAATGTAATGATCATCTCATAGATGCTGTACTTCACTCAATTCACAGTGCTTCACTCAGTTCTGACATGACCAACAACAGGAGGCTACCAAAAGAAACAAGCAGGAATTGGGACAGAGTATGGGGGGGTGAAAGAGGACAGAACATTAAAACAGTGGCACAGCACAAGACATAACAGCACCCTCTACTGCCAAAGCAACCAGAGAGGGACTATTTTACAAATATTTTTATTAATATAAATTAACTCTTTAAAGTACTTGTTTTTATTTTTACAACATTTTTTCTGAAATGCAGCCCAAATCCCATTTTCTAAGTGCAAAGCTTCCCTCCAGCGTGGGCATTACAGGCTATGCCAGAGCTTCAAGAGGCTATTAGGCCCTCTGCATATGGCACTGGGCATCATTACACCCCGGCAGTCCAGTATAGCTCAGTACTGCCCAATCTGTTGATCTATTGCTAGTTTCTGTGCATCTTAAGTGGAGGGTGCATCATAAACTGTGTGGCATTTGAGAGGGTGGTAGTGACCAACAGTATACAATGGATCCCTGGGAGCATTGCTATAGGGTGGATTGGGTGAGAGTGCTCAATATGACTTGCAACTGTCTAGCTCTTATTTTCTTCCAGCTTCCAGACCTGGGTTCTTAAATAAAAACATTGATTATTTGTTATATTTTCTTTGCTGCATGCTCCCCATTTTGTGTAACCTGATAGAAGTGTTTATTGGTGAAGGTAACAACTGTTTTTTTTTCCCCCAAGGGGTGATCCAGTCCAGTGTAGGGAGGTGGATAGGTTTTGCATCCCAGAGGCTGATACTCCACACAACATCTGGTGCACTTATCTTCTCCAATTGGAGGCACTGTGTTATTTCTTATTTGCTCTGGGACAAACCCCTCTACTGCAGGGAAAGAAAAAACCCAACATCCTCAACCAAGTGGGCCCTGTACAGTCACAGGTAGTGGTGTGAACCCTGATATGGTGACACAGGGGATCATACATGTTTATGGACAGATTGGCAGCTGTGTGAATGCAGTTGCTGGACCTCAGAGTTGAGAGTAGCAGCAGGACTGACAAAATGTCTAATTTTCTTTTGAGCAGATATGCCACCAGTTGCCTCTACAAAGAAATGCTAATTTACCAGCTTTCTAGGCTATCTTTGGCACCCACACAGTAAAAAGTGAAGAGGAGTGCTTTATAATAATATCTGTAGGAGGCCAGACCTCTGGATGACTCCTGAGTAGAGTGGAGTTTGAGCGGTGGCAGAAGCCACCCTGACAGAGGGTTCAGATCCAGTAATGCCTGTGGGGGCCTATTGGTCTGTTTGCTTCAGATACTACAGCCTTTTTACCTCAGTTTTAGAGATATTTTTGTGCAAAACCACTCCTCTCCATCTCCTTCACCACCTTTTTCTTTTTATAACTCTCCTGTAACTTTTATTTTAAAATATTGGTTTTGGTTATTGGTTTTATTAGAGAAAGTGTTATGGGGAGTGAATATTGTGATACTGTGAATCTTTGGAGAGAAGGGAATTGTGGGGTATTTTCATAATGCTTTTGTGGAGATTCAGGCCCACATTCAGTGAAAAAACATTTGTTTTTATTGTATAAAATCAATAATTTGTAATCCGAAGGAAAATTTACCCACTTCTGGGTTACGGACCTGAACCCAACTGATTGGTTGTTTTGGGTCAGGTGATTCTTAAACTTAAAAGGTGCATGTGCAAGAGATGGTACAGCTCGACCTGCAGAAAGGAGGAGAAACAGAGCTTATAGGATGCTGGAGAGCTTGTGGTTTCCTGGATTTGCTTCTTGCTCTCGAGTTGTTTTCCTCGTGGTGTTTGAGCTTGAGCTTTTATTCTGTTTACTTTATTAAGCGCTTTGGTGAACTTGTGCTTTAGTTCACTTTCATTTATTTACTTAAAGTGTGTTTTTTCTTGTTGCTCATTACAATCTCACTGTGGCAGTTATTGCTTCTTTTTCACTGCTGAGACATGGCAGGTGACTATATTTAAAACAATTGAAGCAACTGCACATACACAATAAACTTGAGATTGTCAATTTGGGCCTAGAAATACTTAAATCTACTATATTAGAAGTAGGTACAATACTGAACAACCCATTCAAATTTTATACTGAGTGATTGAATGAACTGTAACTGTGTATCTTATACTCTGTATTCTTTTTAATATAACTATCAGTATTATAGTGATTTATTATTATACAGCACTTGGCACTTATTACAGATAGATGATGGTTTATAGCTTTGCTTTTTGATTGATGTCCATATTTATGGGACCCTGTTTAGCCCTGTGTTATATCCTGTACCTTTAGTGTCTACCATCTTATTCATGACTACAGTGAGGAAATTAAATCAAATCAAATAAAATTAAATCATCTTTATTTATATAGCACCTTTCAGAACCAAGGCACTGTACATAAAACCAATTACATCAAATATAATAAGATTAAAAACAGAAACAATAGAAACAGATCATCCATATTTAGGGAAGGCTAAATTAAACAAACAAGTTTTTAACTCAGTTTTAAATCTACCAATGGTCAGGCATTCTCTTAATCGATGAGGTAGAGAATTCTACAGGGTTGGAGCTGAAAAAAAGAAAGCATGAGAACCAGATGTCTTCAATCCTAGCTTGGGAATTCTCGCAACCTCCCGTGGATCAGAGAAACAGAGGGAGCAGTACGGTACGGGGAGATCTTGCAGGTAACTGGGTCCCTGATGGTGTATGGCTTTAAATGTTAGCAAGCCAACCTTAAAGGTGATCCACCACTGAACAGGCAGCCAATGCAGCTTGTGGAGAAAGGAGATGTGTGGAATTGGTATCAATTTAGCTAGATAGATAGATTAGATAAGTATAACATCAATGCATAACACATAACTTGTTTTGTGTAAGGTATATTTTGTATAGCATAACAAGTAATTTAATACACCTTCTAGTGTTGGTATACTGTGATATTGGGGTTATAATTCCCTTAATCTAGTGGTGCTAGCACTAGCAAGCGTAAGTGTGCATAATTAACAGACAGGGGGCTTAATTGCTTCAAATTACTTCTCCTTTATATCTAGATCTAGTGGAAATATCATGTGTAAGTGTGAATAATTAACAGATGGAGGGCTTAATTGCTTCAGATTACTTCTCTCTTATATTTAGTTTTGCTGACTCAACTGTGTCTTTGGATAGATTATACTATTATACTATCTTTGAAGTATAGTGTATTTCACTGTTCTTTTTGTTGTCAGTTATTGAAAATTATATTGCGATTATAATAAGCAGAATATCATCAAAATGCTGATAGAAACAAGAAGTGCAAGAATAATATTTCAAGTAATTTGGGGAAAAGCAGAAAGCAAATAATAGAAACGAAAGTGTAAAAGGAGGAAAAAGGAAAGAGATTGTCAGAATTGTATAATAGAGGTGATAATTAAGGATTGATGTACATAATTCAGAAAGTGAGTTAATGAAAGCCGATGCTGCAATTAAATGTGCTCATGGTATGATCAATAATTCCATGGTACATCAAATTTTGTTCAACCATTTATTTGAGAGGTATTAAGGGAAAAAAAGAATGATGATCTTAAGGAGAGTACTAAAACATCTGTACATGACAAATCAATAGACCAGCCTAAGTACAGCACATCAGTTTCAGTATTGGAAAGAACTGGTAGGGAGAAATATATTTTTGAGTTACAGGATAATGAATTAATAGAAAAAGTAAATAAGGAGGTATCTAGAATGGTTGAGAGTATTAAAGAAACAATAGAGACTAACAACAGAATAGAATTGAAAATCAAGGAAATGAGAGAATTAAGACAAGGGAACAACAGTCTGTGTAACTTGTTTGTGCACCAAGATGAAGTAAGCAAAAGAAAGGGAAGTAGGGGAACATTGGAACTCTAACAACAGTATTGTACTGTATATAATAACAGCATGGGAAAAAATAGTGGTAAAAGTACTCAGTTTATTTATTTATTTATTTGTAAAATCAGTTTTACAACCTTTGAGCCAGAGGCTCTGTTTCAAAGGCTTCGTCACATAAAGACATACATTGTGTTTTTGGTTACATAGCGAAGGTTTGCAAAACAATAGGCGTTCAACAGAGGCGCCACGTCACACTGTGGTCAGACAAATACATTTGGGTTACAGGGTACATGTAAATTGAGAACAGGTGTTACACAAGTTGGTATCAATAGTGAGCAATCTAATAGGTAAACACTGAAACAACTGGCACTGGCCAGGTTAAACATAGGCACAGTGTACAGGGAAGTGGTGGTGGGGATGGCTAGGTGGAGAGCCACCCGGAGGGCGTTGTCAAGAGAGGTAGAGGTGGAGGCTACTTTCAGAGACAGGAGCAGTTACGAGTGTTGATGATGTGGTTTCGAAGGGTGGTTTTGAACTTGGAGATGGTGGTGGTGATGGGGGCAGGGAGAGAGTTAAACCAGGTTGGGGTTCTATAGCAGAAGGACCTCTGGTCACGGCTGGTTCTTGATCTGGGGACCATTAGAGTGGTCTTGTTGGAAGACCGTGTTGCAATAGTGGGAGGGCTCTGGTGGATGGATGCCATTACCCCGGGGGGGGGAGCCCGAGTAGGGTTTTTTTTTGTGAGGAGACAGGTTTGGTATTGGAGCCATTCATCGAGGGTAAGCAATTTAGCCTCAACATACAGCTGACAGGTGTGTGTGAGCCTGGGGCACCAGTAATCAATCTGCAGGCTTTGTTCAGGGTTAGTGAATTTTTGAGTGCAGTGGTGTCGGCAGCACCATAGACTGGTAGGCCATAGTCTACAAGGGACAGAACGGATGATGTAACAGCGAGCCGGAGAGCATTTGGGGAAGGCAGGTTCTGGCGGAAGAGAATGCTGTCGTATGTTAGTGGCGGATGTTAAGGCATCGATGTGGTTGTGAAATGTGAGGGCTGAGTCTAAGGTAACCCCAAGGTATTTGTAGGAGCAGACTTGTTCCAGTGGCTGATTGGTACTTGGAAGGATATAGAGTGGTGGTTGCTAGCTTTGTTTTGGGGGTGGGAAAAGAGCATAGCTTTGGTCTTTTTAAGATTGATGATGAGTTTGTGCTCCTAAACCAAGCTTCAGCACTGTTGAAAGACTGCTGTAGGGTGTCCTGGAGGAGAAGGGATTATGTGGGGTGGCAAAAGGACAGCGCCATCTGCATACAGTAGAATTTTGCCAGGGCATGCACTGGGCAGGGGTGTTCAGATAGAGCGAGAAGAGAAGGGGGCCCAGGATGGGGCCTTGGGGACCCCAGAGTGAATGGGACGGTATCGAGACTGTGCTATTGATTTTTACACACTGCGATCGAAGCGGCCAAGATAGCTTGTGCACCATGCTAAGGGGCCAGCTGAGAGACCAGTGTGGCAGAGTGCATTCAGCAGAAGTGGATGGCAGGCAGTGTCAAAGGCCTTGAGAGGTTAATGAACACTGCACCAGCTAGGAGCTGGTATCCAAGGAGGAGTGTAGGAAGTTGGAGAATTATTAGGGCAGTGCTGGTACTGTGACCAGCACTGAAGCCATGTTGCTCTGGGCATAGAATGTTATGCTTAGCCAGATAATCAGTGATTTGAATGGCCACCACTTTCTCCAGGGCTTTAGAGATGGGGGAGGATGGAGATTGGCCGGTAGTTGTTGGCCGATGACCTGTCCGCCCCTTTATGAATTGGTGTGATAATGGCTGTTTTCCACGCTCGGGAAATTGTCCCAGGCAGAGGACTGGTTAATTAGGCTGGTGAGTGGGGCAAGGACTTCATCTAGCACCAGCCTGAGGATACTGGGGTCCAGTGAGTCACTGCCGGACTGTTGCCATTCAAAGCTTTGACTAGGATGGGTCTGGCTTCCCAGGTGGAAATCTTGCACAGGTGGAAGCTGGGGCGCTGGAGGACAAGGGGAGGTTGGTTGGGGGAGGGTCAAAGAAATTACTAGGGAGGACTGAGCTAAGGTCAGTGAAAGCAGTGTTGAACCATTTAGCTATGGTGGCAGGCTCGGTGGTGGTAGTGCCATTTCTAGTGAGCTGGGATGGGGCAGGGGAGTGAGTTTTTCTGTTAACTTGCTTAATATTAGCCCAGAACGTCCGGGCCGAGCCCCAGGAGGAGGTAAGGGAGGCCTGGTAATGGTCGGCCTTGACTTTCCTGATGGCCCATGAGCACTTATTTCAGGCTGCATTGTAAGCCTGCCTATCAGACAGACAACCTGTTTCAGTGGCAAGGTGCAAGAGGTTATCCCGATTTCTTAGTAATTGTAGAAGGGCTGGGCTAACCCAAGGTGCATTCTGTTTTTTGGACCGGATTTTGGTGAGGGGTGCAAAGAGATCACAGGCCATGTTGAAGGTGTGAGTGAGAAGGCGAGGCAGTGTCAATGTCGGTAGCATGATGAATGAGGGACCAGTTTATCTGGGTGAGGAATACTTTAGTTTTTCAGCCCACCAGGCGGAGGCGCCTGAGGAGGGTGGTCTGGGCTTTGGGTTTGGGATTGAGACTGCCCAATGAAAAAGGATAGGGAGTGGTCACTTAGGAGTCTGGGAGGACCTGGATGTTTTGGATTTTATGGGGTCGGTTAGTTATAATAACATCCAGAAGGGTGCTGGTACCTCTCTTAAGGTTTATTCTCAGGGCTGGGTGACGAAAGCGCCAGGTCTTGGGCGCAAATGAGTCTCTGATTGTAGATGAGGAGGTGCTGAGCCACATTTACATTAAGGTCCCCAACTAGGATTTGCTCCTCCTTATGGTGGAGGGTTGCCAGGTAGTCCGTTAAAGATACCAGAGCCGGGTGCTGGTTCTTTGGGGGAACGTAGGCTGTGGTGAGATAGAGAGGGCTCCTAGAGGGGTCCGGGTTGAGTTTGAGGGTAAGAGCCTGGGCCCCATTTACAAGGGCAGGGGTGGGGAGTGCGTGTCCAAGTATTGTGTCCCTAGTGTAGATTGCACAGCCTCCCCCTCATTTGCCTACTCGGTCCTCCCGGTATAAGGTATAGCCTGGGAGGGAAACAAATGAGTCAGGGATGGATTTGGACAGCCAGGTTTCAACCAGGGCTATGATGTCTGGTTGATGAGCCAAGGCCCAGCACTGTAGGTTGTCAAATTTCTTCAGCAGGCTGCATATGTTCATGGAGGCTACTTAAGACCAATGGGCTGGGTGGGTGGGTGGGAGGGGCAGGGCCTGGGTTGGGATGTATGTTCCTGTTAGAGTAGAAGGAGGAGAAGTGCTCTGGTCAGAGGGTGCCAGATGGAGAGTTTACACCAGGAGCGATAGAATGAGGAAGGGGTTTGTAGCACAGGGGTCGGTAGGGCAGCACAGGCAGAGAAGGCTTATGGATCAGAAGTGCAAGGGAGCTGGGGGGAGGAAAGGTAATGTCTGGATGGGGGTGAGGTGGAGAGGAACATATGGGGTGTGTGGAGGAGGAGGGAGGGGGAGGAGCAGTGGTAAAGGAGGAGGGGAAGACAGGAGGGTAGGTAGGAACACTGGAATAGTGAGGCTGAGGGTTAATAGAGACAATAGGGTTGGTGGAAGGCAAAAGAAGGAGGAGGAGAAGAGAGAAGCTGGCGAGCAGGGGGTGCACATGCATAGTTGGTAAGGGTGGGGGAGCTGAAGTGAAGAAAGAATGGGGGTACCAGGATGATAGAGGGGAGATAGTAGTGAAAGGTCACCTCTAAGCCTAGTTGCTGCTATAGTGTAGTGGCAGGGCTGGTGCCTGAAGTGCACAGGGTACTAGGTTCAAGTCTTGACCAGGATAGCAGGAAGGAGCCCAGCCAATGGCTGTAGCAGCAGGAGTTGGGTTCAAGGTCCACAGAAGCACTCAGATAACACTTTAGCAGTGTCTGAGGGTTAGAGCGCTTTTAGAGTTTTGAAATCCTGCATCATAATAGACAGGTGTGCTAGCTGAGTGGTGGGACTGCTGACTTTGAAAGTGAGGATGCAGGGTTCAAAGCCTGCAAAGGCAGCAAGAGAGAAGTGGTAAACTTATATTTTGGCAGCACTTGTAATTTGGTAACTCCACCTTTAGATATATTGACCAGAGAATGCATTAATGCACTTAGGGACCCATTATTGGCAAATGCCATGATTTACGGACAGATATTGTCATTTAAGCAAGACCTTACATTTATAAAAGGGATTTGCATTGAAAATAAAATTACTTCAAATGACTTATTAAAGAGAGAGCAGAAAAGAGATCTGGAGAATGTATTTATACCAAATGAGGAAGGGTTTGAGGTGAATAGAAGGTGGGGATCACCCTCTTGTACTCCTTCAGCCTTAAAGACAACAAATAAAGATAACAAGAGAATGGATGTAACAAAAAGTATGACTGAGTTAGAATTGGTGATGCTACCTGAAAATTATAATGAACAAGATTGTGATTGTGGAGATAAAATCCAAACACCCAGAACTCTGTAAAAGGAGTTGAACCAAACCAAAGAAGAAGTAAAAAACAAAATACTAATGAAAATATCACCCCTACAAAAGATCTTAAAGCTACCTATACCACCTTTAGCTCTATAAGTACAGGTATACGCCATTCTGGGGAGTTTGTTAAAGGATAAGTATCTGGGTTTAGGAAGAAAAGAAGAAGATGAATATACTACTTTGGTATATTTAATGGAAGAGATGGGAATGTACAAGAGGTAATGGAGAGGGAAGTGATAGGAAACTATTAAAACAGAATAGGGTGGAAAATTAAAAAGGAAACAACTTACAAGTAAGCTTATTAAACCACTTAAAAAGAAAGGAAGAAAGGTAGTACAAAGAAGATGAAAAGTTAGATCATCAAATAATAACTATTTGCAAAAGTTAAGTCAAGGGATTGATAAAAGAAGGGAAAAGTTGGTAGGAAAAAAGGAGGAAGTAAGTGTGAATAGAATAATCATAAATCAGAAGTAACAAAAGAAAACTAAGTAGAGGAAGTGGGGAATGAAGCAAGCGAGGGCTCAGTAATGGTTAATAGAAATAATACTGATTTCAAGATATTGAAATATTAAGGGAAAAGACAGGAAAAAGATGACAGACTTAGAGCATTTTAAAAGGATGCTAGACACAGATTATGTGCTACCAGTGTAAACTCTGAATAACCACCCAAAACAATTTCTGGGATCCATACTAAATAAAAACAAAAGAATGATAACTTACTAAAGAGATTGAGTGTTATTAGACCAATAGAAAACCTAGACTTAGTGCTTTTGGTCTCTGATCAATATTATATTTTAAAGGTGATTGAAAACCAAAAACACAGTTTAAAGCTACTAGGTTTCAGGATAGAAAGTGTTATAAACATCAAAACTTTATTCACAGAATATTTCAAAGATTTGGGTATTAAAGGGAAATGATGTTAAAGAGCATATGATATATATATATGGAATTGGGGATTTCTTAAAAGAATCCAAGAAAAATGTAAAATCTAAAATGGTGGATTTATTGCAGAATCTCTTGAAAGATAAAGATTTAAACAAAAGAATTTCTAAGATTAAGAGATGGGGAAAAGATGGACAGTTGACAATATGGACAGTAAATGAGTAAGAATTCTTAAATATTCTGGTAAACGAGGGACGTTGGATGATTTTGACATCCATATGGAGGGAAGAACTGAAACTTGCATTGCTCAGGATGAAATATATAGCAATGATTGGTTAGGTCTGGTTAAATCAGCAAATAGATACCAAACATAGCAAGAATTAAATGATGATTGACAAAAATAAGGAGGATGTAATTAATGAGCCAATTAAGCAGGAACCCAAATACAACATGATATCATGAAATGTTACAGGACTACAAGAAAAGTTAGTAGATCCTTCATTTATGCATTATATTTTGAAATGTAATTATATTACACTACAAGAAACCTGGGTTAAAGAATTTGTTTTCTTGAATGGCTACTAGAAGCAAAAAGAAGTATGCAAGATTATCTGGAGGGTTAATAACATGGTGTAAGATTTTAGATGATACAGAGTATATAGAAATAGACACAGACTCAAAACATATTTTAGTAGATTGATTGAATATACAAGATCAGATATCAATATTATTAATGCATATTTTCCTCGGAAGGATTAAATTATGTAGGTTTAGAAGATAAGGAACATTAGGTTCCATAATTGGACAATACAATATAAAGGAACCAAATGTGACATAGTGCTAATAGGGGATATGAATGCAAGGGTGGCCTTGGCCTGGAGCCCACTGATGAAATTCTGTGGGTATGTACAGCTTGGGAAATGCTAATTAAGGATGGAGAGGACAGCTATAAATGTAAGATGTTGTGAAAGAGGAAACAAATCTTAGGAGAAATGGATAACCATTTATGGTATTAATTAATGGAACATCCTTAGAGATCTAAAAGGAGCCAATACCTATATCGGACCCAGAGGATCATCTATTATTGACCAGTGCTGGTGTAGAATAAATATAACCCATCAAGTATTAAATCTTAGAGGGGTGTAGAGCTGAGTGTGAACATTGCCCTTGGAGATACTTTATGAATCTGGGCATAAATAACATATACAAGAATAATAACAATTTACAAATAATTAAAGTTAAAAAGGATTGAATGGGAATTAATAAAAATTATTCATCAGTACAATTATTACACAATATGGGATTAAGAGAAGAAATTTTAAAACTAACTAAAGAAAATAATTGTGTGGAGATATTTCAGGAAATAACTAATAAAATATCAAGATCTTACATAAGGTGACATTACATAAACCAAGAAGTGGCAGTAGATGGTATGACAGTGAATGTAAAGAACATAAACATAGTGGGGCAGATATTCAAAAGGGTTGCGCCATGCACAATAGGGTTGCGCCTGCGCAAGTCCGAACTTGCTCCATTCTGCGATATTCAGCAGGAGGCAGTTGTGCCACAGAAAACATGCTGAGCAACAGTGCAATGCAAATGAATGCATACAGAACTGGAGGGGGAGGAACCATGCATAAACTGCACAGCCCGATATTCAGCTGGGCTGTGCAGAGTTGTACATGCGCAACCCCCAACCTGCGCCTGCACAACTTTGAGCCCCCAAAAAAATGCTCAAGTCGAGGGCCACCCACAGGTGAGCTGCTGCATTGCAGGAAGCAACACAGCAGCTGCCACCTGTGGCTGACCTCAACCCACTCCCTGTACCCCCTGCAGCCCGATCACGGGCAAAAGAGTGTAAATCCCCCACCCCTCACTGGCCTGATCACGGGCATAGCTAGCCCCACCAGCCCGATCACAGGTAGCAATGTCTCCCCCAACACATCCCTGGTGGTCCAGTGGACCGATAATCCCAATCGCTGGATGTAATAATCAAACACCCCCGAATATAGCCCCGTGGTCCAGTGGACCGCATAAGCCCAATCGTGGGCTGGAGGAATTAAATACACCCCCTCCCGAATATATCCCTGGTGGTCCAGTGGACCAAAAATCCCAATTGTGGGATTGAGTTTGCAAACATTCACAAATCTGGACTGTCTTGTACGGTATGGGCTACACGCCCATTGGCTCTTGCCCTGCACCAATGGATGTACAGCCCTACCGGGCAGTCAGTCGGTGGGGCGCGGGCGGGCGTGGCAGGTGGGTGGATGCCACCCGCCGCTTGCAGGGGGGAGTGTGGTGGGGTCATGGGTAGGTGGGTGGGACACTAGTCACCAGGGATGTGTTCGGGGATGTGTTTGCAAACTGAATCCCATGATCGGGCTTATCGGGTCCACTGGACCACCAGGGATATGTTGGAGTGGGGGAGACACTTTTCTGCCCACGATCAGGCTGGTGGGGGGGAATGGGGGGATTTTACACTCTTTTGCCTGCGATCGGTCTGCAGGGGGCATCGGTCCCCGATGGCTGCTGCCTGGCAGGGCGCCAGGTGCAAGTCCTCGGGGATAGGTGCACCTGCATGTTAATGGCATGCAAATGGGGCCATAATTAGATGCAAATGGCCCCCGCCATGCCTTGCATGAATTGTGGCCCCATTTGCATGTCACCTTTTGAATATCGGGATTTTGCGCATGGCGCAATGATACTTGTGCCACCGCAAGTTGAATGCTCCACTCTGACCACTTGCAGTGGTGCAAGTTCCACTGCACCATGCACGGTGGCTGTGGCTGGGGGTGATATTCAAAGGAGTTGCTCAAGGGCTCAACTCCTTTGAATATTGCTCTATACCACCCTCTGCACAACTATTTTGTGCAGCGCAAGGGCTTGCTCCACAAAATAGAGCAGTTTGAATATCTGGCCCAGGATTAATAAGTTAGTGAAAAGTTTGTAAAAGGAACCAACCAAGGAGAAGAACAAAAGTCTTAATAAGATGAAGAAGGAATGTAAAATGATTATGGCATTAAAAAAAATAATTTCCAAAATAAAATCAGGATAGAATTTGCAAATACAGTAAGACAAAGGAACAATAAAACATTTTGGAAGATGGTCACATTTGGATGGGAACAATACACAGAAGAAATGGAAAATTGTATTGTCTCAAAAGCTTGGGAGGATTATTATAAGACCTTATTTTTTGATCAGGATGCATATGAAGAGAATGTGATATGGGTTTCCAATAATGATTCCTTCTCTTTCTCAGAAAGAAAGACAGAACAAATTATTCAAAATTTAAAATTACAAATATCACCAGGCCCTGATGGGGTGCCTCAGGATATAATTAAGGATGACCCAGAAGTATGGGCTACTACTTCAAAATTATTTTATAACTATATATTAATGAAGGGAGTTATACCTCAAACCTGGAAAGTCAATAAAATTGTGTCAATATACAAGAAGGGAGATAGAACTAAATTGTGTAATTATAGACAAATAAGTCTTCTAGATTCAAGCCAGAAACTTTTTATTACATTGTTACACACAAGAATCATGGATTGGATAAACAAAAATGCAGTAATAGATGAAGCCCAGGCAGGCTTCATGCCAAATCACTCCACTATAGATCAGTGTTTTACACTAGAGCATATTATACGTAAATATTTACAGATTAAATGACAAAAACTTTTTTGTGTCTTATAGACTTAAAAGCCACTTTTGAAAAGGTGACACGATCTAAACTTTGGTAAATTTTAGACAATTATGGTATGGATTTGAAAATGCTTAACATATTAAAGTTATTATATGATGATAATATTCCTATACTGTAGTAAGATATACTAAAGAGGGAGATATTACTAATACATTTACTTTGAATGTTGGCTTAAGGCAGGGATGTGTTCTTTCCCCTGCTGTTTAACTTATACATTAACAAAATATTGGAGGAGTTGTATGATCCCAAGCTGCATATGCCCAAGGTGGGCTCTAGGCCATGCCCACATCTTGCTTATGCAGATGATGTGGTATTATTTTCTTCAAGCTTCTAGGGAATTAAAAGAAGCCTGCAAAAATGTTCAGAAGGATGTAAGAAGGCAGCTATGGAAATTAACATAGAGAAAACTAAATATATGATTTTTAATAAACATCCAATTAGACAGAGGAAAATGTGTGTTTTTAAATATAATAATCAAAACACTGAATTAGCAAACATATTTTGTTATCTAGGAATAGTTTTTATCTCGAATTTGAAATGGGAGGAATATATAAATTATGCAAAATTAAAAATTAAAAAGTTTTACCCTGTGGTAGAAAGATTTTCATATAAATATGGTGGGCAATCAGTTAAAGATGGCCAACAGAGTTAAGCTAGCCCTGGCAAAAAGAAACACAGGTGAGGAGGTACAGGCAAAGTGGGCAAGCATTAAGGATACAATACTTGAAGCAACATCCCATTGTGTTAGACAGAAAAGGAAGTGCAAAAGAAGAAGGAAACCACTTTGGTTCTCAAATATAGTAGCAGAAAAGGTCAGAGCCAAAGGCTGGCCTTCAGAAAATATAAGGGAACACAGCGGGATGAAGATAGGGAGGCATACCAAACTGCCCTAAGGGAAGCAGGTAAGGCAGTAAGGCAGGCAAAGTCCCAAACTGAGGAAACACTAGCACGAACAGTAAAAGAAGGTGACAAGACTTTCTATAGATACATTAGTGAAAGGAGAAAGTCCAGAGGGGTATTGCTAAGCTTAATGGAGAAAGGGAGCATGTGAGGAGGAGGACCCTGTAAAGGCATCTATCCTAAATAGATACTTTTGCTCAGTATTTACTGAAGAGAAGGTAGGGCAGGGCCCACAGCTCAACATCATGGACACAGGGGGAGGGTGGAGCACTACTCCTTCACAAAGAAAGGGTCCTACAAGAGCTTGCTAAGCTCAGGGTGGATAAGGCAATGGGACCTGATGGCATACATCCCAGGGTACTTAAGGAGCTAAAGGAGGAACTAGCAGAGCCATTAGCAGAATTGTTTAGTGAGTCTCTGAGCACAGGAGAGGTCCCAGAAGACTGGAGAAAGGCTCATGTGATCCCACTGCACAAGAGTGGTAGCAGGGAGGAGGCGGGAACTACAGACGGTCAGTCTTACCTCAGTAGTGGGCAAGATTATGGAGGCACTCCTTAAGGAAAGGATAGTGCAACACCTGGAATCCATAGGGGCACAGGATCCAAGACAGCATGGGTTTACAAAGGAAGGTCCTGTCAAACTAATCTCATAGATTTCTTTGACTGGGTAACCAGAGTGGTGGACCAAGGGGAGCAGTTGATGTCGCCTACCTTGACTTCAGAAAGCTTTTGACACTGTTCCACATAGAAGATTGATAAATAAGCTAGGTAGGCTCAGGGTGGGTCAGAAGTTGGTCAACTGGGTGGCAAACTGGTTGACTGGCAGAAAACAGAGAGTGGTGGTAAATGGTATACAGTCAGAAGAGATGCAAGTCACAAGTGGGGTACCTCAGGGATCAGTCCTGGGGCCAGTCCTATTCAACATCTTCATTAGTGACCTCGCAGATGGACTAGAGGGTAAGGCTTGTCTGTTTGCAGATGACACCAAGATCTGCAACAGAGTAGATGATCCAGATGGGGTGGGCAGAATGAGAAGAGATCTGGATAAACTAGCAGAATGGTCAGAAGAGTGGCAACTGGGATTTAATGCAAAGAAGTGCAAAATCATGCACATAGGAAGAAAACCCTGAAGCCACTTATAGGCTGGGAGGGAGTTGCTAGCAGTCACAAAGGAAGAAAGAGACTTGGGCATCATCATCACTGATGACCTAAAATCATCAAGCAGACCTCTAAAGCAGTAGGTAAGGCTAGGGGGTGTTAGGGTGTGATTAGTAGGGGTATCACAAGTCGTAAGAGGGAGGTAATAACCTCTGTACAAGACATTGGTTAGGCCCCATCTGGAGTACTGCGTGGCAGTATTGGAGGCCACACCTTCACAAGGACATTAACCAAATTGAGGCAGTCCAGAGAAGGGCAACCAAAATGGTGCAGGACTGCATCAGAAGACATATAAGGACAGATTAACGGAGCTCAATATGTATACCCTTGAGCAAAGGAGGGAGAGAGGTGATATGATCGAGACATTTAAACACCTTAAGGGCATAAACAAGGTGAAAGAGTCTAACATGTTTAAATATAAGAAAATAGCAGGACAAGAGGACACAGCATGAGATTAGAGGGAGGCCGATTAAGGGAATGTGAGGAAATTCTTTTCACAGAAAGGGTGGTAGATGCATGGAATGGCTTACCACAAGAAGTGGTGGCTATGAATACAGTGCAGGGCTTCAAACAGGCATGGGATAGGCATAAGGGAGCAATACAAATGACTATGAATAGATAGGTCACTGACAGAGCAAAGGCCGATGGTACATTTATAAGGTAGAAAAAGAAATGGGCAGACTGGATGGGCCTTGCGGTCCTTATCTGCCGTCAACTTCTATGTTTCTATGTTTAAAGGGAACCTAATAGCAATACATGCAAAGATTAAGTCACAGCTGTTATATGGAGTGGAAATCTGGGGATCTAGTAAAGTAAATAGCTTGGAGGCCAGTATGAATAAAATTTATAAAAGATTAATGGGGCTGCTGGAAGCAGCATCGTTAAGTTTAGTTAGAATGGAACTAGGACAACCCCGTATAATACAATGAGTAGAACAGAGACAGTGCATCTATCGGTTAAAGGTGTATATTAAAAATGATGAGAGTCTTGCAAAGAAAAGTTTGGCAGAATCATTGACCTATAATCTAAGAGGTTTTTCTTGCCCTAGTATGTACATTTTGAAGAAACTGATTAAGCCTTATGGTCTGTTGGAGTGTATCACTGAGTTTTCGAGGAATCCTCTAATGATCCTGGAGGAACAAGTTAAAAATAGAATCAGATATGTACATTTTAACCAAGAAATAGATCTGGTAAGGAACTGTAAACTTAGTAACTGATAGGGGGGAAAATAAGAAGAGGTCAATGCGATTAGAACATTATCTTTCTGAAATACAAAATCTCAAAGATAGAAAAGCAATTACAAAACTTAGATTTGGATATATGAATAGTCAAACTCTTAGTACATTTTACAAAACTTCAAAAACAAAATTATGGGCAGACTAGATGGGCCAAGCGGACCTTATCTGCCGACAAAGTCTATGTTTCTATGTGCCTGTGGACTTCTTGATGGCACTCCATATAATTTACTTATTTTATGCCCACTGTATATATATGAAAGAGAGAGGATTTTATCTGACGTATTGAAAGAGCTAGATAAGGAAAAGAGATATCAGTATAATTGTTTGATGAAAACAAAGAATTTTGCTTGGTTAGAGAAAATTGCTAGATTAACCAGGATATTTGAAAGAAAGCAAAAACATGTCATAAATATTTAATAGTTTTAATATGTCTCCTGCTATTGAATTTAAGACTGATTTTTAAAATGATGAAATACAGAAGAAATAGTTATATCTGTATGGGAACTATTTATATTTGTGTAATGTATGTTCCAACCTATGTGTGAGCTGTATTAATAGCAAATAATTTTTTATAGTGTAATGACAAATCTTAATTTTGTTAAGCAATAAACATGAATATGAATCCCATGTTTACTGAAAGTGTAAAGTTGTACTGTTTAGGCAGCCAGTTTGCATTTACAGAAAAATATGATTATGCCAATGTTAACTTTTATGTTTCATTTGTATGCATAATCAAAACTGGCTCATATTGCTAAGTGTTCATAAAAATGCTGCACCAACATGCTTATTCACTATTCAGGAGTCAGGTGTATCTACATCTTTTGCTAAGTAGACATCAATCATCTGCTAGCTTAACTGGAAAATACAAAAGAATAACATTAATTTAAAAAAAAAAATCACAGCAGAAATTTGTTCAGGTCAAACCTACATATAAAGAGTGACACTTCAGGTCAGCCAGAAAGTGAGTGGAGAGCAAGTTCTGTCTGCAATCTCATAACCTTGGGGAGGGGTGTCAGAATTTAGAGGGTACAAAGTCTTCCAGAAGGAGGGAGGGAACTCTGGACATCAGATCATTTTACCAATAATATATATACCGGGATGTGTGTGTGTGGGGGGGGGCAGTTGCTGTCCACAGGCTACAATGTAGAGTTCAAAGCCAGCACACAGTCCAAGGAGTAAAAAGATTTCTCTTCAAATTGAAATGATGGTACAGTATAGCAGGATGCAAATGACCTCTCTATGCAAAGTCATCATTTGCATGGTTAAGTTCCAACATACTTTAGGGATGTGGCACTGGGAAGCAAACAGATTTACCCTATGCTTGTTGTTCTGGTGTGTGTGTAATGCCTATGTATTGACCCAATCATTCCCCCCTTCATAGACCTGAAGGGGGCTTTCCCTGCAATTGTTGCCATTACACAGAACTCACAAAGGGTATTTCAGAACATGTACTCTCCATGCAAACTTTGTGTATGTTCAGATTTACTGCACCACTCATCACATCTGCACATCAGTGGTGGCTTTGCCCAAGCTTTGTAAAAACTGCCTATAGTCTCCTCATGCAGTGGGGTGCAAAGTTTCATAAGGAACATGACTTTACTTCAATAAAGGACTGTAACAATGTCAAAAACCAGATGCTGCTTTAGCCACTAAGATGTGATCAGTGCAGGTCTATAAAGCACATACCAAGGTTTTGTTATACAGTCCTACTGCAGGAGTTAGTGAAATGCTGAAATATGTACAGTATATGTGATATGCAGTGACCTGATTCAAAACATGCAATGCATCTTCATGTGTGAGGAGATGGGACCATGCTTCAGACTTAGGGGAGCCATGAGTGAGTTACTGTAAAAAAGTCCTACTCTCTCACAAGTGTTGATAAACTGCAGATTTTAGGGAGTCACATGATGAGCAGGCATGAGTAAATGCTCCTTTATGCCACTTCAACCCTCTCATTCCAAATTCCATTCTCTTTGCCAGCTGTTTGCTTTGCTTTAGAGTTTTGTACAATTTTAGCGCTCACCTTGATGTGCTCAATGTCAAGCCGTAGGTATTTTCAGCTCTCATGGAGGTGGAGATGAAAACCGCCCCACCACGTCACACCAGACTGATCACCCTGAGAAGAAAAAGGGTCTGAAGCAGTCTAAGCCACAGGCCACGATCTTGAGTTGCACTGGCTCTACTCCTGTAGCATTTTCAGAGGAATGGTATCTACAGGAATTTGCCCCCCTTAAAGGTGTTCTTCAAGCTCTTATGCCAGAACTGAAAGTTGTATGGATGGTCACTGAAATGTTGACACAGTGGGCTGGTGATGTCAAAGTTCATGTTAGCTCTCTGGATGACTGGTGGGGGGGAGACTGGATCCCAAGGTAGTCACTCTGTGCCAGAAAATGGTCCATCTCAAGGCTCAGATTGAAGATCTCAATGGAAGGAGTAGACAAACTAATATTGTCATCCTTGGTCTCTAAGAGCAAGCGGAGGGTCCAGAAGTCTTAAACTTATTCAGCAGCTATGTGAATATTTGGGCGGTCCCTTCCCAAATGGTCCCTCTTATGTTATAGAGAGAGCCCAATGGGTGCACAGGCTGAGGCCACCAGAGGGTTCATCCCCCGCCCTGATTTTTAAGTTCCTGAATTATTTGGACCAGTAACATTTACTACTGAAAGTTCAGGAGCTGAAGTAAATATCCTGGGAAGGTGCACAGCTTCATATTGTTCAGGACCAGCCATTATCAGTTTAGCAGAAGTGAGCTGCTTTCCACCCTGTAGTTTCAAACTTACTACAGTAGCTGCCAATATTTAGTTTAGGATGCTGTACCATGCCTGCTTACACATTATTCACAACGGTACTACAAAGACTTTTGACTCCATGGAGCAGGCTAAATCTGTTCTTGTCACACTTTTTCCTGACTGCTTTAAAACTTCCTAACAGGTTTTTATACATTGTTTGGATTCAGGCAGTCCCTGCATTGGAGGAGTATTTGCAGGGCTTTTATCATTTGCAGATTATGCTGTAATGTGCACTGACATTTTATGGTAACTGCATTATTGCCTCTGTCTGTCAGACATAGTGATGGATCTTTTATTTATTACCTGGGATATTTGTTCCAAACTTCTCTTTTGCTGTGCCGGCTTTCCTGGAGCAGTTCTTTCTTTTTTAGTTCTAGGGTAACATTCGTACGATGCCTTCTTCTTGAGGTGCGCCAGTATAATTTGCATTGAATGTTTTAGGTTGAACTTGGATCGATACTTGGTCTCCCATATCTTTTAAATGGACCGCTGGAGTAGTTACTTATCTTGATGGTGGACTTTTGGACTGATTTTCTGATGGTGCTATTTTTTGTGAGCATTTTTCTGAGATTTCCTGGCATATTATTATATTGATTTGTTATTTGAATGGATGGATCAATGAATGGATGGCTAGCTTGGTTAGATAGTGTGGATATCCCCTCCTCCTTGTTGTTTTGGTTAAACATAAATCTCAACGATTATATTTAGCATTTACTGGGGGGTTTCTTTCCATTACATTGACCACCCAGTTTTTGTTTCTTTGCCCCTCCTTGAGGTATCTGCCAGTTTTTCGCTCCATGCTACAGTAATTTGAGTGGGAGGGTTGGGAGGGGGCTTGAGCGGGCATCTTCTGATTATATCATGGGCCAGTATATTTCTGGTTGGTGGTCATTTTATACAAGAGTTTTTGTGGGGGGATTTCTATCATATGTGCTGGGTTTTTCAGATGGTTTTGTGGGGGTTGTACCTTCTTTATTATGGCATATATTTCTGAGGGTGGGAGAGATTAACTTGTTCTGTTAGTTGAGAGGGGGAGGAGTAGGTCCTGGAGCATGGAAAACTTTCTCGGTGTTTCTTTTATTATGTTTGACAACAGTGGTCATTTTATGATTTTTTTATTTGTTTAATAATGGGAAGCTTGTTTAACTTTGCAACGTAGAATATTAAGGAGCTCAGGAAAAGTGGAAGTGTCACATGGTCTTATGGCACATTAAGAACTTCGAGGGGGGGATTGCTTTTTCTGCAAGATACTCATCTTTGGCTTGGGGATGTTCACTTTTTTATGAAAGAGTGGGTGGGTCAGGTGTATGGTATATGTCATAGAAATAAGAAAAGTGGTGTGGCCATATTGATTGCATGGTGGATCGTCTTTCAGCTGAATCAGGAGATCTGGGATCCCAAGGGGTGGTATATTCTCCTGTATGATCAATTAGGGTTAACTGAGGTTTTACTCAGTTCTATTTATTGTCCCAATTCTGATTCTTTGAATTTTTGTGTGGTCTTAGCAGCTCAGTTGGTCCCATTTACCCATGTGCCTAAAACACTAGGGGGAGATTGGAACCTTGTGTACCAAATAGATTTGGACCGGTCTAGTTCCCTCTGAAAAGGTTTATCCCCAGGGCAGCAGAGTCCTTTGGAGTTGCTGGACTACCTTGGCCTGGTAAATCCTTGGTGTGTTCTCAACCCAAGGAAAGGCAATACACTTCCAAGCATTCTTCCCATGGAACTTTTTCTTGAATTGATTATTTCCTCATCAGTCAGGAATTGCTTCCTTGCCTTTCCTCCTGTGAAATCCAACCTATGATCGTGTAGGACCATGCTTCAGTTACTATTGTACACTCTGTCCATGGGTTACAGAAATGGGATAAGGTGTCACACCTGAATTTACAGCTTCTTCAAGACCCCACTGCATTGCAGGTTATTTAGGATTATATTAAGACCTTTTTTGGCCAATGAATCTTGTCATCCCTGGATGTTCTTTGGGGTGCTGCTAAGTGTGCGGCATGTGGGGAGTGTATTAGACTGGCCTCTATGTGGAACCAATCTTGCAGCACAAAGCTAGACATTTTACTCAACCATGTATGACAGGTGGAGCTCCAACTATCTCCTTCCACACTGACTTCAGATAGGCTCCAACATAATTCACTTAGGGCACAGCATGCTGATTTCCTCATGGACAAAGCAGAGCTGGCCTTATTATGTATCAAGATTTGCTATCTGGAGTCAGGGGAGAGGGCTGGAAAGGTGTTGACTTTTCATCTCAGGCTGCTTGAGTCCTCAAAGGCCATTCCCCATATTCAACTCAGCCCTGGGAGCACCGTAATCACTCACCCTCTTGCTATTACTGAAATGTTTCGGCATTATTGTAGTACCTTATATCAGAGGTACACTCTTAATACTGACCTAACAGGCCAAATTAAATTATATCTTGACCGTCTTTCACTTCCTACACTGACCTTGCAGCAGGAGGAGCTCTTAAAGGGTCCCTTTATGGTGCAATAAGTCAATCACGCGATCCAGCAATTTCCTTTGGACAAGGCACATGGTTCAGATGGTTTTACTAATCTTGCCCATTTCTTGGCCTGTTTCTTTTCCCTTTCTTAGCCTGTTTCTTCATTTTTTTTTTATTTTCTACAGGTCTTACTGATTTCAGATTTACTCAGGCATGGATCATCCTAATTCAGAATCTGGGTAAAGATTAGCTATTCCTGAGCAGTTATCATCCAATTTCCCTGCTAAATTTGGATATAAAAATATTGGTTAAAGTACTTGCTAATTGGCTGCACTCAGTCTGGGATGGTTTGATTGGTCTGACTCAGGTGGGCATTTGGTGGGTCACTTGTCCAGTGACTACCTTTGTAAACCTCATTATCTGATGTCTGCATCCAGCTGGAGAAAGATTCATTCTGTCTTGGTCTCCCTGGATGTGAAAAAATGCATGTGATATGGTCTTTTGGCCCTTCCTGTTTTTTGTTTTGGAAACATCTGGCTTTCCTCCTGAGTTCCTCAGCTGGGTTAAAGTGTTGTATCGTAATCCCACAGCCCAAATATGGTGTTTTATCTGCCCCAGTGTCCACTCTTCCCTTTCCTCTTTAACTTATATCTAGATCCTTTAATCCATTCTCTCCAAATTAATCCAGCAGTTAAGTGGATCTTATTTGGAGGGAATTGATACAAGTTTTCTGCTTACACGGATGACATTCTTTTGAATCTTGAGGACCTCTCCACCTTCACCCCTACAACCTTTGCTGAACTCAAAAACTTTTGTATTTTCTCTGGATATGTTAAACTTAGAAAAGACTAAGGTTATGCCACTCAATGTTTGCATTCATAAACAAGAGATTTTGGATTTGGGTCTACTATGGGAACTGAGTGTAATGACTTATTTGGGGGTGTGGCTCACCTGGTTCCCTTAAGCTTTAGTTAAAGAGAACCTCACACCTCTTTTGCAAATGATTAAGCTGGACCTGCAGCATTGGGCAGCCCTTCCTCTCTTGCTTTGGGGGAGATTCAGTGTTATAAAAATAAATCTTTTGCGTTGCATTTTATATCCCTTTTGTATGTTGTGTATTTACCTCACTGAGCTTTGGTTTTCTCACTTGCCACATTTGATTAATGCATTTCTATGGAGGGGAGGTGCTGTCTGATGTGCATATTTTAAATTCACAATCCTGAAGGACCAGAGATGATTGTACCTTCCAAATTTTTTCCTGTATTATTGTGCCTTGCACAGTGATATATTTTTCAAATGGGATAATTCTAGGTTGGTGCAGATGGAGGTTCTGAGCTGGGCAATTAGGACACCAATCGATAATGTCATTGATCACTTTTTTGTAGGAGGCTGTGTCCCCCACCCCTCTTCTGTGGGGCTTTGCTCCCCAAACACCCCCACTTCAGGATTCCAACTCTGGGGGGTGTGGACCTTGGGGCAGGGGAAGCAAATTTGCCACCCTGATTGCCCGGTGCTGTAATGCCAGTGCTCTGAAAGACATAAGCGGCAGACAGAGGCCACTTATTTCCTGCTTTGGCTGACTATTGAGCGAGGTTGTGTCAACAAGCAGGTCTACAGTTGGGAAGTTTGTTAAACATGTAACCATCTCACCTTCCCTCATCTCTTAAGGCAACACATATCCTTTGGTCCTTGAAAGCTCTTTGGCAACTATGTAGTTATTTGGTTCAGAACTAGATGAAGGGCATTATCCGCCTATTTTGGCTATCCTAACTTTCAAATTGTCCGCTGTCTGATTCCATATGCCTTTTGCCTGCAGCTCTATGATGTTACGCTTAATTCCATTTTGGAAGACAGCACGTTACTTCCATTTTTGGTCATTCGGGAATGATTTTCCCTGCCCCAGTCATTTTTTTAAGTAGCTTCAATTGAAGTGAGCTGTTTCCTCTTATTTTGGCCCAGGCCCATGGTCCTTGCAGGTGTTGGATATTCAACCCTATATGTCTGTTGCAGTGTAACCCCACTTGGTGTCTAAGCTTTATGGGCTTTTTCAGACTGTTGAACCTTCAGGTCTCACAGTGATCTGCTATTGCTAGCAACAGGCCATAGATCTTCCTGAAGATCTAATATTGTGGCAAAACATGAGGTGGCATTTCTATAAGTACATAAAACAGGACCACCGGTGCAGTGGTTAGATTTCTGCTTGCAATGCCGATGACTCTTGTTTGGGAAAAGACCCAGGTGTCAGAGGGCCAGCCAGGGGAAGATGGCTTGAGCATCCCACGATGGCTTGCCATCTCCATAGGGGAGGGATGGTCCATGGCCTGGTGTCTACCAACCTGTAGTACAGGCCAAGAATATGGCAGCAGGTTGGATACCATTGCATAGGAGCTTGACAGACATCCTTCCTTGCCTTGATGTCCCGGATGTCATGCTCCGGGAGGAAAAGAAATGGCTCCTAGCCAACCTGATTATGGTTGTTGGCCCCCCACCACCACAAAGCCCTGTACTAGCCCAGTCCACCCCAGCAGCACCCAGGCCAAACATGTTGCACTGGCCCGGCCGCTCCTGGCGCCTTCCCCCTTGCTGGGAGGGACCTATCTGATGAAGTGTTATGTTGGGTTGCAAGGGGCTAACACGTGGAGTGGTGGCTGGTGGTTGGGGTAGAGGTGCTGGTGGGGTCCTAGGTGGCCTGAAGGAGTGGTTGGCTGGGGAGCAAGGGAGGAGCCAAAAAAAAAAAGATCGCTACTGACTGATTTAATTTCGGATCTTACTTAATTTATATTATATGCCTTTATGATTGTATAAAATAGGTAAACTTACCTCTCCAATTTGTACCAGATGTGGCATTGCTGAAGGCCATCTTAACTATTAGCTTTGGGATTGAGATAAGGTGGCTCCATTTTGGAATACTGTTAAAAATTCTTTGGACTCTTTTTTATGTTTAGAAACCTATTTTATTTCAGGTGTTTGTTTGGTTGGCCACTACCCTTTTAGTCTTTTTGGTCCACTAAAGGCTTATATGGCACTGATTTCAGTAATAGCCAAGCTTATTAATTTACAGCACAGATTAGATGATGCCACCCCCAGCTTCCAACTGAGCCAACACCGAATTCTACAAGTGCAGGGTATGAAGGCAGGTTAATGAACCTTCCTGCCCTCCCCAGCTTCTGACTGAGCTGACGCCAAATTCTTCAACTGCAGGTACGATTTCCCAAGCATGCTTCTCAGCCAGATTTTGAACTTGGCATGTTACTGCTGCACTTTGAGCGCCCCCCTCCTCCCACTATAATTAAATACTCTAAAAACCCACCCCTGGTCTTTTCTAAGTGGCCCTAGAAGTGTGGAGGCATATCTACACTCCAGCAAGCTTAGAGATCCCATCTTCTGCATTTCAATCCACCCCTTCTCCCCGAAGGCAAGCCTACCCTGTTGGGAGTGTAACCTAGACCCCAAACTTAAACTAATTTCTACATTCTTGCTCCTTGTTTTTGGATACTCAATACTTGTGCAACTTGTTGCTACACTCACCACACTTGATTCCTTCCTGGCCACAGTCTCTACAAGCCTGTTCTGTCTTTGTACTCTACCTGTCCTCCCACCACTACTGGGAACAGCTACATGGCTTTCTGCATAACTGGGAATAGCTTCACGGATCCTGCAAAACTAGTGCTTGGCATTAAGGCTCTCTCCTTTTAGCAGTACTTCATCCTCACTACTCATCATTTCTGCTCACCCCTATTTCCACATCATTTCACCATCTCACCCTCTGCCTTCCTTTCACCCTCTACCTTATTCATTCTACCTACAGTACCTATCCTATTTCTCAACACCATTATGCTCACTCACAGTCGTTTTATCCTCCCTCTGCTATTTCCCTTGCTGCGCCTTCTGCCCTCTTCCACCCCATCTCTCTAGTTATTAAACCTGTTCACCTCTGCCTCACTCTCCCTTCTCCCTTTAGCACCTCACCCACATCACTGGCCAACTTCTGGTTGCACAACCCCTGGCCAAAAGCACTGCAGTTCTCCCACTGTTTCCATGGCTGGACTGGCCCCTATAGACTCCATCACTGCTTCACCCTTAGTCTTCCCACTCCTTATTGCCATTCAAACTGAATTTGCCTGGCACCCCTGTAAAGTTTATGTTCACAATTCTGCTTTTATTAGTTGGAGATATAACCCAATCCTGGCCCTGATGCTGCCACACCCTTACAACTGCCTGTGGCCTCAAGCTAACTCACCTAAATATCAGGAGCCTCCTCAACAAAATCTCACTGCTCCAACCATTAGCACTATCCCTCAAACCTGATGTCCTTATCATCACAGAAACCTGGCTAAAATCTCACATCAAGATGACTGTGTCTCTATTCCTGGCTACTCCCTCATCTGCCAGGACTGACTTGTAAGGAAAGGGTGGAGGAGTTGCCATGTATAGCCTCCTCCTTACACTCATGCTGATGCTCCTAACATCCATCTCAGGCACATGAGTCTCTGTTGGTGAAATTCACCTTTCCTTGCTCCATACCTATTTTCATCGTGGGCTCCTACTGCTACCACAGCCCACATACATCATCAATCACTGACCTCCTAGCCACCTTACAAACTCATGCGACTAGTGGCAAACTCCATGTCT
Organism: Neoceratodus forsteri; assembly: GCA_016271365.2. Lineage (NCBI taxonomy): Eukaryota > Metazoa > Chordata > Ceratodontiformes > Ceratodontidae > Neoceratodus > Neoceratodus forsteri. Next base: position 776,595,945 of record CM057452.1, read on the forward strand.
TGGGTGACTTCAAGTACAAATTGGTTTGCCCCTTCTCATTCTAAAATTAGGCAGGACACTGCTGCACTAAACCTCACTCAACTCCTCAGTGAACCCTCCCATTTAAATACAAAATCCCTCAACCACTCTCTGATAGACTGGGTCTTCTCCTCCCACCCACGTTGTGTAATTATGGCTGGTCTACTTCCGGACTCATTAATTGACTACCTCCTGATCTATGCAGTGAGAAAAATCCACCCAAATCCCCCCAAAACACTGCTGCTTCAGTCCTGCAATTCCCTAAATAATGATTCCCATCTACATGATCTGGTCAGTGTAGATTGGTCCTTTATCACCCATGCCTTCTCCATCGATGCTGCTCTTGACTACTTCAAATCTAATCTCTCTCCATGTGAGACACTCGTGCACCTGTGAGAAGAATCAGTGTGTGTGGGACCCACCTCTGGATCTCTGCTGATCTCTTAGCCTGTCTCCAGGCTTGAGACCAAGCATATAAGACTCATAAAATCCTCCAGCTTTCCTACAGACTTCCAGAAATATTGAACACTCTGAAATGCCTGCACCAGGGCAGTCAGACTTGCTAAGTCAGAACACTTTCAGGACACCTTCCTTACAAATATAAATCACCCTCCATGTTCTGGAAAGTAGTATTCCTTATTCTATCCCCAATCTCAGCCCCCACTCCCATAATCAAAACTGCCAATGGCACATTGTCTGAATCTCTATCTGGAGCAACTGAGTTCAATTCTTTCTTTACCACCTGCACATCAACCATGATATCATCTCTCCCCTTGGTCTCAGCTGATCCTGTCCTCCCCTCTTCCCCTCTTTCTCCCCCCACATATTCTTTTAATTTCAGCTCCATTACCCCAGAGGATGTCTATAATGCTCTTATTGCGCTAAATCCCTCAAAGGGAAAGTGCCTCTCAGGGCTGGATGTCAAAATGTTATATTTATTCTCCCCTGCCATCGTGACCCCTCTTGCCTCTCTGCTAAATCTCTCCTTCTCCCTCAAAATTGTTCCCATCCTAGCTAAACTGCAGGAGCATCTAGTTCTATCTCAACTTTCCTCCTTCCTTGACACAACTTCCTTTTTCACCCCTTATCACTCGGGTTTTAGGAGATCCCACTAAACCATCACCTCACTGCTGAGGATCACTGACTCCATCCAAACAGGCATGGACCAGCGACACATTACCTCTGCCATTTTCATTGACCTAGCAAAAGCCTTCAACACTGTGTCCCACCCCCTCCTTCTCTCTTATCTCTCCTCTACAGGGTTCTCCATTGAGTCTACCAGTTGGTTCCATTCCTACCGAGTAGGTAGGTCATAGTCTGTTCAAATTGGCAACTCCCTCTCCCCCCTTCCCATAATCGCTGGTGTTCCCCATGGATCTGTCCTTGGCCCCGTGTTATTTCCTGTCTTCCTAAATGACCTACCCACTGCCTTCCCATACACCTTCATCCATATGTATGCAGATGACACTGTCTTGTATATCTCTGGCCCCTCTGTCACTGAGGTGGTGGCCAGACTTCAGTGTGACTTCAATAATATTCACCTGTGGTCCACTCTAACCAACTTCTCCTGAATGCCAAGAAAACCATCTCCATGACCTTCAGCACTAGACAGAGACTCGCTCAGCTTCCCTCCCTTCTGTCCACACCCTGGATGGTTCAATACTTGAGGATTGTTCCTCCTTTAGATACCTTGGTGTTTGGCTTGACTGACATCTCATTTTCTGTACACATTGAGGCCATACACAGAAATTTCACACTTAACTGGGTGCCTGTATCATAACCAGGACTGCATTCTTCTGCCAGCTTACTGGGCAGTTTTACAGAAAATGATTCTCCCCATCTTCAGTTATGGGGATGTCATATCACAGTGCAGCCCATCCTCCGCCTCCTTAACCAGGCTGGACAGACTCTTCCTCCTTTTGCCACTTCACCCTCGATGGTCCCCTTGCACTCACCACTGTACCCTTTACCAATCTCTGTCTCTCCATCCCTTGAGAATAGACAGCGTATTCATTGCATTAGCCTCTTGGCCAAATTGAGTCTGAGTCCTACCTTCTGTCTCTCCCTCTCACCCTTAGCACCTCTCACTTCTTATTCACTTTAAAATTCTGACCCATCACTTTAATCATCTCTCGTCATACCTACTCAGCTGGTCAGGCCACCTTTTCATACAGGTTTCCAACTCTGTGAAACTTCCTCCAAAGACATATTTGATTTGCCCTCTCCAGCCAGGTTTTCAATTACATCATAAAAAACATTTCCACCCATTGCACCTGTTCCATATTCTTTGCCTCAATCACACTGGCTGCCCCTACTCTGCTGTCTTCTGCTGGTGCATTCAGGCATTAGACATTTAAGCATCATGATTAATCCACCACCAAAGCAGTTTCTGTAGCCTGTTTGTAGCACTATGTAACTAGTACTGTGTACTAGGTTTTTGCAATTGTCTGGCACTCTGTAGCTCTATTCTTAGGTTGTGTAAAATGTGTATCTGCATTATTGTAAACTTCCTGTATTTTGTAATTGTATTTTCTCTTATATAGTTTACTCATACTGTATTTATTGTGCTGTTGTCATATGTATTGTGTGTATTCTCAATCCTCTGAAAATTCTGTATTCACTATGATTCTGTACTCCTATGCTTGTTCCCTTCCTCCAGGATGAATCTGCAAATGAACTTCTGCTCAGTATGTTCATTCTGGTAAACTCAATAAATAAATAAATAAAATAAAATAATGGGCCCTATGCACAAATGGATGGCTTTCCTATGCACCACAGATCTGAGGGCATAAGGCAGCTGCATGGTGAATGCTGCACAGTGGGGTCCTGTGGACATCCTGCGGCATTCACTAAGGGCATGAAAGTGCAGTGCAAGGCACTTACTGCATGTGCCCAGCACCAAAACCTCTCAGGAAGTTCTCACAGTGGGCATATGGGGGTGTGCCTACACTACGTGGGAGTCACAAAGTCACATAGTGCCAGGTGGAGAGGGCACCGGGTATGCCTGCTGAGACCAGGCATAAAACGGTAAGTGTGCTGGAGTACACCGGCTGCAGGAAGTGGTGGCAGCACATATTTAACCTCCTTGCTGCCCCAGTCCACTATGCTGCAGAGAAGGGTTGGAGCAGTGGCATGGGCACCTGCCCATTGGTGTGCTACACTGCCGCTGTATGCAGCTTATCTCCTCCTCCTCCCTTCGCTTCCCACAGGACACAAGAGATCCATTCAAGCACCTGGTATGGGTTCCCAATTAGATGCCCACCCAGATCTGCAGCTCCACCCATGACTATCCTCTCAAACATGCCCCACTGGGGGTGTGGCCATGAACAGGTGCCCTGCAGGTGTTAGCAGTAGTGCATATTACTTATCCTGTGCTTGTCCAGGGGTGCATAGGTATGCAAGTGGGTTTACACTCCAGGTGTGTAATACAGGCCTTAGCTTATCGGGGACATTAGAATGGCATCAGGAAATGCTTAAGGCACTACTGGCCGAAAAGCAGATAGCCACATTACAGCATCAAATAGAGTATTTCTGTAATAGAAGGGAATTACTTTCTGCTCTGTAATCAGTTTCTATCAAAATCAAATAAAATAAAATAAAAATGTATTTATAATACGCTTTTCTGCATATCAAAGTGCAATTACATATCAAGATATGCAGTCTTAGAGGAGAGACCTGTTTTATGTCACTACCTTTCTTTTTTCAGGGCTCCCTTCTGAATCTTCCCTTTTTATGTTTGCTTGCACGCATGTGCAAGAAACATAGTGCCATTATCTGAGTTTTCGGAGGTGTGGCAGCCCTCTTCCTATTCAGTCAGTGTGTTTGCAGCACGGCCACGGTTCTCCAATGCCTGTTGAGCTGTCGCAACAGCTCCAAATGCAGTGGCATACAGTTGAAAGGGGAGCTACACTTCAGTGAGCAGCGATCAGATATCGCCTGCTCATGAGCTCCCCCCCGCCACACACACATACACAGGCACGCTGCATGCTCTCCCCCATGCACACACACTGTATAGCCAACGGGGTGCCCAATCCCTGTTGGCTGTGCTGTGCTCTACCCCCAAAAGCCTTCCAAATGCCACGCTGGGTGCCCATCCCAGCATAGCTATGTGTTTATAGCCTGACGGGGATGCCCAATCCCCCTTCGGCTCCACTGTCTCTCCCCCCAGTGCCATCGCCAATGAGGGTACCCAATCCCCTGTCGGCACCATTGTCGCCCCCCCAAGCATCCAGGTGCCACGCTGGGAGCCCACCCCAGCGTGGCTAAATGTGTTCTAGCTGACAGGGGTGCCCAGTCCCATGTCGGCTCCAGCCTCCCCAAACACCCTTTCCAGCTGCCACGCTGAGAGCCCACCCCAGCATGGAAAATGTCCCGCATAGTCTAAAAGCCCTGTAAAGAAGAAAATGTTCCCTCGCAGTCTCCCCGCCCCTCCCCCCACAACCCGCACCCACCCACTGCACACCCTGCCTCCCCACACCCCCCTCACCCCATACTTACCTCCGGAGCTCGGCGCGATGATCATCGGTGGACCGGGAACACATCTGCACTCTTCAAAGCCGACCGCGAACTGAGAAAATGCCAGTAAGCTGTATAATGGGATAGATAGGGTTTTTTCAACTTTGCTGCATATCTCAGGCATTTTTGGAATTTTTGCACCAAATTTTCAACATGGGGTTTTTGGGACCCCTTCTCATGAATGCTGTCACTGTCATGGTGTTATTCAGGCCTGAAGGGTGATTTTGCAGTCACTCCATGAAATCACCTTTCTGGACTGATTAATGAAACAACACTGCCAGTGTTCATAAGGTGGGCTCTCAAGAAGCCTATTTTGAAAATTTGGTGGAAAATTCCAAAAATGACTTGTTTCTGGCGTGCATTGCGCGGTTCTCATGAGCTCGTAAGTTCATGAATTTTCAATATTTTCACTCCAGATTTTCAACATTGCCATTTTACCATGCCTTCTTATGAGCAGTACAGCTGTCATTTTCACATCTCACCTAAAAGCGTGTTTCCGCCCATGTAGCATGCAATGGGCATGATCGATTAATGCAAAATGATGTAAGGACAAATTAAGAAAATCACAGTGACACTGTTCATGAGCAGAGGTCTTAAAATGGCTGTGTTGAAAATTTGGTGAAAAAATTCCTAAAATGATTGTTTTACGAGCATCGTTCGCGCAGTTCCTATACGCGCTCGTGGGTTCGCAAATTCAATATTTTCACTCCAGATTTTCTACATTGCCATTTTACCACATCTCCTTATGAGCAGTACAGCTGTCATTTTTACATCTTGCCCAAAACATGTTTCCGCCCATGTAGCGCACAATGGCGCAGTCGGTGTGCAAAATCAATGTATGGGACACATTAAGAAAATCACAGTGACACTGTTCATAAGCAGAGGTCTTAAAATGGCTGTGTTGACAATTTGGTGAAAAAATTCCTAAAAACGACTGTTTTACGAGCGTGCGTAGCGCAGTTCCTATGCATGCTCGTAAGTTTGCGAATTTTCAATATTTTCACTCCAGATTTTCCACATTGCCATTTTATTACACTTCCTTATGAACAGTACAGCTGCCATTTTTCACGTCACCCAAAATGTGTTTTCACACATGTAGTGCACAATGGTGCAGTCGGTGTGTGAAAGCAATGTTTGAGACAGATTAAGAAAATCACAGTTACACTGTTCATGAGCAGAGGTTTTAAAATGGCTATGTTGAAAATTTGGTGACAAAAGTCCATAAAATGACTGTGTTACGAGTGAGCAATTAGCAGTTTCCACTCACCCTTGTAAGTTCATGACTTTGTAATATTTTCAGTCCAGATTTTCACCAGTGGCATTTTTCCACACTTCCTTATGAACAGTACAGCTGTCATTTTTCACAATGTAGCTGAAATGTGTTTTCACACTTTCAGCGCAGAGATGCGTGGTCACTGTGGGAAGTCATTGTTTGGGACAGATAAAGAAAATCACAGTGACAGTGTTCATGATCAGAGGTCCCAAAATGCCTGTGTTGACAATCTGCTGTAAAAAAACCCCAAACTAATTACATTATGGGTGTGCGTTGCACAGTTTCTATGTGCGCTCGTTACTTCACCAGTTTTTAAATATTTTTACTGTAGATTTGCAACATTGCCATTTTTTACGCCTCCCCATGAACAGTACAGCTGTCATTTTTTACATCCTGTTCGGAATGTTTCTGCACCTGTGGTGCTAAATGCCGTAGTCGCTGTGCATAAGCAGCTTTCGGCTAACAAACTGATATTGCCACTGTTCATGAGATGGGGTCACAAAAAAACATGTGAAAATTTGGAGTGAAAATACCAACGAATGCCTGAGGTATTAGCGTTTCCAACCATAACGCCCAACCCTGTAGAGAATGACAGGCATCAGGGGTGTGAATTGGGATTCTTGCCTGTAATGCTCATACCATTCCACACCCTGCAGCCAGTGAGAGGCATGGAGGTATGCCTTGGACTCTTCAGCCCCAAAGTTCACCCCATTCTCCTATACCATACCCATCTCGCCATATTTCCTGATGGAATGGGGTGCGCATAAGGGCCAAAGACCCCAAGGCACACCGTGACACTTGTCAGTGTCTGCAGGGTGGGGTGTGGTGAAATGGTGTGGCCGTTATGCCTGACGACCAAGGCACCCCCAATGCCTGTCACTCTCTGCAGGGTGGTGGTGGGGTTGGCTTCAGTTCAATACTTCACTGCCATTCCTATTACACAGCTCTGTAACTTCTACACTACCACTGCCAATGCCAGCAAGCAAACATTCAGCATTGACAAATGCTTGTTTCTTTAGTGGGTTAGCTGTGCTCTGGGAGGAGGGTCTTTTTCTTGGGTGGTTTGTATGGGTTTATATTTGTGTTTTAGTGTTGTTTAAACTTTTGTTGTGTGTTTTATTGTTTTTTGGCATGTCCTCCTGTTTAGTAATTAAATAAAGTGTATTTAATTACAAAAAAAAAACTGTGAATTTTAGTTGAGACCGTTTTGAATTCACTGTACAATACACCACCAGATTTAGTTCTAACTTATCTACTTATACATATCTAGATGCAGTATTTAGTATAGTACTACAGTATGTATCACTGACTGCAACTGTACTGTTTGTTGGAACAATATCAGACACTAGAGAAGAAAAGTAATTTTCCTTCACCTAGACTGGAAAACACTGAACACAAACAAAAATCCAATTGTTTTTCTGGTGATAGAAACAACGTTCTACAACTTTATCTGCAACAGTGGCAAAACATGAGATAAGTAATTCAAAAGGATAATACACTATTTAAACAAATAATTATGGTTAAGGACTCACATGATACAACAAGTATGCTGAGCCACCATACATAGCTTAATGTTTGAATGTAGAAAATCTGTTCTCCCTGGGTCTTACATAAACAGAGCAATTTGCAGTCATTATCATATTGATAGCAATGTATTGCAGATCTTAGGGTATAAAACATTACCATCCCTATGTCATACTGTTGGTTTTCCACACTGGCCATATTTAATCAGGTTCTGAAGACAGCCAGCTGCCAGCAATGTTATCAATCAGGTGCCAGCTGTTCCAATGTGATTGTTAGTTTTAAATATACTCATTGAATTTCCCATCAGGTAATAACTTTAAAATTGTATGGTACCAGAACCACTTTTTGTTGAGTTTGAAAACAGAAGCCATCATCATGTCTACTAAGACTCGTCATGAGTTTAAATTCTGGTATGACCAATTGGATCAGAACAATCTGCTGTTGTTGTTTTCAGTGTAATCCTATATAATGTGAGAAAAAAAGAAGACATTGTGGATGGGTAAAAATCAGCATCCTAACAACCTGCTAGTCACGGATGATAATGTTAGGTCATAATGCAGTTCTTACAGTAGTAGGATTAGAAAAATGCTCTGTGGGGAAGCTTGCAGTATGCCATCACAGTACATATCACCTCTATGCTACCCTATTATTCACTTGTAAGCATATAGAAGATAATTTAAGGGCAGCCATTCACAAGCCTGAGGCTTCATTGACAAGTTTCTAAGACAACCAGGGACCTCCAGAGTGAAGATGAAGACACACACACTTCTCCATGAATGGCTGGTCATTCATTCTGTTACATTGTATTAGCATGCATAGCCATTTCTGACACTTGGCTTCTTTTCAGTGAACTGGGGATTGAGTGAAGACGTGTGAGGGTTTGTGGCAGTTCAAAGAACTGATTCAGTGAGCTGCAGCTTTTTCTGTAGGCTCAAGTCTGAAAAAAATAGTTTACAGCTTGATTGATTAATGGAAAGCACCTCTGTGTCAGCATTCTAAGTTGTTTTCTGCAGTAGTGGCATCACTTCTGCAGCACAACAACATAATTATGTCCTTACTGCAGCACAGCAATACAGTGATGTCACTACTGCAGCACAAGCATATTCTAGGCATGGAATTACATGCATAACAGAGTCCCATCATACACTATGTAGAGGATAATGTATGGGTAACCATGCACAGTAAGCCTGTGTCTGCATCAAGAGGTTTTTATGGCAACCAGGAAGCTCAAGACCGAAGTTCATCAGGTTGACTGGCTGCCATAGAAATCTCACTATGAAGACACAGGTTTGTCTGTGTATGGATGCCCATACATTATCTTTTACAGAGCATGGGCATCCATCCATACCCATTTCAGACACTTCACTTCCTTTCAGTGAACTGGCAGCTGGGGGCTCTCGAGGGTTAGTGTCAGGCTCAAATTACTAGTTCAATGTCCTGCACCAGTTTCTGTAAGTTCAAGTTTTAAAAAAAGCTCCCAGCTCTATTGAATAGGGGAAAATAGATTTGTGGCTGTATTTTAAGTTGTGTGCTGCAGTAGTGACATTACTACTGCAGCACACCAGCTACATGATGTTACTACTGCAGCACAACAATCATATTCTTGGCAAGGAATTCTAGCCACAACAGCATTCCAACATGCACTATATACTTATTCCATTGAACAGGAGGGCAAAACTGGAAATTTGATAAATAACAGCTAAACTGTATTGTAGTTACAATGTACAGTACATCAAACATCTGTAGTCTAGATTTCCAAAATATCAGTAAATGTAATCAGGTTATTCCAGCAGATTTTAAAACACTACTTTCAGTAGAAAAATGCCTCCTTAAATTTCTTAGAGCATCACCCACATTTGCAGTAGCTATAGAATCTAACAATGTCACCAGAGATGCTGGACAATTTTTCTGCAAAATGTTTTTTTTATCAATTAGCTAAGTAATTAGATTGTATATACAGATCTTTTTTTAAAATCATGTCATTAACCCTGAAAATGAAAAGTGCATTTTCCAACACTAAAACAGATATGCTACACTCTGTCATGAGTGTTAAAGCAGATATCCGCATCACCCTCTGACTGTCTGTTAGACTTTGATAGCCAAAGTATCATTGAAGGTCATGCAGTACAACATACCTTTCCACATGCTAGTAGCAGTGTGTGTACTGGAAAATATTATAACAAATAAGTCATGGGCAGGATTTAAACAAAATGTTTATTTACTTAAAGTGTCTCATAAGGTTGACATACAGAGGTTTATAAACAATCACATTTACCAATGTGACCAGGGGGAAGGGGACAAGTCAACAGTAAATCAAAAAATAGCATCAAGATACACCATACAAAGTAATTACAAGTAACAGTATACAAAAAACAGTGTTCACAATAATCATTAGCAATAAGTAGACAGTTGGGCAACAGTAGTATATCACCCAAAAAAAAACCAAAAACAGTGCCATTATAATAATTGTAATACAACTCAATCATATTTTTGAGCTGTTGTTCAGTAGTGGCAATACAGGTGGGTGAGCTGTTACCAAGATAAGGTTGTTCCATACCTGAGTGGGTCTGTAAACGAAGCAAATGCCCATAAATATGTTTCTACCATGGGTCAATGAAACTTTTCCAAAGTGGGCAAGGGCAGATTCAGGCTATGATGTTGACAGTATTCCTAAAAAGCAACACAAGGGAGATTGAAGAGATGTTCCCCTGAGGTGGGGGGCGGAATTTTTTTCTTTAAGTATACTCAGACTACATGACAGCATCATTCTGATAACAAGAAAGCCAATTTGTTCCAATGTGCTCAGCTAAGAAAATCACCATTTAAAATAAAATATATGAGATTTACTTGATAGTTCTAGAAAAGATAGTTGCACAATAAACAGTCAGGAAACTATTTTTATTGTTTTAATCTTTTTTAAAGAGTTATTTAAAATGGAAGACTTCACAGATGAACTGTAATGCATGTAGGTGGTAAGTACTGTATATAATAGCCAGAGGCACCAGAAAAGATGCATTGCAATACTTTGCAGAATTACTGCATAACTCTACAGAGAACTGTGTAATTTAATGACAGGTAAGCCACTTTGACATGCAGTATTGTGTGATATGGCAATTACTATAATGTACCACAGTACCCTGGCTAGCTCTACTGTACATATTTTAAATTGTTTGCCCACTACACAATGAGAATGATAGTGCACACTCAATATACAACTATAGACCAAAATATAAAACATTACCAAATAACATGAGTGGATTGCAAATGTGTCATATGATACTAGGCTTGTTTCTTTGAAATTTATGCCTCTTGATACATGTAGATTAAAAGGGATCTCCTTCTTATGTTCACTATCATGCAAGATCAGTATTTATTGACTAAATTAGGGATGGTGTTTAAAGATGTTTACCTCAGTCTTAGAGGCCACCTTTAGCTTCAATATAGAACTTTTAATCTAAAGCCAAGGAAATGTTTTTCTCCTTCGCATTATTAAGCCCTGGAATGCTTTACCAATTGAGGTGATTACCAGCAACTCTAAGGCTATGTTTAAATTCAGATTGGATAAACTGATCAATTTGATTCCTTTCTTAGCTATTATTAGTCTTAAGAAGCACTTATGGACCGTTAGGTTCTCTGGCTCCTATCCTACCTTAGTATGAACCTAGGTATGAACTGTAATTTAAGAAAACTAATAACCTATATATCATAGATTTTGTATTTTAGAAAACAGAGTTAATATGGAAAATACTGTTCCAATACAATGAAACAGACATTACTTGTCTGGGTAAAATTCTATTTTCTAAACTCAATAAGAAACAACACCATATTATTTTTTAGACTGGCAACAGTTATTACTAGCCTCTTCCACCTTGTAGTATTGTTGTTTTACATTGTAGTATGCCATTTGCAAGATGCCTTGGACCCATCAACTGAATGTAAACCAAGTTTCAAACCAAATGGGCGTCTGCACCCACTGGGTTACTTGTCTGATACATGCATGGAGTAGGATATAATGTTCACATCCACCAAAGACTGCAATGACAGTTGTTAACAAGTTGCAAGATACACTAATCTATTTGGCAGCCAGTGGACATTTCCTGACACTGTTCTGGGCTGCACAAAAACATGTTTCTATTTTCTGTATTCTTGCCTCCCCCAATATTGCTTCCACTGTGGTTGTGCTTGTAGCAGTGGTTATAACCATGAGTGTTGTGAATGTTGTGCAACATTAAAATCTGAAAGTTATTCAGTGAAGGAGCATTTAAATACCCATTTCACAATACCCTACTGCAGCTTTCAACTTGACCTACTTATAACACTATGCTATTAGTTATACATCTCTCTCTCTGATTTTCCTATCACAGTAACATATAAACTTGTTCTGTGGTCTACTTTAATATACAAGCAGGTCAAGGCTTATAATTACTGTACATGGTTTTGATCACTATATTCCATTTTCTAACACATCAGTCAACTGCTTCCTCCTTGAATTTCTTTGAGCAAATTAATTGATGATTTCATCTAAGTGAGATTCAATGTCCATACTATAATGTGTTGTCATCATGGCAAGTCCATTCAGTCTATCCTGAGTTATACTACTCAGTATGTATATTTTAAGTCATCTTAGTGTGGAAACTGAATGTTCACTTTCACATGTTGTCACTGGTATTACTGCCATGATTATAACAGCAGCTGCTATGTTCGGAAACATTACTTTGTCAAGCATGGTTTACAGTTGTGTGATATTTTCTGGTACAGTGCCATACCTTGTTTGTTGGATTTTCCAGTATGCTTCCCACATACCCATTTCTGATGGAACATTCATTTTACTGGGAAGATCATCCTCATATTGCATGCAGAATTACAGAAATGCCTTCCTCCAACTATCAAGGGTCTTCAATACCACAGATGGAAGAACAGAGAAACCACAAACCTTCTCCTGACCAACAAAAATCTATTTATCGATCTCTTGCAACAGATGGTCTATGAAGGGTATTGAAAGTATATACGATAGTAGTCCTCAACGCTATCAGTGGCAGTGTTGTCCCTGTCCTGTTGCCTGCCATATGTTCTAGGTTGTGTAGCTGCTACTCCAATTTTATCTGCCATGAAGACTGCTTCCTTGAACCAACTTTTATGTCTTTCTTCTATGTTTATTCGAGTTTGCCCCAGAGTTTCATTAATGGTTGAAATATCCTGATATGCCTTCTGAGCATCTTGTGATATTGACTGCAACTTTATGGTTAGTCTCGTAGTGAAGGCCATGCATTCCCTTGCAATAATGAATGACACAAGGAACTGAAATTCAGAAATTTCATGAAGCAGTCCACTGGCTTTGTTTGAAGATTCAGTGTTCCATGTTCCATCTTCAATGTACTTTATAATAGACAGTGTTTTAAAAACTGGCATGTAGATATCACTAAATACCTCCATCTCATCCAACCGTTGAATCCATCAGGTCTTGCACACATCTAATAGCTTGAAGTGCTTGTTTTGAGGACACAATTCATTTATTTTTTCTGTTAGTTGCCTTTTGGAGACCATGTGAAAAATAAGGACCGTTCTTCTAGGGTTCCCATCATATTCTTTATGGCTGAATTGCACTTGATTTTACAACACACAGGTTTAGCGGTGAGGTTAGTGTATGTGCATTGCCTGTGGGTGAAGTACCTTTATAACTGATGACGCACCTCTGTATTTGCCAGACATATTTCCAGCACCATCACAACACTGACCTCTGCACGCTTGCATATCTAAACCCAATTGTTGAATAGTTTTAGTAATCAGCCTTGCAATTTCTACACCAGATGTTCCATGTTAACAGTGAATAAAACTGAAGAAATCTTCTCGGGTTTGATTTTCACCATCTATAAATCTTATTATAAATGGCATCTGTTCTAGGTCTTGGTCTAGGTTCTGCAGTCTTGTTCCTCTTCAGCAAGTACATAGAAAAAATGAGAATGTTGTTTAACTTCACCAATTATCTGTTTTGAAATCCACCAGCCTACACAATTGATCAGCTCATTCTGTGTTGTTTTTGATTTGTAGGTGGCATTTCATGGGCAAAGTTGAAAGTGCTGTTTCAGTACATCATCACCTGTATCACAACGAAACTCAAGCAACTTGATGAAGTTTCCAGGGTTTGCCTGTTGACAGTTTGCTATTGTATACTGTATATTGAGTCATCATGATGGCCACAGAGTGCAATATTCTGTTTTCCACGGAATATCACTGTTTTTAGGATTGATTTTAATTTTTCATGGTTAGTTTCAATACGCTTTTGATATGCAGTATTCAGATGAACATTGATGGGGCAGATCTGTTCTCCATCAGCTGAATGAACAGCTTTATTTCTACTTCTGAATTTTTGTGAATCAGTGAATTTGACTGATGTTCTTGGAGCTTCTTTAGAGTAACATTCCAATTATCAAGAGGTGATGTATACAGCCTTTCAAGTTTAACTACATTCTTTGCTAATGATGTGCCTCCAAAGAAAACACATGACTTGCAGAATGCTCCATCAAATTTTGCAAGTACGCTACCAGGAGACTGTACCAACAATTTGCACAGAAAGAATGGTTCTTGTTGTATAACCATGTCACTGGATAGGAGTAAGTGCTTGGTGGCTTCCTCAGTGAAATCAATGAAGTCAAGAGGAGCATCTTTCAGAAAAGAGATGTCAAGAACAAGGGGACACAATTTGAAGATAGAGGGGACGGCTCAGGGGCAATGTGAGAAGTATTTTTCACAGAGAGGTGGTAGACGCATGGAACAGCCTTCCTGAGGAGGTTGTGGGGTCTAAAGCTGTGGAGAATTCAAGAATGCAAGAATGCATGAGACAGACATAAGGCAATTTTGTGGGGAGTAGGAAGAAATAGACTGTTGGTTAAACAGGATCTGCAGCTTATCCTCTATGTAGGAAATGGGCAGACTAGGTGGGCTAATGGTCCTTATCTGCCATCAAAGTCTATGTTTCTATGTGGTATCCATATATTCTGTAACTGTTGATACTTCACATTCACTTTTAGTGTATTTATCTTATTGTCAATCAAGCCTATGTCATTTGGATGGCATTTTCCAGTTATTCAGTAGCTTCAATGATACAAAATTACCAACTATCAACTAAGTGAAGTAATACAATTACTCATGAAGAACAGACAATTGGAATACATTTCTGAACATTCTGCTAACAATGTATTTTAATAAAAATTATGGTGGTAGTTTCCTTCAAATTTGGTGTGATCAAAAATAATTTCAGCTATCTAAAAGCATTCATATTAAAACGTGGTTCATTCATCATTACAATAGACTAGTAAGCGACTATCAGTACCCACTGGCCTAACACAGGACATGTAAGCAATAAGACATGACTGTGTGTTAGTAGTACTGAGATATCTGCACACCCAGAGGCATAGTTAGGCATGAGACCGCAGGTTGAGTGCCTTCAGTCTCTGAGTGTATAGGTATCTCATTACTATCAACACCCAGCCATGTCTTATTACTTATATAAAATGGGCCTATGGGTAATTTTGGAAAAAAGAACATTCTAAAAGTTGTCAAAGTCACAAAAGATATACTAAATTGTTGCAAAATAATGTAAAATAGTTCTTCCCTAGATGTGTTTCACCTGTCAGTCATCCGTCTTTCTACAAACTCAGTACATTGTATGATTGTTTACCATTACATATAAAATTAAAAGCTTTGCGTATAGCAGTAGCATAATGCTCCCCTACACACACACACACACACACACACACACACACACACACATATGCCTGAAGTGGATTGAGAGCCTCAGTTTTATCTGTTGTCAGGAAAGTAGCAGGGATTTCACTGTCAAAGTGGTAGAGGTAGGTGGGGGAGTGTTATTGTTTGTCAAAGAAAAAACAGCAATAGAAACTCTGAATAGCAATTGAGTTTTTTAAATTTGTATATGTGTGTAATGGGGGCTCATGAGTGTAAATAACGTTAAATTATTTTCTTACTTTAATTAATTTAACGGAATTTTATTTTTAGGGCATAGTTGAAGTTAACGGTGGTGTATTCTGCAAAGTGTGCAAAATTGACCACAATGCTGTCAAGCAATATATGGATTCAAATGACAGTTACACCCTTCTGGTAAGATGAAATGTGTTGGTGGAAGAACTATTTTATTAAAAATCTCCCTCTAACTGAGAAGACAATTAAAAAAAGTTAATTTTTAGCAATTTTCTTTTGGAATAGAGAATATTGGGTAAACAAGTGTGTGTTATTGATTTTTTTATAAACCCGAGGTGTTTGATGACCCATAAACCTTGAAAGTGAAGCTCAAGAGGTTTATGACATCATCACACACCCTGGTGTGTAAAACAATCCTTAAAACACACAATTGTTTGTCCTTTATTTTATAATTACTGGTGCAGGAGTTTCGTAGTAGTGCTGTCAGAGAGACAGAAAGAGAGAGAGAGAGACACACACACACACTAAAAAGTGTTTCTTTCAGCCTGCATCTCTCACTGCAGTTCATTCATTAATTTTTTTCTTATTTGTTTCGTTAAGTTGCAGTGTGAAGCATCCCATGACTGCAGTGAGAGTAGTCAGTCACTGTAGTCCATTTGCAATCAGAGGCGGACTCTGAAATCATCAGCTGAGTCCTAACAATAGCAGTGTCCACGACACCGATTTTATTTATAAAGGCATGATCAACTGGACAACGAAGTAAAGAAATTAGTGTATTGCTTGTGAGGAGAGGCGAAAGAGAAGTCCTGGCAATGATTGTGGCTTCTGAAAATGGAGAAAGAGAAGCATAGTTTTTATGCAATCAGCCTGCCAGGCAGAAAGTGACAGTCAGTGAGTGGTGCACTACAAATAAGTGGTAGCAAACACCAAAACAAAGTATTGGGAGACAAGAGACATGGACGGTCAAAGTCAGGAAGCTGAGAAGTTGTAGGACCTACCAGAGAGAAGTCTGAAATGTTTTAGCTATGAGGATCAACCAGATAATTATAAATAACAATAGACAGAGACGTGAGAGTCTCATAGTTGCAGTGAATCCATAAGGGATGATGGATTTGTAAAACACACAAAACAGTTGGTAGTGCGAGGAGTGGAATTGAAAGACAATTTGAGGAGAACACTGTAATATCCGGATTTCAGGTTATCATGGCGTTTGAAGTTAATCATAATCTGGTTGATAAATAGGGTCACCAGTAATTATTTAAGCAATAAGACATAATGGGGGGGTGTTATGGTGGGATAACGGCCCACCTCGAAGTGGGTTAAAGCACAAAGGCATAGTCAAGAACTACCACCCCGAGAAGAACCGATAACCCACCATAACACACCCACAGTGTCTTATTGCGATTATGAAATGGGTAATTTTTAGAAAATGTAATGCATTTTTAAACATAATACTTTCAGCTGGGCCATTGTGCTGGAATAATGACCCAGCTGAAAGCAGCTCTCAGCCAATCAGAATTCAGTATTCTTTCTACCCATTTCATAATGTTTTATAATAGCAATAAGGTACTTGCAAGAGGAAGATTAACAGTCAGTTAATCGTCCCCTAGTGGCAATATGGCACTCAGCTGTGCCTCATGCCACATTACACCATAGGGAAGGATTAAGAGACTGTTAATGTAACCCCTGATCATGCCTTATTGCTTAATTGATGCCCATACATTATGCAGAGAAGTGTATAAGAAACCATTTAGCGTAAGGCTAATCTTCCCCCTCATGAGTGCCATGACAACTAATAGACCTCTACAACTTTGCTCACATGGTCATCATTCTTCAAGGTATCCAGTCTGGGGAGAAGAAGAGTTTTGTTCTGACTGGTTTATCATACATTAATTCATACTCTTTACTACTTAAACGAAATTTGCTGCTATGAGTATGGACAGTAAGGGTGCCCAAAATGGAATTTTGACAATTAGCAATGAATATTGGAAGGCAATGCTTATTGAAACATATTACTTACATTGTTGCACATCATCCTCAATGGATTCTGTATGAACAGGTGGACATTGACTTAGCTGAACAATGGTGATGTAATTTCTCTCAGGGTTATGATCAGCATTACACCTAAGGAAATAGAGGCGAGAAAAAAAAATATTTATGACTGCCCATACAAAGTTCCACACTGAACAAAACATGTTACAAGAAACAGAAATGATACCTGGTTCAGTTGGTGACTCATCAGCCCAAGTCTCATGTAATAACTTAGCAGTGAGCACCCAAAATGTAAAATGACAGCAGTTCAACTTCTGCTTCCACCACCATGCATTCACCATTCGAGAATCATGACTCCATGTCCACATATACAACAATAAATAGCAGATGGAAGTTATAACAAGAGGGCTTTTGAAGCCACTAGGGCCTGCACTAAGGTCAAATGCAAGGCAGAAGGAAACAGGAAACCATGATGGTGGGACCACAGACGACGTGAAGTGGTACGGAGAGGAGGGTCTCATAGATGATATAACTTAATGCGTGGGTTAAGGTTGAGAAGGAGTATGATAACATATCCAAAAGAGTAACCAGAGAGGTGAGATTGGCCATGACTATGGTGGAGCTGAAGCTGACTAAGGTGATCAGGAAGGTGACAAAAGATCTGTTCAGTAGTGTATATCAGGAAAGGAAGAAAGTGAAGGGCAGATCAGCATGTTGAGGACAGGGAAGGTGTGTGTCGAGGAGGGGGGACCAGATTGAGGTACTGAATGACTGCACAAGACAGAAAGGAGCTGCCTGCAGGGAAATGGTTCATAGTAAGACAGGAACTCACAGTCAAAAAGCCGTCATGGAACACACAAGCCAATAAATCAAAATGTCCACATGAATAAGGGCAGTTAAAACAGACTTCTCAAAGCCCATATGGGTGAAATGTTAGTGAGTGTTCCTCTCACTGAGAGGTCTCCATTTTCTGCACTGCAGCACTTTGCATATTTTATTTGTACCATACAGAGGAGGGGTCATAGCTGAAAAAGTGGGGAACCTCATAGGGACAGGTCAGCTTTGAAGACAGGGAGGTAACACACTGCAAAATTCTTGCTGGTAGGGTATGGGATACCCTCAGGTCCCTAAAACAGTTAATGCACCGGGTCCAGACAGCCTGCATCCCAGGGTGCTAAAGGAAATTGCAGATGTACTGGCTGCTCCCGGGGACATCTTTGCTCCTCCTATGTATGGGTGTGTGCTCAGGATTGAGGATGGCTCACATCATGCCCATCCACAAAAGAGGGCTACAATAGGAACCATGAAATTACAAGCCTGTCAGCCTGATGTCTGTGGTGGAAAAGTGATGGAAACCATTTTGAATGAGAGGTTGGATGAGTTCCTAGGCCCACTCATGTTTAATGCTTACATCTCTGACATCTGAATGAGATGAGTCTCTTTACCAATTACTCCAATCTGGGGATGATGGTGGATGGGGAGGAGGGCAGAAGGTTAAATATAGGTTAAGATGCATCTCTCCAAACTGCCTCTCCCACTCAAGTCAATGCCAAACTCTTCCACACTCTCCCTGTCCCCATGTCATTTCTATTTTAACTTAGAATGTTTTTATTTTCAAACCAAAACCTGTATTTCATATTTTAACATACATACAGACAGCATGGTAAATTATATCCATTATCATACAGCTATCTGAGATTGAGTGTGATTATAACTTATAGCTCCAGATGATACTGAGGAATTGATGCTACCAATATATCTCTGCCCAAATGCCTAAAGCTGGCAATCATTCCTTTTGTTCTACAATTTTAAAGAATAGTAACCAATCATTCTTGTGTTTCTCTTTTTTAACCAGAATCTACACATGCAGCGAACTCCTCCATTTTCTAATTTACTCAGAAACCTGGATTCAAAAGTGAATCTCTGGGCAGGCATGAGCCACAATTAAGGGAGGGCCTTAGCCACCCCCACAGTAAAAATATAACATACAAACATACTAATTCCCAGCAGATTAGGCCTTATGGTCTATCTAGTGTGCTCGAACCTCAGATCCCTTGTTGGGAACCAAGGCTCTCCTCTCCCTTGTGTTCCGATACCCCTTTCTGTATATGTCCCACCCTCTCTTGAAGCCCTCCATATTGGAAATCTGGACCAGCTCACCAGGAAGCATCTGCCAAGGATCCACCACCCTCTCTGTGAAGAACCTCCTCTTCTTTTCTCCCCTCATCCTTCCCACTTCCAACTTCAAACCATGCCCTC
This sequence comes from Neoceratodus forsteri, assembly GCA_016271365.2. Lineage (NCBI taxonomy): Eukaryota > Metazoa > Chordata > Ceratodontiformes > Ceratodontidae > Neoceratodus > Neoceratodus forsteri. Next base: position 776,615,464 of record CM057452.1, read on the forward strand.
TGGTGATACCTCCTTCCTTTAGTCTAAAGATCCCTTCCATGTTTACCTTATGTATTCCTTGAGGTACTTGAAGACATCGATCATGTCCCCCTGTCTCTCCTCTCCTCCAAAGTGTACAGACCAAGCTTAAGTCTATCCTCATATGTTAACTCCCCAGTCCTTGAATCATACTGGTAGCCCTCCTCTGTACCCTCTCCAGTAGTTGTATGTCCCTCTTTAAGTGCATTCTCCAGTACTGTACACACTACTCGAGGTGTGTCCTCACCAGCCCATTGTACCATGGCAGAATCACTTCCCTGCTCCTAGAGGTGATGCCCCTTACAATGCATCCCAACATCCTGTTTGCTTTGCTAGCTGTTCTCCTACACTGCTCAGAGTTATCCATACAAGCATCCACCATGACCCCTAGGTATTTTTCCCCAGACAATTCCTCCAGCACCACCCCTCCCAGGGTGCACCTGTGTTTGGGGTTTCCCCACCCAAGATGTAACACCTACCATTTGGTTGTATTGAAATTTAACTTTCATGCGAGAGGCCAAATTTCCAGGATGTCCAGGTGCCCTTGCTGGGCCAACCAACCCTCTTCCCCCTCAACTACTGCTCCCACCTTGGAATCATCAGTGAAGAGACTTATCTCACATCCCTATACCCACCCTGATGTCAGGTATGTTTGCATTAAACAGGATCAGCCCCAGGAATGAGCCCTGCAGAACTCCACTACCAACCTCTCTAGGGTTCGAGAGCTCCCCACCGATCACCACTCTCCGTGTGCATCCAGCTAGCCAGTGTCCTAGCCATCTGACCATCAAAGGGCACACTCCCAACCCCATCAGTTTCTCCACCAGCCCGTTGTTGGGGACCGAGTCAAACGCCTTCCTGAAGTCCAAGAACATTACATCCACAGACTTCCCCTTGTCCAGTTCTGATCTTACCCATTCGCATAACTCCACTAGGTTGGTTTGACACAATTTACTTGGCACAGACCCATGTTGTCTACTGTCCAGACCTCCCTCCTCCTCCAGGAAAACCCCCAATTGTTCCTTCAGTATACTCTCCATTACTTTTCTCATTACCGAGGTCAAACTGACAGTCAATAGTTACCTGATACTTCCCTCGACCCCCCTTTATGGATTGGCACCACATGTGCATCACGCCAATCCCTAGGTACTGTCCCTGTCTCAAGCAACCTGTTGAAGAGCTCCGCCAGGCGTGCGGCCAGTACGTCCACCAAATCCCAGAGTACCTTGGATGAATGCCATCCAGCCCAGGAGATTTATCTTTCTTTAGGGCCTTCAGGTCTTACCACACCTGTTCAGTGGAGATAGCTTTGTCTGTTCCCTCCTCTTTGCTGGCTTATCCTTTTCTTGATGTGAAACCTCAGGGGTGTCTCTCCCTCCCTTATGCTCCCTTTTTGTTACTCCCCTGATCCCACTCAATTTTTCTTCTATCCCCTTCATGCCTAGCTTAGCAAATATCCCATCCCCCTTCTCCCCTTGTGACTATTTCTACCCTTTCCTTTTCTGACCTGTGATACCATATGGGAATCCGACTCCCTTCCCATGGCATCGGTCCCAGTTTTTTCATTTCTGATAACCTCTTCCTCCTTCACTAGGTTACTAAACAGCTCAAATTTATTATGACACTCTATGCCAGCTTCCATTACCTGACTTGAGTATTACCCAACTGGCCCTCTAAGTCACCCCTGTTTATCCCCTCTTGCCCTATCCACCTTTGGAGCTCACTTCCCACTCTCTGCTCTTCTAGTCTTCCCCCAAGAGCCTCTTCTGACTCTTCCCCATCCACTCTCTTTATTTTCAGAGTGTTCACCCCATAAGTTTTCCCCTTCACCTCAACTTCCCTATCCAGGGATCTTCTATGCCTAATATCCCCCTTACTTACTTGCTGTAACATGTCCTATTCTTGATTCTGGGCATTGCTCCACCTCCCCTCATCTCCACCCCTCTGCTGCCCATACCCAACCCCTTATCTCTGGTTGACCCCCTCAAGTCTCCCAGCTTACTCTTTAAACCAACAAACTTCACTCCTAATCCAAGATAGCTGCCTCACAGAGTGGGCAGCCTCCCTCTCCAGGCCCACTTTAGAATTATTGCCACCTCAGCCTGTGCATCCTACAACCCTTCTGAAGATGCCTGCATGGTGGAAGGTGGCCATCCCATTTGTCCTTCTTTATTCTTATAGGCACTTTCTCCTTTCCCATTGCCTTCCCCGGATTACTACCCTCATTCCCTCCAGTGGCCATACTGGGTGTCCTAGGTCAGCCACATTCATTTCAACATACATCCCAGCACAAGGATGTCTCTTAAACTCTGTCTGATGATACAGAATAAACAGGCTTTTAAGACACTTAATCACTAACTGAAGATACAGGCTAGATCAGTCATGCTCACTTCCAACAAACAGCCCTGCTCTAAATAGACACTTAAACTCTAACTGATGGTACAGGTAAACAGTATGTAAATAGACTCAATCTCTAACTGAAGATACAGAATAAACAGTATAATCATATAGTATATGTTAGCTCTGTTTTACAACGACCTGCCTGTAATATCACAGCCCCAGAATAAACAGTATAATCATATAGTATATCTTTGCTCTGTTTCACAACCCAGTTGCTTGTAATATCACAGCCCCACTTGTATCTCCATGCTTTTTCCTTACTCGTCCCAGAATGATACAGTTCTCTTAACGTAGAAATCCTGATTTGTCCACCTCCCCTTACCAGCCCATAAAGTCTATTTAAAAGACTGGTGGTGTAGGGTGCGTGGGAGGGAGAAAATTCTGTCGCTGCTGCAGATCACCCATTAAATAGTGCAGCAGGCCTGCAGCATTTTGGTGCCAAAAATATTTAATTAAAAAATTCAGTCCCAGTCCCTGAGCTCCGATGAACTCCCTCTCACTGGTCGGCCCCTCTCTTGTTCATATCTGATAAGTTAATGTCTCCATGTACTGCCAGAGTTTTATGTAATAATTATTTTCTGAGCCAGTCTCTGCTTGAATGATAGGTATGACAAAGGTTAGGGCATACACACACACATACTCAAATCTATCATGGTTATGTTTTACCTGGGGGGAGAGGGGATACTTCCAACACTAGATATTTGTTGGAGACCTGTGAGCTGATTGAGAATGGTTCTACCAAAATATTTTTTATTTCTGTCTTGAAAGTGTTATTATGGGAAAATCCCAGAATATATGCATGTGTTTTAGCTGGCTAGCCACAGTTTATCTAGCTCATGGCACAGTGTGTGGCTAATTAGTGTTTTGTAACTTCCAGTGTTCAAAAGTATTTAGCCACTACCTTCCATCTGTACTCCTACTCACCCCATGCTGGCTGTGGTACTCAATGCACCACTCAAGCCTTCTGGGCATTCTAACTGTTCATTCTGGAATCTTAACTCCTCCTTTCACTTTTGAGTGGTCTTATTGGTATATACTGGGTTAGTCTTAGAGGTGAATCTAACCAGTTCTGATATAATGCCAATTGGCATAGGGTATTTACTGCATTGTTAAATAATTCCTGCAACTTCACTGCAACTGCATGTCACATAGTATTCTGCAGTACAGGGTTTGAGCTCTGTTTGGTACTGACTCTTCATCCCCCTCTCAGAAATGTTATTTAGAGGTGTTAGCTGTGCTGTCCATTAACAATAACTTTAAATTAGTAATGCCCAAGCTCCCATGGAACCTAGAATTTATTGATTTCCCCAGCTGAATTTGGGTCTTCTCCCATCCACACAAATCTGATATCATATTCTGAAGTGGGAGAATTTGGGAGCAGTATAGCACAGTGGTTTAAGGCTCTGAGCTACAAATCCGGAGACCTGGGTTTGAATCCCACAGCCCCCACTTGTATATACTGTGTGACCCTGAGCAAGTTACTTAAGTTCCCTGTGCTTCCAGGTTGCACCTGTAAAAAAGCTTTCAGCTTAGTGTTTCTCACATGGTTAAAAAATTGGAAAAAAAAAGAAAGAAGTTGTGCTCAGGTTGATGCCAGTTTTGTGTTGGTAAGGATGAAAATAAATATAATAACCTGGGGAGGATATTCATGCTAAGAGATTCCATGCTTCCCATGAGTGACAGTGAGTACCAACTCTTTAAATTCTTTGGAATATCTGCTATGAGGGGTGAATAATTACAGATGTGGAGCCCTTCTTTTTAATGGTTTGTTGTTTTTTGTTTATCAGGTAGGGTACATGAGGCAAGTGAATGCCAGTTTACAGGTATGACCTGAGGGAGAACACTATGCATGAAACAGTTTAAAGTGACATCTGACAATAGGAATCTGAGGACCAGTGGAGAAGTATGAGTAGGTAGCAATAAAAACACAGTCAAATTATTTATGGTGTACAAGACAAAAAAAAAGTGCAATATAAAGTAATATATACAAATTAGAATTAAATTAATATAAAGCTCCTATCTAATCCAAAGGTCTTAGCCCTGATGGTTTGGACCCCAGTACCTCATCATTTTGCTTCTGATATTGCTATCTCACTCACCCACCCACCTACTTAACCTTTCTGTTTCATTTGGCTCTGTTCCTCAATCCTGGAAGCTTGTAAAGGTCCTCCTTCTCCACAAAGGCAGTGACCGAATTGTTCTGGAAACATTTTACCTAACTCACTTCTCCCTACTCTTATCATGCTGCAAGAGAAGCTAATCTACACTCAGCTTTCAGGCTCTCTAGTCCACCAACTTTCTCTTACTGTTGTAGACTGGTTCTGTAAAAATACGCCACTGTTTCATCTCTCCATATCATAGTGGTATGAATATAATAGTCAGAGAGACAGAAGGTTTACTGCTTGGTAATAATAAAAAAGTGAACAAAACAAAAAACAAAATCCAGTAATGCAACTGCCAGATCAGGAAAACACTCTATTTATTAAACTAGTCAGCTGCAAGCTGACAAATACATTTTCTGATTCTCTGAGTTAATCAGCCTGCCTGCATTCTAGCATGAGTCTAAACTGAGAGATAGGGTGAAGGCTTGTTAAAAAAATGGGTTGTGTGACAGGTGATGGCAGTAGGAAGAAAGACAAAATGCTTGTGACTGAGCTGGCGAGCTGGTGGGAGGGAACTGGGAAATGCATTTGAGTCTGATCACTGAATGATAAAACATTAAGATCAGTAAGCTTCAGAATGTTACTGCAGCATATGAATCTCCCACAATGGATATTAGGATCACACATACCTGTAGCTTAACAACAGGTTTCTTGACCTAAGAACTACATGCTTACAATAGACATCATTGTCTGGCCTCATGGTGCACTGGGGACATCATGGCGAGCTCAAGGATATGAAACTTAAGTTTCAACATGGTGAAATAAAAAAAATGGACTGTGTCACTGGGGGATGCTGCAACAGAAGGTAAAGCCATCAAAAAATGGAGAGCAATGAGTACCAATGCCCGTAGTCTCAGTAACAAGCATCCTGAATTAGTGGCCTTGATGGAGGAGGAACATCTGGATATTGTGGCAGTCACAGAAACATGGTACACACAAAACCATGACTGGGACGTAAACATACCAGGATACACTATCTACAAGAGGGACAGGGAGGGTAAAAGAGGAGGAGGAGTAGCTCTTTACATAAGGAAGGAATCAAAGCAGCAGAACAAAAGGGTAAACAGGGAGGAGAAGAAGCACTGTGGGTAAATTTGGAGACTGGCAATGGCACCACAATCCGCTCAGGGTTAGAGCACAGACCCCCTTCTCAGGGGAGGAAATGGACAAGCAAATGATAGAAAGTATGCTTAGAATGGCAGATAAAGGGAGATATTGCTGATGGGTGATCTGAATATGCCAGATGTTAACTGGAGTGCAGTTGCAGCAGCCACTTCTAAGAATGGCGTTATTCTAGATGCTCTTGAGGGGCATGCCTTAAACAACTAGTATTGGAGCCCACTCGAGAGGGAGCAATCTTAGACCTGGTTCTCTCAAATGGAGATGAAGAGAGGATCACAGATGTGGAAGTGGTAAGCCATCTGGGAACTAGCGACCAGCAACAGTATGGTTCACAATAAACACAGCAATAGAGTCACGCCACACAAAGACAAAGGTACTGGATTTTAGGAGGGCTGACTTTGCCAAAATGGGTGAGTGCCTAAGGAATGCACTAGCAAATGGGCAAGAAGGAGGGGTGGAAGAACAATGGGGAATAATAAAAACTGCCATCACAGAGGTAACAAGCATTTGTGTAAAGCAAATAAACAAAATGAAACGAGGTAAGAAACCACTATGGTTCTCAAAGGAAGTGGCAGTGAAGGTTCAAGAGAAAAAGAAAGCATTCAGGAAGTACAAGGAATCACAGAAGGAACAGGACAGAGAACTGTATCAGTTAAAGCAAAAGGAAGCTGGGAAGGCAGTCAGAACAGCAAAGGCCCAAACCGAGGAAAAGATAGCCAACTCAGTTAAGAAGGGGGATAAAACCTTTTATAGGTACATCAGGGAGCGAAAGAAGACCAATGGAGGGATAGTGAGGCTTAATAAAGGGAGGGAGGGAGGGTGGGCAGAGGGTGACTGTGAAAAGGCAGAGATACTAAACAAATATTTTTGCTCAGTATTTACAAAGGAAGAGGGGGAGGTACCTAAAACAGTAGAAACACTCTGGATACAAAAGTTGATACCAGCCAATTTACAGAAGAAAGGGTTCTGAAAGAACTCTTAAAACTGAAGGTGGACAAAGCAATGGGGCCTGATGGGATTCATCCCAGAATTCTAAAAGAACTAAGGGTAGAACTAGTTACACCACTGACTACCCTCTTTATCAAATCATGGGAGGATGGGGTGGTACCCGAGGACTGGAGGAGGGCAGATGTGATTCCCCTTCACAAAAGTGGGAGCAAGGCAGAAGCAGGAAACTACAGACCTGTTAGTTTAACCTTAGTGGTAGGGAAAATGATGGAATCACTTCTGAAGGAAATAATTGTTGAGTATCTAGAGGCCAGAGGGGCACAGGACCCAAGGCAGCATGGATTCACACCGGGAAGGTCATGCCAGACAAATCTGATAGATTTCTTTGACTGGGTGACCAAAGAAGTTGATCTGGGAGGGCTGTGGACATGGCTACCTAGACTTTAGCAAGGCATTTGACACAGTCTCACACAAAAGATTAATATACAAATTAGCCAGCCTGGGAGTGGGTCCCAAGATGACATCCTGGAAAGAATTGGCTGGAGAATAGGACACAGAGAGTAATAGTAAATGGAGTCCACTCTGAAAAAAGGGGGTTAGTAGTGGGGCACCGTGAGGGTTCAGTATTAGACTGGTCCTCTTCAATGTCTTTATGTTTACATTGCAGAGGACTGAAGGAAAGTATGTCTCTTTGCAGATGACACAAAGATCTGCAACAGAGTTGATGCACAAGGTGGGGTGGAAAGGATGAGAAGGGACTTGGCAAGGTTAGAGGAATGGTCAAATGTATGGCAGCTTAGATTCAATGCTAAGAAGTGCAAGCTAATGCACCTGGGAAACAAAAACCCAGGGGAAGAGTACACAATGGGGGGTGAGATACTAACAACAACAAAAATGGAAAGGGACCTGGGGGTAGTCATATCAGATGACCTAAAGGTGGGCAAGCAATGTGAGAGGGCAGCAAGGAGGGCTGGGGGGATACTGGGATGCATTGGGAGAGGCATCATCAGTAGAAAACAAGAAGTTATTATCCCTCTGTACAGACAGCTGTTGAGACCCCATCTGGAGTACTGCGTGCAGTTCTGGAGACCCAATCTCCGCAAAGACATAGACAGGATGGAAGCTGTCCAGAGGAGGGCAACTAAAATGGTGCAGGGTCTGCACCAGATGACATATGAAGAGAGACTTAAGGAGCTTAATATGTATAGCCTCGAGAAAAGGAGGGAGAGTGGGGACATGATAGAAACTTTCAGGTACCTCCAGGGAATCAACAAAGTCCAAGAGGGTAGCATCTTTCAAAAAAAGAGGTGTGCAAGAACAAGGGGGCACAATTTGAAGATAGAAGGGGGGCGGCACAGAGGTAATTTAAGGAAGTATTTTTTAACAGAGAGGGTTGTGGATGTATGGAACGGCCTTCCAGAGGAAGTTGTGGAGTCAAAAACAGTGGTTGAATTCAAGCATGCATGGGACAGTCATAAGGCAATTCTAAGGGTTGGAGGTAGGAAGAAGTAGGCTGCTGGTTAACTAGGATCTGCAGCTTATCCATCAGGTAGGGAAATGGGCAGACTGGGTGGGCCAAGCGGTCCTTATCTGCCATCAAATTCTATTTTTCTATGTTTCTATGTTATCAGACAATAAAGGCCAGCCCAGATGATTATATAGTGTACAACCATCTGGGAAGGCGCCAGAAGGACAAACCTATAGAGGGCATTAAACGGAGTATCCAGTTTTGTTAAGCTGCATTTAGGTGGCAACATAATGAACCATGTCCCCAAAGTCAATCAGTGGAAGGATTAAATGTTCAACCATGCATTTGCCCATTCCCTATGAGAGGCAGTCGTCACTGCACAATAGAGGGCACCATGCTCCTTAGAAGAAAGGAATTATCCAGAATGATACCTAAGTAAATATATTGATACATGGAAATAAGGAGGTACCATCTGAGTTATTAATAGTCTAGCAGAAGTGGCAGCCACACATTTTTTTGATGCAAAAGAACATAGAGACTGTTTCTGATTGGTTGAGAGCTGGTAATTTGGTAATAAATCAACTTGATAGTGTGCTGACGTCTGATTGTTGGGTAACAGAGCTGGCACCTGGACAACATCCAGATGAATAAAGGATGGTGTCATCCATGTAAATGTAAATAATGCAACATTTTACAGAATGTGGCAAGTCATTTACAAAAATGGCAAGAAAGAAGGGGCCCAACAACAAAGCCTTGTGGGACATCATGGTGGTATGTCTAGAACTGGATAATGCAGGGCCAATAGAAACTGATTAGGCATGGCCAGAGAGGTAAGATGCCAACCTAGAAAGAGAAAAGCAGGTGAGGCCAGAGACAGTGAATTTGTTTATAAGAAGAGAGTGGTCCACAGTGTCAAATGCTTTTGCCAAATCAAAGAAAATAACACCAGTCAGGAGACCCTATTCCTGCTAGAAAGAATGAAATCAGTGAGCCTGAGCAGAGAGGTAGATGTTCAATGTGCTGCATGAAACCCAGATTGCTATTCAGAGAAGAAAAAATGTACTAGATAGGTAAGCAGTACTTTTAATGAGATGATTTAGACACAGTTCCCAGTTTGGGGCTTTGCCTGCATCACTCCAAAGCACATAGACGTAACCTCTGATAATGCCCATATAGGCTTCTACCTTTGTATAGCTCCTAGTGCCTGTGTTATGCTTTGTATTATTTGATCTGTTGAACTTTAACTTTCGTTCACTCTGTATTGCCAAAATGGTACTTTTGTTAGTCATTCTGCTTTGTTATGTCACTGAATCAATATTGTCCAGCCTTTGTTAATCAGTCTGTAATACAGTCTTTGACATGGTGTAATCAAATTGTTATTCTGACGAGCATTTCTGCTCAAAGGAGTATTTCTGAACTTGAAAATAAATAAATAAAAAATTGTGCAAAAAATATTTAAATGCTATTTTCAGATGGTTTGATACATTTGCAACAGGATCCTGTTTTACAGGGATTAGCAGTCCAAAGGTTTTGGCACTCACAACCTCAAAAATGGGACACCACCATTCAGAATGGAATTAAAATTCCATTTATTTGCAGACTTGATCCATCAGCATCCTGCCTGACACGTTTCAGACACTCAGGTCCTTTATCAAAGGCTACGAATACAGACACAGCTATTACTATTTAAATATCCTAAAAAAACACGTGATAATATGACATCATTGCTTAATTAACCATACCAAAAACATATCTTTCAGTGCTACCACCTGTGGTGTATCTCTTAAAAAGATCTTAAAGCAAAACCAAAAATAGTAATCTAGTTCCATAAATATACCTATAAAATTGAAAACTAAAAACATACATTTTATTTATAATAATTCTCAAACCTTGACAGCTCTGTAAGAACAAATAAAAAATCCCTAAACATACCATAGATAAACATGAAAATAGAAATAAAATAACAAAGGAAGAAAAGGGGGGGGGTGGAGGACATTCAAAATTGTTCATGAAGCCACATGTCAAACGTACTAGTTCATGGGACAAAAAGTTATGATCAAGAATTATTTTCTATTCTGTAAGTAAGGGTGTAAATCCAAATGACTGTTTAAACCAGGTAATATATGTGCCTTTAAAGAGAGAATCCAAAAATTCTCCTACTTAAACCAGGTTGTCAAAATTTCCCCTCTGGGTTGCAATTTACCTTATCTATAGCTGCCAATGAAAAGACATGTTTTTCTCCCTCATCACTCTGCATAACATGAGCTGCTGTGGCATACTGCACATCTTTTTTAGCAATTGCACGTATATGTTCTCCCATTCTTGCTTTAAAACTCCTAATAGTTTTCCCAACATAAAAAGCACCGCAGCAACATGTTGCTAGGTAAATAATTCCCACTGTGTTACAAGTTGTATACTGTTTAATCTGAAAATCTCTTTCAATATTGCAACTACTAAACACCTTTGTCCCTGGATCCCCACCCAGAAATAACTAAGACCAATCCTTAGTTGCTTTTGGATGCTCAATGGCAGTATTTATTTATATAAAGGCATGGTTAAATTCATACGTTTACATCCCATTTTGGCCAAACAATGTTATATTTACAATTCCAGACATAACAGTCCCCAATTTCTTCTGGGATATAACAGTTCCTTCCTCCTTTTCATGTGGCTCTTCTTCCAGGTTCTCCTCCTCTTGCGATACTGCTTCTCAGGGTCCAGACACATGATCTGGCCCCCCTTTTTCATCACCATAACCAGGTACCACCTTACCCGGACCATTTTTCCCACTAGGCATGGACACCGCTGATCCACCCCCTAGTTCTATAATCCACCCCCATTACTCCCATGCCTGTGTTCTCTTTGTCCCCTGCCCATGGTACCTACCCCCTTCCCCCCTTCCCTGCCTCCCCTTTTCCCTCTAGCTCCCAACCCATCTCTGGCTTGCAATGGAAGATGGGGCTACCTCTTGCGGGTTACCCCCTCAAACCTTTTTTGTTAATTTTTCCCACTAGCTCTCTAAATGGGTGGAGGAACAAACCCATACCAACCTCGGTCAGGTGAACCCTGTCCCCTGATACACTGCTTCCTCTTCATATGAGATGTCCATATGCGCAATGTGGACCTCCCAATATCCACCCCTGCCCATGCCACCTTCCTGTTCAGTCACTTCCGGACCACCTCAATGGCCTTTGGACTCTTTGGCCCCTCCAATCCCTCCTAGAAGTGATTTCTGACCAGCCTAAAACTACTCTGGGCCACCAACTCTTCACCTTTCCAAGTCTGCAATTATATCTTTATCTGGGACCCCAAGGCAAAGTCACCAAGTCATTGACTCCCAGATGTACAGTGATGCTATCCAGCCAGCCCCAATGCACATGCAGCTCTCCCAGTAGGGGAACAACTGTGACCACTTCATGCCTCTCAGGCCTTCCAGCGTACTCTGGTGTACCCCCATCAGGCACAATCTGTGTCCCTGTCTTCATGGTGGCTGTGAACCTCTCTGCCCAATATATGAAAGTGTGCCCAATGATCCATACCTGCCACTTGAACCTGCTGTGGGGAGAAAAAGGGACACCCATTAGCCATTGTCAACACCTCACATAATGCTTGTAACAATTTGACTTCAATCTCCCCACCCGCTTGACCTCGGCTTCCCCCACCCCGGCAGCAGCTAGCTCCATTGCAGCTCCAATCCTAAAGGAATGAGGGGCCAACTGGGAAGGGTCCTCCCCTGCAAATGTAAATGCAATTGCCATTTTTAGCACCGCCCCCACTTGATACCCCATCACTGGGGATCCGTCCTCATGAACGAACCAGGCCCCTTTATGCGGCCCCTGTGTTCCACTATGCTCCCTCATGGCCTGTACTGCACAGGGTTCCCCATTCTCCTGCCTATAGATCTCACAGTGCTCCCCAACCCCTGATCCATCTTGGACCTTGGGAGCTGGATGACCACCCTCCATCTTCACCTGCACATTGTGCCCTGTAAACCCACCGCAGATGCCCCTTCCATGGTGCCACCATCTCCCCACTCTAAAGGCCCCTGGCCAAAACTGCAAATATGGCCTGAAAAGACAAGCCTCATTCACGAGAGGCAGATGTGGTCCAGAGCCTGCAGTAATATCATGAACAGGTACTGCAAATGGGTCTCCTCCCATCTTATCGCTTGCCCTGCCCCTCTGCCACCCCATGACCATCCGCTTTCACAGCCCGCCTAACCGCTGCATCCGGCCATCCCCGCCCTGGCACACCCAGCTGATCCCTGCCAATTGCACTGTCATGGTGGCATGGACCACCCCTCCTTCCACTTATTTCGCCATGTATCTCATTACGTGTTCCTGTTGGCTGACTGCCCTGTCCCCCATTCTTTTCCTACCCGAAAACACCTGGAATCTTTCCCAGGACCCTCATAGACCTTCAAAGTGTTGGCCACCCATGACCCTCTTTACAAAACCTGGCTGTCCATCTCCAATCCCCACATCCATGCCGGGACCCTGGTCCAGGCCCGTGGCTCAGCTCCCAGAAGTGATCCACCTGTACATAGGGAGACAGTCAGTCACCTCATTCTGTATCACTTCAATGTGTGCACCTCAAAGGACAAGTTCAAATGCAGCCCCAACAACACCAGAGACCTTAGTACTTGCCCCACTGATTCTGTATGGCCACTTTGCCTGTTGATTACCTTGATCACCCCTTTGTTATCACACCAGAAAGAGATGCACCATCCTGCCATGCCCTCCCCCCATATTTCCAACGAAATCCAGATGGGGACTATCTCGAGAAATGTGATATCCCTGGAAAGCCTCCATTCTGTCCAATCCTCTGGCCATGCCTCTGATACCCACTCCCTTTGAAAGTAGACCCCTAGCCCGAGTCCTCCCGCCGTATCAGTAAACAGTTCGAGGTCTGCATTGCGGGCCCATTCCTCCTGCGAGAAAGTCACCCAGTTGTATGACTCCAGGAAGACCTCCCACTCTTGGAGGTCTTCCCGCATCCCTTTGCTAATGTCTACCCAGTGGTGTGGCTGTTTGGGCTTAACTGTGGCCCTCCCCAATCACCTTGTAAAGGCCCTGCCTGGGCTTATGGCCTTGCAGGCAAAATTATGGTGCCCCAGCATCATTGTACCTGTACCAGCGGCACACTCCTCCTCCCGCCCACTAGCACCAACAAACCCTTCAAGAAAGACACCTTGTCCCCCAGAAGGCAGAAACACTCCTGTTCAGTGTCTACCTCAATCCACAAAAACTCCAGTTTGGGGGCCGGTCCATCCGGCTTACCTGCTGCCAAGTGATCCCAATGACACTGCACATGTCCTGGAAATCCTGCAACATTCTCTGATCTTCTGCCTGGCTTTCCCCAATCAGGAGGAAGTCATCAAGATAGTGAACTACCCTTCTGTGGCCGTACCATGACCCAAATACCCACTGCACCCATGTACTGAAAACCTCGAACATCGAGCAGGCCACAGAACAACCCAGGGTCATTGCCTTGTCAAAGTACAGCTCACCATTGAACTGGAAGCCCAGCAGATCCCAATCCACTGTTCAGACTGGCAACAGCTGGAAAGCAGATTTGATGTCCATCTTTGTGAGCCATGATAATCCGGCTGCCCGTATCAGCTGGACCGCCTGTTCCAGAGAAGCATAGGTGACCATGTTCAACTCCTCCAGGATCCCTGCGCTCACCGTCTTCCCTTCCGGATAAGAGAGCTGGTGGATGAGCTGGAATTCCCCCACTTGCTTCTTAGGCACCACCCCCAAGGGTGACACCTGGAACTGCCCTTAGGGGGGTTCTCCCAGTGACCCCTCCACCCTCCCCACCCTGACTTCCTTCTTGATTTTCTCCTGAACTATGTTGTCCTTTCCTTTTACTGAGGCCAAATTCATTGCCCACATCCCAACCCATGACCCTTCGAATCTTATTGGAAAACCCTCTTTAAACCCATTCCTCAGCAGGGTTGCCCCTTTTTCATTGAGATACCCTGCGTTCCATGCTTCCACCATGCTCAGCTTGATGGAGGTGCATGACAGCATGCGGCCCACTGCCCACCACCTGCTCCTGCCCTAATTCCAATTGTAGTTGGAGGTGAACACACCCTCTCCAGGACCCCAGCCCCTCTTGGGCCCCAGCCCCCTCAAAGGCTGCTCAGCTGGCTGCCCACTGGCCTGCCTGCTCTCTTGTCCGCCCTGCATGCACACCATTGCTGGGTGCGATCCTCCCATTGTGAGCAAACATGCCAAAACTTGCAGCTTAGCCAGTGCATGATGCCTATTATAAGCCCAGCATGCCTTGGCTTTCCCGGGATGCCCGCTCCTGATCTGTCACTTTTCTCCTGGTTGTCCCTGACAGTGTCCTGATGCACAAACGGCATGGGTGCAATCCCACCTCAGGTCCCTTTTACTGCCATCCTCCTTCTGGAGGTCTTGTCATATTTGAGCTATCCGAAACCCAACTTTGCCCTATAGGCATCCCGAATAATGGCCATGTATGTCAGCAGTGGTATCACTAGGTCAGACTGTTTCTCCAAACCAGCATGCTATAAATTATGAAGCCCGCTTGCCATGTTTCTATGCTCTTCCCTTTTAGGCAGGCCTCCTCCCCCTTATGCCCAACCACCGCCAGCACAACCACCAGCTCTGACTTGCCCACCGATTCCCGCTGCTTGTACTTCTTGGCCGTTTCCTTGCCTACTAGCCCAAATATATCCACATACTCCCCTTTCCAAATCTTTTCTTTTATTGATGCAGGCATGTGGTCACACAGCATAAAACCAGGCGGCCCCTCGTACAGCTTCCTCGTTCCCCCAGAGGTGCCCTCACCCTCCTTCTCACCCTTTTTTCCCTCCTTGATGGCTTTTAGAGTTCACTCCAACTTTGCCAACCCATCCTCCCCATGTTCCTCACCAAACCCTCCATATATTCTTTCAAATCAGCTTCATTATTCATGTCCATACTGTCCTTACCCCCATCCGGGTGGGGCCCAGCAGGGTCAGGGGTGGGTTCTGTTACACGAGGTCCCTGCACCCTAATTGATACCCTCAGATGTACACCGTAGACAGCTAATGCTTAGGCATAGGTTATACTAATACATAGGGCTAAGGGCATCTACCGTATAAGAGTAGATGTCAGGATATGAATGCATATTGTTGTAATCCACTTTGCTTGCTAATGCACACATATTATACCATGTATTTTCTGTCTATTTCTTACTTGTTAGATGCCAAGACACCTGTCCTTGAAGTAAACTATAATATGCAAGGCAACATTGCCATCCTTTGGTGATGTGCACCACTACACCTTGTTATGTAAGACTCTGTATAAGAACTTCTTTGTTCTAAAACTGATGACTTTACAGAATTATATAATGTTATCTTGGACCGTGGAGCCACCTCTAATTTGGCCAATAGGGCTCATCTCTGTAACTAGAAATGTTTCTATCTTTTAGTAACCATAGTAATTATCACAGGTATATAATGTTATACACAGGCTTTACACCTCAGAGACCCAAGAGATCCCAAGAGACTACAGAGAAACCTCAAGGTGTAGGGAATGCTTAGCACTGGCTCCCAGTTCGTATTGGTAAGAACTGCTTAGGGCAACTGTGATTTATCCCTTTTGTAGTAATAAACTTGTTTATTACTCAGATGCAACTTGTTTGTGATTACTTGCATTCCCAGTATCGTCAAGAATCTGAAAGCAACGTTTAGACGTCTTACAGTTTCACTGGATGGGTGAGCACCCCCCCGCTTTGACCTCGTGTTCCCCTTTTTGGGTCCAGCCACCTCATCCTGCTCCTTCCTCTTCCTCTGTGCTTTCTCTTCCACTTCCCTCTTCTTCGATGCCTCCATCAATTCCATCATCTGTGCCATTAGCTTTCCTGCTTCCACCAGCATGGCCACACTTGACGCCAGGGCTCTCTTGGGTGCCATCCTGTCAGATGCCTCTAGACTGCACAAGAAGGCAAAAAGTCAACCCCCAATCCAGCAACCCCTCTCATATTCCACAGCCTCCCAGTGCATGGCCTCCCTAACAGCAAGGCCAACCTACCGTGCCCCAGTGCCATCTCTAATGCCTGCAACCAGTCCCCCTGCTCCGCTGTCCCCCCCATGTCTGCAGACGTCCAAGCCTTTCTGTCACCCACCACGAACCCAACTGCCCCTTGCATGACCTGTATCTCTACATGAGGCCAAGGTCCTTAGAGTGCTGCCCCTTCAGCTGGCCTATTACCTGCCAGCAGCCCTGCTCCTGCCTGGTTCCCATTCCATGTGGTCCTGTGATGCTCCTTTTTATGCCAGACTCCTCTTCTCTGCCATAGACCCTTGTATAATTCTTCCCCCCAAAGCAGCCTACCCCGTTCTTCTGAACCGAGTTTGGGTAAATGCCCTATAACTCTCCACTGATAGGAATCCTCGCTGCTTGTAATACTGCCCACTTCCCCTTCTCGTGCACCCCCCAGCAGCCACCTAGCATGGCTCCATATCCTGACACACATACTAATGCCCCATAACTAATATCTTGAGTCATAAATCCTGCCTCAACATAAATAGTGTGAAATACAACAAACATATCTCTAGATATAATAAACCCCAGCTTTAAAGCACTCACCCTCAAGCTGTTGTAGCCATCTTATTGCCTTCCGCTTTGTATAGTTTATGGTTTTTTTTTTTGCATTTGTTCAATGGTAGCTACCACCCATGAAGACAAAACTACTGTTCTCCTAGCGATCACTCTCTTCCCTCTCACTCACCCCAGACCTGCCCAAATGGCGGAGGCCTCGCTCACCCTGCTGCTCACCGTTACCGGGCCTAAGCCCCAGTCATCTGCAGTGAAAAAACCTAGCCTTCATGCCTCCCCCTGGCTCATCCAATCTTTCCCTGTGAGTGCACATCCCCACAAGGCCCAAATGTGGCATCTTTGTCTTGCCCCAAAAGCATGGTGCACTTCCCTTCTGGCCTAGTCACCAGCCGCCACATGGCCCTTTGTCCTCACTGCTTCAATGCCCAGGCCTAATCACGCTCCCCCACGATTGCCCTCTCCACCAGCATTGCCTCCCCCATCCCGCCACTCCTGTTTGGCCAAGATCACCCCCAAATCACCCGCTGCTTCTGCAAGGTCAACTTCCTGTCTCTGACATCCTGCGGGCTGGCCTGGCATGCACTCCCAGGCCCCCAGCATGCAGGTTACCTTCTTGCCCAACCGCTGGGCCCAAGCCAGCCACACAATCAGAAAATGCCCACCTCCTGGGCCTCTCGGTGCTCATCATCATCATGGGCTGCCACCCGCTCCCCAAGCCCTTCGCCCTAGGATTCTGGCATGCTGCTGAGCAACAACACAGGTGGATAGGACCAAAGTGATGAGCCAGGCCCCTCCATCAACTCTAGGGGCTTGGTTGTGTGAACTAGTCTCACCAAACCACAAAATGCCTTATCCCTGTGCACAGTGAAAAATACCACAAGTGCTGTTAGATCCAGGCCAGGCTGTGTAAACTAGTCTCACCAAACCACAAAATGCCTTATCACTGCACACCACAAAAATATGCCACAAGTGCTGTTGGATCCCCTGCCTGTGTGCCTCAGAGAGGTGGACGTGCAGCCACTAAATTCATCAGAGCTATGCTCAGCTTCCTTGGACCCACCATCCAATTCACACACCAACCCTCCACTCCTGGCCAAGGCCTACCTCCCTTTTCGACAAGGCCACCCTGAGCCAAACTAAAAAAAAACAATGCACATACAGCAAACAGCTTCTCTTCCAGCCATCCAGGGCTGGCCCTGAGGCCTGCTCTGCACTGGGAAAAAACTACCATACCTATCCAGGTTACCACAACCCCCCTCAGCCCACCATGCCTTACCTCGTCACTGTCAAGCGATGTGCTGAAGTTTAGACAGCAAGAAAGAGGCCGATTTTAGTTTTACCTGGCCTTAAATACCCCTAGGGAACCCTTACCTCAGGACTCTTGCTAGCCCCACCCCATTGCCAATGGCCAGCGAGCTCTTACCCTGTCATATATGACCTCCTGGGTGAGGTCACCAGACCCTGCACTTTCCTGTTGCCCCTCCTCCCCCTCCAAAACAGTCTTTTCTGGCTGGCTGGCTATCAGGACAACCTTTCTTGCCTTTAAATGGCAAGCCCCATTGTCTGATTTACTGTATCACAGTAAAAACAGTTCTGACGTTAAAAACAACCCTTAGGTTGTTGTAACCATGTAGCCGTTTTTTTTTTCTTGGAAATAACTATGTACCAAACTATCTTTCAAAGTATGTGCTGTTTTATAGCACATTCATATTGGGTTTGTGCACAGTTTCCTTAAACTGGGTTCCCCTTCCAAAACATGCCAATGCTTTTTCAAAATTGCTCTAACTGTTCTGCTTGTGTTGAATAACCTGTCACACAATGAAAATGCTCACTCTCCTCTGTTCTTTTTACTGTTTCCTCCAAAAGACAACTACATTCCTGCTTTTCACCTATGTCCATGCAGTCATAACTTTAATTTAATTATAACCACATTCTAATAGCCTGCCAGCTAAATATTGTGCCCTTCTCTCAAAACCTAATTCTGCAGAGCAGTTCCTTTTATTTCTCAAAATTGTCCCTCCAATATATTTGCTATTACATGAAGAGGGTGGCAGCTACCACTTCCAAAATTGTATTCGCATCTATCTCCTTCCTATAGATTTTACTTTCCACTCTACAGTCTGAATTTTTCTTAATCATCAGATCCAAATAATTAATCTGATTTTTACTTACTGTATAGGTAAATTTTTAAATGTGGATTCGTCTGGTGTAAAAAGGTTACAAAATCTACAAACATTTCTTCTTGTCCCTCCCAGATGACTATTATGTCATCAATCTAATGCTTCCAAAGTTTGATATATGGTGTATACTCATTCACTAGGGGGTCCCAAATCACCTATTCCTCCCACACCCCTACATACAGGTTGGCACCAAAGGGGCACTCATTGCCCCCATAGCAGTTTCCTTAGTCTGTAGGTACATCTTCCCATCAAATAGGAAAATAGTGCTTTTTAAAACATTTTCCAACAATTTCAAAATGAAAGGGACAAGTTGACCTTCCACATCAGTATTCTTATTAAGAAAATAGGCCCTTGCATTCAAGACCTCCTCATGGGGACGTTGGTATACAAGACCTCAATGTCCATTGTTATTAGTAATGTCTCTGGTCCCAGATCTATATGTGGCAAAGGATTCAAGACTTCTTAGTGTTTTTCAAGAAGGCAGGTAGTTCAGTGACCAATGGTTTTAGAAAAGAGTGACAACATTGTGAAATTCGTTCAGTCAATGACTCTATGCCACTCACAAATGAGCAGCCAGGGGGATCCCGTAGTGTTTTACGTATCTTCAGGAGGATGTAGAATGTGGCTCTAATGGGTTCTTACACCAGCAAAAAGCCCCTGGTCTGTTTATCTATTATTTTTTTACCAAAAGCTTCCCCAATTAATTCATCTATCCCAGATTTAAAAGTCTATAACAGATCTTCTGACAATTTTTGATAAAATTAATTACTATTAAGCTGTCTCAGAACTTCCCATACATAGTCTTATTTGTCCTTAAGCACCACTGCTCCCCCTTTATCTGCCTGTTTAGCTATCAAATCCATGTCCTCTTGTAAATCCCTCAGGACTTTTTTCTCTTTATTACTTAAATTGTTAAATCATGCAGACTTTTTTCAACATGCCAGTTCATTCAGATCATTCTGCACCAATCCTTGAAACACTGTTACTGCCAGACAGGCTGGGGGGCAAAGTGTGGAGGGATTTTTAAATTTCGATTCTAGATTCATCTCACCATTCATTTGATTCTGTTTTTTTTTTACTGAAAAATACTTTTAAGTTAAGTTTTCTACAAGCTAGGTTTACATCTATTTCAGTTTGCACTGCTAATTCTTATGTGGTTTCTGAGCATCACTACCCTGTGTGCATTCATTATTGATATCCCTGTTTTACAGTAGCTTGCAAAAAGGTAAGTCTGCATCATTTTTTTTTAATGATCAATGCCACTGATTTACAGGTGATTAATAAATGAAATTCCATTTTCAAGACTTGATATTCTAGGAATTGCACCAGTAATTGTTTTCACATTTTTGTATTTTACCAGAATTCTACTGTCATCTTTTAGTATATGTATGATCAGAAAAAATGCCTAATATACAGAACAATAAATGAAGCAAACTGAAAGCAATTATAAGAAAAAAAATACAAATTTCATAGATTTACTGATCTTGTACAAATGACAAATTCCTTGAAATTTTGTTTTACCGTGTCCATGCAGTTCACATTGTAGGATTTTACTGGTTTTCCAGTAAAAACAAAAGGCAGTGGCCTTGTTGATGATGCATGTATTATTTTATCTGTGTAAATTTTGCTTTTGAAATAAAAAGTAAGACCACATTTTATGTGCTCTAACTTTTGTCATGTGAGCAGTTGCAAAAAATGGTGTCGCAAATCATGAATATTCCTTTGAAAATCCACCCCATACAGTATAAGTAGTTAGGTCCAGAACAAGGCAATTAAAAGTATAAATAAAGCAAGCAGTAATTATAATGCTGATCAAAAGAATAATGATCTCACAGCTGGAGTAAGGAATGAGAAGTAAAACAACAACATAGTCAATGCTTGGGTGGGAGGAGCAACAAGATGGCCGCACTGCTGCTCCAGTCTGTACATCAGCTCCATGTATGCCTGTTTTTATTTGTTAACTCATTTAGAATTTTTTTTTTCTACTAGCTATTAGTTATAATTATCTTTGAGTAATGCAGCAAATGTGCTTTTAAAATGTTTATTCTCTGTATATACAGAGAATCAAATGCTACAATGGAGCATTTGTATGTCAACATCAGGTAGTGAAAAGGATCCTCTCTCTTGTGTGCTTATTCTTGACAGAATAATTTTCCCTTATGTATTAGACAACAGTGGTCTCATGTGACTTTTCCAATTTTCTTTTTTTTGAAAAAACTCTTAATTTCTGTACTAAATGCTACACTAAATATTGCATAGCAAGAATTTAGATTAAATGCAGGTTTGAAAAATGGTGTGTGATTTCTGTCAAGACCTGAGCTAATGTATGCTAATGACAAGACATTCAGACCTGGCATGCGAATGCTCGTCATGGATCCAAGGTGTGTATACTTCAGAGTTATTAACACCTGACATAATTGCTCAGTGTACTGGCAGTTTGACCTTCTATACTGTTAGGGAGGGTTATCTGTTATCCTCTGCTCTCTGATTGGAGGAAAGTGTTTGGTGGACAAAGAGGAGGTGTAGAATTTGACTCGACTAATGTGGATTCTAGTGATGAAGTCCTGTTCCATTTTTCTGCTGGACACTGAGTTGGCTGATGAGGTTATGGTGATATGGAGCCAAAGAAGTCAGAGGACTAAATGAAGCACCATTAGTGCCTATATGCACTTATAGAACATCACAAAAGGTTTGCCAATGTTGTCTGTGATTGGGGAGGTTTTGTTTTATCCCATTAAAATGGAATTATTGAACTCAGCGGAGTGTTTTTCTTATTTATTTTTCTTTCAGCTGTTATTAAAAGAATAAGGACAAAAATCCATCAGACAAGGAGAATCATGTAAACATGACACTGTCATTTTTTTTGTGCTTAATAAACACTGAAAGAAGCTAAAAAGTCAGTTGAAACCTGAACGCATGATACCTCCCACAGATAGTAAGTGAGTGAGTTAAGTCCTTGAATTGTAGACTGCTTGAGGCTGTGGCTGTGGCTAATTCTTCTTATATGTTTGCTTGAAAGGGGAACCAGAAACTTCTCCACCTCAATAAGATACTGGACTTTGTGTTTTATAAAAGAAGGCTACAGACTGGCAAATGATTTAGGTTCATTCTATGGTCTGTCTAATGGATCAAAATGTGACCTGTTTTTAAATAAGGAAGATGATTATTCTGATTACTGTTTCACATTTTATCACATTTTAGCCCAGTTCTTAAAGTGTATAACTCTACATTGAACATGGAGACTGGCTGGAATTTTTACTTATGCTATTCTGTAATATTTCTGTTGAACATCCAAATGGGTGGGTAAGTGTTATGGCCAATAGGAGTGTAGATAAAGTGGGCATAAAATAGAGAATATTTGATACAGTGGACCTAAAAGAGAGATCTTTTTCCACTGGAGTTTAATACATTTATTTGTGTGTGTATATATATATATATATATACACTGTATATAAGTATACTGTATATGTATGTATGTGTGTGTATGTATATATATTTATATATATATATATGTATACATATATATGTTAGTGTCACGAGGGTGCCCCTATGTTTTGGGTGGCTTGTGAGTTCTAGCTAAACTCAATTATTGTTGCTTCTTGCAGAAAGACGGCTTTACAGATTTACATGAAACATTCAGGATGTGTTGAATATGACAGAATCCACAGTCACTAAAAGTTTGATGTAAATCTGGTAAGTATTTTTACGGACATTAAAGTGTGAAAAAGATGTGTTTTTCTCTTTGACTTCAATGGTGTGTGTTTTTTTCTGGGTTTTTGCTCTCGTCTAGTTAAAAAACTATAAGATGTTAAATTGTGAAATTTTGTATGGTTGTGTAGGTTTGCGGGGAATGATTTCCTAGGGGATTTAATGCTTGGGAGTTTTGTATTTTGTAAGATATTCACACTTAAAAAACTCATGTTTTAGTGTTTCCAAGACTGCTCTGTGACTGGGTTTGGAGATAATGTACCGCAACAGTTTCAATGCTGTTCAGAAGGGATTGGGAATGTGAACATATAGTTTAGCAAGAAGTTGTTAATGCCGAATGTTATCATGCTGGCATTGGCATTGGTAATGCAGGAGTTACAGAGATGCATAATAGGAATGACAGTGAAGAATGGAAATGACACCAACCCCACCCCACCCTGCAGAGACTGACAGGCATTGAGGTGTGCCTTTGGGTCGTCGGCCATAATGCTCGTGCCATTTCACCTCACCCTACCCTTCAGACTCCTACAAGTGTTACGTTGTGCCTTGGGGTCATCAAAGGCCTTATGCTCACCCCATTCCATAAGGAAATACATTGAGAAGAGTGCAGTATAGAGAATGGGGTGAACTTTGGGGCGAAAGAGTCTAAGGCACACCTTGATGCCTGTCACTGGTTGCAAGGAGGGGTGTGGGTGGTATTACATGAGCAATACAGCTGACAATCCAAAGTCACACCCCTGGCAATTGTCAGTCTCTACAGGGTGGGACGTTACGGTTAGAAATCCTAATGCGCCAGGCGTTTGTTGGTATTTGCACTCCAAATTTTCAGTATGGGCTTTTTGTGACCCCACCTCATGAAAGCCTTTGAGAAATCTGCTCATGAACAGTGGCACATTGATTTTGTTAATCTATCCCGAACGTTGATTTCCCAGAAGACTATACATTTTGAGCCAGATGTGAAAACACATTTCTGGCAGGATGAAAATGACAGCTGTACTATTCATAAGGAGTAGTGAAGAAATGGCAATGTTGAAAATCAGGAGTGAAAATATAAAAAATTCTCAAGCTTAACGAGTGTGCATGGAAACTTCACAATGCATGCTCATAACACAGTAATTTTTTTGAATTATTTCACCAAATTTGCAACATAGGCTTTTTGGAAGCCCATCTCATGATCTCTTTTGGGATCAAAAAATGAAATGACGGTGACTGAGTTCATGAGTGGGGTCCCATGAACCCCATGTTGAACATATGGAGCCAAAAGTCACAAAATGGCGAGATATTCACCTAAATTGAACCCCACCATTGATGCCATTATACAGCTTACCGTGATTTTCTTCAGTTCACGGTCAGCTTTTCAAAGTTCAGACATCTCCGGCTCCACGAAGATCACCATGCCAGTCTCCGAGTAAGTATGGGGTGAGGGTGCAGGAAGTGGGGTGCACAGAAATTTAGTGCAGATTGGGGAAGGGGGTGTCGTGACCATGAGGGACCATTTTCTGTGTTACGGGGAAAAATAGGACATCGCAGGTAGGTGTTTTTTATTACAGGTTTGCTTTATTCACACTGGGCTGGTGCTCCTAGTTTGCCACCGGTGTTTTTTGGGGACAGGAACTGAAGCCAATGGGGGATTGGGCCCCCTGTTGGTAAAGAATGTGTGTCTGTGTTTGGAGGGGCATGGTGCTGAGAGGGATTGGGCACCCCCCTCAGCAGACAAATAAAACAAGAGAGAACATTATGCTGATGAGGATTGGGCTCCCCCATTGGCAAACAAACTGGGGAAGGGGGCATGCCGACAAGGGGATTGGGAACCCCTGATGTCAGCATTCTAGGGACTGTGAGAGGAAGAGGGCATCAGTCATCACCATGTTTATTGAAATGTTTCAGCAGGCAAGGCACACCCTGGAATGACAGGGCACTCCCTCATTGCGGTGGCAAAATTATTTTAAGTTGGTGGCATGCTTCTGAACTGCTGTCATAGACAGTGTGCTCATTCATTGGTGCCAGAGACACCAGCCCAGAAAAGCAGCAGTGCCATTGGCCACAACACTGCTGCACTGCCACAATCTGATACTCCAACACGCTGCCAGATAACATAAAAATCAACTGGAAATGTTACCTTTATTAAATAAAATAAATGGCTTTGTTTTGAGATGCTTTAATAAAAAACACACAAATAATACATTCCTATGCATGTAACACTTTTCAAAGTTTCTTTTTTTTTTTATTTAGTTTATTTTATAACTTGGAAAAGTCAAAACATGATTGAAACATAACAGGAATGTTTACATCATTTAAGCAAACAATTTAAAAAGGAAGGTAGAAAGGAGAAAGCTGAGAAAACAACATCCCAAGGAAAAAACCTGTGGAATACTAAACAGAAGGGTCTACAAATATACCCAGCCCCCACCCCTAACCCCCACCCCGCGCTGTGGTGCCTAAATATTACACCTCATACAGTTACGGTATTGTACAGGTAGAAAAGATGTAATGGGCCACACAGAAAAAGAAAAAAAATAAATAAATAAAAAGAAGGAGAGGGGAAAAAGGAAGGGAGAACAAATATTACAGTAATGCTCTCCTCCCGCTCTAATTAGTGCAAAAGGGGGCATATTGAAAGATAGTAAAAGGTGTAGAGGAGCCCACACCCACTCCTAATCCAGTCATCAATTCAAGTAAAGGGTATATAATTTACCCCATTTAGTCATAAAAGAAGATTGATGACGGTTCACTTGCGCAATTAGATGTTCAACCCGGAGCGCAAAGGACAGTTCATGTAGCCACTCCATATATGTTAAGTTTGTTTGGTCCTTCCAATGCCTGAGCACTAGCTTTTTAACCGCCATTGATAATAATGCTAAGTGGTATCTTTTTTCTTTTACCGGAATTGCGGCATAGTGTCCAAGGATGCAAGTTTTAGGGGAGAATAATCCACGCAGTCCTAATATTGGGTCTACGGTTGATTCTATTTGTTTTCATAGAGGGGATACCAACTCACACGACCATAAGATATGTAGTAACGTACCCTCCTCTTTGTTGCATCTGGAACACATTGCCAAGGATATGCGTTTCATTTGTACCAGTTTAACAGGAGTGTAGTAAAGGTTATTTAAAATATTATACTGTGTTATCCTATATCTATCTTGGGTATGATAAATATATAAATCTCTCCATACATTCTGCCAGTTAATACTTTCGCCCAGGTAAAGACTCTGCCATATTTTAGCATCAACGACTGGTGGGACTTCTGGGAATGTATGCAGTATACTATACACTTTGGAAATGCTGTGCGGCTTATTGACTATTATAGAAATTTGTTGAAGGAAATCGGCCAATCGGGAGAGTTTAGTTTCACGCCCAAACACTCTGCTCAATAAGTGTGTTAACTGAGTGACTTTAAAAGCAGTTATTGCGGACATCTAAATTTTCCCAAAAATTTCCTCCACAGTTAATATACGGTCTGATGAGTAAAATCTGCCACTTTCACGCTCAGAGAGGTGTGGTATCCATCCTTTAGTTATCATAGAGTTACCGATCCATAAATTAGGATTTTCACAGATGGGTTGAGAAAGATCCAGGGTTGGAGAGACCTTATAATATCTAAAAAACTGTGAGATAACTTTAAGAGAGGTCCCGAGTGGCAAAGACTGGAAAATTTTTGGTGTATTTCTCTTCGGTATATAAAAAGGAGACATTGGAGCTATGTTATGGGTTTTAAGGAGCTCTAACTCCTCTTGCAACCATATTGGAGTATATACTTGACGGGTGCGGGAATCTGAATAAGATAGCCATTTCCCACACTTATGTAGGTGTGAGGCCCAATAATATAGTAGGAAATTAGGGAGACGGAGACCCCCATAGTCTCTAGGTTGAGATAACTTGTAGTAAGATTTTCTGACGGGTTTATTGTTCCAAATGAATGAATTAATTCTCTCGTGTATTCGTTGAAAATAGGATATTGGTAACCACATGTCCAGCATATTCAGGGGGTAAAAGATTCTAGGAGCACATTCATCTTGATGGCATTAACTCTGCCCAAAACGATAGGAAGTTTAGCCCATCTTATTAAGTCCTGTTGAATATCATGCCACAAATCGTCCAGGTTTAATTTTCGGATAAAGAAGTGGTTAAAGTAATGTGGATCCCTAAATATTTTATAGAACGTGAGGTCCACTTCATCCCAAAGTGTGCAAAATTTGAACTATGCGTAAATGGTTAAGGGAAAGATTTCGTTTTTAATATTCAGTTTGTAATTCGAGAATTTGCTGAAATCGTTGATTATTGTCAAAGCTTCTTTTAATGATGAAACTGGATTTGAGAGATGAAGGAGAATATCGTCCTGCAAAACTGAAATTTTGCAGTACGATTAACTACGGAATGCCAACAATTAATGGAGATGAATTTAACTGCCTGAGGAGGGGCTCAAGGTAAAGATTGAATAAAAGGGAGAGTGGACAACCCTGTCAGGTGCCTGAGGTGAGGAGAAAAATCAGATAGGATCCCATTGCAGTATAGCCTGGCTCTGGGTGAAAGTATAATGCTTGGATCCAACTAATGAATAAGGGTGAAAACCCATGGTTTGCAGTGTTAGCCAAAGAAACGTCCAGTCCACCCTGTCAAACGCTTTTTCTGCGTCAAGGGAAATCAGGGCCATTGGAGCAAGCGAGGATTTTTCTGAGTTAATAATATATTGAAGTTTACGATGGTGGTCTACCGGAGACCTGTTAGCAACAAAACCTATCTGCTCAGGGCTAATTAAAGAGGTCCAAACCATTTCCACCCTCTTGGCTAAAATTTTAGCGAGAATTTTAATATCGCTATTTAATAAAGAGATAGGATGGTAACTTGACGGAAGGTGTGCAGGTTTACCTGGCTTAAGGAGAAGAATGATGAGAGCTTCTGAGAGCGTTGGGCCTTGTGTGTTCCCTGAAAGCAAATATTGGTATAGGCAGAGCAAGCCTGGGGCTAGATCCTTAGCGAACTGCTTGTAAAAGTTTGAGGAAAGGCCGTCAGGACCAGGGGTTTTATTAGGAGCTAAATCTTTGATGACCAATAATATCTCTTGAATAGATATGGGGAAGGTTAATGACATTCGTTGCTCAGGAGAAAGGGATGGTAGGGGTATTGCTGCTAGATAATTTAACATCTCATTTGAAGTAGGGGTGGTGGTAGTTTTATTATATAATGAAGAAAAATAACGTGCGAGTATCGACACTACCTCTCTGGGGCGAGTCTTAATTTCCCCAGTGGAATCCTCAATCGAATTTATAAATCTAGAGGACTCTAATTTCCTTAGTTGCAGAGCCAAAAGGTGGCTTGCCCTTTCGCCCTGCTCAATGTATTTTGCACGGGATCTCAAAATGGCAAATTCGACTTTTTCTTGAAGCAAGAGAGAGTATTGATTTCTTAGATGCAGAAGTGTTTTCAAGGAGTTCTGTGATGAAGAAGAAGAGAGGGAGTTCTCAAGGGTTTTAATTTGAGACAGAAGTACAAAAGCTTTGGCCTCATTCTTCCTTTTGCGCGTGGAAGTAATCGAATGAATTCTCCTCTCAAATAACACTTTAATGCACACCATTCATGGTCAGCTCGTACAACTGAACCTTGATTATGGACAAAAAGGTCTGAATCAAATCTGATATTTTAGGCGCTTGTATTCGTCTTTCAGGAGTTGGTTATTAACGCTTAAGTGTGTCTCTACTATGGCTGTTGTCAAGTGCCATGTCCACCCATGCAATCGCATGGTCCGACAGAACTATAGGCTCTATACCGAATTATACATACCGTAAGAGAGAATTGCTAAGTAATATGTAATCTAATCTGGACCATGGTGTGAACCATAGATTGAAAAGTAAAAAGGCAGGCGGATGGATTTTGTAATCTCCACGGGTCACATAGCCAGTGAGATTGTGAAGTCTGAAGTGTTTTCTGGGCTATGGAAGCGGGGTTTAAGTAGAGAGTTAGATCTGTCTAAGTCTTGTGTGGGGGGCAGATTCCAGTCCCCACCGAGTATTATCGGAATGGACATAAAATCTCGTAGCTCATTTAGTAATGTTATGAGGAAGTCCGGGCTCCCCCCCACAGGGGCGTATATACTCCCTAATACTACATCAGTATGATCTAAGGTACCACATACTATCGTATATCTCCCTTCGGAGTCTGTAATAGTAGATTTAACTTGGAATGCAATTGAGCGGTGTATAAGGACAGCCGTTCCCCCTTTATTAGACGAGATACCCGCGGCAAAAACTTGTCCAAAACCTTTTCCGCAAGCTAATGGCTTCTTAGGTAGAAGATGGGTTTCCTGGATGAAAGCAATTTTGGATTGTAACAAAGCCAAGTGCTTAAGTATTTAGATCTCTTACTAGGTGTGCGGGCCCTCTTACATTCCATGTCACAAACTTGTTAAGATTATGTGCCATCGACCCCTATCTTGGTTTGCACAGCCTGTACCCTAGATAGCTTCAACTTATGCACCACAGCGCCCCCCCATAGTGATACTCCCTTACTAACTCATAATAGAGAGTCCATTGCATTTTATGAGTAGTTAAAACCCCAAAGTCATAGTCACGCCTCTCAAACTGAGAGGTTCTCGTAATAGGACTAACAATACAAATTAAATAGATACAAAACCCCTCCCTCCCTCCACCCAATTTCAACCCACTTGTAACTATATACAGCAAATCTCCCACATTTAATCCCCTTTAATAATCTTCTGATAATGACTAAATTTAAGGTTGTTACTTTTAAAGTCCTAGCACGTTCCCCCCCTCTCAGCCGTATTTAAGATAGCTCGACCAACATTGATCAAAATAAAAGTATAGGGCTGATAGCACCCTACGGCAACTACCCCCCAACAATTCCTGACAGGCTGAGAATTTGATTTCCCACTAATGGAGGAAATGAACTCCTTTGGGATGTAGGCTAGGAGATCCCCCCTACTCTCCAGTGCGATGCGGTTGGACGTGTGCCAATCCACTCCAGCCCCTCCTCCCCACCCCCAAGTCCATCATCGTGTCAGCCTTTAAGAGGTGAAAATCTTGATCACCTCACAACTCGAGGGCTCCCACACTTCAGGGCCTCTACCACATGAATGTGGTCAGAATATTAATTGAGACTGTGGAAATTGCAGGAGGATCCCAATGGCTAGGTCCGGACGAACAGAGTACCCAGTGTCCACCCAGATCTTATTGTTTTCAGAGAGAAAAGAAAAAAAAGGGGGATACAGTCTTTCTTTCTTATCCACGTTCATCCAAGGATTGATTTGATCCTTTGCAAATGAAAGTGATATTTGTAGATAAATATTAGAGATCTAATAAAGCAAATGAGCAGGTTTAAGGTTATATAACTTCATTCAGGCTATACTAATCGATCATTGTAATCGAGGTGTGGTGTTTCCTGGGGACTCTGATTTCAGAGGACTGAGATCTCAGTGGTGCAGCACAATATTAGTCCTCTCAGAAAATTGCCACTTTAAAACTAGGTTCCTCCCTGGGTACTTCTCGACACTGCCTGAAACCAGAGCGTCTTGACATCCCAACGGGGACCCTCGGAATGTGTAACGATCAGGCAGAACAACAAACTATGTACAAGTGTCCTCCTTTTTCCCCGTCCGCAGGTAAGAGCTGCAAAAATATAAAGATAGCTTATGGTGCTGTGTAGACATGCGCAGATGATGTAGGCCATGGCTTCTCGCCAATCCTGAAATTATACCCTTCCCAAGATCATTAATAAATATTGGTTCAGGAACTTTTAAATAGAGAGGGAAGTTTCTGAGCGAGATCCTCCTGAGCTTGGGAAATTGATTCGTAGGAATGCCATCTTCCCTCCAGCGAGACTTGCAAGCATGCAGGGTAGGTCATCCTGAACTTGATGCTGGCAGCAATCAGTTTACTGACCACCGGGTGAAAAGTGACGCCTCTGACAGGTTTCGAGTGGCAGATCCTGGGTAATCGTGGCTTTCCCTTCCCAGGAAATAGATTGCAACTCTTTCACTTTCAGCAAGATATGCTGCCGCTCCAAATAATTCAACATCTTAATAATTATGGGTCTGGGAGGAGCCGAATTTCTGGTTTTGGTCGAAGTGACCTATGTGCCCTCTCTATTATGTATGTTGAGTTGTGTGGTGAAGGTCCCACTATTTTTGAACAATGCTTGCACAAAAGTAATGTGTGAAGGGCCTTCTGCACCCTCTGGGAGGCCGTGGATCAGGACATTATTGCGCGGCTCATGTACCTTCAAGTCCTCCGCTTTCTGCTGTAGCTTAGCAACCTGCTGCCTTAGCTCGGCCAGCTCCGGTTAGGTTTATCCCTCCAGGACTCAAGTGAGTGAATCTGGCCTCATTGTCTGCAACTATGCTGTCTCGTGGTTGATATCTCACTCACGGAGGTTTTTAACTCTGGCGTAATTTCTAATAACGCTTCCTTGAAAGTTGTATTTCTTCCAAGAGCGCTCCTCAGAGAGCGGGTTGATACAGCGAGGCACTTAACTGCTTAGCTGAAGTTGTTGGTTGATGCTGCTTTGCTTTTTTGGTCTGTTTATCTAGTGAAACCGGCGGCATATGCTTGGGGAAGGCCGCCTTCATCTCCGCTTCCATACCGAGTTGTGGGTTTGTAACAGAAACGCTGAATCCTTGTAGGAGGTATCTTATATGCATAACTTCTCCTCTGTTCAGGTTGGAACAGCGATAAATGGCTAGTAGAAGGTTGAAATGTTACGATATATTGGAGGTGAAGTGGGAGCTTACAGGAGCCGTGGTTAGCCTGCCAGACACATCATGTGATCTCTTTTCAAAGTTTCATATGTGCTGTCTGTACTGAATGATCATTCTGTGGAAAGTGTTGAGATTCATTTAAAGAGAGATCTGTGTGTTGAGCTTTTGTTTTCCTTCCGTGGTGCTAACTGGAGACAAACTTGTATGTTTTTTTTTATTAAATTTTATTTTAGTAAAGGTTTGTAATCTAGAAGTGTTTGTAATGTATTTGTGTTTTGTTTTTATGTAGTAGGCTGATGTTTTACAAGTGGATGTGGTGGTGGTGTTTTATTGTTGAATGTGGTTTTGCTAATAATAGTAAATGACACCGTTTCTCTGACAGAGAAACAGTCAGAAATTTAAACTTGTTTAATTCATTGACTGAATTGTAAGTATGGTGATTCAGTGGTATTCATGCTGTGTAGCTATGTTTTTCTCTCCAGACTCTACCTTATAATGAAAGGTCTGATTGACTTCTGAATGTAGTCTTCAATTTTTTTTAATTTGCTGTGAAATCTGTCTTACTCAGCTATACACAATCTCCTCGCTAGCCCATTGTCACTAACCTAGGTAACACCACATACCTCAGAAAAGAAAAAAAAACTAATTTGTTCACACTGTGAGTTGAGTAGAAGGCAGTGGGGGAGCTTGAGCATGAGAGGGCAGGTGGTAGGTGCAAGTGGCTGAGGTGCTGATGTCCTGACATAGAAAAGGGAAGCATAATCTGCCTTTATCAGAATCAGTACATCACTTCATGTCCCACACACAGTACATGATATCCTATCACTGCAGCTGCTGCTGATTATTTCCAGCGCTAACCCAAAGCACTGCCTCCCACATTGGCTGTCATCACTGCCAACTGCTTATTCTACCTCTCTCTCTCTCTTGTTCTACTCCTTTCCTCACTCACTCCTCACTCTGGCTCTTTAGGTAAGATATCAGAAAAAATGATAATAACATAAACAAATTAAAATAAATAATAAATACGGTGGTAAGTGGAACAGCGATTTGAAAGGGAGGTAGTCAGGGGATCGTGAGAGCAAGCAGGCTGGAGGTAGGCATGAGTAACTGAGGTTCTGACAGAGAACAGAGATGACACATGATTCGAGTGTGATTTTAGTGTTACAAAATAAGACTAATATCTGTTATAGAAAAAAAATCAACCTGATGTCAAATGTTATGGGTATCGGCAGAGTGAGAGGTAGTTGGGGAGTATGGAGGTTGAGGTCTGGAAGAGGCAGATTACAGCTTTTCTGCTATCGATTTCTTTCAATGGACTCCAAGTCAAATGTCTATGCAAATTTTGAAAAAAAGGAAAAAACCAAAAACAAGCCTTTCCAATTGATCCTGATAGTGTTTATGAAACTTGTTGCAGAAAGTGATGTAGGAAATAGAGTGTGTTGTTTCAAGAGCTACTGCTCATGATGTGCTGTCAAACAGTTCATGACTTATTAAACCAATGGGAACCTAATGTAAACTATTTGAAAAAACAGAGGCACTTTCAAGAGTGTGTTAAAAAAGATTCAATCATTTGAATTTCGCTGACCAAAGATCACTATGACATTTTTCAGAACACTGACGGACTGCCAATCTATGGATATGCAGCAATCAAAAAACTTGCACAAACGAGTGTGTGCAGACTTACAAATAACACGTTAGGCTGAAATAAATGTTAATCTATTAATCTCATAATTCTGACATTTGAAAAAATATATGCAGAATAAATATTTACAATCCATTACTTGATGTTTCACCCCCATCCCCCTGCACGTGAATCTCCTTGTACTTTTAAATAATAAACGACAAATCACATTCAGTTTTCCATTTTTAAATTCTGAATGAAAACATGCTTCAAATGAAATTACAATTGATTCTGTCTGTATTTGTGAGTTCGTTGAAAGCAGTCCTGGTCTTGGATCGTAGCAGGGTGTAATACTCAGCATTAATGCAGCAGACTATCTCTTTCTCACAAATATTCTGGGTCTACATCAACAGACAAATACAATATCTAATCAGTGCAACAATTCCTCTGATTGTAACAGAACAATTAAAAAAATTAAAAACACAACTGAAATATTAGAAAGCATCACATCAGTAAATCCTGTCAAAGCACTTTATTGAGTGCACTTCAAGGCATTCCAACACAACATGACCACCTGTCAGACTTCACCACAGCACATGTTCCCACCTCAAATCCTGATTGTATAATGGAAATGCTGAACAGATGAACAGAGGTAAGAAAAGCTTAGAATAAATGTTTTATTCACAACTCTGCACAGTCTTAGAATAAATATCACACTGCTCACAGCATGACAGTTCAAAACATAATGACCCCATCCACTGGCCCTGTAAGGTGTTACAAAGAAATGCAGTGTCTAAAGTACAACCCTGGAAACTCCTACATGGTACACATGCCCCCACCCCCATTGTACTGCCTTAAATGTCCAGAGAAGTAAAGGGACATACATTATTTTATGTATTTATTAATTAATTTATTTTATTTGTTTATTGATTTATTTTGCAATGTATGTACCCAGAATAGCTTGGCTTAGTTTTGTGCAGTTCTTCCACTGCACCCAAAACCATTTTACAATACAGGTGTTTGTGTGTGTGTGTGGGGGGGCTGCCCTATTCTGCAGATGGTGAGATTCAAAGTGGGTAATCACATGAGTAAGGGGCAGCTGTGGAATGAACTTCAGATCTGGCACAATATCATATACAATTTCAGACATTGCAAACAGTTCTCAGAAAGAGTTCTATATTCAGAGAACTGTTTCCAAGAACTGTTACAGATGCCTGAAACTGTATCTTAGATATCTAGATACATAGATGTAGTTGGCAGATAAGGACTGCTAGGCCCATCCAGTCTGCCAATTTAAGCTGCCTAACGAAGTGTCCAGTGATCATATCTAGTCATTGGCTTTAACTTTTTCTTCCTAGCTCTATTATTCCTTTGTTATGTCCCATGCATGTTTGATATCCGCCACTGAATTGGCTGCCACCACCTCCTGGGGCAGGCTATTGCAGACATCTACCACCCTTTCCATAAAAAATAACTTACTGACATTTCCCCTTATGCGGCCACTCCCTCAATCCCATGTCATGTCCTCTTGTCCTGGCACTATTATTAATCTGGAATATTAGGCAATCACCCTTCCTGGCTACAATGTCTTCCGGGTTGATCATAAGTCCAAAAAGGTGGAAGTGTGCCTATATCATGAAAGACACTTTCCGAGGACACCCCATTGATTCCAATCTTCCAGGAATCACCTGCTCAGATTCTTCCCATCAGACTTCTATTAGGCGCCCACAATAAGGCCCTCACAGTTGTCACTGTTTACATACCTCCTAAAGAACAGGGACCTGGTCTAACCGCTGTCCTTGACTTTGTCAAATCCCACCCATCGTCTCTGAAATCATCCTTCTTGGTGACTTTAACATTAATTGGCTCTCAGCTGAATGTGGGTCATTTAAGGACTCCATTATATCAGCTAACCTGACTCAAATGGTTAACTATGCAACCAGAAAGAACTACAGAACTGGGACCTGCACCCTACTCAACTGGATCCTAACCAACCACCCCTCCCGGATCACGAAAACCTCAGTCCTCCCCGACTCACTCAGTGACCACTCTTCCATCAGCTGTACCTGGTCAAACAAATTCTATAAGCCCCCTCCAAAAATCATCACCAGCAGAGTCCTACCCCGTGGTCAGCTACCCCACCTCAAATCACACCTCAGTCTGCAGGACTGGTCCCCCATCTTCAAGGCAACAGATACTAATACTGCACTGGAGCAATTTATTCACATTTTCAATGAAGCCTGTAATAAATTTGCCCTCTCTCAAAAGCATAAAGTTAAATCGCTTCAGTAACCCTTGGCTGTCAGGAGACCTCCTAAAAAACTTAAATCCAGGGACCACCTCTGGGAACTGGCTAGAAACTCTAGTAAGCAACTCGATATCCAGAATTATAAACGGGCATGGAATGACTGCACCAAATCCATTCGGCAACAGAAATCTGACTACTATGAAAATGCCCTCACTAACTCCTGGGGAAATGGGAGGGATTTCTGGAAAAACATTAAAGAGGTCACTGGGAAGCAGTCAAAATCCACACCGAGCATTCTCAACATAAATGGGCACACTACACTCGACTCTAAAACTATTGCGAACACTTTTAACATCGCTTTCACTGACCTTAGCAGTGTTCTCCCCTCCAACTTCTTCCAAGACGTGTCAACTCCCATCCCCCCAACTCCTCCACCCACACCTGTCACCCACCTTTCTACTTTAAAGCACTAAAGAAACATCAAGTCCGAAACTACATTGCCAAAGCCATCAGCAAATCTAGAACAAGCAATGACACACTTGACCTCAAGCTACTGGCCCTAACGCTTGAAGAGGTACTTGGGCCCCTCACCAAAACCTTTAATCTCTCTCTTTCCTCTAGCCAATTCCCAGACAAATGGAAAATGGCCACTGTTACCCCAATTCACAAAAGTGGTGATAAGGCTGACCATGCGAACTTCCGCCCTATCTCCATTCTGCCTCCCCAATCGAAGGCACTGGAACGTATAGTAGCGGACCAACTTACGAGCATCTGGACAATTATAATATTCTCTGTAAACAGCAACATGGCTTTAGAAAAGGTCATAGTACATCCTCTGCCTTACTCAAATTCACCAGCTCCATTCACAGCTCCCTTGACAATGGACAACTAACTGGTGCTATTTTCATCGACCTGACCAAAGCCTTGATACTGTCCACCACTCCCTCCTGCTGAGCTCAACTAAAAATGCTGGTCTCTCCAATGATTCAATCTCTTGGTCTCAAGCTATCTTGAAAACCACACCCAGCATGTAAAAATTGGAGATGTGCACTCTGATTCAAGACCTGTCCTCTCTGGAATCCCCCAGGGTTCAATACTGGGCCCCCTACTCTTCAGCCTGTTCCTTAGCACCCTACCGGACTCCTGCACTGAACATATCACCCTGTATGCCGATGATGCAGTAATTCTTGCCACACACCAGGACCCAAAGAAATTGCAAGAAAATCTCCAGCGCAGCTTCTCCTCGGTTGAGAATTGGCTCACAAAGCACAAACTGATCCTTAATCAAAAAAAAACAAAGGCCATGATCTTCAGCAGCTCCCATAATAAACATAAGCACTTCCAACTCTCCGTTATCACCAGACAAGGTGCCGGACTGGAACAGGTCAAAAACTTTAAATACCTCGGGATCACCCTTGACCCTCACCTCTCCTACACTGCCCACATTGACCATGTCGCCAAAGCTGCTAACTCCCAGCTAGGCCTGCTATTCCATCATAGGAAACACCTGACACCTGAAGCCCTCACTGTCGCTGTCCAGAGCTCCATCATATCCATCATTGATTATGGCATTATCATTTACGGCTCTGCTACAACCACTGCACTCAAACGTGTATCCACCACCCTCAACAAGGCCTGTCGACTTGTCACTGGCTCCCAACACCTAACTCACACCTGTGACCTCTATTCTCAAACTGGATGGTTGAATCTTGCCAATCGAATAAAACACCAAACTTGTATTACTACTAAGAAAATCTTGCTGGGTCTTGCTCACCCGGAGTCTGTGCCCTCATACAACCAAGAATCCACACCCGTCATACCAGGGGATCGAAACCTCAGCTTCTGCAAGTCCCGCATTGCTGCACAACACAGGGCCAAAGATCCTTTGCTTACCAGGCCACTAGTTGGTACAACAGTCTTCCCAGCGACATCTCATCTTCTTTATCACTCAGCACTTTTAAGACTCGTCTCCGCCTAACACTGACTGCCTCCAACCTCTGTGACTGTTGTGGCTAAGCATATCTTTTGGTTCCATAGCTGAAGATGCCCTTTTGGACCCACATATACTCCTGCACTTTGCCAGCACCCCCTTCCTATCTTTACCTCCCCTGCTGGCCCATGACAAATGCCACCCGGCTGCACTACCTCTATTCTTATCCGCCTTCCACCTCTCCTCTGTCTGCCCCCCCCAACCTACCACCCCTTCTCTCCCATCCACTTAGTCTCCCTGATTTCACCCTCCTCCTTTCCCTTTCCCTTCCCCAAAGTTTCACCTTATTGTTCTTTTTTCATCTACAAGACTATGTGTTGTTCTTTTTTTTTTATTTTATAAACTGTTATCTTTGCTTAGGATTGTCTCAATTGTACCAATGATGTGGAACTTTTGTAAAAGAGCCTTGGCTCAAAGGTATTTGTAATCCTAGAACAAATAAATAAATAAATAAATAATGTTGTCCTCTTCCACCTTGTTAATGCCTTTGAGGTGTTGTACTTGAATGTTTCTATCATATCACCTCCCTCCCTCCCTCCTTTGTTTCAGAGTGTACAAATTGAGGTCCCTGACTCTCTCCTCATAAGGCTTGTGATGAAATCCCTTCACCATTTTGGTTGCCCTCCTCTTTATCATCTCTGTTTTGTCAATGTCCTTTCTAAGGTGTGGTCTCAAGAACTGTACACCATATTCAAGGTGAAGTCTCACCAGGGTCTTGTAGAGTGGAACTATTACCTCCCTCCTTTGGCTTGTGATTCTCCTTCCAATACACCCCAACATCCAACTGGCCTTTTGCACCACCTTTGCCATCTGCCTAGCAGCCTTCAAGTCATATTATTATGACCCCCAAGTCCCTCTCCTCCTTTGTTACTGTCAGCAGCCCCCTCAACCTGTAACTCATCCCAGGGTTTCTGCTCCCCATATGCATGATTTTGCACTTCTTTTAGCTGCCATGCACCTGACAATCTCTCCAGCAGTTCCAGGTCTTTTCCATCCTTTTCATCCACTCTGAAGTATCCACCCTGTTGCAGATCTTGGTGTCATCTGCAAACAGGCAGTCCTTTCCCTCCAGTCCATCTGCAATGTCACTGATGAAGACATTGATGAAGACTGGCCCCAGAACTGACCCCTGAGATACCCTACTGGTCACCTCCCTTTCTGATATATCTGATATAGACTTGCACTTACAGTAGTCAAACTTTTACTGTTACCCAATATGCTCTGGGTAAGTGAGGAGAAGGAATGCTAGTGTTTTTTCATTCAGCATGTTGATGCATGTACCTTTCATAAAGAATGAAGTGTTGTGTGCTGTAAGAAATGTATCTCAACACAACCCCCCACCCCATCACCACCACCACCACCACAAAACCACGCACACATCAGATACATTCCAAATAAAACAATCTGATTTGTTTCCTTCTTGCTTTTTCTACATTGCCATTAACATCATACCTGCAGGTTGCAAGTGTGTATCTGTGTATGTGTGAAATGTTATGATTACTTCATAGATATTTCTGTATGTGTATAATAGTGGGATTCTATTACTAAGAGTAGGCTTCCACACCAATCACTCTTCAGGAAGCACATACAGATGGGGTACCACAAACCTCCCCCACATGGACCACATTTTTCTTCATTTATGTCATGGAATGGTGCAGCCATCTGCTGTCCTAAATATTTATGATCACCATGGAAAAAGCAGTGCAGAGTATGTCAATGGTGTGATACTCTCATCTGAAATTACCTAATAATTACTGGCCAGCAATTTGTTCTATGGGCTGAGCCAGTTGCTATTTGCCGTAATAACTGGCTGGTTATTACAACATTCATGCGCACAGTCACTCAGTCGATGACGCTTGCTGGTTGGATTATGTTCGGCTTGAGGCGGCTAAACTCTCTACAAACATGGCGGTCTGCCTTCGGCCACGTGGAGCCCCGAACAAGACGCGCCCATCCTTTTTTTTTATTTGTTTCATGTATCTGGTTGATCCAGCCTTTTCCCCAGCAAAATATCTGGTTGATCCTGCTGTTTGTCTATTTCGGGACAAAATGACTAGAGCTACAAGGGAGCATAGCGTGCCAGGGAAGCATGGTAGACACGATCAGGTAAGAGACTAGCTATAAAGTATAAACAAAATGGAAACAAAAAAGAACTATGTTAAGGAAGGGAGGTAGAGGGTAGAAGACATATGAAGTCAGAGATTGTGTGTGTGTCTGTTTGTAAGAGAGAGAGAGAGAGTGTGTGTGTGTGTGTGTGTGTGTGTGTGTGTGTGTGAACACTGAACTCAAGCAGGAGAAAAATTGCTGACCTTTTATTATAAAAAAATAAAAGATGGTGAAGTGTGTGTCATATTCGAATTTAATGCTCACCCTTGGTGTGGGATGCTTTGATAAACCCATCGGGCTTTGCCCTTTGGGTTTATGTAGCATCCCACACCTTGGGTGAGCATTAAATTCTCATAAACACACTCTCCATCCTTTATTCTCTATTTATCAACCATACTGAAGGTTTTATCCTGAGTCACAATTTCTATGAAATAGGTAGATCCAGTCCACAAATATGTTAATTAAGAAACAGCCAAACTGTGTGTGTT
This sequence comes from Neoceratodus forsteri, assembly GCA_016271365.2. Lineage (NCBI taxonomy): Eukaryota > Metazoa > Chordata > Ceratodontiformes > Ceratodontidae > Neoceratodus > Neoceratodus forsteri. The sequence goes on from CM057452.1 coordinate 776,655,209, forward strand.
GAGTGACAGTCTCTGTTTCTAGAACTTTGCTACTGGTGCTGCAATGTTGGACACCATGGAACTTTTGCTATTGTACTGCCAGTACTGTTTACATTGAAAATAACAGCCCCTGATTGCTGCTACAATGGTAAAAAATCTTTATTTTTGTTTATTTTGTGTTTAAAGCTCTGCAGTACCATATAATGTATCCCCTAACCTCTCGCCCCCCCCTTCCCAACATACACAGCTATGCACACAATGATCTCACATAACAAATAAGATATTTGGGATGAAATTGTGCTGCATATACTTGAATCAGACATGCAAAATTATTATTATTATTTTTTTTTTATTTCCTGGTTGATTTTCTAGTGATAACATACTATTTTGATGAACCACAGACAAAGATCTTTGCTCAAAGGTTGACTTCTCTCCCTTTCAGACAACATAACTCTGATAACATGCAAACTGGGACCATTAAAACATTTGCTGGAATAAGAGATATTTGCACATGTATAACTAATGGAGGATATCATAAATATTAGGAGTGACAAGATTTCAGTGTTACCGCCATTCAGCTTCGGACTGCAACTGCATGAAAGGCACAAATAAAGACACAACCAGTTCTTGCTACCTCTGTTCTGTCACCCTCAAGCATCCTTAGAATGTCAATTCGCATAACGGTACACAATGACAGTACATGAGACAAACAAATAACTAAAAATAAGCAAATGACACAGTGTTAGATTGGCTATGTGTTTGTTAGAATATTTCCATGTAAAAAACACAGCTTATATTTCATAACTGAATTCCTGTCCCTTTTAAGGAATAGTAAGGGAATAGCCCCTGTAAAGCCAAACAGAATAATTAATGTTCATACCCTGACACTAAGCAAACTCCAGTCTGTCATCTGACTGGTAATAGAAGTTCATTAACCCACAGATAGCAGCACTCTCCCTTGCCGTCTGTCTTTGTTAGTGTGTATTCAGCCTACAGGATCAACCAGATACATGTTATATAAATCAAGGCACCGTAAGTAAAACATTGTGATCTTTTGTGAACATGTTATCGGGCTTGCCTCATATTGAGGTGGGGCCCATCTTAGGTGGAAATTTCCCTTTAAATAAAACTATTAAACAGAAACCAATTAGGTACAGGTGACATTAACAAGAACTAATCAGATAGACTGCATATATATTTAAATGTTAATGGAATAGAGTAAGATTAATGCATGTCAAACACATTTGATGGACTTGAGCAAAGAAATAAATATTTAATTTGAGATGGGATTCTATGATAGGATAAACAAGATTTAAAAAATTGGTAATGAATAAGCCTCCCTGTCAGATATCAGATGACCTAAAGGTGCATAAGCAATGTGAAAAGTAGGTAAGGAGAGCCAGGGGGATACTGGGATAAATAGGAAGGGGCATCACAGGTAGAAAAAGGGAAGTGGTTATCCCTCTATACAGACAGTTGGTGAGACCCCATCTGGAGTACTGTGTGCAGTTTTGGAGATCTCATCTATGCAAGGACATATACAGGATGGAAGCAGTCCAGAGGAGGACAACTAAAATGGTGCAGGGTCTGCAGCAGAAACCAAATAAAGAGAGACTGAGAGAGCTTAATATGTATACTGTTGATGAAAGGAGGGACAAGGGGACCTGATAAAAACCTTCAAGTACCTCAAGGGAATCAACAAAGTCCAGGAGATTAACATCTTTCAGAAAAAGAGATGTGTAAGAACAAGTGGGCACATTTTAAAATTAGAGGGAGAGACGGCTCAGGGGTAATGTGAGGAAATGTTTTTTCATGGAGACAGTGTTGGATACATGGAATCGCCTTCCTGAGGAGGTCGTTGGGTCTAAAACAGTGGGGGAATTCAAACATGCATGGGACAGACCAAAGGCAATTATAGTGGGGGGTTGCAGGAAGTAGGCTGTTGGTTAATTAGAATCAGCAGCTTATCCAGCAGGTAGGGAAATGGGCAGACTGGGTGGGCCAAGTGGTCCTTATCTGCCATCAGAGTCTATGTTTCTAAGTTTCTATAACAAACAAAAACACTCCTGCCCCCTTGCCAGCTGACAAATTTCCTGTGATTATTTATTTTGAGGGAAACCAACAGTAATCTGGAAAATGATGAAATGCAGCATCATATTATTTTTTTGTTAAGTTTGTTACCTTTGAAACAGATACAGAATAACTTTCTGCACTTTGAAGATCTCATAATTCAGTGCTACAATGTTATAAAATAATGTTACAAAACCTATACAGTGCTGCTTTTCATTGCCCAAGTAGAGGTATGAAACTGTGCATATTTTTCAGATAATGTACTATATATGAGGCATAGTAAAATCAGCATTGTCTTGTTACACACACTGCTCTGGGTACAATGTAGTTAGTAGCCAGGCAAATCTTTCTGTTGTCATTTCTACTAATTTTCCCATACCGAAAAGAAATGCCATTTCATGGTAGTATACCTGCAGCCACATTTGTTAGGCTACTTTTCAATCAAATATGAAAAGCCACTTTTCAGTACAAAGTGTTAAGGAGCATTTGTGTGTATATGTGTAATAGTGCAAAGGAAGGGAAGACACTGATGTGAGGATTTTCTTGTGGCTCTATGAGAGTTGACTGCCTATCACTGGCTATTGCCTAATGTTTGCTCTAACTAGCCTTCCAATTGTGACTGGGCTCTGGCTTCTGCTTTCTCCTTTATATGTCAGGGAATGTTTGTGTTTTTTTTGAGTGATTCTTTTCTCCCCATTGTAAATGTAATCTGTGTGCCAGAGAGCTGTATCTTTGTATGAAGTCATCATGTGTGGTGCTGCTCACTGGTTATTTCTAATTGAAATATTTTAATTAGTGGCACTTTTCACTTTGTAACAACAGAATCAGTGTTGCAATCTTGGTCAGGGTTTTGAACAAGGCTATCAGGACATTCTCTGTCTCATGGGGCTTTGGGACATGACCCATCAAAGTGCAGTGTATTCAAAATTTCCCAACCACAAGTATAACAATGATTCTGTGCTACAACATTATTCTGTATCTTTTTTCTGGTCAGATGTGTTGATTCTTAGATCTGGATATTAAAAAAATGAAAAATAAAATCTACATTTTTTTCTCTTTTTTTTTTGCTGTGTTCTTGTCATCCCCTAGTGCCAGGATGGTTTGGAATTTTCCTCTGAAATGTTTAGGGTACAAAGGTCTTGGGCCACCATGGTGCCTTTTACTGATTTGGGGAAAATATTTGCATCCATTCCAAAGTCATAAGGATTTGAAATTTCAGTTCTGAGCATGCTAAGTATAATTTTTTGGATTGCTGTTTGGAACAAAAAAAGAATTTGGTCTATATGAAAAAAAGATATGTTTTTGTATGGCGGCAATCTTTTTTCACGAGAAAAAAAAATATTTTTTTTATATGGGTGCCATCTTGTTTCCACTTTTTCAAAAGCATTTGTTTTGGAAAGCCATAAAAATCAGATCCTGCAGAGACACCAAGATATGTATCTTGCTATTTGAGACCCCGTTTGAGTGAGATTTAGGGTTGATAACCCAAGGTAACAGCCCAGGCCTGATTTGAGAAGACTCAGGAGAAGTGAAATCATAATGATTTTTCCTTTCGCTACCTCTAGGGTAGAGGTGGAGTGATATGATTGGGAACCCTAACATCACATTTCCCTACTTTTGTTGGTTTAATCTGAACCCTCGCTGGTGCATTAACAAATTGTTTTGCAAATAGATATATATATACACACACACAATGGGGATGAGACATATTCTAGTGAGATAAAATAAGTTATTTTCACCGCAGTGAAATAAATCCTGATGACATCAGCAGAGTTAAAATACATGTCATTTATTACACCCCAAACCTGTACTAAACCCACACAAAGCCATGCAAAGCTGTGCAAATTGTACATTTTGCAACAATGAGGCCCCATTGTATAAATAGGATACATGATGTGCACTCATGTGATATGGGAAATATATTCAGTCCTGTACAGTGACTTCTGAAACCTCACTCGTGGCTTCACCACTCCTGAGAATTCAGCGGTCACTCTAAAGGAGTGAATATATTTTCCATATCACATTCATGCCAATCATATATCATATATATATATATATATATATATGTATATATATATATATATATATATACATATGGCATTATAGTGCCCCTATACTTAGCTTTGTGATGGCTGCTCAATGTTGAACCCCAATTTTTTACATTCATAACTCTGGTGTCATTTGCCAAAATAGCATAACATTTGGCATGCCCAGTCAGGCTGTTAGAATCTCAAGATGTGAAAAGTTTTGTGATGGTATCTTGTATGGTTTTCAAGATAGGGAGCACTGAAAAAAGGAAAATAAAATTAAAAAAAAAACTATACTTAACATTGCATATTTTGTGTTCTAACCTGCAGCCCAGATGGTGTGGAATTTTTACATGAATTTTCAGGTTTGAAGGGGCCTGTGCCAAGGGTGTGCCTTTTGAAGGTTTGGGGAAAAATACTACATGATTTTACTTGTTACAATGATTTTTCAGTTAATGTTGTAGTACAACCAGTAAAAAAAACTCTTACAAGTGCTTATTTTCATGATTTTACCTCTCATGCTGAAACAAACACCGATCATGAGGGTGGCCATTTTTTTCTACTTTTAAACTAACAAACACTGAAAATACATAAACCTGATCTATTAAGAAAACAAACACATGAACCTAGATAAACGGGACCCATTTAGCTAAAGTGTTCATTTTTTTTAAAATAGCCACAAACACCATCTATGGGCATCCCAATATCCAGGGTTCTCAGCTTAGCTAGAGGAGATATTCACCTGTATTCTCTGTATGAGAACAGCAGGACTTTCTAGAGTTCCACAGCTAGAAGTCATGATATGGGTTACAGTGAGATCAGTGAGATGCCAATCCCAATTCTCTCTTTGTACCTCTTTGTCAGTTAGTCTATCTATCTATCTATCTATCTATCTATCTATCTATCTATCTATCTATCTGTCTGTCTGTCTAATTAATTGCATTCATTAGGCAGATCAGGGTGTTGACTCCTGGTACCCCCCCCCCGGGTGCCTGTCTGCACTTCCCAGTATTCATTTATCTTTATAATTTATGATAAGTGGACCAGAGTGCCCACACCTGGTACTGCTTCTCATGACCCCCCTTCAGCTCACCCTCCCCCATTGCCATAAAACTATCCCAAGACTGGGGTGCCCAATTACCAGTGTCAGATATGATCTGAAATAAGTAAAACTGTTCCTTAATAACCTTTTTCTTAGAGCTGTAAATAGAATATGATCCCTTCCAAACTGACTCCCACCAAACTGCCACTCAGCACTGACCACCTTAAAAGGCCCACATCTCCAAACATCTTCACTCACCTGAACATGTTTCAGTATAGATCTCCTCTCTGAGTGCATCTTACTGGTGGAACTGGTGATTGCCGTATAAGAAACTAAGGTATGGGCAGTTCAATATATTTCAATGGGGTTTTGAACTTTGATGCAGAACTTCATCATTTTTACATATTTTAACCACAAATTTTCAACATGACGTGTTTGGGACTCCACCTCACGACCAATGGCAGTAGGATTATGCAAATCAGGCTGGAACACAACTTCATAGTCACTTGGCAATATCACATTTCAAGTAGGATTTGAACATTTTCACCTTCCTCATTCATAAGGTGGGATCATAAGACAGCTATGTTGAAAATTTGGGGAACAATATGTAAAAATGGCAAAGTTATGCATGCACGTTGAAATTTTTCTATGCTCACTTATAACTTTGGTAATTGTAAATATTTTGATGCCAAAATGTCAACATAGCCAGTTTTTCACACCACCTCAGGAATGTGACAGCTGTCATTTGTTTTAATTCCTGCCTAAAATGTGTTTTTGCACCTGTGGCAGGAATGAAGTCTCATTGGCGTGAGTGCCATTTTGGAAGTGATTTCAATATATTTTTACCTACCAGGTTCATGAGGTGGTGCAATAAGAAGTCTATGCTAAAAAGTTGGTGTACAGATATGATAAAATGCCCATGTTATGACTGAACATTGTATTTTATTTTAACATTCACTTATACCTTCTCTAATTTTCAATATTTTGACTCCAAACTTTCAATTTAGCCATTTTTCCACACCACCTCATAAACATGACTGGTGTAATTTTTTTAAAACCTGGATCAAGATGTGCATTTCAGTCAGTATAATATAAATTGTACATGTCATGTTAATAAGTTAAATCATAAAATGAGTATCTTGAAAATTTGGGGTCAAAATAAAAACAAATACTATAACAGTTAATAAACCTTGGCCCGGATATTCAAACTGTGCCAGGCTGTGGTGCAAGACTGGGTACAGCTCAACTTTGTTGTGCAGGGGTGTGGCCTGGGTGATATTCAATGGAGCTGCAGTATGGTGCAGCAGCTTTGAATATCACACCCTGACCACACCCACTGTGCATGGCGCAGTGGCACTGTGCCAGTGCAAGTGGCCAGAGTGGAGCATGGAGATGTGCTAGTGCAAGTGCCATTGTGCCATGCACAGCACCTGTGATATTCAAAAGGGGGCATGCAAATGGGACCATAATTTATGCAAGGCGCATAGGGGGCCATTTTCATCTCATTATGGACTCATTTGCATGCCATTAGCATGCAGGTGTGCTGATCTCCGATGACTTGTGCCTGGCAGCAGCTGTTAGGGACCAACACCCCCTGCAGCCCAATCATGGGAATTCGTGTAAAATAAAAAAAAACCCTTCCAATATCCCTGGTAGTCCAGTGAACCTCTATGTGCCCGATTGCAGGCATTGGTATAGTCCCCCCCCATGTCCAATATCCCTGGTGGTCCAGTGGACTGATCGCCACCTGATCACGGGCATCTGTAACACATAACAGACCCCTACTACCCTGGTGGTCTAGTGTCCCCTCTCCACCCACCACTGAGCCCACCGCCCTCCCCGTCAGCGGCGGGCAGCAGCACCCGCCTGCCACCCACGCCACCGCGGCTGACAGCTCAGGAGGGCTGCATGCCCATTAGTTCACAGCATGAGCCAATAGGCATGCAGCCCTTACGCCTCTCAGTCCAGATATGTGAATGATTCATTTACATATCTGGACTGAAATGTATATATGGGCTGCGCCCGTTGGCTCATGCTGATGCAATGGCGTGCAGCCACCGAGCAGTCAGTTGGTGGATGGCAGGGTGGCAGGCGGGTGGGGTGCTGCCGCCTGCCGGCTGATGGGGGGAGTGGGGCAGTGGGGCTCAGTGGGTGGGGAGAGGGTACACTAGACCACCAGGGTAGTAGGGGTCTGTTATGTGTTACAGATGACCATGATTGGGCTGCGATCGGTCCACTGGACCACCAGAGATATTGGACATGGGGGGGACTATACTGATGCCCGCGATCGGGCACATAGAGGTCCACTAGACCACCAGGGATATTGGAGGGGGGACTATACTGATGCCCATGATCAGGCACATAGAAGTCCACTGGACCACCAGGGATATTGGACGGGGGGATTTCACTCCAGGGATGCCTGCAATGGGGCATGGGGGCGCCACCAGGTGTGGCAGGAACTCTGGTGGCCTCCCACAGGTGGCAGCTGCGTGTTGCACCTGCTAATGCACCAGCTCACCTGTGGGTGGCCATCACTTGTTCCTTTTTTTTGGCTTAACTTTGTGCAGGCAAGGTAGGGTTGCACATGCATGACTCTGCACATCCCAGGCTGAATATCGGGCTGTGCAGGTTATGCATGAGGCACGCCTTACCTGTGCCTGCATACATTACTGATGCACTCTGCCATCGGGATTTGTGCGGTGTATTTTTTCCTTTAATATCATGCCAGGGCACATCAGTGGGTTGTGCATGGTGCAACACTGTTGCGCCATGAGCAACCCTTTGAATATCTGAGCCCTGTGTGTAGTGCCAGTCTTGATCCCAGCAGGCATGCTTTGTGATCCTGTGTCACTAAACTGAGTTCAGCAGTGAGCTCAGAGCCCAGCTGGATGGGGTAAGGGTGGGGGATGGCACTGTTATGTCACACCATCCCAGACAGGAACCTAAAGGAGCAGTGTTGTCTGCATGGACCCATGTTTTATATAGTAGACAATTGTTCCTTGGCATAGGGCCCTGCACCTCTCTACCCATGGGTGGCAGATGGCACTGTGTGTTGGCTCACAGATGCACTGTTTGCCCTGTGCAACTGAATCTCTGGCAACATGGAAACTCAGGAACACAGGGCCATGCACTTCTGAAACCCAACAGACAGCCCCATGAATTTTTCACATCTGTCACTCCATGGAAGTGTGGAAACTTCCCTTATGCAGACATCATTTAATAATAGCAGCTCTGCTACTAATCTGCAAAAACTAGATGTTCTTTATCACCTTGCCCTACAATTTATAACTAATACACTTTTCCAAACCCACCACTCTGTTATGTATTCTTTAGTAGGCTGGACATCACTGGCCTCTGTAAGGATGCTCTATTTCTGTACCTGGGCCAATAAACATTGATGAATGAGATACCTACTTATATTACAGCCCAGTTCCAGCATTTCAGCAGCTGCTACTCCCTAAGGAAAAACACCAGCATCCTGCTAGTTGTGCTCAAATTCTGCACCCACTATGGTAAAGCAGATATCCAATATGGCATTCTGTCAGCTTGGAACAAACTTCAAACATGGCTAAGGCTCAACAAATTAGTATATTTGAATCTCTTAAAATCCATAGCCAAAACAGATGTCCAGGAAATGTGCCAATGCTTTCTGAGTTAGCATTTCCTCAAAGGTTTTACTTTATATATGAGCACTTATGTCCATTCCTTGATTTCTCTTCCCTTACACTTGCATGTCTATTTCTGCCCTTATAATGGTATAAATGATATGTTCCAATATGTAAAGCCTATAACTCTTTGTAGGTGTATATGCAATGTTCAATATGTAAAGCCTCTAACCCAGTTAACACAGTATGCTTTCTTTATTACTCAGAGTGTATGTATCAGGTTATCTTTTTTACTGTCTTTTGTTGTTACTATCAAACTTTGCATTCTGTACTTGTATTATGTTGTCCTTGACAGGACATCCGTGTAAATATGCCCTAGACAGCTTCTGCCAGTGAGCTGGCAGAGAACACCAGGGCAAAGGAGCTGCTTTTGTGATTGGACTTCTCTACTGGGACTAAAGAAGTAGAACTCTACTACTGGGACCTTCAATGTAGGGTAAAAAAAATACTGTGTTTGTCTGAATTGGCTGAAGTGAATTGTTATCTGTGCAGATATATAGGTGTTAGTCTCAGGTGACTGAAGGGGATTGTTAACTGTGTAATTTAACTAAGTGTGAAATATCTGTTAAATAGGGGGAGTAGCTTAGCTAGAAGGAAACCAGGTTAAAGTCAGATTGAAACACTGCCCTAGATAACTTCTGCCAAAGAACTTACAGAGAACACCAGGGCAAAGGAGCTGCTGTTGTGACTGTACTTCTCTACTGGGACTAAAGAAGTAGAACTATACTACTGGGACTTTCAATGTAGGGTAAAAAAAAATATTGTGTTTGTCTCAGTTGGCCAAAGTGAATTGTTATCTGTGCAGGTATCTAGGTGTTAGTCTCAGGTGACTGAAGGGGATTGTTATCTGTGCAATTTAACTAAGTGTAGAAAGATCTGTTAAGTAGGGGGAGTCGCTTAGCTAGAAGGAAGCCAGGTTAAAGCCAGATTTAAACACTGCCCTAGATAGCTTCTGCCAGAGAACTGGCAGAGAACACCAGGATGAAGGAGCTGCTGTTGTGACTGGACTTCTCTACTGGGATTATATTACCCTCCTTCCTTCTCCTCAACCTCCCCATCCAAAGCCAGTTCTACTTTTATAGGCACAGGATTTGACTTACAACAGGAACTTCCTGTTTGGGAGCAGGAAGTGAATGATCACAGAGCCACCAAAGACTCACCATCCTAGAAGGACAAGAGTAGCTGTCTGTCCCTCCCCCAGCTGCTGGAGGTCTGCCTCTGAGCAAGTAAGGAGACTACTGAGAAAAATAGGATCTTCTTGTCTCAGAAGAGGAAGATCAGGAGCTTAAAGGCACAGAGGCAGTAAGAGGAGACAAAAATAAACAGAGGAAAGAGTAAGTATTCCAAACAACAGAGAAGGGCAAGAAATCAAACATGATAGGGTGATGCAGTGCAGTAGCTGTGGAGCAGCAGTCTTCTGGGAGATGTTATGGAGGATGTGGTGTTGTCCCATCAGCAATCAGCAAACCCCTCTCTGGGCTGAGGGAGGAAGTTGTCCATCTCCAGGCTGAGTTGGCCAGAATTTTTGGACCTCCTTTCCCATCTAGGGACCACCAGGGCCACTGCTGTTGCCTCAGAGGTTGCCAAGAAAGAGGAGCAGTTGGATCACAGTGGGCTCAGGGAGGGTGAGGGTGATGGAACAGAGGAACATCCCACCAGTTGTACCTCTCCACAATTCATATGCCATTCTGGCAAAGTGTGGTTCCTCTATGGAGGCACCTGCAGTGGAGACCAAGGAGGATGCCGGGAACCTCCAAAAAGGAGACCCACAGGAGGGTGGCATGGGACCCCACAGGGGAAGGAAACAACTCCTGGTGGGGAACTCCATTGTTAGGAAGGTAGAACTGTAGGAGAAAGGGGAGAGGGCGGTAAGGTGCTTGCCTGGTGCCATGGCTTGGAGGAACAGGGAGCAAATCCTCAGGATTGCCACAGCAGCTGCACAGGGGAGGGAGGGACCTAGATGTCATTGTCCTCCTAGAGATAAATTACCTGGCTAAGAAAGGGATCGGAGCAGTGCAGGAAGAGTTTGTGGACTTGGGAAGGGGCCTTAGATAAGTAGCACACATGGTATCCTTCTCAGAGGTACTGCCTGTCTATGGCATAGGTGAGGTTAGGGTGCTCCACACCATGGAATTCAATCAGTGGTTGAAAAACTGGTGCAGAGCTCAGGGATTTGGCTTCAATGGGGCAGTGGGTCCACCTGTAGTGATGCAGGCCTATACTGGCATGATGGTCTGCATCTGTCTAAGAAGGGAACCAGGATCCTAGGTGATAGGTTTAAATGCTTCATTGTCAAGCATTTAAACTAGCCAAGGGGACACTGAAAAAGAGCAGGAAATCCTAGCCCCCAAAAAAATCAGGGTAGTAAGTAAGGTAAACACCAAGATAAAGATGTTGTTAGGAAGAAGGGCATGAGTAAATGGAGAAAATGACAAAGGCAATAAGGACAGGGTGGTGCAAAAGGGTAAGGCCATCAGAAATGGAGGTAAAGAGGACCAATGCCGTAGTCTGGGCAACACTCTCCTGAACTGGATGCCTTGATGGAAGAGGATGCCTGGATATTGTAGCAGTCACAGAAACATAGTACACAGAGAACCATGACGGGGATGTTAACATGCCAGGGTATACAACCTACAGAAGAGACAGGGAAGGGAGAAGAGGGGGAGGAGTAGCTCTCTCTGTAGGGTAAGGGATAAAAGCAACTGAACAAAAGAGTAAATAGGGAGGAGAAGAGGCACTGTGGGTAACCTTAGAGAATGGAAATGGAACCATAGTCCCTACAGAGGTTGTATACAGACCCCCATGTCAGTGGGAGGGAAAGGACAAAGATGTGATAGAAGGCATTCTTAGGATGGCAGAGAAAGGGGAGATACTGTTGATGGGAGTTCTGAACATGCTAGATGTTTATGGGCAGCACATTGCAGCAGCCACACCCAAGAGCAGGCCATTCTCGATGCCCTCAGGTGACATGCCTCAGACAGCTAGTTTTGAATCCACTCATGAGGGAGCAATCTTAGACCTCATACTCTCAAATGGGGACAGTGAGAGGATCTCAAATCTAGAATTGGGTAGCCATCTGGGAACAAGTGAGCACCAAACAGTGTGGTTCATGATAAACCCAGCTACAGAGTCAGGCTATACAAAAGTGAGGGTACTGGACTTCAGGAGGGCTGACTTTGGCAAGATGGGAGAGTGCCTTAGAAAAGCACTAGCAAACAGGCTAGAAGGAGGGGTGGAGCAACAATGGGGAAACATCAAACTGCCATCATAGAAGCAACAAGCCTTTGTGTGAAGCAAACAAAAAATCAAAATGAAAAAAAGCCACTATGGTTCTCAAAGAGGAGGTGGGGAAGGTCAGGAGAAAAAGATAGCATTCAGGAAGTATAAGGAAACACAGAAGGAGCAGGACAGAGAGTTGTACCAGTTAAGGCAGAAGGAAGCAGAGAGGGAAGTCAGAATAGCAAAGGCCCATACTGAGGAAAAGATAGCCAACTCGGTTAAAATGGGGGATAAAAACTGTTATAGGTACATCAGGGAGCATAGAAAGACAAAGGGAGGGATAGTGAGACTGAATAGAATGGATGGTGGGTGGGCAGAGAGGGACAGTGAAAAGCAGGGATACTGAACAAATATTTCTGCTCAGTATTCATAAGAGGAGGAGAAATGCCTACTCTACTGTAATTAACAGAAGCACTCTGGATGGGGGGGCAATCCCAGTCCTTTCACAGAAGAAAGGTTTCTGAAAGAACTCCTAAAACTGAAGGTGGACAAAGCAATGGGGTCTGACAGAATTCACCCCAGAATTCCAAAAGAATTAAGGGGAGAACTAGTGAAACCACTGACTACCCTTTTTAACAAATTATGGGAGGATGGTGTGGTATCTGATGACTCGAGGAAGGCGGATGTGATTCCCCTTTACAAAACTGGGGCCAAGACAGAGGCAGGAAACTGAAGACCTGTCAATTTAACCTTTGTGATAGTGAAACTGATGGAATCACTTCTGAAGGAAATAATTGCTGAGTACCTCGAGGCCAGTGGGGCACAGAACCCAAGGCAGCATGTGTTCACAGCAGGAAGGTCATGTCAGATGAATCTAATTGATTTCTTTGACTGGGTGACCAAAGTAGTAGATCAGGGAGGGGCTGTGGACATGGTCTACCTAGACTTTAGCAAAGGCATTTGACACAGTCCCACACAAAAGATTAATAGTCAAATTAACCAGCCTGGGTGTGGGTCCCAGGGAGGTTGCCTGGGTAAAACATTGGCTGGACAACAGGACACAGAAGGTAATTGTAAATGGAGTCCACTCTAAAGAAAGAGGGGTTGCTAGTGGGGTACTGCAGGGTTCAGTACTGGGTCCAGTCCTTTTTAATGTCTTTATAAGTGACATTGCAGAGGGACTGGAAGGAACAGTATGCCTTTTGCAGATGACACAAAGATCTGCAACAGGGTTGATACACAAGGAGACGTGAAAAGGATGAGAAGGGACTTGGCAAGGTTGGAGGAATGGTCAGAAGTATGGCAGCTTGGATTCAATGCAAAGAAGTGCAAAATAATGCACCTGGGAAACAAAAACCCAGGGGAAGATTACACAATGGGGAGAGGTAGTAACAACAACAAAAATGGAAAGGGACCTGGGGGTAATCATATCAGATGACCTTAAGGTTAGCAAGCAATGTGAGGAGGCAGTAGGGAGGGCTGGGGGAATACTGAGATGTATTGGGAGAGGCATCACCAGCAGAAAACAGGAAGTTGTTATCCCTCTGTACAGACAGTTGGTGAGACCCCATCTGGAGTACTACTTCTTCCAGTTCTGGAGACCCCATCTCCGCAACGACATGGACAGCATAGAGGCAGTCCAGAGGAGGGCAACTAAAATGGTGCAGGGTCTGCAAGAGAAGCCATATGAGGAGTGACTAAAGGAGCTTAATATGTATACCCTTGAGGAAAGGAGGGAGAGGGGAGACATAATAGAAACTTTTATTACCCTCAGTAGAATCAACAAAGTCCAAGAGGGTACCATCTTTCAGAAAAGAGATGTGCAAGAACAAGAGGACACAATCTGAAGATGGGGAGGTTCAGGGGCAATGTGAGGAAGTATTTTTTCACAGAGGGTGGTGGACATATGGAACAGCCTTCCTGAGGAGGTTGTGGGGTCTTAAACTGTGGGAGAATTCAAGAATGCATGGGACAGACATAAGGCAATTTTTGTGGGGGGGGGTAGGAAGAAATAGGCTGTTGGTTAACAAGGATCTGCAGTTTATCCTGTAGGTAGGGAAATGGGCAGACTAGGTGGGCCAAGTGGTCCTTATCTACCGTCAAAGTTTATGATTCTATGTTTCTATGAGCGTGCTCAATGGAGTTTTCCTGAAATAAACTTGAACTTGAACTGAAATGAAAAATAAAATTTGCCATTACAGATGTTCCAGTACATATGCTGACAAGGCCCTAACCAACAACATAGTGTCTTTTGATACGATGTGCTTACAGAAAACCTAGATTCATAAGGGTTTTCATTTCCATTGAATGGTTATGAAACATCTCAAATCAATGCTATTAATGTAAAAAAAAATGAGCAGATGGAGGCATCTTCGCTGGGGTGAAGCTAGAGAGTCATTTCCATTTAATTCTTGTCTGATAACTAACATTTTCTCTTCTTCTTAAAATGGAGCGTTTATCAATAATTTTTTAAACTCTGATTGGTGTTTTATATTACAGTGAGAACATTTGCAACAAATAATATTCTCTCATCCATACATTTAAAGTCAGAATGAACTGTAGTCCATCAGATCCATGCCCACACACTTTTTTAAGAAGGGATCAGTGTGCTGTGCCATCATGTACTAATTTATATGGATTCACCTCCCCCCCGACTTAACTGCCCATGGCACCCTGTGATTCCCTTTCTACATAGAAATTTGTCCAGGCTGACTTGAAGGCCTGTGCTGTCTTCATATTTACCGCTTACACTGGCATGCTGTCCCATGGGTTCACCATCCTCTGGGTGAAGTGCCTCCTAACAGTACACAAATCACACATAGACACACACACATACTAAGCTGCAAAACAGTCTGACTCAAAGAATGTCATATGTTGTTGCACGTTTATGAATGCAAAAAGTTTATTTATTGAAGGTGAAGTGAACCTGTAAGACACTGGGGAACACACTCAGCATTTTGCAGTTCTATGTGTACTTAGTCATGGGTTACTGCCCTCCCATAGCAATTAGAATTTACAATGTGTCTTAGGGATAGTAACCACTTGTTTGTTACACTGTGCAAAAAATCCACGTAAGTGCAGAAAAATGAATACATTATTTTAATGTTAAACATATGATGTACAGTAAAAGGTGGAGTGGATATCTAATCAATGCCATGGTATAAACTTCTAGTGGAATATATTTTCAGATTCCACCACTTGTGAACTCATTGTTAGTATGCTACAAGAAATGCTCCAGTCAAAGGAAAAGGGAGTGACTAGTCAGATACATATGCAACTCTCATAATTTGTACATCTGAACATTTGAACTCCATGTACAATTCATGTAAAAGGAACTTGGGAGGGACAAGGGAAAGGCTTGGGGTAGAGCTGGGCAAAAGTTGTGAATTCCTCTTCCACAGAACACTCATAAAATTTTGTAAATTTCACTAAATTTTCTGAACTTCTGTGATTGGCAAGATTGGAATCTTCCAAATGTATCTGGCTGATTTTCGTTCTGTTCCATGGAATTGTTAGGTTAAACTGCAGAATAATAGACATGAACTGCAGAATGACAATTCTGAGGAATTCCATTTTGCAATTCAATAATACTTGTAATTAATCCACAGTTTAGTCATCAGTTCTGCAGAACATCTGTCATGTTAGTCTATGTTGACTGTGACACTGTCTTAAACATCCATGCTTTGCTCAGTGTAGATGGAATTTGTTGGAGTTAAACACACAGAAAGACAATCCAGCACTGAGCATCTGGCTAAGAGTGTAACATGACACTTTATATTGGTAGTCTCTGTTGTGAAATGCACTGCCTTGGTAGATAATTTACCTTATAAGTGTGTTTTTATCTTACTATCATATAAAGTATTATGTTATGTTCTCAACCTATTGCTCAATGCCGGTTTCTCTTTCTGTGAGTTTAACTTACATAGTATTTCCAGGCACTGGCAGTTAGAGTGGAGCTGCATCTGTGTTTTTGTGAATCTGTTATAGTCTTCAATGAGGGTTAGTAGTAGCTGTTTGCATACTAGCTAATATCTAAAACAGATTTTAAAAGACAAAACAGTACAAAATGTATTCCCTCTACTGGTAGACAACGTACAAATGGAAAAACTAACAATAATGAAAGTATTGATATTTGTATGCCATACTATTCACTTGTTATTAATTGTAGTCTGTTAATGACAAAAAGCAATTGCATGTTTGCAATGTTAGCAATACATCTAAGAGCCATTAAGATGTGAGGTCTTTCATGTTTGAGTATAGTTAGAGAAGTGTGTGTGGGGAAGATGTCAAGAGTTTCATAGGCATTAAATATAACAATTAAATAACATTCTTTTTTTTTCTCAGAGTCACACACTGAATAAAAAAAAAATAACTCAATTCCAGAGCACAAACAGTGATGCAATATTTATTTATTTATTTCAGTACTCGGAAAACCATTTGAGCTCAGAGCTCTTTACATAGGTTCCATGTCTGGACATTTCAGTACAACAGATAGGTGAAATTATAAAAAGGATTGCAGAAATACAAAGGTAAACAAACAGGATTATATATCAATCACAGTACAGGTCACAGGAAAACAGACAATTTACAGTGCCCAACTGTGAAACCAGTCAGTTGTCAGCAAACAAGAGATTGTTTGGAATGTTGCTAAGTGCTAAAGAAAAAAAGGGGTGATGGGGAGGAGCCCAAGTGCGATGTGCAAAAGGAGAGCGTGATATCAGTATATCAGTAGGGATCAGAGGGAGGTGACTAGATTGGAGGTAGAGGGAGAGGATGCTAGGTGTGTGGGGGAGCAGGACGGCCTACTCAGGGGAGAGAGGGAAGGGTTGAGGAGACAGGGGATGGAAGTAGTGATGGGGGGTGTAAAGGTGGTGCTAGCGATGGCAGGCACATCGAGCTTGTGTATCAAAAGGAGCTTCAAGTTCATTTTGAAAGTACCCAGTGTGGGCAGGTGCACAATGTTTTCCTGGAGGGAGATGAACCACAGTGGTGCATGGTAAGTAAAGGACCTTTGTCCTTGAGATGTTTGACATTTCAGAGTTAGGAAGGACTGGTGTTCAGAGTTATGAGTGGGCTGTGGATTATTGCTGGGAATCAGAAGTTGTTGGACCCCTGACAGTAGCTGACCAAGGCAGATCTTTTTGGACAGAAGGCAGGATTGATATTTTAGTCAGGCATTGAGTGTGAGCCAGTGTGCCCTGGCATAGAGATCACAGGTGTGAGTGAGTCAGTGTGCACCTAAGGGTGAGCCAGCAGGCTTTGTTGAGTGCAGGCTTTATGCGCTGGAGAGCAGTATCTGTGGCAGAACCAAATATAGGCAGCCTGTAGTCCACCAGGGAATCCACAGAACTGTGAACAGCTTTGCTGAGGGCTTCAGGGGAGAGGCTATGCTTGTGATGATAAAGTAGCTTTATGCGCTTGTTGCTAGCTTTGGCCATGTTGTCAATGTGGAGTGTATAGGAGAGTGAGTTGTCAATAGTGATACCGAGGTATTTAAAGTGTTGAACAAGTTCATGGGAAACTCTGCCACTATTGCTTATTGATAGTGGGTAGTTTTTGTGTTTGTTTAGAGATCTGGAAAACAGCATGGTTTTTGTTTTTTTTGTAGTTCATTATCAATTTATGATCTTTGAAACATGTCTCTACACTGGTGATGTCACTCTGTAGTTGCTGCTCAAGGTCACTGGGGTCTGAGCCATTTGAGAAGACAAATGCATCATCTGCATAAAGGAGGATGCTGACTTGACTGGCTTGGGGGAGGCAATTCAAGAATAAGCTGAATAGGAGGTGACCCAGTATTGACCTCTGTGGAATGCCTGAGCAGACAGGTTTGCTGTCTGTGAGGACAGTACACTACCTATCCTGACTTGCTGGGAGCAGCAGTGCAGGTAACTGCAGAACCTTGCAACCGCCTCAGGGGCAAGGCCTGTAGCAGTGAGTTGGTCAACTAGGAAGGCATGATTGACCGTATTGAAGGCCTTTGTTAGATTGATATAAATTGCCCCAGCAAGCTGACCAAGATTGAGAGATTTATGAATGAAGCCCGTGAATTGTAGGGGAGCTTTAGTGGTGCTGTGCCCTGCCCTAAAGCCATGCTGCTCAGGGTATAGGAGATTATGTTTGTCCAGGTATTTGACAAGATGGTCCACAATGATTCATTTTGGGGCCTTCAAGAGTGGTGGAAGTATAGAGACGGGTCTATAGTTCTCGGGCATGGCCCAATCCCCGGTGTTGTACACAGGGGTAACTACTGCGGCTTTCCATTTTTTGAGGGAATACTGCTAACCGGAGTGATTGGTTGAGGATATGGGTAAGGGGAGACAGGATTTCTTCCAGAGAGAGCGAGATTAGTTTCAGATTGAGGTTATCTCCACTGTATCTCCCCTTACTGAGCACCTACACATGTATTTCTTGGCTTCCCCTATAGTAATAGTCTTGAAGCGAAAAGCGGGATGCACTAGGGTCTGTGAAGGAGCCACAGGATTGGTGAGGGAGAAGAAGTCGGTAGGAAAGACATTACAGAGGTCAGGTTGAAGGTGTTGGCTATAGATTCAGGATCATGAATGGAGAATCCATCAACACTGAGCATGGTGGGGGCCGTTTTGGGCTCACGTCCGGTGACCCCTTTTAGATTTGCCCAGAATTTACAACCATCATTCCAGTTCTTGGCTAGGGCCTCCTTGTAGTGTAAGTTTTTGGCTATTCAGATGGTCCTGGTACAGTTATTCCTGTCCTCTTTGCAATTCAGGATGTCAGACTGCTTCCCTGTGGCCCTGGCTACATGCCAGAGATGGTCTCTGTTTTTCATAAGTTCAAGGGTGTCTGGGCTCATCTAGATGTTGAAATGGCCTTTGATTTGACACTTTTTGAAGGGTGCATGAGTGTTGCAGCTCATACTGAATAGGAGGATGAAGTGGTCAAGCGCGCTATCAGTGTCAGAAACCCCAAACACTGCTGACCAATCAGTGCTGAGGAGATCGGCTTTAAAGTGGCCTATGAGACCATGCTTAAAGACCCTGTTGGTGACTGTAGAGCAGTAGAGCAGAATTGTTAGACAAGTCTAAATACTTAAAACTAACGAGCAAAATCAAGGTCAATTTGAACCCAAATATTTAATATGGTATGGAGTTTAACTCAGTTGCCAGTGAAATAGGTCAGTGATTCATAAATTCTGGTCAAATCTTGTGAATGACCCAGTATTAGCTGAAGCACTTGAAAAGAAATCTATGGTCTCTTTCCACAGACTCCCTAACATGTAAGACATGCCAGTGCACAGTCGGTGTGAAGTGAATAACAAACATTAGAGTATCAGGTGGTTAACTGAGTTACCTTATGGATTCAAAAGATTTAACATTTGTAAATTTAGGATGCAAAGGAAGGTTTTTATCCATCCAGTAACAACTGCAAAATATCAGATCAGAATATATGTGAACTGTGACTCTTGATATATCTATTACCTCGTGTGCCCCTGCAATCTGCTTTATGTAGGCAGAATCACAAGACCACTTAAAAAGCAAGAACAGCAGCATGTGAGGAGTATCAAAAATGAAAATGACAATTGCCCAGTAGTACAGCATTTTAAAACCTGTCATATCAGAGATACAAAAGGGTTCAGATTTGTGGTTTTACAGTAAATATGCCAGCACCCACAAGAATGAGATCGACTTCAGAGGCTCCTTCAAAAAGAGTCTCAGTGGATCTGGTGCCTGCAGTCCTTTAAAACAAGGGGTTTAAATGACATGACTCACTATAAACTGTTTTTATAAAAAATTATAAGATCAGCTGAGACATGTTCGGTTCTTAGAACAATGAGAGTTCTGTTATAAATGTACAATATTTAATATTGTATTTTATTTTTCTGTCTTCTTTCTTCTATTTTATGCAGTCCATCTAAAACCAGCTAGAAACATGCAACTAATACAGAATATATGAAGATGTCTGATGCAAAATGATCAGCAATGACATCCAGATCAATGATGCATCACAAAAACTCCCGTAATGTATTAGTATAAACAGTTATTTGCTGTTGTTAGCACCATTTATGTAAACTAGGGTGCTCCAAAAGGTAACAAAATGCCTCATATAATCAGGTGCTCTTAATACGATCTATCATAACGTACCTAAGAATTTTCTTAAAAAATTGAAAACATAAATTACAGTATATATTAAAGCAAAGCAAGCTAGTGAGGCATTTTACTTATCGTTAATATGTTACAGGTATTTGTGATAACTTACGATAATGCATCAGACAGAGATTAATTTTCCATTAGAATGTACACTGATTTCTAGTTACAAGGCATGAATGAAGGACATCACATGTGATTGATGTACAAATATTGCATCATAGTCTCTAATTGTCAAATGTTTATCAGACAAATTATGCAGTTCAAATGTTTAAATGTTGTACAACAGATACTGAAAACTCACATAGTGTTTGGAGAGGGTGGTTTGTAAATGTTGATCAGGTCGTATAATCACACTATTAGTTTGTCATACTAAGCCCCACGCCCTGAAAAAGCACTGATTAATCTGTAGCCTTTTATAATACTACATCCCATTGATGTGTGAATGTGTAAGAATTTCTGATTCTGATTGATTGATTGTACAGAATATGGAAATTTCCATTTTTAAATGACATACTTTTTCACATAAAAGATGATAGAGTTCAATCTTTCAATAGTCATATACATTATGAACAGAATTTTATTCATCAGTCATTCAGTCTTCTACATAATATGATCTTGGATCTAACCAAAGACCTGGAAATATATTCCTATTATTACTTTATTCTAATTTTACTACAGTTATGGGTTTTTAAAGATTAAAATTGGGTCTACAGAATGTGGTAATCACTGCATCCTTTAAAGCAGACAGCATGACAGCTCTGGTTTGCTGTTATAGAAAAGATTACACAGACCATGATGGAGATGACTATTACTGTTTTTTAAAGTCACTTATCCTAACACAGCCCTGTGACATAGCTGTTATATGCACAGGCATACACTACTACAGTAGCAATGACCACTTACAGCAGGAGTCTGATTGAGTTTTGATTTGATTTTTTACAGATGAATATTATAACGGAGTGGGGGGAGGGGAGGGGAAAGGGTGATACAGTGTTGTAAATAAACTTTGTCAATACTGTAGAGTGGAAATCATGGGTAACTTAATAAATTCATACAACAGCATAAAGCAAGAAACCACATCTATTAATCTAATAAAACAAACTGCACACTCCCAATATCTAAATGAAACCCACTGTCACATTCACAAGTGGTTCTGATTGCTAATAATTATTTCAGTATGCTTCTGCTCTGCCATCTATACCCTGAGAAAAAAAGAAAAGAAATGTGTCATATTTTTAATCACAAGTGGTAGGTACTGTTAGCGTCAGCCCATATTAGGGATAATAAACCTAGCTTGTGTGCTGATCATATACTCTACACATACTTACATATCATGATGTTCACAGTTCATAAACTACTCTGTGTTATCAAATGTTAGCACATCGTGGAATCAGTTCAATAATTTTACCATTTTTATACTGAGTTGAGATGATTTTTGTTGTTTTTGTGTATTTTCTTGTTTTATGTCTCGTATGATGATGGGTCTGTTTCCAGTACTGTATGTTACATATGAATATGTTATGCTTATGTAACTGTTAGAGATGCAGCGAATTTAAATTCCACCGGCGAAGTGAATGCAAAGTCAGCACTTCACATTCCGCTCCGCCACGCAGAGTGGGTACTTAAAAGTCACCCTCACTTTGTCACTAATTTCCGCGTAAAGGCGGAATAGCAATGTGAAGTAAGGTGAAGTCATTGTTTTTAATGGACTTCGTGTTCCTCATTATGATTCTAAGTGACCCACTTGGTGTTTCAGATTTGGCAGCACCCCCACACATCACAGGGCTTACAGTACTGTAAGTCACATGCTCTTTAGCTAGGCAGGAAGAAAGTGAGTCATACAAGCTGACACTTTTACTTTCTCTTGTGCAGATGGAGAGAGAGTAGTGTGTTTTGTGACTGCTGATACTTTTAGATCAGAGTGAGGAGGAGATTTAAACTTTGATTTAGACCCAACAGCTTTTTAGAAAGCTACATTTTTTTGTATTTTCTGTATTTTTTTTACTTAATTTGTTCTCTTTGTAAATTTTATTTTTCTTACCTTTATAAGTAGTTAGTTGTTTGTCTGTGTCTGTATGACTGTGTGTGTGTGTTGTGTGACAATGTGAGTGTGATTGCTTGGACTGAAGGAGCTCAGTAGGAGAGATGGACCAGGGTGAGGGAATGTCTGGGATGGGGCAGCACTGGGAGAGCGTGGTACTGGTAAGCATCATACCGTGTGCATGTGTGGAGGGCATGGGCGTCCATTCCTGTTGGACCGCTCAAAACTTGTGAGTGCTCCCCACTGAAGCAGGACCAGCACCATCTCCTGTCCTGACTCTGAGGCAGTTGAACCATCACCACCACCACCAAGTCCAGCACCAGGTCCTCTGGAGCAGGATGTGCCTGTTCCCCTGGGCTCAGGTGTGGATCCCATCCCTGTTCAGCACCATGACCAGCAGGCTTACAATACATCCAAGTAACTATTAAAAAAAATGTATGTTGTGATTCATGACATGATCGTAAACTGTGATTTGTGACTGCATTTGTGACCGTGATGATGAAGAATGCCTGTGGCTGTACTTCCCCGGGCCGGAAGAGCTGTAACTTAAAACTCCCAGACTTAAAAACACGTATCAATGAGTACAATGGTGGGGGTGAAGCCTGGAGATACACTACAAAACAGGCTTACAATACATCCAAATAACTAGAAAAAAATTAATGTTGTGATTCGTAAAGTGCATGATCGTGAATCGTGATTTGTGACTGCATTTGTGACCGTGATGATGAAGAACGTGATTTGTATCATGAGTGACTTGTGATGATGGTCCTGACTTAAAAACGCATATTAATGAGTACAATGTTCATGCAGAGTTAAGCACCACACCTGTCCAATACTTTAAAGGGAAGCCAAAGAAACAACTGTGACTTAAGTTACAGATGGAGATTGGGCCCTAAAGAGATGCAAATGCACAGACAGATTAAGATTGCACTGTGCACTGAAGGGATGCAGACACAAAGGCACAACACCTAACCAGTGCTCACCATCAGAAATTCAAATCTGGAAAAGAATACCTTTACTGGTTGGGACGGGCCATGCGGGGGCAGTGTACTGTACTGCTGCAGTAACAGCCACTAGTACAAGTACCAAAGATACCACAAAGAAGTACAAAAATCACACAGCTGCAGTGGATAGCAGCTTCACATTGCTGAAATTATTTTGTGGCACAATAAAAGGTGTCTGATTTGATGACACACGTCACACACATCCTCACACACACTAAGTAATGCATAGCAAATTGAAATTGAAAACTTCAGTAATATAACCACATATTTTAAACAAACTAAAATTATGCACTGCTGCACCACAACAATCAGCAAAAAAATGGCAAAAAATATTGAAAATATTACTGTGTGTACATTAACACAAACAAGAAAAATATCACCAAAACAGAAAGCACTGTCTTTTTCTCCAAGTTAATCCACCTACACCACAGATACATCCCTCTCCCAAAGCACACTTCCACTGTCTCTCAGTACACAGACTGAATGTTGTACATTAACATTCAAAATCCATACACAAACAATAAACGCTCAATGATATGAGCACAGGAGGGTTTCCTATAATCGATGAACTAAAGTTTCATCAAACAAAATGACTCAAAAAGGCTTTTTTAACAGCTTTTTGAAGGTTTGAATCGCAGAGAGCTCTCAGAGCAGATTGTCTCCTACAGCTTCCTACACACACTACCCCAAACTGAGGCTGTGCAGAACAATCTAGAGCCCATGTGACCTGAAATCCCATGAATCCCTGCAAAATTCACCTTTGGAGATTAAAAAGAAGGCGAAGTGAGGCGAAGTGGAAGGTGGAGTAATGCGAAGTCATTGCTTTCAATGGACTTTGCGTTACCCATTATAACTCGAAGTACTCTGCTTTGCATTGCGGACCACTCTGCGAATTCACCTTTACTATGCAAATCACTTCGTGGAGCGAATTGGGGCCACTTCGCCCATCACTAGTAACTGTCATATTGTTAATACCCATTGTAACATATTTTCCACCTGTTTAAGATATTCTATCATACTTGATCTTACAATGTTCCTGTCTCTGCTCACCATTATATAGCTACAGTAGTTTTTTGTGTTTATTATACCTACATATGTATCCATGTATCCAACTCTTCAAAGCTCCCTCTCACTCGTCTGGTGCAATACATTATGCTAGGAAAACACACTTACCTTTACTTATCCTGTTCCTAATCATACTCTCATTCTCTTGCTTACTCACTTTTCACTCCCTTCTCTATGTACATTCCAAATAATGTATAATGAATAGACTTTTCATATGTTACCCTATTAGACTGTCTTCCTTGCAACATATTTGTAAAACACACGACTTGTTAAAAGCACTACTCTCTTCTCTACTGTATCTATTCCCACTCCTGTCCCACCCACAACTATATCTGCCCTCATATAACTTTATTGCTACCCTAAATCGTACACAGGGAATAAGATTTTTTGTGAGGCTACTGTACTAACTTTCTCATTCTTCTCTCACTCTCTCTCTCTCTCTTGTTCTGTCTATCTCACTAATTCCTTCTCTAACCACCCATACTCATCAACTGACAACAGACATTTTTGAGTCATCAATCAAACTAAATACTCAATTGCAGTGTTATTTGTTTAATCATTATTATTAACACCACATGCCCTTTATATCAACTTTTGATTGGTGTGTGTGGGGTCTCATCTGTTCTGCTGTACTTGGTGGCTCATGTAGATTTTCTTCAATACTGAGATTCTCATATTTTCTAGCTGTAGCCATTTCCACTCCAACCTCACACATAGCCATATTGTTGACAGTGACAATTGTTTGATCATGAGACAGGGCTGACATAACCATATCACTTGTGTATTGGTGCTTAGCGAATGTGATTGGTAATATGACAGTAGTAGTGGAGTCAGTGCCTTGGTGCTGTATGTTTATGCTCTGTTGTACACTCTATGAATGGTAGCATTAGCAAATACCACTGTCCATCAAGTACCCCAACACAGTCCGATGATGGTATAGAGTATTTTTGTGTGCATGTTATCTACATGTCTATCCATAGTGTTATTTTTTTTCAATATTTACTTTGTTGCTGTTTGGTTGCATGCTAACAAGTTACTTAGCCTATTGATTA
Source organism: Neoceratodus forsteri (assembly GCA_016271365.2). Lineage (NCBI taxonomy): Eukaryota > Metazoa > Chordata > Ceratodontiformes > Ceratodontidae > Neoceratodus > Neoceratodus forsteri. Next base: position 776,680,499 of record CM057452.1, read on the forward strand.
AAGTGCAAAACTGTGTTCAAAATGATCCAGCTATAGACCTCTCACAGCCTCTGACCTATTGTGTGACAGTCAGCAGTCTCCTAACCACACACTGTTTAATCAAGCAAGTAGTTATAAAATGGTAGTGTCAGGATCCCACTTAGAATGAAAGGATTTGTCTAAATCTCACTGGTAAATCATGTAAAACAAAATTGCCTTGACTGTCATGAAAGTGCCAGCAAAAATCAGCTAGTTTACAGATGGAAATCAATATTTAGCAGAGCTGACCACATTTGGGTGAGATGTATACCTGCTGCTTAGAACACTTGGTAGTTTCTTGACATAGTTTTTGCACTAAATTAACTATAGTGAGTTATGTCAACAAATAAAAAGATTGTTAATGCTATGAGAATTATTGTACTTTGGTGCAGTACATGGGTGCTCATTTATCCACATAGCAATACCACCTAGGGAAAAAGAACCCCAAGACAGAGTATAGATGGGAAGAGAGCGACTTAGCACTACAGCTGAGGAACTGGATCTGTGAGTTATCATTAGCAACTCACTTAAGCAATCGAGTGAGTTTAATAAGGCATATAGGAAGGCTAAAAGGATGCTGGGATGTATAGTTAGGTGTATTGATATCAGAAGAAAGGAAGGAAGTAATACTTCCTCTCTACAGATCCCTTTTGAGGCCTCACCTAGAGTACTGTGCCCCGTTCTGGAGTCCTCACCTCAAAAAGAATAAGGATAGGTTGGGGACTGCAGCACAGAGTAATAAAAATGATTCAGGGCCAGCAGGGTAGATCCTACAAGGGGTGTCTCGAGGAATTCAATATGTACTCACTGGAGACCAGAAGGGAGAGGGGAGATATGATACAGACCCTCAAGTTCCTTAAAGGAATTAGCAAAGTGAAATGCAGGGAATTATTTAACCTGATCATGGTGGCCATCCACTGGACCTGCTTTCACCTTCCTGGGTGGCAAGGTTTTTCCTTTATCTGATTCTTGAGGCATGGACATGCAGTGATGTCCAGTGTGAGATGGACGTACTCCAGCACCAGCCAGCAGAACATCTACCATCACCTCCATACACCTCAATGTGTCTCCCACAAATTGCAATGCTTCCAGTCTCCACTGGGAGATGCAGAAGCAGTGGGAGCCATAACCCCACCCTCCCCAGAAGAGGAGAGTAGTCCTCTGGACACTCAATCCGCTCCTTCCCTGCTGACCCCCAATGACCTGAGCTCATTTCCAAACCTGGGTCACCAACATGCCACGAGGTGTGGCGTCCAGTGCCTCAACTCTTAGTGCCACTGGGCCAGCAATTGGTTTCATTTTAAACTGTGGATGACACATAGATTTAACAAAAATGACAAGACACAACTGTTAGTGTGAAAAACATTTCTTTTTTACTTCCTGTCCTCTTTAAAACATTAATTCACAATTCATACATTCATTCCACTGCAGTTCAGTGACTCACTGAGCTGTGAGATTAATGTATGAATTGCAGACTAATGTATTAAACTGCAGAATAAAATCCCACGGAACTGACCACAGACAGTGGTCAGTTCTGGGACAATTATTTTCCTGCAGTTTAATACAATAATCTACAATTCTTAGTGGGATATTCCCATGGAAATGATACACAGACTAGAGTTATGTTAATTGCTCAATTTGCTATTTGTTTATAACATACTCAAATTCATACCACACTTCTTTACACATTCTTTTCATAGCACTTCAAATTATTTAAAATCATACATTATTTACATCTGTTACAGTCCATTTCCTTCTCACCCTTTCTTCTTTCTTCCAAATTCTTCTTGAGGTCTAGATGCTTGACACAACACTTCTCTTCTATTTATTATTCACCTTCATCTTCCTCTTATTTTCCTCTGCTCAGATGCCAGGAACCTGACACCCAGTTCACACTTTGATTATGCCACCCCATATGTTGCAGACACAGCTGGATGCCAACCCAGCCTGTGCCTGATTACTTAATAACCTGACCCCTCACCCCAGAGCCCCCTACCTCCCCTCCTTGTGCCTCATCCCTCACCTACTATTTCTCTCACCCCTCCACTAGCCCATCTCCAGCCTAGCGAAGGATGATGGGCTTCCCCCTTTTCCTGCCTCATCCATTCTCCCATTTCTGCAATGTCCCAATTGGTTTCACCAAGACACATCGACAACCAAGTTGTCTAAATGCGGCACAGTACACCAGCAATGTCAACAGGTGAAATTTCACCTGTCAAACATTGAGTGTTTTTTTGGGGGGAGGGCTCCAAGTTGGAGTTTGTTCTAAGGGGTGAAACACCGGTGAAATATGCAACATCTTACCATCAGGTCCATTACAGTGACAACCTCAAGCTTGTCAGTCTAATGGATTTCGATGTTGAAATTTCGATATTTCGAAGGTATATGGCCCCAATTAATGTAGGAAAAAACCCAGCATCCCAACCTCTGATAAGTGAACCAAGTCTGCCCTGTAATACCCCAAGCAGCTATAGGAAATGTCCTTGTGGGAGATATACGTACACCTTATTTCAGCTATCACCCCTGACACCCTCCTGTTCAGCTGTTTTCTTGCCTTCTTGATTGATTTTATATCTCTTGCATGTCTCCATACATGGTGTGATATAATCTTCGAAGAAACCCATGTAATCCCTGGCCACCACCCTATAGTGACTCCCAATTCCCTCTTTATTTCTTGAAATAGTTCCATCCATGGCCTAGCCACCAAATAATTCCCCCAAAGATGTACCACCAGAAGGTCAAGTCTAGGCCATAGCAACTTTTGCTCCCCCACCAATGGCAAATGCTACATCTATCGCATTACCCTATGTCTCCTCGTCCCCCCGTCCAGACCCCTGGTCAGCGCATACCTAATTATGACTATTATTTTCATTAAACTGAATCATTAGGTCCTCTTGCCTATATGCTCTGATACTATTTTATGATCATCAACCTACTACAGAACCATCTGCAAATATATGGCTGTGCTAAAGTACTGAAACTTCACTTATCCTTGTCTGATAGCCACTTAATGAACACCTATGTACTCCTATGCCTGTACTAATGTACTGTAATCTGTAATTATCTTGTCTCTGTACTTTTTATGTCCGACATATAACCTTTGTAAATGAGTCTTTGACTCAAAGGTTTTTCTGAATTCCTCAATAAATAAATAAAATAAAAAAAGTAAAATAAAAAATAGGGGCTTTGTCTGCCACCCGCCACAGCGGTCTCACTCCTTGCATTGTTGCAGTGTGTCTTTCTACCCAGTAAACAAAGGAGTGCCCTATTATCCACATCTTCTTTTTGTGCCCCAAACCTGTGGATAGAAAACCATATTTGTTAACATAACTTCCTCACATACCTCCTGTAACTTCTCAGTCTCTATCTGCCCACACTTTTTACCTCCTCCTCTGACTCCCTCCCCCGGTGGTCACTTCTGGTGCTGCCCCTATTCTGAAAGAGTGTGACAAGAAATCCTTTGAATCCTCCCCCAAGAAATTCATTCTTTTCTTTAGAACCCCCTTCACATAGTAGCAAGTGACCATAGTCCCATCCCCATGTACAAACAGCTTGGTTGTTCTCCCTGGCCTAATCCTTTTGTATTCTTCCAGTGAAGTAACTGCACACCAACCCCCTTGGTGGTGCTGGCCAAGGATGACTTCGGCCCCATGGCCTGCTTGGTTGGTTTTGGAGCTTCACAACCAAATTCCTACACTTTTGGATCCCCACTGCACTTCATCTCACTGCAAACTCCCAGATCAATCCTTCTTGCTAACTACTTAACATTGTCTAAATGCACCTTTAGCCATGACCAGAAAAAAAAACACCCTAAACAAACTTTTCATAACTTGATACATGTGTGTCCTAATGCTTTTAATAGCATGTCAAGAAACTGGCAACTGTCTTCCTGCCATCCATTTTAATGCCTTGTGAGCTCTGCCTACCTATCAGCACGTGCCTCATTACCTTTTCCTTGTTGTGCTCCTCCCATCCCCTTAAGCTACATGCCCAGACTATTCCAACTAGCTGTACTCCCGTGGTCACATGTGCCATCCTGTCCTCCCATTTTTGTACCATGTATCTTACCACCTACTCCTCTGTGACAGCCTCATTTACCTCCAGCCATTTCTGCTACCGAAAGCCTTGGAATGTGTTCCACATGCCCTCATTTCTTTATGGCACATTCACAGACCAAGAGCTTTGGTAAGGCAGCTGGACTCTTTCCAGCCAATTTCCCACATTTAAGGCAAAATCCTTGTTCTCCGGGCAGCAGCCTGCGGTACCAAGGACTGAACCTGCTCAACAGAAGATGGGAATGGCTTTCAACTACTGTACCTTGTTATGAACCCCCTCAATGTGCTTTGCTTTAAATGATAGATTGAAATGTAAGCCTTCTAACACCAGCTACCTCAATACCCTGATTACAGTATCTGTGGAATGTAATTGTCTATTGTCTGTTGATCAGCTCCACCACTGCTTTGATATCACATCAAAAAATTATTTTTGGTTCCTCAGCTGTCCTCCCCAAACTGATACTGCCTCCCATATAGGAAATATTTCCAGGAAAGTAATGTGCTTCAAAAAAACCCTCCTCACCCCATTCCTCCAGCCATGCCTCAGAAACCTTTCACCCTGAAAATATGCCCCCATCCCATGTGAGCCTGCTGCATCTGTGTAAAATTCTACATCCATATTTAAAAGCCAATTCTCCTGACAGAATATGATACTGTTATACTTCATTAGGAATTCCTCCCAAACCTCAAGATCCAGATGAATCCCTTTTGATATGTCTACCCAATGATGCAGCAGTTTTGCCTTTCCTTTGGCCCTGGCCAGCCACCTGGTAAATGCTCTCTCAGGTGATATTGCCCTACATGCAAAATTCAGATAGCCTAGTAGTTGCTGAACCACTGCTAAATGGACCAGTCGTTTACTTCTCACCTTGCATATTAGCTCCTTTAGCTTGTCCACCTTTTACTTTCATAATCAAAAAACTCCCACATTGGCATGCACATCTATGCCCCAAAACTCTAATCTCCTGGCTGGACCTTCTGTCTTGCCCTCTGCCAGCGGGACCCCTAGCTTCTCTCACATATCTTGAAAATCTCTCAATATCCCCACTGCCCCTTGTTTTCCTTGCCCCACCAAAAGGAAATTGTCCAAGTAGTGCAGTACTGACTTACATCTGTACCTTTCCCCAAATACCCACTGCATTCATGTACTGAAAGTTTCAAATGCCTTCAAACAGACCATCTGCATGGCCATGTCAAAATAATATCCACCCCTGAATTTTAAACCCAGTAGATCCCAGTGCTCTGCTCTCACTGGTAACAATGGAAATACACCCATTATATCGTTTTTTGCTAGCCATGCACCTTCCACCACCCAAATGATCTCCACTGCTTGGTCCAGTGTTGCATAAGACAACGCATTCTGCACTTCCGGTATGGTGGCATTCACCAACCCCACCCCCTGCGGGTATGATAAATCATGAATGAGCCAGAACTCCCCTGGTTGCTTTTTTGGCACCACACCCAAAGGTGATACCCTAAAGTAATTCAGTGGAGGCTCACTGAATAGCCAGTCCACCCTGCCTGCCACCACCTCCTTCAAGATTTTCCTTTCTACTACTTCCTCGCTTTCTCTTACTGACCCCAAGTTTTTTGCTGACATTTTTCTCTGTATCCATAAAACCTTCATTCAACAATTCCCCCACTCTTCTATCCTGGTACCCTTTTGTCCATTCCTGAAGTAAGTCCACTCTAATAGGTGTTATAGCCAGTTTGAATTCCCTCTTTCTTACTTCTCCAACTGCCTCATTTTTACCACCCTCCTGTTCCAGAGCCAATTGCACCCCTTCCACTGAAACCCCTTCCCTTGGTGCCTTGTCCCATGATTCTGTCCCTAGCTTCCTCCATGGCTTCCTAACAATGACTGCCAACTGTAATTCTGCATGCCTGCTCTGTCACCCTTCACCCTGCACCTCGAGAGAGGATGTTGCACAGTGCACTTGCAACAGACATGACAGAATTTACTGTTTGCCCAACTGCATGTTGCTTTATTGTACCTCCAAAATGTCTTCACAATATGGCTTCCTGCTCCATCTCTGGCTCCTTCACCACTGATCCCTGCTTGCCCTGATATTGTTCATACCCACATATCTATATGTGTGTACAATCCCATCTCAGTCCCCATGAGACGCCATCTGCTACTGGAAAGCCTCATCATACCTCAGCCATCCATAACACAGTTTTACTTATTTAATTATTGCGGAATATGACAAAAGCGGAATGGTCAAATCGGGTTGCTTCTGCAACAAGATGGCACTGAAAACCATAAAACTTGCTTGCCAGGTGCCAAAGCTTTTCACTTTATAAGTGGTATTCTAAGACTTTTTACCCACCAATGCCACTGCCATTTCTGATTTACCTATCATTTCCCTCTGTCTGTATTTTTTCAGTTTCTTTCTGTACCAATGCAAAAGTATCTACATATTCCCCTTACCATATTTTTTTCTTTGATGGACTGTGGGATATGGTCACTAAGTGTCAATCCCAGTATCCCATCATTGACTTTCTTCCCCCCAGCTCTCCCAATCTGCTCGTGTTCATCCTCCTGTGATACTTTCAACTCCTTTAGTGCCTGTTTCATCTCCTCTACCCTTTGTCATCTATCTCCTCTATGATCCCACCCAATAATTCTTTAAACAACCATCCTTAGTCAGGTTGACCCCTGGCTCCAAACCATTTCCCTGATCTGATTCCTCCCAATCTGATTGCAGTGGACATTTGCTACTTGACCCTTTCCCATCGCCCCTGGCTGGTGTCTTCCTCTTCCTGATCTCCCCTTCCTACTTCTGTTTGTTCAGCTCCAGCAGCTTGTTCACCTTCCCCATCAACTCAGCCACCTGTTCCATCAACTGTACGCTGGTGTTCTTCTTTGTTTTTATTTTCCTGGGTGTCATCTCTGCTTCAACAAACTCAAAATATAAGAAACAAGCCATTATTATTTTATACCTTCTGCATCCCACATGCTGTGGTGCATACCCCCCAACCAAACATTTGCCCCTTCCTTTGTTCCTTCTTCATATGCCTTTTTTTGTTGGTTTTTTTTTAGGCTTTCCACTGCTGCCCAAAATCATCCTTTTTTTGAGAATACTTTCCTTAATCTGGCAGTGTTATTATTACTAATAGTAGGTTGCAATTTTCTCTACTTGTATAGTTAAAATCAACAGTTCATTTGTTATCTGGGAAATGACTGAGTGGACACATAATACAAGTGACAGAAATTTTCAGTGACCTATTGAAACTGAATTTGTACAGGATATGCCCATTATTTTCTTCATAGAATCATAGAATCATGGAACTTGATGGCAGAAAAAGACGCATGGTCCATCCAATCTGCTCTTACCCCTAGTCTACTGCCTCTCTCCCTGGGAACCAACACCCCCTTAGCCCCTTATGCTTGTCTCAAGCCCTCTTGAATCCCAGCAATGTCTCCATCCCCACTACCTCCACCAGAAGCCTGTTCCAGGCATCCGCCACTCTCTCCATAAAGAAATGTCCCCTCATGTTCCCCTTGTAGTGCCCTCTTGTAGTCTCAGGCTATTCCATCTAGTAGTGGTGTCCTTCTTTATGTTGAATAAACTCCCTGGGCCCCCTTTGTTTAACCCCTTGATGTATTTGAAGGTCTCAATCATGTCCCCTCTCTCCCTTCTGGTCTCCAGGGTGTACAGCCCACGCTGTATTGTTTTTGCCCCACCACATCTGCTGGAAAGTTGTTCCATGACTCCATCACCCTTTCAGTGAAAAAGTACTTCCTAACATTATCCCTGAGCCTCCCACCCTTTAGCCTCATATCGTGCTTCCTTGTTCTTGTACACAGTTTTCTCTGAAATATACTTTCCACCTGTACCCTCTTTATCCCCTTAAGGTACTTGAAAGTCTCTTATCATTTCTCCCCTCTCCCTTCTTTCCTCCAGTGAATAGATATTATGGTCCTAAAGTCTTTTCTCGTAGGGCTTCTGGTGCAGTCCATGTACCATATTCATTGCCCATCTCTGGAGTGCCTCTGTTTTGTCAATGTCCTTCCGGAGATGTGGTCTTCAGAACTGGACACCATATTCCAGCTGAGGCCTCACCAGTGATCTTTACAGTGGCATCAGCACCTCTTTCCTCCTGCTTGTTATGCCACTCCATATGCACCCCAGCATTATGTTTAGCCTCTCCACTGCCTTTTCACACTGATTGGCCACCTTCAGGTCATCAGATACAGTATGATAACCCCCCCCGATTTCTCTCCTGAATAGTGGTGGCCAGAATTTCACCACATATTCTGTACTCATCCCTTGGAGTCCTGTGACTCGGGTGCATAATCCTGCACTTTTTAGCATTGAAACTCAACTGCCAGACACCTGACCATTAATCTAATAGGCTTAGGTCCTTTTTTAGCTTTTCAACCTCCTCCGGTGTGTCCACTCTGTTGCAGATCTTGGTGTCATCTGCGAAGAGGCACAGCTTTCCCTCCAGATGCTCTGCAAAGTTGCTAATGAAGACATTGAATAGGACTGGCACCAGAACTGACCCCTATGGCACCCTGCTGCTCACCTCCCTCTCCACAGATTTCATGCCGTCTACCACCACCCTCTGAGTCCTCTACCTTAGTCAGTTCTCAACCCACTTTACCACCATAGGACCCACTCCCAGTCTCCCCAATTTATTTAGCAATCTCCTGTGTGGGATGGCATCGAAGTCCTTGCTGAAATCCAGGTAGACCACATCCACCACCCCTCCTTGATCTACCACCCTGGTTACCCAGCCAACAAAATCTATAAGATTCATCTGACAGTACCCTCCTGCTGAGAATTCATGCTGCCATGGATTCTGTTCCTTGGTATCCCACAGAAACATCACAATCCTCTCTTTAAGTAAGAACTCCATTAGTTTCTCACTACTGAGGTCAGGCTTACAGGCCTGTAATTGCCTGCCTCCTCTCTGTTTCCACTGTTGTGGAATGGGACCACATCTGCCCATCTCCAGTCCTCAAGTACCTCCCTCATCTCTAGTGATGCATTGAAAAGGGCAGCCAATAGTTCTGTCAGCACTTCCTTGAGTTCCTTTAGTACTCTGGGGTAGATCTCATCTGGCCCCATTGCCTTATCTGCTTTTATGTTCCCAAATTCTTCTAGGACTCTTTCCACCATGAATAGGATGGTCTCCACCTCCCTTCCTTGAATACCCCTTTTAATGAGTCTCGGTCCCTCACCCTCCTCTTCCCAAGTGAATACTGAGCAAAAGTACTTGTTAGGTATCTCAGCCTTTTCTGGTCATCCTCCACCCTTTCTCCTCCTACCGTAGGTTTGCTAGCAAAGGCACCTGTCTTCACCTGAGCTCTTTTCTTCTAGGTTTGCTTATAAGGGCAGAGCAAGGAATAACATTTTCAGAGCAAGGAACATGATTAAGGCTTCTTTTTGCTGGGCAGAGTTGCTGTATCTTACTATTTTCATTTGTTCTCACAAGGTTTAATAATGGTTTTTGCTTACATTTTACTGCTGTAATCTTCTCTGATTCAAATTGCTGTTGCAGGGTATACTTTCTGCTGCATTATTGCAGGGTGTGCCTACAGGTTTGTTAATATTTTGTGCTTACAGATAGTTGCTGTAATCTCTGATTCAAATTGTTTTTGCAAGGTATATCTTCTGTTACTGCTTCATTTTTCTCTGTAGCGAAGTGTTTTTTGCAGAGTATATCTTTTGTGAACTTGTTACAGGTGGTACGTACATTTTTGTGACTTTCTTATCTATCATTAGGCTAAGCAAAATTACTGTTTGCTACTATTTTATTTTTTTGCTGAGTTTTCTGTTTGTCTAAAAGGTGTTGCAGTCTCCTTCGCACATTGAAGAACAGAATTGCTTTCCTCCCATAGCTCTTCCAGGGGATTAGGAGAATAATTGGGGGGTGGAGCTGACAAACTCCTGGTAACTTCCAATAGAAGGAAGGGTTAAAAGGTCAGGTTATTTGGTGATGTTGAGGTGGAAGACTAGGTTTCCTGGTAAAAGCTCCTAGCTTCACCTGAGATCTTTTCTTCTAGGTTTGCTTGTAAGGACAGAGCAAGAGTAAGGCTTCTTTTTGAAAGGCAGAGTTACTGTTCATTACTATTTTCTTTTGCTCTCACAAGGTTTAATACCGTTTTTTGCTTACATTTTACAGCTGTAATCTTCTCTAATTCAAATTGCTGTTGCAGGGTATACTTTCTGCTGCATTATTACAGGGTGTGTCTACAGTTTTGTTAATGTGTTGTGCTTACAGATTACTGCTGTAATCTCCAATTCAAATTGGTTTTGCAAGGTATAGCTTCGGTTAATACTTTATTTTTTTCGGTAGCAAACTGTATTTTGCAGAGTATATCTTCTGTGAAATTATTACAGGTGGTGCCGACAGGTTTTATAGTTTTATCTGTCATTAGGCTACGCTTTTCAGGGCTAATGCATTTGTTGATGGTTGATTGTTTCTGCTCAGTCCTTCTTGTTTCTTTCATCTGTGGTTCTTCCTTTTCGGCAGGGGAAGGGCCAGCCACCCACCCTCAACCCCAACCACCCTATGCTAAAATAGAAACATAGAATTTGATGGTAGATAAGGACCACTTGACACACCTAATGGATAAGCTGCAGGTCCTAGTTAACCAACAGCCTACTTCCTCTTACCCCCAACCACTAGAATTGCCTTATGTCTGTCCTATGCATTCTTGAATTCCCAAACTGTTTTTGACTCCAAAACCTCTTCAGGAAGGTTGTTCCATGCATCCACTACCGTCTCCATAAAATAATACTACCTCACATTACCTCTGAGCTGTTCCCCCTTCTCTCTTCAAATTGTGTCCCCTTGTTCTAGCACATCTCTTTTTCTGAAAGATGCTACCCTCTTGGACTTTGTTGATTCCCTTGAGGTACTTGAAAGTTTCTATCATATCCCCCCCGTCCCTCCTTTCCTCTAGGGTATATATATTAAGCTCCTTAAGTCTCTCTTCATATGTCTTCTGGTGCAGACTCTACACCATTTTAGTTGCCCAACTCTGGACTGCTTCCATCCTGTTTATGTACTTGTGGAGATTGGGCCTCTAGAACTGCATGCAGTACTCCAAATGGGGTCTCACCAGCTGTCTGTACAGAGGGATAACAACTTCCTGTTTTCCACTGGTGATGCCTCTTCCTATACATCCCAGTATCCCCCAAGCCCTCTTTACTGCCCTCTCACATTGTTTGCCTACCTTCAGGTCATCTGATATGACTACCCCCTAGGTCACTTTCCAATTTTGTTGTTGTTAGCATCTCACCCCCCCATAGTGTACTCTTCCCCTGGGTTTTTGTTTCCCAGGTGCATTACTTTGCACTTCTTTGCATTGAATCTAAGCTGCAATGCATTTGACCATTCCTCCAACCTTGCCAAGTTCCTTCTCATACTTTCCACCCCACCTTGTGTATCAACCCTGTTGCAGATCTCTGTGTCATCTGCAAAGAGACATACTTTTCCTTCCAGTCTGCAATGTCACTTATAAAGATATTGAAGAGAACCGCTCCTCGAACTGAACCCTGCGGTACTCCACTAGTAACCCCCCTTTCTTTAGAGTGGACTCCGTTTACTATTACCCTCTGTGTCCTGTTTTCCAGCCAATCTTTTACCCAGGCTACCATCTTGGGACCCATTCCCAGGCTGGCTAACTTGTATATTAATCTTTTATGTAGGACTGTGTCAAATGCCTTGATAAAGTCTAGGTAGCCCATGTCCACAGCCCCTCCCTGTTCTACTACTTTGGTCACCCAGTCAATGAAATCTAATAGAGTCATCTGACATGACCTACTCGCTGTGAATCCATGCTGCCTTGGGTCCTGTGCCCCTCTGCCTTCTAGGTACTCAACAATTCTCTCCTTTAGAAGTGATTCCATCATTTTCCCTATCACTGAGGTCAAACTAACAGGTCTATAGCTTCCTACCTCTGCCCTGCTTCCACTTTTGTGAAGTGGAATCACATCTGCCCTCATCCAGTCCTTAGGTATCACTCCATCCTCCCAAGAATTTCTAAAGAGGGTAGTCAGTGGTGTCACTAGTTCTACCCTTAGTTCTTTTAGAATTCTGGAATGAATCACATCAGGCCCCATTGCTTGTTTCAGAACTCTTTCTTCTATGAATGGACTGGTACAACCCCCCTACCCAGAGTGGTTCTGTTGTTTCGTTTAGATACCTCCTCTTCTTCACTTGTGAATACTGAGCAAAAATATTTGTCTAGTATATGTCTTTTCACAGTCACCCTCTGCCCACCCCCTTCCCCTTTATTAAACCTCACTAACCCTCCCTTGGTCTTCTTTTACTCCCTGATGTACCTATAAAAGGTTTTATCCCCCTTCTTAACTGAGTTGGCTATCCTTTCCTCAGTTTGGACCTTTGCTATTCTCACTGCATTCCCTGCTTCCTTCTGCTTTAGCTGATGCAGTTCTCTGTCCTGCTCCTTCTGTGATTCCTTGTACTTCATGAATGCTGTCTTTTTCTCCCTTACCTTTACTGCCACCTCCTTTGAGAACCATATTGGTTTTTTACATTGTTTTGTTTTATTTGCTTCACACAAAGGCTTGTTGCCTTAGTGATGGCAGTTTTGATTATTCCCTATTGTTCTTCAGCCCCTCCTTCCTGCCCATTTGCTAGTGCATTCCTTAGGCACTCACCCATTTTGCCAACGCCAGCCCTCCTAAAGTCCAGGACCTTTGCCTTTGTATGGCTTGATTCTACTGCTGTGTTTATCATGAACCATACTACTTGATGGTCGCTAGTTCATAGATGGCTCCCCACTTCTACTTCTGTAATCCTCTCTCCATCTCCATTTGAGAGTACCAGGTCTATGATTGCTCCCTCCTGAGTGGGTTCCACTACTAGTTGTCTAAGGCATGGCCCCTGCAGGGAATCTAGAATGACCCTGGTCTTTGATGTGGCTGCAGCAAATGCCCACCAGTTAACATTTGGCATATTCAGATCCCTCATCAACAATATCTCCCCTTTTTCTGCCATTCTAAGGATACTTTCTATCATTTCCTTGTCCATTTCCTCTCCCTGAGATGGGGGTCTGTATACAACCCCTGTGCGGATTGTGGTGCCATTGCCTGTCTCCAAGTTGACCCACAGTGCTTCCTCTCCTCCCTGTTTACCCTTTTGTTCTGTTGCTTTGATTCCTTCCTTTATGTAGAGATCTAATCCACCTCCTCTTTTACCCTCCCTGTCCCTCCTGTAGATAGTGTACCCTGGTATGTTCACATCCCAGTCATGTTTCTGTGTGTACCATGTTTCTGTGACTGCTACAACATCAAGATGTTTCTTTTCCATTATGACCACTAGTTCAGGAAGCTTGTTACACAGACTATGGACATTGGTACTCATTACACTCTCCATTGTTTGATGGCTTTTCCTCTGGTAGCCCCTTCCCTGCCCTTACTGACTTTGCTTTCTCAATTGACCCCAGTCCTGCTCCTTACTGACCTTTCTATCTTGATCTTTACCTCATTTAGTACCCGGTTTTGGAAGGGGAGACTTAGAATTCCCTGCTGCTTATCAGTGCCTCACCCTTGACTAGTTTAAAAGCTTGTCAATGAAGCATTTAAACCAGTCACTGAGGAGACTGATTCCTTTCCTGGACAGACGCAGACCATCTTGTCAATATTAGGCATTCCTCCAGGTAGAACCCCAGTTCTCAATGAAGCCAAAACACTCCTTTTATAGAGTAGCACAGTTGTGACATTTCCTGTAGCAAAGCAAGAAGGGGAGGATCAGAGGGGTATCCACACAGTGATCTCACTTATAGGAGCACAAGTAATTTAAGTTGTTACAAGTTATACAAAAAAATACATATTTTTGCTCTCATTTTCCTCCTTCTAATTACTTGAACCAGGTTATAAACTTGGCAGCTCAACTGAAATGCATATTATTAACTGCAGGCATGGTTGGACACTTTTCAAAAGGGCAGTTATACAGGATTTAGGATGCTGTCCTACATGCTGGACCATTGGAGATCTAAGGCTCAACTCCAGACAGCATGGTCAGAGATTGCACACCTCAAATTGCATATTCAGGAGGAAATATATAATAAGAACCACCTGCCATTAACCCAACATCCAACTGAAGCACCTTGACCACAGAGGATAGTTGGTCTTTGAGGCTGGCAGGGGGTTAGGAGGGGTAAATCGAGTGCCCCATCACTCAATATTCTCCAATGTATCACCTCTACAAACCATATAAATACTAGAAACAGGTATCTGCCTCTATCTCCAAAATCTAACAAAGGGGTAGAGGATACTGCAGAGCAGGGCACTGCTGGCAGGAGCTACCACTACAAAACTCACCCAAAACAGGGACCAAAACAAAAAAAATCAAAAAAGAAATCCAAAACACTTTTGATGATAGAAGACTCCATGTTTCAGGAAGTTCATACCTACCTCCAACCGGAAGTAATGGTCGGATGTCTGCCAGGTACATCAGCATGGAGAGACACTGACCGTATTGCTAAAATCATGCAGGAAGAAGAAGAAAACATTGATGTCCTGGTAGACATAGGGAAAGGGAGGGAAAGTTTTTTTTTTTTAATAGCTATGTTATTTACCAAGATGACTGCTGTGTGTGAGCTGCCTGAGGTCTGAGCTCTGGGATCTGAGCATAGTTTTTGTTTTAATTTGATTATTTACAATTTTTGTTTCTGTCTTTATTCATTTTTAGCTAGTTCTTAGCCTAGTCTGGATCCTTAGTGAGTCAAATTAGTGTTCCTTTGTGAACTGCGGGTCAGTAGTTAGTTTTTAGCTGTTCTCCTCTGTTATTTGGGAGTTTTAGCCATTTCAACCTTTTTTGTCAAGAAGGCTCACTCTTGCCATATGCGAGTCCTAGCTTTTTAATTGTTTCTGTTACGGCTGCTGTTTTTGTAAGCTGTAACAAATTTAAAAACAATTTTGTGGAGATTTTTTGAGTACTGCCTGGAACTGTTGCTCTGGTGTCGTCAGTCAAAAAGATCTGCTGGATGAAGTTCAAATCTACAGTTGAATGAGCCGTGAGAACTATTCCTAAAACTATTCACTTCAGAGCAAGTGTTGGTGTGGTGAGAACACATTTTGTACACTGGCGAGTTGATTATACTTAAGTGTGGCTGTGTGAAGTTCCCTGTTCCGATCTGCTCTTACCACTTGTGGGGAAGACGATAAAGTGCAGGTTGTGCTAACTGGGAAATTCGGACTGAGCTGAAATCTGCAGTCTGAATTTTTTATGGAAATCCGTTTGCTGGCATGGTGAGAGCACATTCAGTGACCAGGGAATATTTGAATGCAGCTTCGAGGAGTGCCCAGCTCTGATTATTTATTTTGGAATAGGGTGTAGTGAGAGCACATCCAGTGACTGTTTTTACTCTTCTACAGGTGGTGTGGTGAGAGCATACTCAATGACTGTGTTTACTCCTATGGACTTTGGGTATTTGCTCCTTTGTTGCCCCAGGAGGGATGCCTGACAGGTCCCGGGCTGTGTTGGGTGTCCGAGGAGGATGGTAGCAGGGAGTTTGGACTGGAGGGTCTAGTCTCAGCTGCTGTTGTTAGGTGGGAGATCTCTGCAGCTGGAGGGTGGCTGAGTCTTTAACACCCTCTGACTGGGCCCTTACTCAGCCTTTAAGATTACTGTTGGTTTGTTGCTCCGAGGAAGGGAAAGGTAGCATTTTACCTTTTGGGCTGCAGCACTGAACTGAGAGTGACTGCCTGGGCTGGCCTGTGACCAGAAGGGAACTCGGTGGGGTGCAGATTAGTGGATGTGTGTCCCCAGGGATTACTAGGGTTTCCCTTGTGGGGAGCCAGTTGGTTCTCTTTTCAGGGGCCTGTATTTGCAGGCTGCGGCTTGCAGGGTTTAGCCTTTGGGGATGGTATCTGGGGTCTAAGGTCCTGAAGAGACACTGAGAGGAGGAGACTGGAAAAGGAAATTGAATCTGACTATTTGGGAAACTGCTCTGGTGCCTCATTCATTTACAAGAACTTTATTATTTGACTGTTGAGGTAGTGAGAGTACCTCAAAATAGCTTGAATTACCTGGAAGCTTATTTGTTTATAAGAACCTTATTATTTAACTGTTGAGGCAGTGAGAGTACCTCAAAACAGCTTTAATTTCTCCATATACCTAACACTGACTCATATTACTATTGTTGACTGTGTTTTTATTTTATTGTTGTTATAAGTGGTGGGGGGTATATGATTTGTAATTTTATATAGTTATTGATTTTGTCTTAGTTATATTATTGCATATTTATTTATTTTTGATTGGGTAATTATATTAGTTGATTTAGCAGGAATTAAATTAAATAGTGTAGGATTATTATTGTTTTTATAATGTGCTGAGGTAGCCGGCAGACAGTCAGGAAGTATTCCACCACCAGGCTTAGGGAACTGGGCCCTTTTGATTGCCCCTGTCTTCCAGTAGAGGTCTATAAGTGTTGTCAATTCCTCGGGATTATTAGGAGGAGTAGGAAGGAGTGGGGAATTGAGCCTGGTGGGGGAACAGAAAGGGTGGGATGGATTGGGGTGGTAGGAACCAAGCGACGCCCTGGGGTGAAATGATTCCCGGACAGGGGTAGTCCCTGTCTTGTTCTCATATCCAAGGGCCCAGCAGTTAATGCTGGTCAGGAGTTGAGGTCTTCCTCAGCATCTCATCCAACTCGGGCAGTGTTATGTAATGCCAGGTCCATCAAAAACAAGACAGCTATTATAGCTGATTTTGTTGAGATGGTGGATTTGGCATGCATCACCAAGACCTGGCTGGACGAAAATGCTGGCCTAGTTTTGGCTTCTGCAGTTCCAGCTGGGTTCTCGGTGATTGCATGATAGAGGTGGGGGCGTAGCCATCTTTTTTAAGACCAAACTGAGGCTTGTGGAGGTTCCG
Source organism: Neoceratodus forsteri (assembly GCA_016271365.2). Lineage (NCBI taxonomy): Eukaryota > Metazoa > Chordata > Ceratodontiformes > Ceratodontidae > Neoceratodus > Neoceratodus forsteri. The sequence continues at coordinate 776,697,436 of CM057452.1, forward strand.
GTAGGAATTACTAGATCCTTTGAGTTTATCATGGGAGAGGGTCTAGGTTGCAGGATACTTCTCATTTATCATCCACCAAGTGATGGGGGTTTATTCCTGCAGGAGATTGCAGACTTCATCATCGACATGGTATTAGCATCTCCCAGATGGATTATTCTGGGGGACTTTAATGCCTAGGTTGATGATGAACTCTCGTAGTTTGGTCAAAATCTCTTCCAGCTAATGACAATGCTGGGCCTCACACAGGTTGTTATCTCCTCTACCCATATAGGAGGTCACTCATTGGATCTACTGTTCCTCCTGGGGATGGAGATCTCTGACTTAGGGGTGGAACCAGTGGGTTGGTCTGACCATCATACCATAGGGTTCAGTTTCAGGGCCCCTCAAATAGACCTACCACACTTTAAGGGGAGTTACCCCAGATAATCTGTCATAGCACAAGTCCAGGGGATCTAGTACTAGCCTATAATAAGGCAGTGGGAGATGCCTTGGACTTGATTGCTCCTGTTTGGGTTTGACCACTTACTCTTCACCCAAGGAACCCTTGGTATGATGGATCCTTGAAGGAGCTGTGGTGAGTTGGTCGAAGGCTGGAGAGAGCATGGCAGAAATCTGGCCCTGATACTGACAGGCTTAGATTGATGGAACATTATGAGGGCTATCAATCAGAAATCTCCCATAAGAAGGCAGAGTTCCTGTCCAGGGAGATTTCTGCTGTGCAAAATCGACCGGCTCAACTCTTTTGAACCATAAATAGATTGTGCAATCCAATCTGTCTTCAGTCCGGAACAGCATTTTCACAAAATAAGTGTGATGAGCTAGCTCGGTTTTTCGCAGATAAGGTTGCCAGCATTGGGACTGGAATCAGCCCGGCTCCCTTCATGAGGGCTTGTGAAGGTCGATGGGAGGTGGTGACTACCTGGTCTGTCTGGAATGAATTCATGGACATTGTGAAGATCATCCAGACTTTCAGCCCAAGCTGTTGTGGTTTGGATCCAGGCCCTACTCACCTATTAGTGGGTTGTGTAGATGCTATCTGCCCAATCCTAGCTGAAATTGTATGGAGATCCTTGGAGAGTGGAGTATTTCCAGACTCCCTAAAGGAGGTGGTCATTTGACCACTCCTTACAAACCCTCTTTTGATCTCGACAATCCAGCTAACTGCTGACCTGTCTCTAACCTTCCTTATGGGTTGTGTGGATGTGATTGAACCAGTCCTTGCTGAGATTGTCTGGTGCTCATTGGACCAAGGGGTGTTTCCAGAGTCCTTGAAAGAGGCTGTTGTGACACCACCTCTGAAGAAATCTTCCCTTGACCTGGATTGTCTCACAAACTACAGACCGATCTCTAACCTGCCCTTTTTGGGTAAGTTTATTGAGAAAGTAGTCGCACTGCAGCTTGATGACTTTCTTACCACCCATGGAATCTATGATTCTCTCTCTCCAGTCTTTTAGGAAGTGGCATAGCACCAAGACGGTGTTGATTCAGGTACTTAATGACCGCCTAACTGCGAGACATCAGAGGAGCCGTTCAATTTTGGTTCTCCTTGATCTCTCTGCTGCGTTTGACACCATGGACCATGGGATATTGTTGGAATGTCTGGCTGATCTGCAGAATATTGGGGACAGTCCTTAGATGGTTTCACACTTTCCTCATGGGCAGATCTCAGAGGTTAGTATCAGGAAATTTTTCCTTTTCTCCCTTTGTGCTGCCTTGTGAGGTGCCGCAGGGCTCTGTGCTTCTCCCATGTTGTTCACGGTGTATATGCTACCATTAGGAGACATTATAAGGCATTATGGGCTGAGTTTTCACTGCTACACAGATGACACTCAGCTCTATATGTCCTTTGTACCCAAACAGAATGATGTACTTATGGTCTTTAACAACTGCCTCGGTGAGATCCAGGACTGGATGAGTGTTAATTGGCTGAGGCTAAATCAGGACAAGACTAAGGTGCTGGTGGTGGACCCTGGTCATCATGCAGAGTAGTTGACTCCTGGATCCCCCTCTGGCCTTGTGTTAGGGGGTAACCAGTTGAACCTTCTGAACAAGTGTGGAATCTGGGCATAATATTTGATTGCCAGCTGTCACTTAAGTCTCAGGTGTCGGCCGTTGTCAAGTCCTCATTTTACCATCTGAGGAATAAAGCCCGGATAAAGCACCTTATTCCACACGATGACCTCCCTGTATTGTTTCACGCCTTTGTTTCCTCGTGTCTAGATTACTGCAATGCTCTATATCTAGGGTTGCCGGGGGTTGACCTCTACCGCCTGCAGCTGGTGCAGAATGCTGCAGCCAGCTTGTTGACTGGGCTGCAAAGAATTTGCCACATCACACCTGTTCTGCGTCAACTGCACTGGCTGCCGGTACATTGAAAGATTACCTTCAAGGTCACATTGCTGACCTGTAAGACCATACATGGACAGGGACCAAGCTACTTGCAAGATCCCCTGTGGCCCTACTGCCCTCTCCACCCATTCCATTCCACCAACGAGGGATTGCTAGAGATGCCCAGGGTTTGTCTTCAATCCTCTGGGGCCAGAGCTTTTTCTTTTGTGGCTCCAACCCTGTGGAATTCTCTGCCTCATCAGATTAGAGAGTGCCCATCCACAGAATCCTTTAAGGCTTCTCTAAAGAGTTTTTTTTTGCTTCAACCTTTGATTAGCCCCTTTTCTGCTGTCCTTTTAATTGTGTTTTATATTTTAGCTTCTATTTATTATTGATATATGTTTTTTATGTGCTGTGCTTTGGCATTTGAAAAGTGCAATATAAATAAATTATGATTATGATTAATAATTATGATTATGATTGTAGGGAAGGCTATTGAGAAGGTGGTTGCATTGCTGCTGGACAATTACCTTGTGACTCACAATGTCTATGAAGTTCTCCAGTCTGGTTTTAGGAAGAGGCACAGCACCAAGACAGCCCTTGATCAGGTACTTAATGACCTCCTAATGGTAAGGTATTGAAAGGCTTGTACCATCTTGGTCCTTCTCGATCTCTCAGCAGCCTTTGACACCGTGGACCATGGGGTGCTTTTGGAGACCCTGCAGTTCCTTTGTGGACTGTTGGGTACAGTCCTCAAATGGTTTTGATATTTCCTCATTGGTAGTTCTCAGAGGGTAGTCACTGGAATTTATTCCTCTGATGCCCTCCCCCATCCAGCGTGGTGCTGCAGGTCTCCATATTGGTGCCCATGCTGTTTGCAGTGTATATGCTGCCATTGTGAGATATCATCAGATGATACGGCTTTGAGTTTTCATCACTATGTAGGTGATACTCAGCCGTATACATCTTTTGTGCCCGGACAGGTTGATGCTGTCTCCGTGCTAATTAGTTGCCTCTCCGAGATCAAAGACTGGATGATTTCAAGCTGGCTGAGATTGAATCTGGATAAGACTGAGGTGTTGGTTGTGGACCCAGGTCACCCGGGGGTGGATTCTGGAGCTGAGCACATGTTGGGCCTATGGCTTGATGGTGTCCAGCCCACTACCTCAGACTGGGTGCGTAACCTGGGAGTTATTTTTGACGATGGTCTGACCCTGAAATTTCAGGTGTCGGCTGTGGTTAAATCCTCATTTTACCATCTGAGGAATATCACCTGGGTGAAACACCTGGTTCCTCCAGGTGACCTTCCAACACTGGTCCATGCCATCATTACTACCTGTCTTGACTATTGCAATGCCCTCTACTTAGGGCTACCTGGGTCTAGGTGACTGGCAACAGTTTTGGGAGTGAACATTTTTTTAATTTGATGGACTGCATCTGACTAAAGAGGGAGTCAGTTAATTGAGGCAGAAGTTTGATGTCTTTGCAGAATATTTAAACTAGCCAATGGGGAGAAAGATGCAGCACCCAGGACATCAAATGGAAAGAACACCCCTCCCCCTCAGCTAGTGATCAAACAGGAGTTCATCATGTTTGTAGTTCGTTTGCATCACCAGGTAAGGAAAAAGGTCTGGCTCACCATACGATGAGCAGGGGAAATGCTGGATGTCACCCAACAACTAATGCACTGAAAACTAGCCAATGGAAAATCACTTACACAAATGACCGTAGTGTGGGAAACAAGATCCCAAACCTGCAAGCAATAATGACAGAGGCTAAACTAGACATAGTCACCATTAGTGAGACTTGGTTTACCAGTAACCACACTTGGGAGACTTCAGTACCTGGCTATGTACTGTTCAGAAGAGACCGAGGTGCAAAAAGGGGGGGGTAGCCCTTTATGTAAATGATAATATCAAAGCTACAGAAATTCAGAGTACACTTAAGGAGCCAGAACTGTGGGTCACCCTGGAAACAGGAAATGGAACAGTCATACAAACTGGGATTGTCTACAGGCCTCCAGACCAGGGGAAGGACATAGACACATTACTGTTAGAAGATATACAAAACATGACAGCTAAAGGGGAGGTTCTGATAATGGGAGACTTCAACATGCCAGATACAAATTGGTCAATTCCAGCAGGAACTTCCACCAGAACTAGACACATAGTGGATTCTTTGCAGGGCGAGGACCTCAAACAACTGGTACAACAACCCACAAGAGACAGGGCTATCATAGATCTAGTGCTGGCTAATGGGAAAGGATCACAGATCTCCAGGTAGAAGGTCACCTGAGGGTCAGTGACCATCACATTGTATGGTTCAATTTAGCCACTAGAACTAAATCATCTCATTCCAAGGCAAAAATATGGGACTTCAGAGAAGCTGACTTTGAGAGGTAGCCAGTGATGTGGGCCACCACAATTGAGTGACCTGTGAATGGGCGACTCAATGGTGGCACCCATCACAGGTGCTACCGATGAGGTAGAACAACTGGATTGGGGGGCAGGTGAAATGTAGTGAAAGGAAGTCGCTACATGTAGAAGCGCAGGGGGCGGGAGCGAGCACGCATGGCGAGGGGTGTGAGGGGATGTGAGGGGTGGCACTGCGATAGGGTGCCGAGCCGGTCCCATGGTGTAGCAGGTTGGCTTGTGGCTTTAGTGGTTAGGGTGCTAGGTTCAAGTCCAGGCATGGGTTCATTTTTGCTGCCTGGCAAAAATTAATTGTTTTCTTTTGTTTTGCCCCCCTCTGACATGCACCCCACTGGAGTTAAGAATCATTTAGTAGGGGGGTACAGTGGGTGAAGCCCTACACAGTGGGGAGTGGGGGGCATCCCCCCCCACATAAACATAAAAAATATAAGTCCCTGGTACCATTTTGTTGTGCGCTGGGGAGTCAGAGGGCCAAAATTTATTTTCGGTGCTCTGACTTTGACATAATGCTGATCTGGCTTTGCTGGTAGCTGTTATCTCATAGAACCCTTGGAAGGTCATGCCAGACAAATCTGATAGATTTCTTTGACTGGGTGACCAAAGTAGTAGATCAGGGAGGGGCTGTGGACATGGCCTACCTAGACTTTAGCAAGGCATTTGACACAGTCCCACACAAAAGATTAATATACAAGTTAGCTAGCCTGGGAGTGGGTCCCAAGATGACAGCCTGGGTAAAAAATTGGCTGGAAAATAGTACACAGAGAGTAATAGTAAATGGAGTCCACTCTGATGAAAGGGAGCTTACTAGTGGGGTACCGCAGGGTTCGGTATAAGGATCAGTCCTCTTCAATGTCTTTATAAGCGACACTGCAGAGGGACTGGAAGGAAAAGTATGTCTCTTTGCAGATGACACAAAGATCTGCAACAGAGTTGATGCACAAGGTGGGGTGGAAAGGATGAAAAGGGACTTGGCAAGGTCAGAGGAATGGTCAAATGTATGGCAGCTTAGATTCAATCCTAAGAAGCAAGGTAATGCACCTGGGAAACAAAACCCAGGGAAGAGTACACAATGGGGGTGAGATACTAACAACAACAAAATGGAAAGGGACCTGGGGTAGTCATATCAGATGACCTAAAGGTAGGCAAGCAATGTGAGAGGGCAGCAATTAGGGCTGGGGATATTGGGATACATAGGAGAGGCATCACCAGTAGAAAACAGGAAGTTATTATCCCTCTGTACAGACAGCTGGTCAGACCCCATCTGGAGTACTGCGTGCAGTTCTGGAGAACCAGTCTTCGCAAAGACATAGACAGGATGGAAGCTGTCCAGAGGAGGGCAACTAAAATGGTGCAGGGTCTACACCAGAAGACATATGAAGATAGACTAAAGGAGCTTAATATGTATAGCCTCAAGGAAAGGAGGGAGAGGGGGGACATGATAGAAACTTTCAAGTACCTCAAGGGAATCAACGAAGTCCAAGAGGGTAGCATCTTTCAAAAAAAGAGGTGTGCAAGAACAAGGGGGCACAATTTGAAGATAGAGGGGTGGCTCAGAGGGTAATTTAAGGAAGTATTTTTCACAGAGAGGTTGTGGATGCATGGAACGGCCTTCCGGAGGAGGTTGTGGAGTCAAAACAGTGGTGGAATTCAACATGCATGGGAAAGTCATAAGGCAATTGTAGGGGATGGGGGTAGGAAGAAGTAGGCTGCTGGTTAACTAGGATCTGCAGCTTATCCAGTAGGCAGGGAAATGGGCAGACTGGGTGGGACAAGCGGTCCTTATCTGCCGTCAAATTCTATGTTTCTATGTTTCTATGTAAGAAGATGACCAACAGAGTTAAGCTTGCCCTGGCGAGCTAAAATATAGGTGAGGGGGTACAGGCAAAATGGGCAAGTATTAAGGATGCTATACTTGAAGCAATATCCTATTGTTTCAGGGAGAAAGGCAAGAGCAAAAGATGGTGGAAACCACTTTAATTCTCAGAAACAGTAGCAGAAAAGGTCAGAGACAAAAGTGTCACCTTCAGGAAATATAAGGTAATGCAGCGTGATGAAGATAGAGAGGCATACCAAACTTCCCTTAGGGAAGCAGGGAAGGCAGTAAGGCAGGCAAAGGCCCAAACTGAGGAAACACTAGCACGAACAGTAAAAGACGGGGACAAGACTTTTTATAGATACATTAGTGAAAGGAGAAAGTCCAGAGGGGGTATTGCTAAGATCAAAAGGGATAAGGAGGAGTGTGTGGAAAAGTACCAAGGAAAAGCATCTATCATAAATAGATACTTCTGCTCAGTCTTTGCTGAGGAGAAGGTAGGGCAGGGCCAACAGCTCAGCAGCATGGACACAGGGTGGAGGGAGGTGTGCACAAGTCCCTTCACAAAAGAAAGTGTCCTTCAACAGCTTGCTAAGCTCATGGTAGACAAGGCAATGGAACCAGATGGCATACATCCCAGGGTAATAAAGGAGCTAAGGATGGAACTAGCAGAGCAATTATCATAACTGTTTAGTGAGTCTCTGAGCGCAGGAGAGGCCCAAAAGACTGCAGAAGGGCTCATGTGATCCCACTCCACAAGAGTGGTAGCAGGGAGAAGACAGGGAACTACAGACTAGTCAGTCTTACCTCAGTCATGGACAAGATTATGGAGGCACTCCTTAAGCAAAGAATAGTGCAACACCTACAATCCATAGGAGCAAAGGATCCAAGACAGCATGGATTTACAAAAGGAAGGTCCTTTCAAACTGATCTCATAGATTTCTTTGAATGGATAACCAGAGTGGTGGAACAAGGGGGAGCAGCTGATGTCGCCTACCTTGACTTCAGCAAAGCTTTGAATACTGTTCCACATACAAGACGTATTAACAAGCTGGGTAGGCGCTGGGTGGGTCAAAAGTTGGTCAACTGGATGGCAAACTGGTTGGTGGCAGAAAACAGAGAGTGGTGGTAAATGGTATACAGTCAGAAGAGATGCAAGTCACAAGTGGGGTACCTCAGAGATCAGTCCTGGGGCCAGTGCTCTTCAATGTCTTCATCAGGGACACTGCAGATGGACTGGAGGATAAGGTTTGTCTGTTTACAGATGACACCAAGATCTGCAACAGAGTAGATAATCCAGATGGTGAGGACAGAATAAGAAGAGATCTGGATAAACTGGCAAAATGTTCAGAAGAATGGCAACTGGGGTTTAATGCAAAGAAGTGCAAGATTATGCACATAGGGAAGAGAAACCCTGAAGCCAAGTATAGGTTGGGAGGAGAGTTGCTGGTAATCACAAGGGAAGAAAGAGACATGGGTATTGTTATCACAGATGACCTGAAACCATCCAAGCAAACAACTAAAGCAGTAGGTAAGGATAGGGGGATGTTGGGGTGTATTAGCAGGGGTATCACAAGTCATAAGAGGGAGGTAAAAATTCCTCTTTAAAAGACACTGGTTAGGCCCCATCTGGAGTACTGCATGCAGTACTGGAAGTCACACCTGCACAAGAACATGAACAATAAAATGGAGGCAGTCTAGAGTAGGGTAACCAGAATGGTGCATGGACTGCATCAGAAAACATATGAGGACAGATTAACAGAGCTCAATATGTATACCCTAGAACAAAGGAGAGTGGGACAGAGGTGATGTGATTGAAACATTCAAACATCTTAAGGGCATTAACAAAGTGAGAGTCTAACATGTTTCAATATAAGAAAAATAGTAGGACAAGAGGACACAGCATGAGATTAGAGGGAGGCCAATTAAGGGGTAATGTGAGGAAGTTCTTTTTCACAGAAAGGCTGGTGGATGCATGGAATGGCCTACCTCAAGAAGTGGTGGATATGAATATAGTTCAGGACTTCTTACAGACATGGGATAGGCATTAGGGAACAATACTGATGAGTATGACTAGATAGGCCATTGACAGAGTAAAGGCCTGTGACACATTCATAAGGTAGAAAAAATTGCCAGACTGAATGGGCCTTGCGGTCCTTCTGTGCTGTGAACTTCTATGATTCGATGTTTCCTTCTTTAGCCTAATGATTCCATTTCTGGCCTTTTTCCTCTTGCTAATGTATCTGAAGAAGGTCTTGTCACCCTTGTTTACAGCCTGGAATATATATTCTTCAGTCTGTGCTTTAGCCCTTCTAATTATTTTCCAAGACTACCTCTGCTTCTCCAGATATTGTCCTCTGTCCTCCTCATCCTTTTATGTCTCCTTTTATCTTCTGAAGGCTCTTTTCTTTTCCCTTACTTTCATGGCCATTATCTTTGAGAACCATAATGGACTTTTCTTTTTTTTTTTTTTACTCTTGATATACATTTTGACACAGTGACCTGTTACTTCTGTTATGATTCTCTTGAGTCTAGACAACTTGTTTATCCACATCTCCCCCTGTACCTTCCACTGCTAGGGCTCTTTTGAGATTTCTACCCATCTACTTAAAGTTAGCCTTCCTGAAATCTAGCACCTTTATCCTTGTATGGGTTGCCTCTTTCACTGGGGTTACCTTTTTCAGGAGGTCTAAACCTCACTCTCAGGTTCTTGGCAATGATGGGAATTCAGAGAATCACAGACACTTTGCATAAGAGTAATAAACTTGTTTATGACTACCAAAAGGGTAATCACAGTTGCCCTAACCAGTTCTTACCAATACAAGCTAGGAGCCAATGCTAAGCATTCCCTATATCTCAAGGAATCTCTGTGTCTCTTGGGGTCTCCGAGGTAGAAGGCGTAATGTCTTAAATTATATACCTATGATAATCACAATGGTTACTGTAAGATAGAAACATTTCTAGTTACAGAGATTAGCCCTATTGGCTAAATTAGAGGTGGCTCCACAGTCCAAGATAACAATACACAATTTTGTAGTAGTCATCACTTTGTAAGACAAAGGAGTACAGTCATACATATATCAGTGTAATAGTACCAATCACCAAAAGATGGCAATGCCGACTTATATATCATAATCATTACAAGGATACAGATGACCTAACATCTTGTAAGTAAGAAATATATATATATATATATTAGAAAGTAAAGTGTGTAACAATAATATGCATACAAATTCTGACATCTACTCTTATACGGTAGATGCCCTTAGCCCTATATGTTAGTATAACATATGCCTAAATGCTAGCTGTCTACGGTGTACCTCTGGGGGTACTAATAAGGGTGCAGGGACCTCGTGTATGCATTTTTACATAGTGACCAGTTACTTCTGTTTTGATTCTCTTGAGTCTAGACCGCTGTTTACCTACATCTCCCCCTTTACCTTCCGCTGCTAGGGCTCTTTTGAGATTGCTACCCATCTACTTAAAGTTAGCCTTCCTGAAATCTAGCACCTTTATCCTTGTATGGGTTGTCTCCTCCACTGTGGTTACCTTAAACCATACAGTCCTCTAGTCACTGATATCAAGAGGACTGCCCACCTTCACATCTGTGATCCTGTCCCCATTGGTCAGGACCAAATCCAGTATAGCTGCCTTGCAGACTGGTTCTGCTACAAGCTGTCTTAAGTTTGCCCAATTCAGGGCAGTCATGAATTCCCTTCCCCTTGTTATACTCACATTCTGAGTGTTCCAGTCTACCTCAGGTAGATTGAAGTCACGCATTAGCATCAGTTCCCATTTGCCTGCCATTTTGTGGATGGTTTCCACAAGAGCTTCTTCTGAACCCCCCCTCCATTATGGAGGCCTGTTAATCACTCCAGTGTGAATGGCTGTCCTTTTTCCCACCTCCAGGGTGACCCACAGTGCCTCTACTCCTTCTTGTAACCATTAAGCCTCTGTTGCTATAATCCCCTCCTTCACATACTGTACATAGCTACCTCCCTCCCCTTCTCCCTTCCCTATCCTTCCTAGAAAGTCTGTATCCTGATACGGCTATATCCCATTCATGGTTCCCTGTGTACCATGTTTCTGTAACATCTTGCACATCCAGGTTTGTGTCTTCCATTACTGCCATTATGTCTGGGATTTGTTCCCCAGACTGGGAGCATTTGTGCACATTACTTTCCAGCTTGTGTGCCCACCCTCTTCCATTTTTTCAGCCTTGTGATATTTTTGGTTCTATCTTCTGTCCTCCCCACAATTGTGTCTAATTTATTTATTGGAGTTGATAGTACCCTTGTACTAATTGGAGTCTCCCTTATTTCAGATGTGTTATGTGGGGGGAAGGGGGCAACCTTTATCCCCTGACTGCTTTTTCCTTCTCCCTTGGCTAGTTTAAATGCTCATGGAGGAAGCATTTGAATACATTTTTTTTTTATTATTTTGATTCTGCTTTTAGAAGCAGCACATTAGGGAGAGGAGAAGGTAAGAGCAGCTACAGATCCCATTCTGCCTTTCACTTAGCAGCTAGCTGAGACAGGTAAATAGTAAGGGCCTGTGACCTATGAAAGCAGACTCGGGGTGCACTAGATCCATTTTAAGCCTTTGACTGCTGGTGGCCCTCCTCACTAAGTACCACAGTGCAAAGGACTACAAAGAAGTGGAGTCTGCATGGATTCAGCCAAGGAAACATCCAACAGCCAGGAATTCTGTCCATCTCACCCCCAGGTACACCAATACTGTTGGTGGGAGAAGAGTTTGGAGAACTTGCAGCAAGTCCGATATCTATTTGTCTGATTGTGGAAGAAGGGTTCAGGGAACTTGCTGCTTGTTTGATATCTACTTGTCTGATTGTTTGTGGAAGAAGGTTTGGCTAGTCTGATATCTGTCTGATTGTTTGTTTGTGGGAGAAGGGTTTCATGAACATGCTGCAAGTTTGATATCTATTTAAATAGGCACAGTAGGTTAATAGAGTACTCTGCCTCAGCTACAGTTAGTACTCATTGCCCATGCAAAATAAAAAAAAAATGTTTTTGTTTTTCATAACTGTATCTGTGACATACCGTAGCTAGTGTACCTGAAATTTTATGGTTATATTGAGTGTTTAACTGAATCTTACAGTTTCACCTTATCTGGGTGTGCACCTAAAGTAGTTTACACTCCTGTTTTCTGTGCTGTAGCTGATTGGTTCAGCTACACCTTATCTGAGTGAGTACTACAAATTAAACTAGTTCTCTCTGTAATATAGATATTTTTGGGATGGGGTTCAGAAGGGAGGAGCTGAGTTGTGGAGACTGTGGGGCACTCTTCTCTATGGATGTGCTGTGGAGGAGGGGGCACTGTCCCATCTGTAGGACCATAGTAGAGCTCCATGCTCAGCTGGTGGCAGCAAGGGTAGAAATATCTCATCTGCACATTTAACTCAGCAGGAGATCACCACCCAAACCCCACTCCCCTGGAGACTCACTGGTCCAGTGGAATGGAGAGTGGTTGGTAGTGCGAGAGGGGGAAGGGATAGCCATGAGCAGGTTGTCCAGCCAGTACCATCCAGACAGTGAATAACTTTGCATCCCTAGAGGAGGTTCAGGCACCTAACTCCATTGGGGACTCCAGTTCAGTCAATGGGAAATGGGAAAAACAGTGGGATAGCACCAAAGGGGGCAAGGCTGCCAGACATGTCCTAGTGGTAGGTGACTCAATGATTAGGGGTAGAAAGGGGTGGATGAGTGAGGGATTATCCAATGCCTGCCTGGGATTTTAGTCATCCAGGATTTAGCCAGGATAGGGAGGATGGTTGAGAGGGAGTGGGGGGCTGGAGGTGTTGATACACTTGGTGACAAATCATCTAGCGAACCAACTGGTAGAGATGGTGGAGTGGAACTTTTGTAGACTGTGGTACAGATTATTTTATATTTATTTTTCTAAATTGTGTTAACTGGGGTAAGCACACTGGACCTCATTGCCCTTTAATAGGCATGACCTAGAACATACAACAAGATGACAAAATTAAAAAAACATACAATACAATATATAACAATTATTGATAACGTTTACAATAAAAATCAGACACTAAGTGTGCTTTATACAAAGTTTTAAAACAATAAAAACTATTTGCATTCCAGATTTCTGGATGTACAGTAAGGAATTCCAGTTTTTTTGCAGCAATATAAGCAAAAGATCTCTGACCTGTTGAAGTTTTAAGATGTGGAATAGTTATGGTTAAAGTGTCATCTGAACACAATCATGACTGCTTGTTTTTGGAGATAACACCTGCCAGTCTTCCCATATTCCCCTTTTCTCCAAGCTTTGTAGCTCATATAATTCATATAGAAACAATCTCTACTATCAAGAGGTAAAAAATTTAAATTTTTATGTAGAGTACAATGATGTTCCCTGTAGTTTGTATGTACAGCAAATCTACTAATGGCATTATACATTTATTTATTTATTTTAAACTCTTCTAACACCCCACCCCATACTACACTTCCATAATCTAATGAGGGAAGAAGACAGGCTTGAGATAACATTTTTCTTATACTGCACATGAGCAATCCCTGGGACCTATATAGGGCACCCAAAGTTAGATGTAATACGTTACAGGTTTGATCAACATGTGCAACAGATGTTAACTGGCAATCCAATATTACACCTAAGTACTGTATTTAACATTTCTCACTTCCTCCAAATAACTTCCATCCTCAAATGTTAGTTAGTTCATCACTTATTCTGCTAGTCTTCTGCACCATACAATACATCATTATCTTTGTTTTGTTTTTGTTCACCAGCAGCCTGTTTTGTAAAAATCACCTAGTCAAAAATGCAAAACTCATTTTCCAGTTTAACATTCAAAGCTTTCAAATCATTATCTGCCAAATACACAGCAAAAATACAATGATGACACGCTCAGCCTCCATGGCCTTTTGTGAAGTCCACCTTGTGTGGGGCAGGAAGGAGTAGCAGCATAGGATAAGAAGTGATGTTACAATGAAATTTATCTGTTGGCTTATTGGATGGCATTAGGAAATGGGTATCAGTTAATGGGAGAATGGGGGGACTTCAGAAACAGGAAACTCTTCAAGGGTGATGGACTTTACCTGATGGGAGATGGGGCCAGCATGCTGTGGGGAAGTTTGATGTCTATATCAGACATTTAAGCTGACTGCAGGGGAGACTGGGTCTTGGGGAACCATGGTGGCTGGTGAGCAGAAAGGGATCCTAGCTAGTACTCCCCCACATCTAAGGGATTGTAGCAGTAAACTGACTACAAAGAGAGATGTAGTGCTTACTGGAACAAGGAAAGGGGCAGTAAAGATGGGGAACACAAAGGGTGAAAGCACCATCAAAGAGGGGAGAAGACAAGGAAAACAAAAGGCTAGCAGCAAAGTAAGATCAGGGGTCAGATGGAAGGGGGTATGCCTTACCATCAGGTGCCTAGATAACAAACCAAGTGAGATCCAGGTGCTGATGACAGACACTGAGGTGGACCTTGTGGCCCTCACAGAAATGTGGGCTTTGGATAATAATGAGCAGGAGATGATGGTTCCTGGTACTCACTGTTCAAGAGGGATAGAGGAACAGGTAAAGGGATAGGAGTTGCCCTTTTTGCCAGGGGGCATTAAGTTAGTGGAAGATGGGGCATGAAGGGTAGTAATGGTGAGGGTGAGTCAATGTGGGTACAACTCACAGCAGCCTCAGGCATGAAAATACCCTTGGGGTGATATATAGGACTCCAGGACAAGGGTGGAGGGCAGAGAGCTAATGGGAAGAATTTGAAAGACAGTTAGGAAAGGGGGAAGTATTGGTGATATGGGATCCAGCAGACTAGACCTTGGTTTGATTCTCACAACCGCCATTTGCATACTGTGTGACTCTGAGCAAGTCACTTGACCACACAGTGCTCCCAGGTCACCACTGAAAACAAACACTTATGCCTTGTAGGCCTTACCCAGTTACCAAAGACTAAAATAAATAAATAAATAAATTAAATACAAAGAAAAGCAGGGAGGATGTAGAATAGGTATTTTAGTATACAGAAAAATAGATAGGAAAAGGGGATCATTAGGGAAGCAAAAGCAGCCACAGAGCCACTAATTGCGGAGGGGTCAAAAATGGAGAAAAACAGCTTTTCAGATATATTAGAGAAAAAAGGAAAAAAGAAGGAGGAATCGTAAGGCTAGCTGAGTGGGGCAGGGTGACAGAGGAGGATGGGCAAAAGGCCACCATCTTTAATTATTACTTTTGCTCAGTTTTCACTAGTGAGGATACTGAGTCCTTGTCAGAGAGTGGCATTAAAGTGGCCACTAAGGGAGCTCCAGAGACAAGACAGCAAATATTTACTAGTGAAAGGGTCTTGAAAGGGCTGCCTGCCCTAAAGACAGATAAGGCCCTAGGATCAGATGAGTTACATTAAATTATTCCATTCAATTTTTATTTTACTGGGAAATACACAGTTGAAAGAACTCATTTACGAGGTGGTCCTGGTGACCAGAGTAGTTACAGTACTATGCGTGGGCCTGAAACTGGACTGTAATGGGTTGAGCATGTTTGAGGATTCCAGATATTCTCTCAGTTGAGAGTTAATAATTTTTTTCAAGCATGTTTGATAAGACAGGTAATAGTGAGGTCTTTAGTTGTTAAGGTCACTAGGGTCACCAGATTTAAAAAGTGGGATAATATGGGCTATTTTCCATGTAGAGGGAGGATCCCCTTGGGACAGGGACAAATTGAAGAGATGGGCAATGGGAGGTGCCAGATGGTAGAAACCAAGTTTTAGAAAATACATTTTGATCTGATCAGCTCCTGCACTTTTCTTAGTGTTGAAGGCAAATAGATGATCTTCAACCTGTTTGAGGGTGATGGGGTAAAAGAAAACTTAACTGGATTGGAGGAAGCATTAATAGGAGAGAATAACAGGCTAGTAGTATTAGGCTGCTGAGAGAGCTTACTTAGGACAGATGTGTCGAAGGTGAGCCCAGCTGTAGCAAAATGATTGTTCAGCTGTACCAGGATGATGCGTTTGCTAGTATTAGTGTTATTTCCTACTGATACTTTACAGGGTAGGGCCAACGAGGAACTATGCCCTTCATTATCCCTTAATTTTTGTCAGAATTTACGTGATTTTTGAGGAGTCCAGTGCAACTTTAAAATATTTTGCTTTTTCTTCCCAAATTAATTTTGTAAAACTTTTCCTAGCTGTTCTGAAGGTTGCCCAATCAGATGTTAGTTTATTTTTATGTGATTTTTTTTCCATTGAGGGTCTCTGTTGAGTAAGGCAGATTTCAAGGCACTGGTAAACCATGGGCAGTATCTTTTTTTGATAATCAAGGAATTTGCAGCAGAACTGACTGAACTCCTAGTAGATCTATTCAGCAGCTCAATTAGCACACGAAAAGTTCCAAAGTATTGGAGGGCAGCAGACATAGTTCTGCTTCATAATGGGGAGGCAAGAAGCAACCAGGGATCTATAGACCTGTCAGTCTAACCTCTATCATATGGAAGCTGATGGAGTCACAGGTCAAGAAGGGCCTTGTAGACTACCTGTAGAGCAGTGGGTTACAGAATGGTAAACAGCATGGCCTTATGTCAGGAAGGTCTTGTCATACTAGCCTGATAGTTTTCTTTGATTGGGTGATGAGGTAATAAGATATTGGGCCATGCTGTAGATTTGCTGTACTTCGACTTCAGCAAGGCTTTCATCTTGGTGCCTCACAGATGCTTGCAGAAGAAGATGGAGGATCTGGGTGCAGCTATGCGCATAGACAATTGGGTAGTAACTGGCAAAAGGTGAGGCAGCAGAGTACTGTGGTCAATGTGGTTAAATCAGAAGAGAAAGAGGTTACAAGTTAGACTCCGCAGGGACTGATCCTGGGTCTGGTCCTGTTTAACATATTCAGTGGTGACACTGGAGAAGGAATCCAGGGTAGGTTGTGTCTCTTCAAAGATGATATGAAGCTATGTGGGAGAGTGGATAATGGGAAGGGAATAAGGAAATGCAGAGAGACTTACAAAAGCTAGAGGATAGTCAAGGGTTTGGCAGTAGAAATTCAACATCAAAAAGTGCAAGGTAATGCACCCTGAGGAAGTGTACAGGCATGAAACCAGTTGAGGCACCTTGTTGGTTTGTTTTACTTCTCCCGTTGGCTTCATGTGCCGGACTTGTGTTAACATGAGTAAATGAAATTTCTGTGGTGAATGTGGTGTCAGTGCTGGTTTTTATAGTTGGACAATGTACCTAGGGAACAAGAACCACAAGACAGAGTACTGTATAGGAGAGGAGGGACTTAGGACTAAAGCTAAGGAACAGAATCTGGGAGTTATCACCAGCAACTTACTGAAGAAATTGAACCAGTGCAACAAGGCCTATAGCAAAGTGAAATTGATGCCGGGATGTAGTGGGAGGGGTATTAATAGCAGAAGAAAAGACATAATACTTCCCCTCTATAGATACCTGTTGAGACCTCACCTGGAATACTGCACCTAGTTCTGGAGTCCTCATCTCAAAAAGGATAAGGATAAGATGGAGGAGGCAGTGCAAGACAGAGTAACACAATGATTCAGGGCCAGTGGGGAAGATCCTATGAAGAGCACCTCAAGGCACTGAATGTGTATGCACTGGAGAAAAAAGGGAAAGGGGAGATATGATTGAGACCTTCAGGTTCATTAAAGGAATTAAAAAAGTGAACTGAGGGGAAATATATAGCCTGAACACTAACTTGAAGTCACATGGACATGAGTGTAAAATAACAGGAGGGAGGTTCAGGAGGGAAATGAGGAAGTATTACTTTATGGAAAGGTTCATGGAATCATATAACAGTCTGTAACTTGAGGTGCTGGATGTGAAAACAGGAGATTCAAGTGGTCCTGGGGTAGACTGAAGGGTATAGTGGTTGCTCAGAGCAACACAATCAAGGAGGAATATGTGAGGGGGGTAGGGAGGGTTAGTACCCTGGAGGAACAATAGTTTCTAGGGCTTATAGGGAACTTGGGCAGACTGGATTCACCATTGGTCTTTTACTGCCACCATTGTCCATATATCTATATTTTCATGATTCCAGAACCTTGCCAAACACTGATAGTAGACAAGTCAGCCAATACTAATCTTGTCCCACCTTGTTCCTTCTTGCAGCCTGGGACAGCAATGGCCACTTTTGTGTCATCATGCACTTCAACTGTCTAGCAATACTCGTAAAAAACTATTGCAAGTGACCCTACTTATTGTTCCTTCGGCACCACTGAGAACTTGTGGTGTATACTGTCAGCCTATTGTATTTCTAAATTTTCATCAGGTAGTCAACTACCAGGGCAGGAATGATGCCAACAGGCTATGCAAAATTACTTCCCCTGGTACCACTTGCTCTCCCAATGAGCAAAATCTATCATGAACCCTTTTGTGAACATCAAAGTGGTGTACTGTATGAATTCTGCATCTCAGCTATCACCCCATGATCTCTCACAAGTTTCTCCACCCTTCTCTTATCATCATGGGCCTGACTACTTCATTCCCCTCCTCCTTCCACGTATGTACTGTACTGAAAGAAGGTTTTGGTGTTGCCCACAGTTCCTACTGCTTCTTAGGAAGTCTGACCCTCCTTAGCTTCCTTAATTCTAGTCTTGTGGTCCCTCAGTGTTTCTCCGTACTTCTCTCTTATTTGGAGAAAACACATCTCTTCCTGTTGGTCAATAGACCTTTTTTGTTCAGGATTAATTGTCTTACTATATGTCCCTGCTGTGCCAAGGAGACAACTTCTTGGCACTTTTCCCCTTATTGCCTACAGGTAGGAAGAGCTCCAAGTCTTCTTCAAACATAATGAAGTCAATAGTTTACAGTATATTCAGATATACCCCTAGGAAGTACACTGTTCCCTCACTATAATAAGTCTCATTATGGCAAATCCAAGTTATGGCCAGCATATATGATTGTTACCATTCTTTTAAGACTAACCAATTGATAATCATGATAAAATGGGGTGGAGAAATCCTATCACCTGATTGGTCAAAAGCTGGCCAGAGCAGTGTGATTAATGATCAATAACCGCACTGCTCAGTCCAGAGCTGGGCAGCTAATGATCATTAACCGCACTGCTATGTCCAGCATCCTGAAAGTGCAGGTTCTTGATTTTCAGTTTGACCCCAGAGTACTAAACTGACATTTTTATCATTATTTTGTTTATTTATTTGAATAGCAATTTAGTAATTCATTGTTAGTATGTTAATAAGTTTTTAATGTCATTTTAAAGATTTACAGTATTGATAGTTTTCTTATGTAGTACATGTTGTTCATTTTTAAGTGATAAATAAAATGTTGTTTGACATTGCTCAACCAGTTGTAATTTGTTTTTTTTCCCAATTGTATTAAGTGCAATAATACACTTCTGGATGTGAGGTTATCGGTGAATTACTGCACACCTCACCAGGGTTGAAGAGCACTCAGCTGCTACCTCATGCCTTCACCCAGAGTGAGGTGTGTAGTAATTCACTGATAATCACACATCCAGTCATGTATTACTGTTTACTTAATGAGTAAGTGTTATCTTCTTATGTTGAAAACAGTGGGAGATACTGCTGTTGTGTCCCACAACCTTTCCTTAACATTCTGCTCCAATTCTGATTAGTCATTTAGTCTTATACACTGTGATTAACAATCATTTCTGTGGGTTCTTACCTTGATTCTTACTCTTTTATTAGTAAGCAGGGCAGTCATGTTGTTTGATTTCCCATCCATATCTGCTGTTGTTCCTGACAGTGCTTCTACTGATGTTGTTCTAATGTTCTGATTTCTTGCAGTTTGTGCTGGCATCCCCAGCTTTGCCTCCTTGAAATTCAGTGTGTTTATTTTAAACATCAAAAATAGCTCTGTTTCATGCTGTCCACACTCATTGTTGTGAGATGCCATACCCACCCCAGAGAAGCTGCTGTAAATTGCTCTATGCCCCACTTCCTGTTAGCCAGTCGGTACCAGGGAGGCAGGGAACTGCCAAATCTGTGGAAAATTCAATTAGTCTTCTACTTCTGTGGCCAAAATAATAATCCTGGGAAAGGAATGCACTCTCTGAATCTTTCTCAGTGATAATGGATCAGTTTTTTCACACTAATGTCATCCTTCATTATAGTGAACCCTAACTGTAGCAAACAGTGCCATTTGCAGAAATTAGGGAGAACTGCATTTTTAAAATATGATATCATTTAGTATATGTTTTGGTTCTTCACCAACAAGAATGAAAACAAGAAATAGAATTAGAAAAAAATTTTCACACATTGGACTCTATTACGTGCTGTCAGAGGTCACAGCCACCCCAGAGAATCTACTGTATAAAAAGGATTTTTAGTATTTTAAGAATGATTCAGTCCTTACAATGCAGTACATACTTTCACTCTGAGGTAAAGTTGTATATTTCCTGTATAACAATTTGGATTACAGAATGGGGTTTGATAGAATGGGAAATTCTAGAATCTTCATATTTCATTGATAAAGTGGGAAATTCTAGAATCTTCATATTTCAAACTGCTCACCTGACCATTCATTAACCGAAAAACAATGCAGTTTGTTACCTCACTTATATTTTCTGCCTTGTAACTGAACACTGAAAAGAAAGCAATTTCAACTTGAAGTTCAAAGTTTATTGACACAAAAAGAAATATATAAAGTCATAACAGTTACAACATCCTGTACATGTGGGTGCCTTTCAAAGTGTATAGGCCAAAAATTCTAGTTCAATATAGATACAATTTAGCAATGTGGTGGAAACAGCTTTGGCAAATACACCCAATAAATGCATAGAATTCTACAATATCATAATGAGATATTTTCTTTAATGACATCTTAGTATAATTTAGCCAGTGTCTAATTTGCAAAACTAGCCACAGGAAAACTGTAACTTTCCTGATTACTGAAAAGCAACCTTTCTTTGTCCCTCCCTTTTGATGTTTCCCATATATTAATATAACTGAGTGCAGTCATTGTTTTCTCTCATTATACCTTAAACTACAATAAAATTCTTCTACCCAGTTAAAATAGTGTTGCCTGAAAAGCGCCATCTAAACTATGCTGTCAGGACTGCATAATGCATGAATAGCAATAGGGGTAGAATAGCGTATGTCAAGTACCACTACCCCTGTAGCCATTCAAGCAATGGTAAGGGTGTATAAGTAACATTAAAGTGCACCAGCTGGCCTAGCTGATCCTGTGGTGGAGAAGATTAAGACAGCAGCAGCTTAGGCAGCATGGAGCAGGAAACCAGGGTTTATATGATCTTGAGAGATCAAATTGCTTTTACAAGGCTCCTTTGCAGTTTGATGACTGAAAATAACACTAGGCCCCAAGTTATTTACACTTACCCAAAAGGGAATATGGGTTTTTCCTTTTTTTCTTTTAGAGGTTTCTTTTCTTTCAAAGGGGGCAAGCCTGGTCAAATTCTATTTAGTTAAGTGATGCAGAACTCTGCTGACAGCTCTTAAGAGATGGAATAAAATATCATAGCACATACGGGGCTGGACTGATATTGTGGTTTCTGTGTTTACAGTGCTATTATACAGATTGGAGGATATTTCCCCCCTCTTGTTTCCTTTTTCTTTTTTGGAATATTATTAAGTCCAAGGCTAAGGCCAGTTGCTGTTATTAAATAGATGCTCCTAGATCCCGCCTTAGGTCCAAGTTCCTACTCCATCCTGCCCGAAATAAGGGTTGTATACCTCAACTTTTTAATTTTACATTTTTTCAAGGGGCATGTGAAGAAATAGAAGTACATAACTTTAACCTCAATAAGCGGGTTTGCTCATTATTGTTTTGACTCAAGGTAAGTGAGCTGCACTTAATAATGTTAATAGTGCTCGTAGTGAATAAACTTAGGTAGGGGAAGTTATTATATAATGGGTTTGGGTGAGTGGGGAGAAGGGAGGGCCTCCAGCAAGCTGATCACCAAGGACCAACACAGTTGAGGGGGAGGGTAGTTCAGATACAAATAGAGAGGATAATAAGACACAAGATCAGGATAAAAATCATCTTACTCCTAACATTTTGTTTGTTTCACGGCTTTGACTAGGGATTGAGAAGGAGAAGTTAGTTAAGGGATGGGAAGGGGCAGGCAGGATGGGAGAAAAACTGGTATATGTAGGACTTGTTTTATTTGTGTTTACCATTGGGTAGGGGTTGGTGTCAACTTAAAAGCCAAATCTTTTTGTCTAGCTGGTCAGATGTCAGATATCCTAATACCAGAATATTTCTAAAGATGTTACTGTGGAATTATGATGCAATCATTTAGATTCAGTACCTGGAAGGTCAAAGGTGCAAGACATCCAAACAAACGGATGCATATTTTAAAACATTTAAACATTGTACATAGCGAAATCATTTTACTACAAGAAACCATCTTCTGCAGGTTGAGGAGCTGCTTTTGAGAAGGCAGCAAATGGGTCAGGTATTTGCCTCAGGGAATTCCAGAAACAGTAAGGGCATAGCCATTATTTTAAATAGATCTCTCCCATTCACATGTGAGCAATGTATAAGAGACAAAAAGGGCACGTATGGTTTTACCATAGGTAAACTCTATTCTTACAATATTCTATTGGGCAGCATCTATGGCCCTAACATTGACTCTCCATCTTTCTTTATGGAGTTAATTTAATTTTTTTCACCTTTCCTACATATCCCCATGATGATCAGAGGGAACTGGCAAGGCATTTGACACAGTCCCACACAAAAGATTAATATATAAGTTAGCCAGCCTGGAAGTGGGTCCCAAGATGACAGCCTGGGTAAAGAATTGGCTGTAGAATAGGACACAGAGAGTAATAGTAAATGGAGTCCACTCAGAAGAAAGGAGGGTTACTAGCAGGATACCGAAGGGTTCAGTATTAGGATCAGTCCTCTTCAATGTCTTTATAAGCGACATTGCAGAAGGACTGGAAGGAAAAGTATGTCTCTTTGCAGATGACACTAAGATCTGCAACAGAGTTGATGCACAGGGTGGGGTGGAAAGGATGAGAAGGGACTTGGCAAGGTTAGAGGAATGGTCAAATGTATGGCAGCTTAGATTCAATGCTAAGAAGTGCAATGTAATGCACCTGGGAAACAAAAACCCAGGGGAAGAGTACACAATGGGGGGTGAGATACTAACAACAACAAAAATGGAAAGGGACCTGGGGGTAGTCATATCAGATGACCTAAAGGTGGGCAAGCAATGTGAGAAGGCAGCAAGGAGGGTGGGGGGATACTGGGATGCATAGGGAGAGGCATCACCAGTAGAAAACAAGAAGTTATTATCCCTCTGTACAGACAGCTGGTGAGGCCCCATCTGCAGTACTGTGTGCAGTTCTGGAGACCCAATCTCCGCAAAGACATAGACAGGATGGAAACTGTCCAGAGGAGGGCAACTAAAATGGTGCAGGGTCTGCATCGGAGGACATATGAAGAGAGACTTAAGGAGCTTAATATGTATAGCCTCGAGGAAAGGAGGGAGAGGGGGGACATGATAGAAACTTTCAAGTACCTCAAGGGAATCAACAAAGTCCAAGAGGGTAGCATCTTTCAAAAAAAGAGGTGTGCAAGAACAAGAGGGCACAATTTGAAGATGGGGGGGGCTCAGAGGTAATTTAAGGAAGTATTTTTTCACAGAGAGGGTTGTGGATGCATGGAATGGCCTTCCGGAGGAGGTTGTGGAGTCAAAATCAGTGGTGGAATTCAAGCATGCATGGGATAGTCATAAGGCAATTCTGGGGGGTGGGGGTAGGAAGAAGTAGGCTGCTGGTTAACTGGGATCTGCAGCTTATCCAGTAGGTAGGGAAATGGGCAGACTGGGTGGGCCAAGCGGTCCTTATCTGCCGTCAAATTCTATGTTTCTATGTTTCTATGGAACTTTCCCTTTGATCTCATTATGGACAAATCATCGGGTTCAAAGTCATGGGGCCTTTCTCCAGCTCAGAGAGCTTGTAGGGTTTTTATAGACTACCTGAGCCTCTGTGACCTCTGGTGGGCTCTTCACCTGACTGCACGTGAGTACACTTTCCACTCACCTGTCCACAGCTCTGACTCATGTATTGATTACTTTTGCTTGAGTAAATCACTTATTTGAGGTATAGTGGACAGTAGACTGGAACCAGGTGTTGGCTGTGACCATACCATTGTGATTTGCCTCCTCTCTTTGTCTTTAAATTGGGAAACAAGTTCTCAGTGGAGACTAAATAACCAGTTATTAAGGGACAAAAAAGTCACATACAGTATTATATCTGCCATATAGATGTATAAAGATACCAATTGGGGTTCCACTCAGTCTTCTTCTATTGAATGGAGGGCCTTAAAATGCTTTTTAAGAGGTGAGTTTATAAGGTGGTCAACTATTAAAAAAAAGGAAAGAAACACAGGATGCTAAAAATCTTTTACATCAAATCTGAACGAAAGAAAAATATTTACCTATACACACTTCGGATTCTGAGAAAGAAACCCTAATAAAACCATAAAGTTCTTACTCAGAACTTCTCAGTGAAAAAGCAGAATAGACATTACTAAAAACAAAAGCCACTTATACTGAACAAGGGGAAAAGGCAAAAAAGCTTCTGGCTCTTTGATCGAAAAAGATCAAAGCATTAAAATGTATAGCAGCAATAAGTAAAGATCCTCATAGCTCCCCCTTGACGATGGCTGCAGCTATTAATAAGGAGTTTGAGCAATATTATAAGTTACTGTATTCACAGATGCCCCTCTGACAATCACAACTCAAAGTGGATGATTACCTAGATAATCTCCCTCTTCCTTCCCTTACTCCCACACATGCTGAAAAACATGTTATACCCTTCATTGAATCCGATATTCAAGTAAATAATAATCTCCCATTAGATAAGGTACCAGGCTCAGATGGCTACACCACTCACTTTAAAAAAAAAATTTGCTCCACAATTAGCCCCCTTGTTATATACAGTGGGGCAGATATTCAAAAGGGTTGCGCCATGCGCAAGTCCGAAATTGCGTCATTCTGTGATATTCAGCAGGAGGCAGTTGCGCCACTGAAAACGGGCTGAGCAACAGCACAATGCAAATGAATGCATGCTCAACTGGAGGGGGAGGAACCATGCATAAAGTACACAGCCCGATATTCAGCCGGGCTGTGCAGAGTTGTGCAGGCGCAACCCCCAACCCGTGCCTGCACGACTTTGAGCCCCCAAAAAAAGGCTTAAGTCGAAGGCCACCCACAGGTGAGCTGCTGTATTGCAGAGTGCAACACAGCAGCTTCCACCTGTGGCTGGCCCCCAACCCAGTCCCTGTGCCCCCGCAGCCCGATCGCAGGCAGCCGACTGTAAATCCCCACCACCACCCCCAATGGCCCTATCGCAGGTATAGTGTACTCCCTCCTACCAGCCCGATCGCGAGCAGCAATGTGCCCCGAATGTATCCCTGGTGATCCAGTGGACGGGAAATGCCAAATCACGCGGCAGTAAGTTTAATAAACCCCGAGCGTATCCCTGGTGGTCGGTGGACGAGAAATGCCGATCACGGCAGTAAGTTTAATAAACCCTTCCCCCAACATAGCCCTGGTGGCTAGTGTCCCCACCCACCACCCACGAAGCCCCACCACCCGCTGCCCTCCTCTGCAGCCGGTCAACAGCCCTCACCGCCTGCCACCCCACACCATGGACTGGACTGTTCGGTAGGGGCTGCACGCCCATTGGTGCAGAGCATGCCAATGGGCATGCAGCCCATAACAGACATGACAGTCCAGATCAGAATGAATCATTCTGCCATCTGGACTGTCATGTATGGAGGAGGGCTGCACACCCATTGCTCTTGCTCTGCACCAAGGGTGTGCAGCCCTACCAGGCAGTCAGTCGGCGGCGGCGGGCGGGCAGGCGGGTGGGATGCTGCCGCCACTGGCTGTGGGGAGGAGTGGTGGGGCTTTGTGGGTGGGGGTGGGGGACACTAGCCACCAAGGCTATGTTCCGGGGTTTATTAAACTTACCGCCGCGATCGGGCATTTCTCGTCCACTGTACCACCAGGGATACATTCGGGGCCACATTGCTGCTCAAGTAGGGCTGGGGAGGTCACTATGCCCGGTGGATCGCCACTGGGGGTGGTGGTGGGGATTGTACATTGATTTCCCACAATCGGGCTGCAGGGGGCATCGGTCCCCGATGGCTGCTGCCTGGCAGGGCTCCAGGCACAAGTCCTCGGGGATGGGCGCACCTACATGCTAATGGCATGCAAATGGGGCCATAATCAGATGCAAATGGCCCCCCCATGCCTTGCGATGTATTATAGCCATTTGCATGTCACCTTTTGAATATCGGATTTTGGCGCATGGCGCGATGATATTTCATGCCCACCTCAAGTTGAATGCTTCACTCTGTCAACTTCTTGTGGTGGTGCAAGTTCCACTCACGCCATGCACAGTGGCTGTGGCTTGGGGGGTGATATTCAAAGGAGTTGCTCAATAGTGCAACTCCTTTGAATATCACACTGGACACACCCCAGCGCAACTATTTTGCGCAGCGTAAGGACTTGTGCCTTTGAATGGCGCAGTTTGAATATCCAGCCCCATGTATTCTAAAATGCTCAATGAGGGGGAGGTCGATCACAGTATGTTGGAAGCCACTATTATTATACTTCTTAAACCAGGCTCGGACTTAGCACAAATTTCAAATTATCTTTCTATATCCCTTCTAAATATGGATCTCAAAATTTTAGCCAAATTACTAGCCCTTCAATTAGAACAAGTACTACCTTCACTCATTAGCACAGACTAAGTCGTCTTTATGAAGGGCAGATCATCTGTAGATCATCTTCGCTGCCTATCTCATGTATTCTCTGTATCCAGGAACTCCCCTTATGGTATGGTGCTGGTCTCCCTGGATGCAGAAAAGGCCTTCGATAAGGTAGACTTGCAATTCTTATTTAGGACTCTTCATAAGTTCCACCTCCCTGACAAATTAATTTCCTGGATCCAAATACTATATTCTACCCCTTCAGCTAGTGTCTTAAGCAATGGATTTCTTTTGCCCAGTTTTTCCCCTTGAAGCATGAACCAGACAAGGATGCCCCATCACCCCTACTATTTAGCTTATATTTAGAGCCCCTTATAGTTTCAATACAAAATGCCCCAAGGAATCATGGTATACAATTAGGACCAATTAATTCTAAAATTGAAGTTTATTTGGATGATATTTTGCTTCACATAACCCAAATAAAACCCTCCATTCAGAAAGTTCTAGAGTTAATCCAAGACTATAGCTCCCTTTCTAACTATAAATTAAATACTGACAAATCAGTAATCTTTCCGCTCAACTCTAAAATATATAAACCGGAAGCTTTGGAATTAGGCTTTAAATGGTCTCCAAGAACTATAAAATATCTGGGGATACATCTTTCCTCTAACATAACCCAGCTACAGAAATTTAATTTGGATGATTTAAATAAAGTAATGCAACAAGATCTTTAACAATGGCAAGATCGCCCTTTAACTTATTGTGGGGTTGAATAAATAGTATCAAACTGAATCTTCTCCCATGTATATTTTATCCCTTGAAACTTCTCAATATATGGTTCCCCAAAGCTTGGTTTAAATCCATTCATAATAACATTTCAAATTTTATCTGGAAAGGTAAACCTCCACATCGAGGATATAATACATTAGCAGCACCCAAATCATTAGGAGGCCTTAAACTACCCAATTTTAATCTTTATCATTGGGCAAGTCAGCTAAGTAAGTATCTTCATTGGGATCACCCCCCCCCCCCGGGTTCACTTGATTATACCCCTGTCTGGCTTACAATTGAAAATCACCTAATACTTGAAACAGGTATTAACACTGCTGCACTACTTTCCCTGAAACTTAAAAGCCTGCCTTCTCACCTTCACCATAATCCGATAGGACACTCGGTTCACTGTCATATACAATTATGTTCCACTTTAAGATATGATAATGACCCAAATATTTCTCAAACCATCTTCCAAAATCCTAACCTCAAAATAGGAGGGAAACCAATCCCTTCCAGTTGGATTCCTCTACCCCAAATTGTGTGGCAAGGGATTTATGTAACTCCAATATAAGTTGGCCATCTACTACTGAAATAATAACAACATTTAATCTTTCCAATAATTGGGCATTTGAAATATTCCAGATTACACATATGCTAACTGTGTATTTTAGGAATGGCACTAATTGGGATGATCCACAAGAATGGATCACCACAAGTAGACTAATGCCCCTAGCCCCACATGCTGTTTCCTGTCTTTATTCCTTGCTATTCCCATTATTATTCCCCAAGCTGGATGGTGTTCCCTATTATTGGAACACCATATATCCAAAATTAAACTCCAGATGGACTAAAATTTGGGAGTCATGCCATAAGTTGATTACACAAGACTGACTTCATATAATGCATATGCAGTTTCTAAATGACATGTATCTAACCCCCTATAAACTGCACAAAAATGGCAGAGCTGAGACCCCAACCTGTAATAGATGCCTGCAATGTCAAGGCACCCTTTATCATCTATTTTGGGAATATCCAAACATAACTCCATTGTGGGCTTTAATTAAATCCAAAATGAACCCCCCTTTTAGGTTTACAGGATTACTTCATACCAGAGGTGTGTCTGTTAGGAGATTTTACAGCCTTTCTTCCTATGGTTAGAAACTGTCATATGATGATGATAGCCATGTCTGTTAAGAAGATAGTTTTTAAACACTGGAAGGACTTTATCCAACCCACCTACTCAGAATAGCTGCAAAAACTTATTTTCAATTTACGTATAGGAAAAAATGGTGGTCAGTCTCAATAGCACAATGAATATTTATAGAAAGAGATGGGAACGTCTATGTATCTTGTACTCTATTTGAAGAGAAATGTGTGTCTAATTACCAGCTAAACTTGTTTAATCTATATGGTACTACGATAGTCTTGGTATAATGTAAGTTGGCTCAAGGGGGGATGGGGGGGGAATAAGGTGGGTTGTGAAGTAGGAGTGGGAGGGAGAAGGGGGTTTAATTAGGTTTTGTTATTTTTAATTATATGTTTGCATGTTACCTTGATCTCATTGCTGGAGAATATATGTGTGTAAAATCAATAAAGTTAAAAAAAAAATTGCACTTTAAAATTGTATATATGTGAATAATAATCTTTTATTTTAATATTGCAATATGAAAATAATCTTTTGACTATGATTACACACAGATCCTCTCACCTGAGGAAACCCTATGGGTGAAACATTGTGTATCAAGGTGTTGAACTTTGCCTGGCAAAACTAACAAAGTGAATTGCTTGCTAACATTCGTATGTTAAAATTGAAAGTGGATAATAGGCACCTGACCTATGAGGGGGTAACACTATGCCAGTGAAAAACTACACAAAGTGTTTTCAAACTATTTTGTAAAATAAATCATGCCCCCCACCAACTCAGTTTAATAGTATCCACCAATCTTCCACCACCCAAAGCCTTATAAAATTAATTTCCTCTACCCCACTATCCTCTGCTATAAAACATCAACCCTCCCCCTTCCTAGTTAAATTCGTAATCACCTGGACTTCTGGAGATGCACCCGACAATGGCGGCTGTGCTTTGAGGTGCTCCGGAGCCTGCTTTGCCAAATTTATCTGCCATTCACTTAAATATCACTTTAATCTATTCCATTTAGTAAGTAAACATTGTGTGAACTTACTGTATTTATTATAAATCCTGCAGTGAACTGTTGTAAGTTATGAAGTTGGTAAAGGACCGAACCCAGCCAAGCCATGGATTCAGCAATGTCAGAGAAGCCTGTGGATGTCACCCCAATATCCTCACTCTCCAGCAGCTCCCATTCGCAGAAGCATTCCAGGCTCTGTTCTGCATTACAGTCTCCCTCCAGTTGAGAAATCAGAGACCTCGGTACTGGAACGTTTCTTAGCAGAGCTGACATCCATAAAACTCATTGTTACTGCCAGTAAGGAGTACCTCAAAGATGTTAGAAGCTCTTTGGATACTCTTACATGTCATGTTTCTAATATTGAGGCTTGGGTGAGCTCACTTGAAGATGGTACAGTATGAGATTATATTGAATTAAGAAGAAAACTACAGTGACTTGAAGACAGAGTGATTTAGAAAACCGCAATTGCAAAAACAATTTAATTTAGCAGTTATCCCTGAAGTTGCTGAAGTTAGGGACCATATTCAATTTGTTAATGCTTTGTTTTGCTTTTCTGGCTGACCCCCCAGACTCAGGCTCAGCATACTTGATTTAGTGAGCACTCAGAGCTTTATGAGCTACACAACCCCCTCCACCGGAGAAAAGACTTAGAGTTCTTTTACAAATTGCTAAATGTTCAATACAAGATTAAGATTCAGCAGGCTGTCTGAGCACAAGTTACTTTCAGTTGCAATGGGCAACACTACTTTATCTTTCCTTATTTAAGCCAAGGTGTGAGAGAGAAAAGGCATGCCTACACTAATATCAAAATTTTCTTCATGCTGGGCATGTTAAATATCACATTATGTATCCAGCTCAGCTACTCGTGTTTCTGCCTTCAGGTGATCATTCTTTCAATTATGCCTCTGCAGCCCTTCAACAACTGCCAAATTTGTTACCAGCACTGTTTCCAACTTGTGCAACCACATATCAATCAATCAAAGTCTTTATTTAACCAGGTGATCACCATTGAGCAAGTTCACTTTCGAGGTCGACCTGGGTTTGTTAACAAGGAACAAGGGACAATATACATGGGATGCAACACACAAGAAAATAGTAATAATACAAATAAAGTGAGATACAATAATACAGTATATACAAAGTATCAGCAGGTAGCATTGACAATAGTGTATGTTTGGAACAGAAGATACAGCTAGTTTTAGGTAGGACACAATTTTTCATAAAAGTAAAGAAATATACATATCAGGTGCACTGAACACAAATAAAACCTAATACAAAAAGATATATAGTGATATGGTATGGAAAATTTAGAGCTGGAACCAGGTCAAAGGAATGTGGAAGGGACAGATATGGGGGTAGAAAAAGGGGAGAGGGAAGAGTCGATTATAGATGTGATCAGTCTTTTAACAGTAGTAATTAGAGTACAGATACATTGAAGTTGACGGCAGATAAGGATCGTATGTCCCACCTAATCTGCACCTTTTCCCTACCTAATGCATTACCACATATCCTAGTTAATCTGTGGCTTACCCTCTCTTCACTATTGTTAGAGATCTCTTATGCCTATCCCATGCATTCTTGAATTCCCCTACTGTTTTTGTCCCCACCACCTCTGCATTGAGGCTGTTCCAAGAATCCTCCTCGAGTATGGAATAAAATCAATCTGCACACCTCCAGTATGGAACACTAGACTAGGAACTGCCTATGACTTGGGACTTAGTGGTTGACATTTAGTATGGATGGCATAGACAGTTTTTCAATATATACTGACTGTATACTTCTCATCTTAACCTTATGATGTGTATTGACTTAATGAGGGGTGATTGTGTAGTTTGCTTGCAAGTTTTACTTTATAATCATGCTGTGTTACTGTGGAAAAGGCAGTTAGGTTGAATTTTGTCTGAGTGTTAACATTCAAATATTATGTTACTGTCCTCCCTTTCACGTCTGGGTGTCTTGACAACATGCTTCCTTAATTCTCACAGCTGCCATTTCAAGAGACAGTGGACAGACTTCTATGGTAAATCTTTCTCAAAATTGTGCCTGTCATGGTTAGCAATATTTCAGTTGCTGCTGTCTTGTTTTCTTTTCACTGGTGTTTATTACTCCACCAGCTCATTTTTGGACTCAATTACTTTAATTATTTTTCTACTTAAGTTTAGCATTGAGATTTTTATGTCTCTCATCATAGATATACTGGGGCAAACAGATAATTCACCTAGCTCTTCCACTCAAAAACTTACTTCATTTGGTTCCTGTGCCCCAAAAGACTTTTCACAATTGGACCTCCTTATTGGGATTTTCAACTATGATTGGATTAGCTGGTTACTATTTCGACTGTCTATGTTTTTTCCCCCATTTTTATGACGGCATTTTTAATGATTTGGAATTGAACTTGAGATCTTAATATACATTAAATGATGGTTCTGAGTGCAACGTAGAACCTTGCCTAGATCACATTACTAAGGTCAGGATAATGCTTTCTATTAGCTATTTTTTTTCTTTCAAGCAGTTTGCTTTAGCTTTGACCTGGGAGACATTACCCCTTATCGTTTTATACCACATTATACAGTACATGAAAATTTAAATGATCTCCATTTGCTGTGTTTCTATGCTTTGTAGACTACTTTTGTTATACTGGTTTCTTTAGCTGTCAATGAAACTCTAACCTGTGTCCTTCCTGGGACATAGCACCTCAAATTGTTCTGATACTTCTGACATTCTTCTTTTTTATTTTGATGCATTCTTTACTGGATGAGATAGATAATATAATTGTATTCTGTGGAGGTAAATTGGTGAGGCTGGCATCCTCCCTGCACGGACCTTCTGGTAGATGGTCCAACACAGTTAGAAGGATTGCTTAGGACTTTTCCTTTTAGTAGGTGATATGGGGGGAGGGTACAGGTGGAGAGGGTAGGATATGTTCTTGTGTGAGGACTTCTGGGTAAGAGGGGGTTGCTCAGTCAAAGGTCAGGCACATGCTCTCTTCCAGAGTAATTATATCCTTATCTGTTGTTTTTATATATTTTAGACCTACATGTACTATACTATGTTTATTTTTTCTATGACACTGAGGCTGGTAATCCTATAACAATCATTGCATGGAATGTTAAAGGGGCTAATTCCTCTTAAAAGAGGGTGGAAATTTGGACACACTTAAAACAGTACAATCCCTCTATAGTTTATCATCAGGAGACCAATCTATGTGATCCCCATATGTATTTATTAAGTAAGTGGCGTATATGGTGCATTGCTGAACTGCCGGGTGGCTGGTGTTGCTATCTTGGTACTGTAGCAAAATCCATGCCCTTTTGACTACTGGAGAAAATATAAAACCTGGAAGGTAGGTACATTATACTTAAATGGATACTGGATTGCACCACCATGGTCTCAGCTAATGTATATGGCCTCAATAATTAGGACCCCCTTTACTTTTCTGCATTGTTAACCCACCTCTTGGATCGGCAACAATACCCACTGATTATAGAAGGTGACTGGAACACAGTTATGGATAGAGAGCTAGATCACTCCCCAGCAATGCAGAAAGAACTTATGCCTGAGCAGAGGACTCTGTGAGAATTAGTGGACACTCTTGAGTGTCTTGATCTGTGGCGATTATGCTACCTGACTCGGAGATTACACATTCCATTCCACAAGGCACCCTGTCTGAACTAGACTATTTTCTCATTAGCACCTCTCTGTTGCAGTGTACCTTACCTGTTGAAATTCTTACACAGGTTGTATCCAGTCATTCCCCAGTGCTCCTTTCATTATCTCCCCTTCACAAACAGAACATGATTTTACTTGGAAACTGAATAACTATATCTTAATGCACTCTTAAGTGGTTGCCTACCTTAAAAGATTTACAGAAACTTTTTTTCATGAATATTCAGGCACAGTCTCTATAGCCTCTGCACTCTGGAATACCCATAAATGTGTTGTGAGAGGTGAGATAATCTGGATCACCTCCAAAAGGAAAAATCAATGTAAGCAAAAATCAGAGAAGCATCTTGCTAACATTTGGATTATTGAAAAATCGTTATCCAGCTCCTCCTCTGCTGTGAACTGGAAACAGCTCATAGTCTTGTGTATAGCATATTATGTAGCACAAAGAAAGAAACCAAGTAAATTTCTCACTTTCTCACTTCAAGGCTTAGATACCAAGATGAGAAATGTTTCATTTCCTCAACTATTGATCTGAAAACAGGTGCAGTACTTACTGACCCAAGGTGGATGGTTCAGGTTTTCCAGCAATATTATACCCACCTCTGTAACCTACCTGATCCTCCAGGTTCTGAGAAGGAAGTGGATCAATATCTGGCTGATACCCTACATCCATCTCTTTCTTCAGATTAACAAGATTATCTTTCCTGCCCTATCGTAGTCGCAGAGATTATCTGGTCTGTTGGGTCTATTTCTCTAGACAAGGCCCCAAGGACAGACGGGTTCTCTTCAAACTTTTATAAAACATTTAAAAATGAAATTTAGGGTACCTCTTTTGGAGATCTGTCTGCAAGCTACAATACACATCAGCTATATCCTGTTGATCATCAAGCTACTTTATCAGTTATAGCTAAACCTAGTAAAGATCCCTCATATATTCAAACATATCATCCAATATCTTTAATAAATACAGACTTTAACAAAATGTATTTGGGCTAATAGATGACCTAGGATTGCATTTCACAAGCCCGCGGCTCCCAAGGATAAAGAGGGTATATGTCTTCCACACTTGGTTTTTTATTATTGGGCAAGTCATATGGCAAAGTACATGAGATGAGTGGAGCAGATGGGAGAGACGAATTCCACTGGTTTTGTACCTATTTGGCTCAAAATTGAGCTGTCTTTAATTAAACAGAGTGGTCTCTCTCCAGCATTGCTACTTCATGTCAGGTCGTGTGCCCTCCCTGTACTGTTGAAGTCAACCCCCATTGCGACATCGGTCAGAGTGCACTCCCAAATAAGCTCATTCATGGAATACAGTCATACTTTAGATTAGCTCAACCTATTGGGGGTAAACCTAATTTAAAAATAGGTAACAAGTCAATCTCACCTAAGTGGCTCCCTCAACTGGAAGATGCTAAGCTTTCTCAGTTTGTTGCCCTGGACAATTCTTGGCTTTCAATTGTTGAAATACTAGATAATTTTAATATTCCCACTAAACTTATTTTTAAAGTTTTTCAGTTAAAACATTTAATAGTGAAGGTGTTTGGGCTGACACTGCCCCAAAGAAGCATGAGAAATCTTTTGGATGAACTTGCGCTTAAGTCCGGCAGACCTCACTCTGTATCCAACATTTATAACATTTTATACAATTATAAATATCCGGCTGTGTTTGCACCGGAGAGATATTGAGCTTATGTTTCCCTGATTTGGAGATGGATTGGGCAGCATTGTGGTCAAATTGTCATAAATACATTACTCAGGATAGACTATGGCTTACACAGTTTCATATTCTACATAACATATATTATACTCCCCAAAAATTATATAACTACGGTCTTATTGATTTGCCCACTTGCTCTCATTGTAAGCAGGCAGAAGGCTCACTTTATCATATATTTCGGGCATGTCCTAAGGCATCCACCCTCTGGAAGGACATTCAACAGAGGATGGATCCCTTACTGGGCCTCTCTGATATCTTTACTCCTGAGGTATGCCTTTTGGGTGATTATACCCTCATTCCAGTGATCTCAAGACGGTATTATATGGCATTGATTTCCCTATCAGTAAAGAAGGTTATTCTCCATTACTGGAAAGATGATGGAGATATTTCATATTCATAATGGCTCAAAGAATTACTGGCCAATCTCAGGATGAAAAAAATGGTGGCTAGTTTAAGTAACAGGATGAATAGATATATGAAAATTTGGGAACCTTTGCATACGCTGCTCAACATTTAGTATATTTTATGCTACTGTTGAAGTTAAGGTTTGATTATCTATCTGATAAGTTTGAGCTGTGCTGATTGGGGAGGGGGGGTTTAGTTGGGGGGATGGGTTTGGGGGAAAAACAGCTCCAATGTATGCAGTGAAGGACTGTCTCTAGTTTCATTTACAATTCAAATTATCATGATTGGATCTGTTCTTTATGTGTGTAAAATATTAAACTTTGGAAAAAAAATAAATACAGACCTAACAATTTTAGTGAAACTTTTAGCAATGCCTTTAGAAGAAGTCTTGGTCAGTCTCCTTAGTCCAGAGCAAGTAGGCTTTGTTAGCCGTAGACTGTCTTCAGAGCATTTGCGCAAACTTTTCCATCTATTCTCAGAATCTAGGGACTCGGTGACTCCATCAGTGTTAGTTTCCCTGGATGCCAAGAAGGCGTTTAACTGTGTTTCATGGGTTTTCCTTTTTTGGGTCCTCACTTGATTTGGTTTCCCAGAGAATTTTATTCACTGGATCCATCTTCTTTATTCTCATCTATCAGTGAGGGTGTACAGCAACAGGTTTTTTTTCAGTGAATTTGTATTAACTAATGGTACTCAGCAGGGCTGCCCCATTGCCTTTTTTTTTAAATTGAATAATTGGAACCCCTTATACTCCAGCTCAATAAAAATAGGGATATTAAAAGTGTAATGGCAAATGGGAAGTCATATAAAGCTTCCTTCTATGCATATGATATATTATTACACATATAGGATTTGACTGAATCACTATAGGTGGCCTTGCATGAGTTTTCTAACTTTGGGTAATTTTTCAAATTATAAACTTAATGGGCCGGATATTCAAACTGTGCCCAAAAAGTGCGCAACAGCAGGAGCAAGCACAAGTCACTTGCGCACAGGCGCAGTCGTCGCAATATTCAAACATGGAGCAAGGTCAATTGCGCAAGCAGCCAGCGTCTGAATATCGCACAAACTGCGCCATAGTGCAACCAGGAAGGGGAAGCTGAGCAGAAATTATGCGCCATAGAGCAACAAGGCTAGCCTAGCTGAGCAGTCCAGAGGTGCCATAGCACAAGTAGAGCCCCCCCAGCAGAGCAATGGAACTGCACAACCAGGGAGGCAGGCTGGGGCCCACCACCAGCCATGCCACACATAGGCACAGGAACACACTGCAGAACTAACAATACACCCACACACCCCAAGCACAGCATCACTGGGGGAGGGATGGATGATCCACCGGCCCATGGGGACAAGCCAACAAAGCACAGCAGGGCCATGTCACCCTAGCACACCCACTGGCAGGCTGAGACTGCCACACACAGGGGGTCAACAACCACAGTGCACATCAGCCCCCCTTCTGTACAGCACACCCTGCACTGTGACCGCAAGACACCGACCATGTGCAGTGACTGGCACTGCAATAAACACCATGCAACCCCGGCACACTGCAACCTCATGTAGCACAGAACCATACAAGCCAGACCCACCCTGGGGACCCAGCAGTGGGTGGCAGCAGATGGCAAGACTGACTGAAAGGCACTCCCACACTGGAGACACCTTCCCATGCACACACACACATACCCAGGACCTTACCACCCCAGATGCCATGCACACCACTGCAACTAAGCAACCATAGCCTGCTGCAAATCAGAGACCACCACATAATTCATAACAAAATATATATATTCGAAAAAGATATGTACAACACCAACAACATCTATATACATATGTACAAGACAAGGGGGGTTGGGGTACAAGGTAGGGGTGGGTAAGGGGTAGGGGTGAACAACTGGGAGAGGGTAGGCAGGGTGGGAGAGCTAGGTGAAGTGGGAAGGGGAAGCGCAGTCAGCGCCCGGCAGGCTTGTCCCCTGCTGCCTGTTGATCTTCCTGGTTCCTCCGGCGTCGCCTGACCCTATGGTGCTGCATGTCTGTCAGGAGGTCATGTGTAGCGACTGACACCTGCATCAGCCGCTAGAGGGCACGATCCATCCGCCATAGGATGCTGAGACCTAGGAAAAGGGAACACAGTCAATGGCTGTGACTGTCCACAGCCCTGAACACCACCCATCCTGCAAGGCATATAGCCTAGTGCTCCGCACCTGTGATGGTATGCACCCACCAACAGTGACCATGCACATGACATGCCCAACCAGACAGCACCAGCTATGTGCACCACTGCACACACACACTGCCCATGTCCATCACAGCACAAACAAGGCTGTCAAGTGATATGGCAATGTGGTGGGATGCCAGTTCCACAGCCATGTGCCCAGTGCATGCATGGACCACCAGTGACACACACACAGACGTGCGTTGACATTGGACAGTGATGACTGTCGCCTGTGTCATGCATGGTTGTGTTGTCCATGGCTGGTGGTCATGCCCACCCCCTCCAGCAAGCAATAGCATCCATGATGTAATGACACTGACACTCATCAAGCAGCTGTGGCTGCTGCTGCTGCTGCGACCCACCCATCACGCCTCCTCCGGCTGCCACCTGGGCCCCGTCATGGCCCTCCTCAGCCTGGGCCTGCATCCTCTCCGCCAGGCCTGTGGGTGACAAATGTTGAGAAAAACATCAGTGTGAACCCAAAGCAGACTGCCCCCTGTCCCAGTGAGTGTGCCTGCCCACACAGCCAGACCCATGCATCTCACACCTGCACACACTGACACAGCCAACCATGGCAGAGCCATCCCCCATGCACCGCCACCAAAACACAGTCACTCCCCTACGGAGAATACAGGTGCATAGATGGTACACCCACCTGGCCTAGGCACAATGCCCGTCCTGGCACATGACCTGAGGCGTTGCAGCAAGTCTGGCTCCCTCCTGCGGAGGTCACTATACCTGTGTCTGCACTGTTCAGCAGACCAGCACCGCCCTGTGACCCTCTCCAGTTCAGTGGCCACCTGCAGCCACACATGGGTGCGGGCCATGGTGAGGGGCTGATCCCCAAACAGTGCCCCAAAGTGAGACTCAACCACTGCCACCAGGTTGGCCACCTCCAACTGACTCCACTGGGGAGCTCTCCTGCGTGCCATTACTGTGGTAGTAGAGCAGGCAATATGGCGCCCAGCAGCGCGGCAACCCCATGTGGAAATGTTGCGCAATAGACCACCATAGGTTCCAATCGCGCTGTTCGTATAGTGCCGTTGGTTCACATAGCGCTGTCACCAAACAGCGCAAAGAAGCGATACACATGGCAGCCGAACAGCGCCATGGGGCAAAGGTCGGACACCAGGTCAGGGGTCTGTGATGCAAGGCCACGCACAGTGCCATCTGATGTCTACACATCCTGCGCGAATGGTCACCTGCATGCCAGTGCCACAGTGGACTATTGCGCAGTAGTGCCACAGCACCATATGGTGCCCAGTGCTGTAGTGCCACTGGCACAATGGTGGCCATGGCCTGAATTGCCGATCACGCACAGCACGTCATCAGTGAAGCAGATGCCTGTGTAAGCTACCTGGGCATGCGCAATGCAGTGTACCACACAGTCACAGATATGCGCCATTGGCTCAGCCGGCTCAACCGTATTGCGCAAAGCGCAACAGTGCAATATTCAGCCGACACATGCAAATCATCTGATCAGCCATTCAAAGGCGCAGTGGTGCGATTTGCATCTCATTACAGTTGCTCCACTCCTAATTTGCATGCATTGTGCTATAAATGTGCGACATTGGGCTGCACTGGCCAGATTCGGTTACTGCAGGTGAGAGGTGGGTTGCATGCTGTGTGATGTTCTGGACAATGGTCATGGGATAACGCTGTAGACTGCACAGTGACAGGTGTCCACTTCCACCCATACAGATTGACATGACCGAGCAGAGCCAAGGTGAGGGTGAGGATGGTGGGTGGAGGAGGAAGCCCAACTTCACCATGGCGGAAACAGAGGCCCTCTTCCAGATCTACCTGGAGGAGGAGCCACTACTGAGTGGATGGCGTGGAACCCCTCAAACCTGTGTGGCTGCATGGGAGGGGGTAACTCGGGCAGTGAACCTGCATGGAAGCCAACAGTGCTCCATGCAGGAATGCAAAAAGAACATGGGGACAGACCGCAGGAGGGTGAAGGAGAAGGTGGCAGCCCTCAGGGCAGCACGTGCTGGCACAGGCAGGGGCCAGCCAGCGGTGGTGGAGCTGACCCCGGCTGAGGACCGACTGGCTGCATCAATGCAGCGGAGCGCTATTGAGGGTGTACCAGGAGGTGGATTCCAGACAGGTGGAAGCCCATCGCTGCACGGTTTGACATGGTGGTGGTGTTGGGATGGGGAGGTTGTTCACATGCATTCACATGTCCTTACTTTCTGTTACAGATCCTGTTTGTCTTCAGGGGATGGTGGTGGTAGTTCCAGGCAGTGAGGAAGACCTGCTGGACATGGAGGAGGGTCCATCCACCTCTGTCACCAGCCAGCATGCACTGCACCAGCATGCATGACGGGCTGCCAACTCTGTTGTCGGTGAGTCGGGTGTGGGGGTTGCACGGCCTGTGTCTCAGCAGTCTGGCATGAGCACGCTGTGACTGTGGCTGTAGCACGTACCTGAACCATTGATGATGCAAGGACTGCAATGGGCAGTGACATGTGTGTGTCCCATGATGGACACACAGCAGGCCAGCACGTGCCCCTGGGCCTAGCTGGTTCCAATGTGTGTTCCAGCATGTCGGCACAGTCCCAGGCTGTGCCTGTCAGCACCGGTGGGGCAGTACCAGTGGCTGTGCAGGTGACTGGCACTGTTGTGGCCACAGCAGTGGAATGAGTGGTCCCTGGGGCACAGCGGTTGGAGGGGCAGCAGCAGCAGTCACCCACCAGGTCTGGGGGTACAGTGTCCAGTGGTGGTACCTGCCCACCACCCTTTGATATGCCCATTCCTGGTCCTGGTGAACAGTGCCCACCCTCAAGGGGTGTTGAGCATCAGGACCTTCCATACCCTGGAGGACAGGATGCCGTTGTGGCAGAGTACCCATCTGAAGAGCACATCCGCCTTCTGCGGGAATCAGTACAGCAGCAAAGGTGGGTTGCAACATCTGTGGAGGCACTGTGCATGGCTGTGGACTGGCACAGCAGGGACTGTGCTCTGAACCTTGCAGAGATGGTCCATATGCAGATGGCTGTGACTGCCGCCATTGACAGGCAGACCCAGGCATTGGTCGCTGTTGTGGCTGCATTGCGCAAACAAGCAGGTGCCCCTGTACTGCGCACCCACACAGTACGCTCTCCACTCCCCATTTCTGGCGTCATGCGACACCAAACCTGTCGATGCCAGGTTCTGCTGTGGGCATCCCGAGCACCCCGGTGCAGGTATGTTTGGCATACTACAGACCCCAGTGCGGACAAGGTCGCGATCGTGCAGTGGGACCCCTGGTGGCCCATCGGTGCCACCCCATGAGGCTCCTGCTCAGCCTGCCAGTGCTGTTGGGTCATGGCAGGGCCACCCACGCGTCCGCGGTGGCCGTGGAATGGTGCAACATGACTGACCTGTCTCCCATTGCGGGCCCTGTCTGGTGCTGCTCTGTGTGCACTGTGCGTCATGGTGGGCAGTGCACTGGTGGGTGCCCTGCACATCATGCCGACATACGGACCACCTGCACACCATCCCGACTGCTGTCCACAGGTGCGTGTGCATGATGATGCCTGCATTGTACTGCACACCAAGGTGCAAGGGTGCCCAGCATCTGACACATGTACTTGGACAGTACAGGTGGTGGGTGTGGTCTGTGGCTCTGTGTGTTTGCCATGTCTGTTCCTGCTCTGCTGTGCTGTGCACCTGCCCATGTATGCTTTTTGCCTGGTGTGTGTGTGTGTGTGTGTGTCCATATGACTGTTCACCCCTCCCTGATGGTGTGTTTGTGTGCCTGGTCCCTTCCACTCCCGTTGCCGTAATGCACCCCTGGTGTGCTACTCTGTGTGCCTGTGGGTTGCGCCAGGACAGTGTTGGTTGCACATGGCCCCTTGACTTACCTGTGTCATGCATAATGCTCCTCCGTGATGGTGTCCCGGTGCAGCTGGGCCTGCCGGATCAGTCGGGGGTCCCGCCGTCCAATGAGGTCAGCTCATCATCATCATCACCGGCGCCGCTGGTGTCCCATCGCTGACCCCCTCCTCGACCTGAATGGCTATCCCACAGTCTTTGGCCATGTTGTGCAGGATACAACAGGCCAGGAATATCCCACAGGCCTTTGAGGGGCTGTACTGTAGGGCACTGCTGGAGGTGTCTAGGCATCAGAAGCATGCCTTGAGCATCCCAAACACCCGCTCGATGATGTTGCGTGTGGCGGCATGCGCCTCATTATAGCATTGCTGCGATGGGGTCATGGGGCGCTGGTATGGTGTGAGCAGCCAGGGATGCAGTGGTATCCACTGTCACCTGTGTGGAGATGGTGGAGATGAGTATCATGTTCAGGTCCATATTGCCAATATCCCTGTGTGCCACTACCATAGCACCTGTGGCATTCCCACCCTTGCCCCACGTTTGCAATTCCTACATGCGTACTCACCCACTAGATGGCCTGTGGGGATGTCCCCACTCTCTAATCAATGGCACAGTGCGGACTGATACCATATAAAGGCATCATGTGCTCCACCAGGGTGTGTGGCACAGACATTGATTATGCGCCCAGTGGCATCACACACCACCTGGCAGTTGACACTGGAATAGCCCTTCCTGTTCCTATATTCAGCCCCATCGGGGCCAGGTGGCATGCGTATGGCCACATGGGTGCAGTCTATGGCCCCGAGCACGCCAGGCATACGTGCTACCCTGTGGAACTCCTGCATGTTTGCTGTATGCTCTGCCGGGGTGCTGGGGAACTGGATGTGCTCCGCAGCATGTGGCAGCAGTGCGCTGAGGAACTGGGTGAGGATGCGTGACGTGGCCGACTGTGTGATGCCTGTGGTGTCCTCTGTCAGCCTCTGGAAGGTGCCCATGGTGAGCAGTCACATGCAGGCTGTCACCTTGGTCTCCACCGACAGAGTGTGACTCCGTCATAAGGGTGCCTGCATCACATCACTGCACAGCTCACAGAGCCATCTCAGTATTGCCCTGTTCAGGCAGTACCAGCCCACGATCTCTACATCTGTGTACAGCTCAAAGCTGATGCGGGCACGGTACTGCCTGTTGGGGGCGTATCGCCGACGGGCCCTTCCACAGCCATGTCCCCCTGCAGCATGCATTCTCATCCCCCTCATTACAGCTTCCAGGTGGAATCTGGCACTGTCCATCTCCCTGGCTTGTGACCCCCCCCGGCTGATGTTGCTCTGTTACCCCCGCTGTCCTGACTGCTACCTCCACTGCACCGGGTACCCCCGCTGACCTCTGCAGCCTATGGCACACTCAATTTCCCTTGCCTGCCCTGTTCTGGACTATCACTGTCTGTCTCTCTCTGTCTGTCTCACTTGGCATCTCTGTAGCGTTCTTGTGCCTCTTCCTTGATCCTTTTTATTTTGGTTAATTTCCGCTGTGGTGCAACTTCCGGCTGTTCCGCTGTTGCGCATTGCGCAACCCTTTGAATATCGCATTACGCTCTTTATGCAGGGATCCACCCCCCTTCAGTTGCGCATGCCGTCATTTGCATTGCGCTGTTGCTCTGCCTGTTTTTGGTGGCGCAACTGCCTCCTGCTGAATATCGCAGAATGGCGCACTTTCGGACTTGCACATGCACAACTCTATTGTGCATGGCGCAACCCTTTTGAATATCTGGCCCAATGTTTCTAACTCATTAATTTATCCCCTCATCCAGTATGTATGAAAACAAGACAAACTCTCCCTGGGGTTAACTTTGTCAGCTACATCTTTGAAATACTTGGGTGCATACATATCGACTTAATGGAGGAAAATGAAAACCAACAATCTTATCTCATTAACTACTGTTATTAAACAAGATGTCCAGTGTTGGACCTGTTTGCCCATTTCTTTGTGGGGCAGAGCCAGCATTATAAAAATGATTATCTTACTTCACCTTTCATACCCATTACATATGTTAACAATCCACCTTCCCTTGAAATGGTTTCAAACTTTGCACAATGTACTTTCTTCTTTATTGTGGCAGGGGAAGCATCCCAGGCAGGCTTATGTTAAACTAGCAGTCCCTAAGGTTGCTGGTGGCTCTCCCAGATATCTTATGATATTACCATGCTACCCAGGGAGCTAAGTATTTCCGCTGGAATCCTCCCTCTAATCTTCAAGATGTTTCTCATATGCAATGGTTGGACGTAAAAGAGGAGTTATGCTCACAAGAGGGTACTGATCTCTCCTCTGTACTTTATTTCAAAACAAAACTTTTAACCACATCTTTGAAGGATAAACCCATTGGTACTTCTCTTAATTCTCTTAATATTTTTGCCCATCTATGCCTAATCACCAAATCTGTGATTGCAGCCCAAACTGACCAGCCATTATGGCATACTCCTAATTTTCAAATTGTTGGTAAACCTACTAAAAGATCAGAAGACAGGCCAAAGGAATTACTCACTTATACCATCTAGTGCACAATGGATGAAGGATTACTTCCTGTCAGCTTCAAGAACCCTACCAGGTGTCCACAAGATATGCTTACTTTTATTTGCAGCTTTAGCATGTCATAATTAAGATTATGAAATAGGTAAAAAGAATGCTGAATTCTGATTGTTCGAGAGCAACTTTCAGCTGTGCTGTTATCCCATCACAACAGCCCAGCTGAAAGTACTTTGTTTAAAAATGCATAAAATTTAATAAAAATTACCCATTTTATAATTGCAATAAGGCACTCCAGAGTGTGTGTCATGGTGGTCTAATGGCCCTTCTCAGGTGGAGGAAGCCCTCGGCTATGCCTAATGGTTCAACACACTCTGAGGTGGGCCATTATCCCACCATAACACACCCTCTGTC
Organism: Neoceratodus forsteri; assembly: GCA_016271365.2. Classification (NCBI taxonomy): domain Eukaryota; kingdom Metazoa; phylum Chordata; order Ceratodontiformes; family Ceratodontidae; genus Neoceratodus; species Neoceratodus forsteri. The sequence continues at coordinate 776,741,367 of CM057452.1, forward strand.
TTGCCTTATTGCTTAAATATAAGCACCCAACCCTTGGAAAGAATTATTACCCAGGCTTTCATTGATCTAATTCATAGAACTATGAACCCCACTCTTTTTCACAATTATACCAGATCATTTGCTTTATGATGCTTCATAGATTTGGGCAACCCTCATCTTATTGACCTGAGGCTTTTTTCACGGGCAACCCAATACAGCAATTGGGATTCCGTCTGGAATAATGTTCACAGCTATGTCACAGTAGACACTTATCAACAAATGCATTTCAAGATCCTCCAAGATATGTACTACGCACTCAAGATATTGCAAACCTGGGAGATTTTGGATTTGCCTATGTGTCTTAAATATAAATCTGAAACAGCTATGCTTAAATATATTTTTGGGACTGCCCCCATGCCCAGTCTTTGAGGATGCAATTATCTACCTCTCTCAATCCTTTATTAGGATTGTAAGATTATTTTTCACCAGAGAGATGCCTGCTAAGTCTGGAAGTGTGCCAATTAATGGGGTTTTGTAAATATTACTTTGTGTTAATTACTATGACCATAAAGAAGGTAATCCTATCACATTGGAAAGAACCTAGTTTTGCCACTTTAATAGAATGGAATGCTACAGTTATGCACGCTCTCCATTTGGAGAAGATGTGGGCCTCTCTTTATCATAAGTATGATTCTTTTTGTTCATTATGAGACTTGCTTTATACTCTGCTTGAAATGTTGGCTTTATTTTGATGCTAAATGGTTTGTGCTTTCAGTACCTTAGTTTATAACTTTCTAGGTGTGATGTTTGCCTTGGAATGGAAGACATATGTGGGGTTGTCCGACTTCGTAAGCATAGACAGAGGGTGATGGGAAGTTAGGGGAGGGAGGGGGACTATTTTATGTTATTTGTATTGTGTTGTTTCTTATGTTGTAGTTTATACAAGTTTAACTGCATGTTTCATTGTACATGACTATTGTTATTGAAATATTTTTTTTCTCCCTGGTTCTGTTTTTTTTTTTTACTCTGATAATCAGTAAAGCATATTTAATTAAAAAATAGTTTGCTGCCACTATGCACAAAATTAGCTGTTCATCTAGTTATAGTAAGGTATTATAACCCTTCTTCCGACCTCTACACCAAAACCAATTCCTCCTCCTCCCACTACCAAACTGACCCTGATCTTTAACTGTATTCCTCCCTCTAGTCCACCAGCCCCCACCGCCCTCTGCCTCCCCCGCCACAGCATCCCATAAAAATCACTCTGGTGTACTTGTAAAAAAAGAAAACTTTCCTGCATTGCAGAGACATCCTCTCTGTTTTGTTGCACAGTAATGATCTGAACAAATGAATGAATAAATAAATGAATTCCATCTTTACCTATAGTAAAACTTGAATTACTAAAGCTTATTACAAAATGTAGAAAGATTTAACATCTATGACAGTAAAGCACTAAAGCTGAAATATACAGTAAAAAAAATATGTTGCAGAGACATCATTTCTGGTCTGTGACACAGTAACTATTGTAATAAATAAATGAATGAATTAATAAATGACATCTTTGACTAGAGGGAAACTTGACTGCCTGATGATCATTACAAAATGTAGATAGATTTGCCATCTGTGACAGTAAACCACTACAACTGAGATATACTGTAACAAACTGTGTTGCAGAGATATCCTCTCTGTTCTGTGTGACACAGTAAGTGTTGGAATAAATACAGTAAGTGAATAAATTAATGAATTAAATATTTGCCTGTTGTAAAACTTGATTGACTGAGGCTCATTACAAAAGTAGATTTAACATATTTCACAGTAAAGCACTAAACATGTGATATACTGTAACAAATTCTCAGCATTTACTAATTGTACAGAATCTAAGCTCTCAAATTAGTAGAAAACCTAGTATGTATCATTGTAATTTATCTCGAGTACAAGCAACTGAAGGTCTTTTAGTTACAAAGAATTTTGTTACTGACGTACATTTCATCAGAGGAAATTATAAATCAGCTGCTAAGCTCTTTCACTCTTTGCATCTTAGATAGATGGGCATTTTTTTTAATACTGCAGCAGCCAAAAAATATTGCTAGCAGTCAATGGAAAAGATGAATGCCAATCAAATTATGTTTTTGAACATTTGTAAGTACAGTATATGTAAAGAGACGTACATATTTGGAAAGGCAAGGCAATTTGTAGAACATCTCTTCCTGGAGGCTCTGGGCACCTAACAGACATCAAAAAATAAGACAAAAAATTTAAATGCAATAGAACATTTTCAAAAGTATCAAAATAAAATTTACAGCTCAACAACTTTAAAACAAAAAGCTTCAGGATTGCCAAAAAAACTAACTGGAAATCAAAGATGAAATCTGCAATCTGTGAAGGTCAGGCTGAAGAAGTGAACCTTCAGCCTCAGCTTAAACACCTTGATCAAGAGAGCCTCCCAGACTGCAGGTGGGAGTGAGTTTCATAGGATCGGCCCAGAGGCACTTAAAACATGGTCTCCCAATGTCCTGAACCAAACCCTGGGAACATCAAGGAGACCTCTTGAAGAGGAGCAGAGGGAGCAAGCAGAGGTGACCAGTGTCAGGCGATCTAACAGGTAACCAGGACCCAGTCTGTATAGGGTCTTATAGGTGAGTAAACCCACCTTGAAAAGGACCCTTCACCTGACAGGCAGCCAGTGCAGAGCACACAGTACTGGGGTTACATGACTGGACCTCGAGAGGTCTGTCTGCAACTGGACCACTGTGTTCTGCACCAACTATGGTCTGTAAAGGGTCCCTCCTGTGACCCCAAATTACAGAGAGTTGCAGTAGTTGAGCCTAGAGGTAACAAAGGCATGCACCAGCATCTGCAGATCCTCAGGCGGAATGAGGGGCTTACTCCTGGTGATGTTCTGTAAGTGGTAAAAAACACTTTTGACTACAGATGACACCTGATCTCAAAGGTCAATCTGCTGTCCAGGATTATGCCTGAATTTTGCACCCCTTGGGAAGCCACCAGTGGAACAGAACCCAGAACAAGACCTGTGTCAGCCCCCTGTGGCAACCCATCACACCCATGACCAGGCTTGATCACTAGTACTTCTGTCTTGGTTAGGTTAAGTCTCAGCCAGCTGGAAGCCATCCAGGCATTCATTTTAGCCAAACAGTTATTAAGCACATTGACAGCTCTTGATGTTCTTGGGCAAAAGACAAATATAGCTGGGTGTCATCTACACAGTAGTGAAACTCCATGCCATATTGTCGAATGATTTTGCTCAGGGGTAGCACGTACACTGCAAACAGCATCGATGACAAGATTGAGCCCTGTGGTTCTCCACAGGACAGAGGCATTGGGAAGAGGAGGAGGAGAAGAAAATTCTCCATCACCACCTGCAGCATCCTATCTGAGAGAGAGGACTCAAACCATCTGATGACAGTACCGGGGAGTCCACAAAACTCAAAGAGCTGATCAAGACGCATGATGTGGTCCACAGTACCAAAAGCTGAGAAGAGATCTGACAAGAACTGACCTGTCTTCTCTATCTCTAGCCCGGAGCAGATCATTATGCACCCTTACTAGATCTGTTTCTGTGCTATGTCTGACCTGAAAACCCAACTGAAATGGCTCATAGATGTCAAAGGACACCAGGCGATCCTCAAGCTGCCTTGCCACTAATTTCTCAACAACCTTGCTCATAAAGAGCAGGTTGGAGATCAGATGATAATTCACCAGGAAATCTGGGTAGAGGAAAGGTTTCTTAAGGAGGGGTCTCAAGAGCACTTCTTTCAAAACCACTGGGAACACCCCCTCCTCCCTGGTTGTAATAGTATAATTCTAATATCAACAAATTTGTTAATTAATATGGCATCCTTAATCTTGTTTTATTACCATACAAGATGATATTCTGTATACAAAATGGTTTTAATCACCACTAGAGATGTGGTGAAATTTGTGCCAAGTAGCAAAAACTGCCACTTCACGGAGCTTCCCTAAGCTTCACTAGACCTGAGAAACTTTGAATTTGCTCTAATCATAAAGTTTTTTTGACACAAAGTGCAGAATTTTGCTGCAATGTGTGGAATTTCACCCATGAAATTCCACACTTCACAGTGAAACTTTGCACTTTGTGGACAATCTGCAATTTGTGAATTGTGTATATTTTATGAATGACGCTTCACAAATTGTGTGAAATTCATAAATTTTTTTGAGGAGCGTATCTTGCTGACATTACCCATCTCTAATCACCACTGATGATTAAAATAATTTTACATATAGTGCATCATACCTCCAGGCTCCTCCGTCGCTTATTTTACCCTTCTGAGATGCTCTGTTCCACATTAAAATTATGCTTTCCCACATAGAAAACATGCTATAAACTCAGACTTTAAAACACAATTTCTTAACATTTTAAGATGCTAAAGCAAATTAATCTTTGATCAAATAAAATAAATGGGTTTAGCATTTTGAGCTTGCATCTTCATGCTTGATGTTTTGTTTTTAATTTTGAGGGCAAGTGTCCCACATTGTCCCACTTTCTGGGTGCCTGTGTCCAACATTTCAGTGACAAAAGTTTGAGAATTATTGTGATCAGTATACTGCTATACTCTCTTAACTGTTGTTAGCATTATATATTTTAACTATTTTAAGTGCAATATGTTTTTCAAATTGAAGAAACTTAATAATCAATACAATTCTAAAACTAAACTGAACACTGATTGCCAGGGATTGCTTTGATTAGAACTGAGTGAAGGAGGTAGTTTCACAGGATGAAAGGGACTATGTGGATTTGGATTGGGTGAGTGAGAGGGTGCCACTAGATTCCATGGATTGGCATGGAGCATGGTGGGGGGCATGGACATACAAGACTGCTTATCAGGGGGGCAGGGTGTACACTGGCCAGGGACTGCATACTGTAACACAAGTGTAGGGTGAGGGAGAGGGTGCTACTTGATGTCAGAGATTGCTTGGTAGTTGTGATGTAAGTGACAGTGAACCAGTGAACAGCAGTCTGCATGGCAGAAAAATTTGGTTAATAAAAATTGCAACACCACTGTTCGACATTTTATGCTTGGAAAAATGATATATATCAGAATGTGACTGCCTACCTCAAACAAAAATCACACAGGAACACAGATTGTGACATTTTATACCTGCACATTGAACATAATTAATATATAATTACTGGTCATCCTAAATATCAACCAGATTACTGTTTTGTTAAACATGCATATCAACTGGATTTCAGGTTATTATACTCCTATTATTATAATCTGGTTGATATGACACTTCATAATAACCCGAAATCCCGTTGATATGACATTCCCCAAAGAAAATATTTTAAAACTGTTGCATTCCATTGTTTCACAAAAAGTATTTCAACTACAGTATTTTCAACTGTGTTTTATTCATGTAAAGTTAAATTTCTTCAAAAAAAATACTGCACTCTAGCTAAAAAAAGGTTTTTTCTTTCAAACTGCTACAATTAAAGTTTAAACCTCCACACCAGTAATTTTAAAAAATAAAGGCTAGGTAAGTTTTATGTTATGGATGTTTTTCACACATCCTCTGTGTGTGATGACCAAATAAACCTATTGAGGTTTATGGGTCATCACACACCTTGGGTGTGTGAAAAAAAACTATCACACACACTTACCTGTCTATTATTCTCTAGATATTTTGCTGCATAATTTGCTGTATATTACCAATTATTTGTAAAATCACAGAATGTTATTACTTCCTTCATTGTAAATCTGCAGGTATGTCCTACAAAATTACTGTGCATCTGTTATTAAATATTCTTTTAAAGGTGGACAGCAATTCATTGCCAAATCTGTCTTGAGTCTCTATTGGGATTGAAGCACGTAGCCTCAAAAGTAGGGACATTTAAAGTTAGGGTCCCCTAACTCTGGGCGAATGTATAGCATGGTGTTCCTTGAGGTCTGCATGATTATTCAGTGAACTGCTGTTACCCTAATTTTGGCACCCTCTCTCAAATTATTAGTGTGGTTGTATATGTGTGTCTTGAAAGACAGTGCTGAAGTTATTGTAACAACAAGATTGTGTCAAACAATTATTCAAACTCCAATACCACACCACACTTTCAGCAGGAGTCAGAGGCTTGTTTTCCCTAATATCACATATCTCTACTTTTGGGGCTTTGTGCTTCACCCTAACTGGTAGCATAGTAATATAGTAATTTAAGTTCAGAACTGACTCTAGGTACTGCACCTCATGTCTGCGTCCTGCTTTATAAGTTTGGATGAAATAAGTATACTTTGCATAGCTGTACCGATTTATAGGGATTCTCTACCCATGCCACTACCTATGTGACCCTGTGATTCCCTTATTAGGCAGAACTTTGTCAAAGTATACACTATAGACATGTACTGCCTTCAAGGTTACTGTCTCCATTATAAGGCTGTTCTACAGATTCCCCATCCTTTGGGAGAAGACAGACCTTCTAATGGTACCCCTGAATTTACCTCCCCTGATCTTTGGGATAGGTTTCCACATCCTTCTGCAGGATAGCAGTTCAAATATACCTAACAGTTTGACCTTGCTGCTACCCCTGAATATGTGAAAGACTGAGGTCATATCCAACCTCAAGCTCCATTTCTCCTAGATGAAGATGTTAAGGAACACTAACCTCTCCTTAGAGCTTTTGTTTCCCATTCCACTGATCATTTTGGTGGCCTTATGCTGGACCCTACTGACTGCCTCAATATCAATGTTTGTACTCAGGAAAGAAAAACTGCATACAGTACTACATGTGAAGCCTGACCAGGGCATTGCAAAGTAGAAGGATTATTTCCCCTGCTCTGCTGGTCACCACCTTATTGATCTACACTGGCATTGAGGCAGTCAGTAGGGTCCAGCATAAGGCCGCCAAAATGGTATGAGATGTAACTGCCTGGCCTGCTTCATCCCCTTGTCTATTATGACCAGTGGGTCCTTATCTATCTTGACTTTAGTTAGAGGAGACCCAAACAACTTGTAGCACCAATCCCTGAAGAATGCTGCTGTATTCATCTCTACATTAGGAGTAGCACCATTCCACCACCGTTCTTTGCTTTCTGCTCTTAACTCAGTTGGCACTGACAATTGTTCATGTGTATATCTTGAGTATACTTCAGTGGTTTAATTTGCTCAGAATCTTGTCATGCATCACTGTAGTAAATAGTGTGTTGAAGTAGAGATAGACTACACCTATGCCCCTTCTCTTGCCTCTATCAAGAAATTTGGCACCAACAGCTCATTCTCTGTTCTGGGAAGTCCTCTAAGCACCTTACAAAGAAATCCAGTCCTTGGGAGCCCATAAAAATTGCCAGAAATGTCCCCTGCCCCATCCAGTATTCTGTCTTCTAGTACCAGGAGCCCACCCTTGATAACTGAAAATTACCCACCACAAACCTAGTAGTACGCTGCAGGTAGCCCATCCCCAGTTTGGCAAAATGGTACTCACCACTTGAAAAATCTAGCATCGGAAGTTCACCCATGCTACTGGAAAGATTGTCAATCCTCTCCCCATCCAGCACTCTGATGCCAGGAGCACCATCCTTTTGCTGGGAAAATTCCTATCTATGAGCACAAAAATCCCACCACTTATGCTAAATTGATCCTATTACTTCTGTGAACAAGTAGTCTGCTCCAAGAGTACAGTTCACATGTTAGAACAGTCAAAACACACACTTCATTCAGAGGGATAGCACCAAGAGTCCATCACACATACCATGAATTCCCCTCACTTCCCTGATTCAGATGGCCAGCACTAGAAGCTCATCACTGGTGCTGATAAATTCATCTACCTCCCTATGTAAATGGCCATAACCCAGAGCCCATCAGCTTATGTTGAAAATGTCCACAACATTCAATTCAGAAGTTTTCCTGAACAATATATGTTCCTTGTTACCAACATGTTCAAATTTCTATGTAATTCCCTTTTCAGATCCATAACCACTTTAAATGTCCTAGATATTCAGTGGTACCCTTCTCCCATGCAAAAGCTTCCTTGTTTCAAATGCAACCTATCTCAGTTCTACTCTTCCCTTTAAATAAGAGTTTAGAGCTATTTATACTCAGTGAGTAGTTGATTTGAAGAGGTGAGAGTTGGGCTGTACTGGTCCCCATCCAGGAGATAGGTAGAGGTTGAGATGGAGGTGAGGGATGTGACTAGGCATCAGGGATGTTGTAAAGGAAGAGATGACCACGGGGTACTAGGAAGTACTTTGCACACAGTGGGGAGGTGGAGAGGTGCTGCAGAACACGTTGCAGTGATTAGAACATGATGGGGAGAGCTGATGGTGCTGGACACAAGGGAAAGCTTGTTGAAAGACTGAGAAAGATAGGGGTGCTGTTTGACATCAATTAGTGCTTACCATGGACTGTGAAGAGGGAGCTTGTGATGCTGGACATCAGGAAGTGCTTTGCATGTTGCAGGAGGAGGAAGGGAATGCTGCTAAATAGCATTGTTTGGCATAGGCCCAAGTGTAGAGGCTGCTGCTGAGCATGGTGCAGTGCTTGGTATGGGGTGTGGACAGGAAGTGGGTTACTACTGGATTCTAAGTAGTCTATGCAATCTGTTCACAACATGATAGTCTGTTATATTCTTTAGTACAATAAAGAGTTAATTCATGCTTGTTAATATTTTTTTCCTACTTATTTTATCTACTTGGCCCAGTAGTAATGTATAAGAAAAGTACTGGTTTCAAAAGATATTAATTTTGTGGCTCACTGTTCATTTACAAACTTAAAGCAAGTTCAAAAGGTTTTCTGAAGCCTCTAGTTCTTTACTGATTTCCTAAGGCCAAAATCTTCACAAAATGTTAGGATCTAGCAACTGAAAAAAGGAGAAATGCAACGTGTAGCAGAAAGAAAGTGCTTGGAGGTACAGATCTGCCAAAACTTGGGGCAAAAGTGTAAAGCCAATACCTTGTCAAATACCTCAACATACAGCAAAAAGATATGGCTGGAAGCTTTAAACCTGTCAGCACCTGGCAAGCCATTGCTTTCTGTTTAGAAAGTAATCATTTGAAAGCTCCAGAACGTTCTTTCTTGTATAAAATGAAACCTCATTTCTTGTTTTGTTTAGCATGATGAAATGTAGCCAATTCAAGCTCAATCAACTGACTTTACTTACATTTTTGTTGTTTAAATAAAAAATAAGTGTTAGTTACTCCTAATAACTGTTGATTAATAAAAAAGGTTTGAATCAATTCAGTTGTATTCTAGTATTGATTCATATCACTTTGGGACACACAGAAATATATGCTGAAGACAGGGTGAAACTGACACTGAAACAGCTACATGCATCACAGTAATATCATATATTTTGCCTTCAAAATATTGGATTTTATGACAGATTTGTCATAAAGCCTGGGCATTGCTGACAGTGATAGTACCCATTGATTGGTAAGCCTCTAGGGTCACCAGTAATGGTGTAGCTAAAGCACTCATAAATACACTAGCAATGTAACCACAGTCACCAGAAACTGTTACATTAGTGGCTTATAATCAGTATGACATGTCATTGACTTTGTGAGAAAGACACCTGGGGTTAACTTCCATTCATTCCTGAAGCTATAATGATTTTTCTCTTGTCGATAACAGTTGCCTACTTATCTTTCAACTGTGGTGGTCCATAACCATAATTAAGTGGTTTGTGAAGCAATGTTGTAATCTGATGTCAGTCCATGGATTGAGAAGTGTAGGACACCCCACTAATAAAAAAATATTACTTACTACTAGTTCCACTTAATCATATTCCACCTACTCATGTATGGGATGTCATATGCACTTTCTGATGTTGCTGATTAGTAATTAAATAAATCTGAACTAACACTCTGACACCCATTGGGATATAAATGAATGACTGCACATTAGTTAAGGCAGAATTTTGAGTACGTAATTTATTTATGAAGTAATGAATTAATTCATGAGAATCTGGAGGTAGCTGGGGATTAGGGTCTCTGCTATACAATCTTTGCTCAGCAGCAATGTATAGTTTAGTGGTTTTAGCCAGCTGTTGATTAAATGTCAGAGACTATTGCCAGATTGATTCTCTATCCTTTTTTTGCTCAGAAGTGCATTTCAGCTAAACGTGAAGTACTACTGTCAGGTTATTATTTACATGTGTTTACTTTATAGCAATGTGTCTGCCTTAAAAATAATCTCACTATACACACTTTTTTGCTCCAGTTTTGAGATGGTTATTTCATTTTGACCCAGCTCAATACTCTGAATTAGGGGAATTGTGAAGGAAAAGGTCATGCAGTCTAATAGTTAGAAGAGCACTGCACAGTAAAAACGATCCTGGGTTCAAATATAACCACCACTGGCTTAAAATGTGAGCATGAGCAAGTTATTTGACACTTGACAGCCAGTTTGGTACAAGCAGGGCCTCATGGATAAATTAGACTTAAGCATCTCATTCTGTATTATCCAAAGTACATAAATTGCAAAATGGAAAATAAATAGATATTAGAATTTGCATTTAAATAATTCTTGGAACAATTCAGCTGACTTGCAATAACATTTGTATAAAATGCAGTAATACAGATTTTCTGGAAAACAATCAATCAGTCTTGATCCTGTAATTTACCATTTTTTATTATTTTGAATTTTTGTTCACTGGGGATGGGTGATGATCAGCTGCTATTCATCATGTAGTCTTCAGGGTAAACTGAAAACAATGCCTTTTTATGGCTGCATGGGCAGAGCCATGCTGATGTATTGCTATGATGTAGGAGAGAAATGGAAAAGTGGAAGCATGTGACCAGATATGTAGACTGTAGACCCCCCCACACCATTATTTTTCTGCTCTGCACTGACTTTTGGCTCACTTTCAGGTTCAGAAGTAGCACTTGTTTTTGTTTTTGAGTTCTGTGTGAGCAGTCAGTTGGAGGGTGCGTACAGGCTAGCAGAACTAGTAGCAAGCAGGGGATCTATGTTGTCAGTCTGGTAACAAACTGTGTGGAGGAGACATTAGTATTTGTTGGTGCCTTGCAGGGAGAGATTGACTTGATTCCCATTTCATCATCAGCTGCTGCTCACATGTCTCCTTGTCAGATAATCAGAGCTGGGATTTGTCAGGCTTGGAACACAATCTTGAAACAACCACCTTTTGAGCTATTCAAGGTCCTCAGCAAGATATTTCACCTAGCATTTTTAAGGAGGCTTTTCTTGTCTCTGCAGCTATTGAAAATCCCCTTCGGGGTGTGTGTGTGTTTTGGATTGGGAGGCTGCATGCAGGATTCCTTGTGTGATGATGATGGCTCTTGGCTGTTAATGATGCAGGATATAAACATTAAAAAGCTGCATTGCTAGTTCTAATTTTACTTATCAACAGCTTGGTCGGAATAGCACATGATAGTGATTAGGGCCTATGGGTGTTGACATCTCTGGGCATAGGCTAATGTTTGCTTTGAAGAACACTGAATGAATATGAGCCCCATAAGACATTTAAATGGCATACTGAGTTTTAATGGCTGTATTTGCACTACAGCTTTGACAGTAAATGTGATCTTTTGGCATGTATCCATACCATTGCACTGACCAGATTTCATTACAGCTGGTTACTGTAAAGTGTATTTTTACTTCTATTAATAGAATGTGGCTGTAGCATGTGTATCCAGTAGCTACTCACATAGCAAAGTTGACTAAAAATCTTAAAGTGAAAAAAGGAGATAACTTAAGTTGCAAGAGACATGTATCTGCATGCATATGATTTAATTTTAAATAACCTTCCCGTGCATATACAATGGGTGGGATATTAAGAAATACACTAGACGCCAGTGCAAGGCCAGTGCAGCACAAATCCAATGTGCCATGGTGCAATCAGTACAATATTCAAAGGTTGCACATGGTGACATGCGCCAGCTCAATACAACTGAATATCACATGTATGCGCCAAAGTGCTGTAAAATGTGCGCCAGGAAGCAACCCAACATGCATAATAGTGCAACCATGGATGTGCAAGGGGCCGAGGAAGATGTGCCAAGGCACAAATGGACCAGCCACAGGCAAAGCAGGGAGCAAGGTACCCAGGAAGGGGGGGTGGCCGCTGGGGAGGTTGTGGAGCCAGGCCGAGAGACACAGCTGCTCACAAAGGAACACCGCCCAAGGAGCATAGGTATGAAGCCAGCCACCGTCCATGACCACCAGGGAGGTGGATGTATGAAAAGGCAGCACCAATGGCACCCCCAGCTGGACAGCACGCCCCAACCAACCCAGTCCACAGTCAGCCACACCCTGGCACATGGCACCCAACATACACGCCACACAGCCCGCATAGCCACTGACTGGTGGGCAGACACCACCATGCATGGCCAACAGAACAACACAGGTGTACCACACAGCCACCCACCACACCACTGCAGCATGACTCCACTCACCAGCTGCAAAGCAGACATGGACACAGATGGGTAAACAAATCAAATTGCATTAAATTACTATTTACAATACAAAACAGGGAACAAGGTAGGGGAAACTACTTACAAAGCAGGAACAGGGTAGGTAAGGGAGGCATGGGGACAGGGGACAGGGCTATACAATGGGACAGGGGAAGGAAGGTCAGGTGCAGGAATGGTAACAACAGCCCCTATGGGTAGCCACATCCTACCACCTGGCACTGACCCCTGCACTGCCCCTGCAGCAGGAGCCATCTTGCCAGCCTTGCAATCTCCAGGGTGGCAGTGGTTATCATGGTGATGTGCAACAGGAGGTGGCTGTAGTGTGGCAGGCACCCACCCCGTTGGACACCTATGGCAAAGGAAGGAACAGGGGATCAGTGCATGTCCAGGGCACCCCAAACATCCCACCATGAGTAGCAGACAGTGGGGACACATGTCCCTGATGTGCCACCCTGGCCACCCTCAGTGGGTGGACCTATGACTGCCACTGACCCAGCATGCTACAACTATGCAAAGAGCTGGACACTGCCACCCAAGGGCCAACTGTCAGCACAGTGGCAGGCAGGTGTCATGGTGCAGCGGTGGGACTGCAGTGGCACATGTGGCAGACAGATGCACCCACAGCCCATCATCAGCTGCCACACATGTGCAATGGCCACCCCATGGTGCCACACACACTGCGGGCTGAACACAGCTGCCATGGCTCAGCACACAGGGGGCCGAGGCTGTACCCCCACTCTTGCTGACTACCCTGTACAACAATGTATGAATGCACAGCACCTACCTGCCCAACATGGCGCTGTGCATGCCAGTCCAGCAGCTCCTCCCCTTGGTCCCACAGCTCTTGCTGAAGGGCCCGCAGCAGCCAGCCTCAGCCCACCAGGCTCCCCTGCCACCCTGGCTCACCTCCGGTCTTCAGGGCCTAGGAGGGGAACACAAACAAGCACATATCAGTACACAGCAACACCATGAGTCCACTGCCCTCACCCTCCCCAAGCAGAGAGTGCACCCTGGCCTGGTATGGCCGCATGGCAGTGGTGCAGAACATCCAGTGACGTGCAATGCCAGGCCATGGGGCACATAGCGACATCAATCCCCCAGCATGGCATGCAGCCCTGCTAGCCCCATCGAACACTGAACATGCATAGATGTAGGTGGAACCCACTTACTTGGCCATGGTACGGCCCCCCTCCGGATGCATGCCTGCAGCGACCTGAGCCACTTCTGGTCCTGCCTCAACAGGTCCCCATAATGGTGGTGACACTGCTCCCTTGTGCACCACATACCAGTTGCCTGTACAAGGCCATCAGCCACATCATGCCACACCTCAGTCCTGGGCCTGTTGAGGGGCTGCTGTCCAAATAGGCTGGCAGCATGTGGCTCCACCTGGGCCACCTGGTTCACCAGCTCTACCTGCCTCCAGTTCTGAGAATGGGGCTCTGTGCACTGTGGCATGCTTCCTCTGCAATGAAGCAGTTAAAAATGGTGCCCTGTAGTGCACGAGCACAGTGTGATGGTTGGCTGGTGTGGGCTGCTGCAGCCACTAATCACATGTCACTGCCCACATGTAGCAGCATGTCCGAACATGAGGAGTGTGGGCCTAACTGCAAGTGCAGGCCCAACTTTACGAAGGTGGAGGCGGATGCCCTGTTTGAGGTGTACCTCAACAGGGAGCCTCTGCTGAGTGGCGCAACTAGCACACCCCAGGCCAGGGCCACAGACTGTGAGGAGGTGACAGAGGCCGTGAATCAGCAGGACAACCACCAGGGATCTGCACAGGAGTGCAAGAAGAAGGTGGGCACCGACAAGCATCAGATCAAGGAGTAGGTGGTGGCCATACAGGCTGCAAGGTCAGCCACAGGTGGGGGCCAGTCTGACATGCCACAGCTCACACCACAGGAGGAGCTGGTGGTGGCCACCATGTGCCGCAGTGCTTTCAAGGGTGTGCCGGGCAGTGGCTTCCAGACTGGAGAGAGCCCATCACTGCATCATAGGTACAGCAGTTTGGGGGTGTGGGGTGGGGTTTGGTGGCATGGGGGACCATAGCATCGGCAGCACTATTGCATTTGTGTTCCTCTTCATCACCAGAAAACCAGCATGCTGTGGCAGGGGCAGCTGTGGCTACCTTGGGGGCATGCCCAGCACTGGAGGACCAGCTATCCACCTCAACCTCCATTGGCATCCGGGGGCTCGAACGGCTGCAGCTCACCACCACTGACCAGCTGGGTGACTTGGGCATGGTGGCGGATGAGGCCCTGGCTGTATTCCAATGGGATGCCAGTACGGCATTCAGTGTGTGGAGACACAGATCAGGGCAAGGTCTGACACTGATGACGATGTGACCATTGTCCTGGACAGTGGGGGACTTTTCATGGGGGAGACATCCATTCCATCCATCATCCCTGGAAGCATAGCCAGTGGCCTGTTGGTGGTGGGACAGCCGCCTGCCACCACCACTGGTACCGCAGTGTGTGATGGCGGCATGGCACTGGGGGACAGTGGTGGTGGTAGAACAGCTGCACAGGTGCTGGCCAGTGCACAGGGGCTGGAGGGGCAGAAGATGGCTGGGGATGTTGGGAGGCCGTGCACAGCATCCACTGCTGGTGCACCTGTCAGTGAGCAGCCCCAAGGAGACCCTGCTGTGTAGCACCCACCTTAGTGGAGGGCAGTGCAGCACAGTTGTATGCCACTGGCGGGTCGAGGGAACACCCATGAGCCCCCTGGCACTGACCCCTTGCATGAGCACACCTGATTGCTGCAGTCCTTCGTGGACCAACAGGTGCTGCTCTTGGCTGGGGTGCGTGCAATCTGTGCAGAGGCATGCCAGGCTGCCGAGCAGTGCAAAAGGGGCATGGCACAGGTCCAGGAGGCCATACATCACCTTCAGGAGGACACGGCCGCTGGCCTCGATCACTTAACCACTATGGTCAAGGATGGCCTCGCCCCACTGGCTGTCATGGGGTGTGGTCGGGCACCGCAGACCCCGCAGAGAGAATTGTCTGCCCCATGGACCCGGCATCGGGTGACCCCCTCAGTGTCAACGCCGGGCTCATCTGTTGGCATCCTAGGCATGCCCGGAGCAGTCCTGTTTGGGAACCTGCCGACCCCTGTGAGGACACAGTCGCATTCTCACAGTTCCACCCTGGGGAACAGGTGCAAACCTCCCTGTGGCAGTTGCACAGCCTGGGTCTGCTGGGCGGCCATGGCATGGCCGTCCTCATGTCCATGGTGGCCATGTGACCGTGCAGCGGAGCTGATGTGCCCACCATGCTGTGCGCTGCTGCCTCCCTCTGTGCACATGGGCATTATGTCTGTGCATGCCACTGATGTGGCATTCGTGGAATGCGCCACACACTGTCTGTGTGCACACCTGCCCAGCCGCTGGCCCATGTGGCGTGTGCATGATAATGCCACCACAGCACTGGATGCACATGTGCACCGGTGCTCTACATCTGATCCACGCCAGGTGCCAGCACCTGGGCACGTGCCTGCAGGCACCTGTATGTGTGTGTGTGTGTGCATGGGTGTGCTGTGCTGTGCTGTGTGTTGTTGCGTATGGCAGTGTGGCATGATACCACACCAGCCCCGACCCACACCTGTCTGTGCATGCCACAGGGCACCCACACACATGCCTGTGTGCCATGCCACTGTCACCATCCCATGCATGGGTGTTTGTCCACCTAATTGAGTGCACCATAGTGCTACACTGCTATCATGTCTTGGTGCTGGTGTGCCATCTTCATCAGCTGGGGATGCCTCCACTGGGGGGAGCTGCCCACAGCCACATGGACCATCAGCTGTGTTGTCCCTACTGCTGTTCCCCTCTTCAACCTCTACAGCTGTCCTATGGTTAGTGGCCATGTTTTTCAGCATGCAGCAGGCCAGGAATAGGCTGCAGGCCTTCGAGGGGCAGTACTGTAGGGCACCACCAGACCTGTGCAGGCAACAGAAATGTGCCTTTAGCAGACCAAAGACACACTCAATGATGGTCTTCATGCTGGCATGTGCCTCATTGTACTGCTCCTCTTCATGGGATGACAGGCACTGGTAGGGGTGAGCAGCCAAAGCCTAAGTGGGTAGCCACTGTCACCTTTGTGGATGGAGATATGGTTAGCTTGGTTTCCTCTGTTGCTGTGCCCTTTGTCCTTCCCAGCCACACTCTGCAGTACCCCTGCCCTGGCCTCCCCCTCCCATGCCCTTGTGTACCTGGCTGCCCATGGTATCGGCATACTCACCCATTAGATGACCAGTAGGGATGTCCCCACTCTTGAATCTGTGGCACAGTGCTGAGCTGTGCAAGATGAAGGCATGTGCTCCCCCAGGGTACAGAAACATAGAAACATAGAATTTGATGGCAGATAAGGACCGCTTGGCTCACCCAGTCTGCCCATTTCCCTACCTAATGGATAAGCTGCAGATCCTAGTTAACCAGCAGCCTACTTCTTTCTACCCCCAACCCCTAGAATTGCCTTATGACTGTCCCATGCATGCTTGAATTCAGCCACTGTTTTTGACTCCACAACCTCCTCCAAAAGGCTATTCCATGCATCCACAACCCTCTCTGTGAAAAAATACTTCCTTACATTACCTCTGAGCCACCCCACCTCTATCTTCAAATTATGCCCCCTTGTTCTTGCACACCTCTTTTTTTGAAAGATGCTACCCTCTTGGACTTTGTTGATTTCCTTGAGGTACTTGAAAGTTTCTATCATGTCTCCCCTGTCCCTCCTTTCCTCGAGGCTATACATATTAAGCTCCTTTAGTCTCTCTTCATATGTCTTCCAATGCAGACCCTGCACCATTTTAGTTGCCCTCCACTGGACAGTTTCTGTCCTGTCTATGTCCTTGTGGAGATTGGGTCTCCAGAACTGCACGCAGTACTCCAAATGGGGTCTCACCAGTTGTCTGTACAGAGGGATAACAACTTCCTGTTTTCCACTGGTGATGCCTCTCCCTATGCATCCCAGTATCCCCCCAGCCCTCCTTTCTTCCCTCTCACATTGCTTGCCCACCTTTAAGTCATCTGATATGACTACCCCCAAGGTCCCTTTCCATTTTTGTTGTTGTTAGTATCTCACCCCTCATTGTGTACTCTTCCCCTTGGTTTTTGTTTCCCAGGTGCATTACCTTGCACTTCTTAGCATTGAATCTAATCTGCCATACATTTGGGCATTCCTCTAACCTTGCCCAGTCCCTTCTCATCCTTTCCACCCCACCTTGTGCATCAACTCTGTTGCAGACCTTTGTGTCATCTGCAAAGAGACATACTTTTCCTTCTGGTCCCTCTGCAATGTCACTTATAAAGACATTGAAGAGGGCCGGTCCTAATACTGAACCCTGCTGTACCCCACTAGTAACCACCTTTTCTTCAGAGTGGACTCATTTACTATTACCCTCTGTGTCCTATTCTCCAGTCAGTTCCTTTACCCAGGCTATCATCTTGGGACTCACTCCCAGGCTGGCTAACTTGTATATTAATCTTTTGTGTGGGACTGTGTCAAATGCCTTGCTATAGCCTGGTAGGCCATGTCCATAGCCCCTCCTGATCTACTACTTTGGTCACCCAGTCAAAAAATCTATTAGATTCATCTGGCATGACCTTCCTGCTGTTAATCCATGCTGCCTTGGGTCCTATGCCCCCCTGGCCTCTAGGTACTCAACAATTCTTTCCTTCAGAAGTGATTCCATCATTTTCCCTATCACTGAGGTTAAACTAACAGGTCTGTAGTTCCCTGCTTCTGCCCTGCTCCCACTTTTGTGAAGGGGAATCCCATCTGCCCTCCTCCAGTTCTCAGGTACCACTCCATCCTCCCATGATTTGCTAAAGAGGGTAGTCAGTGGTGTCACTAGTTCTACCCTTAGTTCTTTTAGAATTCTGGGATGAATCCCATCAGGCCCCATTGCTTTGTCCACCTTCAGTTTTAAGAGTTCTTTCAGAACCCTTTCTTCTGTAAATGGGCTGGTATCAACTTCTGTATCCAGAGTGTTTCTATTGTTTGTTTTAGGTACCTTCCCCTCTTCATTTGTAAATACTAAGCAAAAATATTTGTCTAATATCTCTGCCTTGTCACAGTCAACCTCTGCCCACCCCCTCCCCTTTATTAAGCCTCACTATCCCTCCCTTGGTCTTCCTTCACTCCCTTACGTACCTAAAAAATGTTTTATCCCTCTTCTTAACTGAGTTGGCTATCTTTTCCTCGGTTCAGGCCTTTGCTGTTCTGACTGCCTTCCCAGCTTCCTTTTGCAACTGATACAATTCTTTGTCCTGCTCCTTCTGTGATTCCTTGTACTTCCTGAATGCTTTCTTTTTCTCTTGAACCTTCACTGCCACCTCCTTTGAGAACCATAGTGGTTTCTTACATCGTTTAGTTTTGTTTATTTGCTTCACACAAAGGCTTGTTACCTCTGTGATGGCAGTTTTTATTATTCCCTATTGTTCTTCCACCCCTCCTTCCTTCCTATTTGTTAGTGTATTCCTTAGGCACTCACCCATTTTGGCAAAGTCAGCCATCCTGAAGTCCAGTACTTTTGACTTTGTATGACTTGACTCTATTGCTGTGTTTATTGTGAACCATACTGTTCGATGGTCGCTAGTTCTCCGATGGCTACCCACTTCTACATCTGTGATCCTCTCTCCATCTCCTTTTGAGAGAACCAGGTCAAAGATTGCTCCCTCTCGAGTGGGTTCCAATAAAAGTTGTCTAAGGCATGCCCCCTGTAGGGCATCTAGAATAACCCCACTCTTAGAAGTGGCTGCTGCAACTGCACTCCAGTTAACATCTGGCATATTAAGATCACCCATCAGCAATATCTCCCCTTTTTCTGCCATTCTAAGTATACTTTCTACCATTTCCTTGTCCATTTCCTCTCCCTGAGAGGGGGGTCTGTATATAACCCCTGTGAGGATTGTAGTGCCACTGCCTGTCTCCAAATTGACCCACAGTGCTTCTAAGCTGTGCCCTCATGAAACAATCAGCAAAAAGCTCTGACCTACAACTGCGATGAGTGCTTTCCTGTCAGCAAGATGCCCTACACGACAATTTGACAGAGAAAATTCCCTGCTAATCAACCAGAGAAACATCCAAACATGCAAGTCAGACACAGGTAAACCTCCCCTGCCCCAAAACAGCCTGGTGACTTGTGCTCTGAAAGCAGTCAACCCCAAACACGTCAGCTGTGTAGAAGGACTGACACAGTAAACAGTATTCAGTCCCTCTAGGTTTAAACTCTTCCTGCACTGAAAATCTTAACAATTGTAACAAAAGTAAAGCAAGGTCCACCTCCCTCTGCTGATTGAAAGCCTGCCTTTTCTGATAATTCTAAGTTCCTTATTTCACCTTTCAGTTAGAAGTAGCCTCCACCTGAAGAATATTAACTTTCCTAATGAATCTGCTACAAACTAAAGACAATTGTTAATTTTAAGGTTCACCTCCCTCTGTTGCAAACACAACTCACTTTCTTGCAAATCCTAAGTCCAGTGTTGCAGCTTCCAGCTAGAGGTAGCTTCACCTGAGGAATATTAGGTTTTAGGTGTGTGGCACAGACATTGATTAGGCACCTCCTGGCATCGCACACCACCTGGCAGTTGATACTGATATAGCCCTTTCTGTTGATGTGGGCTACCCCCTGCAGGCCAGGTGGCATGCAGATGCCCACATCAGTGCAATCGATTGCCCTTAGCATGCCAGGCATACGTGCTACCCTGTGGAACTCCTGCATGTTTTCTGTATGCTCTGCCTGTGTGCTTGGGAAGTGGATGTATTCCACAACATGTGGCAGCACAGCATTGAGGAATTGTGTGAGGAGCCATTATGCAGCCGACTGGGTTATGCCTGTGGTGTCCCCTGTTGGCCTCTAAAAGGTGTCTGTGACAAGCAGGCACATGACAGCTGTTACCTTTGTCTCCACTGTCAGGGCATGGTTCAATCTAGTGGATGCCTGCATCTCCTCACTGCACAGCTCACAGAGCTTCCTCAGAATTGCCAAGTTCAGTCAGTACCAGCCCACGATCTCAGAGTCAGCGTAGGTCTCATAGCTGATGAGGGGTCAGTGCCCCCTGTTCTGGGCGTACCACCAACAGGCCCTTCCACAGCCACAGCATACTGCCTCCTGCCTCCCCACACCCATTATTATGTCCTCAATATGGAATATTGCACTGGCCATGGCCCTGTTGTCCTTTCCCCCTGAGCATCCGGCTACACTGGCCCACCCTGCTGTGTGCGGCTGTGCATGCTGCTCAGCAGAGCCCACTCCTGTGTACCCTGCCCCAGGCTGGCTGGCTGGCTGTTGCCTGTGGCCTCTGTCTCCCACCCCTGTGGGTGCCTGTGTCACTCCACTTGGGCCTGGTAGCACTCTCTCACACCCGCCGTTGCCTCCCTGTCTGTCACACTCTCACTCACACACTCTCTCTCTCTCACACTGTATCTGCCTCTCTGTCCCTGTCTCTCTCCCTGTCCCCTTCTTTGTGGGCAGAGGGCATGTCTACCTCCCTCCCTCTGTCCTTCTCCCCTCTGGCACAAGTGCCCTCTTCCTACTTGCTCCCTGTTTTTATAGTCTCAAGTCTGCTCTGTGCAGCTGCCATTTGCTCCTCACTTGTGCCTTTGGTCGGGGGTTGAATATCGCACTGTGCCGCATATTCATTGGTATGCCCCCTGCCCTTGTGCATGCATACATTGCCATTGCACATTGGTGCATTGCTACTTGCACTGTGCAGTTGCTGCCACTGAATATCGCTCTCTGGCGCATTTCCACAGTTGCACATGCATAACCCAGTGCAACTGCTTTAAATATCCCACCCAATGTATATACACCTTAGTCAGCAAAGAGGAAGGAAAGAAAACACAAGTAATTTCACATATGTAAAGAGTCACATCTGTAAGGAGTTCATCACTTTCATCAAGTTCCCTAAGTCTACTTACCGTATGTGTAAGGACGGGAGTTCATGTCTGCATATCAATTCTTTAGTGCACAGTCTGTAATGTAAATTCTGGAGAATGTGTACCATGAATTACTTTTTTGTCCTGTGATTAATAAATGAAGAAAACATCTGAGCTGCATGCAAAGGACATACAGAAAGTGTACTTATTGTATGAGTACCGAAGATTTCAGAGTGGTGGGAGGCTACTCTTGAAAGCTGAACTTTTGAATCACCATTTTTATACTGTCAGATATTTCATGCCATAATGTACTTATTGCATGAGTATTAAAGATTTAAGGATGGGTGGAGGCTACAGTTGAGAGCTGATCTTTTGGAACACCATTTTTATACTGTCAAACATTTCACGCTATGTCCTGTAATGAAACCTATACAATGTTTAATGGTAAAAAGTCTAAATAACAAAGCAGTTTAAATTTTGAATCCCCAAGACATTTTAATATGCACAGCCTCATCTGAAAGGATATGGTTCTTCACTCCTTAGTGTGTCGGGGGTTGGGTCACTAATGGCAAACCCAGTACTGTACAGGAAAGAACTCCAGCCCATTGAAAAAATTTAGATGGCTAAGCAAAATTAAATTCTGAACATGGCCAGTGTGATTTTTTAAAGTCATAAGCTGAAGAGTTGGAGTTAGCATTTGAGAATGCAGTCATTACTAGTTTGTCCAGCAATATTTAATTCCTGGAAAAACAACAGACATAGCTGTGCATACACCAAAATAAGTCCATGTACTGAACCTTCTCCTTGGTGTCTGGTGGCATCCTTCCAATAACCCATTCCCTGTAATGTCCATTTAAAGCTTTATAGCAGCTGTGTTGGCTCTGACCAGAGTTTGTTTATCTAGTGCTCACCACACACGGATGGGTTGGGACTTTACATAGTTTCACAGTGGAAAATTCTGTCAGCAAGTGCAGAAAAGTGCAATATAGTCTGTGAAGTGTGAGATGGTAAACATGTCAAATAACTGATTTCCTTTCAAAAAGCATGGTCCCTTAGTTTACCAGCAGCAGGATGTTTCCTGATGCATCCCATGCATGAGAGTCAGAGAGGGACAACAGGAGAAGTAGGTTATGTCTCTGAATGCTGAACACAATGAGGTGTATTAGCTTGAAAAAACTGTAGTTAGTGCTGAACTCTGCTTAGTTTCAGTGCTGTGACAAGTGACTTGTAAAGGTTTAATTTAGAGAGCACATCCTCACTTCACTGTCATGAGTGTGCACTGTCATTGTGTAGCCACAAAATGATATAGCACTCACAAAGCAGTTTGCTGCTATATATTTTAATGCAAAAGGCTCAAACAGAGAAAATGGACTTCACCAATATTTCTTGGTGCTCAGTGGTACACTACTACTTTGTCAGGGAGAGTGTGGAGTCATACACACATCATGTTCAATTTAAGTCTTGCTCAAAAAGATCCAACAAAAGAATAGGGTTGAATTAATGACACCAAAACATAAACAGGGAAACAATACACTTCCAATAACCTTTGTTCTGGAATATGATGGCATTGCCCCTCAAATAATTAAATACATTTTGCTTAATAGTTGAGACATCCTAGTCATTGCAGGGTACCAGGTTTTTCTCAGAATGACCATATATGACCTTTGGTAGGGCCAGCAATATCAAGGATATTTTATGTCACAGATATTTCAAAACTTAAAAGCCAGTAAATAAAACACACTTGGCTGCCCCAAAACCAAATATGTGCTACATATGTGGGCACTGCTCCCTCTGCAAATTCAGGATTCAAGAGAAAACTTTCAATCCTCCAACTTTGGAAAAGATTAACATACTAGAATTCATCTCATGTTACCTCACCTTTGTGGTATATGGCATCACCTGTACCAGTAGATTCCTCCATGTGGAAAGAACCACACACTTAGCCTGAGAGTGGATAAAAGAGCACAATCGGGACATAAAGAGCAGAAACCCAAACTGTGACTGCACAGAAATGCAGCACTTCTATTGCCAAAAACCAAAACCACCCTGGGGGCACACTTTTCATAATTCCATTAAAAACAGATGAAATTCTGTATATTTCAACATGTACCCCTCTCCACCAAGATTGGGAGATAAAATATTACCACTCCTTCAAAAAGAATCAAGATGGAGCATTGTCTTAAAAGCAACTGAACCATGTGATCTAAAGAAATAAACTGGTTATCCTGTGTTTCTTTAACTGCTTTCCCCACCATCTATGGGCATTGTAATTTTATTGCTGAGTTGCTAGAAATGGATTTTTGTGGTTAATTATTTTCTTGTTCTTTCCTTTTTAGTATACTGGTTCTAACAAAAAATCAGGACCCAGATCTTCCACACTATGCCATCTCATTAGTCACTCAATCACCATTTCACTACCATTGTCCATTAATTCCTTTCTCTGTCTGGTTTCTGGTACTTTCATAGAAACATAGAGTTTGATGGCAGAGCAGGATTGCTTGGCCCACATAGTCTGTCCATTTTCCTACCTACTGTAACACTGCAGACTCTACTTGATCTCCGGCTACCCCCTTCCCCAGTTCCTTACCACTAAGGTTCCTTTATGCCTATCCCATGCCTTCTTGAATCACAGTAAAGTTTTTGCCCCCGCCACCTCTGCTGGGAGTCTGTTCCAGGCATCCACCACTCTTTCTGTGAAGAAGTACTTTCTTACATCACCCCTGAGTCTACCCTCCTCCAGCTTCTTATTATGACCCCTCATTCTTGAGCATCTTTGTCTCTGAAAAAGGCTTCCCTCTTGAACCTTATTTATGCCCATGCAGTATTTGAAAGTATCTACCATATCTTCCCTTTCCTTCATTTCCTCCAGGGTGTACATATTAAGGTCCTTCAGACTCTTCTCATAGGGCTTTTGTTGCACACCCTGCACCATTTTAGTTGCCCTCTTTTGGGCTGCCTCTACTCTGGCTATGTCCTTCCAGAGATGTGGTCTCCAGAACTCAACAAAGTACTCTAGGTGAGTTTCACCAGTGATTTATACAGCAGTATCACCCCTTCCCTATTTCTGCTAGTGATACTCCTCCCTATGCACCCTAGAATCCCACGGGCTCTCCCTCCTGCCTTGTCATAATATTTGGCCACCTTTAGGTCATCAGATATGATTACCACCAGGTCACTTTCCTGTTTGGTGGTTGCTAATACCACTTCCCCCATTTTGTACTCCACCCTTGGGTTTTTGCACCCCATGTGCATGATCTTGCACTTCTTCACATGCAAATTTAGTTGCCACACCCTGTTGACCACTCTTCAGGCTTTCTTAGATTCCTATTGACCCCCCTCCCAGAGTGTCAACTCTATTGTAGATCTTATTGTCATCTGCAAAAAGATTTAATGTCACTTTTAGCCCCTTTGCAATGTCGCTAATGAAGATTTTAAAGAGGACCAGTCCCAGTATTGATCCATGTGGCACTCCACTGGTCACCTTTCCTTCCTTGAAGTGAACTTTGTTTACCACCACCCTCTGTCACCTATCCCCCAACTAATTTCTTACAGAGTTTACCACATTTGGACCCACTCCTAAGCTGCTCCACTTGTTTATGCATCTCCTATTTGGAACAATGTCAAAGTCCTTACTGAAATATTGGTAGGCCAAATTCACTGCTCCACCATGATCTAATTTGCTGGTCACCCAGTAAGAAAAATCTATCAGATGTGTTTGGCATGACCTCCCCCAGTGAATCCATGCTTACCTCTCTCTCTCACAATCACTTCTGGTTCAGCTATGTATTTTATGTACAAAACACAGATGTCTTTATAAAATGGCAAGAAAAATTCTAGAAATTTCATTGGCTGAATGACATTGTATGATTGTGCATTGAAACTCTTTAAATCCATTGTCAAGTGTTTAAGCCCATTTCCTGCCCCCTAAAAAACAACACAGGGACATTTTATAAGTGTAATAAGCCCCTACAGAGTGTGCATTATAGGATTTTAATTCACTTCCTTGGGACATAAGGACACTCGACCTTTGGCCTTGTGCCTTACTAGACCCCTGGAAAGTGCACTAAAATCCTATAATGCACACATTTTTGTGGCTTGTTACTTACATCACAAAAGGGTATAGTAAGTACACCGTTGTTCTCTTTGTACTGTTCAGTACTTCCACCATTTGTCTTTTTGTGTTTTACTATTTTTTAACTTGTACATTTTTTTTTTTACCATCAGGAATTATAATAAAGTTGGTTGTATCTAAATAGCACTAGTGTAGTTGAACTTGCCAGTTTACTTTTTTCATGTCTCCTTTAGTTATTACAATCCCATATTCTGTGCTTCACTAAGTATTAATTTCTATATCTAGGGGCACTTCTTTAGAGAATACAGTCTAGCCGATTCCCTGAAAATGTGTATAATACTATTGTGGTTCTTGTCATTGTGTTTTGTCAGAAAATACAGGACATGACCGGTCCTGGCATCTATATTAAACAAATGACACACTTTAAGGAGATATCCCTAATGACAGATCCCATTTTTTCTGGTTTAATTTATTTAATGATACAGAGCATGTAATATTGTCACAGTGTTCACTTGACTAGGTTTAGCATCCTGCCTTTCCATAATATATCTGTACTATGGTACTTTATAAATAAGAATTTATGAAATAAGTATCACTTTAACCAGTATGACTTAAACTGAGCATGATATGAGTAGGACTCCACCCCCAATGAAATGCCAGTGCACCAGGAAGCACCAGGGATTGTTGGTGAAGTCTGTTTTCTCTGAGTCAGTTTCATTAACATCTGTACCTGCAAACTGCTTGGTGAGTGATGTATCATGTACTGTCTACTCAAGTTTTGATTGTTTTACTATAGCTCCCTAGGATGTGAGTGCACCATTTGTTGTCACTATCTAAGCAGTTCATTTCTCAACACCAATATGGGAGAAAAGCATCAACACATATACTCTTTTACCCTGCTTCTCCTCCCTGCTGGTCTCTGCTCCTGATGTTTTGAGCTTGGGGTGTGAACCAAAGTCACTGACATACTTAAGTCATTCCTCAGCTCTTACTGCCTGAGATGATATTTGTACACATTACTTTTTCAGAGTCCTTTCTGTAGAGCTGTGCAGCAACAGTCCTGGGCATCTCAGTGCTTAGGAAATGCTCCTTTTTTTATTTTTCTTCTCAAGTAATAAATGGTATACAGTATAATAAATGTTATGGGGATGTGCAAGACAATAGGCACTTAGTGTTTGTGCAGAGCTATGAAGCAACAGCACAGTGTTACACAGTACCTTGGCAGCTCACATTGTTTTCAAGTAATAATAACATACTGATTTATTTATTATTAAAAATGGATAGGAAAACTCCTGCATTTTGATTGGCTAGTAACCATGCAGTGAATTCAGCTGATACACTGCTAAAAACAAGAGCTGCCAAATGACTTGTGTTCAGAGTAGAAATTTTTTCCCTTACACTGTTCAGAATATTGCCAGTCAAAATCAATCAGATTAGGCCCAGTGGCACTGAGGGTTGAAGCACTGGACGCCACATCTCGAGTAGCACCAGCGACCTGGGTTCGGGAATGAGCCCGGGTGCTGGGGGTCAGCAGGGAGGGAGTAGGATTGAACATCTGGAGGACAGATCTCCTCTCCCTGGGGTGGAATCTGGAGGCATCCCAGTGTAGAAGTGGCCTCTAGTGGTGACTGAAGGTACCACTGACGCTGGGAGCATGTTGGGGATGCACGTGATAGATGTCCATGTTCAGCGTGTTGATGTCATTGCACGATCACGCATAGGGGTAGACAAAGGAAAAAATACCTTGACGGGCTGTATGATGGCCAGCTGTGTGGTGCCGCCCGACTCCTTCCCTGGATGCTCCTTGGATCGGGACCCCCCCCCGGATCCTGCGGTGGTGGCTGTGGTGTGTGCCCGCCATGGTAAAGATCACTGTGTAGGTACAGAAAGGGTAGAGCTTGGGGTTTGGGTGGAGCAAGGGGCTGTGTAGCTGGACTGAATTTGGGGAGGAACCATTGGTAACACCTCCCCAGCCATAGAGGATTGAGTAAAAATATATGTAAGAAAAATCAATCAGATTCAGCACCTATTTTACTCACCCACTTGTGTGAACTCCCCACTCATTTGCTATGTCAAATGTTCCTGAAGTGAATTTTGAACTGACCGTGACTGAAGAGGCTGAAAACATATTTCTTGGAGAAGATGACTAGCCAGAAAATACTCAGAACTTACCAAGACCATGTCATCCCTGCCCCTGCCCTCCCTTTTTTCAATGTTGGTGTGCTGAGCCCCTAGCCACCACTACAGGCCAGGCTAAGGCTGGCCACTGGTCTCACCCCTCCACGGAGAGAAGTAATTGAGACCTTGATCTTCCTCCCCCCTCTGACCATCCAACTCCTGAGGTCACTCCTGCCCTCAGGTCATCAGCACCTCAAACATTAGTGCTATCCCTGTGCCAGCAGGCTGCCCAACCAAGAAATGTTGTTACAACACTTCCTGCCCTGCACAAGAAAGCATGGTCTCACCCTGCAGCTTCTTCCTGTGTTACTACAAGAAGCATGTTGTCAGACACTATGATTCCCATCAACCCAGTGCCATATAAAGTTAACAGTGCAACTTTCACATGAGGTCCATTCAAGTTCAGTTTTTCAGGCAGTTTCAATGGTCCTATCAGCTGTATAAAACTAAGCAAATTATTATTTTTATTCAGATATCTACTAAGGTTCAACACACAGTTCATTTAAATTCTTTAAAAAAGTTGTTGTTTTACCCCATCCCTGAGAGTTGAGGAACTATTTTTTTTCTCAAGAAAGAATACCTAAACAAACAAATCAATATTTATTGATTTTTTTAATTGTCATTGCCTTTTTTTCATTCTTGTTTCACCAAATTGGTTTTACAAGCACAGTAAGAGACTCTAGGGTGTTCATTGAACAAATCTGACTGCACTTTCAATGATCTTGTGCCTTATATCTACACCCCTGGTGTGCAGCCAAATCTGTTCAATGCACATCCTGTGTTGCCTTAATGCTTGCATAGCTTGGTAACCAGGATAGGCACACTGAGCTGGGACTCATTTCCTGGTGTTACCTGGGGAGGGTATACAACAGGGAGTGAAGCAACAATAACAAAGTGACAACAATCCAGCCAGTCTTCTGGAACAGAGAGCCTTTTCACAAGTAAAGTGTGAGGAGTGGTGGTCGATGGGATGGCTCAGACACCTGGTCTGTCTGGACAGATTTAGACCAGCCAGTGATCTTGAATATCTTGAAGATTGTTCAGAGCTTGCAACCAACTTCCTGTAATTTAGATCCTGGTCCTACACACCTCCTTGTGGGGTGTCTGGATGTCATCGGACTGATCCTTGTGGAGAAGGTCTGGTGCTCACTGGATCAGGTGGTGTTTCCCAGCATCCTTAAGGAGGCTCTGGTGACACCACTTTTAAAGAAATCTTCCTGCGACCCAGAATGTCTTGCAAACTACAGACCGGTCTCTAACCTTCCCTTTCCGGGGAAGGTTATTAAGAAGGTAGTCGCGCTGTAGCTGGAGAACTTTCCTACCACCCACAAAGTCCATGATCCTTTCCAGTCTGGTTTCAGAAAGAGGCATAGTACCGAGACGGCACTAGTTTGAGTACTTAATGATCTCCTGATAGAGAAAGATTGGAGGAATGGTTCAATTCTGGTCATCCTTGATCTTTCTGCAGCATTTGATACCATGGACCATGGGGTGCTGCTAGAACACCTGTGCTTCCTCTGCGGACTGTCAGGTACAGTCCTCAGGTGGTTTAAATCTTTCCTCATAGGCAGGACTCAGAGGGTGGTATGGGGGATTTTTTCCTCTGCCTCCTTCTCCCTGCCATGTGGGGTTCCACAGGATTTGGTGCTGTCCCCCATGTTGTTCACAGTGTATATTCTGCCGTTGGGAGATATTATAAGGCGGCATGGGCCAAGTTTTCACTTTTATGCAGATGATACTCAACTCTACATGCCTTTGTGCCAGAACAGGATATGTGATCTCAGTCTTTAACAGCTGCCTCGCTGAAATCCAAGACTGGATGAGTGCTAACTGGTTGAAACTGAACCCGGATGAGACTGAGGTGTTGGTGGTGGATCCAGGTCAGTGGGTAGAGAAGTAGTCTCCTGGTCAACCATCTGGCCTTGAGCTAGGTGATAACCAGTTGAGACCTTCTGAACATGTGCAGAATCTGTGTGTTGTACTTGACAGCAAATTGACATTGAAAGTACAGGTGTAATTAGTTGTCATATCCTCATTCTATCATCTGAGGAACATTGCCAGGATAAAAAATCTAGTTCTGCCTGAGGACCTGACTACATTGGTTCACCCTTCGTGTTCTCTCATCTGGACTACTGCAATACCCTATGCCAAGGATTGCCGGGGGTGGACCTTCACTGCCTGCAGCTGGTGCAGAACGCTGCAGCCAGGTTGTTGACAGGATTGTCAAGAACTAGCCATGTCACAACTGTACTGCATGAACTGCACTGGCTGCCGGTGTGATGGAGGATCATCTTCAAGGTTGCGTTGCTGACCTATAAGAACCTACACAGACAGGGACCGGGTTACTTGCAAGACCTCCTTCAGCCCTACTGCCCCGTCTGCTCACTCCATTACACCGATGAGGGATTGCTAGAGGTTCCCAGGGTTCGCTTACAGACATCGGAAGCTAGGGCTTTTTCTTTTGTAGCCCCAATCCTTTGGAACACTCTGCCTCATCAGATTAGAAAGTGCCTATCCTTCGAGGCATTTAAATCACATTTAAAGACATATTTATATAAAAAGGCATTTGGGGAAGTGGGCTAGCCCCGGTATTACTGCTATTTATTTTATGGGTATCTTAATCTGTGTGTATATTTTATGGTTATTGTCTAAATTTTATATTTTTATATTGTACAGGCTCTTTGGTTGTGGAAAAGCGCTTTTAAAAAATAAATTTGACTTGACTTGACAAAAGGTGCAAGAAGGAGTATAATAAAACAGCACAAGTAACAAATTATAGAGAAAGACAAAAACAAACTAAAAAGTGTACATGTACAGTATGTTGGTAATGGGGTAGCCAGATGTAGAGGTAAGGGAATGTGCTGACAATGTAGGCAAGACATTTGTAGAGAACCAGCGAGAAATAAAATTCAGATTACAGAGTACAATATGGTTGTAGGCTATACAATCGAGTAGGGAACAATGAGTTAGACAGGTAACATAGCAGAGGAGGATGGCGAGGACATGGGCGATTGTAGTTTGGAAAGAAGAGGAAGAAGGCCAGCTACAAATGCATTATTTTGTGAGATTGTGCCAGTAAAAGTGATTTGAAAGAGTGCAGGGAGGAAGAGAGAGAGATGGGAAGATGGAGGCTGTTACAAAGTGTAGCAAGTCAGATAGAGTAAGCAGACTGGCTGGCTACAGATTTACTGTGAGGGATACAAAAGGAATGAGCAGCAGATGAATGGAGTGAGTAGAAGGCAATGACAAGGTTAATGGAGAGAGGAGAGGTAAGTGAAAAAAATATAAAGTATTATATAATAAAGTCTTCAGGGTCTGTGTGAAATTACAGCCAGTTAGTTATGTAAAGCTGTGAATCAACAATCCTGTTGTGCACCTAATTGCTTGAGTGACTTCAATGTTGACACCAGTGGTATATAATGAGGTGGGCACAAGGAAAGGAAAAAAGGTGCTTAAGATGAGGGCAAGTATGCTCATTATCAGAATGAGAAGAAGGAAAAGCAGAGATTATCATTGTTTACTTTTCAGTATCACAAGGCAGAAGCAGGGCAACAGCAGCTGATTTGGCTGTCATAATTCCTTCTATTCCACTAACAATCATTCCTTTTATGTCCCTCAATGCTCAACCTCAATAGGTACTGTACACCCTTCTTCACAGTATGGCTGCCTTCTCTTTAGAATTCCTTCCTCTCCTCCCTTAGGCTTACTTCTTCTTATCTTGCCCTTAAGCCCCTGCTGAGGTCCCACGTCTCTTCTGCATACTCCCGTCCTCACCTGTCAGCCACCTGTTCCATCCTTTCATTGATTTTCATCACCTCAGTGCTTCTCCAGAATTGCTTTGTGCAATTTGTAAGTTTCATATTTCTTGTACTCACCTCTTTTGGATTTTGATTACTTTTCATTTTTTTTCCTGCCCACTCTTTAAAAGGGGTCATGTTTTGTTGTATCTTATTGTACTGTTTCGGTTGTTAGCTAATTTTGAATGATTTTAATATCAGCTTGCTCCCATGTCAACTACTGTACTACTGTTCTCAACTGTTCCCTTTCCCCAGGTCATGCCTTGAAATGAATCTTCTTAGTGCACATTTTTGTTCACCAGTTTTCAACTAAATAAATAAATAAAATAAATGACTGGAAATGAGCAAGGCTGGAAGACTAAATGCCAGCCTGCCCCACAGTAGTTCCAACAAATATGGAGAGAGAGAAAGTTAAAGTTAAGGTTGCTGTAGATAAGATGGGGGAGGGCTGTTCTGAAACCAGTGAAGAAGTTGAGGAGACTGAGGGTGATGATAATGACATTCTGAAATAGATACTCCCTGGGAAGCTCAAGCTAAAAAAACAAACAAAAAAAATCAACAAGTGCAAACTGTGAAAACAAGAGTCTGATAGAACTACCTGTCATTGTTCCACCAAAACACAACATTGCCTGAAAATGTAATGTCACTGCAGCAAAAGTGGTTGCAGTTGCTCTGTTGCCATACCTCGCTTTGGTTTGTTTTCCTTATCCCCTTCACACACGCTGTTACGTTATTCCAATGAATCTCAGGCACGTGCCTACCTTCTTGGGGGCCACTCCACCTCCTTGGAGGATTTCATTATGGTTTGTTCCTCTACAGATTCTTTGTATACCAGTTGAGGATGGCCTGCTGAAATAGCAGGGACCAGGATCATTGCTTTCATCCTGCTGCACTTTAGGATCTCTCTTACTTTAGATTTCCCCTTCAGGATGCTGGCAGCATAGATAACTAGGGCAGATGCTCACACAGATGTGTGCTGGTGCATTGTACCAGCTGGTGTTCTCTTTCCTGAAATTTTATACCCTTGAAGACAGAGCATCCTCTCAGATGCTTGATCCAGCACCCATGGCCAAGCCTAATGTCTTTGGCTGGATCATGAACCCAGGTTGACAGTATTTCAGGAAGCAAGTGTTACCACTGTCATAATAGACCAGCTTCTTGGCTCACTCTTTTACAGAGGATCTAGGCTTCAGAAGCTATCTTAAAAGCTCCTCCTAAATGGAAAGTTCATTCCTGTACATATTTCCCAAACTAGACTATTTCCAGCTCAGGAATACTGTTGCATGTCGCCTGTCATATACTTTGCCACACTCGACAATTGATAAAATACATTTAACCACTACATGTGGAGAAGTGGGTTCTTGGTTGGGCAAAACTGTTGGGTATCTCTGGGTCTGCCAATTACATCCACTCATGCATCCATGTATTTATCCATAAAGAAACCTTATGCAAGACCTTTTTTCACTAGTGCACACTGTGTGTAGCATCTTAGATAAGTTTCTGAAGAAGATTGACACTTTTCTGCACCTGTTATGTTTAAAAGGTGGCTTCAGAGCTAGTGATAATGGACATCATGTGGTTAAATGATAGAGGATGCTTGTTTTTCAACGTCTGTCCATGTATGATATTATTCTTTTAAAATGTTAGCATGGGGCTTTTTCAGCAAAGTAGTTATCAAATAGTTGCAATGTGTGTGTTGCTGTATTGGTGGCTATTGAACCTGTTCATCTGTGGCAAGGCAGGAACTTCCAATACCACAGATAAAAAAAAAACTGCCTTACTACCGCATGAAGGAAAAGGTGGTCACATGGTGAAACTGCACCCACTGTATTATTAAATATACTGCATGTTCCTACAGCACAAGGGACTCTGATTGTACTGCATGCTCATTAACATCAAATGTGATGCCTGAGGACCTTCATCAAGCAGGCAGTGAGCCTGATTTAACAAAACAATGTATCTTTGCAATTACACTATGAATACAGATGTTGCGAAATGTAATTTCGCCAGTGAAATGTTGGCAAAATCACAAATTTCACCCCTCAAAATATTTCATGTATGCGCTCACAGAGAAATTCCGATGGTTAATTTTGCCGTGCATTATTATTAGGAGAAATTAGGTGAAATTAGGTGAAATTGGAATTGTCACATGACTCATTCTCTGCAGGTCACATGGGTGACTGTAAACAGGCAAAGTGTGAGTGATTCATTTCCTTTGTGGGAGTGGAGACTTGGAGGGAAGCAGGCAGCCAGCAGCAGACTAGAGTTTGCACTATACTGTGTGCTATTGTTTGCATGTTTTTTTACACATTAAGTTTAAAATAACTTATTTAGTTAGATTGTATATTTGTGTTTCTGGTGTGTGCGCATAACTTCTGTTCTGTGTCTGTAGATTGGTGTGTGTGTGTGTGTGAGAGTGTGTGTGTGTGTGTGTGTGTGTGTGTATATGTAACTCTCTTCCTTTCTTTTTCTCTTTTCTGTTAGGAAACTTTCTTTTTTAATAAATAAGGAGGATGGCTGGGAAAGGTAGGGACAAGGGGACTGGGAAGAAGGCAGCAGGACCCAGTGTTTGGCTTGACAGGTGAGCCTTTAGATCTGAGCCCCCAGCAGGAACATGTGTTCTCCACTCTCAGCAGGATCATGTGGCCCCACTTCCCATCAGCAGCATGAGCCGTTTCCCCCACAGCAGTGTGATGATCATGTGCCCCCACCACCCAGCAGCAGCAGGATCCTGTTTTCCCCCAACAGCAGCAGCAGTGGGAGCATGTGGCCCCCAGCCAGCAGCAGCAGTCAGATAACAATGACCCCCCAGCAGGAAAATGCGCCATCCATCTTCCCCAGGAGGAGCATGATGTGACCCCTTAGAGACAACAGCTGGTGGTGCCCCCCCAGAAAGTATCAGTTGCGTGGTGTTTGTTCACCAGAAACACCAATGATTATAGTGTCGTGATCCACAACCTTTGTGGCAGATCTGTGAGAAGGGTCAAGAAATGGAGACATTTTGGTACTGGTGGCCAAAGGATCAATCTGCTGCACCATCACCCCACAGAGTGACTCCAAAAACAACAAGAGGTGGCAGCAGCAGCATCCCCATCACCCTCTCCCCAAAGCCACTGGTGGTGCCATGTTCACGCTGGTGAACCCACACAGCCTGCAGCAGCCATGGCCAATCATGTTGTTTCAGTAAGCCAAGAAGACCTGGAGGCTATGCACAGAGAGGTGGGAGCTCTGTGCCATGGGTTTGATGAGTTCTGCCCGAGGGGACCTCTGGAAACTCTTTGACAACCAACAGAAAGTGTTGGAACTCCTGGACGAGCTGTGCCATGGGGTGGTGGTGGTGGCAGGGCAGACTTGATGCCTGGCACCATGTAATTACTGTCTGGAAATTATAATTTACCACTGAGACAGCGCAGCACTGGCAGTTAAGTTCTTTATTTATTTTCTTTTTCCTGTCTTTGCTTTCTTACTGTCATTCTTCCCTCATCCACACCCCTTAAAAATAACAGAAACCAAAAAAAAAAAAATAAGTAAAACAAACAAAAAACAATCTTTTCTTTCCTCTTCCTCTTCTATAGCCTCTTGTTATTTTTCCTAGTCCAGCAATTTGTGTGTTATGTAATGTGTATGCTCCTTCCCTTTTCCCTCTTATATGAATACCCTTGCCCCGACCCTGCATAACCCTCTGTCGTATGTTACTGTCAGTCACTTAGTCTGTATCCATTAACACTGTACCTTTCTTCTTGTTTTATGCAAGTCCTTCTGTATATATTTCTTCCTCCTATCCAAAAATGTCAAGTACTGTAATTTGTTTCTATGAACAACATTTTTTTCCCAAAGCCATATGATGTGGCAGTTGTTTTAGCTGTTGTGTGCAGCATCAGTCTGAATATGTACACAACAATCATAGAAACATAAGCTCTCTTATTGTGTAGTTAAACATAATTTAAATATTATTTTTGTGCTTAACAACACGTGTCCCCTGGGCTTGCCACAAATGTTAACTTGGTGTCCCTTCCCTCCATTCACGATGATGTTTTATAGCACCCCACCCCACCAACACCACTCACCACCCAGTCCAAAATGTGCAATAGGGCCACAGTTTAATACAGCCTCTTGCTGCCATGCTGTGCAGAGCAGGCATGATAAGATGAGAAATTTGACCAGAAAAAGTAGGATGAAATTGAGACATGAATCTGCTCTCTGTCATGATGTTATATAGTGCTCCGCCACCACCTGTACAGAAAAAATGCTGTTTGGGTCACTGTTTACAAAGGATTTCAGGCAGAATGCTGTTGCCACTAGTGCAGAACAGGCCATACAAGTACAGAAATGTTACATGAAAATTGTTATATAAAATTTAGATAGAAATCTGGTCTCAGTCATGATGTTATATGGTGCCCCCCCACATCCATGACCAAAAAAATGCTGTTTGGCCACTGTTTATAAAGGATTTCATGCTGAATCTTATTTGCGTTAGTGCAGAACAGGAAGTACATGTCCAGAAATATTACATGAAAAATGTTACATAAAATTGAGACAGAAATGTGGTCTAAGTCATGATGTTATATAGTGCCCTGCCACCACCCGGACAACACAATGCTGGTTTGTCCTCTGTTTACAAAGGATTTCAGACTGAATCTTGTTGCCGCTAGTGCAGAACAGGCTGTACATGTCCAGAAATGTTACATGAAAAATGTTAGATGAAATTAAGACAGAAATCTTATCTTCTTTCTTATCTTTATTCTTGACATACTGCAACAAGTCACATCATATATATGTTTGCACGAAGCTCGACAATTGGCTGCATACACAGGAAAGAACACTGATGGCACACATGCTGTTTAGCACAATATGTTTGCACTGCTCAGTCATGCTTTTTGCGAAATCACAAGTACCAACAGAAACAACACTAAAGCTCCAGAAATATTTATTTTTTGAAATAGACATTAAAGCAGCAGTGTAAAAATCTGGCAAAAATTTTTACCTATACTTGTTTATGCTATTTTACATTGTCACTCTACTTACCTCCTGACTTGTATGATAACATTCTTTCCAGTATTTGAGTCTGCTTTAGTATTTTTTTCATGTCTGAAATAATAAAAGGAGTACTCCTTTTAATACGGTGCAGACCAGGTCTTTGTCAGTATTTTCTGCTGTTTTTCTCCATCAGTTGTTATATATTACTTCTGTTGTAAAATTAACAATTATGCAGCAGGTCATATGCAGTTTTATGACCTCACAGAACAATATTTATTCAAAAACAGCTGCAAATAGTGATGAAAACCTGGTCAGAGCCATATCAGCCATATTAAAAGGCATGCTCCTTTTTTTTTTAGACATGAGAAAAAATGTAGTAAAGCAGGCACAAATTGTGAAAAGAAGGGTACTGTATCATACAAGTCAGGAAGCAACTAGTGGCTGGCAATGTAAAATAGAATAAAAAAGTATAGGTCAAAATCTTCACCACGTTGTTGCATTGCTGTTTTAATTTATAATTTAAGTATGGTGTTATGTGCTCACAATCACAACACACAAAATGCAACTGTCTTGTGTCCAGAAAATTGCCAACTGCTGAGGAAGTGAAATGGGAGCATTACACCACATGCAAAGTCCCTCAGAATGTATTGCACAGTCACTCATGCACGTAGTGGTCACACAGAGTACCCAGAATTTTTCTGCATCCCAAAATGCATCTGTCTTGTGTCCAGAAAATGTGCAAGTGATAAGGAAGTGAAATGGGAGCATTCCACAACATGCAAAGTCCCCCAGAATTTATTGCGCAGTCACTCATGCATGTTGTGGTCACACAGAGTCCCCAGAATTTTTCTGCAGCCCCAAAATGTAACTGTCTTGTGTCCATAAAGTTTACATACTCTTTGATGATGATGTCATGATGCACAGCATCTTGCAAAACTGTGTGAAGGAGGGATAACATGACATGAATCCATTCAGTATTCCATCAGAAATGAAGACTGTGAGAGAACTGTTGCTGGTCCAAAGTGTGCTGCAATTCCCACAAATGCAATGCAATCACCTCAACCAGATGGAAGGGTCCACTTTGTGTGTACACTAATAGTAGCCTTGGTGAGTTGATAGATATATAGATATAGATATAGATATAGATATAGATATAGATATAGATATATATTTTCTAGGTGAGGAGGTTGACATATTGAGCCATGTACTCATTGTATTGTTTTGTATCGCAGGTCACATTCCATACTGTCGGTGTGCACATTCCAGTGTTTGATGAGAAATGTTGCTGTTGAAATTGGAAATGGAATACTTTCAAGCCAATGAAGGTAAATATTTTTATTTTTTTGTGGGGAAGCATATTTGCAAGTAAGTCTCATTAATGGTTTATTATTTGGCTACTTCTTCACAGATTTCATCTGCGTCCTTCTCCAGTCTGGTTATGATGGTCATGGTCATTGATTGAAATGACTTCTGCATGTTGCATGTCTGTCCCCAGCCCGGGGGGGGCCTGATGTTCAAGAAGTTACTTGGATAAGGCAACTATGACACAACAAAGCATCCGGAAGTTTCCTAAAAAAAGAAATGAAGGACCTGTTACAACTTGATTGCAGCAGTAAGACATTATGCTTAAGCCATGGGCTGTGGCTGTTCCGCAGGTATCTGGATTAACACAGATAGCAAGCTGTCCCACTGCAATCATCAGATCACAACTTAATTTAGTACCAGGCTGTGTAACAAATACACTGTGTCAGTGTCCCTGCATCTCAACTAAAGTTACATTTCAAAACCACATCTTGTCAAGTAACAACCTGGGTCCAACTTTTTCAACACTGTCATAGCTGCACTGCTGCAAATTTGGAATACAGTGCATGATATGTTGCAGAAATATTTTTTTGTGATGTACATATTACCTAGTTTATGAATCCTCAGTCAGATTTGTTGCACTCTTATGAAAAAAAAGGAACAGATGAAACACAATTAATATACTTATCAGTATGGATTGGAAATGGATATTCCATAGGTTCCTGGAGACAGTACTGCTACTTTACCATTCATACAGACTTTCAGTGAAGGAGAGTTGCTTGTTGTTAACCTGTCAAAAAACAAAATAAGCTGATTGTATGTGTTTGACCATTGCAGCTCAGAAAAGCAGCAGAAAACAAAACACACAGCTAAAGGAAGTTGAATAGCATAAAAAATTAGTACACATACTCACTTTATAGTTTTAATAGTAAGAAGCCTTGTGCCTGTGGCTGATGAATGTGGTCTCCTGTTCAGCTCCCTCTACCTTGGCATGGTCAATGTAATGGAAAAACATTATCACAATGACACTGGTGGTGGGTGCTGGTGGTCAAGCTGTGGCACATGATGACATTCCATCTCACATGCTCCTGCATCTGGTCGTGGTGGCAGTGGAGCACAGCAGTCTTGTGGTGGTAGTCCAGGGAGACACATGGTCATATTCCCTATGGTGGCAGTGGAGAACAGCGGTCTTATGGTGGTGATAGTTTGGGGGCCAGGATATACTGTGCTTTGTGTTATAAATGTGATAATGTGACATATGGAATTTGAGTCAGTATGAGTGACACAGTGATTTAACTTTATGAAAAAGAGAACATGTATCATACAAGACATGTGACAGCCTTTTAACCACTTAAGTTAAAACCTGCCAACATTATCCGCATCATCATTCATCATCATCATCCTCAGAAAGAAGGCTGCCCTCGCAGTCTTCTATGTCTGAATTTGGACCACGGGGAAATTATTTCCCCATTGCGTTATCATATACGTCAGTGGTAGGCCGCTTCATGCTGTCACTGCCACCAGGATGGTCCCTTTCTTCAACATCAGCAAAACCATGAGTATGCTGGAGTATGAATACTGAGGTTGCGGTCTGAGCTGATATGTGCCTCTCATTCATTTTTATGAATGTCAGCAAACTGACATTTGCAGGAGAGAGGTTTGTATGATGATCCTGAGCTTTTGCACCTGCTGAGCTGAATACCCTCTCGACACTCACACTGGAGGGTGGGCATGTCAGGTACTTCAGAGCCACAGCGGTCAGCTCTGGCCATTCACTGACCTTTCTACTGCAGTATAAAAGGGGATCATCAGTGATTGATAGATGCCAGTTTCCAGACACATGACTCAACCATTCACTGTGCTGCTCTACGTCCAGTGGTTGATGCATCATCTGCTTCTCCTAAATCATTTATGTCACAAATCCCCACTTGGGACAAAGTCTCTCAAAGTGGGTTGATGACAGATGGTTTTGATGACAGACCACCTGGATCTGCAGCCCCCTTCCCCTTATAGAATATGCTTGATACTACTCCTCCATGTTCTCCTTCAGCCTGATTATGCTGCTCAGGTTTTCTGACCTTGGCACGTGACTTCTGTGCCCCATGAACCAAGCGCACCAGTTGTCCATCGACATTTTTTACCTGTTCAGGCCTGCCCTCCAGTACTGAGGCAATTCCATGTTTGTATTGTGGGTCCAGCATTGGAATGCTCAAGATGTGATGATTCTGGTTGAATACTGTCAGTATCTGTTTTAGCAACACACTGCTAGCACTGTCTCTGTCAACATCAAGGCTATGCCATACATTCACCACTGTCTGCCTCAGCACCCACAGCAGAGGAATTGATTGTCTAATGGAGGCCGACTTGGCACTCACTGCCTGTGTGGCATGTTCAAAAGGCCTCAAGATTCTTATTACAAAGTCCATGAGGTGCAACTCTTCAGTCATCATAGACATGGAGGCCCCAGAATTGCCATGGCTAGTGTGCATGACAAGATATTCTGAGATGGCTTTGTACTGTTCATACAACCTCTCTGCCATGTGTAAAGTGGAATTCCACTGGGTGACAATTTCAAGCTTCAAGCAGTGCTGTGGGAGGCTGTTTCAGATCTGCAACTGCTGAAGCTGGTCACGGGCCTTTGCAGAGCATGAAAAGTTAGAACAGATATGGCGTGCAACTGTCAGCATTTCCTTTATACAGTAGATTCCACTTAAGTGTACATCGGATAACTGCACATTCCTGATAAGTGCACACTTTTCCTGTTTCCTGATTTTTTAGCTATTCAACTATTCACATAGTACAAAAAAGATCTCTTTTATGCATACTGGATAAGTGAACATTTTGGCTAAATGCACAGTTTCACAGTTCACCCACACATTTCTCTCTTGGTAGTTAGCACCTCTTAAGTCACAGGTGATTCCAAGTAGTTGTAAAGCAACATTTAACACCCTATATCACTCAGCTGGCACTGACAAGTTGCAAACAGACTAAGATAATGTCCTTTGTTGGGTCCACAAGCAATACAGATAATGCAGGCATATGATTGGCTTT
Source organism: Neoceratodus forsteri (assembly GCA_016271365.2). NCBI lineage: Eukaryota > Metazoa > Chordata > Ceratodontiformes > Ceratodontidae > Neoceratodus > Neoceratodus forsteri. Next base: position 776,781,994 of record CM057452.1, read on the forward strand.
AATATTTTTTATAACATTGTGCTTCGTTAAGTTATTTGTCAATGCTTCACGGTAGTACATTTTAACATTTTTAACATTTTTAGAATATTGCTATGATAAATAAATGTGGAATGCCATTACAGTGTCAGATCTGTTATTTTCTTTATGTTTCACTGTAAACATAGGAGTTCAGATAAATACACATTCAGCTTAAATGCATATTTTCTTGCTGTAAAATGGGTGTGCATTTAAGTAGATTCTGCTGTATCAGGGTGCTGCAGAAACTCCTGCACCACAAGATTTAAATAGTGGGCCATGCATGGAAACTGAGAAAAGCCACCATTTGTGATGCATTTCATCACACTTGACCCATTGTCATTTGCTATGAACTCAGCTCTCAAGGACAGGGGGTTTAGCCACTTGTCAGTTTCAGACAGTACCACATCCAACATGTTTTCACCAGTGTGTGAACAGGTCACATTGTGCATAGCAATCGTTACATGCTGTCAAATTCCTGGAAGATTGCTACTATGACACTCCACCTTACTACACTGACTATTCACACTACCAACAGTACAAACAACCCCCGGCACCTGTGCCCAGTGTGCAGTTATACACAAATATGAACTCCCGGCAGTTTTGCCACTTGTCCACATATCAATATTTAAATGGATGAATGGAGAGGGGGAAGATTGAAGGGCATGTATTACTGAGTCAGACTCAGTATGGTAGAACTTGAGGATGGCACGGGTCAAAAAGTACATCCTGGATAAGACTTTCCATTTTGGACAGGCACATGCAACAAACCGCAGAAACCCAGAATTCTCAACAAAGGAGAAGGGCAAAAGATCAATTGCGTGCATTTCAGCTACAGCAGCATTAAGTTCACATGACACTGTATGATTGGGTGGGTACTTCAGCTTATGCACAATAACACTCTGTAACATGTGCTGACTGAAACATTTTATACGGGTTGTGATGACAAATGATTCTGCTCTGCGAAAGACAGGGGGTGGAATGTGGACATGAGATGAAGACAGTTGCACAGGTGATGACAAACCCAGAAATGCAGTTATTTTCCCAGATTTACCAACAGGGGTCAATGTACCATTTGTACTAAACATACTGCATTGACCATCACCACCACCACCAAAACTGCTACTCTTACCACCACTGGACAAGACTTAAAAATAATTTTGCTCTTCCACCACATCATGCCTGTAGTAATCCTCTGCTGTTATTTCTTCACTACTGCAAGCATTTAATTTTCTACTTGATGCTACAGTCATGGAAGGGGATAACATGCTTGTTATGGTTTATGATAAGGGTGAACACCCCACTGTGGTACAGGTATAAGCTACCATCTTGTGCTGAGTCCACAGTGCCATGTGCCTATTCTTAAGATATGTATGCTGTCCCCCTGTGCCCAGATGGCTCCCCCTTTTACCTCGACTCACAGGCACCTGGCAAACCTGGCAGATTGCAACTGACTCATCATTTGCATCTTCCACAAAAAAATCCCAAACAAGGGATTTTGGTGCTCTAGTTTTAACATGTCCCCCCGATGCTACTTATTGGACTCCTTTTTTTTTTAAGCTATGAAGCCATGATTTTTCAGGCAGGACACACTTCGACTGCCATTGACTACCATGACTACCTATCATTATTACTGGGTCATCATAATCAACTGAAACTGGTAAATCAGAACTTTTTATGGGGGATGCAAACAGACCCAGATACAGCCACCATTAGTTTCTTTTTCTCTGGTTCCCAATAGGGGTCATGGACATCATCATCATATTCATCAACATCATCCGTATCTTCTGCTTTAATGTTGGCATATGGACTGCATATTGCAACCACAGCAACATTATCATCATCATCAGCACCACCATCACCCAAAATTTTTTTCACCACACTGTGAATCACTGCATGGCAAATGCATGACCTGAACTGCAGTGGAAGAAATGTCACTTTGTGTGCTATCATTGACATGATGATCAGAATCCTCATGTTCAGTTGCTGGGATGTTACTGGGGAGTATGATATCATCGACACTGTCACTCACTGTCACTGTTTCACATGCCACAATATTTTTGGGCATGGTAAACCAGTCAGAAGTGGAATTTGAGGCAGCAGTACTCATACCACTACCAGCAACTGCTCTAACACCACCAGCTGGGACAACATCATCTCCTCCAAATATGAGTGAAGCTACAGATTGTGCTGAAAAAAACACTGAAGGAGGAATACCATTCTTCACATCAGCAATGCACTTCTGTGACTGCATACTACTACCACGCCCACAGACAATCTTACCACTGGCAGAAGTGCCATGGCAAGACACAGCTTTGCTTGCATGTCTCTTTGTGGGCATTTTGGGGATCAACAGGAATATTCTAAACAGATTCAGGTTTTGAAACGTTCACTCTGGGAGAGGGCAGGGAGTGATGCTGGAAGTGAAGCCAAAAAAACTGTGGCTTCAACAATAGATACAGATACAAAGTCACAACAAGTTCAACAACATCTTAAATAACCAGTGGTGTTCTCAAGTCACAAAAAATTCAATCTGTAAAAGAATGCCTTTTACTGGTGGGGGGCACTGACTGCAGAATACAGCAGTGCAAAAGCAAGAAAAGATACACAGTGGCAGTACAAAATCATGCAGCTGCAGTGGATAGCAGGGTTACACTGCTGCGCCTGCAATTACACTGTGGTACAATAAAAGCTGTATTATTTGATGTCGCATCACGCACTGCACACACACTCACACACACACAAAGAATTTGTCTACAAGTAATGCATACCAAATTTAAAACTTCAGTATTATACATATTTTAAACAACCTCAATGCTGCACCACATCCCTCCAGAACACAGCACACACAATTAGCAAAACAATTTCAACAATTACTGAAAATATTACTGTGTGTACAATAACAGTCACTTATACAAGAAAAATATAACCAAAAAACAAAGAACTCCCTATTTCTCCAACTGCAATCTACCTATACCATATACGCCCCTCCCCCATAGCACACTTCCACTGTCTCTCAGTACACAGACTGAATGTTGTACATTAACATTCAAAATCCACACACAAACAATAAACACTTGATGATATGAGCACAGGAGGGTTTTCTACAATCGATGAACTAAAGTTTCAGCAAAGAAAATGACTCAAAAATACTTTTTAACAGCTTTTAGAAGGTTTGAATCACAGAGAGCTCTCAGGGCAGACTGTCTCCTACAGATTCCTAAACACACTACCCTGAACTGAGGCTGTGCAGAACAATCTAAAGCCCATGTGACCTGAAATCCCATGAATCGCCACAAAATTCGCCTTTGGAGCCTTAAAACAAGGCAAAGTGAGGTGAAGTACATTTTTCTCAATGTACTTCACCTTAAGATTTGGTGAAGTAGTGGTTTGGGAAGGCAGAGTAATGTGAAGTCATTGTCTTCAATGGACTTCTCGTTACCCATCATGATGCAAAGTAATCTGCTTCTCGTTGTGGCACACTCCGTGAATCCGCCTTTACTCTGCAAATCACTCTGTAGAGTGAATTGAGGCCACTTCACCGATCTCTATGGTTTAGTGATGTATGGCTAGATCAAAGCAGCGAAAGAAAGGAGAACATTTATCAAATAGAAATGTGGTAGATAGGATGAGGAGGCATGGAGCTTGTGGTCCATGATTTTTTCTTGAAGTCTGAGAGGAAGCAAGCATGAAAGTGAGCATGAACAGAGGCAAACCCCTTAAAATTCAGAAGAGTTAGTGGGACAGTCAGATGAAGGTATACAAGCAGGATATACAGTAAAAGATGCTGTGACAATCAAAATCCAATAACAAAGAAAATGAGCTTCCACTGGGATGAGTGCAACAGTCACATTTATAGTGTTTCAGGAGGTGGGGCAGAGCTGGCATTGCCTGCCCCCCCCAACAACAAACCCCAGAACATTTTGTTTGTCCCTTAATGGGGAACTAAAGTCAAAATTTACAAAGCAATATATTGTGCAGTTTTTTGATTCATCAGTGCAAGTTCTTTCCAATGTTTGCTGAAAGCAGTTTTTTTTTTTCTAAATTTGCTTGGTGGTTTTACAGCTCCTGGGGATCCCCGTGTTAGCATTTTTATGACTGTTATTTTTCCTGCAATGCCTTCTGCCCCATATGACAGTGATGCATCCAGGGCCTTCGATTCAGTGTGTAATAACTGCTGCAGTAGCAATCTACTATTAGGAGTCTGATATTCTGGCACCTACTAACTCTCTGTATTCCAAACTTTCTGATTTCTAGATATGTGTCTAGGTCCAGCCTGCAGAACTTAATGTGTTGTTTTTAAAGCTTTTCATTTAATCAAACTACACACAACCATTAAAAAACATACAAATTACTCCAAGGTCACAAATGCTACAATTAGTAAAGACTCTAGTAGTTTCCTTAAAGAGTAATGTACTCAGTTATACCCCAGACATTTGCCATTTGTAATTAGAGCTCCTGGAAAAGGAGAGTTACTTAAAATCACAGCTGTACTACTATAAACATGAGAAGGAAAAAAACATCTGTTGTTGAATTAATGGTCCTGGATGGATCACTGTTATATGAGACAAGAGACATTATAGGGACAAGAACCATAAAAAAATGCTAACACGGAGATTCCCAGGAGCCATAAAATCAGCAAGCAAATTTAGATAAAGCTCCTCTCAGCAAACAAAGGAAAGGAGTTACAAGGAGTACTCCTTCAAATCAAAATACTCTGCACTACATATTTATTTGAAATTTTTGGCTTTAGTTTTTACTTCATTTTTCCACAGGCTGCCCCCCACTCCACCACCTGAACATGGGGGTGCCCAACTGGAGCAACGTAGCCAAGATTTACTGAAGGTACAGTGTTCATCCGTCTCCACTTTGCTGTGACCGCACCACCCTCGGTCATTATTTCCTTTATAGACCCTTTCCTGTCATGTGACATCGCCTTACTTTCCTGTCTGCAGGTTATACAGACTACACACACTAGTAGTCATCACTAAACCTCCCATACCCCCTCTTGGTTTGGCACCTCCTACTTCAGACCACTTCCTTCACTGTGACTTCCCCTTACTCCCCTCTCCAGGACACTCCTACTCCCAACTGGATGTCACTACTAAACCTCCCAAATATAACCCCCCCCATACCTACCCCCTTTGATACTGCCTGGCAGCATCAGAGCTTGCACTCCTACCCTTCTAACCCAAAGGCTGTGTCTCTACCTCAAGACTTATCTCCAGCCCCCTACTCTTCCTGTGCCAAAGTCAATTTTATATCTCTTTTACCCACACAAATATCCCACAAAACTGTACTCCTATCCTGTGCTCCCTTCTGCTTATGTCTCACCTCTCTTCTCAGTAGCAACCGGGCCTCAAACCCCTGACCCATCATCTTGAAGCCAGCATCCTTTCCTCTGCTCCATCCAGCAGGGGTCCCTATATGACAACTCCTTCTAATGCTCCTATCTCCTTCATTATATCCACCTCTGCCTAATTATTCTTCTCTCTCCATATAACTATCCCATAAACCTACACTCATATCCTGGGTCTCTTTCTCTCTCTCTCAGCCTACATCTCCCCTCTCCTCCAAGTAGTAACTGGGTCTCAAACTTCTGCCGTTTGCCTTGAAGATGGCCCCTTTTACTCAGATCTCTCCAGCAGTGGTCTCCAGGACAGCTCCTTCTAACACTCTTTTTTCTGTCATCCTATCTGCCATTGCTAAAGCTTACCTTTTCTCACCCCCCAAAAAAAACATCCCTTTGAACTGCAACTTGATATTGTATTTGTCTCTGCCTACAGCTCCACTTTCCTCTCAGTGGCATTCCAGGTCTCAAAGACAGCACCCTTTCCTCAGCTCTGTCTAGCCATTGAATCTAGGACAGCTCCTTCTAACATGCTCATCTCCCTCACTCTACCCCCCAACGCTAAATTCTCTAGCCCCACTGGGGATAGAACCTTTCACTGTCTATCTGCACAAAATCTCTGTTTGACCTACAACATCCAACGGCATATCCATAACTATTGTCCCAAATAGCCTCCCTCAAGTACTCTTCCCCTTAAGTTAATCTTCCTTACCCTCTCCCTTTCCTTACTGCGTAATAAATTTTGTTCCAGCTGAGCTAGATTCTTCATCCTTACATCCCTCAGCCTGTGACCATACCTCTTAATTACTCACTCACACCTGTCTTGCTATTTACTTTGCATACTTCTCCTTCATCTCAATTAAACTTGTACCTCTGGCCTCAATGGCCGGCTCTGTTCCCCTCAATAGTTGTGATTTCCTGCATTACTTTTGCTAACCCATCTCCTTTTTGCTGCTTCCTCAGTTTCTAATTATCCTTTTTGATACTCCCAGTTCATTTTGCCACTATGTTCCTACTGCTGCTTCTTAGTATTTGTCCCATGCCCTCCCAGTGATATTTCTTCAGGTGATCCCCTGTTGCACACCTCAGCCATGACCATCACACACCACCCTCCTATCATCCCATCCAAATTCACCTCTCCTCCCCTGCATATTTCAATCCCTCTTGCCACCCCACTCCCCCCTCTTCTACTCCTCTCTGGCTCTTACCTACCCCCATGTCCATTAGAGTGCTCTCTCTACTTTCTATTAACTGCTACCTTCATCTCTGTACACCCCCCCTTTGAAAACCCCTTCTCCATCATCACAATTTGGTCATTATCAAAGGAGAAAGGCATTTGCGTTGTTAAGGTGCTTTTTAAAAAAAAGCTTATTTTACTATTCCTGTAGTGCTCAGGTGATGAAGAGGTCAATCCCAGTTCTCCTAGTACTCTCACTTCTCCCTCTGATTTTGCAACTGCACCAAGCCTACAAATGATGTTAATTAATGTGCTTAGCCTTACAAAGAAATTTGACCAACTCCATGTCTGGGCTGCCTACACGAACACGGACCTTACTATAAATCACTGAGTCTTGGCTCAAAAGTGCCATACCTGACCAGCAGATCACCTTCCCTGACTATAAACTATTTAAAGCTGAGATGACAACTATGGGAAGCAGTGGGGTCATTTACACCAAGGACAAATTTAAAATTGCTGACATCCTTAGCATGTCTAAACCAAAAGAATTTGAACTAGTGCCCCTAAAAATTCACCTTCCCTCTATATAAACCCTTGCTATCATTGTTTGTTACCACCCCCACCTGTAGCTCCAATATACTCATGACCCTGAAATCCATTGTTGACCCCAATAATAATGAAACCATAATGTTTGGAGACCTAAATATGGATAGGCTTACTGCAGATCCAATGACCTCAAAGGTCTCTGTGGTGATCTCGACCTTTTCAATCTCATCACTGAACCTACCAGGACTAACTCTGTAAACAATGAGAGTAGCTCTGTTCTCGACATAATATTAACTAACCATCCCCACAAAATCCTGCAGTCCACCATCTTTCATAATGACCTGAGCAACCATGGGATCATGGTCTGAATCAGAGCCCAACAAAAGAGTCCACTCTCACTCAAGCTCATTATGAAACAGTCCTTCCACAAGTTGAACTCCGACAGCTACTTGGCTGATCTTAGAAATACAAGCTGGCAGAGCCTCTTCCTAGCAAAAATGGCAGACGAAGCAGTCGATATCCTCAATAACAAACTAAACAGTTTGGCAAATAAGCATGCTCCCCTCATCAAAAACTAGAGTTCACAAATTCTCCCAACCCTGGTTTACACCCAGTCTCAAGGCTGTGCTATCAAACTGTGATAAACTATGGTCCCATGCAAGGGGTACTAAGTGCCTTTCTGAATGGCAGGCCTTCAGAGCTGCCAGGAATGCATTTGTCAAACTTTTATGCTCAGCCAAGGCAAATTTCTACATCGCTACCATTGACCAAGCTAAAGGGAACTCAGCTAAGATCTGGCAGACTATAAAATCCATCGAAGGACATAAAGTGGCCCCCTCCATTCCCACTAAGATCCATGCCAAGGATATAATTACTGAAGACCACGACTGGATCCTTGAGGAACTTAACTCGCACTTTGCCACCTTGGGGCTGACTTTTGATTCCTCCACCCATGCTGGACTAGTCAGACATCCCTTGGACAACAAATCTTCCCCATCACCTCCTCAACCCCACCCCTTTCAGCTACAGCCTGTTTCCTTCAAGGAAAGGAAGCAGAAGACCACCTCAGCAAACTGGACACCAGAAAGGGTGGTGGTGCAGATGGGTTAAAAAGGAACATGACAATTTGCTCCTGACCATTCATACCCTGACAATTCTCTCCAGTCATTTCACTCCTGTAATGATCCATTCCTACGAACACAACTTCAGTGACAGTTCACTCCTGTAATACCAAATAGCATTCAGAACTGCATGAGTCTGAGAGACGCAACCTTTATTCAGCAACCTGTTTTGGAACAATGCCTTTACTTGAGCACGTTTCATTTTCTTTAGCAGTGTTTTTGTCATTACGGACTTCTGCTTTAAAATCTGTTCATAGCACCTTCCCTCATTAATTGGCATGCTGCATTGCTGAATGAGGCAGAATTTGCAATGAAGTGCCTGTTGCAAATTAAGTTTATTTATTGATCTACTCTAGCTACAAGAAAAAAATACAATTAAGGGTAGTGGATTACTTAAATAAAATAAAAGGGTCAGAACACTTGGAGCAGTACAGAGTGTTTTTGGCATTACGGACATCTGCTTTAAACTCTGTTCACAGCACCTTCCCTCGCTCTGTTAGGGCTTGATGCTCTTCATGTGAGATTGAACAGAAGAATTCTTATGGGAAAAGAGCGATCCTGTCATAACATGGGCAGTTGAAAGGTATTGCAATCTACCACAGTGACCAGATAACTAGTTAAGGGGCAGCTGACCTGCAACCATTTAGTAGATTCATTTTCTGCATGTACTGTAGTCCGGCAGCTAATTGACTCAGGGGTGAGTTTATGCGGGTGTGAGTGGTTGCGGGAGCGTACTGTCAGGAGCGAATAATCGGGGGACAAAATCTCGGGAGCAAATTGACATGTACCCAGGTTAGAACCATTTTTCCTTAAGCTAGGTCACTCATTACCACCCCACAGCCCCCATACTCCACATTTTCAGTCTCTCTATTACTACTGCCACAGTACTTTCCAGATGAAAATCTGCCCATATTATACCACTATTCAAATCTGTTGACCCTTGTGACTTAAACAATTACAGGCCCATCGCTATCTTGCCTATTTTCTCTAAGATTCTCAAAAAATTACTCTACAGCAACTGAAAGCGCATATCAAACGCTTCTCCCTGCTCAACCCTGCCTAGTCTGGTTTTAGGCAAAACCACAGCACCATCTCTGCCCTTGCAAAAGTTACTAATGACTGGATCATGGCCCATTATTCCAAAGAGGTCACAGACACCATCTTTCTAGACCTCAGCAAGACGTTCAACACTGTGGAACACAACCTTGTTATCCATTGCCTTCTTAACATTGGTGCTTCTGAGTCTACAGCACAGTGGTTTGCCAACTACCTCTCAGGTAGATCTCAGAAAATCAAGGCTGACAGCCTTCTCTCAGATTCCCTCCCTATTACAAGGGGTCTCCCACAAGGGTCCATCTTTGGCCCTATTCTCTTTTCCATTTATATCAATAACCTCAACTCCAATATTGTAAACTCCAAGCTGCATTTCTTCGCAGATGACAAAGTGCTGTATACATCTAAGTCAATTCTGATTGAAGTCCACGACAAGTTACAAGCCGATTTTACAAAGCTCAAACTGAAACTCATCAATTCAAAACTTCTCATAAATGCAAAAAAAAAAAACTAAGGCCATGTTCTTCACTTGAAACATGTTTCCCCATCCCAAACACCGTTAAATGCTTCCGTAGTTACCACCTTTGTAGAATCCCTCGAGGTGGTTTCAAAATTTAAATATTAGATTTAGATTTAGATTAGCAATTGCTATTGGTTCTCTTCTTCCATATTTTGATTACAGTTTTTGTCTGGTACATTCCTCAGATGGTTTAGATCTTTCCTCACTGACAGAACTCAGAGAGTGGTGTTGGGGATAAACTCTTCCTTCCCAGTCTTTTTGTCATGTGGGGTTCCTCAGGGCTCAGTGTTGTGTCCCATGTTGTTCGCAGTGTATATGCTGCCCATTGGAGACATTGTAAGAAGGTATGGGCTGAGGTTTCACTGCTATTCAGATGATACATAGCTCTACCTATCTTTTCCACCCAACCAGGATAGAGTTCTCTCGATCTTTAATAGCGGCCTTGCTGAAATCCAGTGCTGGATGAATTCAAGCTGGTTGAAGCTGAACTCAGAAAAGGTGGCAGTAATGGTGGTGGACCCGGGTCACAGGGTAGAGGGGATGGGAGTTGGTCTTCCCTCAGGTTTATTTCTGGGAGGTGTCCAGCTTCCCTCCTCTGAATGGGTGTAGAACCTGGGGGTAATTTTTGACAGTGAGCTGACACTTCGTTCACAAGTGTCAGCAGTTGTCAAACTTTCCTTTTACCATCTTAGGAACATAGCCAAGATTAAGCATCTTGTTCCTCCCGTGGATTTGCCAACATTGGTCCAAATCTTTGTGTCCTCATGCCTTGATTATTGCAACTTCCTGTATCTAAGGCTTCCTGGGGTTGATAGCCACCACTTGCAGCTGGTGCAGAATGCTGCAGCCCAGTTATTGACAGGTACTTCTCATGCCTGTCATATTTCGCTGGTGCTGCGTGAGCTGCACTGGCTGCCAATTCAGTGGCTGATCACCTTTAAAGTAGGTCTTTTGACCTATAAAGCCCTACACGGACAGTGTCTGGACTACTTGAAAGAGCTTTTAGTTTCCTACTGCCCTAAGTGATCTCTCCACTCAGCGGACATGGGGTTGCTAGAGATTCCGAGGGTTTCTTTGAAATCATCGGGTGCTCGAGCCTTTATGTATGCTGCTCCGACCATCTGGAATTCTCTACCACATCTGCCAGTCAGTCTGCATCCATGGAGGAATTTAAAAAGGCTCTGAAGACCTATTTATGGTCAAAGATTTATTTTAATTAATATTGCGATTTTAGGCGCTCAGATCATTATTGTATTGCTTTTTATTTATCATGTTGTTAGATATTGTAATGCGCCTTGATTTTAGAAAGGCATGATATAAAAAAGTTTTATTATTATTATTATTATTATATTATAACATAGGTACTAAAGAAATGCAAGCACTAACTGTGGCCTATGATAATATTTGTAGATTTATTTTAGGAGCCCCCAATTGGACACATCGGTGTAATCTTTATTATTGGTTGAGGTGGTTTTCCCCTAGTTGTAGAATAGAACATTTTGTTGGCTGTCTGATGTATAAATGTTTTTACTTTGGCTCCCTTTTTCCTCTTTCTGATCTTGTTGTAATGAGAGAATTGCTTCCCAGCCAGAGGTCAGCTGACGGCCCCCTATATTTTGTCCCCAGGTCTCGGCTTAGATTAAGCTCTAGAGCTTTTTCAATAGTAACACCTTTGTATTGGAATTCACTCCCACTTGATGTTAAGAAGGCTCCCTCTGTTTTAACTTCTAAACAAAGGTTAAAAAGTTATTTATTGCATAAATCTGTTTGTAACTACAATTTGTAATTTGTATTTTTGGTTTTGTATTGCTGCTGATTGAATTTGTGTATTTTTATATGTTTTTTTGTCCAGGTTGGGCCTGAAAAGGGACCTTTGGTCCAGTGCCTTTACCTGGTTAATAAACAATAAATTAAATGAAATGGAAAGGCTTATGGCTTGACAACAAGATTTCCTTTAATGACCACATTGACAATCTCTCCAACAAGCTCAAAGCCAGATTAGGTTTCTTCTTTAGAAATAGATCTCTCTTTCCCTCGGAGACTAGAATAAGGCTTGTCAAGGCTACGTTCCTACCACTTCTTGGGTATGGCGATATAATCTATAACCCCACCTTGGCCACTTACCTGCGCAAATTGGATGTCTTGTATCATCGTGCTGTGTGGTTTGTTACCAATGCTCTATTCAGAACTCACCACTGTGATTTATATGCAGCTGTTGGAAGGACATCCCTGTCATCTAGGCGTCTAGTTTACTTTGGAATCTGGATGCTCAGAATCTTACTTAATAAGCTCCCAGGTTATATTTCCTCTTTTGTCCACATCTCCCATTGCTCATATTCCTTAAGGAAGTCCAACTTCATCCACTTACATGTACCCAGGACACACATCTCCCTTAGTAAGAGGGCTATCTCCTATGCCCTTCATGCAGCCTGGAATACTCTACAGGCTGCTCTCAAACTACTCAGCCTTGTCTCGATTAAGGTCTTTAAAGCCTTAACTGCAAGAAAAGTTGAAGAAATATGCAACAGCAGCAGGTCATTGCCCCATCCCAGGTCTTTTCTCCCCCCTGCTAGCCAGCCTAACAATTCCCCCTTTTCATCCCTCTCTCCCGCCACCTTCCTCCACCATGCCCATGCCCTTCTCCCTTTCAATGTTCTCCCTATCACCCCTCCCATTCTTCTCCTTCATCCTGCCTCTTCCTACTCTACTCCTTCCCTCCCTCCCTTGCTCCTCTTCCCACCTCCCCTCACCTCCTACACTGCTCCCTCATCCCTCTCTGTCACTACTCCTCCCATCCTTGCTGTTTTGCCTCACCCCTCCTTCCTGACCCTCCATCCCACTCATTTTGCCCCTTCCCTTACCATCCTGCTCTCCCCCATTGCTGCCACTCTTGCACTTATTCTCTGGACCCTAGCCTCTTTATCTCCTCCACTTCTCCCTCTTACACTTTCACCTCCCTCACCCTGATCTGACCCTGTACCTCCCTAGTATTCCCATATAACTTCCCCTGTTATCCCTTCTGTCTCTCTTTGTTATCTTCTCATCTTCACATTCCCCTTCCTCTTTTCTTTTCTCTTTGGGTCCCCAGGCTATTTTGCACTCATTCTTATGCTTACTGTTTAAAGATGTTGGCTGTATGTTTCCTTTTTTGCAGAATGTTTTGCCTTATAAACTCCGACACTGTTATGTAATTAGCAGACATTTGTGTACCCAATGTTACCCCTCCTGATTTAGTCTGTATGTATTCCATCATGATGTTTCTCTGTACATGTTCCTGCTAAATGTTCACAGGACCTACTTGTGAAAGAGCCTGGACAATGGAGTTATTTCAACAATAAACTTGAACTTAAAAGTGAATACAAATATATTTCTATCAAAGACTAGAGATCATACTAAGCAAAACAATGGCCATAATAGAAACCTTATCTTTCATGTATAACATTCATTTTTTATTATCATTTCATCATTTTTTTCATCCTTCCACAAGGTGAACAATTCACAATTATAGAAAATAAAGTCCTCCATTTATTCAAGTGACTTGTATAGCACAAGCATAAACAATATAACTTTCACCACTCTGTCAAACCAGTGTGCCTTTAGTCTACCCTTAGGGGATCATCTCAGTTTTGGGGAGCATAATTCTGATTCAATGGATATTTTATCCTTAATCTCTCATGTGAAACTAAGGTGGAGAGAGGTATGCCAATATAATGCAAAATATAATGGTTACTTTGTGAGGTGGACACCTGCCCTCTCCAAACATTGCTGACACCATTGCAACTTTTTTCATACTGGACACCATTTATCTGTCTGATCTGATTATCATTTGGTCAAAACTGAACTGGACTAGATTTGAAACTGTGACCTAGACAAATTAATTTTAAATCCATTACTAATCCTTGAAATTACCAAGCTTAATATGCTAACTTCATTAAAATCATAGTCTGTATTTCTGCTAAATCACTATGCATTACTTCATTTTATTGAAATTTGATGATGTGGCTGTAAAGAAAACATTATTAATGTTTTTAAAAACAAATACTGTACAATTGGCAGGGTCTTAAAAGTGGAACTGTTTTAGATCTACATGCCTGTATTTTCAAAACGGGAATCTGTCTGTACTTTTAGATCACCTATTAGATGATCTAGGAACATACACATCCTGAATGAGAAGAAAGTAGAGCTTGCATCAAATAAATCATTTCTTCTATGTTCATTTTATCTTTTGGCACATGCATCATGTTTTTGATGCAGGTTTCATTTTTGTTGTTGTAAAGGTGCTGCACAATGTGTAAACCGGCAAAACCTATGCACCTTTAGAAATAAGGCATCTGAGTTTTGATGCCAATGGGCCAACACTGATAGAAATGCAACATTCATTTTGATCTGAGTCAGCACCTTTTGAAATTACAGCTCTAATACCTTTTTAAACTTCTGACAAGAAAGAACTTACAAGTTTAAAAAAGTATTCATTAGCAAACCATTTAACATATTTCCCTAACCAGGCAAGCCATTCTGTTTCCCATCCTGACCCAGTCAGCCTTTGTTTCTCCATATGATCCCATAAATCCCTCCAGCATTTAAGCCTGTACCTTCTCTCATTCTCAACAGGCCTCAGGGCTCGATCCTCAGATCCCACCAACACAGGAGTGGCACCTGAGCCTGCTGAACACCGGCAGATACTTAATTACTCACTGCTTACTTGTAGCAGCTCAGCCCACTAGCAGAGCTGTTCTTCATGCGGCACCGCTTAGTATTCTCCCACCCTCCCTTTCCAGCCACCCTCCCACCCTAAGGTGATTTGCCTTTAATAGGGCTGTGTGAGAAACAATTAGTCAACTTCTACTCCTCCTCACAATACACTGACTTAGGTGCGCCCACTTCCATCCTTTACAAAAACTAGTAGTTCATTCCTACACAGTCATTACAACAATACTCTTTAGTGGACTCCAGGAGCAAAACCAATACCTGAGAATCTGGTAAAAAACTATCCTCGTGCACCCACATTTCTAACTATCTACCATACTACTCAGTATGATAGATGTCAGCCAAAGGATCTAGGATTTTGCCTTCAATCAGCATATCTCCAGTGCTGGCAGAGCTATATTGCATAATCCTACTCTTTCTTCCTCACCTGCCAGATATCCATAAGAATGATATAAGGGTACCCTGATATAACTACCAGGACATGGTTGCCTGCCCATACAATGATCTTGTTATGGAAAACTGCCAGTTCCATTCACATATGCCTCCCCTCTGCATAGATAAGTGGTAAACCATCAACCATACTACCACTTAATATGATCACCTCCAACTGAGATGCCCCTTGACAGGAGCATACCCCTTCAAAGTGTCCCACAATATGGTGATCTGGATCACCGTTCTGTCACTACTCACAAACCCCTACACCTCACCTGGGTCAGGTAGGGTCAGGTTGAGCCTGAATCTGGCCTCCTCCCTGCCCAGCTGAAAAACTTTAATCACCATGCTCCGTCTTTTGTCTGGGAATGTCTATACCAACTTAGGGCCTGTCTTCAGCAACATGGCACAGATTCATCTCAAAACTAAACTTACATTGGTATCATGTAACATTGGAAGTTTGCTCCCTATGCTCTCCCTGCTTGAAGCATGGGTTAAACAAATAAAACCTGATATCATATCCATCACAGAATCCTGGCTGAACCCTAAAATAGCTGACAATACCTTCTCTATTGATGGCTATAATGGGGATCTCCATTTTTATTGTGTTGTTAAAGTCAAAGAAAATAGAAAATTCTACCTTTTGGCTGTTCTGCATTAAGTAGAACATTACAGAAAAACACTGATGATATCTTAAAAATGTGACTCTTTGCCTGTGGTTCACAACTAAGTTTTGGAAAACTAAATAGCTATCATCCTTTAATGAGCTGATCATCCAGCCATTTAAACTTGTATTTTCAGTGTTTTTATTTTTAACTCTATTGAGTTGTGCTGTGTTACATAGGTGTTTGTTTTCTAATTTTAGTGTTTTTCGTCTATGTTTGGAAAATTACAGTCAGGTATTATCAAACTAAGTCATGGGGAAGGGGATAAAGAAAATGCTTAAAAAATCATTACTGAGCTGCAATGGTGGGAAGAGTCAAAAAGCTGTACTCAAAGTTCAGATGCCGTAGTGAGTTCAGATGTCTCACTTCCTTGTGCAGTAGTACCTTACATAGGCATGCTCTTAATCCCTCCTGTTAAGGCATTCATTTGATTTACTTTCAAGATTGCACTTTCCACAATCTAACTGTATTTCTCTACTAACCCAAATAAGCTGGTACCCTGGGAAAGGAGCAATGGCATTCAATATACACTTGTAACAAGTGTCTGAAAAGAAATCAAGTGTGTTAGTTAATATTTCAAAAATGTTCAATGTTCTGCTGTCAGGATTGCATGTCTTTCAATGTTATGTCCTACTGTACTGTATATACTTACTGAGTTTAGATATTGAGTTATTAGATGAATGCTCACATTCTATGCCGTTCTCCAATTATCGCTCTCTCCCTCTTTAAACTTGAGGGAAGAGAGCTGTCCATGAGTCACCTCTCTGGCCTGACAGTGGCAATCTGGGATAAAATGAACAGACCTACATTACAGTATTTAATGAATCACTGGTAGCAGAAGAAGTGCTAGGAGGCTGGAAGGTGGAAACACTGCCCATGGAAAAGGGGTGATGAAGACAACTTAGGACATTCTACCCCCTCCTACATTCCCCCTCATACCCCTGTTTGTATCTGCTCCTGTCTTCCTCCTTCCCACTCTCACTTAATAATTGTTTCAAATTCCCCTCTTCTTTACTCACATTATTCAGCCCCAACTCTACCTACCCTTCATGTACTCACCCTGTTGCCTTACCAAGCACATTGATCTTGCATATGTCGGTATGACACATACATCTAATATGTATGTACTGTGGTAAACTTAGGCAATGGAGGTGAGGGGGCTTCCCTGAGCAAGATAGTCAGGGTACAGCTGCAGCGGATTCGGCTAATTGGCTGCAGCTGCATAGATAGGAGAGCTTTAAAAACAGGAAGAAAAAGCCAGCAGGCAGTTGCTGCAGGGGTAGAGGGCTGACAAGCTGCCTGGATGTGTTCCAGATCAGGAGTCCCTTAAGCAAACCTCAGGAGACTGGTCTCCTGAATTAAGACAAAAAGAAAAATTTATTTATTTTCCGTTTTACTGTTTGTGTTCTTCCAGAAGGTCTAGCCTTCTGGAAAAGAGGATTTCTAGTTAGGGCCAGGGATTGTTTAGACAGCACTCCCAACCCGAGCTAGGCCTCTTTATTTCTGCTTTGTTTCATTTTCCCCAGTGGGGCTTAAAAAGAAAAGGGCAGAAGCTCAAACGTCTACGTTACCAGCCTTATTAAAGAAATAAAAATATACCTGGTTGCTTTGATGTTAACAAACTGGTCTTCCTGAGACTCTGTAACCACCGCAAAGCTGAACCGGAATCCCGTGGCGAGGTCGTGCCTTGTCACATGTGGTGACAGAAGTGGTATACAGGTCAGCATAGAATTTGGCTGAAATCCAAACCACCCCAGAGTAAAGGAGACCAGGCATGGAGGATGTGGTGAAAGCCTTGTTCCAGGCTACAGCAGCCTAGTAGGAAGCTACCCGGGCTCAACAAGAGATGAACCAGTTGCTGCTCACACAGATGGTCCAGGACCATGCTGTCCTCCAGGAAATGGTTAAGCGTCTCATCAAGACAACGCTGGGAGAAGGTCACCTGGCTGGGCCTACCCCAGAGGGTTACCAGACTATACTGTCTGCAGAAAATTTATTTATTTAACTTTTGTTTACCAGGTAAGTACACTAGACAAGTAGTATGCCTATTTTCAGGAACGACCCGGGAGACAATGACAATGGCTGATGACATTGAAGCATATTTGCTCACCTTTGAAAGGACAGCTACTCATGAGTTATGGCCTCAGTATCAATGAGCCGGCATTTTAGCTCCGTTTTTGTGTGGCGAGGCCCAGAATGCATATTATGATCTGGATGAGGGAGTCGCCACTGACTATCCAAGACTGAAAGAAGAGATTTTGGCCCATGCCAGCATGACTCCAGCCCTTTGAGCCCAGAGGTACCACAGCTGGAGATTCCTGGAGTCGGTGAAGCCTCAGTCACTGATATACGACCTCCTCCACTGGCCAAAAGTGGTTGCGACCCGAGCTCCATAGTGCTGCCAAAATCATGGATCTCCTGGTAATGAACTGGTTCCTAAGAGGATTACCGCACCAGCCTATGACAGTGGGTTGGACAGGCCTACCCCGCTTCCTGTAATGAAATAGTCATCTTGGGGGAGTGGCATTATGTCATTAAGGAACTTTCCTCAGACGTTGGGGTCGGCTACCCCCTGGACTTGGGGTGGACTCCAAATCGGAGATATCGACCCCCTGAGAGGTCAGAACAGACAGGACCAGGAAGAAGGATCGCCAAAGAGTGGTCGAGGCAACGAAGAGACTTTCAGGTTCGAAAATAGAGGGGGATATGGCCACCCCTAGAGCCCAAAGGGGGCAGGGTCACCCCAAGAATGCTAATGCTGTTATGGGTGTGAGGAGCAGGGACATGTAATTGTCAACTGCCTGAATGGGGTCGAACCAATGCAGTGCAACTGGGGTACGTCTCCACAGAGTGATTGTCATTTGATTAATGTGGTCACCACTTCATACAGATTTACCCGGGTTGTTAAGGTAAACGAACAGGCCGTTATGACCCTTGTCGACTTGGGAAGTGAGGTCACCCTTATAGTTCACAGTTTGGTGCAACCCTCCCAAATTAATTTCCAGAAATGTACCGGGATCACCTGTATCCATGGCGCAGTGTTTTATTACCCCACGGCTTTAGTTAACGTGGAAGCACAGGGGCAGGAGAGGCAGGTCACAGTAGGGGTCCTCCCTTGATTGGCGCATCCTGTCCTGGTGGGTTGAGATTTCCCGGGGTTTGAGACATTACTCCATGAGGGGGGAACCTGGGAGGCCAGGGCCCCAGTAACTGAGGCTGTGTTGCTAGGAATCCCCGAGAGGTCAGAGGACTCACCCGATTATTTCCCTTATGGGCATTTGGACCCCAAGTTGTATGGGGAGGCAGGAAAGTCCTGGAAATCACAAAAGGAACACAGGGATTGTAAGAAGTTAGGGACCAAGATACTGGCTGTCAATGGCAGGTCTGTGCTGGTGGAGGTAGAACCCTGCTCCCAGAAGGACGACAGGGTGAGCAGTCTGGTGTCCAAGGTGAGAGTTGTAGGGAGGAAAAGGAGTACCCAGAAGCAGAGACAGAGTTGAATCCCCCTGAATTGAGTACCCTCGGGATAGCCTCCAGGAACTTTGATCGGGACCAAATAGATGAGCCTCTCTTTCAGAATATCTGGTCAGAGGTTGTGGAGATTAACCAGGTGCCAGTAGATGGCAAAGCCAAGGGACCCAGACCATATTTCACATTAAATAATGACCTCCTATACAGAGTGATACCGGATGAAGAACATGATGTGGAACAGCTGCTGGTCCCCCGCCAGCACAGGAAGGCAGTACTAGATTTGGCACATGCTCACCTTCTCAGAGGACACCTTGGGGCCAAAAAAATGCTGCGCTGTGTACTCTGAAGATTCTACTGGCCTGGAATTTATGCCCAGGTAAGGAGGTACTGTGCTTCGTACCCAGAATGCCAGTTGGTGTCCCTGCAGCTGAAGTTAAGAGCCCCATTGGTGCCCTTGCCAATCATCGATGAACCCTTCGCAAGGATTGCAATGGACCTGGTAGGCCCCCTAGACAAGTCAGCCTGGGATCACCAACACATCCTAGTCATCATATACTACGCTTCAAGATATCCAGAAATGATCCCGCTCCATAACACGGCCTCAAAGATGATTGCCCGAGAACTCATTCAAGTCTTCATGAGGGTCAGATTCCCAAAGGAGATACTGACAGACCAGGGTACTCCCTTTGTCTCATGTTTAATGAAGGAGCTTTGCAGACTCCTCCAGATCCAAGCCCTGAGGACTTCAGTGTACTACCCCCAAACAGATGGTCTGGTTGAACGATTTAATCAGACTTTGAAGGGGATGTTATGGAAACTCATAAGCCAAGACAGAAGGGACTGGGACTTACTCCTTCCCTACTTAATGCTTGCTATCCAAGAGGTCCCACAGGCATCCACTGGATTCTCCCCCTTCGAGTTGTTATATGCCCGCTGGCCCAGGGGTATCCTCGAAATACTAAATGAGGACTGGGAAGAGCAATCATCACAAGGAGCCAGTGTGGTTGGGTATATCTCCCAAATACATGAAAGGTTGGCCCAGGTCACTCCTATTGTCCAGGAACACTTAGAAAAGGCCCAAGAGACCCAATGGACTTATTATGACCGTCAGGCGAGGATTCAGAAGTTCCAGTCGGGGGAATCAGGTGATGGTCCTGGTTTCCACAGCAGAAAGCAAACTGCTTGCCAGGTGGCAGGGTCTGTACAAGGTCGTGGAAGCTATTGGTGATGTGAACTATAAAGGAAGCCAACCCAATCACTGGAAGAAGTTCCAAATATACTGTATTAACCTCCTGAAGTTGTGGCAAGACCGGGAGGCCTGCTATGCCTTGTTGGCCGTGACCCTGGCAGAAGGAAAAACAGAGGAGCAAGTCCGTATCTCACCCGAGCTGTCTCCTACACAGTACAAAGAAGCAGTGGAAATGGTTCAGCAAAACGGGAATGTGTTCTCCGAACAACCTGGTTGGATGGTCGCAGCGTACCACGACATTGTGACAGCTCTGGGTGTAAGGATAAGGGAAAGACTCTACCATATCCCAGAGGCCAAGAGGAAAGTAATTCAAGCCAAAGTTGAGAGGATGTTGAAGCTCGACGTCGTAGAAGAGTCCCATAGTGAATAGTCGAGCCCCATCGTCCTTGTGCCAAAACTGGATAACACTTGGAGGTTTTGTAATGAATTCAGAAAAATAAATGAGCTATCGCAGTTTGTTGAATACCCCCTACCTAGGGTAGAAGAACTGATCGACCAGTTCGGGAAGGCCAGACACCTCTCCACCTTGGATCTTATGAAAGGATACTGGCAGATCTCACTCACAAGAGCAGCCCAGGAGAAGACTACCTTTGTCGCCCCGGGGGGTTTATACCACTACAAAGACCTCCCATTCAGTCTGCATGGAGCACCTGCAACCTTTCAATGCATGATGGACTGACTGTTGTGCCCACACTCTCACTATGCTGCCGCCTACATGGATGATGTGGTCATCCATAGTACGGACTGGAAAACTCACCTTGGGGAGGTCAAGGCCATACTAAATACATTACGAGAAGCTGGGAGGACAATGAACCCCACCAAATGTAAGATCTGCTTGTGAGAAGCCAAATACTTGGGCTATGTAGTTGGACGGGGATTGGTGAAACCCCAGGTGAAGAAGGTAGAGGTAATCCAAAACTGGCCCAACCAAACAAGAAGAAGCAAGTGAGGGCTTTCCTAGGGTTGGTCGGTTACTGCTGGAGGTTCATCCCTCACTTTGCCACTTGGGCCACTCCATTAACGGAGTTAACCAGGGCGAGAGCACCGGACATCGTGAAGAGGTAGAAGGCCGCTGATGGGGCATTCACCGACCTCAAGACGGCCCTCAGTTCTGATCCGATACTGGTCTCCCCAGATTTTGATGAAGAATTAATTCTGAAAACAGATGCCTCGGATGTTGGACTGGGGACAGTACTCTCCCAGGCGGTAGCAGGTGAAGAGCACGCCATCCTGTACCTAAGTAGGAAGTTGTTACCCCGGGGAAAAGAGGTACACTGTAGTGGAAAACAAGTGCCTTGCAGTGAAGTGGGTGATGGAAACCCTTAGATATTACTTATTAGGTTGCAAGTTCACTCTGGTGACAGACCATGCTCTACTCAAGTGGATGCAACCCAACAAGGAAAAAAACTGCCAAAGTGATGAGATGGTTCCTTGCACTACAACCGTACCATTTTGTGGTCCACTACAGAGTGGGACACTGAATAGAAATGAGGATGGACTTTCCCGAAGACCCTACCTCTCGGTACAGGCCGCCCAACCCTATAGTGGTGAGCTGGGGAGGGGGATGAGTGGTAAACTCAGGAACTGGAGGTGAGGGGGTTTCCCTAAGTAAGATAGTCAGGGTACAACTGCAGCTGATTCAGCTGATTGGCTGCAGCTGCACAGACAGGAGAGTTTTAAAAACAGGAAGAAAACACCAGCAGGCAGTTGCTGCAGGGGTAGAGGGCTGACAAGCTGCCTGCATGTGTTCCAGATCAGGTGTACCTTAAGCAACCCTCAGGAGATTGGTCTCCTGAATTAAGCCAAAAAGAAAATTTATTTTCATTGCGAGTTTTTTCGTTTTACTGTTTGTGTTCTTCCAGAAGGTCTAGCCTTCTGGAAAAGGAGATTTCTAGTTAGGGCCGGGGATTGTTTAGACAGCGCTCCCACCCGGAGCTAGGCTTCTTCATTTCTGTTTTTGTTTCATTTTCCCTGGTGGGGCTTAAAAAGAAAAGGGCAGAAGCCCAAACTTCTGTGTTACCAGCCATATTAAAGAAATAAAAATATACCTGGTTGGTTTGATGTTAACAAACTGGTCTTACTGAGACTGCTTAACCACCACAAAGCTGAACCTGAATCCCATGGCAAGGTCGTGCCTTGTCACAGTACCTATCCTGAATTGTTTAAACCTCCTTGTATTATTGTTTACCCATCCTGAAATGTATATACTTCATTGTATTATTGTATATATCTTGAGTGTCCCTCCAGGACCATCCTGTAAATGAGTATCTCAATGATAAGCTTCCTGGTAAAAAATAAAATTTAATTGAATTAAAAAACAGTGCACATTATGTTTAGTGGGCAAAGAACTGGAGACAGTAATAAAAGAACAGATTCAACGATTGAACTCTTAGAGAAAACAGGATTATGTATAGGAATCAACATGGATTGACAACAGGCAAGATGACTGATTTTTTTATTATTTGATGGCAAAGATTTTGGATGGGGCAGTTCCATGTGATAATGGCGATCGCAGAAAGGTGATTGCCATTAGGGCTAGTGTACATCACTGAAAATCAATTTCGGCAATGAACATTCCTGGTGCACAGCAAAAGGGGCCAGGGCACTTGGATTTTTATTTTTTGTGTGGTGGACTGCTCTCCCAGCATCCCCACAACCCCCTACAAACAGATTCTCAACTCTGGGGGATGTTGGGGGTGCAAATGGGAAAATAATTTTCATGGCCAGGATCAACAAAAGGTACGCAGACCCAGACCCGAACCTGGCACCCACCCACCATGACACGGGGCCAGCTTGGCAACCCACTGCTGCACTATGCCTCACAAACCCTCCTTCCCCCTCCAACCATCTCTTGGCATGCTTGCTTTGCCCCCATGCGTGTGTACATATAGCAGCATCTTTTTGCTATATTCATGGACCCCCCCAATCCAGTCACCCTCCCTGCCCAGTAGCCCTGTGAACAGGTGCCGCATTTGAATCACCCTTTTTGAAAGCACTCTATCGTGGTCGCTATTGTCATGGGCTAACTTAGGGGCCAGACAGTTAACATATTGCATCCTGAACTCAGTGAAGCCAGCAAGGCATTTGACTTGGTGTTGTATAGGAGGCTCGTAAAAAAGGAGAAAAACTTAGAGCTCAGGGAAGGGAAACATACTGGATTGGCAACTTGTTGACAGCTAGAGCAAACAGAACAGCCCTGACCAGAAGTTTCTCTGATGTCAGGAGTATCATTAGTGGGTCCCACAGCCAGTACCTGTACTTTGTAATATGTATAATAATAACATCCTTGAGGTGATCATGATAAATTTCCTCATTGCTGTGGCTTTCTGCATCACATGATCCATGCATGCATGTTGCAGCAACTCAGTTGATTTTATACCAGTTTAATTCAAGTAGTTTGAGGTACTTTAAGGCATAGTGTAAAAAGAGGAAGCTTGTGCATGATCAGCAATGAAGGACAGATTTAATAGGATACTGAGTGTGTTCACAGATGACACTCAAAAGTCTGCCAAAGGACTGCAGCAGACACCCATTTGTCTGGGTCCCCTGTCCCATAACCTGCAGTCAGGCAGGTATGGTCCCACCTCTGGGGGTGGGGGATAAGCTACAGTGGAACCCTCAGACTGGGGAAACAACAGGGGCTGTCTGCAAAACACTGACCATCTGGGGGACTGGAGAGAGAGGATTTAAAATATCTGAAGTCAGCAGCTCCTCCTCTTTTCTGCTTCCCTCTTCAGATGACAGGAAAGCAAGACAAGGCAATTTTAATTGCAGGGCACTCAATCCCAAAGGCTCTGGGCACCAAACAGGAATTATAACAAAGCATAATGAGAAACAGAGTGAATAAATAAAAAATTAAAGATGCATAAATACAAGTACGACAATTTAAAATAGATTAAACGTCTATCAAACTGTCACAGAAAGGGACTAGAACAGGATGGACTCAGAAATCTTGAAAAGCCAGGACAAAGAGGTGGGCCTTCAGCCTTCTCTTGAATACCTCAACCGAGGTAGCCTCCCAGACAGAAGACGGTAGCGAATTCCACAGGGTAGGCCCAGAGATGCTGAATGCATGATCTCCTGAGGTCTTGAGCTGAACCCTTGGAATGTCCAGGAAGCCCCTTGAAGAGGAGGGAGTGAGCAGAGGTCACCAGTGTCAGGAGCTCTGATAGGTAACCAGGACCTAGTCCATATAGGGCCTTAAAGGTGAGAAGATCAACTTTAAAAAGGACCCTTCACCTGACCGGCAGCCAGTGCAGAGCACACAGGACTGGGGTCACATGACTAGAAATTGAGAGGCCTGTCTATAACCCGGCCACCACATTCTGTACTAGCTGAAGTCTGCAGAGGGTCCCTTTCATGACTCCAAAGTATAGAGAGTTGCAGTAGTCAAGCCTGGAGATCACAAAGGCATACACTAGCGTCAGCAGGTCCTCAGATGAAAAAAGAGGCTTAATCCGGGCAATGTTCAGCCGATGATAGAAACTGCTACAGACAACAGATGACACCTGATCTTCATAAGTCAATCTGTTATCAAGGATTATGCCCAGATTTTGCACCCCCAAGGAAGCCACCAATGGATCAGAACCCAGGAAAAGCCCTGAGTCAGCCCCAGGTGGCAACCCATCATGTCTGTGACCAGATTCGATCATGAGTACCTCCGTCTTGGCTGGGTTAAGTCTCAGCCAGCTGGAAGCCATCCAGACATTGATTTCAACCAGACAGTTGTTAAGCACATCGACTGCTCCTGATTTTAAGGGGACAAAGGACAAGTACAGCAGGGCATCATCTGTATAACAGTGAAACTCCACGCTGTACTGTCAAATGATCTCACCCAAGGGCAGCATGTACACTGCGAACAGCATCAGCAACAAGATTGAGCCCTGCGGCATTCCACAAGACAGGGGCATTGGGGGGGAGGTGGAGGAGGAAAAATTCCCCATCACTACCCACTGCAC
Organism: Neoceratodus forsteri; assembly: GCA_016271365.2. Classification (NCBI taxonomy): domain Eukaryota; kingdom Metazoa; phylum Chordata; order Ceratodontiformes; family Ceratodontidae; genus Neoceratodus; species Neoceratodus forsteri. Next base: position 776,807,258 of record CM057452.1, read on the forward strand.
CTTGTTTGAGAGATAGGGCACAAACCACCTGATGACAGTACTGGCGGGTACACAAAACTCACAGAGCTGATCAAGGAGCACAACGTGGTCCACAGTGTCAAATGCTGAAGAGAGACTGAGGAGAAAAATAACTGACCTGTATCCTCTATCTCGAGCTCTGAGCAGATCATTATGCACCTTCACCAAAGCTGTTTCTGTGCTATGTCTACCCTGAAAACCTTACTGAAATGGCTCATAGATGTCCAAGAACACCAAGCGATCCTTAAGCTGATGTGCCACTAACTTCTCAACAACCTTTCCCAAGAAAAACAGGTTGTAGGTAGCACGGTAATTTGCCAGGACGTCAGGGTCGAGGGAAGGCTTCTTAAGTAGGAGCCTCACCAGAACTTCTTTCAAAGCCACAAGGAGGACCCCTTCCAGCATCAAGCACCTACCAATCCTGGCGAACACCGGGCCAACAGCCTCGACACATTCCATTAAGAAATGCTTCGGGGATGAGTCTAGTTCACAAAAAGTGTGCTTGAGCTCTAAGATCATCTTAGTCACTTCAGATACCTCCTTTGGCCTAAACTCCACCCAGACAGGCGGAGTCCAAGACCCTCAGCCCAAACACCGTGAGGCAGATGCCTCAATGGCAGGATCCCCGATCGGATGGCCGACACTCTATCAGAGAAGAACGGAGCAAACTCCTCACACAAGGTAGATGATAATGCTTTTCTCAGCTGCAGGCAGGCAGGCAGGGTGAAGAAGCCTGTCTACAGTCCAAAATAGTTGAGATGTTCTGTTTTTCCCCACAGCAATTTTCCTGGACAGGAATTCTGACTTCTTATGGGAAATTGCCCCTGGTACTCCACATAGTTAGCACATAAGGCCAGCCTATTAGCCTCCAGCTGGGTCCTCCACCAGCAACACTCCAACTTCCAACCCTTGAGCTTCATCACATTGAGGTCCCGATCAAACTGGGGGACCTCAAGTGAGAAGATCTGGATCATATACGAACAGATGCCAGAGCATCCAGAGCTTCAGAGACCACCCTGTTATTAGTGGTCATCACCTCTCCGGAACCCATCACACATGCCACGTCAACCTGAGATAGGTCAGCTAGTGCCAACAGTCCCTCAGGGCGCATGCCCCGTAAAAGGGGAAAGCTGACCATCTCCATGGGGGGATATTACTTGGGGGGTTACCCAAATGTGAACTCCATGGTACAGTGATCAGACCAAGTGACCTTATCAATTTTGAGGTTATCATCCTCAAGACACAGCTGGGGCACCAGATCGAGTGTGTGGCCATGCTGGTGGGTCACAGAAGCAACCACTTGTGACAGAACCAGCGAATACATAAATTGGAGGAGGTTGTAACCAAAATACAAGGATTCGTCATCGATCCAGGTGTTGAAGTCCCCCAGGATTAAACACCTGGGGGACTCTAGCATCTGGTCGACAATGAAGTCCATCATCTCCTGCAGAAAATCTCCCTCCACCTCAGGAGGGTGGTAAACAAGGAGAACTCTGCAACCTGCACCTGCACTCCCTCACACAGCAATGCACTCAAAAGATCAGGTATCACCAACCAGGTGCATCTAGAAGCCCATGCTGACTCAAAAAACAATGCCCATACCCCCTTCCCTGCAATTCTTCCTCGGGCAGTGCACTACAGAGTACCCAGTAGGGATGGTGGCCGCAAAACTGGGCCAGTATCATCACCAAGCCAGGTCTCCATTATGCAGGAGAGGTCAACAGCTGAAATCAAGTCCGCAAAAATGGCGGTCTTGTTCCTCATTGACCTGTCATTGCAAAGCACCGCCCAAAGAGGATGAGAGGATGCGGCCAGACCTTTAGCTGCCTGCCCTCTCGGTCCAGTGGGAACCCTGGGTACGGAGACCAAACACATCTGGCCTCTCCCTCAGCTCTGTTTTAACCCAGAGCATCTCCTGGACCGGACAACTTCAATGCAACTCACTACCCCCTCCTCAACTGCCCTCGGCTCCCTGCAGACCCCTCACATTCTAGTAATTCCTACATCCCTACAGCATCTAGCTGCGATGGCAGGAACTGTGAGGTCAATAAAGGGGGGAAGGTCATGGAGCTGAGTGGCAGCATATGTAATTCTTGCAGGGCCACTGCACCAACACATCTTGCCTGGCTCATCTAGTCTCCACCGGAATTCTGAAATTGCACAAGGTTTCACCGTGAAAAAAGAACAAACCCAACTAACATCCTCCCTCCAACCCCTTACTCAAAATAAAACCCCTTAAAATTAAATAAACCCACTAAAGGAAATTCCCCTCATACATACTAACCATACACACAATATACAAAATACATCACCTCACTCACTGTACTAATACAGATTCTCTATACTTCATCCACACACCTCAATCAACGCCCCCCATTCCCAAATACAATAAAAATGAATGGATTATTCAGAGGATCATCAACCCCCCCACCCAAAACAAAAATCATTTAAAAAGGGTTAACAGGAGAAAAGCAAGCAAAGAAAATGAGCTGCAGCAATTTTAGAAAATATAAGCAGAGACTCCCAGATAGATGAAGGTAATTGTCCACTCCCAGAATCCAAGCCAAAAGTCTAGTAACTGTTACAGGGTGCAGTCAAAACTATTTCGCGCTCTCACTATCAAAGTTTGATCAGATTTCAAAGTGGCACAACCAGTTCAAAAAGAAATTTCAAAATGTTAAGGAGTTTGTCCAAAAATACCAGTTCGAAGATGACTCACTCTCACCAAGACAGCTTTGAAAGAGATTTTAAAATATGGTCATTCATCCCCATTGGGAGCACGAGCACAAAAAATGAAGCCAGAGACAAGCTCTCACCTAGTCCTCCAGATAATGCCTTCAGCTCCCAGAACCAGCAGTTTCTGCTGGAGCACAGTGGGCAAGCAACCCGCGAAAGGATGGAAGAATATTGTGGAAGAGGTCCTCTGGGGAAAATGCTCCTCTTCCCCTATGATAAACTTCAGATGGGCCACCTCTCTAAGACCCAGGATCCACTTACAAGATCGAGCTTCAGAAAAGCAGGAGACAGGAGGGGTCCTTCTGAAAGTCAGCAGAGCTCCCAACTCCTGCTATATCAGTTACCCCTAATGTTCGACTGAGTAATAAAAACACTGTCTTAGACATCACCAGACATGCTTAAAAATGATGTTACAACTCAGGCTGTCAGATCCCAAGCAGACGGCAGCCCAATGTGGCCGCCATTGTCCACACCATCCAGCAAGAAGGATCCAGACATCCAGCTTTGTTCATTAGAGATAAGGCCTAAGTTCTCATTAGTAGGGCACTAGTCAGAGTTAGGGGCCTCCTTGCTGGCAAGATCGAGCCTTGTGGCAAATTACAGCCAGGTTCAATGGAAACTCAGTGGGCACAAAACAGGTCCAGCTCATCTAGCTAATTAAAAGGTTTGGTAGCATGGCTGGAAGGCTAGAGCAGTGGACTGTGCAAAGGTTTTGAGATGGCCAGAAGGATTTCCTTTCCCCAACTCCCTTGCATGCTGAGAAGTCCATAACAAGCTGCCTCCAATAGGGATCGTGGGAGTACAAGAGGGTTCAGGCAAACAGCTTGATTTTAGCAAAGACCTGGTTGGGAAGACCAAATAGGGATTCTTGCAGCTGGACAATATTGGTCGCTCCAAGTTGTGGCCACGTGGGGAGGCACTATACAAGGGTCGGGGGTCTCCCTGATGGCTAGTGATTTGAGTTCTGCTGTGGGAGAATTCCACCATACTAGAAAATGGGTGAAAGATAAAAAAAAAAAAGTTAAGAATAATAGAGCTAATTGCAGTAAGCATGGAGGACATACTGAGACATACAGCTTGTGTTCCACACCTGTTGGGGTTCTGGGCTCCATTGCCATCCCCCATTCATGGGGCCATGAGCATTGCTTAGTGAATCACATTAAGCAGGTCCAATAGACAAACAGGTGGCTCTCTCGTTCTACCACCAAACTGCCTTCTCAAGTAAGACACAATAGTGTTTAGTTGAAACTAGGAAGCAAGTGGGCAGTGGGCATCAATGAGAGCAAGGGTGATCCAATGCAAATAGACAATATATGTTTACTAGCTGAGAAGGATTAGGGAGAGCTAATGTAGTTCAGTTTAAAAAAACTCAGTAAATTATTCTGCCGATACAGTGATGGATAAGCCTTGGGGGAAGGGGGCTGGATGCATTGCAGAAACTGAGAAGTGCCTCCAACACTTCAGAGCCACATAATCTCTCGCTTCCCTTGCCAGCCCAGCAATTGGTATGTCTTCATTGTTGGGAACAATGGATCACACTGCGTGGCAGTCATTACTGAACCCCCCACACCCTGCTCTCATACAGTGGAAGGGAGCCCCTTGCATTAATCAATCCACCACTGTTAGCCCACCAGAAAAATGCATCCACTTCACTTTTAAGGCAGTGTGTGTGGTCATAACTCAATAATGCATAATATTCTCTTGTGCTTAGTTGCTTTTCCACTTCCTTTATATTTTCTAAAGTGTTCTGTACCACCGCACTACTGCCCTTATCTGCTGGTCATTTCATCAGAAAAACCTGAGAAACCAAGGAATTGGCTCCCCCCTCTGCCGAAAGGGTACAGTAAATGTGGCAATTGTAAATTCTGTGGGGATATTCACAAGTGCAGCATGTTTAAAAACCCTTATGATGAGAAGATGCATGATATCAAACAATTTATTAACTGTAATATGACACAGAAACATAGAAACAGAAATTGGCAGCAGATAAGGACCACTTGGCCCACCCAGTCTGCCAATTTCCCTACCTAATGGATAAGCTGCAAATCCTAATTAACCAACAGCCTACTTTCTCCTACCCCACCCCCTAGAATTGCCTTATGTCTGTCCCATGCATTCTTGAATTCCATCACTGTTTTTGACTCCACAACCTCCTCAGGAAGGCCATTCCATACATCCACAACCCACTCCATGAAAAAATACTTTCTCACAGTACCGCTGAGCCATCTCACCTCCATCTTCAAATTGTGCCACCATGTTCTTACATACCTCTTTTTCTGAAAGATGCTACCCTAGGACTTTGTTGATTCTCTTGAGGTACTTGAAAGTTTCTATCATGTCCCCCCCCCCTTTTCTAGAGGCTATAAATATTAAGCTCCTTAAGTCTCTCTTCATATGTCTTCCGGTGCAGACCCTGCACCATTCTAGTTGTCCTCCTCTGGACTGTCTTCATCCTGTCTAGGTTTTTTGGGGAGATTGGGTCTCCAGAACTGCATACAGTACTCCAGATGGGGTCACACCAGCAGTCTGTACAGAGTGATAATAACAACTTCCTGTGTTTTACTGGTGATACCTCTCCTATGCATCCCAGTTTCCCCCCCATCCCTCTGTATTGCCCTGTCACATTGCTTACCCACCTTTAGGTCATCTGATTTGACTACCCTCAGGTCCCTTTCCATTTTTGTTGTTGTTAGTATCTCACCCCCCATTGTGTACTCTTCCCCTGGGTTTTTGTTTCCCAGGTGCATTACTTTGCACTTCTTAGCATTGAATCTAAGCTGCCATATTTGACCATTCCTCCAACCTTGCCAAATTCCTTCTCATCCTTTCCACCCCACCTTGTGTATCAACCCTGTTGCAAATCTTTGTGTTGTCTGCAAAGAGACATACTTTTGCTTCTAGTCCTTCTACAATGTCACTTATAAAGACATTGAAGAGGTCCAGTCTTAGTACTGAACCCTGCGGTACTCCACTAGTAACCCCCTTTTCACAGTGTAATCCGTTTGCTATCACCCTCTGTGTCCTGTTCTCCAGCCAGTTCTTTACCCAGGCTATCATCTTGGGACCCACTCCAAGGCTGGCTAACTTGTATATTAATCTTTTGTGTGGAACTGTGTCAAATGCCTTGCTAAAGTCTAGGTAGGCCATGTCCATGGCACCTCCCTGATCTACTACTTTGGTCACCCTGTCAAATAAATCTATTAGATTCATTTGACATTATCTTCTCACTATGAATCCATGCTGCATTGGGTCTTGTGCCCCTCTGGCCTCTAGGTACTCAATAATTATTTCCTTCAGAAGTGATTCCATCATTTTCCCTATCACTGAGGTTAAGCTAACAGGTCTGTAGTTTCCTGCTTCTGCCCTGCTTCCACTTTTGTGAAGTGGAATAACATCTGCCCTCCTCCAGTCCTCAGGTACCACCTCATCCTCACATTATTTGTTTAAGAGGGTAGTCAGTGGTGTCACTAGTTCTGCCCTTAGTTCTTTTAGAATTCTGAGATGAATCCCATCAGGCCCCACTGCTTTGTCCACCTTCAATTTTAAGAGTTCTTTCAGAACTCTTTCTTCTGTGAGTGGGCTGGTATCAACCCCCATATCCAGAGTATTTCTATTGTTTGGTTTACTTACCTCCCCCTCTTCATTTTGAATACTGAGCAAAAATATTTGTTTAATATCTCTGCCTTTTCACAGTCACCCCCTGACCACCACCCTCCCTTTACTAAGCCTCACTATCCCTCCCTTGGCCTTCCTTCGCTCCCTGATGTACTGAAAAAAGTTTTTATCCCCCTTCTTAACTGAGCTGGCTATCTTTTCATCAGTGTGGGCCTTTGCTGTTTTGACTGTCTTCCCTGCTTCCTTTTGCTTTAACTGATACAGTTCTCTGTCCTGCTCCTTCTGTGATACCTTGTAGTTCCTGAATACTATATTTTTCTCCCTAACCTTCCCTGCCACCTCCTTTGAGAACCATAGTGATTTTTACATTGTTTTGTTTTGTTTTGTTTATTTGCTTCACACAAAGGCTTGTTGCCTCTGTAATGGCAGTTTTGATTATTCTTAATTGATCTTCCACCCCTCCTTCCTGCCTATTTGCTAGTGCATTCCTTTGGCACTCATGCATTTTGGCAAAGTCAGCCTTCCTAAAGTCCAGGACCTTTGCTTTTGTGTGACTTTACTCTATTGCCGTGTTTATCATAAACTACACTGTTTGATAATCGCTAGTTCCCAGATGGCTACCCACTTCTAAATCTGTGATCCTCTCTCCATCTCTATTTGAGAGTATCAGATCTAAGATTGCTCCCTCCCAAGTGGGTTCCAATACCAGTTGTCTAAGGTATTCACCCTATAGGGCATCTAGAATGACCCTACTTTTGGATGTGGCTGCAGCAAATGCAGTCCAGTTAAAATCTGGCATATTCAGATCCCCCATCAAGAATAGTTCCCCTTGTTCTGCCATTCTAAGGATATCTTCTATCATTTCCTTGTCCATTTCCTCCCCTTGAGATGGGGGTCTGTATACAACCACTGTGCGGATTGTGGTGCCATTGCCTGTCTCCAAGTTTACCCACAGTACTTTCTCTCCTTCCCGTTTACCCTGTTGTTCTGCTGCTTTTGATTCCTTCCCTTATGTAGAGAGCTACTCCTCCTCCTCCTCTTTTACACTCCCTGTCCCTCCTATAGATAGTGTATCCTAGTATGTTTACATCCCAGTCATGGTTCTGTGTGCACCATGTTTCTGTGACTGCCACGAGATCCAGATGTTCCTCTTCCATCAAGGCCACTAGTTCAGGAAGCTTGTTACCCAAACTATGGGCACTGGTACTCATTACTCTACATTTATTGATGGCTTTACCTCTTGTAGCACCATCCATCTCCTCGTTGACTTTGCTTTCTCCATTTACCCCATCCTGCTCCCTACTGACCTTTCTACCTTGGTCTTTACTTCATTTAGTACCCTGTTTTGTAAGGAGGAGGCTGGGAATTCCCTGCTGCTTATCAGTGCCACCCCCTTTGACTATTTTAAAAGCTTGCAAATGAAGCATTTAAATCGATCTCCCAAAAGACTTGTTCCCTTTCTGAACAGATGCAGACCATCCTGCCAGTATAGGCATACATAGTGTACATGGCGTTCTGCACATGTAAAGCCTGCTATGTAGGTAAAACAAAAAGGAAATGGAAGGAGAGGATGGTGGACCACCTTAGGGCCATAAAAAATGACAATATGGATTATGTGTGGGCTGTACACATGAAAGAAGCTGAAAAGAAAAATGAACGTATACTCAAGGTCCTTGAACTTGAACAAGTGCTGTTGGGGCCTAGAGGTGGAGACAGAGATGGCCTACTAAGTAGCAGGGAAACTTCTGGATATAAACCTTAGAAGCATACATGGGCAAGGGACTTAATGATCACATAGAGATGAAATCTTTCTTTCAAGATAGATGTTAATTCAGTTGTACTAAATGGCTTGCTCTTTTATTCCTGTAGATATTAAGATGAATAAGAGACACTCTGTACATGAAGTGGCATTCTTCACCTCTTTACCACTGGACATCCGGAGACCCTAACTTAGAACTTTTATTTGGAAGAAGTGATTACGGCTCCCAGGCCCCCCACCCACCCACTGTCTCTCCCCCAAACACCCCCAACCCTATAAATCCCCTCTCTTTTCAGGTTCAAACAGTTTGGCTGTTTTTTATCCCCTTGTGCACCTTATTTCTTTTTTTGGCTGCACAATTGTAAACATATGCCTCTCAAGAGTGTTCTATAAAAGCATTGGCTATTTCCAGTGCTGCAGCCTGTCCTTACCACTCCCAAGATGTTACAACCTAATTTTTTTTTAAATGTTCTACCTATGAAAACTTATACAGACATATATCTTTATCTATTTCAGCACTTTACAACTTCAAGTTCAAGATATGGACTCTCTTGTTTCCCTCTCTTCTATGCCCTTTATAGTAAGAAAAATAAGATTGTAAAGGAAAACGGTTTCCAAATATAATCAAATTCAAGGGCATGCTAAAATTCAAATATAAATAATGAATTACACAGTAGTAAGACAGGGATGTGTGTTTTAAAAGTTTTAATAGGTGTACACTTATGCACTTTGATGTAAATGTGGATGGTGGCTTGACCTTTTCTTAACACTAGGAAGTAGAAAAGCACTACTGTCACTTTAAAGGTAAACATGTGATCAAGGCTGGAGGGCTATTTAAACTAGTTACACAATTAACTATTTATCTTCGTGAAAGCCTCCGTTTAGGTGAAACGTTTGAACGTCTGTCTGTTGTATCTTGTATTAAACCTGAATGGGTCTTTTGTTTATATTGGTGAGCAGTAGAAAACTTTATTTATGGTGAAACATCTCTTTGGATTGCCTTTTCTTATATATTGTGTGTGGGGAGTGCCGTGACTCAGTTTCTGATAAAATAAAATACCTCAAGGGTTTGATCTGATGAATGCCTAAGCTATTTATGTAGCTTTCCTGAGTCTGCACAGCTGACTGAAATTTTAGCAAAGCTCCTACAGAAGGGTCTGGGAAGGTCAGCGGTGCAGGGGGCCACACAGTATGAGGGGGAGTTCTTACATTGGTGGTTCTGTACTTGAGAGAACAAAGCGAAGGCAGCCAGGGAGGAGTAAATATAAAAAAAGAGAGAATAACAATAGTAAGGAGACACAATGGGAAATATAAAATAAAGAAATATATAAACAAATAACTACTACCCAGCTTTGTTTCTCATTGCCGTCCATGACCTGGCAGCCTCAGTAAACTCAAACACTACCTAGCCTACTGGGAATGGTCCCCCCATAAAACTGGCCCAGAACATAGATGAGGCCCTCAACTACTTCACTAGCTCCCTCAGCAAGGCCTGTGATATATTCGCCCTATTTGTCAAAACCCATACCAAGAAGCGTAATGCACCTTGGGTCACTCCTATGCTTCTTCAACAACTGCAACTGAGGGACAACCACTGGCACAAAACCGCCACCTCTGGCAAGCAGATAGATAGATAAGCCTATAATACCAAGAGTAACAGATGAACCTGGGCCGTACGTAAAGCCAAGGCAGAATACTACAGATACTCTCTGGCTACCTCCTGGGGGAGTGCCCACAAGTTCTGGGACAATATAAAAGAACTTATTGGGAAATCTTGCTCTCCACCCCATCCCAACTCGACATTAATGGCACCACCTCCGCAGACCCAAAAAGCATCGCTGACTGCCTCAATACTGCCTTTTCTGATCTCAGTGCAGTCCTCTCCAGCAACTTTTTTGACCAAGCTCCACCCTCTCCGGCACCTAATCTCCACCGCACACCATTCCGCTTATTGGTCATTAGTCCGCAAGAAGCCAAACCTTACTTAACCAAAGCACTCAGTTGCACTAGCCCCTGTAATGACCTCCTTGACATGAGACTCCTTCGACTGGTCCTTGACTCTGTCTTTGTCGCACTCACAGACTTACTCAACTGCCTCTGTGTCTTGGACAGTTCCTAACTGTCTGGAAAATCGCAGTCATTACCCCATACTGAAAGGTGGGGATAGCGCCTCTCCCAACAATTATCAACCAATCTCCATCCTTCCTCCCTCGAATCCCCAAAGCTCTCCAAAAAGTAGTGGCCGATCAACTCACAGAGTACCTTGACACCCATGGCCTGCTTTGCAGGGACCAGCATGGCTTCTGATCTGCCCATAGCATGATCACTGCCATCACAGAATTCTCTAACTTCCTCCACTCTGCCCTAGATAAGAGCCACCTCGCTGGTGCCATTTTTATCGACCTCTCCAAGGCCTTTGATACAGTCTCACACCCCCTCTTACTGAACACACTCCACCAACTCAGCTTCTCTCACAGACCACTCTTCTGGTTCTCTAGCTACCTTTCCTCAAGATCACAATATGTAAAAATGCATACCACTCTCTCCAGTACCAAGCCTGTATGCTCTGGTGTCCCCCAGTGCTCCATCCTGGGTCCTTTGCTCTTTAGTCTTCATCTAAACACCATGTCCAGCTTCTGTTCAGGCAGGGTTCTTCTGTATGCGGATATTGTGGTCCTCTTCACCTCCCACTCTGACCCCTCTGCACTCCAGTCCTCCCTCTAGCACTCCTTCAGTCAAACTGAGAACTGGTTCATGGACTGCCAACTTATTGTAAATATAAAAAAAAAAATCTATGCTTTTCACCCATCACCAAAGCAAAGCCAAGGCTTCCCCCCTTCAGATCCTCTCCAGCTCATTCCATCCACTGGACCAAGTTCTCACCTACGAATACCTGGGCATCACTTTTGACTCTACACTTTCATTTCACTCTCATGTCAATATGCTCACCACAGCCACCAATGCATGCATTGGCCTGTTATAAAGACATAAGGACTGCCTGACGCCTGAAGCCCTCCGCCTGGCAGTCACCTCCTCTGTACTGACATAGAAGACTACAGACTTTCAGTATAAGCAGCAACCGATGCCACCGCTCTAAACAAAATCCAAATTTCCATTAACAAGAAAAGCCAGCTCCTGTCTGGAGCTGATAAATGGACACATACCTGCACCCTTTATTCCTTTACCAACATACTCACACTCGATGAGAGACTTCAATATCAGTCCTGCCTCCTTGCCAAAAAAATACAACTTGGTATGTCCCCCCCAGGGTCTCCAGATCCCTTCTCCCTGCCACCCCTACTGTTGCCACTCACAGTGCCTCCAAGACTATATTGCAGATCCCTACTGTCAGGACTGTATTAACACAAAGATCCGTCCCCTTCAGAGCACCTTCCTGGTACAATGCCCCCCCCATCACCTGTCTCACCAAAATAGGGCCTTTCAAGGTTGCACTCAAGAATCACATTCTGTATAACAGCAACTGAGAGTGTCCTCTTTGAAAAACCACCCTAGGCCTCTAGGCGCCTCTCTTCAGGGGCCGGAGCCTAGCCAGCCTTGGCAATGTCTCTCCTGAGACAGCACACTTTGTATCTCATAAGAAGTTACTGTGCTGTATGTTAGCAACTGCCTAGCTACTGATTGTGTAGGACTACAGCTCATTCTGCTAATGGACATGTTAACAACTGCCTAGCAACTGTTTGCATAGGACTGAAGTTCATCTGCTGAATGACACTATCACTCTACTAATTGTATTCTCCATCATAAGTATTACCTGTTCCTTCAATTTTCATTACTATCTGTATTTTTCTCTTTGTATCATGATGTGGAGCCTTTGGAAATGAGTCTATGACTCAAAGGGTTCTAATTCCAATGTGCTTATAAACAAAATCAATTAATCAATCAATCAAATGAAGTGAAGTTGCTGGGCACAGAGAAGAGTGCTTGTACCAAGCCAGGCAGTCACAGAAAGGGCCACCCCCATGTGCCTGGGTGGTAAGGCAAACCTTTACTAATATACCCTTTCTTTGGGGGGAGGGCAGTACAGATTTCACTATGCTCCCAAAAATAAGAACACCACTGAGAAGGCAGCATCAACAGCGGCCATGGAGGTGCAGCTAGGAGAAAGGTAAAAGAAGAAATTGTGGGAATTGGTTGATGCCTGCTTGGAAGGGACCTACACTCCTGGAGGGATAACAGCAGAGATGAAGGGCAAACAGCTAGCAAAGGAGTCAGCATCACACCCACCAAAAGTGCCAAGACACCTCAAGAAGGTAAGAGCAATGCAGGCGTGGCTAAGATATTGGAAGAAGTGTTCAGGAATATGGTGATTAGGCTGTTCAGGGGGATTCCTCATGGGTCATGGCTACCAGCTGAGCCCAGTGAGGTGCCTCACAAAGTAGTTCCAGTATGCTCAAACCTGGAGGCAAGGGAGGTGGTGTCTCCCTTCCACTGGCATCTGACCCTGCATTGGAGAATCTGGCCACACTGGACCTCTCTTCAGCACAGCCAAAAGCCAAAAAGGTGTCCACAACAGATGAAAAGCAAGACAAGATTGTGGACCTGATGATAGGGCTTGCCAAAGAAGTCGAAGGCCAGCAAAAAAAGGTGGCATAGACCTGGTACCTACCCATTCAGCAGATGGTGTGCTGTGCCAAAACCAATGGCAGAGGATAGCCAAAGTCACTATGTCAGCAGTGTGCAGTCCATGGGTTCCCACTTGACAGAAAAGGTACAACAGCAGATCTAGAGTTTGGAATATGTAGATATCTTTTCCTTGCTCAACCATCCAAGAAAGGAGGAAGAAATCAATTACAAGGGCTAGGACCTTGAGAGGAAGAAGGTGAAGGTGGTGCACACATTGGACAACTGGCAAGAGGGGTTAATCACTTTCTCCAGCATCATAATCCAAATTTCCCCGAAGGAAGATCTAAGACAATTTAATTATTTGAACAGAATTATGCCAGCACAAAGGTGGAAGGAGTGGTGGCAATGTTAGAATATGATGAGAAATCTAAGAGGTGGAGGCAGTCCAACACATCACTTAACTGGAGCATATTAGACATTCTGCTCCTTGTAGATGTAATGCATGGGGAGGGAGGATTGTCCACACAGACAGTGGGTTGTCTATTAGGACACCCCAGCCACAGTGGTGAGATTCAGAGAAGCCCCATTCCCAGCTGTGCTTCACCTATAACCAGGAAAGTTGTACCAAGACCACATGAAGGTTTCGACATCAGTGAGTCACTTGTGGACAACATCACCCCCTTGTGCAGTGCCTCTCCCTTAAGCTTCCCAGAAGGAGCAAACCACTCCTTCTGTATTAAATTCAGTAAATCACAGGAAGGCAAGTCTACCCACTCCAGTAATGGGGGATAGGCTTAAAACTTGGTTAGACCAGTACCCAGACAGGGAGTCTGCCAGATGTTTGGTAGAGGATTCCACAACAGGCTTCAGAATTCCATACAATGGTCACTGACTTGGATGCACAGCAGAGAATAAGAAGTCTGACATAGATTGTGTGCAAGCAGTCTAGGATAAACTGGTAAAAGAAATTTGGTTGGGGATGGTAAGCGGTCAATATTCAGCTCCTCCCCTGCCAAACATCATGATGTCACCAATTGACTTTGTGCCCAAAAAGGCCCCAGGGGAATTCTGGATGATCAATCATCTGTCATACCCAGAGTGGAATTTTTCAGCAGGGCTGTTGACATGGTGTGGGCTACACGGCCTCATGCCCAGATGGCAAAGAAAGACTTGGACACAACCTTCTGCCTACTACCAGTACATCCAATGGATAGGGATCTGCTAATAATGAAGTTTGAAAGGAAGTACCACATGTAAAATTGCATGCCCATGGATTGCTCAGTGGCTTGAGCAGTGTTCGAAGGCTTCAGTACCTTTCTGCACTGAGTGAAAGCTTGGGCTTCAGGGAACCATGGCATCATTCACTACCTGGATGACTTTCTGTTTGTGGGTCTGCAGGATACTCTATGGTTTGTTAGCAAATGCTGGGCATTTTCATAGAATTGTGTGAGCTTTTTGGAGTGACCCTCACTCCTAGGAAGGCACCCAAGTTGGCGATGACATTCGTGGGCATATAGATTGATGCAGAGAGGCACGAGTGTTGCTTTCCTAGCAATAATATTATTTCTTTAAGGGCTCTCTTAAGCAAGGCCACATTGGCCAAAAATATAATCCTGCAGGACCTACAACAGATGGTGGGACACCTTAGTTTCACCTGTCAAGTCATTTCCATGGGAGGACCTTCCAACAATGGATGGAGAAGCTAGGGTCAGGAGCCAAGAAACCTCATCACTGGATTCAGGTGACAGAAGGGGTTTGAGGGGACCTGCAGGTATGGGATATATCTGTTGCCCATTTCAGCAACATTACAACATGGCCAGAGATGGTAGACAACCACACCTTATAGTTGTAGATAAATAGACACAGCTGACGGGCTCAGGTTTGGTGCATACTTTCAGGGTGAGTGGTGTGCCTCCGAGTGGCCCCCCATGTGAGCAGCTGTGGGACTTCACAAATAGATAAAACTGCAGGAGTTCTTCCTGATCATGGTAGCCCCATTCATTTGGTGCCCCAGATTGAGGGACAAGAAGGTCATCTTTCATTCAAACAATATGGACATTGTGTACACCATAAATGGGCAGTTGGGGGCTAAAAGTCTGCTAGGTGACCTCATGATAATATTTTTCCTGAAATGCATGTGTTCAGTATTCAGTTCAAAGCTGTAGATGTGTACAGCACTGAGAATGCACTTGCTGATGTTTTATCTCATTCTCAGTGGCAGGGAGTTAGGGAGTAGACCCCAGCAGCAGAGTAGCAGCTATGACCAGTTCTACCATTTCTGTGGAAGGCGGTGACCTTGAGATCTGGAAGTTCATAGATAACGCCATTTCTTCCCAGAGCCGAGCAGCCTACCACCATGGTGTGGAGCATTATATTATAAACAGAGAAGAATCAGGATGGCCAAACAGCAGTCAAAATCCAGTTGATCAGCTTTGCAGCTACATAATGGCAGCCAAGTAGCAAGGCATGAGATCGGGTGTAGTCAGGAAACATCTGTTGGGCTTGTCATGATTTTCCCCAAGTCTTTGGATTTATGGACACAATTCAAGATTTAACAATCCAGAAGGTCCTTAATAGATGTAATATGATCTGACTGAGCTCTCAGAATGAGCTGTTAGTCAATGAGCACATACTGTGTACAGTACGCATTCTTGAGAGCTCAGTTGGCAGCCAGCCATGGAGGTGAGAAAAGGCCTGTGCTGGTCACCAGCTGGGGTCAAATTATGGGGGAAACAGGATGGTGGGTCAATCCCTCACAGGGACGGTGGGTGGGGGGTCCACTAGACACCAGGAAAAACTATATGATGCCCTATACAGGCAGATTGGGGATGGGTGGGGGGGAAACGCTAGACCACCAGGATAATTTGTCACCATATGGCAGGGATGGATCATGGATATGGTGTAGGGACCACTGTAATATCAGGGGTATTTTTATTATTCCATGGGAATGACACTCGGGGATCAGAGGAGGGACCACTAGAGTGCCATAGAATAATTTCTATAACTATCAGGACAGTAATCAGAGAAAACCATGCAGGGTGGGAACCACTGCCACCAGGGACTGATGTACTTTTTTTTTGTAAACTATAGGGATGGTGATCAATTCAAGGGGATGGGGAAGGACCACTATACCACCACTTCAATTGTCACTATTTTTATTCTGAAAGGGCAAATGGCTCTTGGGGATCACTATACCACCGATGAAAGGGTCACTTTTTTTAATACATGGACAGCTATTGGCAATGGGAAAGGGGGCCACAGTACTTCCCCTAGTCACAAGGGTTGAAATTACTTACTGCCAGGTCTGGCTCAGTGATATTTCTCTGTGCAAGGGATCTTCACAAAAGGCCCTTGCCTGGAGAAAATGGTTGGTGAATGGGACTGCAGAGATATGCAGTTCCCCTTCCCCTCATTTGCATTGAGGCCCCTCAAAACTTTGCACTATCACAAACCCAGTTTGTGGGTGCAAACTGAGCGTTTGTGAATACCACACTGGGGCAAAACCTGTCTGAATGGTGACAGGGCAAAAGTTTGTGACTCTAGCAGCTAGTTTGAAAATTTCTTCCCAGTTCAGTACAGCATACTGGAAAGCAAAGATGATGCTGGGTTACATCAGGAGGAGTTTCCCAAGTCACAAGAAACAGGTGGCACTGCTTCTTGACAGGTCATTTGTTCAATCACACTTGGATAAGGGCTTACAGTTTTAGAGCCCCAATCTGAAAAAGGACAGGAAGAGGTTAGAGTCTATCCAGTAGAGTGCTTCAAAAATGATTCACAGACAGCAGGTTTGGTTCTAGGAGCAGAAACTGGATAGACACAATATGTACTTTCTGGAGGATAAGAAGGAAGGGGAACACGATAGAAACTAACAGAAACATATGGGATACCGTAGGGTGGACTCCAAAGAGCTGTGCAATCTGAGGAACAGTGCAACCGCAAGGGGCACATCCTAATGATGAATTTGGGAAAAATCAAACAGTACACCAGAAAGCATTTTTTTCACAGAGCGGGTGGTAGACTGGAGGAAAAAAAACTTCCATCAATATGTAAGTTCTAGAACTATATCAAAATTCAAAACATAGTATGTCAGCATCAAATGGATTATTAGAAACAAGATGTTGGCTGAGGGCAGCAAGAACTCTAACAGGCAAACTAAGTCAGACTTGGGCATCACAGCAGACTCAATGGCTTCATAGTCTTTAAGTCTTTAATAATCTGTGTATCTACAGCTGTGGTTCTCAACTGATGAGGTGCATCTTCCTGGTGAGGCACGGGGATATTCCAGGGGAGGCGCAGAGACCCTTCTGGCTTTCCCTATGGTAGTATGCATACTGCTGTATGCAGGCTATACTGCCTGCTTCAACATCCCCTGCCATCTCTCTAGCTAGCTGAGCACCACTGCACTGCTACATCACATTTCTTTTCCCCCACATGCAGCACAAGAGACACACCACTGACCCAGTCCAGGAAGAGCAAGGCAACCCCTCTCCCCAGCCGCGCAGTACAATAGATGCAGCGACTACTTCCTCCTCCCAACCTCAGCAATCTGACCACAACCAGCCACAATATACAACTCCTCTGCAATGCAGAACAAGAACCACTGATAACCTCCTCCCAAGACCCGGGCATAATTTTAAAAATTATGGGGCACGTCGCAGAGCAAAGACAGACTGGTAAGGATCAGGAGGCAGCCAATGGGGGAGCTAGAAAGGAGCAAAAGTTGACCAATTCTGAGCAGGGAAAATTTCCAGCAATAGGGAGGGGTAGGAAGCCAATCAGAACAGAGACACTGCAGCCAATGCAAGCTCAGATTTATCAGCCAATCAGCTCACCCACCGGAATGGTGTTTCAGCAATAAAAAAAGTGAAAACAGAAAAGTTTTTCCTTTAGTTAAAATGATTGAATTTTGCAGATTGCTGCATTTGCTGACCTCGACCCAATGACTTGGACCATCTTGCTGACCTCAACCTGCTGTGTCAGACTATCCAGTGCTGGACCAACTAGACATGCTGACCCAAAGTTTGTCATCCTGCCAGTTGGACCATCGGAAGCCTCTGACCCCGATAATCTCCTCCCACTAACCAGGACCAACTCAGCTTTCAACTGAGACCTCTCCTGGACCTCTACCAGCTCTGTGTACCTTTCTCAAGTACTGGTAAGGAAGGGGGCATTTTTTACACTTGTTTTGGGAAGGGGCTTAAAATGGGGAGAGGGTTTAACTTCAAATGCTAAAGAGTAAGGTAGCTCCCTAGGTACCCTCCCAGTATTTGTAGCAGTTGTTCAATATAGTAATAAGGTTGGGGACTGGTGTGGACTCAAACATGTGAGGAAGTATGCAGAAAAACAGCCAACCTAAGGAAAGAATGCAGAGCAAACATGCTGACTATGTATGAATAAAAATCAATCAGGAGACTATTGGAGGTATACAAAAAAAATTTAACAAAACATACTGCTTATATAAGAAATACATCAGAATCACATTTTTGATAAATAAAAACTATTTTGCATACCATGTAACACTGAAGAAGTCCCTATAGAGGGCAAAACATCAGGGGCCCTTGTATATTACATGGTGGTCTATGTGCAACACTCAATGAAATAAAAGAAAATCAAAGATATTTGCTTTGGAGTTGTCAGTTTTTTTGCAGACCTCCTCTGGAATTTAACTTTAAATGACCTGATGTTTGACTGGCAAACTAGGGATGTGGGAGCTTTGTATTTTTTGTGTTGGTGGTTAATGGTGTAGTGGGGCCCATTCATGTTGTGTGCAGAGGGGGATGACTTGGGGCTTTAAGCCATCTGATCTGGTTTTGGGGTCAGGCCTGAGATATAAACAAAAATGAAACCTCTGTCTTTGGGGTGATGGGAGTGTTGAAATAGCCTGATGACTGGCTGGCTGTGAGGGCTTTTTTTGGGGGTAGTTGGAGTAACAGTGCCTGCAGTGTTGTGTGGGGTGGGGGCTTGGTGCTTAAATAAGGCTTTCTGGTCTGGTTTTCGATCTGGCCTATGACTTGGGTGGGATTGATGGATCTCCTGGCCGGTGGGTGTGAAGGTGAAGTGAAGGGCCTACTTGGGGTGGGGGCTTGAAGCAAAAGGAGCTGCTCTGGCTTGGGAATCTGGCCTGTTGTTGTGGCTTGTGGGGAAAGTGGAGCGATGGGCCTCCTTGTCTTTTGGGGGAAAGAGGGTTTGGAGTGAAGGGTATATTGGTATGGCTGGTGGTTTCTGTTGTGGGAGGGCATTGTGGAAGTAATGGTGCCTGTTTGTGTTCTGGTGGGGGAGGCTTGGAGCTGAAGCCAGGCTTGCTGGTCTGGCTTTGGGATCCAGCCTGTGAGTGTGGCTTTGGGGAGGATAGGATTGATGACCTCCTGGTCAATTGGGGGGGAGGTGCAATGAAGGTCCTACTGGGGGGTAGGCTAGAAGCAAAAGGAGCTTGTCTGGCTTGGAAGTCTTGCATGTTGGTGTGGCTTGTGCAGGAAGTAAAGTGAAGTGCCTCCTGGTCTGTCTTGGGGGGGAAGTTTGGAGTGAAGAGCTGGTTGGTTGATGGGTGGAATGAAGGGCCTATTGGTGTGGCTTGTGGGGTGCTTGGAGTGAAAGGACTACTTGTCTGTTTTTGGGGTTATTTTGGAGTTAAGGTTCTGTTGGTCTACCGTGAGGAGTAACCGAGCTACAGCAGCAGGCCCTTCACACCAAGCCTCCCCATCATACCTCTCAACTGTCCCTGATTATGAGGGCCATCCCTCATTTTACTCCTCAAACGTGCTATGTCCCTCATGGAAAAGGTGCTGCCCACATATAGAATATGCTGCACATATCAGACTTTAAAGCAGAAATTCATAATAATCGACATTGCTAAATCAAAAATAAACCTTGTACTAGTAAACACAAAGGTTTGACAGTGTTTTGAGCTGGTATCTCCATGTCCCTCCTCATGAGGTTGTACAGTATGTCCCTCATTGTCCCTTATTTTGAATGTCCAAAAACGTCCATGTCCCTCTTTACAGTGACAAAATGTTAAGAAGTATGCTTTCCATTTCCCATGGCCATTCACTTCAAAAACTGTGGGGGGGGGGAGTGAAATAGCATTGTGTGAGGGGGTGGGGATCAAGATTTAAAAATTATGTTTTGGGTGTTAAAATGTACTGTATGTGGACCTTGTGTGGTCATGGAGGGAGGAGATTAATAGTTCAGCTTAAACTGGAGCTTTTGTGGGGTAGTGGTCTATAGTCTTGGAAGTGTTATCATTGAAGGGTATGCTTCAGTATGTGTTCCAGACAGGGTGGGAAAAATCAGGTAGCCAGGTGGTTAATGACCACTACAAAAATATGTTTGGCTACCAGATATCAAAAGTTGTCAGCCAACTTCCTACCTGCCATGAAAGTGATTTTTGAGTTTTTAAAAATGATGGACATTAAAAAAAAATATTGATTTGGCTACTCGTTTTTAAAAGCGAGTGGCCAAGCTGACCACCAGCTCACAAACTGATTTGTTCCACTCTGGTTCCAGACTAAGGGTAATGCTTCTTGTGATGCTTGAGGGGAAGGGAGACTGGAGCAAACAATGTGCTCTTCTAGCTTGGGGAATGCCCAAGCCTGACCAGCAGACTCTTTGCTCCAAACCCTCCTCCTCCAGGATCTTAATATCAACAGCCAGACCATCTGACTTGGTCTGAATCTAACTCTTTAAGATTGTTTAGAAAATTATACATTGTCCAAATATTGTCTGAAATGCGTGCTTTTAATAATTTGTAATGCAACACTTTGTTTTATATTTTTTTGTTTGTGTTGTATTTGTCGTCCTTGTCTCAGTTTGTATTTAGAAACTGGTTTGCCCATACCTCACCCCCCTTCTCCGCAGCCCTTCAATTCAACAGACAAAGAGCGGCATTGGGATTGTACAGTCTGCTAGTGTGGTTTGGTTGAGGGGGTTGGATAGATGTGCCTCTTGGTCTGGCTTGGGGAACATTTGAAGCAAAGGGCCTGCTTGTGTGGCTTGGGGGGGGAGGATTTGGAGTGAATGGCTTGTGGTCTAGCTTAGGGAGTACATGCTTTTCTTTCTCCCCAACAGGCCCTTTACTCCTCAAGTCAGACCTGTATACCCTTTGCTCCAAAAGTCTGGGGTTTGAGTAAATGGCATGCTGGTCTGGCTTGGACTGATCAGAATCAAAAAGAGTTCATGCAGAGCAGGTGGTGCTCACTGTAGAAATCAAATTAATCTCAGAAAAATTGGGCACTCACCATCTCAATATAGAATCAACACCACGTCTGTATAACAAAGCTCAGTTTTCTTGATTCTTACTGTAAGACAATAAAAGTAAAATTAGCACACCCAACACATATGCCAGCCTGCCATGTGTTGGGCCAGTACGTCCTTTATCATAGGTTAAGGCAACCAACAAAGCAACCTATTAAATACAGTTAGAATCATGACATAACAATGACGTAAATGTACACTGTTTAAATTGATTGGACCATATCAACAAATCACAGATTATGGCAGTGATACAAACTGAATAAGAACACACCAAAAAAGCCGTTATAAAACATATTAGAAAAACATAGACAATATAATAAAAACTGGAAACGGGGGAGGGGAAGTAAGGAGAAAGTGCAGGTCTCTAACAAATAACCCACTAGCTATAATGCATCAACTGAATACTAAAACATAATAATAGCACACACACACACACGTATATATATATATATATATATATATATATATATATATATATATATATATATATATACACTGAGTTTAAAAGAGTTTCTGATCAGTGTAGCGACCTCAAAATTTAGATAAAGCTGCTGCTATTAGTTAAAAATGGCTTAATTTCAAAACCCATATTTTAACCTGGTTGTTTCATTGCCTGGAGTTGTATCATCCAAAAAGCTTTGAGAATGAAATTATAGTTTTCACCCATGGTTTAGGGTTCACTGTGACAGTTGCCTGAAGGGTAAAACTGTGATCCACATTATTTTGTTCATCCCAAAATATGAGATGCTGTAGCATAAATGGGGATCACCTCTTTCAATTGCCCTAATGTGTTTGCCAATCTAATCTTAAAACTCCTGTTTTTTTTTTCCTAAATAAAAGGCATTACAAATGATCTCGCCGTGTAAGTAACACCTTGGGTGTTATATGTCATGAGTTGACGTATCTCAAAAACTCGGCCTGAATTTGTACTGCTAAATTCTTTGCCCACTTCTACGTATTTGAAATATATACACCTTTTGCATGTATAACAGGGTATAACATTGTTGTTTAACCACGTATGACTGTTTTCATTAATAAATGTATTGTGTACTAATATATTGCGCAGTGTGGGCACCACATGGAAAGTCATACAGGATGGATGTTATGTTAGATTCTGCAAGCCAGAATCACTAGAAAACAGTCCCAGAGTTTCCTAATGATATTCTCTAAGTAGCTGGCTTGACCTGAATTGAAAATCACAAAATTGAATCTACACTGCCCATTATCACTATCGTTCTTCTGTCGCAGATATTTAGACCAATCCTATGATTCATTAAATTCCTTCAACTTTGCAATGATGTCCCTACCATACTCTCATTCCTTGAATCTATTCCTGAGCTTTGTGGCTCCTTTTCGAAAACTCATGTCTGCTACAATTACAGTGGATATGAAAGAAAGGACCCTTCAGAATGCTCTTAATTGTATGGCGGAGGTGACAGCTTGATGCTGAAAGAAGCATATTTCCATCTGTGGGCTTCCTATATATCTATCTCTGAATAGTGCCTCATTTTGTCTGATGAGTGTTAGATCTAAGAAGGTACAGAAAATTGGTCTGCTGTAAATGTAAACTTTAGGTTACAACTGATACTGTATAAAAAATTAACAAAAGCTTCACATTCTAACAAGTCATCTTTGCCATATAAACACTGTATCATCTATATAGAGTAGATTTTCCATAAGGTCAGTTTCTGGAAAAAAGGATTATAATCAGGGTTAAGCACAAAATGGTTTTCCCAAACTCCCACGTACAGACTTAACACTGAGGGATATATGTAGCCTCCATGGCTATACTCTTAATCTGTAGACATAAATCTATATTAAAAAAAAAACATTATTCTTGAGCACATATTTTAACAGTTTGAGAAAAAATTCAGTTGGTAGAACAGATTCAGTGCTTCAATGTCCATCATGACTAAATATGTGTCTTTTTCTAACATAATATTCTCAAAAAGCACTAAAATGTCTTTCGTGTGCTGTAGATAAGATGGTAATGAACTGATGAAAGGATGGAGAAATGAGTCCACGTACTGCTAGAGGTGTTCAATTAAAGACCCAGTACTGCTCACTATGGGGTGGTCAGGTGGTCTGTGTCAAGTGATTTCTAATTCTTGGGTAATATATAGAAAGTCTCTCTAACTGGGTCCTCAATAATTAAAAAAATCTTTGATGTTTGTACCAATGAAACCCTTGCTGAAAGATAATGTAATAGTCTTATATAGCAAACTTAAAATTAAAAGTGGGTTCTTCATGAAGTCTCTGATAAAAATTATTATTGTTTAATTGCCTTTCTGCTTTCACAACATACTTATCTTTGTTTGTGAGGGCAACACATCTCTCTTCATCAGATTATTTTATGATCATATTGTGGTCCCATTATAAAAGCACTATGGCATCGCATTCCACAGCAGACAGGTTGTTGAAATTCTGGGAGTTTATCAAATAACTTTTGTAAGTCTTTCTCAACCATGTCCTTAAAGACACTAATGGCTGCTCTGCAAGGGGGACAGAAAGCAGAGGCAGAATGAAATTTGTTGCTACTGGTCTCCACCGTGTCATATTTAGTACCTGATTGTTTCTTGTTAAAAAAAAAGATCTAATACTTAAGTTTCTGAAAAAACAGGTTGAGGTTAATATGTGTCTGTACTTTATTTATCTGTGTTATCAGAGCAAAACTTAAACCCTTACATAATATTATTTCTTCAGCTTCAGTTAGGTGATTGGAGGACAAATTAAAAACTTGAAATTTTAAAGTTCCAATGACTCTTACCTCCATCTGTTCCTGTAGCTCTGTTGGTTTATGGCTTCTTTTTTTTTTTTTAACCTGGGGAGACACACTAAGCTGAAGGCTTGTTTACATGTACGACCTGGGAGAACAAGAAAGTTAAGTTACTTGCTCAGGGTTACAAAATATGCAAGTAGGGACTGTAGGATTCAAACCCAGGTCTCCAGGTTGGCAGCTTAGAGCCTTAAACCACTGCACTGTATTGCCTTCCTAAGTTTGACTGTTGGGAATAGACCCCCCAATGCAGGTATCACAGGTTTACCTTTCAGGCAACAGACAGAGTGAATGCTAAACCACAGGATGGAAACTACAACAATTTAGTTCTGAAACATGAAGCCTTTTGAGTACTACAACTCCAGGCAATGAAACAACCAGGTTTCCATATAGGCATTGAAATTAAACCATTTTAACTAATATATACCAGTAGTTTTATTTATATTCTGATGTCTCTACAGTGAGCAGAAACTCTTTTTAACTCAGGATATGTTTGTACTATTATTTTATTTTTAGTGTTCATATGATATGTTATAACTATGGGGTTTTTGTTAGTTAATAGCACTATCTCCTTACTTTTTTTCTCTCCTCCCCTCCCCATTTCAATTTTTTTTATATTGTCTATGTTTTTTATTGTATTTTATAAAGGCTTTTTTAGTGTGTTCTTATTCAGTCTGTGATTTGATGATATGGTCCAATGCATTTAAACAGTGTCTGTTTATGTCATTGTTATGTCATGATTTAAACTGTAATTAATGAGATGCTTTATTGGTTGCCTTAGCCTTTGATAAAGGACCTATGGGCCTGAAACACATCAAGTGGGCACATGTGTTAGGTGTGCTAATTTAATTTTGATTGTCTTAAGAATAAATATGAAAGAGCTTTGTTGTACAGAGGTGGTAACCATTTCTTCATTGAGGTGGTGAGTGCCTGATTTTGCTGTGAAAAATCTTGCTTGGGCTGGCAGATGTGTTGCACCTGGGTTATGCCCCTATCATCCCACATACATTTCACACTGTATTCCTGGTCTACCGTACTGTGATACTGCTATTTTGCACTAACATATAGATTTAGGCACCCATCATATAAACATGAGCACCAGGAATGTGATTTGCTGATCATATATGCTAATGTTTACATCCTATCGTATAATTATAACATGCATATCTATTATACCTCACTATAATGCATTATGTTTGTCTTTTACATATATTCCATAAATAATCCACCTAATCACTGATAAGATGACTCTGAGAAATCATCAGTGATTATTATATACCTATATTCTCATATAATTATATGTAGTGTGTGTTTTACACTTGGGCAGATATGCCATGTGCAATAGAGTCTTGTCAGCACTTCTCTGTTTCATTGGAGAGAAAATATGTGTTATGTCTTATATTATACATAAGCAAGAAATGCAACATGTAATAGAGCACAGTCGGCATTTCTTTTGTCCAAGCTATAATGCAAATGGAAGCATATTATTTGTCTCATATGATGCTCATTAGTAAGTCTGTCTCCTAAGTCATCATCCATTGGAGAATGACTTAGAACCAATACATATTGTTTCTCATATCTGTAACTATGAGGTAATCTCTGTTGCTATGCTGTTATCTGTAGTATTTAGCCTTCTGCAACCCAGTTCCACAGGGAGAGAGACTGATATATTGGATAACCTGAGATCCTACAATCCTGGAGATTATGTACATTCTTCAGGAGAGTGGTGAGAAACCCATCTCTCTTGTGATTTTCTTTGTCACATACTTGATGTAAGAAGTCTAATAAACATTCATTAGTACTCTTGCTTGTTTTCAGATGTTTCTTGGCAGACTCTGAAGGCACAAGAATCTATATTATTTGTATTATTATTTACTCTACAATTTGAGATTGTTTACATAACAGAGGGATGGAGTGAAGCACAGGATTGCCAAGCTTGGTAACTGTGGGTGATGCAGTGATGGCATGGGAAAGCATGCCAAAGTGAGAAAAACTGGGGTGTTTGTTTCCAACAATGCAAATTAATAAGTAATCCTGAAACATGATTCTTTCTTTACAAATCACATTAATGGGGCACCTATGGAGTTTTTGGTCCCATGAATTCACACTGAATCATATGGCTTATCCCATATGGTTTATCTCAGTATCACTTTCAAGGTTAACTCCCAAAGCTGAGTCCTAACTCTTTAAGAGTCTTAAAAAAATAATTGGTGACTTCCGGTGATGTCACACTTATAGATGGCAGTCTAGGGCAGAGCTCCGTAACCTTAGGCAGCTTGGATTTCTGTAATCAAATGCCATATCGTGTTAAATCCTACCAAAACCAAGTGATTTCTATGCTCTACTACTTTGGGATATGGGGTGAACTAAAAAGAGACCTCCTGCTCCGAGCAGAAGCACTTCAGTGGATAGAACCTCTCAGAGGCCTTCCAGCCCGACGCTCTCACAGTCCTCAATTTTCAAAGCTTCAGGAGACAAATCAGAGGGCTTGGGTTCAGATGCTGCTTCCACATTTACAAAAGCAGATGGTCATCATATGATTAAAATACTGCATCGTATTGATACCAGAATCTCAAGCATACAGAAAGGCTTTAAAAAACTAGAAAATTATATGGCAGATGTAGAGGCCCATATGGAGAATTTACAGGGATAGCATGTGGCCTATGGAAGATCCCTCACATGCCTACACAGGAAGGAGTGGGAACTGACTTTAAGGGCAGAGGACACAAAGGCGAGGCCTCACCAAAATAATCTACAGATCTTTGGGATCTCAGAAGGAGTAGAACCTCCCAATATGGAGAATTATGTGGATGTCTAGCTGAAGAATGAGTTAGACTTGGGGGAGAATTTAAATTTGGATAATGAATGAGCTTACTGTGCCATCACGCCAAAACCAAAGCAAGTCGCTCCCCCCAGATCTATCATAGTTCGATTCCTATGCTATACCACAAAGGAAAAAGTACTTAGAATGGGCTGGGCTAAAAGGGCTCTCAATCCTGATGGTAAGAGAGTTTACCTAGATCAGGACTATTCTCCACTGATGCTTGCTAAAAGGAAAAGAATCTTGATGGTTGTCAAAGCCCTCAGAGAAAAAGGCTACAAGGTGTACCTTAGATATCCCACAAGGCTATGGATCCAAGATAAAGAAGGGGTCAAACTGTTTGACTCACTGTTAGCAGCTACCCCTTACCTCAATGCTATGGAGATTCCAGTCCCCAATACCAAGGAGGAACAAGCAGAGAAAGAAATAAAACAGTTACTTTGGTCAGTGGCCCCTAGTCTCAATAAAAGTGCGCGGAGAAGAGGAGATATTTTACTGCCTCTACATGCAGACCTCTCTAAATGGCGCCAGTAAAGGAAGACCTGAAGATTTCTGTGTGGTTTGCAGATTGGCCTTCTACATCATTCTGGACATTTAAGGCTATCATGCTGTGGTGCTTGGGGGATATATGATGGATTGGGGACACTTTTCTGTTTGCTGAACTTACTTCTTTAATGCCTATTTCCAGGACTGTTTTTGATTTGATGGGCCAGTGTTTTGTTTGACTTTCAGAGCTGGTTGATATGAATAGACCCTAGAGCTGTAGGTGGCTAATTTCAATTGGGACAATGTTAGTAACGCACAACTTCCTGGGTCCCACCTGTAATTACCCCCCCCACACTAATCCCCATTACCTGAAGCCAGAATAAGAGCTGGACTGGAGATAAGTGCCCTTGGAGCATTTCTGATTTATTTTCTAAATGTTATAATATGCATCTGGTAGGCAACTTATTATTAACCCTAGCTGTATTCCAATTATAATGTGGATAATTATTTGTTTGCTGTGCCATACTATAGCGGCAAATATTTCTGCTAATAATAGGCGGGGTGAAGGCTTTCATTTAATGTCTATATCAGATACCTATTGAAGGCCTGCATATCAGAACAGGAATCTCATGCTCTGGTGTTTTATTTTCCAACTAGACTGTGGATAATTATTTGCTGGCTGTGCCATACTATAACCACAAACATTTCTGTTAATAATAAGCTGAGTAGAGGATTTCATTAATAATCTATATCAGATACCTATTGAAGGCCTGCATACTATAACTGGGGTACTATGATTTGCTCTTTTAAATTAAATCCTTTCAGGATTCTGTACCCTCCAGAATCTGATTGACCCAAGCCTAACAGATCCTCCACTCCAGGGTTATTTTTTTCCCGGGGAGAGGTGTACACTTGCTGATGTTCCCACTTAGAAGTAGTGATTTATCTGGGGACCTGATATATTCTTAGGCAGAAGATGATACCTAAAGGTTAATTATTAATACTGTAGAGCTCTAGAACTCTGATTTACCAAAACAATCAGATACATCATTAAGTTGTTATTTCAATGCATTAACGTTGCGATTCGATTACTTTAAGTTGGTGTTCAAAATTGCCCAGAGTCATTTGCCCAGATCACTGGATAACCCAGAAGAATTAAAATTAGGAGAAGGTTTAGGCCCCTGGATATCTAGGTGCTCAGCCCTTAGCACATTGACACTTGACTTCTATATTAAGGCCTAGTGCCTTATTTCCCTGAGGCTACCCATCAGTCCTCAGGGCTAAGTTCTGAAGAGCTTTGGTACTCAGTGATTTTACTGGTACCTATTCTAATTTTTGATCTTCACTTATAGTCACACTGGGTACATTCTTCCCAGTTTCGAAGCTTTGGACTTATAGTGTTTCTTTTTTAATTATTTTCTTGTCAAATGTCTTATGTGTGTCTAGGTATTTCTACATTTGTTTTTCACCCATTATGCACACCTTTCTCCTTTCAGAATGATCCTCTATTGGAAAAAATATGGTATAGGCACAGGGTTTGGGGGTATGATTTGTTATCTGTTTTCTAATGATGTCTCTTAAAATTGCCTCGATTAATGTTAGAGGTATTAATGGAGTAGTAAAAAGAGCTAGAGTCATTCAAGAACTGGGTCGATTAAAATGTTACTTAGCCTGCATACAGGAAACCAAACTTTCTTCTTTAGAACATGCAGAGTTGAGAAGAATATGGGTTGGGTTGGTATATTCTGACTCCCATCCAGATGCTTCTAAGTCAGGGGTGGCAATTTTGATCAGAAGAAGCCTACCCCTTAAAATTCATAAGACTTTAATTGAGGGTTCGGCCAGATTTGTTATTATTTCAAGGGAGTTTATGTGTCACTCCATACACGTTACTTCAGTATATGCCCCCACCCTGCCAACAGAAGCTTTTTTCCACCACTTTTTTCCCAAGGTGGCCTCCCTGTCCCCAGGCCATATTATCCTCACAGGTGATTGGAATTGTGTGGAAAACCTGGAATTAGATCATGGAGCAGCCGGGCAGGGGTCAGGGGGTGTTTCCAGTTCCCAGTTACTTCGGTCATTAATCACGGAGGGTGGTCTTGCAGATCCTTGGAGATTGCAAAATCCTGGTACCTGTGACTACACCTTTTACTCTGAGTCCTCCGGCTCCTACTCTAGGTTAGATAGGTTGTATATGCAAAAGGTGAATATGCATACTGTGGTAGATATGATTATTCATCCAGTTACAGTACTTTCTCAGATCATGCTATAATTACTGCAACATTTCAATGGTCAGATACTAAAGATAAAGGGGCTTGGTGCTTTGATTCAGGTTTTCTAAATGGCAAGGTTTTTGTGGACCAAATGATGGCTAACATCTGATTTTATATTCGGGAAAACAGTGAGGAGGATACACATATTTGGTTCATCTGGGATGGCTTAAAGTCAATCCTTTGAGGAAACATTATTAGTTATGCTTCTTATAAGCATAGGCTACATAAAGCAAAGGTGGAGGGGTTATTGAATGACCTGGCCAAACTGGAATGAGAACATAAAAGATCTAGAGACCCAGTCATTTTGTTGAAACTGAAGAAAATTAGGGAATTGTATAATGGTGAGATGCAAAGCAAAACAGAGAATTTCCTCCAATATACCAGACAGATATATTATGAGACCGTCAGTAGAGCAACTCACTTGCTGGCTCTACGTCTAAGAAAACAAGAAGTGGATAGATATATCCCCCAAATCAGATCACTGCACTCGGGGTTAGACCTGGCAAATCCCCCTCAGATCATAGATGAGTTTTGTACATATTTTTTGTAAATTATATAGTCAAGAAAGGTCCCCGGATCATCACAGGATGGTTACAGAGTTTCTAAAGCATACTTCTCTTCCTAAATTGGAAGTCTCCCAGAGAAGATTGTTAGAGGCCACCATCTCAGAGGCAGAGGTGAAAAGAGTAATTAAATCCCTTAATAGAGGAAAGGCACCAGGCTCTGACAGCTTCACTGCCGAATTCTATCAATAATTTTTGGCTGATTTAGCTCCTCTAATACTGAAGGTTTGTAATGTTGCACATGAAGATGGTGCCACTCTGCCCTCTTGGGGGGAGGCGGTGGTCACCCTCCTTCCCATGCACTGGAAAGATCCCACTGCCTGTGAAAGTTAACATCCCATCTCTATAGTTAATCAAGATGCGAAGATTTTCACACAAGTTTTGGGCTCTCGCCTTCAGAAATTCATCCCAAAGCTGATACATCCTGATCAGACAGGTTTTATTCCTGGAAGACACATCCAGGATAATATTAGAGCTTTACTCAATGCTCTCTCTGCCTCTGGAGCACCCCTTCCTGTGCCTCTCTGGGTGGTGATGTCTCTCAATGCAGAGAAGGTGTTTGATCACCTGGATTGGGTCTTTCTGAACCATACTCTTCTTAAATTCGGATTCAGGGATAAGTTCCGTAGTTGGATTACTAACCTGTATAGGGATCCCTGGGTGAAGGTAAAGGTTAATGAGGTCATGTCTAATAAAATTAAAATTTAGAGAGGTGCCAGACAAGGGTGTCCTCTCTCTCCACTTCTCTTCACCATTAGTATGGAACCACTCACTACTCTTATTAGACAATCACTAGACTATAGAGACATTAAGGTGGGAGGGGTAGAGGCTAGAATTTAGTTGTATGCTGACGATACTCTGTTGTATTTAGAGGACCCGGTTAGCCAGATATCTATGGTGAATTCCTTGTTGGGGGATTTTGGTAAAGTCTCTAGTTTAAAAATTAATTATTCTAAGACTGAATTGCTGCCTTTGGGCAAGACACACCAAGATACACTCCCAATCATTGATAACTATAAATGGTCAAAGGGGAGTTTTTAGATACTTGCTTGTTTGGGTCCCTAATGATATAAATAAGTTATACTCAGTTAATCACTTCAAGCTGTTACAGACAGTATAGGCAGACTTTGGCAGATGGGGAGAGCTCACCTTCTCTTTAACAGGACGTATTGAGAGTATATGTATGAATGTGCTCTCTCACTTTCTTTTTCCTTTTCAGTCCTTGCCCCTCAAACCTCCTGACCATTTCTGGAAATCCCTTAAATCTTCAATCCTCAGGTTCATTTGGGCAGGCAAATGTCCTAGTGTGAGATGGGATGTCCTAACTTCATCTAAAGAGAAAGGTGGTCTCAGTCTTCCAGACTTTAAAAAATACTACTAGGCCTCACAGATTCACCCATTGGCCTCTGCCATGCCAAATGAAGATCCTCCCCTCTGGGTGGAGATAGAAAGACCCCCCCTCCTCACTGGGAGATGTGCGAGACTTGATGCTTATGGACTGAAAAGGAGTTTCCTGCCTGTGCATAAATAATCCTTGGACAGAAGTCATTAAAACTGCTTGGTTAGAGGTGACTAGAAGGCTGGGACTTCCTATATTAATAGGAGGTAACACTCCTATCAGAGTATGTCTTGATTTTGTACCTCTCAGATGGGACTTGGGGATTGTCAGCTGGGCAAAGAAAGGTTTAGTAACTAGGTCAATTGTATAGAGAATACTCCCTTAAATCATTTCAATAACTCTGACCTGAATATGGGCTCCCCTCCGAAGATTTATTTAGATACTTACAAGTTTGGCATTTTTTGCTTGAGAAGGAAAGAATAGGCGAATTTGGGAAAAGTCCTAATAGTAACCCTCTTTCGGAGATGTTGTAGAGTGAAATCTCTCTTAAGAATCCTAAAGGTTTCATTTCCAGACTGGTTATACAGTTCTCCACTCTGGAGAAGGATTTATCGGTTAAACTTAAAACAGGCCTGGAGGGCTGAGACAGGTTGGGAGCCGGAGAACTCAGACTGGGTGAGGTCCTGGCAAGCAGTCCACTCCACTACTTCTTTGTATGCCTGGAGAGAAGTAAGATGGAAGATTGTGATTCAGTATTTCAGGACACCAATAATTTCCAAGCACTATGGTCAGCACATGTCGGAGCTCTGTTGGTAGGGTTGTGGGAACAGGGAAACACACACACACATATTTGTTGTGAGTGCCCTAAGTTGCAAGTTTTTTGGCAGTCGATTTTGACTGCTTTGAAAACAATTTTTGGTTTTGATTTACCAGGAAACCCAGTGAACTGGTTCTTGGGGTTATTCCCCCCAGCAATTAAGACCAAGGCCCAGCAGTATTTGTATAATATTGTTGTGGCCACAGCCTTTAAAGCCATTACACATAGCTGGCTAACCCATGATGTTCCCACTATTGAGACCTGGTATTTGACCTACTTGGATATATTAAACATGGAGAATCTAACGGCTAGGATCCATCTTGGTAAACAGAAATGTAAGAGTAGATGGCTTCCATTCTTTCATTATCAGGCAGAGAAAGAAAAGGTCAATGTCTTAGAAATCCTAGTCAGATATGCTTAAGAAGATAAGATCTTCTTTATCCCCACTGTCATCTCATGTTATGTGTGTCTTTAAGTATAATATCAATAATATAATGGATGAGGTCTGATGAATTTTCATTGGTGTGCTATCTTCTTTCCCCTCTCTCTACATCCCCCCTTTGTACCTTCTCTTCCCTTATCCTTCCAATTTTATGCGTGATATTTTTTGAATAATTTTAATGCAAGGATATGTGTTTGAATGCCATGCTGCTTGGAGGAACATGTCCGGTAATTCTTCTTGTGACTGTGTTTTGTGTGTCCTATGTCGGGTATCACGTGCTGAAATTTGTAACAGCTGCATTTTCCTTAGTGATTATGGTTTTTTTTTTTGAATACCCTGTGGTTGTCAGACAGGTATACACATGTCCATTATGCTCATTGGTTAAATGTCTTGACAATTTTCAATACTATTGCTTCGTAGATAATTGATCGCTTTCTGGTGACCAGAAGAAAAAACACAGGTGAGGAAGTAGCTGTCACTGAAGCAACTGGAGTACCAGTTCATCAAGCAAAGAACAAGGCCAGAAAGTATGATGATAACTACTTGAAGCTGGGATTTACTAAGATCGGGACCAGTGAGGCACCACGGCCGCAATGTGTTGTATGTTCAGATTTTCTGTCACAAGATGGTATGAGATTCTGCAAGCTTAGACAGGATTTGGAAACTAAGCATCCCAGCCTAGTTTCTAAACCTTTTGACTTTTTTCAAAGAAAGCTGCACAAACCTATGGTCTAAAAAACAACTTTTGGAGAGGCATTGCAATGTGCCTACTAAAGATGTGGAAGCATCAAATATTCTGTCACTGTGACTTGCCAAAGCAGGAAAACCACGCAACATTGGTGAGCAATTACTTCTTCCTCCTGCAAAAGAAATGTGCTTAGTAATGCTGGGCAAGACAGCAGTAGTGCAGCTAGATGCCATCCCACCCTCTAATGACACAGTTTGCTGCTATATTGAGGACATGTCTGCTGATGTGAAGAAACAGACAATAGACACTATTCGTCAAAGCCCATATTTTTCACTACAAATGTATGAGCCCACTGATATTGCTGATGCCGCTCTGCCCTTCATTTATGTCTGTTATACCACAGAGACAGAAATCCTGAAAGAGTCCCTATTTTGCCATCTGC
Source organism: Neoceratodus forsteri (assembly GCA_016271365.2). NCBI lineage: Eukaryota > Metazoa > Chordata > Ceratodontiformes > Ceratodontidae > Neoceratodus > Neoceratodus forsteri. Next base: position 776,840,867 of record CM057452.1, read on the forward strand.
TGCCTGCACGAGTTATTTGGGAAGAGCTGTTCCACATGTTGAATAAATTCATTATTGAGGAAGGTCTTGAGTGGAGTTGATGTGTGGGAATTTGCAGTGATGGAGCATGGGAAGTGACCAGAAGATGCAGTGGGATGGTGACAAGTCTGCAAACTGAGGCACCTAATGCTGTCTGGAATCACTGCATCATCCACAGAAATGCACTAGTTGCAAAGAGAATGCCAGCTGAGCTCCAGAAAATATTGGAAGAAGCTGCTAAGGTGGTGAATGCTGCCAAGGCATGGCCAGGAAACGCAAGACTTTTTTCTATGTTGTGTGAAGAGATGTTAGCAAGCCACAAACAATCTATGTTGCACAAGGGTTGGCTGTCCAGGGGAAAAGTGCTGACCCACTTCTTTGAACTGCATGATGAATTCCATGTTTTCCTTGCTGACTGTGACTCTGCACTTGCAGAACATTTCCATGATTGGCAAAGGCTTGCCTTGCTGGCATATTTAGCGGATATATTCGACCAACTAATCACACTCAATGTCTCCCTTCAAGGTTGGGACACCAGCATATTCATAGTAATGAACATGACTGAGGCATTTCTTTGGAAGCTTCAACTATGGTCTTCAAAAGTGTAGAAGGGATTGGTTTCCTCATTTCCCACACTGGAGGATTTCCTGCAGGAAATTGAGCTTTCCCTTGACACTGTCCAGATGGATCTTTCAGAACACTTAAGTGGGCTACAAGAAAAGTTCCATGAGTACTTCCCTGAATACCACAAAGAGGAGTGTGACCAGTGGATAAGGAATCATTTCATTTTTAAGCCAAGTTCTGCAGATAACTGATCAGTAAAAATGCAGGAAAGCCTTACTGACCTGGCTACAGACCCAACACTGAAGGCTTCTTTAGAACAGTTGCCACTTGCCAAGTTTGGGTTCTCAGCGGGATGTGAATTTCCAGAATTAAAACATTAAGCACTTAAAGTCCTTATGCCTTTTGCATTGGGCTATGTCTGTGAGTCTGGATTATCTGCACTGGCTGCAATAAAAACTAAATATACGTCCTACCTCAAGGTTGAAGATGACTTGCATCTCTACTTCTCAACGGTGCAACCACGAATCCAGCAGCTGACTGCAAAAACACCGGCTCATAGGCTCCCTTCAACTGACTGATTTTAAAGCATGCAGTGCAGTGCATTTGGTGCTTCCTTTCTGTCACAGAACTTTTAATTGCCATTTTGCACAATCGCTGTGATGTGCAGTGCTATGTTTTCTAAATAAAAATACTTGCTTAATTTCACAGTTTATTGTAACCTTTTTCATGATTGCACATGAAATTCATTATCGGTTGCAGTGCATGCTACTGTGTTTGAGACTTGGGGAGGCCCGGGTTTTTGCCCAGCATCATACCAGAGGCTCACCTTAACGATGACTAAGAAACAATGATCTACAGTATGTGAACAACAAAAATAAAAAGACTTCAACACCATATTTTTCAGTTTTTTTCCACCCTATAACTTAAGTCTGATTACATTGAAGTTGACCATGTTTGGTAGGTAATGTGATGCTGTCACAAATGGTGTGCCTGCCAATTTCAGGTCCCTAGGTCCAAGGATGGCTGAGTTATAAATGGCCAAAATATGGGTTTAACACTAATGTGCATATTCATCCATAACTATAATGATACAAACATGCCCGTATATTAACATATCCTATTTCACAGCTACATTTGGCATCAAATGTTCTGACAGGGCAGTTTCTATTTATTTATTATAATTTAATTATTCACAGAAGTTTTTACCAAGTAAATATACAGAAATGTATAGTAATCTCATATAAAGATGTGCCCTGTGGTAAGGGTGGGATAATGGAGAAGATAACAATAACATTTTTGTCAAATAAAACTTAAAACTGTGATTAATCACAACATGCACAACATATTTTGCTGAATATAGAAGTGATCATATGAATGAAAAGAAATATAAGAACAGAGAAATTACCTTAGCACAAGTGTCCCTGTGAGGTCTCAGCATTTTGGGAGGGGTAACTTGATGTACTGCCATCCAACATGTTAGTTGCTGGCCCTGCCAGAAGTAAAGTGCAGCTGAGGATCTATTTGGCTGAAAAAGGTCTATCTTCATGGAATAACAAAGAAAAAATTATATTCCTCTGATTCATTTGAAAGCAACAGCACTCCAGAAAGTAAGTAGCCTTCCTTCAGGTTGGCCTGTCTGTCTTGTCTGGCTGGCTGTCTTATATATCACTGTAGCCCTTAAAAGAAAAATTTTTTAATGACTGTATCTAGGACAATTTACCTGATTGTGTGTTTATTTCAGATTAACCACATTATTATAGTTGTTGCCATCACGCCATCCAAGTATTCACCAGATGCTTGAAACAATGAGCAATCAGAGATAAACCTCAATAATCTACACTGTAACTGTCCTTAATTGTTACACACTGCAAAAAGATTACATGAAACAGTGTCACCCACTGATGCACTGTATATGGTATCCAAGACACAGGTTTTACATTCATGCTGAATTAAGGACAGTTTTGACAAAAAGAGAAAATACTCATGTTTTTGCTACTGACGATTTATCATTAATGCGTCATTTGTGTTTGGACTCTGTTAATCCAGAATGGTGAAGACAAAACTAATTATCTGGTATATGGATCCTGAAGACTACAAGCCTTGAGAACTGATTTCACACAATATTCTTGCAATGTTTTTAGTTATTATGCATCCCCTTTCAGTATTATGTGTTCAGTTCACCAAAAATGTGTGAATTCATAATTGTTCACAAAGTTGCACTTCTGATAAAATTTACACATTTATTGCATTTTTGATTCAGTAAATGTCAAAGTCATTAATTGTGACCTTATAAACAATAACAAAGTCACAGCTGCTTTACTGGCAGATTGTATCAGTCTGGGGTATTACTATGAGCCACAAGACCTGCTACTCCTCTAATTCAGTACTAAAACTTTGCAAAACAAAATGCATGCTGAAAGACATGGTCCTATGACAGTAAACTGATGCTTCCTTACACTACACTAAAGGTATTTGCAACTTTTGAGTGCCATACACTTTTGGGGATGCCTCCAGAAAGCATAATCATAAAGTGGACATACATTTTTCACCCTGTGCTCAGCTGAGTTGTATCATGGCACTTAACTGAATGGAATAGCAACTTTGTTTTAGTGTAACGGTTATTTGTCAGGGCCTTGAGAACTTTTAAAGAGCTGCTGATGCCTAAAGAAAAACATTGAAAAACTTAATATTTAGGTGCACTTCAGCTTGCACTCAATATATTCTATATTCTTCTCCCCATTATTTGTTACTGAGGAAATGTGCATGAATACATAATCTGTATCCCTCTGAATTCATCTGCCTTTGTAGCCGACTCCCTACTTGAAATCATAATCCTCTGTTGTGACATCACAATCTATGGCTATGGAAGTAACTGTGATACCACAAGCAATGCATTACAATCTCAGGCTGGGAATAAGCAACAGGAATAGAAAAACTCTTCAGGAGCAAAGATCCTGTTTTCATGCAAATAACCTCAGTAATAAGTAATGGTGAGGGTAAATACAGAATGAATGTAATATATATGCTGAACTGTTTGAAGTTATTATGTTTTCTTAAAGTTCTCCTGAAAGGGTTAGCTGATCTTTTAAGAATGCTGTTCAGCATCTAAAATAAACACAAAACAAATTTCAAAAGAATGCAATTCAGCATCAAAAATAAAAACAAAACCACAGTTTCTAAAATGTCTCCAAAAGCAGGATTAAAAAAGTAAGATTTCAAATTTGCTTACAAGGTCTCCAAGTACTGTCTAGCTTTGTTGATAACAAGCAACTTTTTTCAGTTTTATTTCAGCTTTTATAGAGACACTAAAGCGTACAAGTTTAAACACCAAGCTCTGAACTTGGAGACCCAATAGACTTCGGTTTGACACCCAAATTCACCACTTGCATTCTGTGTGCACTTGAGCAAGTCACTTAATCTCCTTTTGCTCCTGTGATGCTCCTGAATATGAATATTAGCTCAGCATGCATCCCTCAGCCAATATCCTAAACTATAAAAATAAATAAAACTGATTTCCTTCCCTCTGCTGGCTCTCTTCCCCAGTGTCAATCTGTGAACTTTATATTTCCCTTCTAGGCTCTTCCCATGCTGTCTCCCTCTCTTTATTCCCCCATATAATGCACTTTTCTTCATCTTCAGATTTTTCACTCAGACTGCAGAAGCCAGTTTGCTACAAGATCTTGTTATGTTTATGTACTGTGGTCTCAGACTGGATTCCTAGAAGGTCACATTTTATAAATAATCAGATCTCAGTAAATATACGTTCTGACCCCATCATTCAAAGGTTAGTGCCCTGCAAACCTGGTTAATACTAGCACTAACCTGAGTCTGCACTGGCACTCAGAGCAGGGCAATATTCAGAGACCCTCGGAGCACCCACCAAAACTAGCAGCACAAATGCACTAATATACCTTTTTACCTATGCAAATTAGGTGATCCCCTCATGCATACTCATGCAGCGACATTTTTAACAGTTAATTTCTTTATGCTCCTTGTCCTGAGCGACATGTCATCCTGCCTGATCCCCAGCCTCGTCCTCTGCTCACAGTTTACCTTCCTCCACAGTATAGCCCATATGGCGGGGCAGCAGGGATCCCTCAACCCACTGAACATGGATCCAGTGCTGAAGGTTCCTGCTATTCACAGGAGTGACACTTGTGAGGATTGGCTTAATTTAGCTGCACCCAAGACACTTTTTTCCTCCTCTGTTATCCCCCTCAAAAGATGAGGCATGCAATGACACCTGCGGAGAGAGCACACGTGTGTCCGCGTGCCCGCCTCCAAGTGTCTGCCTCTTCTCTTCCCCTTTCTGAAACATCGATGCACTGCCCCCCAGCCACCGCTAGAGGCCAGTCAGGCACCAACTGATAGTGACCCCCTTCTCCAGAGAATGAGAACAGTCCATCAGATGCTCAATCCTTCTCCTCCCCTGCTGACCCCCAGCAGCCCATGCTCATTCTCAAACATGAGTTGCTGCCGTAGAGCGATGTGAGACGTCCAGTACCTCAAACCTCAGCACCACCAGGCCGGCTTGCAGTGACATTTTGTAAGGTTTGTGGTGGTGGTAAATGGCCCCCTAAGTGGGGCTGCTTACTGCTGCCAAATTATCCTGCCCCTCAGCCATACCCATAACCCCCTCTCAAATGTAGAGTGACTGTACTGCAACTGCATGACACTGGCAGAGCTGCCTCCACCAAAGATTGCCAATTCTCCTGTTAAGCCTTAAAGTACTCTGGGAGTGTATATGTACATCCTGAGTCTATATACTGTACCTCTCAACTGTCTCTGATTTGCAGGGATGTCCCTGATTTTGACTAAAGAATATCCCCGGTCTCTTTTAAACTTGTTGTTTCAATTTCTGAAATGTAACAATTTGGATCATAAAATATATGAAAAACATTAGTGTTACAGACTGGGTTTCTCCCAGAAAAAGATTTTTATATTAGGTTACACATACAAGATATGGCCCTGATTGTTATCCTTTGTCCCCGATTTTTTTAAACCCTGTTCCTAATTTGTAAGGCAGGGTGTTGAGAGGTATGACATATACTTTCAAACATCCCTTGTGGCACAGTGGTTCCCAACCTCCTGACCACACATTCTTCTGTTATTAAAGCTATTAAAGCATTTCAGGTGGCATAGTGATCCCTTCACCCCCTATTGCCCATTATCCTGTCATTAAAGCATTCCTGTGGTCCAGTGGTTCCCCCAACCCCAACTTGTCTGTTCTCCTGTAATCTGAGCATCCCTGGTGGTGTAGTCATGCTCACCTAACTGCTCATTTGCCTTTTATTGAAGAATCCTTGATAGTCCAGTGGTCTCCACCACCACCCCCACTGTACAGTGCCCCCCCACCAGTCCACTACAAGGACCCAATCCTCACATACGCCTCACCCCAAGTGCCAATGTCACTGATGCAGTGGCAAGCACAGCACTCTTCTTACCTCCTCAGCCAGCTGTTGTGTAATAGTCAAGAAGTGTGATTAGGTGGGGATTGCCATACAGTCAGGGGGAACTACTGGACCACCAGGGATGGTTTAATAACAGGAGAATGGGTGATGAGGGTGAGAGGAACTACTGTACCTCCAGGTATGTTTTAATCACAGGAGAATGGGTGATTGTGGGGGGGGGGACCACTACGTCACCAGGGTTTTTTTTAATAGCAAGGGAACAGTTGATCAGTGGGTGGGTGGAACCACTGGACCAGTCCCAAAAAAGAGAATGCCACAGTCCAATAAGTCTAGCCAGTACAGCACCACACAGGAGGCAGCTTACCTCCTACATAAACAATCAAGTCCAGAACATGATGAGCAAACAAAGACTCATCTGAGTTGAGGCATGGGAGGACAGTGCATTACCAAGAAGTTGTGATTATTTGTATTTTGCAAACTGGTGTGATTTTTTGAAGCAGAACTTCAGTAAAGGAACTTTGAGCATACATTGTCTGCTTCTGTGATCTTTTCTGTGTGAACCACATTCTGGACTTGAACCACTGGACCACCAAGAATGCATTAATAACAGAAAAATGGGTGATCAGAGCATTGGAAGAACCACTGAACTATCAGATATTCTTTTTTTATACGATGATAGTCAGGGGTTGGAAGGGACTACTATGCCACCAGGGATGCTTTAATGGTAAGACAATGGCTGAGCAGGTGTGAGAGGAACCACTATGCCACCAGGGCTGTCATTTTGCACGTTGGGGCAGTGCAGCAGACTACATCCACATAGTTAAATACTGAAAGACAGACTCAGTGAGGAAAGCAGGATTTGTTCAATTACAACACATTGAACTTAGGACAAAGTTTTTTATACATGTTGTTGATGTGGGTGGAATAGCTAAGGTTCTGTTCCAGTCACACCCTTCAGTACTTGAAGTAGACTACCTTTTCAAGAAAGTTGCCACCCAGAGTATTGAAGACAAAGGTGAGTTGGAGCATGGTAATCTTTGCAGAGTGCCAAAAGTGGGGGAGACAGTTTTTACTGACATTCAGTGAGAGTTGTTTTGAACAGAACCAGTACTGGATGTTGTCAAAGACTTGTTGCAGAGACAATTCCATCTCAGAGACTGAAGTACCAGAAGCACATCGAAATGTAGCATCTGCATAAATGTGGATGTGTAATAAGACACAGGTGTATGATTGGTCATTTACAGTAAAAAGGTGGATTAAACGACTGGGCCAGGGATGTACCCTTGGGAAAGCTAGCACTTGATGCACCAGGGTGATGATTAAGGAATCACTAATCTGGACTGATTGGACATGGCATAATATGTATGAATAGAAACACCAGACTGCTAAGTTGGATAGATCTGCAGTATCTAACTTTTACAAGAAAAGGGTATGGGCCACAGTATCAAAGGCCTTTACCAGGTCTTTGAAAATGGCCTCTGTGAATAAGCCCTGGTCCATGTCTTTCAGAAAAGATTCCGTGTCCAGAAGGAGGGAGAAGATAGTGGTAAGGTGTTTGAGGAAGACAGATTGGGAAAGGTAGAAGAAAGAGGAGTCATGTTGGTTGATAGCTGGGAGAAAATAATTTGTTCGTGCACCTTAAGCATCCATTCATTCATTCATTCATGATTCAGAAAATACCTCTGAGTCAAAGACTCATTTACAAAGGTTCCACGTCACATAGTTAGGACATCACAGTTGTAACCTGTGTTACTGACCTGATAAATGAACCTTATGTAACTGCCATTCCTGTGAAACTAGTGTTTACCCCCCATGTTATTCTCAATGTTACCTAACCTGCCTGTGATTGTACTATATGTCCTGATTGTAATGCCTGTATCTGCACACTTTCCCTTGAATTTTCCTACTTCTTATTGTACTGTTGATTGTAATTAACCCTGGGTCGCCCCTGAAAAAGGGACCATTATGGTCTCAGTGGGCCTACCCGGTCACCAAAATTTTTTTTAAATAAATAAATAAATACAATAAAAAATAAAGTAAATACAATGCATGAAACAGGACAAGCTGGACTCATTTACAAAGGTTCCACATTGCATAGTTAGGCCATTACAGTAATAAGGTAAATACAATGCAGGAAACTGGACAAGCTAGATACACGGCAAAAAATACAATTAAAAGCTCGCAATCTGGATTTAACAATCTTAGGATGATTACCAGAACAGAAAAGCATCTAGACCTTTGTACTGAGATGCTCAAAATTGGAGGAAAGGGGAGCGGGGGGGCAAGCCAGCCAGAGGCCATTGTCATGGTAGGGGAGGGGCGAGTAACAGGGTCAGTGGCAGTCACAGCTGTTAGAGGACTGGAGTTGAAGCCAGTGCATGGAGAAAAAAGATGGACCAGTAATTCACTGGGAGAAAGAGACTCCCTACTTAAAGAGGGAAAGGACTTCAGTCTGGTTTCATGACTAGGGGATGCACCAAGTTGGAAATAAAAAAATTAGGCAAGGGGAGGCAGTGATAGATCGTGCAGAGAGAGATGAAGGAGATTAATACCCAACTCAACTGTGCTGTGCCCATCAAAGCAATTTAGAGGTAAGCAGCAGGCTGGTCTCAGAGGAGACCAAGGAGAAGGAGAAATATGCTGTGGTAGATGGTTGGGAGACAGTGGGTATTTTGGAAGAAACATGGCAGATAGAAGGGTAGGAGATAGAAGAGTGGAAATAGAGACAGGGCACAGCATGTGAATAAATTGTTAAAGATGATGGTGATTTCAGGTGGGTAAAAGATTGGTGACTTTCCTAGTCTGAGAGTATGGGAGGTAGCCTGGGTGAGGGGGAAGTCAAGAAGGGATTGAAGAACCTTCCAGTACGTATCAAACGATTTAAGGTTATTCTGATGGTTGTAGTTCAAGTAAATTGATTTGGCAATCCTGGAGGCCTTAGTGCTGACATGACACAGTTGCTTGTATCACAACATGTCCTCAGGAGAGCCTGAGGCTTTGTGGAGATGCCAGGTAGAAATGGGAGATTTTTGCAGTCCAATGACCTCTGCAGAGATCCAGAGAAAGAGAGACCCACAAACACATAATCTTCTGAAAAGGGTATGTTTGTTCTATGTTGCAATACATCTGGCTCTTAAATAGGTTAGAGCAAGTTGTGGATAACATGAGTCCTGTCTGGAAGATCATCCAGTGGGAAAGAGAAGTCAAAAGACTTGAGTGACCAAGACTAGACAACTTTGAGTAGGGCATTACTGCTGTGGATTGTATAAATGTAATAGACCATTCAATGGCTACTGAAAGCTTACAGTGAGGTGTCAGTGGAAATAATGTGGTGGCTGTGTGAGAACAGATCCAGCCAATAAATGAGAGGTGTTTTATTTGGAGTTGAAACATTTGGCTCAGTAATGAGCTGTGTGAGTCTGAAGGACTCAATTTGCTGAATGGTATTTTTTGCCAAGGGGAAGCACCATCTAATATTTAGATAGTCAAACACAAATATATCACCTAAAGCTGACAGGGAGGACATGGTCAAGAGGGGGACAGGAAAGGAATCAAGCTTAGAATAGCTTTGAGGAAGAATAAATGCCACTGCAGAAAATGAGAACTGAGTAGCAGAAAGGGAGTCTACATAGCAGGAGTTCATGGAAAGAGGAGATGGCAGAATGATACACAACATCACAAACAAAGCAGAGACACATGCATAGAAGAAGTCTACCACCATGATTTCCATTGTCCTGTCTGTAAGCCATGTACTCGGACAGTCCATCCCCTACATCAGCGATTCAGGTGGACCTTCAGCTTTCTGTAATAATAAGGACATCAAGATTGCAGTGTAAAGACCATAACCTTAGCTGATCAAGCTGGTGGAGTAGACTCCTGATGTTTGTGTGAAAAACACTCATCCCTTCAATAAGAATGTGGTGGGAAGAAGGGGGCTAGGGTTTAACAACACATTATCCAACAGTAGTGGCAAAAAGGTTGTAAGGAGCATAATGGTGTGAGACCTGCAAGTTCAAACAGGAACTCTGGATGAGAGAGGGGTTAGAAGAAAAGATCACAAGACAACCTCAAGATTGGGAAAAGGGGAGATGGTATACCAAGGTGAATGTGGAAGGGGAAGAAAGGAGAGAAGATGCATCAGAAGGGATAGTGGATGAGATGGGGAATAAGATAGAATGAATGGTGAGGGAGTGAGATGAATGGAGTAGAAGGGACAGGAATGGCAAAATGAAAAGGAAGCGGGGTAGTGAAGCATAATTAGTAAATGCTTGCACTGACTAGTGGAGGTTGTAAAATGCGTAGCTACTTGACAGAGGTCAGATTTAATATTGTTGGGCAAGAGTCCTAAACACCAGGTTCTACAGAGATCAGGCATTATGACAAAGTGGACTTTAGCAAATTAAGGACTTATATTAGGAGGTGGAATTGGAAAAGGGATTTTGAAAATATAACATTACAGGACATGTGGGAAACTCTGGAGAGCAAGATTACATATGTGGTAAACAAGCACATAACCGTAAGAAAGAAATACAACAAATCAGGTAAAATTCACACGTGGATGACTCCAAGGGTCAGAGGGTTGATTAAACAGAAAAAGAAGGCCTTTGCTAAGGCAAAGAGAAGTGGTAATGCAAGAAACTGGGAGGAGTATAAGAAACTGTTTAAGTAAACAAAAAATACCATAAATTGATCCAGAAGGAGACATGAGCTGAAACCGGTAAACAAAGTTAAAGATAATCATAAATCATTTTATAATTACATTAATAACAAGAAGGAGGGAAGAAAAAACATAGATCCTTTAAAAGATCAGGATGGGAAACTAATAAATGACAATCTAAAAATGGCAGAACAATATAATTAGTATTTCTCATTGGTATGTAATACAAAATCTAAGGGGACTAAACAACATTTAGTGGTTATAATAGCAAATAAAATCACACTAAATGTGGAGGACATTGAGAATAGATTGCTGAAACTTGACCCCAGCAAATCACAACGTCCAGATCAGATTCACCCAAGAGTTCTGAGAGCTGGCAGTGGTACTTGCAGAACCAGTGGCAGCACTGTTCCAGGTATCGCTGGACGGGGGGGAAGTAGTAGAGGTCTGGGGTTTGGCATAGGGATAATGTCATACCTATCCACAAAAAAGGGGTCAAGACAAGAGGTAGGTAACTACAGGCCAGTGAGCTTGACCACGGTTTTGGGGAAAATCCTAGAAGGAATTATAAAGGAATGCATAGTGGATTTTATAGATCTAGCAGGGCATATAGATGACGCCCAACATGGTTTCAAGAAAGGCCACCCATGCCAAACTAACCTCATAGAATTTTATGGAAATGTAAGCAGGGCACTGGATAAGATCAGTTCAGTGGACATCATATTTCTGGACTTCTAGAAAGCTTTTGATAAGGTACCACATGGGGAACTAATTGATGCACTAATAGATCATAACATCCAAGTTAATATTACTCACTGAGTAGTCTCATGGCTAGGCAACAGAAAACAAAGGGTTTGTTTAAAGGGGTCATACTCAGATTGGTCAGAAGTAGGAAGTGGTGCCTCCCAGGGATCAGTGTTGGGGCCTTGTCTATTTAACATTTATATACACTCATTGACAGGTGGAGGGGAGGTATGGGAATCCAAATTTGAAAATGACACCAGGATAGGCACTATTATAAACAATAGCAGTGATACACACAAACTGCAGACTGCTCTAAATAAAATGGAGGAATGAGCACAAGAGTTGAAACTGTCCTTTAACACCAACAAATGTACAGTGATGCACTTTGGGAAGAATAACAGCAAGGGAGAGTATGTATTAAATGGCCAGACATTAAGGAAAGTCGCTGACTAATGAGATTTGGGCATTAGGGTGTCAAATGATATTAAGATCAAACAACACTCCAGTCAGGTGGTTAGGACTGCCAGTGGTATACTGAACAGCATGAAAAAACACAATAAAAGTAGGAGGAGAGAGGTGCTTGTCCCACTGTATAGATCACTGGGCAGACCACATTTGGAGTAATGTGCCCAGTTCTGGTCTTCTGGGTACAAAACAGAGATCAGCTCATTTGATAGAGTCCAGAGAAGAGCAACTAGGATGATCACTGATATAAAGGACAAGGAATATGATGAGAGATTATCAGAGCTAGGAATGTACACTTTGGAATACTGTAGACTGCAGGGAGACATGTTTATGGTCTATAAGGCACTGACAGATGCTGAGTTATGGGAAAAACTTGGGTTCATACTTAAAGAACACAACTACTATACCAGAACACACCTGTTACAGCTGGCTGGAGAACACTACCAATCAATAAGGAGGAAACATTGGTTTAGTCTGACAGTGATACCCATTTGGAACAGCCTACCAGTGGAAACTGAGATAAGTAACAGTATGTATGTATTTCAGAAAAGGCTTGATAAGTATTTAATAGCAGGAAAACTACAGGGATATAGCTAGATGGACGTGGCGAGCATTAAGGACTAAAGTCTTCTTTGCTCTGATACTACCTATGAAACCTATGAGGTGGCATGGGGACCCTTGTTACTGGAGTTTAATAGTCAACACATGAAAATGAATTTAAATACAGATACACAGAGCAGGTTTGGCTACTGCACAGTACCAATAAAACAAATTACTAGATCAGATAGGACTACATATGGACAGTACAAACATGTACTGTATAGTAGTCAGCACAAATGGACAAATAGGTCATTGGAATAAAGCAACAACAATTAAATTATACCAACAGGAAGTGCTACCAAAGATATATCAGTTCATGGAAAATGCAGAAACTAAACACAATGAAATGTAGTAGCTACGAAAAATCTGGGTGAGGAGGGACTAATTAGGCAGATACAATGCAGGAGCAACATTATCGAGAAATGGTTAATGAATAACAATTTGAGTAGACAGGTGAAGCCAGTGTAAAATTACTAAAGAATCAAAAAAGCAGGAAAACACCTTGCATCAGAAGATAAAGTGGGGAATTTGGAGAAATTATTTGATTGGAGTAGTGGATGGAGAATGAGGCAGAATGAGTCTTGATGGTGGAGATCAGTTGTTCATGGTCCTAGTGAGGGTGGGAATGTCTAACATGTCGTTGACTACTGACTAGTAGCCCCTGAATAAAACCACTAGTCATGCTGAGGTGCACTTGTAGATTCTTATTGGTATGCAAGGGAGATCTGCTAACAAAGGTCCTGGTAGGCTACTACAGGGCAGTTTCTTGCTAAGTCAACCTATATTTTCTAGGGCTAGAGGCAAACAGGGTCTTGGTGGAGTACACAGATCCAAAACATTTCCCTACTGTAGGTAGGGAAACAAGGGCAGACTGGGTGGGCAAAAGGAGTCCTTATCTGCAGTCAAATTCTATGTTTCTAAGACATAATGACAAGAAGATGATTTTTGCAGGTTCGTATCCCTGTGGCAAGTAGCAGGTCTGCAAACCAATGCCAGTTCAAGCATAGGTCCAGCATAGTTGACTGAATAATAGATCAGCGAAACCCAACAAGCTGTATTCCTCAGTCCCGATCCTGAGCTAAGTCACCAAGTAAACCTCAACACTACCCTACCTGTTCAGTGCCACATGCGAATACCGTGGTCACAACCCAGAAGAGGATGGACAGCAGGAAGACAAGACCATGCAAACAAAGCTGGATAGTAAGTTATCAATTAGCAAAATATTACTGGAAAACAATTTAAACTAGCAAAGGGGGATGGCAGGCCAGCAAGGAGGGTAACTACTTGCTCACCCCCCACAGCTAGCAGTGGAACCAGTGAACGAGAGGAGTGGCTATCTCTGCAAAGCAGTGTGCAAAAGATGGAGATTAGTGCCCAAGAGGTGATAAGCAGAAAAGGGGAAAAATTCAGCAGAAGGGCAGACAGCAAGGAGAACCAGGGATAAATTACAACCAAGGAAGGGGCTGGAGTAGAACAGTGAAGCAGTCTTGGGAGGTCAAATCATGGAAAGCCATGTGTGCAAATGCCAGGAGCCTTAGCAACAAGATGGAAGATCTGTAGGCTGTCATGGTACAGTCAGACCTGGACATTGTGGCCATCACTGAAACCTGGCGTAATGATAACCATGACTAGGAGATGTCCATACCTGGCTACAACATATTCAGAAGAGAAAGAGCAGGCAGGAAGGGAGGAGGAGTGGCACTGTATGTGAAAAATGACATAAGGGCCACAGAGATCCAGGAGGAACAAAATTGGGGAGAGATACTGTGGGTTAAGCTGGAAAGAAAATGGGGACAGCCATCTCCACAGGTGTGGTCTATAGACCACCAGCCCAGGAGGAAGAAACAGATAGGGAGCTGATGCTAGCCATCCAAAGGATGGCAGACAAGGGTGATGTAGTACTGGTTGGAGACTTCAATATTCCAGACGTGGACTGGAGCATCCCAGCAGCAGCATCAACTAAGAGCAGATTTATCCTGGACTCCCTTCAGGGTGCCTTCCTCAAGCAACTGGTCATGGAGCCAACTCGGCAGAAGGCAATACTGGACCTTGTGCTCACCAACAGGGACAGTGTGATGGGGGTAACAGTGGGGGAGCACCTGGGTAGCAGTGACCACCAGTCATTGTGGTTTGAAATCACAGAAAGAGCAGAACCAAACCACACAAAAACACGTATCCTGGATTTTAGGGGGGCAGACTTTGGGAAAATGGGGAGATACTTGAAAGAGGCATTAAGGGGAATGGGACAGGAATCAGGGGTTGAGGAACAGTGGGCAGTATTTAAAATGGGGATTACAAGAACAACAGAATTATGCATTAAGCAGGTTAGCAAGAGGAAAAGGAAGAGGATTCCATTATAGTTTTCCAAAGAGGTAGCAAAGAAAGTGAAAGCCAAAAATATTGCATTCAGGCAATACAAAAAGACACAGGCAGAAGGGGATAGGGAGAAGTACCAGGAGAAGCAAAGGGAGGTAGGGAGGTCAGTAAGGGAAGCCAAAGCTCAGACAGAAGAACACATTGCAAAATCAGTGGGTAAAGGAGACAAAACCTTTTACAGGTACATAAGTGAAAAAAGAAAGACAAAGGGAGGGATAGTGAGACTGAAGGGGAGGATGGGAGCCAAGGGGAGGATGACAACAGTAAAGCTGACATATTGAACAGGTATTTCTGCTCAGTCTTTACTAAGGAAGAGGGGGTAATGGGTCTGAAGGGAGTACAAGGGTGAGAATGGTGCAGAAATGGACACAAGTCCCTTTACATGAGAAAGGGTCCTGAAGGAACTGGAAGTAATGAGTTGATAAAGCAATGGGGCAGACAGGTGCACCCTGGGTCCTTAAAGAACTAAGAGAGGTGGTGCTGAACCTCTGGCTATCCTGTTTAGCCAATCACTGGAAACAGGGAGGCACCAAAGACTGGAGGACAGCAGATGTAGTCCCCTATACAAAAGTGGGAACAAAGAGGAAGCAGGGAACTACAGACCAGTCAGCCTCACCTCAGTAGTGGGGAAGATCATGGAAGCACTACTGAAGGAGAGATTGGTTGAACATCTGGTTGTCAATGGACTACAGGATCCAAGGCAGCATGGTTTCACCAGGGGGAGGTCATGTCAGACCAACCTCGTTGAATTTTTTGACTGGGTGACTAGGGAGGTGGATATGGGGAGGGCAGTGGACATGGCCTATCTGGACTTCAGCAAGGCCTTTGACACTGTGCCACATAGAAGACTATTACACAAACTGGGGAATATGGGTGTGGGCAGGACAGTAGTGTGGTGGGTAGGTAACTGGCTGGGTGGCAGGACACAGAGGGTGGTGGTAAATGGCTGTCACTCCACAGAGCGAAGAGTGACCAGTGGGGTACCACAGGATCAGTGCTGGGACCGGTCCTATTCTAACATCTTCATCACAGTGACATTGCGAGGACCTAGAAGGCAGAATTTCACTGTTCACTGATGACACAAAGCTCTGTAACAGAGTAGACACACCAGAGGGTGTAGACAGAATGAGAAGCTACCTGCAGAAACTTGAAGAATGGTCAGGGGTTTGGCAGTTGAAATTCAATGCAAAGAAGTGCAAGATAATGCATATGGGTCACAAAAACCCTGGCACAATATATCAGTTGGGGGTGAGGATATAGCATGCACCAAGCAGGAAAGGATCTTGGGGTTGTCATCTCTGATGACCTCAAGGTAGGGAAACAGTGACAAGGCAGCAGGTAAGCAAATAGGATGCTGGGATGTATAGTCAGGGGCATCACCAGCAGGAAAAGGGAGGTCATAATTCCGCTATACAAGACACTTGTGAGGCCCCACCTGGAGTACAGTGTACAGTTCTGGAGACCATACCTACGTAAGGACATAGACAGGGTAGAGAAGGTTCAGAGGAGGGCAACAAAGATGGTGCATGGATTGCATCACAAGTCCTATGAAGACAGGTTGAAGGAACTGAACATGTACTCCCTGCAGGAGAGGAGGGAGAGAGGCAATATGATAGAGACATACAAGTATCTTACAGGGAGGAACAGGGTGCAGGAAAACACTATTTTTAAATGAAAAATATGTTCCAGGACTAGAGGGCATGGGATGAAGTTGGAGGGAGGACGATTCAGAGGAAACAAGAGAAAGAATTTCTTCACAGAACGGGTGGTGGACAAGTGGAACACCCTGCCAGAGGAAGTGGTGGGGGCTGAAATAATCACGGGATTTAAGAATGCATGGGATAGACATAAAGGAATTCTAGAGGTCAGGGGTAAGGGGAAACAGACTTCTAGGAAAACAAACTGAACTTACAAGCTCAAATGGGCAGACTGGGTGGGCCATAGGCCCTCATCTGCCGACAATGTCTATGTATCTATGTATCTATATGGTAGCAGCAGATATTCACACAATGTTGAAGGTAGAAGACAGCAGTTAAGTCCCTGGAGGTAGCAGAATGGAATTCTTTGATCTTTAGTACTTGCAAATTGTTGTAAATACTGCACTGTAGCTCAGGGAACAATGTGTTGTGTAGTGAAGCAACTAAAAAGGCTGTTTTCTCAGAGGTGTAGAGATCATTTGGCTACAGCTCATTTTTTAAATGTCCACACTGAAGAAAATACACATATTTGGTGCTCAATTATTCAAGCTCACAATTCAAAAGATATTCACTTGCCATGTGGTCAACACTTGTATAGGTATTCCAAGTTGGAAACTTAAAAAATATTCTAACATTCTAGGTAACCACCTTAGCAGAATAAAATGAAAGATGCAAACGGACAACAGTAAGAACAACTACAGCTGAGGTACCTATGACAGTGAGACACCATCTACAAGTGAATAAAAAGAGGAATAAGTTCAAAAATAGTATTTACTTCACTCCCTGTCTTACCTTGTAGAAATATATGGTGCCTATCTTCGCAGTCTGTCTGAAAGCACAACCAAAAGTTTGATGCAGAATATTTTTAAAGACCTTGGAATTGCCTGGGAGCCTGAGGATGCTATATTCAGTCAGACAGCATCTTGCCATATCCAACAATCTAGGGCCATGTTGGTACAGCACTAGAAGCAAGAAAAATAATGTTGCCAAAACATGGATCCCAAAATATGCAACCAGAGTGGATAGCACAGGAGCACTATCTGACATTTTTTAAAGTGAGCCATGCAGATGAGTCCATTGGGAATGCAAGGCTCTAAGGGGCCATTTGCATGGGTAGCATGGCAGGTTAGTTTGGCTCTGCCCCCCAATGCCCAGCCCCAGACATATTGATGCCCCTTGTGACTAGTGGACCCCTGATCAGCAGCCCTCATTCAAAACCACAGCCTCCCTGGTGCTAGTGGTCCCCTTCCCACCTATTGTCTGTCTGTGCATGACCCAAAGCATCCCTGGTGCCCAATGGATCCTACTACCTCCGATCACCAGCTCGTATAATAAAACAAATCTTCCCTGGTTCCTAGTGTTCTTCTTGCCCACCAGCCTGTAACACCCTCAGGTGCCCAGTGTCCCAACCCCCCATGGTCCTTGCCTGTTAAGGTTATTAGACATCCCTGGCATCCAATGGTCCCCCTGGTCACTGATCTCTGGCCTGGTACCAGACACACCAGACCTGTGCAGATGCCCAGTAAGGTGCATGTTGCAGGGAATTAATAAACAGTAGCTCCTGGTACATCCTGGCAACCCCCCAATTGTTGGTACCCCCTGTGATCATATAGTGCTTCTTGGCATTTAGTGCCCCCCCCTGCCATGGCACCATACACCTAACAAACCCCTGCATCCCCTTACCAGAGTTCTTGACCCCACAAGAGTGCATATGGTGACCATGCAGTCCTCACACACATCCTTATCTGGCTGCCATAAGTCTAGGTAGGGCAAACGCACCTTATTTATTGAACAGGGTGCATTGCCCTCTCCTACAATTAAGATGTATGCTCCCTGCCTGGATGTACGGCAGCCAATTGAGTAGACATAAGGATGACTGTACCAGTTGTTATATGCAGTCCCATGGCACAGACTACTCTGGTAAGAGGAAGGTGGGAGTATGGTTCTATGGTGGGATGGCCAATAGACACCAAGGATGTCTAGTAACCTTAACAGGCCAGAAAAAGATGAGTGTTTGAGACACTGGGCACCTGGGGGACTCTATTTCTGTGGCTGACCAGTGATCAGAGGACAGGGGGTCCAGTAGGCACCAGGGAGCTTTATTACTATATTATGGGCTGGTGGGCAGGAGGTACAGTAGGTGGGAAAACTAGGCATCATGGGAGGGTACGTTTTATTGTACAGGCTGGTGACTGGAGAGAGGGGAACCACTAGCACCAGGGAGTGGGTTTTATTTATATGGGTCAGTGATTGGGGGAGGGGGACAACTAGCACCAATGACTACCTTTAATTTTTACATGCTGGCCTTTGGAGTTTGCGGGAGACTACTAGGCACCATCTTGGTTTTGTTTATCTCATGGACTGGTGATTGAATGGCAGGTGGGAACACTAGGCACCAGGCAGGTGTGTCTGCCAGTATGGCTGGTGATCAGAGGGTGAGATCACTATGCACCAGGAAGGATCATTTTTAATGATGGTCTGGTGATCGTGGAGGGAGGGAAGCCATAGACTGCAGTGGTTTAGTGTGCTCCCTCACCAGCCAACTGGCTAGATGGTTTCATTCTACCACCTCTCTGGGCCGATGGAGAATTTCCTGCAGGAGGTCACTGAATTCGTCACTGACGGAATGCTGGAATCCCCCCAGATGTGTTTTTCAGGGGATTTCAATGTTTGGGTCAACAACAGATATCAAAGGTATAGTCATGATTTTCTTCAAACTATGTCTTCCCTGGGCCTGACACAAGCTGTTACTGTGGGAACTCATCAAGATGGCCACATGTTGGACCTGGTGTTCTCACTGGGGCTTGAGATTGTTAATCTCAGGATTGATTGAGTACTGTGGTCCGATCACTGCATGGTGCAGTTCATGCTTGAGGCTCCCACCAGGAGCCCTTCCCCTGCTGAGATGATGAGCTGTCGCCCTTCACGGGGTTTGACCTCTGAGGGTTTTTCGGCAGCAGCTAAATTATCTAGTGTGGGTACTGCATGTGTCAGAGGTGTTGGTGCTGGGGTTGACCCCTATAATAGGGTGTTATCTGACACCATTAACTCCCTTGCACCTGTCCGTGTATAACCGAGAACTTCATACCTGAGGACCCCGTGGTTTGATGGAGATCTCAGGGTGATGAAGAGGATGGGTCGGAGGTTAGAGCACTGCTAGTGGAGGTCCGGCTTGGAGGCGGACAAACTGGTTCTGCGTATGCATTATAGTGCATACCAGGAGGCAAGCAACCATAAGAAGGCAGCGTTCCTGTCCAGGGAGATTGCCAGTGGGAAGAACTGACCAGTTACGCTTTTCCAAGCTGAAGACAGGCTACTCCATCTTGCTTGTCTGCAGCCCGGGGAAGTTTTTTTCTAATACAGAGTGTGAAGAGTTTGCTCAGTTCTTCTTTGACAGAGTGTCCACGATCCAGCAGGTGGCTTCTTCAGTCAGCAATGTCACAGCTGGAAGTGGTCGCCTGGTGTGTTCTGAGTGCACTCTGCCTAGTTGGGGGTAGTTTAAACCAGTGGAGGTTAGTGAGGTCATTGAGGTAGCGGTCAATCTGAAGCACACCATTTGTGAGTTGGACCCGGTGCCGACAAGTTTCTTAATGAGATGTGTTGACTCTGTAGGCCCGGTATTTACCCTGATTGTTAGGTGCTCCTTATCTGAGTGGGGTTTTCTGGATGCCTTGAAGGATGCACTAGTGAGACCCCTCTTAAAGAAACCATTTTTGGACCCAGAGGTCAGGGTGAATTACCGTCCTATATCCAACCTTCCCTTTTTGGCGAAGGTGGTTGAGAATTTGGTGGCGCTTCAGTTGGAAGAGCACCTCGTGACTCATGAGTTGTATGAACCCTTCCAGTCATTATTTCGGGCTATGCATAGTACAGAAACTGCACTTGTTTGGATGCAGAAGGACCTCTTCAGGGCAAGAGATCAGGGGGATAAGACAATTCTTGTTCTCCTAGATCTCTCTTCAGCATTTGACACTGTGGACCATTGTGTGTTGCTTGACTGCGTTAGGAGCTCTGCGGACTCACCGGTACTGTCATCCACTGGTTTGAGTCCTTTTTCACCAACAGGAGGCAATGGGTTGTGATGGGGAATTCGTCATCTGTATCCAGCCTCCTTTCCTGCGGAGTTCCTCAAGGATCGGTATTGGCCCCAATGTTGTGTGCAGTGTATATGCTGCCCCTGGGTGGGGGGGGATCATTAGGAAGTATAGCTTGGGTTTCCATTGTTATGCCAATGATACCCAACTTTATCTGTCCTTTGCCCAGGAACATCCAATGCAGTGGCTGTACTAAACATCTTCCTGGTGGAGATCAACGACTGGATGGTCTCCAGCTGGTTGCGACTGAACCCTGATAAGACGGAGGTATTGGTAGTGGAGTCAAACAGAATGCATGATAGGATGGCCTCTGACACAACAATTGGACTGCTCTAGGAGCTCTGTTATTGAAGGCCTCCTCTTGGGTGCAAAATCTTGGGGTGATTTTGGAGAGGAATTTAACTATGGAGGCACAAATATCCTCCACGGTCCATTTCTGTTTTTTTCCATCTTAGAAATATTGTCAGGATTAAGCCTCTTGTTCCACCTCTGGACCTCTTTACCTTGATACATGCCTTAGTCACATCTAGGCTTGACTACTACAATGCACTCTACCTCAGGGTCACAGGGGGATCTCTCTGCAGGCTGCAGCTGGTGCAAAATGCAGTACCCTATTACTTACTGGGCAGCATAAATTTTGCCACATAACACCGGTACTGCGTGAATTGCACTGGCTGCCAGTCAGGTGGAGAATCCTCTTTAAGGTGTGTCTTCTCACCTTTAAGACCTTACACAGGGAAGGCCCTGGTTATCTGTCTGACCTTCTGGTACCTGATCTTTCTACCAGCCCTCTTTATTCCTCTAGTGGGGGCCTCCTGGCCATTCCTAGAATGAGGCTAAAATCTGCAGGTGACAGAGCTTCCAGTGTCACAGCTGCCATTCTCTGGAATTCTTTGTCAGCTGAGGGGAGCTCCCACTGTAGATATATTTAAGGCTCGCCTGAAGGCCCTCCTATTTTCCCAAGCTTTTATTGGATAAAATCATAAACTGTAGTAAGAACATGATATTATTTGCTGAGTTATTTATTTTATTTTTTATTTTGTTTAAAAATTTGTGATGTTTTATTTTATTTTGATGCTGTTATATTTATTTTGTAGGGTGCCCAGAGCCTCCGGGATTGGGCGTCTTTTAAATAAATTTTGCCTTGCCTTGCCTTGCCATTACCTCTAGCAACTGCTAGGGTTATTTGGAGTAGGGGGCTGTTTTGAAAAGCAGTATTTCCGTGGTGCAAAAGGACCACCCTAAACCTTTTTGCACAGCACAAATCTGCTGAATATCAGCTTGCACAGATATTCCTGTCCTCACCCCATCAATTATATATTCCAACACATTGTGGTTTGTGCTTGCACTAACCCTGTTTGCCCATGCAAGTGACACTTTAGAATACTCTGCTCTGGTTCAAAACCCCGTTTGCACAGGCAAATAATGGTTAGTGCCTGGGCAAATTTTGAGCAACGGACCAATACATGTTAATACTGCATGTTACTCCATTGTGTGTATTAATTACTTTGTGTAAATAAGAATTACAGTAGATGTTTTATACAGATTTAGTCTTTGCCATATTGGTCCTTGTAAGAACAAATTCAGAAGCAAATTATTTGATAACTTTTATTGGAACAACATAGATGTAACAGAAAGAACAAAGTGATTTAGCTTTCAGACCAACAAGTCCTTCCTCAGAAATTTAATGACAGTTATTTAGAAAATCCCATACTTTTAATCACCCAGATCATGCAGAAAAAAAAACCCAGAACAAATTCACATTGATTCAAAATACTCATTTAAAAATAGCAAATGAAAATTTCAAAGAAGCTGAGTAGTACCAGTTCATCTTCAGCTGAAGGGGCCTAATGGTCAGATGTGCTTAGGGCATAACACAATGCAGGGAGTGCACTGCACATAAATTAAAATGACTTCGAAATACTTTCAGAATAAGATAAACAACTACTCGAGCAGAGAGCTCCTAAACCCAATTATAAGTGTCACAGTGTGTATAAGAATGCAGTTACTGAAAAGCAAAACCCACCCGGATTAAAGGCATGCTAAAATTGTAAGTTAAAAACGAGCCCCACAAAATAGAACTACAAAAAGTATCTATATATGGCATACAAAGAGTAAACAGTAAAGTTTACCTAAAGTGAGCAATAGTCTCATACTATATGGAATGTAAAACTTAGCTGGAACCATTATTCAGGTATAATCTCAAACTAGTTATTTTGCCCCATATACCAGCCTAGAGTGTAGTAACAGGAGTTTGTAAATGATAATATAGATTTGCAATAAAAGTGCCCCAAAAAAAACTGCTTGTCAAGGATCATCAAGAAATTAAGACCATGCAGCCTGATATGTACAGATTTCAATAAATTATCAGTGTATAATATTTATTTTCTTATTCAGTTTTTGTTTACCAGGTGGTTGTGCTATTCATAAAGATGACTATTTGATGTTGTCTGATGTTGGATGCTGTCCTGGTCCCACTTACCTAGCTGCTCAACCACTCTCTGTGCCTGGAGCAGTTCCCCAGTACATGGAAAACTGCCATCATCACTCCCATCCTCAAAAGCAGCAATCGAGCTACCCCGGGTAACTATCGACCTATCTCCATCCTCCTCCCATTCTCCAAGGTCCTAGAAAAAGTAGTTGCCAACCAGCTTGCCGAATACCTGGTCATGCACAATATCCTGTGCCCTGAACTGCATGGCTTTCATGCAGGTCACAGCACCACAACCGAGCTTCTTGAATTCTCCAACTTCCTGCACTCTGCTTTTGATACCAGAAGTCCTGCTGGTGCCGTGTTCATTGACCTCTCCAAGGCCTTTGACACTGTTTGCCATCCCGTCCTGCTTAACTCCTTCAGATGCCTTGGTTTCTTCCCTGGCCCCTTTGCATGGTTCCCCAGCTACCTCTATGCCAGAACTCAGTGTGTAAAAATCAATAGCACCCTATCTGATGCATGACCTGCCCACTCTGGGGTTCCCCAGGGCTCCATTTTAGGACCTCTCCTCTTCAATCTCTTCCTCAACTCCTTCCCCTCAGCCTGCCCAAGTAAGATCCTCCTCCATATGGATGATGCTGTGCTCTTCACCTCTGACTCCAACCCCAACACAATCCAGGCCACCCTCCAACAAGCTTTTGATAGAGATGAGCTTTGGTTCACATCACGAAGTCTAGTCTTGAACCTAAAAAAGACCAAAGCTATGCTTTTCTCACATCACTATAGCAAAACCAGTGGCCCTATCATGATACTGCCTAGCACACTAAACCCCATTGAGCAGGTTTCCTCCTACAAGTATCTGGGCATTACATTAGATTTGGCCTCTCCTTTCATTCCCATATCAATGCCCTTTCTGCTGCCACCAATGTCAGGACTGGACTGTTATACCTCCATAGGGACTGCCTACCACAAGAGGCCCTTTGATTGGCAATCACCTCCTCTGTCCTGTTGCTAATCGACTATGGGCCTCCCATCTATGCTGCAGCTGACAACACTGCGTTTGCAGAAATCCAGCTCTTTATAAAAAAGGTCTGCAGGCTAATTCTGGGAGCCCCTAGGTGTACCCATACATGCCTGCTGTACTCCACCACCAACTTTATCAACCTTGAAGAAAGACTCCACTTCCAAACCTGCTTTCTTGTAAAAAAGACCCTGCTAGGGCACTCCACCCTGGGTTCACCACCTCCCTGCACCATGCCTCTCCCTCAGTCTCCATATGCAGCACTTTCAAAATCTCCCTTATTGTCCCCAGGGTAAGGACCTCTATGACCCAGAGATCCTTTTTCTATCAGGCTCCCTCCTGGTTCAATTCCCTCCCAGCCATCATTGCTTACTCCACTAAGCTTGGTCCTTTCAAAGTCTCAGTCAGAAGCCATCTGACAAGCACTCACTGCTGCAACTGCACATAATTCCCCATGTTACATGAGGCCCCCGTACCCTCATTGGTACCCCCACAGGTACACCATAGACAGCTAGCACTTAGGCATATATGATACTAATATATAGGGCATAAGACATGTACCATACAAAAGCAGATGTCAGGATATGTATGCAAATTATTGTTGTACACTTTGCTTTCATATGTATATATATATATGTATTAGAGGCAAAAAACTCAGTTTAATGCATTACTTAGGGTTGTTCCACAGCTACAAAAGTGAGGAAATTCGCTGTTAGGGTTGAACCCCCTTGGACCCCCCACTCCCCAACCGGCATTGGGTGCGCATTGGGATCGTCAGCCCTAACTCTCACCCCATGACATGGGTAAAGCAACAGAGGTATAGGAAAATGGGGTGAGAGTTGGGACCACGATCCCAATGCACTCAGTGCCGGTTGGGGGGGTGGGTGGGGGGAATCAAGGGGTTTTCAACTCTAACAGTGAATTTCCTCACTTTTGTCGCTAGGAACAACCCTAACTAATGCATTAAATGAAAGGGTAGCATCTATGGTGGCATAGACGGAACGGTCTGCCACGTGATGTGTTGTCACATAGTAACATGGTGCCTGCAAACAGAAATGTCAATGGGCATGGTGACGTAAAGTGAAACAGAAAGATAAACAGTACTGTAGACAGAAATGGCAAAAATAACAGAAGCATAAGCACAAATGAAAGCATGAGGGATAACGCATGGTGGCGCACGTCAGCGGTAAGTGAAACGGAGTCTGAACATGGCAGGAAAACGAGCAACAGTAATGGCAGACAGGCTGGTTTTCTCCAAAACCTGCATAGCGAAAGACAGTGAGTACAAATAATGTATGCATAATAATGAGTATCGGAGCAGAAAATGAGAACTTGGAATACTAAATACGTTATATCTCAGGAATCGTAAGACGTAGAAAAAAAATTTAAAAGTCGTATGATTTAAAACTGTCCTGGCTAAGTATTTTTCCAATGAAAAGTCTGTATCTCGTACCATTTCCGAGATACGGGCCCTGAAAGGCGCGGCTAACGCCGTAATGTTATCCTATGGGGAAAAAAGAGAAGTTCGGAGTGCCATAACTTTGCCTCCCTGTAATATTTTTTCACCAAACCACTGAAAGGCACATCTGTGGGCTGTTGGCTGTCTTCCTTCTAAATTTCAGGAAAAAAGACCAAACCATTATTTTGCAGCAGGGATCCAAAGGATTTCTGTACAGCGTTGGGCGCCGTAATGTTATCCTATGGGAAAAAATGTCAACTTTGGAGTGCCGTAACTTTGCCGCCATGTAATATTTTTCCAAAACAACACTGAAAGGCACATCTGAGAGATGTCATCTGCGTTCCCTCCAAATTTCGGCCCAAAACTCCCAACTGTTCTTTTGCAGCGGAGTGCCAAAGAATTATTGTTATTTTGAGCATAGTGTCGCAAAGTAGTGTCGTGATTTGTGAAAGCTTTCGCAAAAATTTGCGACACTTTCGTGAGTGCGACACTACTTTGTTGCAAATCTGCCATTTTGTTTTCAGTTGGTCATCAGAAAAATGCTTGGCATTTAAATTTGGAACCCTCTAACAACCTAATTCTTTTTGTATTCACCTAGTCGGACCCTGAGGATGCTAGGCATGTCTTTATTTTGGGGTAAAACACCCCAGAAATATGTTTTTCAGATTTCTGGAAAAAGTACTTTCGCAAAGTACTTTCGCCTTCGACATTGTCGAATGAATTTGTGAAAGCTTTCATAAAGTTCGGATAGTACTTTTCTTCTAGGCTGTGTGAAAATGACAGCAATTCTTTGGCACCTTGCTGCAAAAGAACGGTTTGGTCTTTTGAGCTGAAATTTGGAGGGAATGCAGCCAATATCTCACAGATGTGCCTTTCAGTGAAAAAATATTGCAGGGCGGCAAAGGTACGGAACTCCAAAGTTGATGCTTTTTCCCATAGGATAACATTACGGCGTCCGCCACATTACAGGAATCCTTTGCCGCCCTGCTGCAAAATAACAGTTTGGTCTTTTGGGCTGAAATTTGGAGAGAACAAAGCCAACATCCCACAGATGTGCCTTTTACTGGTTTGGTGAAAAGATATTACATGGAGCGAAAGTTACAGCACCCCGAACTTCTCTTTTTTCCCGTAGGATAACATTACGGCGTTTGCCACGCCTTTCAGGGCCCGTATCTCGGAAACAGTGCGAAATACGGACTTTTTGTTTGAAAAATGCTTAGCCCATAAGGGGCTAAGTACAAAGCTAGCCAGGAAAGTCATAAATCATATGACTTTTACATTTTGTTTCTACGTCGTACGGTTCCTGAGATATAAGCAATTTACTATTCCAACTCCTAATTTTCTGCTCCAAGACCCATTATTATGCATACATTCTTTGTACTCACTGTCTTTCTCTGTGCAGCTTTTGGGGAAAACTAGCCTGTGCACTTACATTACTGTTACCCTTACTGCTTCTGCTTGCGGTTCCGTAATTAGTTACGGTCAGTTAGGTCATTAGTTAGACCACACCTGGAGTACTGCGTGCAGTACTGACGTCCGTATCTGAAGAGGGACATTAAGTTACTGGAGGAGGTGCAGCGCTGGGCAACAAAGATGATCAAGGGGCTGGGGGACTTATCATACGAGAGGAGGCTGAAGGAGTTGAATATGTACTCACTGGAGGAGAGGAGAGTCCGGGGTGACATGACTGAAACCTTTAAATACATGAAAGGAATAAACAAGACAGGTATAGAGGGGCTGTTCAAAGTAAGGGAGGGGAGGGCTACCAGGGGCCATGATATATGACTGGAGAGAGGAAGGTTCAGGAGGGAGATGAGGAGACACTTTTTTACAGAGAGGGTGGTGGCTGGGTGGAATGCATTACCTGCAGAAGTGGTATGCAGTAGAACAGTGGACTGCTTCAAATGAGGATGGGACAGGACAAGGGGGAGGGTTAATGAAGGGGAAGGGTGGAAGGGAGGAGAAGCTGCAGAATAAGGGTGCTAGCTGCATTCAAGCAGACTTGATAGACCTCTGAGCCTTTATCTGCTGGCAAATTTGATATGTTAAATATTAAACCATTTCCTTACTGTTCATGTCTGACACCATGTGCGTTACCCTACGCGTTTCCATTTGCACTTGCATTTGCACTATTTTAACCATTTCTGTCTACAGTACTGTTTATCTTTCTGTTTTGCTTTGCATCTCCATGTGCATTACCATTTGCGTTTGTGGGCACAGTGTTACTATGTGACAAGACATCACATGGCAGGCCACGCGCTCCCACCGCCGCATTACATTCACTATTCCATATTATACTTCTCAAAAAGAAGGTAAATTAGAGGCAAAAAAAATCCATTTAATGCATTAGTTAGGATTGTTGCACAGCGACAAAAGCGAGGAAATTTGGTGTTAGGGTTGAAAGCCCCCCTTGGACCCCTCTGCCTACACCTCCAACTGGCATCGGGGTGTGCATTAGGGTTGTCAGTCTTAACTCTCACTCCATTCTCCTATACCTCTGCTTCTTCACACATCTGATGGGGTGAGAGTTAGGTCCTGCA
Source organism: Neoceratodus forsteri (assembly GCA_016271365.2). NCBI lineage: Eukaryota > Metazoa > Chordata > Ceratodontiformes > Ceratodontidae > Neoceratodus > Neoceratodus forsteri. The sequence goes on from CM057452.1 coordinate 776,868,947, forward strand.
ACCCTAATGCACACCCTGATGCAGGTTGGGGGTGTGGGCGGGGGGTCCAAGGAGATGCAGGCAGTGCAGGCCCTCAGGCCCATACAGGCTTGAACCCAGAAGCAGCTCACTATATAACATCAGAAGAGCATGGCGAGGTGGTTCAGAGAAGCCAGGCCCAATCCCTCCATGTTTCTGTTAGTACAGATTGACAATTACAGGCCCCAGTCTGTATTGTAAACAAGCTGGTCTTGGATGCAAAAGGAAGGCTCTGCACTGAGGCAGAGGTTGGGGGCCCCCTACTGACAGTGCTATTGGATACAGGCACAACTGTATCATTATTACATGATGACCACCCACAGACATCCACTTGGTCCACTGGATGGAGGACCAACATGTCAGGAGTAGATGGAACTAGGTTGCCTGCATACCATTCTCTACCCATACCTGTAGAGGTGGGACACCTGAAGGCCTATCACACCTTCCAGCTAATGGTATTGCATAACCATCCTAGTATAATTGGAATTGACTTTCTAGCACCACTCTGCTGTGTGATGGACCTAGCCAACATGTTACTGATATAGATTCAGGGTCAATATCATATCATGATTCCTAATTCACATGTGGTGGCAACAATATTTGCCAACAATAAAGAGCATGATATCATATATTTGTTCAAGAGCCATGAGTTTTTTTTCCAAATCCCCCCCCATTCTACAAAGGCATTTGGAGGCATTTGTCACCAACAAGCATGACTGTGGCAGAATGCATACTGGCATAGAAGTGACAGGCCCAGCACATGAGAGGTAAAGGCAATATCCTTTTCCACCAGAGGCCCTGCCTTCTCTTAGGGGAAACAATAAAATCACTCCTCAAACAAGGTGTAATCAGGACATGTGTCTCTACCACCAACTCCCTAGTGTGGCCTGTGAAGAAACCCACAGGTGCCTGGAGACTTACTATTGACTACAGTAGACTGAATCAGGTCACCCCAAGTTGTGCCCCAACTGTGGCATTGGCACCTGATGTGCTGTGACTTTTGACCCCGACCAAAAATGGTTCATTGCACTGGATATTTCCAATGGTTTCTGGTAATTTCCATTGGCCCCTAAAAGTCAATACAAGTTTGCTTTCACCTTTGAGGCTAGACAGTACACGTGGAGCTGCTTACCACAGGGATTCCATAACAGCCCTTCCCTGTTCCATCTACATATGATGGATGCCCTTGAGTGTTTCTCTACCCCCCCAGTGTCTCTTGTAGTATGGGATGACCTGTTTTTGGCAACAGCCATACAGGAATAACACGTGGATCTCTTGGACAAACTATCGACCCTCATTCAGACAGCAGGCCTCAAATGTAATCCAGCAAAAGCACAACTATGTCAAAAAAAGGTACTCTTTCTGGGCCTGAGAATAACTGATCAAGGCCAAAGCCCTTCCTGGAAGAAGATACAAGGACTGCAAGACTTGTCATTACTCACCAGTGTGACCACTCTTAGGAGATTTCTAGGTATGGTAAATTATTCTAGAGATTTTATTTGTTATTTTACTCAGAAGGCTGCTCTTCTGTATGAATTACTGAAAAAATGACATTACCTGGAATTGGGGCCACATTCACACCCAGGTTGTGACTTGACTGAAACAGGCCTTGGCCCCAGCCCCAGCTCTGGTCAACGCAATCCAGCCTTGCCATTCCATCTGGAATGTGCCACCTCTGACATAGCCATGTCAGCAGTGCTGAGACATTCAGGTCCACCCAACCAAAATGCCATCCATGCTGGCTCATAGCATCCTTTTTCAAGGAGAACCCCCATGACTGTACACTGCAACCACCTGATCTTCCAGATCCAGGTCATTTCCTCCCTGCCATGCCACAACTACTTGAGAGCACCTCATTGTGTAGTATCTTTACAGATGATTCAGCTTCCTATTATCAGGGAGAACAAATTGCAGGGATGGGTAACTTAGTGATTTATCCTTATGGTAACACTGTTAAAATTTCTAAGCGTTGCAGTGTGGCATCATCACAATATGTCGAGATGGCAGTGGTGGCCTGTGCCATCGAGTTCATTCAGCATGGGACCGAGGATATCACCATCTTTACCGACTCTAACTGGGTTTGTTGTTCTCTTACAGAATTTTTTCCTTTCTGGCAGAAGAACTCCTTCCTCTCCTCTGATGGAAGTCCAGTGAAACTTTAGGAACTGGTAATATACATACACTCACTGGTGCAAAGGTTTGCACACAAACTCTATGTACACAAAGTTAAAGCTCACTCCATACATGACTCTTATCATGCCTTCAGTGACACTGCACACCCTTGCCAAGTAAGGGGCCCAAGGGGGGCACACCTGGATGATGGATCATCCAGAAGCCAGGGCAGCTGTACACATTGCAGCAGTCAAAAAAGAAGCCTGAATCCTTTTCCCCCTTTGACCTGTCAGTGGCCCAGCACGCCGACTCTGAGCTCAAAGATGTGTTCAGATTCTTTGATAAGAGAACTGAACAGAATTGACCTACCCACAACCTGTACCAGAGGCATGAAGATAAGTTACACTTGTCCCCAGATGACAAGCTCATCTGGCATCAGCTAGATGATACCCCCACCAAATTGTGGGTGGTTCTCAGACACCTCAGTCCAAATTTTTGCACCAAGTGCATGACATCCCTACTGGTGGACACCAGGGAGTAGAAAACACCCTCGAAAGACTCAAGACCACCGCTTGGTGGCCTGGTGTCACCAAGGATGTCAAACAGTACATACATAATTGTCTTGTTTGTGCACAAGACAATCTCATCCCCACCAAACAAAATGCCAAACTACTTCCACAAAGTCACTCTGGCCCTTGGCATGCCATACAGATTGATTTTATTGGTCCATTGACCAATACCAGTACGAACAAGTACGCCCTTGTAACTTGTAACTTGTAACTGATCTTTTCTCTAAGTGGGTGGAAGCTTTCCCCACTAAGACATGTACTGCTAAAACCACTGCCAAAATCCTGGTGGAACAGATTTTCTCCAGGTGGGGCCTGCCACTCAAGGTAGACTCCAATAATGGAACCAGTTTTACAGGTGAGTTGATAAAAGAAGCACTTGAACTCCTCGGACTTCACCAAAAATTTGACATATGCTACCACCCACAATCTTCAGGTCAAGTAGAAAGATCCAACAGATGGATTAAGCAAATGCTTTCCAAATTCATTGAGGACATTCCCAAGACTTGGGATTCCCTGTTGCCATTACTCCTTATGGCAATCGGGACACACCCTCAACCACTACCCAGTTGACACCATTTGAGGTGAAGACTGGCAGACAGATGAGATTACCTGAACACTTGTTGTTTGACCTGCATACCCCCATGGCAGACCGTGTGTCTGTAGACCAATATGTGGAGAAACTCAGACAAGACCTGATACACACACACTTGTATGCTGCTAACTGCATGGACAAGGCCCAGCAACAGTCCAATATACAGTTTGACAAACACTCACAAGAAGTGGATTGTCAAGTTGGAGATCAGGTAATTGTTCTCAGATTTGCATATCCCACACACTCCTTCTCCAATAAGTCGGAAGGCCACTACCCCATTGTCAACTAGTTCAGTCCGGCAGTCTGTCAGGTTAGACTAATGGATCACAACAAACTGACTGGAAAATGGTTACATGCAAACCAGTTGAAGCTGTATAAAATAGTATAATTACATTTCCTCACCCCATTGGGCAGAGTAGTACTAACTTACTAATGTTTGGTTTTCCTTTTCAGGTACTTTGACAAGATGGCTATCTTGTTCCACTTTTTCCTCACCTCTGGAGTTATCCCTTGCATCCAAGGCATGGTACAGCACCTTCTTCCTCACCTTGATCCTCCAGTATCTGCCCCAGAGGGAGTTTCTATCAATATACCAGACAATTCTATTACTGTCCAGGAAGATTATGATGCCTACCTCACTGCCTTGGTTGTTGCTCCTGATAAATCTGCCCTACAAATTGAGTGGCAAACCACATTGGAAGGACAAATTCTCCCTGTGGCCAAGCTTTCCAAGGGAACTTTCCACAGCTGGTCCAATGCAAAATGATTCCTAATGGTTCACTGTCCTTGCTCCAGACTGCTCTCAGACATTCTGGTTTATACAATATCACTGCCTTGACTGATCCCTCATATTGTAGTTCCATGTCTAAAGACTCTGCCAGGAAATGTTGTGCTGTACACAACATGGCTTCTGCTGCCATGTATCTTTCTGTGTTACCCCCTACTGATAAACAGCTTTTGGAATGTCCGAAACATACCCCTAGTCCCCATAGCGGTCTAACAGCCACTGCCTTACCTGGTACACTTATTAACAACTTACAATTTATGCATATAGCTGTTTTGTTCACTTAACTTACTGGAATATGAAAGAATTTGGTATGTGTCATACTACTAATATTTCAGCATTTTACAGTACTTTATTGCTTGATAGTATAGCAGTTTTTCAGATTCATACTCAAAACCCTATTGCCGGCGTACACATCACCGACCATTGAGGCAATTTGAGAAGGAAACCTAATCCTGATGATCAAAGTCTCAAATGTAATACCCATGAGGTTGACAGCTCTGATGTCACAGGTGCCATAGGCACCATCACAGGTCTTTTTGGTACAGCTATGTCTATTTGAAATAAGGCTGACGTTGCTGCTATCAAATCACATTCAGTGAAATTCCAAACCGGTTTGGTAAATTATATAATACCTCCATTATTGCATGGTGTGGATGGCCTTAGTCAGGAAGAAAGATACACTGTATTCAACATGCACGACATTGTTAAGGTATTTACATATTCTAAAGATAAGATTAACACCCTTATTGCACAAAATACCAAAGAAGCAGATAGACAATACATTGCCAGTGAGATATTTGTGTTCAGCCTATGACTCATATATTATCATTACCATCAATAATCTTTTCCATGATCTAGAATCTGGAAGGATCCCTGATATCATTCATGACAGATGCATCTGTAAATGGTACTGTCCACAGTGTAAAACTCCTAGCTGCATTCCAGTGTGTATGCAACAAACTCTCACCAATCCAATATCTACAGCTAGGAATTTGGGTTTTGTGACCAAGCACCCTAACACTAGTCCTTGTTTTACTTCTATGAAATGTTCTATTAAGTATACAATGTTTGTCTCTTTTACTGTCTCTTTACCATGTTTTGATCCAACTATAGGTTTATTTGATAAACTTGCAACCATTCATTCTATTGGGCACCTTGATGAAGATATGTACAGAGAATGCCTTGGCTTATCTCCTCTACTGGTCTTCCATCCTATCCTGGATGCCTGGGTCATCCCTCACACAGATCACTGCACAAAGAAGGGCTACATTTACTTGTGCTGATGTGATGTATTTGATGTTATTAAACCTGTAAGTGGTTATTCTCCCTACAGTATTGATTGGTCCTTTTCCATTGATGATGACATCAGCACTAATGGCACAGACTTTTCGGAATCAACATTGGCTCCGGACAGGCTTTACCAATCTTATTGAGAGGAGGTTCATTGCCTGTCAACATGGCATTCAAAGACAACCTACACCTGCCTGGTACAGCTGCAAAAATGGAGACTCCCTACTGTTAAAATGCAATATAATTCTGATGGGGAGTAATGTGTGGTCACAAATATAAAATCTTATGTATATGGAATGCAGACATGTATTATAGACAGACCCAACTTCTGCGTTGTCCCTCATCAAAAAGCAGCTATTGGACATACCATTATAACCCCCGTCCCTCTTATGTACGCTAATATCATTTATGGCAACCCTGATTATCTGCTCACCCTATCTAAGTATTTACCATATTTTAATGTACACATTGACCCCCTTACACTGACATTAAAATCACTTTCAGAGAGGAAAGATACTCATCTCATCCACGTCAGCAATGATATTACTAAAGCTAATGAAGTTATCCTTGCACTTATTAATGATGATAATATGAATAGTGCATTAACTAACACTTGGTTCGAAATTACATTTAAAGGTTTTGTTATTATACAAGCTTTTTTGATATTTTTTCTTATTATTATGCTTTGCTGCCTATGGCGCACATTGTGTCAACACCGTGAGCAGCTGGTGTTCCTTTACAAGGTTTGTGTATCAGATCTGTAAACAACCCCTGCTCTCTATCCATTTCACTATTTTTGTTGTATTGCCCTGAGAGGCAACAAGGGGGGAATGTTACACGAGGTTCCTGCACCCTCGTTGGTACCCCCCAGTGGTACACCGTAGACACCTAGCACTTAGGCATATGTTATACTAACATATAGGGCTATAGGGCATAGGACAGCTACCGTACAAGAGTAGATGTCAGGATATGTATGCATATTATTGATATACACTTTGCTTTCTAATTATATATATATATTTATACAATGTATGTTGTCAGATAAATGACAGTATAAAACATGATATCTCACATGGCCAGTGAAGATAACATTGTTATCTTCATGTTCCTATACATCATATGTTATCTCCACGTTCCCATCGTCATATCGAAACTTATCTGGTTGATCCCATTAGTACTATTTTCTCATCGGCGTATTGATGTATTGATGTATTTAGACGCCACCTTAGCAGGTGCTCGGTTCAGCAACCCAGAACACGCCGTAATTTCTTTAATTTCTGTATTTACGTTGTAAAGCTTAACTGCATAGAGTGCAGTAGTGCCGAGCTGCTTTGAACAGATATGGCGCGAGCGCCTGTTGCTAGGCAACAGACGCCTCGCTTCATTTAACTGTTGGAAAACGCCGCTCGGTCACTGCTGCACTCTATGTGCAGTTTGAAGTTTTTATAATGAAAACAGAGAAATTACGTATGTATTCTGAGTTACTGAACCTGGCACCTCTACAAAAGATTTGGCAATCTACAAATCGTCAGTGTATAGCGCTTGGTCACGCTTACAATTGTAGGGAAAGTGAAAGTACTAGAGGGCAGGATCAACCAGATAACCATTTAAAATGTCACTTTTTCCCAAAATAATAGCAGGATCAACCAAATATTTTACTAACTTTAAACTGACAGGATCAACCAGATATTTAAAAACCCTATATAATCTGTTATGTTGGGGAAGCATGTGGAGCCCTGTCTGTGTGTGTGTGTGGGGGGATGGCATGATAAACCAGATAATGCTTCTTAAAACTAACCATAAATAGCAGAATCCACCAAATATTTCTTAAGCAATAAATGACATCTGCTGTTTGGCAGTTTCTGTAAAGGGGTTGTATTGCTAGGGCCATCACCTTTATATCACATTGCATTGAGAGGGGCACATAGTGAGTTGTGTTGGGGGCAGGGGCAAAGCATACATTGTATAGTTCGAATAGATATGGCTCGACCTGATATCATATTTGTTCACCGAGGCCAGTGACATCAAGATATCTCACCGCGGCTTCGCCACTCGTGAGATATCATGATATCACTGGCCCTAGTGAAGATAAATATGATATCTTCAGTCGGCCATGTCATATCCCCTATATATATATATATATATATATATATATATATATATATATATTTCTTGCTTATAAGATGTTAAGACAACTGTGTCCTTGTAATGATGATGGTATATACATTGGCATTGCCATCTTTTGGCGATTTGTACTATTACACTGATATATGTACAACTGTGCTCCCTTTGTCTTTACAAAGTGATGACTACTACAACATTGTATAATGTTATCTTGGACTGTGGAACCACCTCTAATTTAGCCAATAGGGCTGATCTCTGTAACTAGAAATGTTTCTATCTTATGGTAACCAGTGTAATTATCATAAGTATATAATGTAAGACATTACGTCTTCTACCTCAGAGACCTCAAGAAACACAGAGAATCCTCGAGGTATAGGGAATGCTTAGCATTGGCTCCCAGTTCATATTTGGTAAGAACTGCTTACGGCAACTGTGATTTATCCTTTTTGGTAGTAACAAACAAGTTTATTGCTCTTATGCAATGTGTCTGTGATTCCTTGCATTTCCATTTTTGCCAAGAACCTGAGAGTGAGGTTTAGACCTCCTGACACCCACCTGCCCCTTACCCTCACCCCTAGGCTGGGTTTGCCCTGTCTACTTTTGCTGTATATGACTGGGGTCTGACTAATGTAATAAAATATCTCTGGTTGCTACGTGACATGGTACTCGTGTACCTGTATTATGACTACTGTGATCTACCCATTACCAAGCTTGTACCAGCAGTGAATTCATGTAACACTGGTTGCTGTTTTAATCTAAGCGTTATGAACTGTATTGTTTTGTTTGCTGTGATGTATTGCTGTCTTGATGAGGTGCCTTTGTAAATGAGTCTTTAACTCAAAGGTCTGTAAACCAATGTGCTAATAAATAAATAAATAAATAAAAAATGTTCCAGGCATGACCCGGGAGGTTATAGGGCAGACATTGCAGATATTGCAAACAGTAGATAACATTGAGATACATAAACAAGGTGTTGTGAAACATTAAGCAATAGGATAAGCAGCACAGGTAGCATACAGGGTATTTCAAAAAACATTTAACAATAAGATAAGCATTACAGGTAGTACACAGTGTGGTCCTGGAAGGACTGTAGAGGTTTTTACAGTCATAGCATGACGAAAAACATACAGTAGCAAGAGTATTGCAGTAGTAGTCCTGAAAACACAATTTAGAAAGTACAACAAAAATGGATAAAAATGTGATCAAATACTGACAAGTGCAGGAGGATAATGGATAGGGGAATGGCATGATTGTGAACAGTAGGGATAATAGCAGGTCAGGATAAGGAAAGGTAGGGTATAGGATAGGAGCTGGCAAAGAGAGACTGGGATGGCTGCTGGGAGCTAGTGTCAGGAGAGAGAGCTGGTATAGGCTGAACCGCAAGTGGAGTATTGTGTAGAAAAGGTTAAAGCTTTGGGATAGGCAGAATACCCAAAGGACTAATGAGGTCTGAAACAAGAGCATTGATTGGTGGAGCTGAGATGCTGGCAGGGTGCTTTTTAAAAGCATTGTGTGTAAGAGCTAGCCAAACATTCAGTGGGAGTGAGTTCCTCTAGAGCCTTTGGTGGTACTACATTTGGGGATGCATTGTAGGGATTTGTCAGCCAAGCATAGGCCATAGTTGGAGGGCTGGTAGCCGAGTAGCTCAGCCAGAGTTGTTGGGGTATGAGATCTCATGAAGCTATCAACAGTGGAGCAGAGGGAGCAAAGTATAGTATCATTGGGGGACAACCAGTTTAGATCCCAGTATAGTAGACAATGGTATTTAGTCTGTTGGAGGCTGAGGTGAACCTGCAGATGTTATTATAGGTGACATCTCATCTTTGAAGATCTGATTTTGGTAAAGCAGCATAAGTGGCCTCTCCATAGGTCAGAGTAGGTAGGAGCATGCACCAAGCCATAGCAACTCTGGCAGTAGGAGTTAGTATGTTTTTGGTAATGCCTAGCTTGGAAACTGACTGATTTGCGTGTGTTGATGTGGAGTTCAAAATTTAGAGATTGGTCAAGGGTGACACCAAGGTATTTAAATGATGGTACAGGAGTTATGAGTGAACCATCTAAGCAGGAGACCCTGAGCTTATTTTGGAATATTTTGAGTTTAGAAAGGGTCTAGTATAGCATGGATTGTGTTTTTGCCTCATTTTGAACAAGTTTGTGGTCCTTTAGCCAGGCTTGTGTGCGTTGGAAATCAGAGGCGAGACATAGGTTGATATCGGACACATCTTTCACACTGGCATACATGACTATGTCATCTGCATAGAGTAGAGATGAGGTATAAAGGAGATTAGTGGTGATGCTGTTGATAAAAACTGAGAAGAGAAGTAGCCCATGGACTGAGCCTTGGGAACTCCAATGTTCACCGCCTTCAGGATGGAGCACGTAGAACTGAATTTAATGGTTTGGGCCCTATTTGACAGGTAACTGTTAAACCAACTGACAACACTAGGAGCAAAGCTCATGGAGTGGAGTGTGTTGAGGAGACGTGGGTGGTCTACTAAGTCAAAGGCTTTTGATATATCAATGAAAACTGCTCCCGTGAGAAGCCCTGAGTCCATGGCAGTGAGGGTGTCTGTAGTAAATTTGAGTAGGGCGGCTGTGGTGCTGTGACCTTTTCAAAAGCCGTGTTGTGCAGCAGTTGGGAGGTCTTTGTCTCAGAGGAATTCAATGGTTTGCATGGCAACAAGCTTTTCTAATATTTTGCTTAGAACTGACAGAGAGGCTATGGGCCTGTAATTAGAGGGGTCTTTACGGTCACCTTTTTTGAAGATGGGAGACTCTCGCTATTTTCCAAATGTCCGGGAGTCTGCTATGACATAAGGAGAGTGTAACAATTCTAGCCAGGGATCCAGCAATGAGAGGTGCTGCAATTTTTAGCAGCCTGGGCTTGATACTATCTGATCCAGTGGCTGTGCTGTCCAAGATCTTTCTGAGGAGTTTTGTGACCTCCCTACGAGTAATGGTCTTAAAGCAAAAGGAGGGGATTTTTGATGCTTGGAGGGAGAGAGTTGAAGGATCCAGTAGATCAAGTCTGTAAATTGGTCATTAAAGAAATTAGCAAATATAACAACTTAATGTACCAAAAATGTAAGGAATCTGAATAAGAAATCATAAGAATTAAATTATCTCACTCACCCCCACCCCAATATACAGGGGATGATAACTAGTGTTAAGAGATATATACCCACACACACACACACACACACACACACACACATACTCCTAATGCACCATCATTCACATCAATCAATGTTACCCAAAGGAATTAAACTTGTCATGAAATTCCAAGTAAAGAGGTCATGTATCCTAATATGTACAGAGTTCAAAATGCAACACTGTATAACAGTACTACTATCTGTGCAGTATCAGTCCAATGATTCTGACTAGAACCATAATTAAATAAAACTTCCATCCTCCTCAGGGTAAGGTAACTAAAAGAAAAGGTATAATATGTGTGTAAGACAAGAGTCCTGACATACCTTCATTTCCATAAATCCCTACAATGTTAGCACAATGTAATTTGATCTGTCAAGGACCCCCATGCAAATGAGATCCTACACCCCAATATGTTCAGAGTTCAAAAATGTGACAGTATATAATAAAACTACTGTATGTACAGTAACAGGCTAGGGAATCTGAGTAAAACCCAATCTAATTAATCCCACTCCCGGGAAAGATAAATACTAAGAAGGTATTAATATTTATTGTGTATGTGAACTAAGAGTCATAACACACTGCAACTCCATGTTTCTGAATAGAAGCTCACCTCAATGTAACAGCAACCTCCACATCCAAGATTACCTACATAAGCCCCCACACACACACACACACAAGGACATGTTGAGTAAGTAATAATACTCCATCACAGGGAGCATTATTGGGATATAAATGGATCGCTAAGAGCATAATGAGGCCTGATGCTGCAGGCAAAGGGCCTTATAGCCCCTGGAAGGTCTGTTATATCCCATTATGCCTACTCTGGAGGGTATTATTACACTTAGAAAATGGGCTATAGGTGTAACTTTTTGAAAAAAATAACAATAAAGATTTATGTATAGGAAATAAATAGAAAATAAAAAAGGTACATTTTATAGTAAAATAATCCCTGTGTTACTGGAATCACCACAGGAGGAAGCTTCTGTGCTTGTTTGCCTTGAGTTTTTCCACTTGCTTTGCTTCTTTGTGTAGTGCCTCACAGACATGAGAGCTGTTTTTTCAGCTTGTCATCTTGCTCTGTCTCTTGTTCATTGCTCAGTGAGGCATGGAAACAGAGAGAGGAAAGACATTTATTAGCGTGTCTGTATCATTCATTAGAACTGGAGAACGTTGCTTGATATTTAAAAAGAGGTACTTTTTTTTGTTGGGAGCTGTGGCATCGCACGAGTGTGCAGGTTACTGTAAAATTCAGCTGTGTGTTGACACGGAGCGCATGCACACTCAGTAAGGAAAGTTAGGTTAGTTAAAAGAAAAAATTGTGTTGTAGGCATTTTCTTTCACTGTACTCTGACAGTGTTTATGAAAGCCAGTGTCACTAAGTGAGCAGGGCAAAAATGGCAGCCGGATGGTTTCGAAATTCAGGGTGCCCAAGGATAGCATTAGTAATAGAGCACACCGAAATGGAACTTGCTTTTCACCGGTCTGTTATTAAGAAATAACAGCCCGGGTGGCAGGCTGTTTCAGCCAATCAGAATGCGAGTTTCACGTCACCCATTATCCAAAGTCTTATAATATGCCTATCCTATGAAGAAAAAGTCTGTGAATGTTAAATACTATAATGTGCCATAAATCACAAATCTGTGTTCATGCCATCTTCTACCATGCTGAGAAGTAAAATTAGTTTGATCTCAAAAGTCCATCTCTGTTGTGTACTTTTGAGATTCCCTTTTAAGGCCATTACTGACATATCCGAGATTGAGTGGCCAGGCTGAGAGAGGTGTTGCCCCACTGGTTTTTCAGTTATCTTCAGATTAATATCATGTCTGTGCGAGTTCATACCATTGTGGAGCGGTTGGCTTGTCTCTCAAACATAATCTGTTTGTGGAAATTTCTTGAATTGAATAGATAAAACAACATGCCACGATGCACTTGTATAATTCCACTGTACCTTGAATTGTCTGTTTTTGTGATGTATCCACACAGTCCGAGGTGGAAATGAGCTCACAGGTCTTACAGTTACGTTGATTGTAGGGTAATGTGCCATTTAGTGTCATGGTATTCTGTTCTGGTGAAAGTTTACTCCTAATAATTAGTTTGGCTAAGTTTGTTGTTTTTTTAAAAGATAGTGGTGGTAGTTCCTTAAAAATACAATTAAGGGTCTCATCTAGAGGTGCACGAAATTTAATTTCCTCCCAAATAATTATTTCAAAATGAGGAATTTTGCTTCCAAGGAATTCTACGAAAAGTAGAGGGTAATTCTGTGAAATTCTGCTTTTATTTTGCTGACTTTTGTCATGTCTAGTGCGGAATAATATGATGAACTGCGGAACATTTTTTTGCTGAACTTATTTTCCTTTCTTTTATTTAGTATGTAATCAAGTACCCCTCCCTCTCTGGGGCAGAAGGGCAAGCATTCCTATGGACACTTGATCATGTCCCTCCCCTGCCAGCCCCTGGCAACCCGAGCTCATTCCCAAACATGGGTCACTGGTGTGGTGAGAGGTGTGACATCCAGCACCTAAGTCCTCAATGCCACTGGGCTGGCCTATGTCTGGTCAGCTTTACTTGCAAAATAAATCACACCCTGAGTTACAGAGACACATGTAAAGGGATTGCAATCTGCTGTGTTCTGTTAAAACCAAACCACATTGTGAACCTGAAAATGAAGTCAGTCTGAAGAACATTCTCCCCGTGACTCTGAAAAAGACCATCTTCATGTACAAAGATTTCATTCTCAAACCAATTTTTGTTTCTAATTATTAAGTACTTACCTGTTACCTTACCTATGCAGTTTTGTGATGATCACATCAGGAACATAAACACAGACACACACACACACACACACACACACACACACACACTGTGAAATCATAACTCAAAACACGTGCCTCAAACTTGTCTCAAATCAACACTAAAATAAGAAACATAAACCAATTGTAAGTTCTCACTACAAATTAAAATAAATATTATGTACCTACATGGGTATTGGGAAGTTAGAACGGACACACCACAGTGTGGTTAGTTATGAAGTACTGCTGAAGCAGCAGTATGAAGTTAGCATCATCAGCTCTTTAGCTGCGTCATAAATCCTTAGGGTATCATGTGGCAGTCCTGAAAGGGAAACCACCACAGTACAGTTGCAGAAACAAAACAGAAAAGCAGGACTAAGATTTTTTTTTTTCCTTTGCAAACCCCAGCAGTTAGGCCTGAACACCAAATCAGAAGATACTTGTAATTTGCATGCTATAAATTAAAATCATGGCAAGTGGTCTTAGCCTGTAGCAGGTAAATCCACAACTGCTTTCTCCCGCAACACCCATGGATACCCATCAGTATGCTTTGAGCTCATAACTCAATCATAATGTATCTGCAAGAACCGCAGTATACAGTACTATTGACTAAACAGTTTTGAAATGACAATAAGAATGCATGTTTGCATGGCATCAAAGTTTATGTAAATTACTTACCTGTGAATGATGACTTGTGATTGAAAATCACAGGACCGTAATGTCTTGCAGGGCATACTCGGATATGCTTTAGTGGAATTATCACCAGCAGAGCAAGCATTAAAGCTGCATACCTGAAAAAAAAAAAGATATAGTGTCAATCAACATTGAAACAACACATCAGTAAAAACACGTGTAATGTGTGTGTGGTTGCCTAATGCCCTCAATCTGTCATCACCTAATGTGCAATTCAACTTGTCTACAACTTTGGTATCCCCCCCCCCGGCTGCTGCATCCCCACCCTCACTGCCCCAGGTGAGGCCATTTCTTTTCACACCCAACCAGATCATTTTGACAGTTATGAAAATCATCAGTCATACTCCCACATGAACAGTAGCATGCAACTGTAACATACATAGATACATAGATACATAGACAGTGTCGGCAGATAAGGGCCTATGGCCCACCCAGTCTGCCCATTTGAGCTTGTAAGTTCAGTTTGTTTTCCTAGAAGTCTGTTTCCCCTTACCCATGACCTCTAGAATTCCTTTATGTCTATCCCATGCATTCTTAAATCCCGTGATTGTTTCAGCCCCCACCACTTCCTCTGGCAGGGTGTTCCACTTATCCACCACCCGTTCTGTGAAGAAATTCTTTCTCATGTTTCCTCTGAATCGTCCTCCCTCCAACTTCATCCCATGCCCTCTAGTCCTGGAACATCTTTTTCGCTTAAAAATAGTATTTTCCTGCACTCTGTTTCTCCCTGTAAGATACTTGTATGTCTCTATCATATCCCCTCTCTCCCTCCTCTCCTCCAGGGAGTACATGTTCAGTTCCTTCAACATAACAGGAGAGGTTATGTGTGTTCTCTTTAAAAGTATGTGTACAGGAAATTGTAACTAATAACATTAACAACTGTAGTACTCAACTGAAAAAACACCAGACAAAATGTCCAAACATTAGTTGCGGATCCTAAAATGTGCAGAATCGCTTTAAATCATGGGTTATGTATAATACTGCAATATTTTTCTTTGCCGACATATTTTTCCGCAATTCAGAAATAAAATACTGCTGCTGACATTATTTTATCTGCGTCTACATATACATGCAGTAAACAAGAATTCCACATGTTTTAAACAGTCTTATTTCAGTCATGGGTTTTTCTTTAAATCGCAGAAAAAAATCCCTGCGTTTGTAGAGGTGGCAGTAAATCACAATTTGCATTTCCTGTTTCTGCAATTTTTTTGTAGAGAGACAGCAAAGTGGATTATAGAGTAGAGTAAAACAGCTTCTGAGTGTTTTTTTTCCAGTGTAAAATGTCCTCTGTTGGTGACCAGGGTATGGGTGGAAGTAGCAGGAGCATGGAAGAGGTAGGTGGGAGACAGGAGGTTGTTGATAAGGTGGTTCAACAGAGTGGTCAGGAGGAGGAGCAAGGGCAGCATGTGGAACAGCAGGATCAGCCCACCACCAGTGGGGGGAGTGGTATACCTGTAAAAAAATCATTCACTGCATTTAGTCACAAAGAAGTGGCATTGCTTGTGAGGGAAGTCACTGCCCATGTTGATCAATTATTTGGTGCAGATTGGATCCCTCTCAAAGAGAGGAAGAACGTATGGGATAACATAAAGGACACAGTTAAAGAGGGCAATGCTATTGTATTCTGCAGTGTCTGTCAAGTTAAACACAAATGGGATGATATACAAAGACAAGACCGGGAACTGTTAGAGGCCATTGGTGGAGTGGTGACTGTAAAAGAGAAAGAGACCAAGCAAAAGACCAAGAGAAAGAGAAATGCAATAACCAAACAGAAGGTGGTGCGACAAACTGGAGACAGTGACAATGGAGCGAGCCATGGGAAGAGAGCTAGAGTGCAGGAGCAGGATGACAATTGTCCTAATATCACTGTTGATGAATCTATTGAGTATCTTACTTTAAATATTGTTTCTAATTAAGTGACATCAGATACTGTTGCAATGCAACTGTAATGCATGGCTGTTTTACTAGTCTGTGTTTGATTTCTTGTTTAATGTGCTGGTTTAATTGTATTATACACAGCAATATTGAATTATCTTAATAATATACAGCTTTGAGTTGGAATGAAGCTCCTAGCTTCAGTGTCAGAGAATCAGAAGATAAACAGATAGATATGGTTTACAGCAGTCAATAAACAAGCACGTATACAATGTTATTGAGTACTTATTTGTAGTTAATACGGGACAAATCAGGCTTAATAGTTAATATTAAGTTGTGAACTTGAAGACACTGAAGTGACCAGGTTTAGCTGTGTTACTGTACCAGGCAGGTATGACAGATTGACAGCTGTCTATCCAAAATCAAAGACTGGATGAGTGCCAGCTGGCTGAGGTTAAACCCAGATAAGACCGAGGTGTTGGTTGTGGACCCAGGTCACCTTGAGGCAGGTCGTAGGGCTGGGCTTTCATTGGGCCTTTGGCTTGATGGTGTCCAGCTCTCAACTTCAGACCAGGTAGATAATCTGGACACGATTATTGATGATGGTCTGACCCTGAAATCTCAGGCATCAGCCGTTGTCAAGTCCTCATTTTACCTTCTTAGGAATATCACCCGGGTGAAACACCTGGTTCCTCTGGTTGACCTTCCTACCTTGGTCCACGCCTTCATGGCCACCCGCATTGAATATTGCAATGCTCTGTACCTAGGGCTACCTGGGGTTGATATTCACTGCTTGCAGCTAGTGCAGAACACAGTGGCCAGGCTTTTGACTGGGACATCTAGAAATAGCCATAATATGCCTGTGCTGCAGGGGCTGCACTGTCTGCCTGTTCAGTGGTGGATCACCTTCAAGGTCGGATTACTGACCTAAAAAGCCCTATATGAACAGGGACTGCAGTATCTGCAAGATCTCCTTACTCCCTACTGCCCCTCTCATTCACTCTGATCTGCTGATGAGGGATTGCTAGAGATTCCTAGGGTTTGTTTGAAGACATCTGGGACACGTGCATTCTTCTACGCTGCCCCTGCCTGTGGCATTCTCTACCTCATCAGATACGAGGCTGCCTGACCTTCGAGAGCTTTAAATCGGAGCTCAAAACTTATCTGTTTTTTAAAGCTTATGGAGAATAATTTTATTAGGATTGTTTTAATGTGTTTTGTTTTAAATGTTGTTCTATTTGTACAGTGCTTTGGTCCTTGAAAAGCACTGAAAAATAAAATGTACCCACTTACTTACTTACAGGCTTAGAGAATAATGTTTATACCTAATTAGTCCTGTCTGGTCTGACTCAGAATTACAAATGAAAAAAAAAATAGTGTGAATCAGCACGTATTGACTATTGATAAAACTTTTCTGAAATATGGTATTCCTCTCTTAATGCTGAACAGGTGCTGTGCCTACTGCTGAGGAATCCTCTGGCACCACATTGTCAGCAGGGGAGGGTGCTGATGGAGGCAGCAGCAGTGCCATGGATATCATGTCTGGTGGTAAGACATCTGTATATGTTGTACTGAGTAAATATAAATACGTTAATCAGCAACTGGTTTTGCAGCAACTCCTCAGTGTTCTAATTTTTATGCAACTGATATCAGGGAGGTATAATGATAATGTTTATGGCTTTAGCTGGGATGTGGCTCTGCACTCAGGATCCAGTACATGGTCTTGGTGGGTGGGAGGTACTGTCTGGCTGAGGCCGTGCAACTCCTCCGTGTCCTAGTTTTTGTGCATCTGGTATCACTGAGATATAACATTAATGTTTATGGCTTTAGTTGGGATGTGGCTCTGCACTCAGGATCCAGTACCTGGTCTTGGGGGGGGTGCGGGGCATTACCTGGTTCAGGCCGTGCAAATCATCAATGTCCGAATTTTTCTGCAGCTGGTATCAGGGAGCAATAACATTAATGTTTATGGCTTTAGTTGGGATGTGGCTCTGTACTCAGGATCCAATACTTGGTCTTGGGGGGACAAAGCCTGGCTGAAGCTGTGCAACTCCTCAGTGTCCTTATTTTTGTGCAGCTGGTATCATTGAGGTATAACATTAATGTTTATGGCTTTAGTTGGGATGTGGCTCTGCATTCAGGATCCAATACCTGATCTTGGGTGGTGGGGGCATTGCCGGGCTGAGGCCGTGCAACTCCCCAGTGTCCTAATTTTTGTGCAGCTGGTATCAGGGAGGTGAAATGTTTAGGGGTTAACACAGTATCATACATTCATAATTTTATGGAGGATATAATACTGAATGATCATCATCACCCTTATCGTACCTTCTTTTTTTCTGTACAGCAGCACTGGAGACCGATGCAGAACCCCAAACAGAAGGTCCCCATCCCCAACCTGATGGTACTAGTGCAGCATCAAGCACACAGCGCAAAAATCGTGTGCAAAAAATACAAAGTGAACTGGCCAGGCCTGTGGTGAAAGAGTCAGGTGGAAGAGCCAGTGGCATGGTGGCAGGCACTGGGCCTGAAGAGGGTCCTCCCCCCGTTCTGCCCTTGAAAGTCAAGAAATACCACCCAAAGTGATGAACCACGAGGAAAGGAGGGACAAGGACATTCAAATGATAAAAGAGTGATTAGAATCCATGGAGGCACACTTTTCTAACACAGGGGGTGAATTAAAAAAAAATAAAACTCCTTCTTAGAAGGTGCTGAGATGTGGTGAGCTGTCACAGTGCCCGGGCATGGGAAATGTTGTTCTTAAGCATAAGCAGTATAAGTAACACCACAGCCACTAAGTTTGCTGTGAAATCTTTTCTGTATGTTCAATGTTTGGTGTTTGCTTTACGCTGTAGTTTGTTCTCAGTATTTATGTTTAATAATTTTGTTCATGTTGTTGTTTTTTTGTTGTTATATTCTCATTACCCCAATGCCCCTGTAAACATAGCAATATGTTGTTTTAGAAACTTTTATTGTTGTTGAAACTTTATTGTTCGTTTGTTGTTTCTTAAAAGTTTTAAATTGTTCCGTTGTTGTTTGAAAAAATATATGTAACCCCCCTGCAAATGGGGGTTCCCAAAAGACTTCCAGGAGCTTGCTTGAATGCTCCAAGCCTGAATGGTGTTTGGCGTTTAAGCCATTTATCAGTGAGTGTTTTTAGAACCTCTGGTACTGTCTCTTTAAGAGCTGTCTGCTTGCAGACATAATTAGTTTGTATGGGGGACTGTGTGCTTCTCTGTTTGAGTACCACTCGAGCTGCTGCCAATTCACTCCATTTTTGCAGTCACTAGGAGTGCAAAGGGAACCTATCTGAAAGATGTAACTGTTTGCCAGAAATCATTTACAGTAATAATGAGATTGCAGTTTGTCTGGCCTGCTTTCTTTGCAGTCAGGGCTGTGTCTGCCTGGTTCCCCATTCTGGTTTTGAACTGCTGAACTGGACCAATCAGTGTGGGGTAAGCTAGCTCTAAAATGGTGCCTTGGACGAATCAGAACTTGGACTCATAATCTGAGCCAGCCACAAGAGGATTGTATGGGCAGTGACTCTGGGAGATGTAGTTTAGACTTCGGCGCCTTTTTGGACCAACAGCAGCAGTCTATTGTGAGTGACAGCCAATCCAGTCAAGAACTGGGAGGAACTCAAAGGAAGTGCCCGTTTTGTCTGTTGGGAGTTTCAGTTGAGCTTTGGCAGTGAAGGGGAAAGGAACCCTGTGCTCTTCAGTGACAGTTTTAGTCAAAAACATGTGTAAGGTCCAGAGTTCCGGTCTGCAGCTTGTTAGGACTGAACCGTCCTGTGAAGAGAATCAAAGGATATCTGAAGAGTAGAAACCAGGCTCACTCTGTAGAAGACTGGAGGAATTGCTGAAATTGCACTCGGTCTGTCAGGAACTGAATCTGCTGTGTGTTCTCCGATTGTGCAGTAATTGCGATCGGGATACAGATGCAGCCTGCCTGGTATAGTGCTTTCTTTTACCATATAAATGTGTGAAGAGGTTTGTGTACCTCAAGTGAATCCTGCTGCCATTAAGGACTTTTGCCTGTGACTGTTTACCATATAAATGTGTGAGGAGTCTCTTGAGCTCAAGAGTAGCCCTGCTGACATTGAAGGACCCAATCTTATTTGGAGGTCGTGAGTACTAATTCAGGGTCGCCCTGTTGAATTGCCACATTAAATCCAAATGGAATTACTGTACTGCTGACTGTTTAATTCTCCTTTTCTCTGTGTGAAAGGGCCCCTACCAGCTGCCACGGTTTGGACTAGCCACTAGGCTTGGGTACCCAGGGACAGTAACTGATAGGGATAGGCCTGTGCACAGAGCCATAGGTAGATGAGTAGAGTGATAAGCTAATTAACCTGATTTCCCCTGTCCTTGTTATATCCCCTAAATAAATCAGAGCTGCTTGTTTCAGCAAAGTTATACTGCCTGAGGTATTTGTCTAATGTTAAAGTACTGTACTGTGATTGTTGCACAGTATCTTATTTCACAGGAGGTCCCAGTGCCGGAACCAGTCCTGGGGTAAGTGTATACTGTAAAGGTAATTCTGATGTATTGTGGGGCCACTAGTGGGAAGAAAGGGGTTGCAGTGTCCCAGAGGCTGTGACCAAGTTAGTTTAACTATTGTAAACCCTGACCTCTGGATGGAGGCACCTCATTGGATCCAGGCCCCTCAACCTGTTAGTGGCAAATCAGGCAGGGGTAGTAGCCCCTGGGATAGCGCCATCTAGGGTTACATCTTGAGGCTCACCGCTGGGATTGTGTGTCCTCTAGTGGCCATATTTACGAACCACTGTTAAGAAAAAAATGGGTACCCGACAGAAGTGGCTGTGCACCGCTGGTGGAGTGTGTACTGGGGAGGAGATCGACCCCCAAAATGCTATGGCTTATCCTGACATCCCCCTGTATCAAATACGGACACTGTGCAGGGAGTACTTTCCAAGGTGGAAGGTTTACAAAACCCTGTGGTGGTGGGTCGGCATGCTAATCTGCTCACCCACACTTTCCTGGCCCTAGTAGAGTTAAGGATCCCATAGATAGCTCCAAAGTGCCACAGACCATTACCCCAGAGGGAGCCCTCACTGCTTGAGAGTGATAACTAAGGACAGTAAAGACCCGGGGAATGAGCCCCACCACTATCTGAAACTTTGAGGAGAAATTTGCTAAATGGTTGCTGGGGAAGGGAAAACTGTGGAGGACTTGAAGAAACTATTTTGCCACCTGGGGTGTTCTCCCAACACCTTCTCCCGCCTCCAGTGCCCGTAATTGTGGCTGAACCAATGGAGACTCCACTTCTGCACCTGCCATTAGTCACGACTCTTACCAAGGTTGAGGATCTTCTGGCACCTCCCCACCCCCAAGGGAGGATGACTGGGAGACCTGGATAGACTATGTTGCCCCCAAGTGCTAGAATGGCAATGCTCGAAGCTCGAAAAGTGAAAGAGGGTTAGTGAGAGCCTCCGAGGTCCTGCCCTGGCTACCATTCATTCTAAACGGGCCAGTAACCCTGAAGTGACTGCACAGGCCTATCTTGAGGCCCTGGAGAATGTGTATGGGAGCCCAGATTCTGATGAGGACCTATGGTGGAGAGTAAGAGATGACAACAGTACCAAGGGAGTTGTTGTCTGTGTATGTATCTCGGCTGGAAAAATTGTTGCAAGAATGCCTCAGAAAGGTAGTTTGCCAGCGATTGAACTGGACCGAGCCAGGCTGGACAGGATCCTAAGTCTGCCCCTTCTCAGAACTGCTGTTGCTTCAGTTACGCCTGGCAGATTGACTGGAATCCCCACCCTCCTATGATGAGTTAATGAAAGAAATTCGAGGAGTTGAGAAAAGACGACCTCGGGAGGGACCTGCACCAATAGCTGCGGCTACGACCCGAGTGACTGAGGGTGACCCATCAAGTGAAGTTCAGGGGCAGAGGTTGGCAGTAAATGAGTGCTCTAGCAAGGTAAAAGATATGCCACAATGGGGCGAACTGTTGAGAGAGATCCGGGAATTCAAAACAGTCCCTTTATGAAGGCCACGCCTGCAAGTACGTGGGCCTGACCTATATCCGACTGCATCTGTATGGGGGTGGGGGGGTACCCACCCATGTATCTCCCTGGTGATAACAGCTCCAAACTCAATTCCTGACCATGGAAGTGGAGAAACTGACGAGATGTCTCCAAATGCTTATCACGCCGCAGACAGAGATGGCACCCAGGTTTCCAGTTAGTAATACCCCGCCCTGGCTCCTAGTGTGGCGCCGCCAGCTCAAACTCCAGAAAGTATGTTTTGCTATAATTGTGGGAAAGACGGCACATGAAAAGGGAATGCCAGTCCCCAAAAGACACTGACAAAGTTGCATATAGACTACAAGGAGAGCTTCAGAGAACAAATCAGTGGTTAAGAGGTGCATGACATGATCCCAGTGAGGGCACCAAAATGCTAATTCATGTCCTTTTGTGGCAAGGTCAGTTGCCCAGGCCCCCACTACCGCCTCTCCAGACTGGTCCAGAATAGTGGGTCCTCCATGGAGACCACTGTAAAGGGAATGGAGTGTCTCACAAGAGCTGTATTAGACAGTGGCTCCCAAGTGACAATTATGTTCCAAGATTGGTATCAGAAGCATTTGTCAGACGTATCTACAACCATTAGAAGGACTGCATGTATGGGGGTTAAGTGGAGAAGGCCTACCCCTATTCCGGTATATCTGAATTTGGTTGTCTTTCCCACCTCCGTGGCTGGAGTGGCTGAACAAGTAGAGACCCTAGCCTTAGTGTTCCCCCACTGGACTGTATGATGGTGTCCTTTGTTGATTGGAACAAATGCTCATATGTTCGGAAGGCTGGCACAGTTGTGTTATGAAAACAGGGTCAAAGACTAGTAGAGCTTTAAGAGTTCCGGCTTTAATTAAGAAGGCCTATGAGGCACAGAGAGATGCTGAAAAATAGAATCAGAGGAACCGTCGGAATTGTATGGAAGAAGGATCCTGAGTCTCTGATCCTGGTGCAAAATGCCCAGTGTACCTTACAGGAGAGGTCCGATCAGAAAGGATGTTAAGAATAAAATATTAATGTTGGATGCACCAGGCGATGGAAAATTGCCAGAGGGACTGCTGGTCAAGCCTAGTATTTTGCCGCAGAGCCCATGCTTATGCCAGAAGGGTAATGGTCCAAGTTCATAATGTGTCTGAAAAGAGACATTCGAGTAAATAGAGGTTGCATCCTGGCTAATGTGCATTGTGCAGACACTGCAGTGCTACCCAGCAGCAAGAGTTCAAGGAAGAATGACAGAGTAACGCCTGACTTGTTTGATTTTGGCGACTTCGCTGCCAGCTGAATGGAAAGTGAGGATCAGTGAGAAGCTTGCCCAGAGAGACTAGGTGTTTTTTTAAAGGAATGGGACGTGGGATGCATGCAAGGAGCTGAGCACAATATCCGCTGCATGACGAAAAGACCATTTCGTGAGAGGTCTCACGCCTGGCACCTGCTGACATAGATGATGTGAGACGGCATCTGCAAGAGATGTTAGCTGCTGGTGTAATACAAGAATCCAGAAGCCTCTTATGCTTCCTCATTGTGGTAGTGAGGAAAAGAATGGAACAGTAAGGATGTGTGGATTATCGCACCTTAAACCGCGGATTATCCATGGTCAGTACACAATGCCCCGCATTCAGGATGCTTTGGACTGCCTAAACGGGAGCAAGTGGTTCTCTGTGCTGGATCTCCACAGTGGGTACTACTAGATCCCGATGGCCCCAGAGGACCGTGAAAAGACAGCCTTTATCTGTCCGCTATTTCTATGAATTCATGAGGATGCCTCAAGGATTTCAGGTGCCCCAAGCCACTTTTCAACGATTGATGGAGCGTGCAGTGGGGACATGAACTTACTAGAGTGCCTGGTATACCTAGATGATGTTATTGTGTTTGGCAGATCACTGGAGGAACATGAGAGCAGATTATTTAAGGTATTGGACCGACTGGAGGACTTTGGCCTTAAACGGTCCATTGATAAGTGTCAATTTTTCAAACATCAGTAAAGTATGTGGGACACATAGTATCCACCGAGGAATAGAGACCGACCCAAGTAAAGTTGAGGCCTTGACCACCTGACCGCAGCCCAAAATCTAAAAGAGAACTGCAAAGATTCCTGGGATTCTGTGGTTATTATCGGTGTTTCATCAAGGACTATTCAAGAGTGATCCGCTCTTTACTTAACCTTACTCAAGGGTATCCCCAACCCACAAAAATACCAAAAGTCAGCGTCCTCATGACTGAAAGAGTGTATTTTCATCCGAGTGAAGTATTTGGGGCCGCTGGACCTTGATTGTGAGACTGCTTTTCATGAGATCATTTATCAACTTACCCATGCTCCAGTGCTGGCCTATGCCGATCCAAGGAACCTTATGTCCTGCACACTGATGCTAGCTTGCAAGGGTTGGGGCTGTGTTGTACCAAGAGCACGAGAAATGGCCTGAGACCAGTGGCCTTTTGCCAGTAGAAGTCTGACCCCATCCGAAAAGAACTATCCTGTACATAAGTTAGAGTTTCTAGCTTTGAAGGGCTATTGTTGACCAATTCCATGAGTACTTGTATGGGGCTAAAATACTAGTAAAAACTGACAATAATCCTTTAACCTATGTGCAGACCTCAGCTAAGTTGGATGCCACTGGCCATAGGTGGCTTTCTGCATTATCTACATACGACTATGCTCTCGAATACCGAGCAGGTCTGAACCACATAGATGCTGATGCTCTCTCCAGGAGGCCTGTTCACCAGAATGATTGGGTCCAATTGGCAGAACCTGACATTCGGCACTCTGCCGAAGTTTGACAGGGAGGAACAAATGTCCACGGACGCAGTGGACTGCATAGGATTGCTTGGGACCTCTGAGAATTGCATACCGCTGCTTATTGCCACTTTTCTGCAATAGACATTGGTGCACTGCTCAGCTGGACAATGACAGTATTCGGGCGGGCTCAACTCACGATCCCATGATCAAAGCAGCTTTAGAAGCCCTCTATGCAGGAAAAGATGTGTCCAAATTACGCCCACTGATTTGAGAACTGCACTGTTATACAAAGAAGGTCCTAAATTGAAACTGATCAATAAACTGTTATACAGAGAAACAGTAGACAGAGGGGGACAAGTAGACAAACAACAACTAGTGCTGCCCACTGCCTTTCGAGACTCAGTATTGAGGTCCTTGCACAACCACATGGGGCACCTTGGTATAGACAGAACACTTGACTTGGTGAGATCCAGATTCTATTGGCCTAAGATGGGGGCTGATGTGGAGCAACACATTCGAACTTGTAGTCGCTGCTTACAGAGGAAAGCTTTGCCCCAGAGGGCTGCCCCCCTTGTTAACATAACCACCAGTGCACCCATGGAGCTGGTCTGTATTGATTTTCTAAGTTTGGAGTCAGATCAAAGAAATATCAGTAATGCTGGTGGTCACTGACCATTGCACAGATATGCCCAAGCTTTCCCCACCAAAGACCAATAAGCATCCACTGTGGCCAAAGTACTTGTAGAAAACTTTTTGTTCACTATGGGGCTCCACAAAGAATCCATTCTGATCAAGGGAGAGACTTTGAGAGTCGCCTGATCAAAGAGATGCTTTCTCTGTGGGAGTGCGAAAGTCCAGAACCACTCCTTACCACCCCAGGGGACCCACAGCCTGAACGCTTCAACCGCACTTTGCTAGATATGCTAGGCACCTGCACCCAAAGGACAAGCCTAGATGGAGCCAACAAATTAGCACCCTGGTACATGCTTATAACTGCACCAAAAGTGATGCCACTGGGTTCTCCCCCTACCGCCTGATGTTTGGAAGAGAAGCTCGACTACCAGTAGATGTGTGTTTTGGGGTCTCTCCTGATGGGGTTCAAGCTGACAACTATTTACAGTATGTGCAAAAGTTAAAGGCCCAGCTAACTCATGCGTACCAACTGGCTCAGACCATGGCTGCCAAAAGAAATCTGGCCAACAAAGAAAGGTATGATAAAAAGGTGAAAGCACAGGAACTCCAGGAGGGATATCGGGTATTGCTAAGAAATCTGGGACTGCATGGCAAGCACAAGATTGCTGACAGATGGCACCATCTCCTCACATTGTAGTGGGCAAACTAGATGATCTTCCAGTGTACAAAGTAAGGCCTGAGAATAATTCAAAAGATGTAAAACAATGCATAGAAATCATTTACTGCCCATTGGACAAATCTTAATTGAGTCTGAGCCCCTAGAAGATGCCCTCTGGACCAGTGACTAGAGCTGCTGCTAAGAAAAGATCAAGAAAGTCTGCACCTACAGCAGCAAAGTTAAAGTGTTCCCTCCACAAGTCCCAGTTGAGCATGACTGTCAGTCCATATCGGAAGAAAGTGAGAGTGACTTTAATACTATCCTTCTTACGAACTGAGTCAATTGTTTCAGGGCAATCCCCTAGTCAATACTGGAGATGAAGCTGGGCCTTCTGACTGTCCAAGCCCCAGCTTCGTCCCTGAGCCAATGCTCCCAGAAAGTGAAGTGCAAAGCATCAGATCAGATGAAATGGAATCATTGTGCATGGTTGAACTGTTTGAGCATTCAGGGGAGGAAAATGATAGTTTGGGGCAGACTGGTGATACACCAGAACAAGAAGAGTATTTTGAGTGCCCTGACAGTCCACTGCCAGTGTCCGAAAGCTCTCCATGCGAGCCAAATGTTGTGACTCAGAAACTGCAACTCCTGGAGCTGAAAGTGCCCCAAGTTCTAGCCTCTCCCCCATGGAGACCCCTGACAAGTGAGGACAATGCTGAAAATGAGGCTCAGAGTGCAGAGACTGTAACAGTTCCCCCTAGAAAGACTGGTCGAGCTGTAAAGCCTGTGGTGCACCTCAGTTATGATTCCCTTGGGAGGCCTGTGGATTTGCCCTCAATGTTGTCCATAAAGGAGTGTATGTGTCCTCGA
Organism: Neoceratodus forsteri; assembly: GCA_016271365.2. Taxonomy (NCBI): domain Eukaryota; kingdom Metazoa; phylum Chordata; order Ceratodontiformes; family Ceratodontidae; genus Neoceratodus; species Neoceratodus forsteri. The sequence continues at coordinate 776,895,875 of CM057452.1, forward strand.
GCTCATTGCCCAAACTGAGCGCTGAGTGCTAACTCCAAGTTACTTGTGTTGTCTTCTCGTATGGTGCCCTTGCCCCTGGCCCATCTCATGTAACTGATAGGAAGGCCTCTCTTCAGGTTTCATGTACAAGAGGTAATAACTTGAGTTATGGTACAATGTGTGTGTAATACTGTGTAAAGAGTGACATACTGCAATGTTTCAGAAATGTGTTCTTGGTAAAATGATATATTGACTGATGATTACATGTGTGAGCCTAATGCAAATGTCTATGGTTGCAGTTGAAACTTATGGGGGTACTTGCTTGACGCGGACGTCAAGCTTTCCCAGGCCAGGAAGGGTGTAACCCCCCTGCAAATGGGGGTTCCCAAAAGACTTCCAGGAGCTTGCTTGAATGCTCCAAGCCTGAATGGTGTTTCATGCTTGCCATTTATCAGTGAGTGTTTTAGAACCTCTGGTACTGTCTTTAAGAGCTGTCTGCTTGCAGACATAATTAGTTTGTATGGGGACTGTGTGCTTCTCTGTTTGAGTACCACTCGAGCTGCTGCCAATTCACTCCATTTTGCAGTCACTAGAGTGCAAAGGAACCTATCTGAAAGATGTAACTGTTTGCCAGAAATCATTTACAGTAATAATGAGATTGCAGTTTGTCTGGCCTGCTTTTTGCAGTCAGGGCTGTGTCTGCCTGGTTCCCCATTCTGGTTTTGAACTGCTGAACTGGACCAATCAGTGTGGGGTAAGCTAGCTCTAAAATGGTGCCTGGACTGAATCAGAACTTGACTCATAATCTGAGCCAGCCACAAGAGGATTGTATGGGCAGTGACTCTGGGAGATGTAGTTTAGACTTGCGCCTTTTGGACCAACAGCAGCAGTCTATTGTGAGTGACAGCCAATCCAGTCAAGAACTGGGAGGAACCAAAGGAAGCGCCGGTTTTGTCTGTTGGGAGTTTCAGTTGAGCTTTGGCAGTGAAGGGGAAAGGAACCCTGTGTTCTTCAGTGCACAGTTTTAGTCAAAAACATGTGTAAGGTCCAGAGTTCCGTCTGCAGCTTGTTAGGACTGAATCCGTCCTGTGAAGAGAATCAAAGGATATCTGAAGAGTAGAAACCAGGCTCACTCTGTAGAAGACTGGAGGAATTGCTGAAAATTGCACTCGGTCTGTCAGGAACTGAATCTGCTGTGTGTTCTCCGGTATTGTGCAGTAATTGCGATCGGATACAGATGCAGCCTGCCTGGTATAGTGCTTTCTTTACCATATAAATGTGTGAAGAGGTTTGTGTACCTCAAGTGAATCCTGCTGCCATTAAGTGACTTTTGCCTGTGACTGTTTACCATATAAATGTGTGAGGAGTCTCTTGAGCTCAAGAGTAGCCCTGCTGACATTGAAGGACCCAATCTTATTTGGAGGTCGTGAGTACTAATTCAGGTCGCTCCCTGTTGAATTGCCACATTAAATCCAAATGGAATTACTGTACTGCTGACTGTTTAATTCTCCTTTTCTGTGTGAAAGGGCCCCTACCAGCTGCCACGGTTTGACTAGCCACTAGGGCTTGGGTACCCAGGGACAGTAACTGATAGGGATAGGCCTGTGCACAGAGCCATAGGTAGATGAGTAGAGTGATAAGCTAATTAACCTGATTTCCCTGTCCTTGTTATATCCCTAAATAAATCAGAGCTGCTTGTTTCAGCAAAGGTATACTGCCCAAGGTATTTGTCTATGTTAAAGTACTGTACTGTGATTGTTGCACAGTATCTTATTTCACAGAGGTCCCAGTGCCGAACCAGTCCTGGGGGTAAGTGTATACTGTAAAGGTAATTCTGATGTATTGTGTGGCCACTAGTGGGAAGAAAGGGTGCAGTGTCCCAGAGGGCTGTGACCAAGTTAGTTTAACTATTGTAAACCCTGACCTCTGGGTGGAGGCACCCGCCATTGGATCCAGGCCCCTCAACCTGTTAGTGGCAAATCAGGCAGGGGTAGTAGCCCCTGGGATAGCGCCATCTAGGGGTTACATATAGAAATATTTTTTTTTTCATACCCACGTAGTCATTGTCTTGTGATGGCATAGTTATTATTAATTATAAAAAGGTTCTGAGACATGCTGCAATCTGATTGGCTGTTAGGATTCTTGCAGCCTTACACTAATCCATGTTATACTGTGATGTACAGCCTGATCACCATGGCACACGGATTCTTCCTATCAGCATCCCATCCTCTAGTACTGCTGAATGTGAGGAATGATGCATTACTATGAACCAGCATTCTAAAACTGTTGGTGGAAGAAATATTTTATTAAAAATCTCCCTCTAATGGCTGGCGCAGTGGCACTGAGGGCTGAGGTGCTGGACGTCTTACCTCATGCTGTGCTGGGACCCTATTCGGAAATGAGCATGGGTCGCCAGGGGATGGCGTGGAGGAGAAGGATTGAGTGTCCAACGGACTGCTCTCCTTCTCTGGGGAGGGGGTCTCACTTTCTGATGCCTGACTGCCCTGTTACACAAGGTCCCTGCACCCTTGTTGGTACCCCCAGAGGTACACCGTAGACAGCTAGTGCTTAGGCATATGTTATACTGACATATAGGGCTAAGGGCATCTACCATAGATGAGTAGATGTCAGACTATGTATGCATATTATTGTTATACAATTTGCTTGCTAATACTTATATATTTTCTATGTATTTTCTGTGTACAGTATTTCTTACTTACAAGATGTTAGGACATCTGTGTCCTCGTAATGATTATGTTATATAAGTTGGCATTGACACCTTTTGGTGATTTGTACTACTACAATGATTTGTGTAAGAACTGTACTCTTTTGTTTCACAAAGTGATAACTACTACAAAATTGTATAATGTTATCTTGGACCGTGGAGCCACCTCTAATTTAGCCAATAGGTCTCATCTCTGTAACTAGAAATGTTTCTATCTTACAGTAACCATAGTAATTATCATAGGTATATAATGTGAGACACTGAGTCTTATACCTCAGAGACCCCAAGAGACACGAAGAAACCTGGAGGTATAGGGAATGCTTAACATTGGCTCCCAGTTCATATTGATAAGAACTGCTTAGAGCAACTGTGATTTATCCTTTTCGTAGTAATAAACAAGTTTACTACTTTTATGCAATGTGTCTGATTCCTTGCATTCTCAATATTGCCAAGAACCTGAGGGTGAGGTTTAGACCTCCTGACAGTCCCCTGGTGGAGGCTGGGGGTCAGGGTGTGGGATGACAGCTCTGAGGGGAGTCTGGGCAGAGGCCTGGGGGAAGAGCTTGTGGAAGCATGCTCCTCTGCCTCCGCCAACATCATTTGCGTGCCCAGAACTCCGGGATGGGGATGGGAAGCAAACAGTGGAAAAAAGTTGGCACCTCTTGGGTGGCTTGATGGCCGTCCACGAGTGTTCACTAGGGCGTGGGCACCCGAACTGGATCCATGAGGGTGGGGAGTTAGGGGGCACCCTGCTGCCCCACTGCAGGGGAGGGAAGCCACAGGGGTTTCAGGGCGCCTGTGGTCCTGGTCAATCGGAGGGCGGATGGATCCCTGGCAGGATGCGAATACTGTAATGGGAGGCAGAGAGGTGGCCAAGGAGGATAAAGGTAACACAAAAAAAAAATTCCCTCTAAATGAGTAAAACATTCAAAAAGCATACTTTTAACACTTTTCTTTTAGAATAATTTTAGAATAGCAATAAGCAGTCCCAGTAGTTATACTAACAGTCAGTTAATCACTCCCTAGGGGCAATATGGCACTCAGCTGCGCCTCGTGCCACATTACTCCCCAGGGGGTGATTAACAGACTGTTAAGCTAACCCTTGGTCATGCCTTATTTCTTAATTGACGTATTATATGTAAAATTTTAGAGAAGCAACTGGTTGCAGTATTTGCATAATTGCCATACCTGCACTTTACTTCACAGAAAATGGTACATCATAAGCACAGTATGTCCTCTGAACCTGACAAACCATGTCAGTAAATTGATCATGCTTGTTTTTTCTGTCATTGTGGTTACACAACCTAACACCCCTGATCTGGGGTAGAATGCACAGCAAAAGTCTCAATCAGTTCTTCTGATTCTCTACTTCTGTGTAACAAATGACATAATGAACAATATTATTTACCTGCTACCAGGCATTAATGATCCACTGTAGCAAACACACCTAATATTTCATTTCTGAAAATGAAAGCAATGTTTTATCAGGAATACAAAAAAAGCATGCATACAGTACAAGAATTACTTACCTGACCAGTTGAGTATGACGGACACGACAAGTACAAAAACATGAGGCAACAGTGTTGGTGGCATCAGGTAAGATTCTGGTAACAACAGCAGCAGCAGTGCATGACATACCTGTTAAGGTAACAAGATGGTAAATACTTACAGAAAGAAAAGCCGTTTCATTATTATTAGGCTTTATGCACATGTTCCTACATACAATAGTGCTAGCGTAAATTGAGCTTGCCTACCCAAATAACTATCCTACAACTTCGTGCTCTACCTTTCTGTGTCCACTGCCACGCCATGTCACCACCCAATTTATACAAATAACACATTCTTTAGGAATTATATTGCACACAGCAACTAAGAATAACACTACATAATAGAACAGATTACATGATTGTCATTGCCAAATTAATGCTTTAGAATAAAAAAACTGACAAAAAAAATAATTCTTAGCTCTGCAATTCGGATGGACACATGAATAGGGGTGGTCAGCAGAGTCACTGGAGCTATTATAGTTAGGTCAGATCAGCAGCAGCACTGTCTCAGGGCCTAGTAGTTCCTCATTATGGTGGTCCTTGCTTGAGTATTGAGAGTGGTGGCAGTGAGCATGAGCAGGCTTTGATGGGACAGCAGCGCACAGCAGGAGTGGTGGTCAGATCAGAAGCAGCAGCACTGTTTCAGGGCCTAGAAGTTCCATATTATGGTGTTCCTTGATTCAGTCTTCAGAGTGGTGGCAGAAAGCATGAGCATGCTTTGATGGGACAGCACAGCAGGAATGGTGATCAAATCAGCAGCAGCAGCACTGTCTCAGGGCCTAGTAGTTCCTCATTATGGTGTTCATTGCTTCGCTCCTGAGAGTGGTGGCAGTGAGCATGAGCAGGCTTTGATGGGACAGCTGTGCACAGCAGGAGTGGTGGCCAGATCAGCAGCACTCTCTCAGGGCCTAGTAGTTCCTCATTATAGTGTTTCTTGATTCGGTCTTGAGAGTGGTAGCAGTGAGCATGAGTAGGCTTTCATGGAACAGCAAGAATAGTGGTCTGATCAGCAGCAGCACTGCCTCTGGGCCTAGTAGTTTCTCATCACGGTGTTCATTGATTCAGTCTTGAGAATGGTGGCAGTGAGCATGAGCATGAGCAGGCTTTGACTGGATAGCATGGCAGAAGTGGTGGTCAGGTTAGCAGCAGAAGCAGCACTGTCTCAGGGCCTAGTAGTTCCTCATTGTGGTGTTTCTTGATTCAGTCTCGTGAGTGGCGGCAGTAAGCATGAGCAGGTTTTGATTGGACAGCACATCAGGAATGGCAGTCAGATGAGCAGCAGCAGCACTGTGTGAGGGTCTAGTATTTCCTCCTGATGGTGTTCCTTGATTCGTTCTTGAGAGTGGTGGCAGTGAGCACGAGCAGGCTTTGATGGGACATCTCAGCAGGAATGGTGGTCAGATCAGCAGCAGCAACACTGTCTCAAGGCCTAGTAGTTCCTCATTACGGTGTTCATTGCTTCACTCCTTGGAGTGGTGGCAGTGAGCATGAGCAGGCTTTGATGGGACAGCTGTGCACAGCAGGAGTGGTGGCCAGATCATCAGCAGTAGCACTGTCTCAGGGCCAAGTAGTTCCTCATTACTGTGTTCCTTACTTCAGTCTTGAGAGTGGTTGCAGCGAGCATGAGCAGGCTTTGATGTGACAGCACAGCAGGAATGGTGGTCAGACCAGCAGCAGCATCAGATCTGGCTTAGCATGTGATTGGCATACCTGAAAGATAAATCTTAAAGACAGTTGTAGAGGAACAACATTACAGCAAGTAACATTTCTTCAGCTTTTGAAACAACCATGTTTTTTTTTCATCATTAATAATAGCAGTCTTATCATCATCTATGACTAGTTTAGGCACCGTCTCCCCTCGACTAGACATATGAATAACAGCAGTTGTGTTACTCTAAAAGGCCACTTCACTTCCTGAACCTCCCCCTCCCCAAACTCTGCAGTGCATAAAGGTTTTTAGTACAATGCACAGTGAGCTATCTGGCAATTATCACAATGTACTTTGACAGAGAAGAAAATCAATGCAGCACAATCAGCAGAATATACTGTCCTTCACAAACAGTGAACACCGGTGCAGTGGAAATAGCATGGCATGGTGCCGACATACATCACGGGCTGAGATAATAACTGTGACACATGAGCGTAGGAATGAATGGCATACCTGAAAGATCATAAAGAGAGTTGTTGAGGAACACAAACAGTGAAAAAGGAGAAACACTGCAGATGGAAATAGTCAATCACAGTACAATACATGCAGCTATAGATAACCAAAATTCATAACAAAATATTAAATCATCACTAACCTGATATATTTTGCATGTGAATTCTATTGTCATGTAAAGCTTGACAATTGTCATCAATCAAGAGGCTTTGGGATTAATAGTTCATGTTTATGTTGTTTTGTTGTGGTCATCTCAGCATTAGTGGTCTTGGATGATGCCGATGTTTGGACAGTGCGCACATCAGCAAAGGCTCATCTGCAGTTGTGTAGGGACTACTAGTTTATGTTTATGTTGTTATGATGTTCAGAATGTCTTTTCTTCTAATAAATGTCCATCAGACCCGTCACGCACTGACATGACATCCTCTACAGACAGATAGAAGGCTGCCTGTGCTTGTTAAATAATGATTGTGCACTAATTAAGCAATAAGACATGGCAGGGGGTGTGTTATGGTGTGATAATGGCCCACCTCTGAGTGAATTGAAGCATGAGGTGCAGCCAAGGGCTTCCACCATCCGATAAGGGCTGTTAGCCCATCATAACACACTCCCTGGAGTGCATTATTCCTATTATGAAATGGGTCATTTTTAGTAAATTGTATGCATTTTTAAACATAATACTTTCAGCTGGGATGTGTTGGGATAATGGCCCAGCTGAAAGCATCTCTCGGCCAATCAAAATTCAGCATTCTTTGTACCCATTTCATTTTTTTTTTTTTTAATTCACTCTTTTTCTTGGCTGCTCGCAGTCGCTGGCACATCTTCCCAGTCATGGACCACTGGACCCCCAATTCCACACTAGCCACACCTCCTGATACCCCCCCGGCTTTCCCCTTGAGGTGGGGTTGTGGTACCTGAGCTCAGTGCTGCAATCTTGGGAACAGTTCAGGAGCCAGCCTGGAAGCTAATCAGGGCCAGGGGTGGGCATCATTCATGGTGGCTGCAAGTGAGGATTTTTTCTTGAGTCCCCAGGGGCCGGGACGTGCAATGTTATCCAGCATCCGCCCCGCTCATCAATGGCTTAAGACGCCGGTGCTTGTGAGTCCTCCCGGCCTTCGCCAATAGTCCCATGCATGCCGGGCATTCATCCCAGCCCTTCCCCGGAGAAGGAGAGCAGCATTCCTGAACCTAGGTAGCTGGTGTTGCAAGCAGAATTCCAACTGCTGCACCAGTGGTCTGGCTCTTTGTACCCATTTCATAATGAAACTTATGAAATGGTTGTAAAGAATGTTGAGTTCTGATTGGCTGAGAGCTGCTTTCAGCTGGACCATTATCCAAATACAACGGCTCAGCTGAAAGTAACATGTTTAAATAAATGCATAAAATTACCTAAAAAGGACACATCTCATAATTGCAATATGGCACTCCAGGGGGTGTGTTATGGTGGGCTAACTCCCATTATCAGATGGTGGAAGCATGAGGACTTACACCTGAGGTGGTCCATTATGTGATTGTAACACACCCAGTCATGCCTTATTGCTTCAACAGCACTGAACTGATCTACATCGAAAAGAGCTTTGTAAATTTGCAAGCAATAATGTGGCAGGATTTCACAAATTTATTTAACTGGGACAGACTGTGGAATTAATACGATTTATAGAATTTAGTATTTAAGCAGCACAAACATCCTTTTAGCTCACACTTGCATTATATCATTCCATCTATGGCACATCTGACATCCATTTAATAGGGGAGATAGTTCAGTGGTCAGTGCTTTATTTTCATGTTAGAAGACTTCATTTATCACTATTGAAATTATTCAAATAAATGTCATAATGATTGTAGCATTAATACTACTATGCAGTTTTATCATTATTGAAATCAATGTGTGATTGAATTGCAAAGGTGGGACACAGATGGGTGGTAGGGCAGCCATGAACCCAAGATATAGCGCAGTACTTAGTTTTAAGCCAAGTCACAATCAACGAGTCACCCCTACACCTTGAAGAATGGCACAAACACATAAATGTACTTAGTGAATTTGATTCAGCCATCTCCATTGAGTGACAACATCATATCCTGTACTTAACTTTTAGACAGTAACACATGCTTCATCAGAAGATTACAAACATTTGTGAGCAGGTAGCATTTATAATCTGTATCATGCAATAATCATTTAGTTCATGGTTATGTCATGTCAAATCACATAATGAAACTGCTTAGTTAATTTTATAAAAAACATCAAAATCAGAAGTATATTTGAATGATAATAAAGGTAACTGTTTAAAATTAAGAAGAGTGGGAGTAGTTTTATATACCATGTTAAAAAACTGATGCGAATTAAAGTGTGAAGCAATCTGCATGTAAACTATGTGCCAAAAATAAACAATACTTGTTTCATTATTTAATGTTATCATGACACAAACTCTTATGGCTTGTTTAAACATCAGGTTTCACAAATCTGGATTTATTGTCTCAGTACTGCAATCATTTTTGGGATAAGTGATTGCAGTAATGATGTACGATAACTTAACTGTAAATAAATGGGTCTCAATCTAGCTCTATTGTCTTCTTTCCTAATCTGGGAACAATAAAACCCATAGAAAATAAACAAGTACAGTTTGTGCAACCTAATGGTTAATCCACAAATAACAGTACAGTATGTACTGTAATAAAATGATTTAAAAAGAGAATTATGGATTCATGTTGGTACCAGTTTTACATATGGATCGTTACACACTTTAGTATGCATTTTTGGTAAAATAGTATATAAAGCTATTCCTTTATTTTAGGTTTCTTCCATAACGCACCATTAATGGAGTATATATATAATTTGCATGTACTTCTGCATGTGATCTTTAGGAAATGAACTATACACTGCAGTTAAGTCATGTCATTTAATTAACATGACATAGCAATCTGGACTGAAACTTATTACTGATTATTTAATAAGGAAGGACTAATAGTAATATATATATATATATATATATATATATATATATATATATATATACATATACATACATACATATACATATACACACATACACACACATACACAATACCTGTTCACAAATGTTTCTAATCCTCTGATGAAGCATGTTTTTCTTAACATGAGAAACATTAGGAAACTATTATGATATTCTCACCCGACATAGATGAATGAATAAATAAGTACTAAGGACATCAAAAGAATATCTTCCTAGTACTGCAAGAGCAGCTTGCATCTCCCTGTCTGTTAAATGAATAACCATGTCAAGATCCTCCTCATAAAGTTTGACTTAAATACTCACTGTAGTTTACATGTTCTGTCACTCAAGATTTAATTTATTTTTTGTCAAAATATGGACCGAAATAGAACCAACTTCAACATCCAAAAACCATGCCTCTGCGTCAGCCCATGCAGTCCTGTTTTGTGATGTCACATAATGAAGGCAGCGTAACTGACTGTGCCTCATTGACTTGTATGAAACATTTTTTCCCAACATATTTGTATACACCCTTTACAAATTGGATTTCATGAAATCAAAGAAATCGATTAGTTGACTAACACGGTCCACATTAGTCATTCAATCGATTTGATTTAATGAAATACAAACTGTAGATTGCATAAACATGCCAAAATGATAAATATCAGCCACATACATGTTAATGGGGCATGCTCAGGCAGCCTTCAATGTGTGGCGCACATTGCAAAACAAGGGTCTGGGGGTCTACATGGTGGTGGTGTGCTTTTCGGATGGGAAAGTCAGAATTGTTCTGGGCCCATATGCAGAGACAGAACATTACAAGTGAAGAACATGTACACTAAAGGTAACATTTAACTCAGAATTTATGAGTAAGATCATGAAAAGGTTAGCCAGTGACCAGATTGGGGTAGAGGCAGCTACTATGAATTTCAGTATTTGTATTATCAGTATGTACTCGGCTATGGAGTACATTTTTCAAATCATGTGTGACAAAAAAAAAAGAACTTATTTTGGACTTTACATTGGGTAACTAAAAATAATACAAATAAATGCTTTCAGCACTTTGCTGGCATAAAACAAACTGCAAAATTATGTAAGCTAAAATATATGGCCTGCTGATGTATCCTCACCATTCAAACACATAACCCTCTACCTGCTTAATATCAGGTTGGAAGGTGGAAGACTAGGTTTGCTGGCCAAGGCACCTAGCTTCACCTGAGATCTTTTCTTCTAGGTTGCTTGAAAGGACAGAGCACATAACCATACCAGAGCAAGGAAAAGGATTAAGGCTACTTTTGGCTAGGCAGATTTACTGTGTGTCATTTTTATTTTGTACTCACAGGGATTGTTACTGTTTGTTGCTAACATTTTTATTGATTTATTTTTCTCCGACTCAAATTGCTGTTGCTCGGTATACCTTCTAATGCATTATTACAGGGTGTGTCTACAGGTGTGTGCTTACAGATTACTCCTGGAATGTTCTGATTCAAATTGTGTTTTGCAAGGTATATCTTCTGATTCTGCTTTATTTTTCTCTGTAGCAAAGTGTTTCTTACAGGGTATATGTTCTGTGACATTATTACAGGTGGTGCTTTACAGGTTTTACAGTTTAATCTATCATTAAGATAAGCTGTCAGGGCTACTGCATTTGTTGCTGGCTGATTGTTTCTGCTCTTACCTCCTTGTTTATTTCATTGGTGTTTCTTCTTTTTTGGCAGGGAAAGGGCCCAGTCACCCACCCCCATCCCCAACCACCCCACTCTACACTCCTTTTATAGGGTAGCACAATCGTGACATTTCCTGTAGCAAAGAAGGAAGGGGTGGATCAGAGGGGTATGCACACAGTGACCTCATTTACAGGTGCACTAGTAATTTTATTTGTCATAACACGTTATACAAAAACAAGCAAACAAAACACAAAATCAAACTTTTGCTTTCATTTTCTTCCTTCTAATTACTCCGATTAGGTTATAAACCCAGCAACTTATCTGGGATGCCTATCATTAACTGTAGGTAATACAGAACACTTTTCAGAAGGACAGTTTTACAGGATTTAGGACACTGTCCTACATGCTGGGCCATTGGAGATCTAAGGGCTCAGCTCCAGGAAGTATGGTCAGAGACTGTGCAACTCAAATTGCATATTCAAAAAGAAATATATTATAAGAACTGTCCTCCATTTTCTCAACATCCAACAGAAGCACCTCGACCACAGAGGGTAGTTGGTCCAGGAGGTTGGCAGGTGGTTAGGAGCAGAAAAATCAGGTGCCCCATCACTCGATGCTCTCCAACATATCACCTCCACAAACCATATAAAAAACTACAAAGATATATCTGCCTCTATCTCCGAAATTAAACAAAGGGACAGAGAACACTGCAGCACAGGAGCTAGCACAACAACTCACCCAAAACAGGAACCAAAAAAAAAAAGGAAATCCAAAAAACTTCTGATCATAGGAGACTCCATGATTCGGGGAGACTGTATGTATCTTCAGCCTGGGGTAATGGTCAGATGTTTCCCAGGTACATCAGCATGGAGAGACAATGACTGCATTGCTAAAATTGTTCAGGAAGCAGGAGAAAACATTGATGTCCTGGTACACATAGGGACTAACGATCTCGCCAGTTGGTAAGTTGTGGAGATCAAGGAACACCTGACCAGGCTGGGTGACAAACTATCATCCATTTCATCCGGCATCTCCTTCTCTGAGATCCTGCCAGTCTGGGAGAGGGGGGAAGATGGACAGAAGGTCAGAGAAGGGGAGATAGGGGAGCTAAACATGTGGCTCAAGGGCTGGTGCCAGGAAAAAGGACACAAATTTGTAGGGAACTGGCAACAGTTTTAGGAGTGAAAGTTCATTAAATTTAATAGGCTGCATTTGACTAAGGAGACAGTCAGTACAATGGGGCAGAAGTTTGATGTCTTTGCAGAATATTTAAACTAGCAAATGGGGAGAGGGGTGCAGCACCCTATATGTTGAATGGGAAGAACACCCCTCCCCCCTAAGCTAGTGATCAAACAGGAGTTCAGCATGTTTGTAGTTTATTTGCATCACCAGGTAAGGAACAAGGTCTGCCTACCCATATGATGCACAGGGGAAATGCCAGACCTCGCCCAACAACTTACACACTGAAGTCTGGCCAATGGAAAATCATGTACACAAATGCTCACAGTCTGTGAAACAAGATCCCAGACCTGCAGGCAATAATGACAGAGACTAAACTAGACATAGTAGCCATTAGCGAGACATGGTTTACCAGTAACCACACTTGGGAGACTTCAGTACCTGGCTATGCATTGTTCAGAAGAGACCGAGGTGCAAAAGGAGGGGAGTGGCCATTTATGTCAATTAAAATATCAAAGCTACAGAAATTCAGAATACACATAAGGAGGCAGAAGAACTGTAGGTCACCCTGGAAACAGGAAATGTGACAGTCATACGAACTGGGGTTGTGTTCGGGCCTCCAGACCAGGGTGAGGAGACAGACACATTACTATTAGAAGATATACAAAACATGACAGCTAAAAGGGAGGTTGCGATAATGGGAGACTTCAACATGCCAGATACAAATTGGTCAATACCAGCAGGAACATCTACCAGAACTAGACATATGGTGGATTCCCTGCAGGGGGAGGGCCTCACACAACTGGTACAACAACCCACAAGAGAGAGAGATATCCTAGATCTAGTACTGACTAACAGGGAAAGGATCATAGATCTCCAGGTAGAAGGTCACCTGGGGGCCAGTGACCATCACATTGCATGGTTCAATATGGCCACTAGAACTAAATCATCCCATTCAAAGGCAAATATATGAGACTTCAGAGGAGCTGACTTTGATAAGATAGCCAACAGTGTTAAACTAGCCCTGGCAAAAATAAATGCAGGTGAAGGGGTACAGGCAAAGTGGGCAAGCACTAAAGATGCAATACTTGAAGCAACGTCCCTTTATGTTAGGGAAAAGGAAGTGCAAAAGAAGAAGGAGGAGACCACTTTGGTTCTCAAAAATAGTAGCAGAAAAGGTCAGAGCCAAAAGGCTGGCCTTCAGGAAATATAAAGGAATGCAACAGGATGAAAATAGGGAGGCATAACAAACTTCCCTAAGGGAGGAAGGGAAGGCAATAAGGCAGGCAAAGGCCCAAACCAAGGAAACACTAGTACAAACAGTAAAAGAAGGTGACAAGACTTTCTATAGATACATTAGTGAAAGAGAAATTTCAGAGGGGGTTTTGCTAAGATCAAAGGGGATGAGGGGGAATGTGAGGAGGAGGAGGACAATGTAAAAGCATCTATCCTAAATAGATATTTCTGCTCAGTATTTACTGAAGAGAAGGAGGGCAGGTCCCACAGCTCAGCACCATGGACACAGGGGGGAGAGAGGTGTGCACTAGTCCCTTCACAAAAGAAAGGGTCCTACAAGAGCTCGATAAGCTCAGGGTGGACAAGGCAATGGGACCTGATGGCATACATTCCAGGGTACTAAAGGAGCTAAGGGTGGAACTAGCACAGCCATTACCAGAACTGTTTAGTGAGTCTCTGAGCACAGCCCAGAAGACTGGAGAAGAGCTCATGTGACCCTACTCCACAAGAGTGGTAGCAGAAATGAGGCAGGGAACTACAGACCAGTCAGTCTTACCGCAGTAGTGGGCAAGATTATGGAGACACTCCTTAAGGAAAGGATAGTGCAACACCTGGAATCTATAGGGGCACAGGATCAAAGACAGCATGGGTTTACAAAAGGAAGGTCCTGTCAAACTAATCTCATAGATTTCTTTGACTGGGTAACCATAGTGGTGGACCAAGGGGGGGCAGTTGATGTCACCTACCTTGGCTCAACAAAGCTTTCGATACTGTTCCACATTGAAGATTGATTAATAAGCTGGGTAGGCTTGGGGTGACTCAGAAGTTGGTCAACTGGGTGGCAAACTGGTTGATGGGCAGAAAACAGAGAGTGGTGGTAAACAGTATACAGTCAGAAGAGATGCAAGTCACAAGTGAGGTACCTCAGTGATCAGTCCTGGGGCTAGTCCTCATCAATATCTTCATCAGTGACATTGCAGAAGGACTGAAGGGTAAGGTTTGTCTGTCTGCAGATGACACCAAGATCTGCAACAGAGTAGATGGCTCAGATGGGGTGAGCAGAATGAGAAGAGATCTGGATAAACTAGCAAAATAGGTTGGAAGAGTGGCAACTGGAGTTTAACGCAACAAAGTACAAGATCATGCACAAAGGGAAGAGAAACCCTGAAGCCACCTATAGGCTGTGAGGGCAGTTGCTGGCAGTCACAAGGGAAGAAAGAGACTTGGGCGTCATCATCACCGATGACCTGAAATCATCCTAGCAGACCACTAAAGCAGTAGGTAAGGCTAGAGGGATGTTGGGTGTATTATTAGGGGTATCACAAGTCAGAAGAGTGAGATAATAATCCCTCTTTACAAGACACTGGTTAGGCTCCATCTGGAGTACTGTGTGTAGTACTGGAGTCCACATCTTCACAAGGATATTAACCACATTGAAGCAGTCCAGAGAAGGGCAACCAAAATGGTGCATTGACTGTATCAGAAAACATATGAGGATAGATTAACGGAGCTCAATATGTATAACTTAGAGAAAAGGAGGGAGAGAGGTGATATGATCGAAACATTCAAACACCTTAAGGGCATTAACAAGGTGAAAGGGTCTAACATGTTTTAATATAAGAAAAATAGCAGGAAAAGAGGACACAGCATGAGATTAGAGGGAGGCCGATTAAGGGGTAATTTGAGGAAGTTTTTTTTTCACAGAAAGGGTGGTGGATGCATGGAACTGCTTACCTCAGGAAGTGGTGGATATGAATATAGTGCAGGGCTTCAAATAGGCATGGGAAAGGCATAAGGGAGCAATACAGATGAATATGAATAGATAGGCCATTGACAGAGCAAATGCCAATAGCACATTCACAAGGCAGAAAAAGAAATGGGGAGACTGTATGGGCCTTGCTGTCCTTATCTGCTGTCAACTTCTATGTTTCTATGTATTATCCATGCTTGATCATCACCACTAGGCATAACAGTGCAACCGCCAGACAAAGACCATTGAGGTGGAATAAAATGTTTCTTCGTTTTTTAGGTATGTCAGTTGCTCAACATTTAAATCAGACAGACATGTCTGATGGTCTGACACAATTGCCCCTGCTGCAGTAAAAAAACATTCCGATGTCACACTGGAACAAGGGCAACTTAACAATGCCAGTGCAACTGATGCCACTGCAGGCCACACTGTAAACATGTGTTGCCAGTATACTAACAAAAGGTCATCCTCAACAGATACCTGCTCAGGATCATCAAGATAGGCAGTGACCATGTTTGCCACTGGCATCTGCAGTTTGCTGCTGTATTCCTGTTTCTGAGGCTGAGAAACACCCACCTGCTGTAATATTGACCACAATGGATTGCAGCTGGGTTTCTGTATTGAAGAAACTGATAACTTTAATGACACAGAGAGTTGGGAACCGGCATGCACATGCTGCTGAGTCCTTCCCTCGTTAGTTTTATTGACATGAGAGTCAAGCCTTTTGTTGAGCACTTTGTCATGAAGAGCAAGCGAACAATGATTAACCTCTACACTACCCCCTGGCAGAAGTGATGTGATACCATGCTTGTACCAGGGATCCAGTAAAGTGGCCATCAGGTATGCATCACTCTACAACATGTAACAGATACGATTATCACTTTCTAAGATGTCCATCATTTGGTTACACAGGTTCACACCAACCTCATCTGCTGCACATTCAAATTTGTCATTCAAATTGACCACTGCCTTTTAAGTTTCTGCACTAATGGAATTATCTGACTCAAACATGCCGATTCAACAATAACAGCCTGAGTTGCATGCTCAAAAGGGCGCAAAACCTGTATGACACTATCTATAACCATCCATTGAGACTGACTGAGTGTCATTGCCTGTTGAGTCAGGGGGTCACGAAGCTGCATGATATAGTCATTGACAGGTTTACACTGCACGAACAGGTGTTCCAGCATATAAAGAGTTGAGTTCCATCTTGTGGGAACATCCTGCTTGAGATGATGCAGTGGCACACCGTACGAGAGCTGTAACACATTAAGCTCAGACCGAGAATTTGAGGAACGACTGAAATGTCCACAAATATGATGACTAATGGTCACCATACTGTCCACTGCCTCATGTTTTAAGAACTCACTTACAATCAAATTCAAAACATGGGCAAATCAAGGAAAGCACTCAAAACCACCATCGCTTATGGCTTTCAGTACATTGGCTCCATTGTTGCTTGAAATGAAACTCACTTTGAGTCCATGTGGTTTCAGCCAATGAGAAATTGTTTCATTTAGACGACCAGAATTCTTTCAGCTGTGTGTGAGCCATGCATACCTTGCATGCTTAGTGTTGCATGCTGGTACACACCACCACTGCCTCCATATCTATTTTGCAAATGACAATCACTTGCAGGATAAAGTGAAATATCGTACGCACCAGGGATATGTGCCAAATGTGCTGTAACACACATAAAACTAACTGTGGATCATGGACCACTGGTCCACATATCAGTGGTGAGATGCACAGTGCTGACCACAGAGTGTGACAATGCATGGGAAACTGTACAACATAATGTGTTGTACAGCTCAGAACACTTTTCATTGAAAAGTAATCTTTGCTGGACAATTCATATTTGGGTACCACCTTACTCTTGAGCTGCCAAAAACCAGATTTTTCAACAAAAGAGTTTGGAAGAAGAACCATTGAAAGCCCTTGAGAAACTGATTCATTCAAGTGCCTTGCAACTGGATGATTATTATGGTACTTTGTATTCTTGAACAATGCATCCTTAATATTAGGTTGCCTCATAGTGACCACTGACTTGGAAATTCTCAGCTACATATGAGTGACTTTGGAACTGAAAGAAGCTTGTAAACTTTGTGGCATGATACTATACTGTGTCAAGGGAAGTCTGAACATACAGAGGAGGATGAGTACAGGATGATTATTTATCTAGAACTACAGAGTCCGAACGCTTTGGGGTGGAGGTTAGTTGTGGTGGTACACCATTACTCTCTCTGTGAACGGGGTCCAATAAGTAGTTCTGTAAAGGAACAGAGTTACTGTTTTCTACCTGGGAGGCCTGACCTTTATGTTGCTGCCAGCGAATGGTGTGTTTGATTTGGAGATATGAGTGCATCTCACTTGTGCCTAAGTGTGACCCTGCCTTGCCATGACTCACTTTACTTCAGCATATTTGGCAAATAACTATACTGTCATCATTATCTTGCAATGGAAAAAAAATCCCACATTGGAGATTTGCCCACTCTACACTGCTTTTTAGAAGGGGGAACACTCTTGGCCTTACTGCTGACTGATCTGTCACTGTGACTCATTTACGTCCAGCACATGCGCGTACTTCTGCTGCATGATATTATTAGTAGTGACACAAATAGGTGTAGGAGTTTGCATGTTATTAACAGTCACTGATGTTTCATTCTGTGCTTGTGATAACACTTTTACATTTACATTCTGAGGAAAGGTATATGAAATGTTAACAGGGACATGGGGAGGTTGGTAATTGAAATCTATTACAGGGTCATCTTGACCATCTTGAAAATCACACACATTATCAATATCACTGACACCACTGATGTCTTCTACAATATCCACCATTTCCTCATTAACCACCATCAAAACACCATTATCAATAGAACCTGCAGCTTTACTGCTACTAAATCAATAATTTTACTGACAACCTTGACCATGGTACTATTAGCCTCAATATCACATTCAAAACTGCTACACTGTGAAATTTATGAATTGCTCACAGATGAAAGCAAATCAGGATTTTCAGGCTGAGAATCCGCCTGTGAATCAAGCATTAATGCAGCAACATCAACTGCAGTTTTCAGTTTCCCAACCCCGACACTGAATTTGGATGCTGCATTTTCAGTAAAATGAATAATTTTGTTGCTCACACTACTTGTACTATTACCTGCATCATGTAAAAAGTAATCAATACCAATTCCACCCTTACTAACTGCACTACCAGAAGAACACAGACCTATCAGAGACACTTTTGTGCCACTGCCTAACTTGCTACTAATACCTGCACCCACTCTACTGCCAACCACAGGACCTACAGTACTGCTGCTACTACCTGCACCCACTCTACTGCCAACCACAGAACCTACAGTACTATTTCTACTGGAAGGACCTGCAGTAGCATCAAATTCAATATTCATAACATGAGACATTACAGCAGGTGCTTCGGGAGGAGAGTTACAACTCAAAAGAGCCATGAACTACTACGTCCAAGTCCACCACGCACACTAACCCTAGTACCTGACTTTCTTCCAACCAATTTTTTTCACTCTTTCCAATCATTTTTTCACTCATATGTTAACTGGCACACATAAACAATCAAAGAATATCTATACCAACAGTGTATATAATTACAAAATCAGTAGATCACTCAGATACAATACTGTTAAGGAACAATGAGAACAGGCTGTCACAGTATTGCTTTTAGCTTCAAGTCAAAAAATATTAAACTGCTGTTTAAACTAAAAATAATTTAAACTGTACACATACACACACACTATATCCTGTTACCTAAATAACTATTGAAACAGTTAATCAAGTTTCGTATATCAGATTGCTGAAGGAGGATCCAACTACAAAATGATCTACAGCTATTTCAATCAGATTGAAATGCAAAGTTTTTTTTCTCTAGTTGAATGCACAAAATGCAGAGACAAGGCAGCAGAACTTTCCACTTCACCAAATGCTAAAGAACTGCACAGAAAGCAAGGAGCAGCAGTCACTTGACTCAGAGGGGGAGGGCGGTTGTTAAGGTAGCATGGACCTTTGACACAAAAAAAAAAACACCTCATGGAACCTAAATCATCAAATCAAGTAATTGCAAATTTTTTTAAGGGTGTTCCATGAAATATTTTTATGATCTGCGGATTTTCTGCATAAACTGCGGAATATTTCTGATGAAAATGTTTTAAAATAAGAATGTTTGGAAACAACAATATTGAATAGGCAGTCTTATTTAACACCACAAAAATTATTACATTTAACTGACAGCCACAGTAAAAAGGAGGACTTTTATAATTCATTTCCTGCTTAAATTAATGGAATCACATGACCAAAAAGCATGTGGAATATTATTCCACTGTTTCATGATAAAACTGTGGATTATATAAATAACTGTGAGTTCTGCAATTCATACAAATTTTCCACGGTTTTCATAATAGTTCCACAGTTTGGAGGAGGAATTCCATGGAAATTGCAAAATCTGCCGGTGGCGCAAATTAGACAGAAATTCTCAGAAAATGAGCAATTTCATGGAAATTCCATGGAAGCAAAATCTGCACATTTCACCCAGGCCTAGTCTCATCCTCATGAAATATTGAATGGAGGTCCTTAATAATGTTACGCCGAAATTCAAAATCTGAATTATATGTGACTACTAAGGGTATTCTGTTGGTAGCTGTCCTTTTCTTAAACTGAAGTAGTTGTTGCCTTGGTACTTGTATTGCATGTTCTATTGTGTCATTTTCCCTGGAAGAGTGTCTCTGCACAATGAAGGTGTTTTTCAACATAGTCAGATGTGTGTCTCTGTCTTCCTCATTTGAACAGATATGGTGATACCGAAGTGCTTGATTGTACATGACAGATTTTTTGTGTTGCTTGGGTGATTACTATTCCTGCGTATGTATCTCTGTCTGTCTGTTGGTTTCCTATAAATACATGTATGTAAGGTTCCATCCATAATGGTGACTGTGGTATCCAGAAAATTAACACTGGTGGCAGAATACTCCAGGGTAGTCTTTATGGTAATGTGGAGGTTATTTAGTTCCTGATGAAAATCTTTTAAGCGCATCTGACCCCTCTGTTCAAATGATAAACAAATCATCAATGTAACAGAAATAAGCAAGTGGTTTGTGAGATCAGTGCCTTAAAAAGTCCTGCTCAAAATTTGCCATAAAAAGGCTTGCATACTGTGGAGCCTTCCTGCTGCCCATTGTTGTTCCCATAGTTTGAACATAGTGTTTACCATTGAAGCTGATGTTGTTATGGGTCAAAATGAATTCAATTTTTCTCCACCACTTCACGATTGATGTTTTGGTCCAGTCCTTTCTCCTGTATGTATTTAAAAAGGGACTCTTGACAAAAGTACTACCTTGCAGAATTAGTATAAACATACCCCAATAAATCACATACCAAAAATTAGGTTTCTGTGTTACATCATTTTAAATTTATGAGCTATTTTGTAACCCTGATTTCATTATCTGTTCAAAAAAGCCAGTTTCAGTGAAGAGCTGATGATGTCATCTCCAGAACTCACAATCTAGTCTTCCTGGTCAGCAAGCTTACAGGACCGGTTTCTTCTATGTTTAAAAATCATGTGCAATGGTTTTTACAACTGAAAGAGGCGGCAACATTCAAGAAACATTACTATAAAAACTATGTGTGTTTCAGGTTTTGGAACATAGTCGTTAAATGCATATTATACAATGGCAAGAAAAAATCCTGGACTCTGATTGGTCAGTCTTGTGTTGGAGCCGTGATGTTATCCCAGTACAACATCACGGGTCTAGTCTCAGCTTTACTGTGAACCTCTTGATTTTTTGGACCTAGAGCTCTTTTTTAGCATCTCCTCTTAAGAAACAAAAACATTTTTCCACACTAATAAAAATATTCTTTAAAATTATTTTTTTTATTTTATATTTAACAATGAGCCATTGTATAATAGCAATAATGCCCTAAAGGGTGTGTGTCATTTGGGATAATGTCACTCCTTAGTTTGTTGGATGCACAGACTGAGGCCTCGTACCCAACCACCTGAGGCATGATGTTATCCCAGCACGACACACACCCTGTTGGGCATTATTGCTTAATTCTTAATGCCTTTTTGTTGTGATCCATTTCTCCAAGGTTGCTGAATGCTGAGCCAGCATTCCTTCAGGCTGCTGATACCATTTGGGGTGCAACTCTACTGTGTCTGTTAGGAAGTTATATTGCCACTAGTATTGCATGATGTTGGTAACTTCACTGCTGTTTGTCAGTATCTGCTTTATAATAAGTTTTAACGAGCACCTTTCCCAGTCTTTTTGACTTTAATGCATAAATTACCCCATCTTGTATTGATTCTGGAATTGTATTTCACTACTGCCCTCTGCAGTTAGGTTTTGCACTCTGCAGAATGAATGACATGCAATTCCAGAATCAGTGCAAGAAGGGGTACAATCTGCATGAAAGTCAAAAGGACTGGGACAGATGCTCTAAATCTCAATCTCTTTCTACCTCTAAACAAATTATTACTCTGTTTTATGTCTTTTCTAACAGCTGAAACTCAGCCTGCTGTTCTTCTAAGATTCATGTCCTGTGTTTCACAAAATGGGGTAATTTTTGCATGAAAGTCAAAAGAACTGGGAAAGATGCTGGCAGCAACTCTTATCTTCTCTCAGTCCCCATGCTTTGTTACCGAGGTGGAAGAAAGTCAGTTTTACAAAAAAGTAAATAAATAAATAAATACTGACAAGGCATTTGTATTCTGGCATAATGCATTGCTAACAGGGTATATTGGAGAAGGGGAGAATGGTATGTTCATTGAGTACTGGTAGTTTTTCCTTGCAAAATTACTGTGACTGCACTGTACTACACAGGGTGAGTCACTTCTCTAGCCTACAGTGATGCCATCGGGAGCCAGCAGATGAACAGTAAAGCAAGTGCAGCAGGCCTAAAGCAGGGCTCAAAAACAAATCCAAATTATGGAAGGCAGAGTAAACCTTGGCCAAAAATAACAAATGCACACACTTTTTCAGGTCTAGTACTGTATATAATGACTACAAGATGTACCTTTTTGGACCACCATGAAAGGTGCTCTGTAACAGAGGCCTAATATGTATTAATTCCTGCTCATGGTGGGAGTGTTAGCCCTGGTAAAATTATCATGTTAATGTGGAATACAACATAGATGAGTCTGACTGTAGGTTAAGTAACAGCATCTCAGGGAGAAAACACTAGGGGTCAGATATTCAAAACTAGGCACCTGACACAAATCAATTGCACCACATTTGCCCAGGCTTGGTCTCCTCTATCACCTGGGCAATAACCTCTCCAGCGAGGTGCGACGAGCCATCACCAATTGCAACCTCTTACCTTCCATCCTGCATGGTGCCTCCCTGCTACAGTTTCTCCGAGAGATGGAACACAACAAACTCTCCTTGCTCTATAACAGAGTGGCTCGCTTTGCAATTAACTCCTCCCCTAGGAGGCACCACTGTAAGGCCCTCATGGACCTAAACTGGCCCTCCCTATGGCACAAACTGGCATACTCTGCTGCCTGCCTGGCCTTTAAATTCTCCTCCTTCAGCCCCCCTCCACACCTTCATGGGCTGCTCACTCCAAAAGTCCAGTGTTGAATCCTGCAATACTCTGCAAGTTGCCCCCTCAATATCCCCAGGGTGTGCACCAGCCAAGGCAAATGCTCCTTCCAATACACTGCCTCCTACTTATGGAATACCCTCCCAGCAAGTCTGGTTGACAAGACTACTCTCCCTGTGTTTAAGCCAGGCCTCAAAGTGTATCTCCTGGAACTCAGCTTCTGCAGTTGCAATCGCTAGCCCCCAGATTGGACCTTCTCCCTTGCTACCACCAGCCTAACCAAGCCTACTCCCCTCAAGAATCTTTTATGAAACAATGTTGCATGTACTGTGTACCTGTCTTGATACCTGAGAACCATTGAGAAACCTTAAGACTTTGTGCCAAACTTCTTAATTCCTATCATGTATCTGCTGTAACTACTGTATATTGATACCTATGTATGTATTCTCTGTAAACTAACTCTGGGTCGCCCCTGAAAAAGGGACCGTTGGTCTCAGTGGGTTTACCCGGTCACCAAAATCGAAATAAATAAATAAATAAACATTTTCACCAGAGTGGTATATTCAAAATGCCAAATAACACCGGCACAACATGATAATGCCAATGCTATGAGATAATGTATATGTGGCACAAAGTAAGAGGAGGGGACATACATACAGGCACAACTGTATATTCAAAATTATAAAATGGGCAGGCTAAACTAGCCAATCAGAGACATAGCTCGCCATACATGAAATCTGTTCCATGCATGGCTAAAAATTAAAGGTCAGAGAAGTAGAACTGCATTTCCAAAAGAAATTAGGAGCATTAGAACGTAGGCATTTAAAATGCTGCCATCTTCTATTCCCTCGCGAACACTCCTAAGCTCTAACAGGCACAACCATGGGAAGATGAGAAAACTTCCCGAGAATGAAGCTCCCGGTTCACACATTTACAAATTGCCCCAGCCCCAAATAGTGTTCACTTGCTTTATTTTATTGAAATTATGATTTCCCAACGATATAACAAGTGTAAGTCCAACTATGCAGCATACATGCAGTACATTCAGTTTAGCTGTCACAGCAAACAACGTTGCTCTGGATGAAATCTTTTCTTACATAATCCTCACTTCTGTTTAAAATAAAATAATTTTCAGTCACCTTGCCATGTCTTCTGGTGTTGTACCTTTCTCAGGAGCTGACAGGGGTATGGAATCGCATAACGCAAACCAACAGAAGTATAGCTGGTGCCAATTAAATTAAAACCCATTCTTCTGAAACCAAACTGGAAGAATGCCTGTAATGTTGTAGTCTGCAGAAGTGAAAAGAGACTGAAAATACTTCAGCACTCATTTGTAGCACAGTCTGTGCACACTATGTAGCAACCTGGAGTCAAATACAAATGACCTCATGAATATTAACACAATGTCCACAGAAGGACTATTTTATAATAGATTAGTAGCATTAAACTTTTTTCTACATAAAAACAGGATTTTTATAATTGTAAAAATGTAAATTAATAAAGCAGACCATTTTCTAAGCGCAATAAGACACTCCAGGTGTGTGTGCATGGAACATATTTTAGCACATGCCTGGGACTAAAGACACCTGGCCAAGGCCTTGTGCCTTATTACACCCCTGGCCATGTGGTAAATTATGTTTCATGCAGACCCTGTCATGTCTTATTGCTTACGTATAGCGCCGTGCAACATGTAGTGCATTGCAAATTATTGCACATGAAAAGTTGGTCTTAATGCCAGGCAACCCCAGGATGGGGGGTGTGGACACAGCAGCAGCAAGGAACAACACTGTATGAATTCAATGAGTAGGCAGTGTGGGCGGACGGCCACCCGGGGCCACTCCATATGCACAGGCACACAAACTATGGAATGCAATGTCACAGTAGTGCTGTGATGTGAACACTCATGTAAATGTTACAAAAGAGCTAGAACACCACTTGCAGCAACAACCTAACTGTACAGTATTGTAATGTGTACCTAATGTGATATTTGCATATTGTGTGTTGTTGTGCATTGTATGACTTTAAGCCTGAGTGGGGAAGGAGTGATGACAAGCTATTGCTCACATAGGATCAGTGGCCACATACAATGCATAGGGCCTACGGGCAGACTGGATGGGCCTAGCGGTCCTTATTTGCTGACAATTTCTAAGTTTCTATGTTTCTGTTGTACACTGTTGCATCTCAGCTACACAGTTAGTGTTTCTGGGTCATTTCTAACACTGGGCCTTGGTCCAGTGTGCTTACCTGTTGAACAAGGTGATAAAAAACAATGAATAGAACACGTACATGGTAGAGACATGCTGCACACAGATGGCGCTGCCCATGTTGCCATCATCTGGCACCAGTCCTAACCCTGTCAGGCATTAGTGGGTGCCTCAACACCCAATGAACACTAAGGTAGTATGTCCATGCATCACACACTTCCAGTTCCCCCATTGGGGTACCCCAACACTGTCCAGCAGACACATGCTGCACTGGGGGAATGGAAGGTGTTGAGGGGAGGGTATACAGGTAGTCAGGCTGCACCACATAGTGGATACTGCCACACAGCTGGAGCCATTCACACAGTGCACATGTTCCGCTGACTGGACTGCTCCTGACAGCAATATGCCAGTATGATGGTATGTGTGCCCCCGCCCTGGGCAAATACCCTACACCTGTCCAGGATCCCCACACACACAAGGAAACACAAAGACAGCCATGTGTATGGTAGTGTGGGGATCCCATGCCACTGGTGCTGCACATGAGGGTCACAAGATAGTATGACTGTGTTGTCCTCTGTCAGACCACTCCTTCCAGCTGTGCTTTTCATTATGTGGATGACACCAGTCACTACAGCCTGACACACTGTAGACATTGCTGTGTACCTCACAGTATTGTCTACTATGGTACTATACCATCTGATAAACACTGTGGCAGGAATAACAGTTTGCCTCTGGCATGCAGCATGACCACCTGTTCCTGTAGTGCCACTCCCTGGGACACATTAATCTTTGCATCTGTGTCCAAATCAAGACTGCAGCTAATGTTCTGTGAGCTGTGAGCACACAATGAATGTGGCAACCAACCTGCAATTCCAGTCAGACCTACAGGTGGAGCTGTGTGCATCATGTTATAGTGCCGGGGAATACACACATGCAAAGCAGGCTATAATGAAATGCTAATGTGGCTGTTTGCCCATGGATTGCCCGAGTAGGCTCATTTGCATTGCAGTTTTGAATACAGCAAACTTTAGCACCGAGCAAATGGGACTGTGCTAGGCAAACATGTCAGTGATGCGCAAATGTATTGACGCCATGCAATGCTATAATGTTCCATTACATGGTTCTGCAGTATTTGGCCTGCACTGTTTGCTGTTGTTGTGCTGCACTGCTTTTCTAGTGCACATGTAGAACTTGCCCACATTGTTCAGCCTTACTTCACTCCACCTCTGTGTGCACTGGGCCACTGTTGCAGTTTGCACTGCTTTCAGTTGCTATATTCAGTGCTGTCTTATTTGCTGGGCTATTGTTGCACTGCACTCTCAGCCTTGTTTGCACACCTTCATTTGCATGCTGTATTCGACTCATTTAGACCAAGGGCTATTCTTTTGAATATGGTGTGCAAATAGTTCCTGGCAAATTGTGCCTGCCATGCAGTGCTAATTTTGTCCCTGGGGGATAAGTTTTGAAAATGTGGCCCTAGGTTGACTGGGTTGGCTACTTCATAGAAACTCATAGTAAGGTTTCAAAACACCATTAGCTGTCCCACCCCCATTTACAGGGAGGTAGAATAATTGTTTTAAAGTGCCATCCTGAGAAATCACCTCAATTGAATAACAGGTGCGAATGATTACAACCTTCCACCATATAAGAAAATTATTCAGTCTGCAAACCTCACCAGTGAAAACAGGACATTTTGCTCACATGCCTTTCCAGTATAAAAATAAATTAAAACTAAACCTTACTGCAGTGTGCTATGATTCAGCATTAGCAACCCTGGAGCAAAGGACCACAACATAAAGGCATGAAAATAAAGATACACATTTGTCAACTATTTGACAGAACTTGAAACATGCAGTTTTTATGGCAATGTTTTTGAATGTTGCTGCCTGTGAAATCTATTGCACATGAACTCCAATATTTGAAGAAAGAGATTCTATAGGCTTGCTGACAGGAAAGATTAGACTCTTGAGTTCTGGAGATGACATCATCACCAGCGCTTCACTGAAACTGGCTTTTTTGAACAGGCAGTGAATTTAAGGTTATAAAATGACTTTGTAACTTTTAAACAAAGTGGCCCAGATATTCAAACTGCTCCCAAAATGTGCGCAACAGCAGGAGCAAGCACAATTCAATTGAGCATATGCGCAACAGACGCGATATTCAAACATGGAGCAGAACAAATTGCGCAAGCAGCCAACATCTGAATATCGCACAAACTGCGCCATAGCGCAACCAGGAAGGGGAAGCTGAGCAGAAAGGTTGCGCCATAGCGCAACAAGGGCAGCCCAGCTGAGCAGTCCAGAGGTGCCATAGCGCAAGCAGAGCCCCCCCCCAGCAGAGCAATGGAACTGCACAACCAGGGAGGCAGGCTGGGGCCCACCGCCAGCCATGCCACACATGGGCACAGGAACACACTGCAGAACCAACAAGACACCTGCACACCCCAAGCACAGCATCACTGGGGTGGGACGGATGATCTACTGGCCCATGGGGACAAGCCAACAAAACACAGCAGTGCCATGGACGCCCCAACACACCACTGGCAGGCTGAGACTGCCACACACAGGGTTGACAACCACAGTGCACTCAGCCCCCGTATGCACAGCACACCTGCACCGTGACCCCAAGACACCACCCATGTGCAGTGACTGGCACTACAGGAAACACCATGCATCCCCCCCGGCACAAGTCAACCTCGGGTAGCAGAGAAGCATACAAGCCAGACCCACCCTGTGCACCCAGCAGTGGGTGGCAGCAGATGGCAAGACCAACAGAAAGTCACTGCCACACTGGAGACACCTCCCCATGCACACACATGCACACACACACACACACACACACACACACACACACACACACATACCCAGGACCACACCACCCCAGATGGCATGCACACCACTGCAACTGAGCAACCATAGCCAGCTGCAAATCAGAGACCAACACAGTATTCATATCAAAATATATATATATATTAGAAAATGTAAACTACAAAATGAACAACAACAAAACTATGTACAAGAGGGGTAGGGGTACAAGGTAGGGTGGGCAAGGGTAGGATGAACAACTTGGAGAGGGAAGGCAGGGTGGGAGGATGGGTGAAGTGGGAAGGGGAATCCGGCCTAAGGTCTAGCAGGCCAGTCCTCCACTGCCTGGTGCCATCATGTCTGGCTGTGCCTCCTCCGTAGGCCATGGCGCTGGATATCCTGGAGGATGGTCCTGTTTTCCATGGAGACCCGGGTCAGCTGTTGCAGTGCCCGCTCTATTCTTCAGAGCACAATGAGGCCTAGGAAAACGGGAACACAGTCAATGGCTGTGACTGACCACAACCCTGAACACCACCCAACCTGCAAGCAATATAGCCCAATGTCCCGCACCTGTGACGGTATGCACCCACCCACAGTGAACATGCACATGGCCAGCCCAACCAGGCGGCACCAGCTATGTGCACCACTGCACACACACACACTGCCCATGTCCATCAAAGCACAAACAAGGCTGTCAAGTGACGTGGCAATGTGGTGTGATGCCAGTTCCACAGCCATGTGCCCAGTGCATGCATGGACCACCAGTGACGCACACACAGATGTGCAGTGACACTGAACAGTGATGAATGTTGCCTGTGTCGTGCATGGTTGTGTTGTGCATGACTGGTGGTCATGCCCACCCCCTCCAGCATGCAATAGCATCCATGATGTAATGATACTCACACTCCGCAAGCAGCTGTGGCTGCTGCTGCTGCTGCGGCCCACCCCTCGCAGCACCACCGACCACCACCGGGGCCCTGCCACAGCCCTCCTCATCCCGTGCCTGCATCCTCTCGGCCCGGCCTGTGGGAGACAAATGTTGAGAAAACCATCAGTGTGACTTCAAAGCAGACTGCCCCCTGCCCCATTGAGTGTGCCTGCCCACACAGCCAGACCCATGCATTTCACACCTGCACACACTGACACAGCCAACCATGTCAGAGCCAGCACCCATGCACAGCCACCAAAACACACGGACACCCCTACGGAGAATACAGGTGCATAGATGGTACACCCACCTGGCCTAGGCACAACCCCCCTCCTGGCACGTGACCGTAGCCTCCCATGCAAATCTGGCTCCCTCCTGCGGAGGTCACTGTACCTGTGCCGGCACTGCTCGGCAGACTGGTGCCGCCCAGTGACCCCCACCAGGTCATTTGCCACTTGCAGCCAGACCTGGGTTCGAGCCATGGTGAGGGGCTCCTCACCATACAGTGCCCCATGAGTGGGACTCTACCAGGGCCACCAGGTGGCCACCTCCACCGGGATCCATTGACGCCCTCCTGCATGCCATTCTTCCAACTTTACAGCAGGCAATATGGCGCCCTACAGCCGGCAACCCCACGTGGAAATGCTGTACAATAGACCACCATAGGTTCCAATCGCGCTGTTCGTACAGCGCCGTCGGTCCACATAGCGCTGTCACCAGACAGCGCAATAGGGCCGTACACATGGCAGCCGAACAGTGCCAGGGGGCAAAGTTCGGACACCAGGTCAGGGGTCTATGACGCAAGGCCACACACAGCGCCATCTGATGTCTACGCATCCTGTGCGACCGAGCACCTGCGTGACAGTGCCACAGTGGACTATTGCGCAGTAGTGCCACAGCGCCATATAGTGCCCAGTGCTGTAGCGCCACTGGCACAATGGTGGCCATGGCCTGAATTGCCGATCGCGCACAGCACATCATCAGCATGGCAGACGTCTGCGTAAGCTACCTGGGCATGCATAATGCAGTGTACCGCACAGTCACAGATCTGCGCTTATTGGCTCAGCCGGCTCAACCCGTATGCAGCAGCGCCAATGCGTCGCGATATTCAGCCGACCCTACAAATCATCAAGATCAGCCATTCAAAGGCGCGAGTGGCACGGTGCATCTCATTACAGTTGCTCCACTCCTAATTTGCATGCATTGCGCTATAAAAGTGCGACAGTGGGCTGTGCTGGCCAGATTCGGGTACTGCAGGTGAGAGGTGAGTTGCATGCTGTGGGATGTTCTGGACAATGGGCATGGGATAACACTGTAGACTGCACAGTGACAGGTGTCCACTTCCACCCATACAGATCGCCATGACCGAGCAGAGCCAAGGTGAGGGTGAGGATGGTGGGTGAAGGAGGAGGAGGCCCAACTTCACCACGGCAGAGACTGATGCCCTCTTCCAGGCCTACCTGGAGGAGGAGGCACTACTGAGTGGATGGCGGGGCACCCCTCAGGCCCATGTGGCTGCATGGGAGGGGGTAGCCCGGGCAGTGAACCTGCACGGAAGCCACCAGAGCTCCGTGAAGGAATGCAAAAAGAAGATTGGGACAGACCGCAGGAGGGTGAAGGAGAAGGTGGCAGCCCTCAGGGCAGCATGTGCTGGCACTGGCGGGGGCCAGCCAGCGGTGGTGGAGCTGACCCCCGGCTGAGGACTGACTGGCTGCATCAATGCAGTGCAGTGCTATTGAGGGCATACCAGGAGGTGGATTCCAGACAGGTGGAAGCCCATCACTGCACGGTATGACATGGTGGTGGTGTTAGGGGGGGAAGGTTGTTCACATGCACTCACATGTCCTCTCTTTCTGTTACCGATCCTGTTCATCTTCAGGGGACAGTGGTGGTAGGTCCAGGCAGTGAGGATGACCTGCTGGACATGGAGGAGGGTCCATCCACCTCTGTCACCAGCCAGCATGCACTGCACCAGCATGCACGCTGGGCTGCCAACTCTGGTGTCGGTGAATTGGGTGTGGGGGGTGCACAGCCTGTGTCTCAGCAGTCTGGCATTCAAGCATGCCAGCACACTGTGACTGTGGCTGTAGCACGTACCTGCACCATTGATGATGCAAGGACTGCAATGGGCAGTGACATGTGTGTCCCATGACGGACACACAGCAGGCCAGCACATGCCCCTGGGCCTTGCTGGTTCCAACTTGTGTGCCAGCATGTCGGCACAGTCCCAGGCTGTGCCTGTCAGCACCGGTGAAGCAGCACCGGTGGCTGTGCAGGTGTCTGGCACTGTTGCGGCCACAGCTGTGGATGGAGTGGTCCCTGGGGCACAGCAGTTGGAGGGGCAGCAGCAGCAGTCACCCACCAGGTCTGGGGGTGCAGTGTCCAGTGGTGGCACATGCCCACCGCCCTTTGATACACCCATTCCTGGTCCTGGCGAACAGCGCCCACCCTCAAGGGGTGCTGTGCATTAGGACCTTCCACACCCTGGGGGACAGGATGCCGTTGTGGCAGAGTACCCTTTGGACGAGAACACCCGCCTGCTGTGGGAATCAGTACAGCAGCAAAGGCGGGTTGCAACGTCTGTGGAGGCACTGTGTGCAGCTGTGGAGTGGCACAGCAGGGAGTGTGCTCTGGACGGTGCAGAGATGGTCCATATGCAGATGGATGTGACTGCCACCATTGACAGGCAGATCCAGGCATTGGTCGCTGTCGTAGCTGCATTGGGCACACACGCAGGTGCTCCTGTACCACGCACCCCACACAGTACGCTCTCCACTCCCCATTCCCGGTGTCGTGCGACACCAGGCCTGCGACGCCGGGTTCTGCTGTGGGCATCCCAAGCACCCCGGTGCAGGTATGTTTGGCATCCTACAGACCCCAGTGCAGACAAGGTCGTGATCATGCAGTGGGACCCCTGGTGGTCCATCGGTGCCACCCCATGTGGCCCCTGCTCAGCCGGGCCGACCAAGCATCTGGCGGTGGCCGTGGAATGGTGCAACATGACTGTCCTGTCTCCCAGTGCGGGCCCTGTCTGCTGCTGCCCTGTGTGCACTGTGCGTCATGGTGGGCAGTGCACTGGTGGGTGTCCTGCCCATCACGCCGACATACAGACCACCTGCACACCATCCTGACTGCTGTCCACAGGTGCATGTGCATGATGATGCCTGCATTGTACTGTACACCAAGGTGCAAGGGTGCCCAGCATCTGACACACGTGCTTGGACAGTACAGGTGGTGGGTGTGGTCTGTGGATCTGTGTGTTTGCCATGTCTGTTCCTGCTCTGCTGTGCACCTGCCCATGTACGCTTGTGCCTGGTGTGTTTGTGTGTGTGTGTGTGTGTCCATATGACTGTTCGCCCCTCCCTGATGGTGTGTTTGTGTGCCTGGTCCCTTCCACCCTCCTTGCCGTCATGCACCCCTGGTGTGTTACTCTGTGTGCCTGTGGGTTGCGCCAGGACAGTGTTGTTTGCACATGGCCCCTTGACTTACCTGCGTTGTGCATAATGCTCCTCCGTGATGGTGTCCCGGTGCAGCTGGGCCTGCCGGATCATTCGGGGGTCCCGCCGTCCAAGGAGGGGCTGCTCATCACTATCAACACTATCGCTGCTGGCGTCCCCATCGCTGTCCCCCTCTTCAACCTGTATGGCTATCCCACAGTCATTGGCCATGTTGTGCAGGATACAACAGGCCAGGAATATCCCACAAGCCTTTGAGGGGCTTTACTGTAGGGCACCGTCGGAGGTGTCTAGGCATCAGAAGCGTGCCTTGAGCATCCCAAACAGCCACTCAATGATGTTGCATGTGACGGCATGTGCCTCATTATAGCATTGCTGCGATGGGGTCATGGGGTGCTGGTACGGTGTGAGCAGCCAGGGACGGAGTGGGTATCCGCTGTCACCTGTGTGGAGATAGTGGAGATCAGTCTCATGTTCAGGTCTATATTGCCCATATCCCTGTGTGCCACTACCATGGCACCTGTGGCATTCCCACCCTTGCCCTGAGTTTGCATTTCCTACATGCGTACTCACCCACTAGATGGCCTGTGGGGATGTCCCCACTCTCGAATCGATGGCACAGTGCGGAATGATGCCATATAAAGGCATCATGTGCTCCACCAGGGTGTGTGGCACAGACATTGAATATACGCCCAGTGGCATCACACACCACCTGGCAGTTGACACTTGGGAAGCCCTTCCGATTCATATAGGTGGCCCCATCAGGGCCAGGTGGTGTGTGAATGGCCACGTGGGTGCAGTCTATGGCCCCTAGCACGCCAGGCATACGTGCTACCCTGTGGAATGCCTGCATGTTTGCTGTACACTCTGCCGCGGTGCTGGGGAAATGGATGTGCTCCGCAGCATGTGGCAGCAGTGCGCTGATGAATTGGGTGAGGTTGCATGACGTGGCCGACTGTGTGATGCCTGTGGTGTCCCCTGTTGGCCTCTGGAAGGTGCCCATGGCGAGCAGGCACATGCAGGCTGTCACCTTGGTCTCCACTGACAGAGCATGACTCCGTCGCGAGGGTGCCTGCATCACATCACTGCACAGCTCACAGAGCCGCCTCAGTATTGCCCTGTTCAGGTGGTACCGGCCCACGATCTCTACATCTGTTTACAACTCAAAGCTGATGCGGGCACGGTACTGCCTGTTGGGGGCGTACCTCCGATGGGCCCTCCACGGCCACGTCCCCTGCACCTTGCATTCTCACCCCCTCATTACAGCTTCCATGTGGAAGCTGCACTGTCCATCTCCCTTTCTTGTGCCCCCGGCTGATGTTGCTCTGTTACCCCAGCTGTCCTGACTGCTACTTCCACTGCACGGGCACCCCCGCTGGCCTCTGCAGCCTATGGCCCATACTGCTTCCTTGCCTGCCCTGGCCTGTCACTGTCTGTCTTTTCTCTATCTCTCTTCCCCACTTGGCATCCCTGTGGTGTTCTTGTGCAGCTTCCTTGAGCCTTTTTATTTTGGCTCATTTCCGCTGGGGCGCAACTTCCGGCTGGTCCGCTGTTGCGCATTGCGCAAGTCTTTGGATATCGCATTGCACTCTTTATGCATGGATCCACCCCCTTCAGTTGCGCATGCCGTCATTTGCATTGCGCTGTTGCTGAGCATGTTTTCGGTGGCACAACTGCCTCCTGCTGAATATCGCAGAATGGCGCACTTTTGGACTTGTGCAGGTGCAACCCTATTGCGCATGGCGCAACCCTTTTGAATATCCCACCCAGTAACTTTAAGAGCTCATTTTTGGCATGAGGCTGACTGGGGCTATGCTGATCCAAATTCTGAAATTTACTGATGTGAGAAATTTTGACTGTAGTCCCTCTTTAAGGAAGGCTGAAATGCCATCCCTGTGTGGAATATTAGTGTAGATGAATGTTACATCCATCGTCACTAAAAGATATCAGGTGGTAACACAGAAACATAGAATTTGACTGCACATAAGGGCTGCTTTGTCCACCAAGTCTGCCCATTTCCCTACCTAATGGATAAGCGGCAGATCCTAGTTAATCAACAGCCTACTTCCTCCTACCCCCCACTAGAATTGCTTTATGTCTGTCCTATGAATTCTTGAATTCCCCCATTGTTTTTGAAGCCACTACCTCCTCAAGAAGGCTGTTCCATGTATCCACAATCCTCTCCATGAAAAAATACTTCATCAGATTACCTCCCCTATACCTTCAAATTGTGCCACCTTGTTCTTGTACATCTCTTTTTCTGAAAGATGTTACCATTTTGAACTTTTTCGATTCCCTTGAGGTACTTGAAAGTTTCTATCATGTCCCCCTTAGCCCTCCTCTCCTTGAGGATATACATATTAAACTCCTTTAATTTCTCTTCGTATGTCTTCTGGTGCAGACCCTGCACCATTTTAGTTGCACTCCTCTGGACTCTATGTCCTTGTGGAGATGGGGTCTCCAGAACTGCATGCAATACTCCAGATGGGGTCTCACCATCTGTCTGTACAGAGGGATAACAACTTCTTGTTTTCTACTGATGATGCCTCTCCCTATGCATCCTAGTATTATGCCAGCCCTCCTTATTGCCTTCTCACATTGCTAGCCCACTTTAAGG
Source organism: Neoceratodus forsteri (assembly GCA_016271365.2). Taxonomy (NCBI): domain Eukaryota; kingdom Metazoa; phylum Chordata; order Ceratodontiformes; family Ceratodontidae; genus Neoceratodus; species Neoceratodus forsteri. The sequence continues at coordinate 776,930,665 of CM057452.1, forward strand.
TTATCTGATATGACTACCCCAGATCCCTTTCCATTTTTGTTGTTGTTAGTATCTCACCTCCCACTGTGTACTCTTCGCTTGAGTTTTTGTTTCCCAGATGCATTACTTTGCACTTCTCTGTATTGAATCTAAGCTGCCATACATTTGACAATTCCTCCAACCTTGCCAAGTCCCTTTGCATCCTTTCCATCTCACCTTCTTTATCAACCCTGTTGCAGATCTTTGTGTCGTCTGTAAAGAGACATACTTTTCCTTCCAGTCCCTCAGCAATGTCACTTATAAAGACATTAAAGAGGACCTGTCCCAGTACTGAACCCTGTGGTACCTTGCTAGTAATCCTCCATTCTTCAGAGTGAACTCTGTTTACTATTACCCTCTGTGTCCTGTTGTCCAGCCAATCCTTTACCCAGGCTACCATTTTGGGACCCACTCCAAGGCTAGTTAACTTGTATATTATTGTAATCTTTTCATACTAAGGTTCATACTAAGGTGAAAGAAAAGAGCTAGTAGGCCGAGGCCCGTAATGCTCTTATACTAAGCTAAAGGATAATATGATAAATTATACCCAGAAATGATTAACTTATCAAGACGGTATTTAAAAATATTCTTAGTTTCACTCATAACCACAGCAGATGGTAGTTTGTTCCAGGATCTAATAGTTCGAAGAGTAAAGAAACATTTCCGGTTATTGTGCTTAAATGATTTACCAACCAAATGAAGTGGATGACCTCTACTGTTATGTATAAAGGACCTGAGTTCAAGACCTAACTCAGTCATAGCATAAGGATCCTGAACATCATATAGGAATAAGAGATCGCCTCTCAGGCGTCTGGTAGTAAGTGACATAAGCTTTAAAGTTTATAGCCTGTGTTTGTAGGATGCAGATTCAAGACCAGATTTTTTTTTGGTAAACTTTCTTTGTACTTTTTCAAGGGAACTAGCATTATATTTTTTTTAAACAAGCACCATAACTGCGAGACATACTCAAGATGAGATCTGACATATGACCTGAACAAAGGCATTAGCACCTCATGATCTCTATATCTGATGTTATGGAGGATTGACCAGACAACCTTATTAGATGTACAGATAACAGAATGCAAGTGTTTAGAGTATTTGAGATCACTGGAGATGGTAATTCCCAGGTCCCTCTCATCAGTGGTGGCACAAAGCGTGGAGCCATCTAATGAGTTTGAAAAGTTAAGGTTGTTAGATCCCAAATGCATCACTTTGCACTTGGTAGAGTTCTGTTTCAAACCCCATATTTTAATCCAGCTGGAGATAGTATCAAGATCATGCTGAATAATAGATATCTGATCAGAACTGGAACATGGTCCCCCAATTTTCACATCATCTGTGTATTTTGTTGTAGTACAAAAACAAATGTGTGTTAAATCAGAAATAAAAGCTTGGAAAAGTGTGGGACTGTGTCAAATGCCTTGCTAAAGTCTAGGTAGGCCATGTCCACAGACACTCCCTGGTTTACTACTTTGATCACCCAGTCAAAGAAATCTATTAGATTTGTCTGACATGATCTTCCTGCTGTGAATCCATGCTGTCGTGGGTCCTGTGCCCCACTGGCCTCTAGGAATTCAACAATTCTTTCTATCAGAAGTGATTCCAACATTTTCCCTACCACTGAGGTCAAACTAACAGGTCTGTAGTTTTCTGCCTCTGTCTTGCTCCCACTTTTGTGAAGGGAAATCACATCCACCCTCCTCCAGTCCTCAGGTACCACACCATCCTCCCATGATTTATTAAAAAGGGTAGTCAGTGGTGTCACTAGTTCTACCCTTAGTTCTTTTAGAATTCTTGGGTGAATCCCATCAGGCCCCATTGGTTTGTCCACCTTCAGCTTTAAAAGTTGATTCAGAACCCTTCCTTCTGTGAATGGACTGGCATTGACCTCCCTATCCAGAGTGCTTCTATTTTTTGATTTAGGTACCTCCCCCACCTCTTCTTTTCTGAATACTGAGCAGAAGTATTCATTCAGTATCCCTGCTTTTCCACTGTCCCCCTCTGCCCAGCCTTGCTTCCCTTTTTTAAGCCTCACTATCCCTCCTTTGGTCTTTCTTTGCTCCCAAATGTACCTATAAATGGTTTTAGCTCGCTTCTTAACTGAGTTGGCCATCTTTTCCTCAGTTTGGGCCTTTGCTATTCTGACTGCCTTCCCCGCTTCCTTCTGCTTTAACCGGTACAGTTCTCTGTCCTGCTCCATCTGTGTTTCCTTATTTATTTAGTTTTTGTTAACTGGGTAGGTGCACTAGCCAACAGGTGACTATTTTCAGGCATGACCTGGGAGACACAATTACAGTACAAAATAGGTCAGTTTAGTTAACATAATACAGGCAAAGGTACAATGGTACAAGAACAGACATACGATTTTCAAAGGCAGGCATACGGTTTCAATAAGCAGAGGGTACTGGCAGGAGATCACATTTAGAGGAGAGAAGGAAAGGGAAGGTAAGGGGGATTTTAGGACAACAAGGGAAGGTGTGAAACTGATGAGAGGTGGAGGCAATGATCGAGAAGGATGGAAGATAGTAGCTAACGGTCTTGCAGTGCTGGGCAGGGATACATAGCCGGGCTCGCGGAAACAAGGGACGGCAGAGTGGGGGGGATGAACGGCAAGTAGGGGGGAAGAGTGTTACAGAAAAGCAAGCAGATGAAACCAGAGGGTAAGGGGCAAGGTGGAGCTGAGGGACACAGTTTCAAAGTGCAGCATTTAGTGGGAAGGGCCAAAGGGATCCAATAGCAACAGAGCCGGATCAGGAGAGGCAGCTAGGCTGAAAGCATGTATGGCAAGGAGCAGCATAATTACGGCTTTAGCGGGAAAAGGCACTACGAAGACCCGGGGGCTGTGGAACTAAAACCCGGCTAGGCTCAGGGACTCATGCGGCGAAATAAGGCTAGTTACGGCTTTTGCGGGAAAAGGCGCTAAAAGGACTCGGGTCTATAGAGATAGAACTCGGCTGGGCACAGAGATGCATATGGCAAAGTACGGCTAGATAACATCAGGTAAGGGGGAAGAGTGTAGCAGAAAAGCAAGAGGATGAAACCAGAGGGTAAGGGGCAAGGAGGAGCTGAGGGAACACAATTTCAAGGTGCAGCATTTAGTGGGAAGGTACAAAGGGATCCAATAGCAACGGAGCTGGATATACTTCCTGAATGCTACCCTTTTCTCCTTAACCTTCCCCAACACATCTTTTGAGAACCATAGTGTTTTTTTCCGTAATTTTGCTTTGTTGATTTGCTTCACACAAAGGCTTGTTGTCTCTGTGATGGCTATTTTGATTTTTCCCCATTGTTCCTCCACCCCTCCTTCTTGCCCATTTGCAAGTTCTTTTCTGAGGCATTCTCCCATTTTCCCATAGTCAGCCCTCCTAAAGTCCAATACTCTTGCTTTTGTATGGCTTGGCTCTATGGCTGTGTTTATTATGAGCCACACTATTTGGTGATCATTTGTTCCCAGTTGGCTTCCCACTTCTAAATCAGAGATCCTTTCTTCTTCCACATTTGACAGTACCAGGTCTAAGTTTGCTCCCTCCCGAGTGGGTTCCACCACTAGTTGTCTGAAGCATGCCCTCTGTAGGGCATTGAGAATAACCCTGCTCTTGGATATAGCTGCAGCAATGGTGCTCCAGTTAATATCTGTCATATTTAGGTCCCCCATCAACAATATCTCCCCTTTTTCTAACAATCCAAGCATGCCTTCTATCATTCCCTTGTCCATTGCCTCCCCCTGAGATGGGGGTCTGTATACAACCCCTGTGTGAATTGTGGTGCTATATCCTGTCTCCAGGGTGACACACAGTGCCTCCTCCTCTACTCACTGTTTATCCTTTAATTCCATTGCTTTGATCCCCTTCCCTTGCATCGAGAGCTCCTCCTCCTCCTCTTTTACCCTCTCTGTCCCTCCTGTAGCTTGTGTACCCTGGTATGTTAACATCCCAGTCATGGTTTTCAGTGTACCATGTTTCTGTGATTGCCACAATATCCAGGTATCCCTCTTCCATCAAGGCCACTAGTCCAGGGAGCTTGTTACACAGACTATAAGCATTGGTACTCATCACCCTCCATTTTTTGATGGCCTTACCCTTTTTAGCCCCATCCCTTGCCTTACTACCTTTTTCTGCATTTACCCCTGAGCTGCTTCTTGTTGACTTAACTAGGTGTTTACCTCTCTAACTACTGTGTTTTGTGGGGGGAGGCTGGGTTTTCTCTGCTTCTTTCAGTGCCTTCCCTTTGGCTAGTTTAAATGCTTGTCAATGAAGCATTTAAACCTATCACCTAGGATCCTGATTCCCCTCCCAGACAGATACAGACCTTCATGCCCATGTAGGCCTGCATCCTTCCAGGTGGATCCCTAGTCCCCAATGAAACCAAAACCCTGAGTTCTACACAAGTTTTTCAACCATTCATTGAATCCCATAGTGTGGAGTACCCTAGCATCACACTTGCCATAGAGAGACAGCACTTCTGAGAAGGCTACCGTACATGCTGCTTGTCTAAGGCCCCTCTCCAACTCTTTAATCTCCTCTTGTACTGCTCTGACCCAATTTCCAGCCAGGTCATTTGTCCCTATGTGGACAATGACATCCAGCTCCCTCCCTCATGCCACTGCTCCCTTGATCCTGAGGATTTTCTCCATGTCCCTCCAAGCCATGGTGCCAGGTAGGCACCTTACCTCCCTCTCCCCTTCCTCCCCAGTTCTACCCCCTAACAACTGAGTCCCCCACAGGAGTTGTTTCCTTCTCCTATGGGGTCCCATGCCAGCCTCCCATGGGTCTCCTTTGTAGAGGTTCCCAGCATCCTCCTTGGTCTCCACTGCAGGTGCCTCAATAGAGGAGCCACTCTCTGCCAGAACAGCGTATGAATTGTGGAAAGGTACAGCTGGAGGAATGCACCTCTGTTACACCACTCTTTCCCTCCCTCAACCCACCTTGGTCCAACCATTCCTCTTTCTTGGCAACCTCTGGGGTAGTGGCAGTGGCCATGGTGGTCCCTGGGCAGGAGAGAAGGTTTCATGAATCCTAGCCAAGTCAGCCTGGAGAAAAGCAACCTCCTCCCTCAGACCAGAGAGGTGCCTACAAATAGGGGAGCATCACAGCTCCAGAATGTCTCCAGAAAGACTGCTGCTCCACAGCCATTGCACTGCACCATTCCCATCATGTCTTATTTTGTGACCCCTCTCCTGTTGCTTTGTATGCTTACTATCTCCTCCCTGTTTTTTTTTTCCTCCTTCTGCCTATGTGCCCTTACAGCTCTCACCCTTCCTGTTCTGGGACAGGAACTTCCTGTATTCTTCTATAGTCTCCTTCTTCCTTGCTCAGAGTCAGACCTCCAGCAGTTAGGGGGAGAGGGAGAACTACTCTTTTCCTTCAAGGATAATGAAACCTATGTGTTTCAGTGATCCTTCCCTTCCTACTGCCAAACAGAAAATTTCTGTTAGTCAAATCCAGTGCCTATAAAAGTAGTACTGGCTTTGGGTGGGAGGGCAATTAGTAAAAAAAAGTTGTAGTTTTATAGTCAGCTGCTTCTTACTCTAAAAGCAAGAGTTCTGTCTGCTAAAGCTAGCACTAGAGAACTGTAATTGGAGACAACTGCTTTTGTACTCCTAAGCTGCACCCCAATTAACTTCCCCCTCCTGACTAAACAAACTCCCTTTCCCTAACACAGAAAAACACACTGACTTTCTTTTTTTTACCCTAAATGAGAACCCTCACTTTTAATAAAATATCTGTTTTCTTAATCCCAACAGGAACTGACTCCTGCTGAGACAGAAGTATTCTATTAGTAAACAAAAAGTTCTAGTTTTGTAGTCAGCTGCTCCTTGCTCTAAAAGCAAGATTTCTGTCTGCCAAAACTAGGACTAGGCAAGTCCTTATAACCAAAAAGCATATGCAGAAAGTGTGTAGTGTCCTGGATATAACTATCTCTTTCCATAACCAGTAGTTTCAAAATGGTTTCTACAAACCCTGAGATACCCTCAGTCAGGGTACAATTACCAAAGACTATGGGTCTTTCTGGATTGACAGGTTTATGTATTCTAGGCAGCATGTAGAATGCCCCTTGCTTGGGTTCAGCAGGGATCAAAAGTACACAACAGAGATGAGATTTTAAGATCAAACTTATTTTACTTCTCAATATGGTAGAAGATGACTTGAACACAGATTTGGGTTTATGGCACATTATAGGACTTAACATCCACAGATCTTTTCTTCATAGGATAGACAAAGTATAGGTCTTCAGCATGTCCTTGTGTGTGTGTGGGCGGGGGGGTTATGTGAGTGTGGGGGTTGCTGTTACATTGAAGTGGGCTTCTATTCAAATACATGGAGTTACAGTGTGTTATGAATCTTAGTTCACACAGATAATTAATATGAATTTCTTCATACTCTTTATCTTCCCTGGGGGTGGGATTAATTCCATTGGGTCTTATTCAGATTCCCTAGCCTGTTACTGTACATATAGTAGTTTTATTATAAACTATCACATTTTTGAGCTCTGAACATATTGAGGTGTAGGATCTCGTTTCCATGGGGTCCTTGACAGATCAAATTACATTGGGCTAATATTGTAGTGATTTGTGAAAATGAATGTATGTTAGGAGTCTTGTCTTACATACAAACTGTACATTTACTTCTAGTTACCTTACCAGGGGAGGGTAGAAGTTGTATTTAATTATGGTTCTATTCAATATCCTCGGACTGTTACTGCACAGACAGTAGTATGGTTGTATTCTGTAGTGTTGCATTTTGAACTCTGTACATATTAGGATACATGATCTCTTTTACTTGGAATTGCATGACGAATGTAATCCCTTTGGGTAATAATTGCAGTGATTGATGTGAATGATAGTACATTAGGGCTGTGTGAGTGTGTGTGTATAGATCTTCTTAAAACTAGTTATCTTCCCCCCAGATATGATGGGGGGGAGAATTTAATTCCTATGATTTCTTATTCAGATTCCTTAGCCACTTTCAGTACATCATTTTGTTATATTATACACTGAGAATTTATTGAAATCTGTACATATCAGGCTGCATGGTCTTAATTTCTTGATGGTCCTTGACAAGCAGTTTTTTGGTTGGCACTTATACTGCAAATCTACATTATTTTTTTGAAATTGTATTTTATCCTCCTCCTCTGCCTCCTTCCGACCCTTCGGCGTTGTCCCGCAGACATCCCACTACCCGAGACCCAGCTCACACAATCCACGGGCCCCCATGGAGCCATGGTTTACCCCGGGCGGGGACGAGGTAGGGGCCATCCCCCGTAACTTACAGTTTCATCGGCCCCGTGGACTTGCTGAGTGGGCGCGGGCAAATCGCAGGCACGTCCCAGGACCCCGCTTCCTCCCGGACAAGGCAGGCTCCATTTTTCCTGTTTCCTCCCTCCCCTTAGCAGATGCAATCCCCTGACGTCATGACGTGTACGTCGACGTCTGCTCTGCTATTGGTGGCCGTCCGACCAATCCCTGAAAGGGCATCGCTTCCTCGAGCCTCCGCGGAGTGCTGAGAGCGAGATGTGGCGAATCCCTCCCGGTGGCGAGCTGTTGTCGGACGCTCAAGCCTGACTCCCCAGCCGACCCACCGGCTACACGGTCCGCTCCGAACCCGGGTCGCCGGCGTGGAGCGAGGTGTGGCGTTCAACACCTCAGCCCTCGCAAATCTACATTATTGTTTAGAAACTCCTGTTACTACAATATAGGTCTTATAGTTTATGGGGCATAATAACTAGTTTGACAGTATACTTGAGTAATGGTTCCAGCTAAGTTTTACATTTCTTATAGTGTGAAACTATTGCACACTTTAGGTAAACTTTACTGTTTATGCGTTGTATGCCATAAATAGATACTTTTTGTAGTTCTATTTTGTGGGGCTTGTTTTTACCTTAGAATTTTAGCATGCCTTTAATCCAGGTGGGTTCTGCTTTTCAGTAACTGCATTCCTATACACACTGTGAAACTTATAATTGGGCTTAGGAGCTCTCTGCTGAAGTAGTTGTTATCTTATTCTGAAAATATCTTAGTCATCTTAATTTATGTGCAGTGCACTCCCTGCATGGTGTTATGCACTAAGGGCATCTGACTTGTAGGCCTTTCAGAGGAAGATGAACTGGTACTACTCAGTTTCATTGGCATTTTCTTCTGTTATTTTTTAAATGAGTATTTTGAAATAATGAAAATGTTTTCTGATTTTTTTCCTGCATGATCTGGTTGTTAAATTTACTAAATATTTTCTAAGTAACTGTCATTAAGCTTCCAAGGAACACCTGTTGGTCTGAAAGCTAAAGCACTTTGTTCTTTTTGTTACATCTATATTGGTCCAATAAAATGTATCAAATCATTTACTTCTGGATCTGTTCTTACAAGGATCAATGCAGCAAAGACTAAATTTGTATGTCAGCATGGAATATACCACAATTTGCTGTTGAATATGGCTGTTACATAATATTAAGAAGAAAGTGTCACAGCTAGACAGTGACATCCATTTTTTTAACTCAGTGCAAGAAGAGCAACATAGTCCCTAAAAGTCTTACTATGTGGAATCCATTAAAAAACACAAGCAATTCTATATATGAGGAACAACTCTGTTGTAGGACCTCTGATAAATTGAGAAATCACAGGATCCACATGTCATATGCAAAGAAAGCGTATCTGAACAAACAGTTTGATGAAATTGTTACCACACTGGAGAGGATGTCTGGTAAACCTATTCCAGACATCTTGCAAGAGATACACATTAACTACCAAAGGGCCTTAAGGAAAGCCATGCTTATCAAAAACAAGAAGTTAGATGCCCATCAACAAACCATACCTCCTAACAACCATGAAGAACATAATATAGTGCCTGAACAACAACACCACCACACAGATGGGCATCTTTCAGTTGTTAATTTGTCCAACCACACACTGACTACTGGGGAATTAAATGTACTTTCAAAGGACCTCACTTTCTGCCCAACAATACCACTGAACAAAATATAGTTTTGTGGTGAACAGGAGGAATACTTCCGTAGACTGAGATTTAAAGAATTATTTCACTGCATGGACAAAATCACGGGTAGTGAAGGCATCACAATCAGTAACAATTTAATGAATAAGAAAAAGAAAGCTGAATTTACCCCCCCCCCCAAGTGGGCATAAAAAAAATCTAGAAAATTACATTCATTGTTTCCACCAGCAAGTTAGTGTTCAAATCTTTACTAGGCAAAATCGGGCCAGTTATAACCTCTCTCCATTGGAATGAATGGCTACATGAACACTGAAATCAAACCACAACATTGTCACAGAAAAAGTTGATAAAGGCACTGCAGTGGTGTTATTAAACCGAGAGGACTATATTAATAAAACCAACAGACAGCTAGCTGATCACACCTACTACAAAGAATTGGAGAATGACCCCACTACAACACATAAAAAAGAACTACAGGACTTAATTAGTAATTTTCCAAACCATGTCCAGAAAAGACTAACTGACCTCATTCCTGCTGAACCCAAGCCAGGGACATTCTACATGCTGCCTAAAATACATAAACCTGGCAATCCAGGAAGACCCAAAGTCTCTGGTAATGGTACCCTAACTGAGGGGATCTCAGAGTTTGAGGAAACCATTTTGAAACCACTGGTTATGGAAAGAGATAGTTATATCTGGGACACTACATACTTCCTACATATACTTTCTGGTTATAAGGACTAACCACCTGAAACCATTTTAGTGACGATGGATGTAACATCCCTCTCCACTAATATTCCATACACGGATGGCATTTCAGCCTGCCTTAAATATATACAGAAGAAAGGACTGGACCAAAACATCAGCCCTGAAGTGGTGGAGAAACTTATTGAATTCATTTTGACACATGACAACTTCAGTTTCAATGGTAAACATTATGTTCAAACTATGGAAACAGCAATAGGCTCCAGGATGGCTCTACAGTATGCTAACCTCTTTATGGCAAATTTTGGAGCAGGACTTTTGAAGGCATTGTCCCCACAAACCACTTGCTTATTTCCATTACATTGATAGTTTGTTTATCATTCAGACAGAGGGTGCAGATGCACTTAAAGATTTTCATCTGGAACTTAATAACCTCCACCCTACCATAAAGATTACCCTGGAGTATACTGCCACCAATGTTAATTTTCTAGACACCACGGTCACCATTAAGGATGGAACCTTTCATACTGTACCTGTATTTATAGGAAGCCAGACAGACAGACAGAGATACTTACACAGTAAAAGTAATCACCCAAGCCACACAAAGAAATCTGTTATGTACAGTCAAACACTTCAGTATCACTGTATATGTTCAAATGAGGAGGACAGAAACACTCATTTGTCTATGTTGAAAACATCTTTATTAAGCAGGAACACTCTTCCAGAGAAATTGACAGGCCAATCGAACATGCAACACAAATACCAAGGCAACTACTACTTCAGTATAAGGAAAGGACAGCTACCAACAGAATGCCCTTAGTAGTCACATATCTTCCAGACTTTGAACTTCTGCATAAGATTATTAAGGACCTCCATCCAATATTTTGTGAGAATGAGACCCTCAATTGTATTTTTAAGGAACTACCACTATATTTTAAACAACCACTAAACATAGCCAACCTAATTATTAGGTGTAAACTTTCACCAGAACAGAATACCATGACACTAAATGGGACATGGCTCAGCAATTAATGCAACTGTAAGACTTGTGAGCTCATTTCCACTTTGGACTGTGTGGTTACATCACAAAATAGACAATTTAAGGTACAGGAGAATTACACATGTGCATCACAGCATGTTGTTTATTTCATTCAATGTAAGAGATGTTCACAAACAGGTTGTGGTGTAGAGACAGGCCAACTGCTCTGCACTAGGATGAACTTGTACAGACATAATATTAATCTGAAGATAACTGAAGAACCTGGCAGTGGGGCAACACTTCTCTCAGCCTGACCACTGAATCTCAGATATGTCAGTAATGATCTTAAAATGAAATCTCAAAAGTACACAACAGAGACGGACTTTTGAGATCAAACTTATTTTACTTCTCAGTATGGTAGAAGATGGCATGATCACAGATTTGGGGTTTATGGCACATTATATGATTAACATCCACAGACCTTTTCTTCATAAGGTAGACATATTATTGGACTTCAGCATTTCCTTGTGTGTGTGTGGGGGGGGGTTATGTAAGTGTGGTGGGTATGGGGGTTGCTGTTACATGGAGGTAGGCTTCTATTCAGATACATGGAGTTACAGTGTGTTAGGACTCTTAGTTCAGACACATAATGAATATTAATTCCTTCTTACTATTTATCTTCCCCAAGGGGTGGGATTAATTCCATTGGGTCTTATTCAGATTCCCTAGCCTGTTACTGTAAATACAGTAGTTGTATTATATACTATCACATTTTTGAACTCTGAACATATTGGGGTTTAGGATCTCATTTGCATTGGAGTCCTTGACAGATCAAATTACATTGCGCTAATATTGCAGTGATTTGTGAAAATGAAGATATGTTAGGACTCTTATCTTACATACATACTGTACATTTACTTCTAGTTACCCTACCCTTGGGGAGGGTGGAAGTTTTATTTAATTGTGGTTCTATTCAGAATCTTTGAACTGTTACTGGACAGACAGTAGTATGGTTATATAGTGATGCATTTTCAACTATGTACATATTAGGATATAATAGTGGCCACAGACATTGCCAGCTATTTCTAGATATTTCACAAACATTTCTAATGAGTTTTTCTCTGCTACCCCTGCTGTGGAAATGCAGAAAGCAGGAGATTTGTCCAGAAATATCAAAGTAATTTCAAGAAATAGGTGGCAATGTCTGTGGCTAATTCTGTACATGATCCCTTTTATACCTGGAATTTCATGACAAATTTAATTCCTTTGGGTAACAATTGCAGTAATTGATATGAATGATGGTGCATTAGGAGTGTGTGTGTATGTGTGTCTGTGTGTGCATGTGTGTATAGGTATATATCTCCTGAAAACTATTTATCATCCCCTGGATATGGGAGGGGGTAAGAGAATTTATTTCCTGTGATTTCTTATTCAGATTCCTTAGACATTTTCAGTACATCAAGTTGTTATATTATACACTGAAAATTTATTGAAATCTGAACATATAAGGCATGGTCATATGATGGTCTTAATTTCTTGGTGGTCCTTAACAAGTGTTTTTTTTTGTTTGGCACTTATACTGCAAATCTATACCATCATTTATAAACTCCTGTTACTACACTATAGGACTTAAGGTTTATGGGGCATAATAACTAGTTTGAGCCTATAGTTGAGTAATGGTTCCAGCTAACTGTTATATTCCATATAGTGTGAAACTATTACTCACTTTAGGTAAACTTGATTGTTTACTCTTTGTATGCCATATATAGATACTTTTTGTAGTTCTATTTTGTGGGGCTTGTTTTTAACTTAACGTTTTAACATGTCTTTATTCTGGGTGGGGTTTGCTTTTCAGTAACTGCATTCTTATACACACTGTGACACATATAATTGGGTTTAGGAGCTCTTTGCTCAAGCAGTTGTTACCTTATTCTGAAAATATCTGTAAGTCATTTTAATTTATGTGCGGTGCACTCCTTGCGTGGTGTTATGCCCTAAGCACATCTGACTTTTAGGCCCTTTCAGCTGAAGATGAACTGGTACTACTCAGCTTCTTTGACATTTTCTTCTATTATTTTTTAAATGAGTATTTTGAACAAATGTGAAATTTTTCTGGGTTTTTTTGTGCATGATCTGGGTGTCGAAAGTGTAGGATTTTCCAAATAACTGTCATTAAACTTCTGAGGAAGGACTTGTTGGTCCGAAAGCTAAAGCATTTTGTTCTTTTTGTTACATCTATTTTGATCCAATAAAAGGTGTCAAATTGTTTGCTCCTGGAATAGATTTTTCTGGCAGATCATTGCGTCTACACTTAAGCACTTGATATTAGAGATGGGCCAAAGTCTAAATTTAAGGCCAAGTTGCTGTGAAGTGGCCAAAATTAATCTCCAAGAAGATCCACAAAGTTTTCCCCACCCTCAGAAACTTTGATTTCACCCAAAATCACAAAGTTCCACCCGGGAAGTGCAGAATTTGGCCTGCGCATTGTGGAATTTCAACCTTAAATGGTGGAAATTTGACCACAAATGGCAAATTTATGCCATTCACAAGTGAAACTGCAATTAACAGGTGAAATTCTGTACTTCCTGGGCAGAATTCTGTACTTCGCGGCAGAACTTTGCCATTCCATGCTCTGCAAATTTTTTTAAATTTCACAGCAATCAGGGATTCATTCTCAGAGTGAAGTTTGCCATCTTTGCCCATCTCTACTTGATATGCAGCCTTATGTACTGTATAGACTCATACAGACTGTATATTATAATAGGATCTAAATTCCTGATACATGTGAGTAGATGCAAGGTAAAGAACAGTGAAGGCATAATATCAACTTGTATAAATTTTCATATTAATTACACTAATTTTCAAGGACTTAGATTTGTTAGAGATATGAAATTTAGTCCCAGCTATCTTGGGAGGTCTACAGTTTTATAGTCTGAAGTGCTGTCAATTGAAGACTATTTATCACCAGTTTAGTGACTCCAGGACAAGGTGAGGGTTACATTTTTCATCAGGCCCTCTTTGTATGCAGGAAATTCCAAATAACAAAGTTCCACATGCTGGCTTTGCAGCTTAACTAATAATCTCTAAATGAAAGGATATTCCTTGAAAAAGAAGAATACTCTAAGGCATGTGCAGTGCTTATTGTGTTACTATGTCTTCAACCAAGGCTTATCATTTTACATTATCATTTTTTAGTGATAGAAACTTCATATCATGTGTTCAAGAATTAGTATTAACATTTCCCTGAACTGCAACATATTTTAGGAATGTAATGTTGCAATACCCCTTAATTTTAGTCCCTCCTCTCTTATCTTCATTTCCTTAGTTCTCTTATTTCCCACCATTCCTTCCATCACCCCCCTTCATAACACTGACCTCTGCTCACTCTCCCTTCCTCCCATGAAATCCTCTGCAAGTCAGGTGCATTTTTCTTTCAGAATCCCAAAGTTCTGAAAAGCTCTCCCCCATGCAATCCCATCTGAGTATTCTCGCTTGCACTCTCTCTCTCTCTCTCTCTCTCACTCTCTCACAACTCTTTTCATCAGGACTTCTCTTCACACTAATGCTTATGTCTCTCCTAACCCTACACTTCTGTACAAAAGACTGCTTCTATGGTTAACTGCCCCATAAGTACTCCATTCCATGGCTCTATCATATAACTGGATAACTGTAATTGTGATGTTGTATTGGCATCATTGAAACTGTACCCATCTTCACAGTTTGTTTGTACTGATTATTCCATTTACTTTGTGAGTGCTTATACCCTTGTACCTCTGTAAATTAATATACAATGTTTTAATGTATGTGTGCACTCTATTAATGTACTACTGTTTTGCATTGTTTGCCCCCTTGTCCCCACCCCTACGATACATCTGGAAATGAGCTTCTACCAGCTCAATATGTTCTTCCTTGTAAACTTTCTAAATAAATACATTTTGGAATACCAAGTTTTGGGGAGGATATAAGGTATTTTTATAATATTTGACTCCTGTAATTTATAGTTTGTAATAAAAATGTTGTGATGTCTTGTTGCTATTGTCTTTTAAAAAGTATTTTACTATATTTGCTTGTACTATTTTTATGAAGCAAAATGCAAAGGTGGTTACTCAGAATAGTTTCAAGTTCAAGTTTGTTTATTTCATCAAGACAGCACCAATGAGCAAGTTCATTTACAGGGAAGGCGGTCCTGCTATAGGCAATACAATATAACAGATACATAATATAGAACTATATTCATGGAAGTATACAATACAAAAAGCTAAGTGTGGAGTAGTTAATAACAATTAGCATGACAAGGCATACACAAATAAAATATAGAACAATCATTCACAATTAACATAACAGTAAATAAACAGTAAATTGTGCAGTAATGGCAAAGATAATTAGGAGGGATAGTTCTGAAATGAAAGATAAAGTGCTTAGTGATGATAGTGTAAATAGCCTAGTGGGCCATGCTAACTGGTAAGGCAGTGGCAGTCTTCCTTAAGGGAACTGCTTATTAGGCATTTAGTGACATTAAAGGGACACTGTCAACCCCCTTAGGTCTCAAAGTGTTCCCAGTTTAAAAAACATATTTTATGACTGCCAACATTCAGTAAAGTTTGCTTATGTAGCTGGTGGTTTGATTATGACGCTTATTTTCTTTAAAAAAACATGAAAAAACAGAATGCCCAACATACTGGCATTATCACACTACAACAGGTTTGTTTACATCCCTTGAACAACTCCAAACACATCTTTCCTGGACTTGGGAACACCCACAAAACAGTTTAGCCCCTCATGATGCAATGGGAGTTTAGGAGGCTTCTTTCTTATGAGTGATTGCACTGACTGGGCATGTTTCTAATGCAAAGAACAGAACCAGGACTGTAAACAAATCAAGGTTGTTTATAAATATGCATTGCCATGCATTTCAGTTCTACTAAACAAGGAGACAGACAAAACAAACAGCAACATCAGCAAATTTTAGAGAGGGTAAACAATCATAAAATGTGGTATTTCAACTAGAAATACTATGATGGAAAAACAGGTTGATAATGTCCCTTTAAGAGAGAGACATAATTAGAGAGCCTAAGGTTGGATTGGAGTTTATTCCAAACAGAAGGTATACCATGGCTGATGGCATCTTTACCGAAACAGAGGCGGAACTTAGGTAGATCTAATAAAATTATATTTTTTTTTCCTTAGCAAAAAGCAGCTATGGCAGCAGTGGAATAGGGATGAGATATATAGGGGAAGGTTATTCAGCATAAATTTACTTGCCCATGTGCAACTATGTATCATCCTTCTGGTGGTGAGGGATGTCCAGCCCACTGTAGAGTAGAAGGCACAGTGATGGGTCCTAGATGGGGCATTTAATATAAAGTGAATGGCTTGGTGGAAGAGAATATCCAATGCGTGCAGGTGGGAGGCTGAACAATTGGTGTATAGAATGTCTGCATATTCAAGAAGAGGGAGGAAAGTGGCTTGAATTAACCTTTTCCAAACATCAGTAAGGAATAGGGGTTTGTTTCTAAAGAAGAATGCCAATCTAGTTTTAGATTTTTTTAGTAAGTGTTTCAATGTGAGCAGTGAAGGAGAGATGTATGTCTAACCAAAAAAATCTAGATAAATGAATTTATCTTTAGAGTACATAGTGACAAGATGATGTGAGGGAAGACACAAGATGGTAAAAGAGGAAAAGACAGATGCATGGGATTTAGTAATCAATCGACTCCTTATGAGACTGAAATGCAAAACTAAATACAGGTATTTAACCTATATGTAAAATCACTCACAGCCACACAAATTAATGTGCTAACAAAAGAATATATTTCCTACTGATAAATATAATTAACTCCTTTCCATTTTGAGAGGACTGTTGTAAAGTTTATCAGCAATTGAATGTAGAATGCCACTTTGATAAAAGTGAGAATTTTAATACCAATTTGTGCACAGTTGCACTGCTAATCAACACATCCCAGATACCAGACGTCACTCATCCCTGACAGATCTCACAATTTAAAGCCAATCAGTCACATGATATCCACTTTCAATAAAGTAGTGGCTTACAAACTTGAAAAACTTTTCAAAAATCCAAGAATACTGTAGCTAATAGCAATATCACAGAACCTATGATACAGGCATTAATATAACATGCTAAGAACAACTAGGTAGTTCTTAAACCAACAGATAAGAGTGTATATAAAGTGAACAGAAACAAATATGACTAGTGAGTAAAAAGATAGCTAGCTGATGGTTTATTTTTACAGTACAATTCAAATTTAATTGTCACACAAGTGGTTTACATTAGCATTTCTCCATGAGTTGCATATGTGTTATTTGGATACAGAATAAAGCCTTGCAAACATTCTTGCCTAAGAGGTGCAACTCCATTTTGCATTCCATTGAGACAGAACTGTAGATGCATTCCAGGTAAGATGCAGACACATTTTTAAAAAATTGCTCTTAAGCTGGTTAAATGTTGAAAACAATACAATGTGAGTTGCCAATGCATTACCAGCTTTGAAAATGCCAGGTCAAATCATTGGTATAACAGTTTATTGATGTTACTTGTACTGTGCTAACAGATTCCACAGGACTAGTTTAGTAACATGTTTCATAAGTATAGTACTGTAGATGTGATTAAGAAAGAGATAGATGACTTACTTTAATAAAGTGCCAATGGTACTGAACAGGCACAAACTTGTTTTGTTTTATTTGTTTAAACTGGAGAGTCCATGGGCTGAAGACCCATTTACATGGTCGACCAGTGTACATAAGAAATACATTACATATTAAAGACCAAAACAGAAATCAGACAGTTATCAAACAACCTCAACAAACATATACAGAGCAATTGGATTAAGCATAGTGATACACATTTATATCCATATTTAACATACATCTTCAAAACATTTAAAGTTAAGCATCAGGGTAAGCTTTTACAATCACTTTTGTTGTTTAAATAACATTTCAGTTTCATCTTAAACGTCGTGACAGAGGTATTTAAACAGTCAAAAATTGATAACAATTAATTAAATAAGAAGGAGCAGTCACAAGCAAAAGCAGTACCCCTTGAAAAATGAAATGTTGCATTTCAGCTAGGCTATCCCATGTAAATAAACTCATTTTAAATCATTTCAGCATAGAGTACTGTATATGAAAAACACTACATAAATGTGAATGCTATACTATTCTGAAGGTCATTAGGTCATACACTGCAAGTATTTGATTACAGCTCTAATGCTACCAAGAATTGCTAAGCTCTCCTTTTCATGTTGCCATAATTTCTTCAATATCTTCAATATGTTGTTTCAGACTTTTCCTCCACTACATATTCTGGATTGTAGGGCTATGCTGTGTGTCAATTTACTCAATCAGCAAAAGCAATGGCAAGAAACAATCAGCTTGCGTAACCACTGCCAAACAGAGATAACCAATTCAGTACATTACAATGCACCCTCTTAGTATAAATCCTCCCCACTTATCTAATACAGACCCATTATAGTTGGCATGACATTCATGAGATGCAAAGACAGTTTACAGAAAGGACAAAATGAAGCATGTATGAACAATACAATATGACAGATAATTTCTAATTTGGCTTGTAGCTCTCCAATGCATGTGCATGTATTCTAAAGCATTATATCCAGCACAAACCATAATTGGTATGTAAATCCTTATACAGGGGGTAAACTGAATTAAAATTGTCTCACATAAATGTCAGTTCTTTGTTATTTACTCTAGACTGTGTGTCACCATCAATAAGGATCAAATGGTGCCAAGAAATGTTAAAGTAATTGTCGTCATTTTGCCATATAGTATTTTATTTGAATACCTGAATTGCAGGACTAATCTGCATGACAAGCCAATTTGCTTCATTACCAACAGAAGACAAAATTAGGCAACATAGTCATAAGATCGCTGTCAGCCATAAAGAATCAAGACACTATTTTTCAATGTAGCATTTTGGTATTAACCCTTCATCTATCACAGATTAGGGGTGTGTGAAAAAAAATTCTGCAGATGAAATGTAAGTGAAAATTTGACTTTCACTTTGGGGAACATTCAGAAATCAATTTCTAATCTTTCACTGAAATTCCACCTGCTCTGCACACTGCTTTATTAGTCCGCTACTGGTCCTGGACCTGGCCCTTCCTGACCACCCACCAATGTCCCTCACAGTATTTTTAGTGAGTTATCCACCCCCCGCCATCATCCCCATCCCCCCATAATAATTTTTTTCCCCCTGGTGTTCTAGAGGTAGATATAGACAGTGAAATCCCCTCCTTCCCTCCCTATCCCCAAAGGGTAAAACAAATATACAGGGTATGGGGTGGTGGGGGTTGGGGGGTAATTGAATATAAATAGTGAGAGGGACACAGGTGGGTGGTCAGGTGGGGGTAGGGACCACTAGTCACCAGGGTTTGGTGTTATTTATTTTTAAATATGTCAGGGCAGGGTGTGGGTTATCAGGTGGGGGAACTGGAGGCACCACTGGGGAGCGGGGAGGGTTACATTGGGTTCAGGAGGGACCCTTAATTGCTGGGGAGGGGGAGTATTACATTGTGCTGAGCAAACGTAGGCCCCAAACATGCAAACTTTTTTCAATCCACCACCAGCGGAAGCTCGGAAACTTCCATGAAAGTTGCCAGACTTCCACAAAAGTTCTGCTCAAGTAGAAGAGGCAGCTTTTACCCATGGCTATTACAGATGCATTACAGTCAGCATGTTCTGCATGAGAAGTAGAGGCAGTCTGCAAAAAGAGCAGTACGTAGAATCCATAAGGAGTACAAGAAGACAGATAATTTCAGTTTGTGGTTGCCATAAACACAGATACAATAACATGCTTCAAACATATACTGTACACACTGTCCCCCTCTGCACATTTCCCTCCTTCCCTTTTCAGTCTCTCAATCCCACTCTTAGTCTTTTTTCTTTCACTATTATACCTGAAAAAGTTCTTGTCCCCTTTTGTTATTGCTAGGGCTTTTTTTTCTTGTTTGCGCCTTTGCAATCCTGACTACTTCCCTGCCTCGCTCTGCTTTTCCAGATATAGTTCCCTGTCTTCTTTTCTCTGTGTTTCCTTGTACCTTCCGAATGTCCCCCTTTTTTGTCCTTATCTTTTTGGCCACTTCCTTTAAGAACTATAGAATTTTTTTATTTCTCTTTGTTTAGCTTACTTGCCTAATGCAATGGCTTATTGCCTTAACTATGGCTCGATTAAGATTCTCCTGTTGTTTCTCCACCACCCCTCTGCTTTTATCCTTTACTGCCAGTGGTTTCCTAAGACATTCCTCCATTTTTGCAAAGTTGTCTCACCTGAAATCCAGGACCCTTGCTTCCATGTGGTTTGACTCTTCTACTGTTCTCACATTGAACCACACCGTATTGTGATTGCTTGATCCCACATGGCTCCACACTTTTATGTCTGTAATTCTGTCCCTGTGAGTACCAAGTCCACATTTGCTTCCTCTCTGGTGGACTCTGTCAATATCTGTCTTAAGCACACCCACTGCAGGGCTTCTAGGATGTCTCTGTTTGTAACTGAGGCTGCAGCCTGGTTGCTTCTATCCACTTGTGGCAGATTGGAGTCTCCTACCAGCAGCAACTCTCCTTAAGCTATCATTCTGGGGATGGCTTCTACAAGTACCCTGTCCAACTATTCATCTTGTGTGGCAGATCCGTAGATCATATCAGTAGAAATGGCAGTGCCATTTTCTGTCTCCAGGGTGATCCACAGTGCCTCCACTGCTCCCTGAATTTTCTGTACCTCAGTTGCCTTAAATCCTTCCCTGATGTAGATAGCCACTCCTCCTGCCTTTTTACACACCCTGTCCCTCCTTAATAGAGTGTAACCTGGTATTGTCACATCCCAGTCATGATTCCCCATGAACCATGTCTCAGTAACAGCTACAATGCCCAGTTCCTCCTCAGCCATCAGGGTCACTAGGTCAGGGATTTTGTTTCCTAGACTGCTGTTGTTTGTACACATGGCCTTCCAATTTTTACTGCCTCCTCTCCTACTATCTCCCCTCCTATTCTCAAGTCTTTCTTCCATACCCCTCTTGTCCTTACTCCCATTCTGCCTTTTCTCTGCATTTCTACCTATTTTGGTTTTAGTTAACTTTGGTGATTTCTCAACCTTAGGGTCCTTTCTGACATCTGTATCATTTTGTGGGGGGGAGAGGGCTATTTGCTTCACTAAGCTTATTTCCACCACCACCCTTGGCTAGTTTAAATGCTTGTAGATGAAACATTTAAACCTCTCACTGAGGATTACGGTTCCCCTCCTGGATAAATGCAGGCCATCACCCCTGTACAGGCCTGCAACCCTCAAGATGGAACCCAGTCCCCAATGAAGCCAAATCCCTCCACTCTGCACCAGTCCTACAGCCATGCATTGAATCTCTTGGTGCAGAGTACCCTGTTCTCCCCCTTGCCCTCGACAGATAACACCTCTGAAAGGTTACAGAGTTTTCCACCTGTCTCAAACACCTCCCCATGTCCCTGAACTGCTTCTGCATTATCCTAGCCTCACCACCTGCCAGGTCATTTGTCCCCAGGTGGACAATGATGCCTAGCTCACCCTCCAAATCTTCTGCCCCAGCAATCCTTAGGATGCACTGTCCATCCCTCCTAACCATGGTGCCTGGTAGGCACTTGACATCCCTCACTCCCTCCCCTCCTAGCCACAAGTCTACCCCCACTGATGATTGAGTTCCCCACCAGGAGTTGCTTCCTTCTCTTCCATGGGCCTCTGCTGCCCCCTGGGGTCTTCAGCATGGAAAAACCCCACATCCTCCTTAGTTGCCACTGCAGGTGCCTCTCTGGGACAGTCGTGCCCTGCTAGAGCAGCATAGGAGGTATGGAGTGGAACAGTAGGAGGGATGTGTTTCTTCCCCAACACCCTCACCCTCCTGAGCCTACAATCATCCAGCTGCTCTTCTTCCTTGGCAGCAACCATTGAAGCAGTGGGGGCAGAGTTGGTTGTCCCTGGCCGGGGGAGGAGGTCTCCCGAATCCCAGTCAACTTGGCCTGGAGATGAGCAACCTCTGCCTTCAGCTCAGAGGGGTGCATGCAGATAGGACAGCACCACAGCCTCCAGAAGGTATCGCTGAAGACTGCCACTCCACAGCCATTGCACTGCTCCCATCATGTCTATAAGTTCCTTTCTGCTTCAGTCTCTCTCTCTCTCTATCACTCACTCTCTCACACACACTCTCTCTCTCACTCTGTATCACTCTCCCCTTCTCTTCTTCAGTAAAGAAACACCCTTGCTTAGTTGCCTTTGTGCCCTGTTGCTGTTAATATGTTTTCTGGTAGATGATACCTGATTTGATAGTGCTCTTTGAGGGATGGGGAGGCACCCTGAAGACTACACTTAAGAAGAGTGCCATGGGGAAACATGGAAAACTGGTGAGTGGTGTTGGGGCTGTGTGGTCACCAACCAGAGGGGAAACAGTACAGGTTGAAGGGCAACATGTACAAAAATGAAAAAAGGTTTTTTATTGCAGAGCTTTACCTTTTTCCCAGGACCAAGATCTCCTTCATAATATCAAGCCATGCCCACCTGGGGCAACTCTTGTGTTCTTCCCAGCAGCACCAGGCCTTGATGGAGATACTTTTCCCTTCCCTTACCTAATTCATCACAGTGGGAATACAGTGGTAAGCTGAAAAGTCTACAATGGTATTGCTCAGTGGTACTCTAATATCAAAGTGGTAGGCAACAAATCAATTTTCCTTGGTGCACTGGTTGTGCACTGGCACAGTGGTATCCCTATGGCATTTTTAACCATTTACACACACACACTCACACACTCACACACAGGTAATACAATGGTATGACATAATTGAGATTTTTTTCAGCTCCCCAAATGCTGACACAATGGTAGTACCATGGTACTGCATTATTTTGACATTTCAGTATTTGACACCTCTCACAGTAACCATGGACCCATGTGGTAGCACAGTGGTATCAGTATTAATGTTATTATTCTCTGTACTGTAACACATTGTTAAGATAAATTACATTATCAACCTCATGGAGGACAGCTCTGAATTCTATATTATTATTTGTTCACTTGTCTTTATCTTACTGGTAAAGGACTGCCATTTTTCACATAGACAAGAGCATTCAAAGAGAATTTGCGATCGCTAAATTGGTTAGTGACTTTCAAACGACACTTTGCACCCCAAAACAGGGTAGAATCACAAAATGATATCTTTGATGGTATGATTAATGAGTCTCTGAGCAGTTGGTGAATGGCTCAAAAATATGCCATCTCCCAAAACCAGGTATCACCTCTGCCTCTTTCCCCTGTCCACTTTGAGCTCTCTCCATCTGCCATATGGCATTTCCCTGGTGCTCAGTGGCTCCCCTGTCCATTCCATACATCTGAAGCTCCCAATACCTACCTGTCTGCCCAGTCCCCTCCACTTCCATCACTATCATCCATGGTCCCCACCCTATGTTTATGCACTCTCCCCCTCCAATGGCAATTGGCAGAGACACTTTACTCATTTCTGTGACCAACTGAGGATAGAATACCAGTTTGCACTCATGTGACTACTGTATAAACAGCTATTACAGTTAGCACATGATCGCAAATGCTCATCCATTTTATGGCTGATTGAGGAGCTGAGAGGAGGGTCTGTGCCAAATGTGGTGGGGTGGCAAATATACAGTGAACCTGGAGGTAGTGGTAGCAGTAAGAATTAATTGAATTATGATGGTGGGCCTTTGGATGTACAGAGGGCAAGGGAGACACTGGACATCATGGATAATAACAACCTACTCTACCTGCAGGGTGATTGTTTGATGGGGTAGAACTGGACAGCAGGAAAATTAAGAACCTGTACCAGTGGGATAATTAGAGGTGGAGGTTCCACTGGACACTGGGGAAATTAATAACCTACAATGGTGTCGTGACTGGGGTGGGGGTGACAACTGGACACAAAGGAAATGGGTGTACAAATTCGAGATGTTGCATCAACAATTTATTTAATTATCCAGGATCCGGCTGCTTTTCCCAGTATTCAACACTATGTCTAGGAAGCCAGGAGGATTTCAATATCCCAGGGCTGCCACAGCAGCCTCACCCACTTATCTCTTATTGTAGCTCTCTCTTTGGCTCCTGTCCTACCGGGATGCAAAATAATTAAGGGTTATTCCTGGGAGAGGAGATTATCATTCCCCACCTTGATTCCCAAATCCACAGCTCTAAAGCTGCAGCTCCGCCCAAACCAGATTGGCTGCAAGGCCACTTTTACTTTTAATCCATACCGCACCTACCTTGTACCTTTATCTAGTGACCTCAGGGAGTTTCTCATCTCGTGATGTGTCTGCCACTGCCTGCTGCTTCTAACAATTGGGAAAACATGGCACTCACAGACAGAACACCATGCAGACTGAGACAAGAAATAGGGCACCATTAAAATACAAAATAACCATCCCATTTGACTTTGATTTAACAGGGAAGGAGCTTAGCGGCATGGAGGGCAAGGTTATTTTCTGAGCTGCTCAGAACAGCAGTGAAAGGGGGACATATCACAAATAACAAGGGGATAATGAACCCAAGCAAGTGACTGTGGGAGGAAGGATGTCCTTCAGGGTAACCGTGAAGCTAGGTAAATCCAGCTTGAGCCAGGTTTTCCCCTTATGTATTGCCTCTCCTAGTGTAGCTATTATAGAAAGTGGATGTTAAAGCACCCTTTCCCGGTATCAGCTGAGGGTATTCTAGCTACCCTGTATGCTAGGGATCCCACCATTACTGTCCATCCCTGGCTAAGGGGGCTATGGATCATTTATACACTTAACATTTTACTAACACTTGGCTAGAGCATTGGCACCTATTCTTCTGGGGTGGCAGACTGGCTGCCCCACTTCTTTCCATTACTCCTGGCTGGAGCCACTACTCTAGTTCACTTAAATTAGCAACATTTGCAGTTTAGAACACTAGACCTGGATTTGTCTACTTTTGGCAATCTGGCTACTAGCCACCCTTTTCCACCCTGCAATGTTTTTTTTTTTTTTACAGATGGGGCTTGCTTTGCCCCAACTGGCCCACCTGGTGCTTATTTGTAAATAAATAAAATATTTGGGCTAGCTAGCCCTAGTTCAGTAGTCCACTATGGCTAACTTACCTGAAAATGGGGCCTTTCTCTGCCCTGCCCCTTCACTGGAGTCTTTAGTTTTGAATACAGGGCCTGCTGGCCCTTTTGCTCTGCCTCTGGGATCTACCCAATTCACATTGACCCATCCTACTAATGTTCCCATGCTGGAGCATGATTTAAATAAATTTGAATAGATCTGCCCTTGGGTGATCCTTTTTCTCTGTGGCCTTGACCTAGCCCCACAAACAGCCATAGCCATCCCTTGCTGCACCGTCCGGTGTAATTAAACAAATGTTTTCCTTTAAAGTAATTAGTTCTTGCAGACAGCACCTGCCTGATGGTGCAGCTGCCGACTCACCAAGCCAGCATGAGGAGAAGTTACGTAGAGGAGGGCTGGTGGAGGAGATGAGATTTGGCTGCAGGCAGGTGGCGGGTGGTCTTCCTTCTGGGACCTGCTAGCTGCTTGCTCCTCCCCAATGCTCCACTGGCCTGACATGCTCACACTGAGGATGCCTCTCTACTTATGGGTTCCACTTTTTTAACTAAAGAAAATAACAAATGGGGCTAAACAGAGCCTGTGCCGCGGCCAGCCAACCACTAGTTCATTGGCTCACTGCCTCAATCGCTGACACTATGGGTCACTGTACCAATGGAACAGGGACTGGATGTCTTTACCAGACCGGCCAGAATGCAGCAAAGAACCACCCCCCCCAAGCCTGAGGAAAGTACCCCCTGCTTTCCCTGACTGGCCGGTTACTGGCTCCTATTCTGCTGCTTGTGGTTCTCTCCGCATTCTGCACTCTTTTCAAAAACTAACTAACTGAATTAAAAAAAAAATGAACGTGGATAAAGCCATGGGTTTGGACGGAATCCACCACCCACGCATACTGCGGGAACTGAGTGACGAACTAGCTGAACCCCTAAAAGACCTATTTCTTTGATCCCTGAGGCAAGGGATGGACCCACAGGATTGGAAAAAGGCAACAGTGATCCCGATCTACAAGAGTGGTAGCAAAGAGGAAGCAGGGAACTACTGCCCAATTTGTCTCACCTCAGTGGTGGCAAAGTTGATGGAATTGCTGCTCAAGGAAAGATTAATAGCATTTCTGGAGGAAACTTAACAGCCGGATGACAAGCAGAATAGGTTCACAGCGGGAAGGTCTTGCCAGATAAACCTGATTGAGTTCTTCAACTTGGTTAATAGAGTGGTGGACCAGGGCAGTGCCGTGGATGTCATCTACCTAGACTTTAGTAAAGGCTTTGATTCTGTCCCATACAGAAGGCTACTCAATAAACTCGAGAATACAGGACTAGGGAAGGAAATGGTATCATGGGTAGGAAGTTGGCTTCAACAGTGAACCCAAACAGTGAAGATAAATGGGGCAGCATCAGAAGCCAGGGAAGTGACCAGCGGTGTGCCACAAGGGTCTGTCCTGAGACCTTTGCTCTTCAGTGTGTTCATCAGTGACATCACAGATGAGTTTGGTGGGAAGACATGTCTGTTTGCAGACAATACGAAGCTCTGCAACAAAGTAGATACAGCACAGTGGTGGAGCAAATGAAAAGTGACTTTCTCAAGCTTGAAAAATGGTCAAGTATGTGGCAGCTAAAATTCAATGCAAAAAAATGCAAAGTCATGCATCTGTGTAAGAACAACCCATGTACTGACTAACACCTGGAAAGACAAGCAATCACCCGGCAGGAGCGAGATCTGGGAGTTATCCTTATGAGAGGATTTTAAAGTGGGCAACCAATGCAAAAAAGCAGCAATAAGAGCCAGCAAATGCTAGGATGCATAGGAAGTGGCATGTCAAGTAGAAGAATGAAGGTGATTCTGACACTGTACAGGTCCCTGATGAGGCCCCACCTTGAGTACTGTGTCCAGTTCTGGAGGCCTTACCTCAGGAAGGACATAGACAGACAGGAGACAGTGCAGAGGAGTGCACCTAAAATGATTCACAGTTTCCATTAGTTGTCTTATGAACACAGATTAAGGAAGCTCAGAGTCACCACACAGGAGCTCTTTCATATTAATAACTCCATGAGAACAAGAGACCATGACATGAAACTGGGAAGGGGGTAAATTCAGAGGTAACAAGTGCAAGTTTTTCTTCACAGAAAAGGAAGTTGATCCATGGAATGGCCTACCTGCCAAAGTCATTGAATCCAAAACAGTATGGGGATTTAAATCAGCTTGGGATAGACACAAGGGGATATTTACAAAAAGTTTCTGAATAAGGGGTTGGATCTGGGCAGACTAGATGGACCTTTCATCCCCATCTGCAGCTGCTTTCTATGTTTCTATGTAATGTGTGGGGAGCCCTTATTACTGTCTGAATTCAGACAGTTTACCATGTTGTTACGGTATCCCCTCTTGGGTATGTCACATCAATACCATAACAACTATAGTGGGTTTGCGCATCCGCGTCTCCTCTGGTCTTCCAGAATTCCTCTGAGTAATGCCAGTAGCATTGCAGAATAACTGGGAGAGCTGCACTAGGCAGAACCAGAGACACAGCACAGGAATATACGAGATACATAAAGAGGCTCATCAACGATGGTTTTTGTCACTGTGGGATGTGTATCAGGTCTTGTTCAGGAGAGACTGTCTGTGTAGGGGGGCAAGATTTGAAACTGCTGGACTTGAAAACTGTTAGTGTTTATAGTGCATTTTATCCCATACACTATAAAAGCTAATGAATGGGCAACAGACAATAACCGTGCTGAAACTGCACCTCATGGTTTCCATGACAACTAAACCTCTCGAGCTGCATTCTCGAGGTTTACCAAGTTGTCATGGAAACAGCTCAATGTGATTACAGCACGGTTATTGTCTGTTGTCCATCCATTGTCCTCTATATAATGGCCAATAGTGGCCAAACACTTCAGAACCCTCCCAGTCCCTGCATTCGGGATGCTGATCCCTAGTAACAAGGGTGGCAACTAGCTGCCAAGCATGAGCTGGACCTTCTAGCTGCCACAGGCTCATGCCCACTTGCTAAGCAAGCTGAGCAAATAAAAAAAAATACTTAAACTGCAAGCTGCAGTTTATTTCTGTGGGGCTCCTACCAGATTGTTTACTCCCTCCTTGCTATCAGGGGCATCTGCACACCTTACTGGGGATACTGGGGCTTACTGAGGACCCCATCTTTGGGGTATTACAGTACATTTCACTTGCATACCATTCAGATGCATGCATATTTCGGATGTATGCACACTTATGCTTGCTAATATATGCCTATTTTGTTAGAATCTGCCTGTAAGCTGCTTAAAAAAAGCTGTAATACTTGCAAACTGCTCTTGCTAGATTGAGTAAGTGAAACAGCCCTTTCCTTTACCTCTGTAACTGCCACCCAGACTTCAGGGCACCAAGGAAATCGACCCCTTTCATTTGTAAATTAGTTTTGTCACTGGTAACTTGACCATTGTCTGGGACCAGTACTAATTGGCTTCACTTTCTCTTCCCCTTCAGCCGAGAATCCTCCAGGGCTCACAGCTCATACGCCACAAGAACCACAGCCACCAGGCAGTCAATGCTTCCGAAACTGCCACCCGAGACCACTTGCTCGGACTCAAGACCCAGAGAGGTACTGACAAAGCTGCAAATTTTATGCCCACCCACCCATCCCTCCTTGACCATTATTATAAAGACCTCCTTGCCCTGCCCTCCCCTGCCATTTGCTTTCTTACAAATCTATCCTACCGCCTCCCTAGGACGCCCACAGACATATCAATTTTGGGCTGCCACTTCAGGTTCAAGTGTCCCATCCTAACTACCCCACTGCAGTTTCCCCTACCACTTGCCTCAGATCAGATTTGTGACTTCTTATTACTGTCCCTAGTCACTGTGTCATAGTAAATTCTCCTTGCTCCCTACTAGTGGTTTCAGTGCCTACATCCCTTTGTTGACCCTGTGGTGTGTAGCCTTAGCTGGTGATACTTCTTAGATCAGGTTTATGACTTCTCGTAACTATCTCTAGTCACTGTGAAATAGAAACATCTTCTTGTTCCCTTCAAGTGGTATTGCACCTATATCCCTTTTCAGACCCCATAGCCTTACCTGGTGATACCTTGCCCAGATTAAGCCCTTACAATGGTTTCTCTTTCTGACCACCAGACTTTAACCATGGAACTTGCAATCTGGCTCTACCTATTTACCGCCTTATGCACCCTACCCTTATTAGGGTACTCACCAGATGGAATTTACCCCAAAGAGGACTCGTATCCCCTACCACAAGAATGTCTACTCATGGAGTCCCTATACAACTTGTGCTATGCCCCCAAGTTGTCATACCAACTTTCAGCTGAGTCTCCCTCTCAGACAGCCACTGACATCTTGTCACCTACCCAAGGAATGTTACCTACTCGGCCCAGTACCTGCATCTACTGGTGTCATACGGCTAGGGTCTTAGCATGTGTATCACTAGGACTGAACAGTACAAAGAATAGGTCCTTGCATTCTTACCCCACTACTTCCACTAGCCAAAGAAGTTTAGTTCTTCCAAATTACCACTTGTTGCCCTGAGGAAAGTTGTACTCTTCCTCTTGTTATGCTCAGGTAATGTTAAACTTAACCCTCGTCCTATACAAGCAATTCCTTCACCATCCGAAGTCATGAAGTATAAAGGTATCAGCTTTATGCATGTTAATGTGTGTAGCCTCTTAAAGAAACTCACCTCAATACAGGCTTGGGCTATCCACACGGAGCCAGATGTAGTTGTCATATCTGAATCCTGGCTTTGTCCATCCATGCCAGACAAAGAGGTCAATATCCCAAACTATCTGTTATTCAGAGCCAATAGACTAACCAGAGGTGGTGGTGTAGCCATCTATGTTAAGGACAAGTTTATGGTCGCTCCCCTTGACACTACATCAATTGCCAATGCCTTTGAATGCCTGTCCTTAAAAATCAAAATATCTACATCAATGGTCCTCCATGTCATAGGATGTTATAGACCCCCATCCTCAGGGTCACAGCTCCTGTTCCACCTATCATCTACTATGAGTACCGACACAATGGAAACAATTATAGTAGGGGACCTTAACTACGACTGGCTGTCAATCACATCTCTTCCACTTAAATCCTTCTGTGACTCTCATGGGCTCACTCTACTTATTAATGAACTTACTCATATCAATAAGAAAAACCCTACAAAATGTACACTATTAGATGTACTTCTAGTAAACAAACCCCATTTATTCTCCCATGCTGGTATATTTTCTGCCAATGTTAGTGACCATTGCTTTATTGCTGGCATAAGAGCAGTCCCTAAACCAACAGCCTCAGCAAAGCTCTCTACCAAAAGATCAAAACGGAATTTTGACCTGCTTGCATATATCAATGACCTGAAAGCCTCCTTGCTTTGGCAGACCTTTAATTTAGCCAAATCAGTAGAAACAGCATATGCCATTTTCCACAAAATTGTATCCAGCACTCTTAACACCCATGCACCCTTAGTCAAAACCTGCATAAAGGCTAGAAAGTGCCATTGGTTTACAGCAGACATTAAGGAAGTACTATTAAAAAGAGACAAACTCTGGAAGCTAGCACGCAAATCTCACAAAGCCGAAGACTGGCATCTTTTCAGAACAGACAGAAACCAGTGTACAAAGCTAATTCAGGAAACCAAGTCCAACTTCTATCACTCTGAACTCGACACTGCTTCCAACTGCCCTACCAAGTTCTGGTCCACTATAAAAGAACTTTCTGGTAATACCACAGGAACCACTCTCCCCTCAAAAATTATTTCTGACAATGTAACTATCATCAACAATAAAGAGATACTACAAGTCTTCAACAATCACTTTGCTACTGCAAGGCTAGCTTTTGATAACTCACCTGCATGCAACCTATGCTCCCAGCTTACCAAGCAACCTTGAGAATCTAGTCCCTCAGATGCAGTCTTTTCATTCTCTCCTGTCTCACTAAAAGAGGTTGAAGCTCTCCTCCTCCAGTTGGACACCAGAAAAAGTGCTGGCGCTGACACCTTCGATCCATACTACCTAAAGATTGCCTATCATGTCTTGGCCGTACCTATTACCATCTATTTAACTTGTCCCTTTCTCAAGGGACCCTCCCCAAACTGTGGAAGACTGCACATGTTATTCCGTTGTTTAAATCCGGAGACCCCTGTGATCTAAACAACTACAGGCCCATCTCCCTTCTCCCGGTACTATCAAACCTTCTGGAAAAAATCATGAATGCCCAGCTGAAATCTTTGATAGATGATACTAACCTGCTAAATCCAATACAGTCTGGTTTCAGAACTGAACATAGTACAATCATGGCCCTGGCCAAGGTGACAAATGACTGGCAGTT
Source organism: Neoceratodus forsteri (assembly GCA_016271365.2). Classification (NCBI taxonomy): domain Eukaryota; kingdom Metazoa; phylum Chordata; order Ceratodontiformes; family Ceratodontidae; genus Neoceratodus; species Neoceratodus forsteri. Next base: position 776,961,725 of record CM057452.1, read on the forward strand.
CGAGCTAGAGAACAAAAAATGTGTCCACGCCATTTTTCTAGACCTAAGTAAGGCCTTCAACACTGTCGACCACAGCCTCCTTCTTTCTTCATTAAAAGATATTGGTCTAAATTCTACCTCCTTGTGTTGGTTCCACAACTACTTTCTGATAGGTACCAACAGGTCAAGGCCGAAGGTGAACTCTTCCACTCTAATCTGTTAAAAAGAGGTGTCCCACAGGGATCCATTCTGTGGCCACTCCTATTTGCCATCTACATCAACAATATAGACTCAGGCAACAATGAGGTGAAAATTCATCTGTTTGCAGATGTTACAGAATCTACCTAAGCCGTACAGCTCCTGAAACTGCCTGTAGTGACCTGCAAGCTGACTTCAACATACTTCAATACCAGCTCCTTAGTAAAAAATTGCTACTTAACACCAAAAAGACAAAGGCGATGCTATTTTCACCTATTAACCATGCAGCCTACCCTTCTCTACCCCCCCCCAATCACCACCCTCTTAGGAGAAACCCTGGAATTTGTGCTGAAATTCAAATACCTGGGGGTCTGGTTAGACTTCAAGCTCTCCTTTGCAGACCACCTGGAGGATTTGTTAAAAAAGCTGAAGCAGAGGCTTGGTCTCGTCTTCAGGTTAAACCATCTACTAACTACAGAGGCCAAGAGACAGCTAGTTCAGTCTACGTTCCTTTCCCTAATTGATTATGCTGACTTTATATACAGCCAATGTGCTACTTCATACCTTGGTAAATTGGACATACTTTACCACAGAGGCCTGCGCTTTATCACTGGTCTCCCCTTCTCCACTAATCACTGCTCTTTATATGCAGCCATAGGTTGGACCTCCCTACACTGCAGACGAAATAAAAATGAAGCTCTCTGGACATACAGAGCTATCACTGGCAAACTTCTGCAGTACATTGTTCATTGCCTGACTCTCAATATGCCTGGAACCTATGCCCTAAGAAGCTGTTCACTGATTTCTCTGAAAGTGCCCAAAGCCCTAATGCATATTGGGAGAGCTGCCATAGGATTCGTTCTACCGTCACTCTGGATTGTGCTAAAGAAATCACTGAAACTGAGGACTCCTGTTAGTAGTACTGTGTTTAGGTCCTTAAACTCAAAATACATTACAGAAGCCTGCAACTGCTTCCAATGATCCTAGCTTACTTACACCCCCTTCCACATCCTCCCTGTATTTTCCCATCCTCCTTTTTGTATCAGTGCATAACTTGTCCTTGAGCCATCTACTTATCTACCACCGTAAATCCCTCCCTCCCTCACCCACCTATTCCTTGTATACCCACAGCATCTCATTCTCTCGCTCCTAGTACTATCCCACTTCCAGACCACCACCCCCACTGGCTGCCCACTTCTCCCAACACATGTCTCCCACTTGATATGCCTGCATCTTTTTAAACTGACTATGTGTGTCTCTTCGCTTGTAGCATCCACTTCAACTAATATCTTTGCTGGACTATAATGCCTTTACCTTACAGGACTACTAAACCATGTATGTTGTTGTATCTGGTATATGTTTTTACTGACTTGCTACCCTATTCTTATGTATACCCTTACCGACTGTCTTTTGCCTGAACCCAAATTTATTTTTACTTATCTTGTCTATTGCAGGCCTACCTGTACTGTTGTATTATTGCATCTACTGTCTATTTGTCTGTATATAAATGCATTGTTACTTGACTTGTGTAATGCAGGTCCACTTTGTAAATGAGCTTGCTCAATGGTGTTCATCTGGATAAATAAAGAATTTGATTGATTGATTGATTGACAATCACAAGGTCCAATTTTTTCCCTATTACTGTAAGTCAATGTTAAAATGTCTGCTTGTATGCAACAGTAATTTTGAATGTATGCACAGGCTGCAGTCTTTGTTCTCTGCTTGAAACCTGGTGTTAATTAGTGCTAATCTGTATTAATCGCAGACATTAGGAGTAGAGCGCACAGTTTGCCATAACAATACAGATTGCCGAGGTACAAAAAACTTTCTCCTTGTGGACACTTAATGCTTTTTGTTGTGCTAATATGCAGGCTTTACAAGTTAAAAACAGTGGGTGATTACTACATTCATTACAGCAGGCAGAATGGAGAAGCTGTCACACAAAGTGCTGTTCCTGGAGGGTAAAATTAAACTCTTAGGAAAATCAGAGCTGCCTGGGTGATAGTGGATAACTGTTCAGCCCATAAGCCGAGCACCCTATGGAATTAAACTTTTCTTCTTATCACTCAATTGTACCACAGTACTGCAGACCATGGACCAAGAGGTGATTCAAAATTTAAAAGTACACTACTGAAAGCACATCATTAGCAAACTTATTGGTGCCATTGATCAGTCAGAGCAGAAGTTCATAAAGCTTGTGAAAGGCATCACTGTGCTGGACATGATTCACCTGCATTATGCAGCCTAGACTGATGTTATCCCGACACAGTGAAGCATTGCTTTCAGAAGGTAGGCATATGGTCATCTTCTGAAACAGAAGCACTACTCAAACCTCCACCAACAGCGCTACCATCTATGAGGATGGACCAAACCACTTTCATGGCTTATGCACAGATTGACGACTTAGAGCAGACTACTGTAGTCCTTATAGATGCAGACATTTGCACATCTGTGTTGCCGGGTGCTAAAGTAGAGGAAGATGAGGATAAGGAGGGGGAGCAAGATATTGTGCCACCAACAACCACTGAGGTATGGACATGATGTTAAAAATAAGGCACTATGTCAAGTAGAAAGAGAAAAAAACTTAAGCTGGTTCTGTGAGTTTGAGTCATGACTCGAGTGTATCGTATCCAACAGTAACAAGCACAGTGACATTACTGAATTTTTAAAGTCTGATAATTAAATGTGAAATTTTGTTTTTTTAATGATTTAATAAAAATGTTTTTAATGATTAGTGAACAAGCTAAAGTGTGCTTATTTGAAGTAAAGCTTATTTTAATAGCATTTATAGTTCCATGCATCTGTTTCATTTGTCCCCATTGTTTTCAATTGAGTTCCAGATGTATGAACATTCTGCACATTTTAGGCCCATCCTAACCATGTTCATACAAGTGGATCTACTGTACATGCTAAGTCCCAATGATAGTTATTAATTTAGGAAGGGCAGGCAATGTCCATCCACCCATGTGCTCCTTATCTTCAGTAGTAAAGTGAGATTCATTTAGATAAGAGAAAAGAGATGCTGTATTTCCAAGTATCATGGATTTGTCCTTAACCAGCTGATTTATTTCCAGGAATCTGTAGGGGGATAGGATTTCTGATGCTTTAATTCTTCCTCTTGGTTGCTGTCCCCCTTTTCTAACTAATTTGGCTTCAATGGGAGGTTGCCCTCCTCCTACTGGTGTGGTTTCCCTTCCTTCTTCCAGTTAATGCAGGGAAAGAGCCATTTTGAAATGACATGGGGAGCTGTGAAGATTTAATTTAGAATGCAGTCATTCTCAGGAACTCAGTTTGAGGTAATTGCCAGGTAGCATTAATAAAATTCATTGCTTGTTTTGGATCAGAGAAGTGTTTGTCCTGTTCATTTTTAAGGAAAAGAATTGTAGCCTATTTGCTATAAAGCAATAGTTCTTAGACTTTGTCACAGTGAGCCTCCTCAAATCCATGGAAAAGATTTTGAGCCTCCCCCCAAAACTGAAATAATCTGGGGCCTCCCCAAAGAAAAATAACATACTGTACTTTGTGCAGTACACCATGAATAAATTGAAACCCCTCTGAATACTTGACTCACATTCAGTTCTTTGTCTTATACTGATGTGGAACATTTGAAAAAGAGCTCCTGTGCTCAAAGGTGCTACCTGAATAAAAAATAAATAAAATAAACAAATATTAGTATTCAGCTTATTGTACCCCCCCCCACACACACACACACACAGGCCAGCCTACTTGCTCTGCTATTTTCATTCTTGAACCACTGTTACCCCTTGTTGCAGTACCTTCATGGGTCAGACTACTTTTTCTGTTTCCTCTCTATGAAATAACCTTCTTACATACTTTGCCTCTCCCCTCCTTCCTGCTCCTAAGAAACTTCTCTGGGATTACTTTGCTCCTTCCTGCTATTGCTCTGAGCACTTCTATGCTCAACCCTTGTATTTGGGCTGTTCTGCCATCAGTCTACAATTCATCAATTACCACCACTCATTATAAATTTATTGTTCCTATTTGTTTGGACTATTGCTCAATGTGTGTTTCTTGATTGTTCTGCAGTTATCTTTTGAAATGTATTCACTACCTACCCTTCCCTTAGTACACCTGAAATGAGCCTTGGCTCATTCACCTTCCTTTGTCACCCATTAGTAAATAACTACATAAAATTCACCTACTATTATCCTCTTTCAGTTTGCTTCATTTCTTTACACAAAATACATAAAACTCAAAATTTAAATGCAGTACTTTTTCAGACTTGCTTAAGCCTCCCCTGGAACAGTTCGGGGCCTCCCCAGGGAAGCTGGCCTCACCATTTGAGAGCCCCTGCTATAAAGCATGACTAACTGGAGTAAACTGCTCCCTTTGTAAGGCAGTTCTGATTAAAAGACTTGGAGAATTAATATTCTGTTCTGTTGCCTTTTAAGATTTCTGTTGTCTCTGGCTGCCTTTAAAATTAGCTCTTTTTGTGTGAATTTTTGGAAATAGGCAACTATAGGTATTTGCTTCTCCTGTTGTTTTGGTGGTGGGACAAGAGATAGGTGTGCTCTTTAATGGTAATTTACTATTCAGAATTAATGTTTAAAAGTTTGGGAAGAAAGTTTTTCCAAAAGAGCATTGTGTCCCCTTTCTCAGACCCTTCACTTATTCCAATTATTCTCAGGTTACTCCTCATGCATCAATGTTCTAAATCATCATCTTTCTCTAATAAGTAGCTAATTTGATTTCTCTATTCATGTATATTAGTTCTTCAATCTTAGAGACAACCCTCTTCTGTAAAGTTATTCTGTTTTCAGCTGCATAAACTTTGTCATTTGCATGTTGGACATTTATTTCTAAATTAGCTATTGCTATTTTAATGCTTTCAATTTCTTTTAGGTCCTCTGAGGAGAACATTCCCCTTGGTTTAGCTGGGAGTCAGTCCATTAGACTGCTTTGTGTCATCAATGATGCTTACTGCCCTGCTTCTCTCTCCACACCCAATCACACTACTCAGTGCAGATGAAGGAGAATAGTTGAAGAATTGGGTGTGTGCATGGTAGGAGGGAGACTGGCAATCTTTGTGGCCCACAGGAGGAGATGTCTGTGTGAATGGAAAGGCCATACCTCTCTTCCTGCATCAGGCATTGCCGCACCAATGACCCTTGAGCTTACACCATTTAAAACCTGGGATCACTCTGGAACCCAGTCACTTGCTAGGGTGTGATGCAGTACCACTGGGTCATCACAGTATCTCATAACTGATCCATTTAAAAGGTGTTCTGTTTACCTTCATATACTGTATTGTTTAAATGACTGTAGTATGTACAGTAGCTAAGCATTGCAAACATTTTATTTTCATGTTCCTTCTGCATTCACACTTTGGCATAGAGAGGTATATGTCTTGTGTGTACTTATCCTTGGTGCTGCTGATGGAGTACATTGCTTCATTGTTGATAGTAGGATTTACTGGTGGTGGAGACCACCTATTCTTTGCAGCACCCCCCAACCTTTTGAAGACAACTGCCCCATAAACCATCCTTTGCAGGCTTTCATACGAACATACGGAATGCCAGCAGAAACAGGCCTCACGGTCTATCGAGTCTGCTTGATTGTGCAGCTAGCCACTCAACTTGCAGCCCTCCTGCATATCTCAGGTACTGCTGGTGGAACTCAATGATTTCCATCTACTGTTCCTTGGTCTTGTATGACCACTGCTGCTAGCTGCCCCCGGCCTTCATTCTGTTTTTTAATTTGCTATGCTTTTTCTTTTCTGTTTCACCCCTTCACTCACTTTTGGCTCTATTCACTAAGGGTCAGGATGTACGTGCAATTCATACATGCAGAGCCTGCACAGCTCCGCACCCCAGAACAGGCATGCATCACCTGGTATTCACCATTACCGGCCACCTGTCAGTGCCCCCATCCCCCTGGTATACAGCTGCATTGGTGTGGATCACAGCTGTGCAGAGGTGGATCATGGGACCTGGCCAAGCATCCAATTGGATGCCAGTCCTCTGCCACAAAGTGGATCCCATGCTGTGTGTGTGAAGGGGATCCAGGAAAAGGCATGGACCTCAGGATGTGGAGTCCGATGGGTGACTGCCCAAATGGCTGCTCACAGCTCTCCCCTGCAGCCCTGTGAGTTGGGGCAGCAGTATGGTGTGGGTTCCATTCCCTACACTGCTGGTAGGTGTCTGTTGGAGGGGCACATAAGAGTTATGGCAAGATCTCCCACCATGTAACTTGTGCACCCTAGCTCAGTACTCTGCACCTTTGTGAATGTCATGGAGTGTGGGCTTGCTCCCTAGCATGCCCCTGGACAACCCATGGCATGTAGCTGCATGGTCGGCCAGGGGATCTGGTGCACAAGGTGCTAGTGCACCTGTAGTGAATGCCATCAGGACTCCACTGGACTCCACTTCATGGCATTCAGTTGTAGGTATGCTTATTTGCCACACATATGTGGCACGTAGGCATTAGTGAACAGACCAATTATTAGATTTTTCTTTTCACCTAATGCATATTACTTTTAATTTTATTCTCTTTTTTCATTATGCTCTATTTACAGTAATCTGTTTTGTTTAAATGTCTAATCTTTAAACAAGTGATTTTCATTAAAAAAGGACATAAAACCTTTTTGTTTGTTCAGGCATTTGGTGTTTGATTTTTTTTTTACTGCTTTGTCAGTTGGTATTTAATTTGCTTTTAGTGCTATATTGTTATATAGGGGTCAACGTTTATATTATGTACAAGTTAAAGCAGAAGGAAGCAGGGAAGGCAATCAGAATAGCAAAGGCCCAAACCGAGGAAAATATAGCCAACTTAGTTAAGAAAGGTGATAAAACCATTTATAGGTACATTAGGGAGCAAAGAAAGACCAAGGGAGGGATAGTGAGGCTTAATAAAGGGGGGAGGGGGTGGGCAGAGGCTGACAGTGAAAAAGCAGATATACTGAATGAATACTTCTGCTCAGTTTTCACAAAAGAAGAGGAGTGGGAGATACCTAAACCAGACAATAGAAACACTCTGGATAGAGAGGGTCAATACCAGCCCATTCACAGAAGAAAGCGTTCTGAAAGAACTTCTAAAATTAAAGATGGACAAAGCAATGGGGCTTGACAGGATTCACCCCAGAATTCTAAATGAACTGTGTGGAGACCTAGTGACACCGCTGACTACCCTTTTTAACAAATCATGAGAGGATGGTGTGGTACCTGAGGACTGGAGGAGGGTGGATGAGATTTCCCTTCACAAAAGCGGGAGCAAGGCAGGGGCAGGAACTACAGACCTGTTAGTTTGACCTCAGTGGTAGGGAAAATGATGGGCTCACTGCTGAAAGAAAAAATTGTTGAGTACCTAGAGGTTAGTGGGGCACAGGACCGAAGGCAGCATGGATTCACAGTGGGAAGGTTATGTCAGATGAATCAAACAGATTTCTTTGACTGGTTGACCAAAGTAGTAGACCAGGGAGGGGCTGTGGACCTGGCCTACCTGGGCTTTAGCAAGTCATTTGACACAGTTCCACACAAAAGAGTAATAAACAAGTTAGCCAGCCTGAGAGTGGATCCCAGTGTGTTAGGCTGGGTAAACAACTGACAGAACAACAGGTTGCAGAGGGTAATAGTAAACGAAGACCACACCAAAGAAAGGGGGGTCACTAATGGGGTACTGCAGGGTTCTGTACTGGGACCAGTCCTCTTTAATGTCTTTATAGATGACATAGTGGAGGGACTGGAAAGAAAAGTATACCTCTTTGCAGATGACACAAAGATCTGCATCAAGGTTGATACACAAGGGGTGTGGAAAGGATGAGAAGGGACTTGGCAAGGTTGGAGGAATGGTCAAAACTATGGCAGCTTAGATTCAATGCAAAGAAGTGCAAAGTAATTCACTTTGGAAATAAAAACCAAGGGGAAGTCTACACAATGGAGGGGAGGATGTACTGTCAACAACACAAGTGGATGGGGACCTGGAAGCAGTCATATCAGATGACCTAAAGGTAGGCAAGCAATGTGAGAAGGCAGTAAGGAGGGCTGGGGGATACTGGGATGCATATGGAGAGGCATTACTAGTAGAAAATAGAAAGTTGTTATTCCTGTGTACAGACAGTTGGTGAGACCATATCTGGAGTACTGTGTGCAGTTCTGGTGACCCTATCTCTGCAAGGACATAGACAGGATGGAGGCAATTCAGAGGAGAGCAACTAAAATGGTGCAGGGTCTGCACCAGAAGCCATATGAAGAGAGACTAAAGGAGCATAATATTTAGACTCAATAGACCATGAGGCCTACTCTGCTGGCATTTTAGTATGTTAGTATACCCTCGAGGAAAGGAGGGAGAGGAGGGACATGATAGAAACTTTCAAGTACTTCAAGGGAATCAGCAAAGTCCAAGAGGGTAGCATATTTCAGAAAAAGATATGCAAGAACAAGGGGGCACAATTTGAAGATAGAGGGGGAAGTCTCAGGGGCAACACAAGGAAGTATTTTTTCATGGAGAGGGTGGTGGACGCATGGAACAGCCTGCGTGAGGAGGTTGTGTGATCAGAAAACAGTGGGATAGTTCAAGAATGCATAGGACAGACATAAGGCAATTCTAGAGGGGGTAGGAGGAAGCAGGCTGTTGGTTAACAAAGATCTGCAGCTTATCCAATAGGTAGGGAAATAGGCAGACTGGGTGGGCCAGGCAGTCCATGTCTGCAGTCAAAGTCTATGTTTCTAAGTTATTGCTGACTACTGTGTATTGGGATGTAGCTATGCCATTTTCTCTTTGTAATGGCACCATGGGTCTCAGGGGAAGGGCACCATCTATAAATAAAACTACTACTACTAGTAAAACTACTACTAAAACTATTGCAACATTTACAGATTATTCACTCTTATTTTGACTGGTCCAGTCACATGTTTTCTTTTTCCCCTTTATTCTCTATAAATATTCACATGAACTGCAGATTCTTTATCACCTCTTTTGATGTGTTTTACCTTCAAATACCTTCTGAACAAGAAACTGTGATTATATTCCTGGACAGGTAAATCTGTGCATTTGTGTTTTAATTCTCCGATCTGAACATGATTTTCATCAGATTATTGTCTGATCCTAGACTGGATACCAGAACTATCCAACAGAGGGTAGTCAGATCCACTAAAGCTCTATCTGACTACCACTAATGAAAAAGTTAGATATTTATGGTAAGCAGCCACATGAAGAGTGTAATGTTGAGGTTTTAACATGAGATCAAGATTACTAAAGCTCTTAAAGTCATACATAGTGCAGCATAAAAACTAGCTCATGCAACGTAAAATACTCAGGGCTGCCCTGCTCCGACATGCACTCCTACTCCTATTGGGTAATGTGCACCCCTGCATTAGTTGCCCCCCAGTTGAGCAGGTCTGGTAACCTCCTGCTGGCTTCCCTCAACATATGCTGCCTACGGAAAAAGCTCACACCCCTACAATGTTGGATCATCCAACACTCTCCAGATACCCCAGCCTTATCTGAGACCTGTCTTTCCAAAGACATCCCTGATGCATACGTCACCCTCAATAGCTACTCCATCTTCTGAGATAACAGGCTGAGCAAACTGGGAGTCAGCTGTGTCCTCTACGTCAGGAACTCATTGCACATCCTCCCAGTCTCACTCCCATCCCTCCACACTGAGCCCAAACCCTTGCCATCAAATTACTCCTTGGCAATCCTGATAAAACAGTCTACATTATGGCTGTATACATCCATCTACATAACCAAAAGCCCGCCTTTGACTCAGTACTATCCATAATGCCCACCTCCCATCCAAAAGTGAAATCATCATATTGGGAGACTTCAATGTGAACTGGCTATCCCCTGTGTCTTCCCTCTACAAAGAATCCATTCTGTCTTATGAGCTTAACCAGATGTTCCAGTTTCCCACCAGAATGGAGGCAAAAAATAGGGACCTCTACCCTAATTGATCTCATCTTCACTAATTGACCTAATAATCTCACCCATATCAGAGAGCTCCCAGACACACTAAGCAACCATTTCCCAGTTATCAGCTAGTGGTCAGACAAACTCCCCTCTGTCCTCCCTTTCCATAGGCACCTCAAAAAAAGGTCCCTCTCCCAGCTCAAAACATACCTCACATCCTCTGAATGGTCGCCTATCCACACTGCCCAGTCCGTAGACACAGCCCTCTCCTACTTTATCACTATCTTTAATGCTGCCTGTGACATCTTTGCTCCCTTCTCCAAGCAGATAGTGAAGCATCGGGACACACCTTGGATCTCCCAGTCACTGCTAGATCAATTGCATCTCAGAGATAATCTCTGGCACAAAGCACTGGACTCGCAGCTCCCCCAGGACAGACAGTATTACAGAGAGGTAAGAAATAAATGCACATGGGCCATCTGCCAAGCCAAAGCCTCGTATTTTAAACAAGCCCTCACCTCTTCCTGGGGATCCAGGAAAAAATTTTGGAGCAATATTAAAGAACTCAGTGGGAAAGTTGTATCACCTGTTCCTGCCCAACTACTAGTTACCCAGGACCCCACTGCAAATGCCGATGCCCTAAATGCTGCATTCTCTGACCTTAGCCATATCCTTCCCTCAGACTTTTTGACCCAATCTGTGATGGCCCTATGGACAAACCTGCCACAACAGATCCCCCTCCCTTTTTCTGGCTGTGCATCATCTCCTATAATGAAGCCAAATGCCACCTCACCAAAGTCCTCTGCCAATTCACCACACCCTTGAAACATGCAGTAGTAACCCCCATTCTGAAAAGTGGAGACTGCACATCAGCCAGCAATTATTGGCCCATCTCAATCCTAACCCCCATCTCCAAGGCTCTCAAAAAAAATTGTCTCCAACCAGCTCACAGACTAGCTGTCCAAGCATAATCTGCTCTGTCCAGAACAGCATGATTTCTGGAGGGGTCAGAGCACCACCACTGCCCTTCTGAAGTTTACATCATTTGTACATGAGGTCCTTGAACAGGTCCACCTGCCCGGGGCTATCTACAGTATGTCGACTTGACCAAAGTGTTCAGCATCATCAGTCATACATTGCTCATCCACTTCCTCCCATCCCAGGGCTTTTCCCCCAGAGGCCACCTCTTGGTTCAAAAACTCTCTCTCTGGCAGAACTCAATAAGTCCAAATAAACTCCACAATCTTCCCTAATAAACTGGTTCTATCAGAACTGCCACAGGGGTCCATACTTGGCTCCTTGCTCTTCACCCTCTTCCTGAACTCCTTCCCTAAATCCTGCAGCAGGAAATTACTGTTCTATGCAGATAATACCCCCATCCTAACTCACTTCAACATACCATTCAGAGTTTCTTTGAGGAAACCTGGTTTTCTGACCACTGTCTAATACTGAACTACAAGAAAACTAAGTCCATGATCTTTGCCTACCGCCAGAGCCCACACAGAAGCTATTCGTTAACCATCACTAACTCTCTAGGTGCACCCCTGGAACATGACATTTTTTACAAATACCTGGGAGTCTTTCTAGACACCTCCCTCACCTACCACACCCATATCCATCACCTCTTCTCCTCCATCAAGACTAGGCTGGGACTACAATACCGATATAAACATTGCCTACCCCTTCAGGCCATCTGTCTCACATTATCCTCCTCTATCTTATCCCTGGTGGACTACAAAATCATGATCTTTGGGACTGCTGACCAAACTACCCTACACTACATAAAAATAGCCCTCAATAAAGCCTGTCACCTGGTGTCTGGTTGTGATAGATTAACACACACCTGCAAACTATACAAATTTACTAATTGGCTAAACTTTGATGGTAGACCTAAGTAACATACCCGTCTCTTTACCAAGAAGATACTACACAAAGCAAGCTCCCTCTGGCTTCCACCCCCTCATCCAAAAGACCCCACACAGAAGGGCCTCCAGCTACTCCACCAAAACCTCACTCCTAGTACTCCATTGTAGGACCTTCATTGATCAATGGTCTTTTCACTATCATGCACCCCCTCTGGCTAAACAGCCTTCCATTCTCCATCTCTATGGATCCCAGGCTTGGCTGCTTTAAAACTGGTCTAACGGCCCTCCTGCTAGACTCCTCCTCCTTTGACCATTTCTAGCCCCCCCATCAATGAGGTTTTGCCTGTCTCCCCCTGACCAAATCCTTTTCCTGCCAAACCTATAACCTCTCACTGGCAACGTGCACTTCCCTTACATATTAGTCCCCCTAAACCATCCCTATGATGTCTAAATTATGCATTTGCTCCTTATTTGGTTTATTCTATAAGTCGGTATTGTGATTCTTCTGACGCTGGGTCACTGGCCCTAAATAGTATGTGCTTATGAGCCTTGTCACTGTTTATATTCCTGCACTGTTTGTTTCCCCATGTATCCTGACATAGAGCCTTTGCAAAAGAGTTTCTGACTCAAAGGGTTGTAATTCTGATTGCATAAATAAATAATCTATCATGTATTAAATGGTGGAATACACATCTCATTTAGCTAGTTAAGATTTTCTGGACTGAACCAGTGAAGTTTACATAAAGATGAATCCTGATCTGTTTAATTACATGTGTCACTACTGGTGGGATAAAGATCACAAGGAACCAATACAAATGTGGAATTCAGAGTCGTCTTCCATGAGGCTGATACTGTAACTTACCATAAATATATTTAGAGTATAATGAGACTAAAACTGATACCACTGTGCTGCCACATGAGTCCAGGTTTTGATGCAAGAGGTGACAAATACTGAAATATCAAGATAATGCACTACCATTGTGCTATCATTGTTCCAGTGTTTGGGAGAGAAATACTGCCAAATATAAAAATCTTAAAATTACATACTTATCTTTGTAACACCATTGTGCATGTGTGAGAAGAAAAAATGTATATAAAAAGTTCCATATGGATACCAATGTGCCAGTGCACTACCACTGAACCAGGGGAACCTGAAAAGTCACCTACTATTATGATATCAAAGAACCTCTGTGTGAAACAGGGTCAAAACGCCAACTGTGGAATAATGTAGTCAAAAAATGTGCAAGCAAAGCAGCAAAAGACAAGGCAGAGCATCAGGAAAATGCTGAGTGCTACAAATAAAGACAAAGTACTTGGACTGACTGTCTGTGGGGGGCTCCATCCACTGTACCCCCAAACTAAATAATAGTATCCCTGGGAGGAGGCAAGCTGGGAACAGGGAGAAACTCAGGAGGGGGGATATTTTGCCTTTGGTATGGGGGGGTGTAAGTCATGGGACTGTGCTGCAGTCAGGGAGTGTAACACAGTCACTGCGGAAAGACTTTGTTTGCCTAGGTGGGCTGAGAACAGAAGCACAGGGTGTGTGGTGGGCAGATTAAATACAACACTCAAGATGGCACCAAGAAAAAAAAAAACACACTCAGGACCAGGAAAAAAACCTTGGTAAACTGAATGTTTCACTGCACTTCACTGCTTGTGGCCCTAACCTCTGTACCATGGCAGCAGCTTGGTGACACAGCAGGCAAGGAAGAATGTATTCTCTCCCTCCTGACTGATAACTCCTACAGGGATAGCAATAACATATTTGTGCTATACTATCCCTGTAGCTGTTTTGTTCTTCGCTATTTTTGCCATGCGGATTATACTACGCTATAATCCACATGGCATTTTCACTGGATATCTCCCAATGCATTCTGAAACATTCTGTTATCTAAGAAAAACATGTACTACAAGAGTGAGGGCATGAGGACAGCAAGGTATGCACACATACCCTCCAACGTTCACAGCATGTTTTATGTTAGCCCCATTATTGGATACCAAAAGCCTTGTGACAGGCCAAGAGAAGTAAGCCATTTTGGAAACTGTCTTCTTAATTAATGCAAGATGTTCACTGCAGTGTGAGCTCTAGACTCTCAAAACTAGTAATACACAAGTCAACCTGCTACTTTCATATCAAGAAACATAGAAACATATACTTTGACAGCAGCTAAGGACTGCTTGGCCCACCTAGTCTGCCCAGTTTCCTACCTATTGGATAAGCTGCAGATCCTAGTTAACCAACAGCCTACTTCTTCCTACCCCCCCACCCGAATTGCCTTATGTCTGTCCCATGCATTCTTGAATTCCCCCACTGTTTTTGACCCATGACCTCCTCAGGAAGGCCATTCCATGCATCCACCACCCTGTCCATGAAAAAATACTTATTCACATTGCCCTTGACCTGTCCCCCTTCTATCTTCAAATTGTGTCCACTTGTTCTTGCACATCTCTTTTTCTGAAAGTTGCTACCCCTCTTGGACTTTGTTGATTCTCTTGAAGTACTTGAAAGTTTCTATCATGTCCTCCTCTCCCTTCTTTCCTCGAAGGTATACATATTAAGCTCCTTCAATGAGAATGCAAGCTATAATAAATTTGTGATGCTGTTATGAGCTGAAAAGTTAGTGCTGCTGCCTCTGAGGCCAGAGATGGAAAGGGTCACTCCCTGGGCCTGACAGGTACCTATAGTTCAGTTTACAGAAGGTTCCTCCCCCCAAGCTGGGTTGGTTACAGATGCAAGTATTGTAGATGTGGACTCAAGACTTATTTGACAACAGGTCTTTGAATAATATGTTCCATATATTCAAGATATGTTGTGATTTTTTTCATATGTGCTGTAGCAACTGTATGATAGTAATCTTGTACATTAGATGAGAAACTTTTTCTCTGACTTTCTCAACCCTGTTTTTGAACCTCACACTAGTAAAACAGCCCATATTAATTTGTTTATTAGCTTTTGTTTAAATGTATGAGAGGACCCACTTTAAGCTGATGATGCTAGAGGTGAAAGAACTTAGACAAACTTACCCCAGGAATATTGAAACTACCAATGGGAAAAGCTCAGACAAGCTAGCATGCACATTGAAGGTCACAGCTGTACAATGAAAACCAGGTCAGGGTAAACACTACTGGAGAGAGCAACAAGGAGGGGCGTGATCTTCTGACACAGCCACTGCTAATTCTCTTCCACTGAAGACTGCAACTGTTTGGAGTTGGCAAGTTCGGCTCCCATTTTGTTCTGGGTGGTGATTTCCACCAATCAGGCAGATGGCTGAATCAGCAGGGGTGGAGCGAGGAGAGCTCACCAGTTTTAAAAGGGGCACAGCTGTCTCAGTGTTATCAGGGCAGATGCTGCCAGAGAGAGAGAGAGAGAGAGCAACAGTGAGGGCAGTGATCTTCTGATGCAGTGACTGTTCCCTCCCTTCCACTGAGGCTGGCAACTGGTTACAGCCTGAAAGCTCCACTCCCATTCTGTTCTGGGGGGTGATTTCTGTCAATTGGGAAGACGTCTGAATTGGTGGAGGGTGGAGGGTGGAGCTAGGTGAGACTACTTCCAATAGATCAGTCTTCACTGCCAAGCAGTCCTCCATCTTGTGGCCCTCGTGCTAAGGACATGCATAAAGGACATAAACTGGAATCAGCCTAGGAGACAGCCAACAGCCAGCACACCTACCCATCTGAAGCCAGGTACACCTGTTTTGTTTCAGGGGTGGAGGGTCATTCTTGAGTGTGGGGAACTTGCTGCTGTATTGCTAGGGGGTAGTGGGGTAGTACTGTATTTTTTGGCAGTTGGGGTTGTTCTTGTGTGTTTGATAAACTTGAGGCTAGGTTGCTACTACCTTATCTGTAGGAGAATTAAAAAAATGTGTTTTGTTTAAATGTACAGCAATGCTTGTTTTACTGTGTCTGTGATACACTGAGGATAGTTTGCTTACACAGTTGTGAACTGGACTTTAGAGATTCCTACTGTGTACAGACTAGACTTGCTGGATTCTGGGAAGGAGGCCAGAAAAAGCCGGGAGAGCAAAATTAGGAAATATGAGGAGTAGTGTGCTATACGTGCTGTGAATTGGAAGTCTACAGGGAGACCTTCTGGAGACCTTCGGTGTTGCTACATCTACATGTGGAGAGGGAGGTGTGGTGCCTGGCATTGCTAGGACAATAGGTATGAATGGGGATCTGGATGTCATTGTCCACCTGGGGACAAATGACCTGGCTATGGACATGGCAGAAACAGTGCAGAGGGAGTTTAGAGAACTGGGGAGGGATTATAGACAACTGCTATGCTCTGTAGCTTTTGCAGAAGTGCTACCCATCTATGTTGGGGGAAGGAGAGGGAGCTCCATGCCAAAGCCTTTAATTCATGTTTGAAGGAATGGTGCAGGGAGGAGAGGTGTGGCTACATTGAGGACTGATGGCCCACTTGGGAGGATATGAGCCTGTATAGAGGTGATGGCCTGCTTCCATCCAGGAGGGGAACCACTGTCCTCAATGAATGGTTTTAATCTTACAGTACTTTTAAGGACATTTAAACTAGCTGTCGGAGTAGTGGAAGAAAAAGGGGAGTCACAAACTGCCCTCCACCACAGACGGAGACAGAGAGTAGGGAGATCCTGAAGGGAGAGACTCCCAACAGGATTCAAGTTAAGGAAAGAAGCAGGGGACAATCAAAGAAGGAAGAGGAAAAAAGGAGCATTCAGAGGAGAAAGGAGAGGAAGGTGGAACAAATGAAAAGAGGAAACCGTCAAGCAAAGAGCTAACAAAAAATCTTTAAGGCCATGTGTGCTAATGCTACAAGTTGGGGAAATAAGATCCCAGACCTAGAAGCCATCATGGAGGAGGCAGACCTGGATATTATGGCCATTACAAAGTCATGGTGCACAGACATCCATGACTGGGACATGGTCATACCAGGCTACATGATGTTCAGAAGGGAAGAAAAGGAGCAGGAGTGGTGCTTGATGTGTAGGAAATCATAGAGGCAACAGAAATACAGGGAATTTGGGGGTGGCAGGTGCTGTGGGTGACTATAGATTCAGGAAAGGAAGCCTATATTCAGACAGGTATGGTCTACAGTCCTTCAACACAGATAGAGGACTAAGATAAGGAAATGTTAGAAGCAATTGGCAAAACATAGCTGAAAAGGTGGAGGATGTGCTTGTGTTGGATGTTGATTGCAGCCTGCCTGCTCAGCTTCAGCAAGAAGCAGGGACATCCTGGACTCCCTGCAGGGGACATTCCTCAGGCAACTAGTCAGTGAACCCATTAGTAATGGGGCAATACTGGACCTGGTGCTTACTAACAGGGACAGTGTTGCAGACATTAAAGTGGGAAGCCATCTGGGGACTAGAGATCATCATACAGTGTGATTTAACTTAAAGGACAGCTGTGGAGTCCAACCACACAATGGCGAGTGTCCTAGACTTCAGGAGGGCTGATTTTAAAAAGATGAGCGAATGCCTCAGAAATGACCTATGGGGAAGAGGACCTGCGAAAGGTGGAGTAAAAGTAAGCCTAACTAAAAGAGGAAATTGTGAATGCAACAAACCTCTGCATCAAGTTAGTAGGCTAAAGTAAAAAGAAGAGGAGACTGCTATGGTTTCAAAGAAGGTGATAAAATAGATAAAGGCTAAAAGAATAGCATTCAGAAGATATGGGAAACCCAGAAAGCGCAGGAGTGGAAAGTGTATCAGAGGAAACAAGGAAAGCAGTAAGAAGTTAAAAGGCATAAACTGAGGAAAGAATAGCTCAGGCAGTATCAATTGGGGACAAGACATTTTTTTGTATGTGAGCAAGAAAACAAAGACAAAGGGAGGGATTGTACAGTTAAAGAGCATGGAAGGAATGTACTGAGGTGGATCAAGAAAAAGAAGACATCTTGAACAAATACTTCTACTCAGTGTTTACAATAAGAGGGGGAGGGACCAGAAAAAGGACAAGTACCTATGGTCTAATGCACATTCATAAGGTAGAAAAAAGGGTCAGGCTGGACGGGCCTTGTGGTCCTTATCTGCCCTCAACTTTTATGTTTCTGTGTACCTTTGATGGGTAGGGAAATGGACACTAGCCCCTTTTCTGAGGAGTGAGTCAGGAAAGCACTCACTTATCTGAAAGTGGACAAATCTATTGGGCCAGATGGGTACATCCAAGAGTTCTGAGGAAACTCATGCAGATGACAGCAGCACCTATTACAAACCAATTTAAGAGATCCCTGAAGACTGGCATGGTCCCAGAGGACTGGAGAAGGGCAGATATTGTCTCACTTCACAAAGGTAGTAGCAAGAAAGAGGCAGGTAATTATAGGCCTGCCAGCCTGACATCAGTAGTGGGTAAGGTAATGGAAACACTCCTAAAAGAAAGTGCTATGGATCTAGAATCCAGTGGATTGTAGGATATGAAGCAATATGGTTTCACAGCGAGAAAATCATGCTAAACTAATCTGATAGATTTCTTTGACTGGGTGACCAAGGAGATGGATCAGAGAGGTGCAGTGGATGTGGCCTACCTGGATTTCAGCAAGACCTTTGACACTATTCCACATAGAAGACTAGCAAGGAAGTTGGATAGCTTGGAGGTGGGAAATAAAGTGATAACATGAGTAAGAAACTGGTTTGGGGATAGGAGACAGATGGTGGTGGTAGTTTGCTCTGAAGAAGTGAGGGTGACCAGCAAGGTGCCACAGGTTTCAGTGCTGGGACCGGTCCTGTTTAATGTTTTTTATAAGTGACATAGAGGAGGAAATGGAAGAGAAGGTCTGCCTCTTTGCAGATGACACCAAGGTCTGCTACAGAGTGGACACTCTGCAGTGTTTTAAATAACTGATTAGCAGTTTTTTTCTTAGGACTATACTAACTGTACAGAAAGTATTTATATAGATTTTCTAGATGTGCTGTGTTTGTTAAACAGTGAGGCAAGAGCTATGCATTTTCACAAAGATTTAGCACTTTTATGAGCAAAGCGCTAATCAATTTTTAGAGTTAAATAAATCCCTGCTATGTCTGTGTACGGGCGGGGGGGTTGTGTGGAGAAGATAAGCAGGGATCTGAAAAAACTGTGGGACCAGTCAAGCATATGGCAGCTGTGTTTTAATGCAAAAAATTATGAAATAACGAACTTGAGCCATAGAAACCCAGCAACAGTACAAAATGGGTAGAGTATTACTGACAATGTCCAAGCAGAAAAGAGACCTGGGAGTAGTCATATCAGATGATGAGAAGGTGTCCAAGCAGTGTGATAGTGGATTCTGGAGGAAGTGGGATGCTGGGATGCATAGGAAGGGGGCTCATCAGCAGAAAGAGGGAGGTGATGTTGCCCCCTATTGAGTATTGTGTCCAGTTCTGAAGACCACATCTCAGGAAGGATATATACAGAATGGAGGCAGTACAGAGAAGGGCTACCAAATGAGAAGAGTCATAAAGAGCTCAAGATTTATACCCTGGAGGAGTGGGGGAAGTGGGATGTGATAGAGACCTTTAAATAACTCATGGGGGTTAATAAGGTAGAGGAAAGGAGTTTAAAAAAAAGTTGTTCTACAGCAAGGGAACAAGGGGACATGCTATGAAGTTGGAGGTGGGTACTTTCAAGAGAGATGTGAGGAAGTATGTCTTCACAGGAATAGTGGTGGATTCTTAGAACAGCCTTCCAGTGGAGGTAGTGGGGGGAAAAATGGGGGGAGGGAGTAAAAAATGCCGGGGACAAGCACAAAGGCATCAAAGTGGTAAAGGGGGGGCAGTGTCATAGATCAATTTGTGTCTGCAGCAAAAGATAAAACAAAAATGTGCATGCTAGGTGGGTCAAGCAGCCCTTATCTGCAGTCAGATTCTTTGTTTCTATGTTTCGGTTCTGGTTGAATAGTGCAGGGGTAAAAGCACAGATCTGTAAGACAATGACTAGCAGGTTCAGTTCCAGTGCGGGCAAAAACAATAATGTATTAGCAAATCTGAGCTACAGTAATTTTATTTTTTTAGCAAGATACTGCCATACCATATCACAGCAATATTCAGATTGTTAACGCTCGCTGACAGATCGGCAGTAACTGACTGAACATTGGGCTATGTCAGCCCAGTGCTAAGTGGATCTATGCTGTGCCGGCATAGACCAGGGCTACATTTGACCCTCAAGAGCAAGCTCTGCCTAAAATAGGATAATGCCAGGTTTCCAGTGGGCCATATTCAGCCTGAGCAAGAAGATAAGGTCACTGAGCATGCAGAGCATTAAAGGGCCATCTGCATGCCCATCATGGGCTCATTTGCATGCAGTGCAACAGCCCCTAAGCACCCAACCTGCAGTAAAACATTCTAATGGTTCTCCTACACCCTGATCTCCCAGTTGTCTGTATTAAATGACTCCCTGGGGGTTTAGTGGGCTCCCCAACCCCTGACCATTTACCAGCCCTAAACTTGCCCACCCACAGAAACCCCCCCAGCTCTGCACCCCACCCTCTCCTCAATTATCATACTCTGTTAAATCAGCAGCCAGCACAGCCTTTCACTCACCTCTTCAGCTGGCTGCTGGCTGACAGTCATGGAGCTGGATCATATCATTGAAAACAGAAGGCTAGGCAATCCAGGGGGTGGAGGAAACATTAAACCACCAGGGAGCCATTTTAATATAGAAGGCTTGGAAATTGGGGGTCAGCTTAGCCTAGAGTTAGATGGCTATACTACAGCTGCCCTACCTTCAGGATGTGGGCTTAGTGTCCAGGTAAGACATGGTTTTTGAAATAGGTAAACAGCATCACTCTGGGGGCAGTTTACTGCTCTTCACAGATTTCGATATAGTGCTATGCTGGTATGTATGATGGATCCCCTCAATTGCATTGGTGCAGCAGTAAAGGCAGAGCCTTGGCACCACTGGGTTTTGGAAGCACTCTAGTGGTCTTTAAATATGGCATCACTCTTTAGGCATCACTCCAGTGACCTCTGCATATGGCTTCTCGCAGAGTGCAGCGCAAAGCCGATTATCACCAGTGCTAACCACATTTGCGCTAGCTGTAACATTTGAAAATCAGGACCAGAAAATCTAGTCTTCTCTAGGTCAAAATTTCCCTGATATTTTGGGCATTTCTATTCTTACCTTTACACAGGAGAATCACCTGCAACAGGCTTGAGCAGCTCAATATTAACAAGAACTCAGAGGACAACAAATTACACATAGATCGGTACCAGACTAACTCCAACAGAGATACAATTTTCAGAGGAGCCCTTATGAGGAAACTCACAGAAGGATGAGCCAACCAAACTATCAGATCAGCCCCAAATTTAATTATATGAAGCCTAAGCAAGAACACCAGATACAAGGTGTGACCAAACTGGGGAGTACAAAATGGTAACCCAAATGATTAAAGATTACTAAGGGATATACAGCATTTCATTAACAAGATTTACAACATGATAGTAGCCACCTATGTTCCCCCTAATGTGTGTGCATGTGCGCCCGCACAGCAGTCAGAAATAACCCGCACACAGCTTTAGTAGTAGTGCACAAAGCAGCTGACAGGGATCCACATGTTCATGAAGTAGTGACTACAGTCATCACTCAGATTTAAGACTCAGACATCGGGACATGAAAGTGAATGGGAAAGAAACATTGTATGCCCACCTCTGAGGCCACAACTCATTAACTTTAACAAGCCAGCAGTTAACAAGCCAGCAGTCTCGCTCTTGCTCCCCTTATTGAACAATGGAACCGAGCGTCAAAATTCCAACCAATCGGCTTTGCAGTTACAGCAATGTTTCTGGCTTGACACCTCTTTTCAGTAAGATAGTACTTGATAAAGAACAGTACTCCCTTGCTGTTCACAGAAATGGCATGTTTTATTTGTTTGGTAGATTCCCCCCAACAAAGCAATGCGAGAGATTCTCTGACAGGGTGTAGATTATATTATTTCAGTTTTAAAGGTGCACAACTTCAGTGTAATCTGCCTCCTCCCTAAGCAGCATCTCACTTACAAAATGTGTTTATAATGGATTTAAAGCCTCACCATTGAAAGCATGTTCATTTTTTTTCAGTTCAAGCCTGTACATATGTTTAGAGAGATGAGATTGCGCATCTCTTTAAAACAGGGTCTCACATTATACAAACATTTGAGCTTCAATGAATCAGTGCTTGTAAAAGGTTGCCCATGTTGGCTGCATGGGGATAGTGATTCTAAAATGGACAACAAGAAATAGTGCAACAAATGTCCTTTTCATTTAATTTCATAAATTCAGACTGCTCTTAGTATGGATCCAGAATGGAAGAGAATTACAGTCTCCTAAATGCATCTCCTCTCTCGTATCACACTGGCTCACTCACTACATTGCAAAAATACATTTTAAAACCCCCACTGAGCTTGACAATATCCAGCATAGTTATTGTAAACCACACCTAGGGTAAATGACATCACATACAATTTTGCATGCATCCATCAAAGATCCCATTGTGAAGTACTGCTTTAAGAAGCTGTCCAACCCTGAATACCACATTGCCATAACAGTATTAAATGATGTACTTTTGCAGTTAGCAGAGTTGTCTAAGATGTTTCAGAAAGTGGTCTAACAAATGAAAGCTGTACAGATTGCTAGGGCAAAAATAAAAAAAGTTCAGAAGTCAGTACCTGGGTGAAACTATCTACTGAAGCCAACCAGTAAAACTGCTTTTGGCTAATTGCACAGCTGAAGTAAGCACAACACCAATTTTGCAATTTATTGGCCTGTTATGTGACCATCTGGATAGCTGATTTCCTGCAGTTGAACTTTCTGACTGATCTGCCTTTGATTTTGCAGCAATGCCATATTGCAGCTTTGAGTTTGGCTTATCAAATATTGTATAGCAAATATCAGGACTATTTATTTTCATCAGTGGACCAGGCAGAAATTGTTAGCCAGTACAATGACTTCAGATTTATAGTTGCTGAAAAAATAAAGGGATGATCATTAAATTCCTTTACTGACATGGTCCACTTTGCTTTGACTAATGTGCAATACAGCATGGTGGCTAAACTTATTGATGTATGTACTACATTCCAAGCTAACCATGAAGCTATCATGTATAGAGGTTCCTACACAGTCTTCTCATTGCCCAGAAGAGATTCTCCATAGGGAGGTGCAGAGTGAGAAGGCTATGATAGCACAGAGAAAAAATCTTGGGAGTGATAGAGGATCACATACTGAAGCAGAGAGAAGTATGGCTGAGTAAAACCATAACTCTCTTTGGGAGGAAGGTTTCACTCAAGGATTTTCATAGGAAAGTTAGGGAAGATGTGTTGCTGCTCTTGGAAAGAGCATTAGGATTTTATATCTCCAGAAACATGGTGGAGTCCATAAAGTTATATGGAGACCCTGAGCCCACAACACAGATTGATATTACATTTAAAAATCCTCATACAGCTAGCAGCTTGCTTTCTCTGGCCAGCCAGCTGAATTGTTTGGAAATACATTTAGTTAACACGTTAGACTTGGGTGAAGTCTTTTCATGGTTTAAACAGACTAACGATAGTCCAGAATCAATCTTAGAGACAGATAACCCCCCTGATTGACTTTGGAAACCTAATTGACCCTAATACCTACTCACCGCTGACAGTTATTGATTCAGCCTGACAAATGCAGCCTGTAGATAATATCAAACAAATGAACTCTGAATGCCAGCTAGATTTGGATAAGGGAAATGGGGATCGAAATGTTGATGGCCTTTTCTATACTTTCATGGAATATTGAGGGCATCCATCTTAAAATAATTGACCACGAAGTAGTGAGATTTCTGGATAGTTTTGATATTATTGGACTGCAAGAAAGATGGTGTACAGAACATGTAACTCCCAAATTGGCTGGATATTCTGTCTTTACTCTGCCAGCAACTAAAGATAAAAAGTTTGGAAGGTTTAAAGGGGTATTTCCTTTTTTATCAAAACTTTGCTAAATTTTCAGATCACTAATATTTCTACTAAGTCAGAGGGTATTTTGGCTCTAATGAGTAGCAAGGGACAAGAGAAGATCATTCTCTGCAATATATACATTTCCCCCTCACAATACAGCTACTGATCCTGCTGACCTTTTCATATAGGATCTGAAAATGGCACTTGACGAATTGTCAGATAAGAGTATACCTTCTCCTGTAATTTTTTTGGGAGACTTTAATGCCAGAATTTCTTTTAATTTCTTGGAGGATGTATATTCACATATGATCCATACAATATCTATAATTAATCCAAATATCTCATATACTAGGACTGCTGAGGATCTAAAATCTAACCTCAGAGGTAAGGAATTGCTAGCGGGCTTAGCCAGTAGACATTTCTGTATTTTAAATGGTAGAAATCAGGTCGATCTAGTTGGACCCTTACAGTGTAGAGGACCTACTGGGTCTTCAACCCCTGATTAGGTTTGGACCAATTTGGAAGCAGTAAAGCTGATCCAAAAGTTATTGGTCATGGATAGATTGGAATCAGCACACTGTGCTATTGTAATTAACATCAAATGCCCTTTTGGAACTTTAGGGAGTGAGGCACAACAGGAAAATTAGAAGTCTTGAACAAGAGAAGGATTGGATGGGAGCCAATTCATCAAGCTAGTTTCAAAGAAATTGTTAGTACAGGAGTCTTAGGTAATATTCACGAGCTGGTCCTGGACAAAAGTAAGGCATTTAATATTTTGGAGAATTGGGAAACTATTCATTCTTTACTTGGACATAGATGTAAAACAACGTACCATCCTAAGTCCCTTTATAAAAAGTCTTTGTTTAATTCAGTATGCCTACAGACAAAGAAAGAGTTTGGAGGAAAACTAAGACAGCATAAGAAGAAAAGAAATAAGTCTGCAGCAGATTTTAAATTGCTAAAGACTGAAAGAGAAAAATATAGGAAAATTCTTGAACGGGAGAGACATATATATTCAGGGACTTTGGGAAAAACTGAAGCAGGCTGTTTTGGATAGGGATGGAAGGCGATTTTGGAATATTGTTGCCCTGGGATATAATAGATATGTCAATAAGATTGAAGCCTTTATTACACCTGAAGTCTGGGCATCTCATTTCTCCAAGCTCTATTATTCTCATGAAGAGCAGGAGACACCTGATGCTTTCAAAATACAGGAGGATGACATTTTTCCAAGATCTATCTTGATCACAGAGGACGAAATCCGGATGGCATTGATTGGCCTTAACGCAAATAAAGCACCAGGGCCAGATGGGGTCCTAGGTGATCTCTATAAGATTTTTACCAACTGATGGATTCCTTTTCTTCTTTTACTATTTAATGGCCTGGTTCTGGGGTACTCTTACCCTGGCAGTTGGGCAGGTAGTTTTATCTTCCCAATTTTTGGAAAAGAGGATCCAAATGACCCAAGGATGTATAGGCCTATTAGTTTGATAGATGTTTCACAGAACATTTTGACTAGGATAATTTTGGGCAGATTGCTGTCATGGGTCAAGGAGAACTCAGTATCGAATGAGGCACAGAATGGTTTCTGGAAGGACTGTTCTACAGTACAACACTATTATGTGCCTCAGCACTTGATCTGGAAGTATATTGAAGTGAGAAAAAACAGATTATATTGCTGTTTTGTGGACTTCTCCTCTGCCTTTGAAAGCATTAGTAGAAACATCCTTTGGGCTACATTAAGGGATCTGAAGTTGGAGGCCTCACTTCTTGATGTTATTAATAGACTCTATGAAAATATGTGGGCAAGGGTCCAGTATAATCAATATGGTCATCTGATAGATTTGAGACAAATGTGGGAGACAGACAGGGGTGTATTTTGGCCCCCACTCTATTTAACATCTACATTAATGCAGTCTTGGATCAGCTAGGTAACTCAGATTTCCATACTGCAAAAATTAATGATCAAAGGATTGAATGTTTAGCATATGCAGATGATTTAGTCTTGCTCTCTACTTCAGTCCTAGGTCTTAAAAGAAAACTGGCTCACTTTGAATTTCTCTGTTCTCAAAGGAAACTAAAATTTAATCTCGGCAAGATCAACATTGTAGTTTTTAGCTCTCAAACCAAGAATATGGTAGGCTTTAGGCTAAACAGTAACCATATAAACACTGTTAAGTGCTATGACTATTTAGGTGCCCATTTTGCCTTTAGCCTATCTTGGACCAAACATTTGGAGGCTATTCAATTTAAAATGGGATCTTCTGTAAATGCCCTAAAAATATTTAACAGCAAGATGGGAAAATCATCGGTGAGCGGGGTATCAAGAGTTGTTAATGCCAAAATAAGAACAATCATGTTATATGCCTCTGAAATCTGTGGTTATGCTAAGGTTAGAGAATTAGAAATAATTCTGAATGAACTCTATATATACATCTTAATATTTTTAAATGGAACTCCAAGCTGTATTCTTGCCTTGAAGGTAGGACAATGTTCCTTGACTTCTCTTATCTGTGAGCGACCGATTCTCTTTCTGTTGAACCTTTTTCTTTTGCCCCTACAAAGATATCCCAGAATGTGTGTAGTGGACGCCATCAAACTGGCCAGCATGGGACATGTACATCCCTTTTTTCAACTTATTAAGGAAACAATAATGCCGGCTGGATTGGGCCACCTCTTGTATAAAATTTACACAAGACCATTTGAGGAGATTAGGCAGGATGTCAAATTGAGGCTTATTGATTTAAGACATAAATTCTTTCTGTGTTCAACTCTCCAAGCTTAAGCTATATGGATTATATAAAAAAAAGTAAAGATTTCATTGGGATATGAGTCATATATATATCTTTTTTTTAACCTGTCCTAAACAAAGAAGAATCTATACAAAATTTGAACTGAAAACTATAATGCTCAATGCATTCATTTCAGACAAATGAGAGAGAGTACTTTTTCCATATTGTAAATGTGGAGTGGGGACTATAGATGATCTCAAACATGTGGTACACTTGTGTCCTAGGTACGAATCAACTAGGAAAAAACTGCTGGGGGATCTCGGCCTCCCCCTGGAGGATCTTTTGGAATATGTGTTTACTATAAAAAATGAGAACATGGAAGAGATCTTTGCAAGATTCTTCATCTCAACTCATTTGTAAAGTTTATTAGGGGGACTTGAAGTTCTGTGAAGGTTTTTTTATGTGAAAAGATACTCTGTTAAATTTAATTGCACTGTAAAGATATTTAAGTTCCTTGTTGATTTATTTATTGTCTGTTTATATTTACTATGTATTTTGTCCTGATTTTAGCATACTGTAACTGCTTTATGTGGAACAATAAATTGTACTACTCCTATCACTACATTCAAAGCTCCTAGTGCTGACCGTGAAAGAGGCTTCAGCTTCATGAACTGCATTAAGAGCAAACAAAGAAACCACTTGGAAGAAAGCCATTTAGATATGCTGATGCAAACAAAATTGTTTTTAACATCTGGTGGAAAAATGGATCTTAATAAAATATAGGTCCACTGGAAGAATGGGAAAGACAGGAGAGAAAAACAGTAAATGTTGATTTCTTAGCAATGCATCATCAGCAGCACCCCTTTTGGATGCATGCAAGACTCTTTAAAATGTATATAGTTTATACATGTTTCCAGTTCATACTGTTATGGCGCACAATGCACATCCAAGCTTCGGACTGTGTCAGAATGTGTATTTATACTTTGCATTGAGTATTTGAGTATTGGGTTATATTTTCTACTGTTTACTGGCAATAACATATATCACTTGTTTGGGCCACCCAATTTGCGCACATGAATCAATTATTTTTCACAAAGTGCCGCACACACATATCAGTTGCCCACCCACAGAGACTAAAAATTAGAGGGAACATTGGTCAGGTGCATGAATTGTTACCCTGTCTGGGCGCTCATAATTCACAACATGAAAGGATTCATGTCCCTTGCTGTCCATGATCCTAACCGTGTCTATAAACAAAGTCCTGCCCACCTTCCATTGCTTGAACTTTTCTTGCAATATCCGATCTCTGACAAATTTACTTGTCCCAGGATGCACATGTTTCATGGCCTCTTTCACAATCCAGGATTTCCTGCACCTCTCTATTTCTTCCCAGACATTTCTAAGAAAGGTAGGAAACCAAATTCTGAAGAGCTCATTCGGTTTCCTATGAACCTGTCTTTCCTTTTTGATAGATTTGGTCAACTTGAGACCTCTGGCCTGGCTTGGGGGCAGCCAGTCCTGGTTCTACCAGCTTCTCATACTTAGTGATACACAAAATGGATCCCTGGCTCCTTCTCGCTCAGCCAGGGCTGTGGAAACACCACTCTCTTCCATGCATCCCTCTAAACCAGGAACTTGAGGCTATGAACCCACGCCATCTTCTTCAGGCCAAATGGGTTCCCCCCTCCTCGTCTTCACTGAGAATCTGTGCCCAGGAGTGAGCAGTCATCCTCACTCCTGAGACTTTCCACTCCTCACTAGACACAGAAGTCGAGACCTCCCACTCAAAGGCCTCTCTCAGTTCATCCTTTCCCACAAGACTTGGACTAGGCCCCTCTATTCATGGGTCGGCTGATGCTCCCTCTCCACTGTCTCTTAGTGGTTCAGATGCAGAGTCATCAGTTGTCTGTGCTGCCTGTACATTTGCACCCTCTGGCTTTTTGCCACACTCTTCTGAACCTCCCATTTCAAGCTCTGCCTGGTGCTGCATGCTGCCAACTGCAGGTTCTTGTAATTTTGTCCATGTAAGAGCCAAAGGAATCTTGGGAGCTGCTGTCAATCCATGCTTTTCCAGGCACCCAGAGCAGTGAGGAACCACAAAGACATCTCTTCCAGCCCATAAGCACATTAATCACACTCTGACTGGATAACCAGGAATCACCTCAAGAGGAGGCAGTCTTCCCCCATAGTGGTACTTCTCAATGTTTCTCAGTTTGTTTACTTCTTCAACTAGCATAGCCCAGGCATGATCCAGGTAGCGGGCTGGTCCCAAAGCCATGACTGCAGACAAAACAAACAATACTCTTGGTTATTTCAAGTCCCAAATATTGATCAGAAACTTTCTATAAAATGCCTTCTTTGCTGCTGTGTTTACATGCCTGCCCCACCCCTATCATGGCCGTGGTAGCACTCCTGATGCATCAACTCTCTGTAATTGGGTCAAGCCACTGTGCATCTGATTTACACACACTACACAGGCTCAGGGGCAATGTGAGGAAGTATTTTTTCACAGAGAGGGTGATGGATGCATGGAACAGCCTTCCTGAGCAGGTTGTGGGGTCTCAAACAGTGGGAGAATTCAAGAATGCATGGGATAGACATAAGGCAATTTTTGTGGGGGGTAGGAAATAATAGGCTGTTGGTTAAATAGGATCTGCAGCTTATCCTCTAGGTAGGGAAATGGGCAGACTAGGTGGGCCAAGCAGTCCTTATCTGCTGTCAAAGTCTATGTTTCTACTGATAACTTCTGCTCAAACTGCACAAACTTGCACTGTTCTCCTTCCTAGTACATTTATATGATTTACATTGGACCTTTTACTCACTGAAGACACTGCTCTAGCTTGCAATCTCTTAAAGCCTCAGTATTTCAAGCACAGGAATGCCTGCATTTACGTTGCATCTCTCATACAACTAACAGTCTCTCAATTGGCTTTGAAAATTATACTGACATTGAACCTATCATTATGCTCACAATCGGTTGCTTAGAATTCTTGCTTTTAGCTGGTTAAACTGGCACAGTCCTTCTTTACAAAGCGATTACACTGCTACACATAGATTCAGCTGGATTTTGCTGTAAATCACACCAGTTTGAGCAATCATTTTGGTTGGTACTCACTGTTATCAGTAGCTGTTTGTTGCGATGGAAAACAGCCTGCAGCCAGTCTTGGAGGCCTCTGGAAGGAAGCGGGTTGGCAGTTCTGCCGGTTGTCCCTCTGCACAACACACTCACAGTCCAGGTGATCGAGATGTGGGTTGAGCCTGAATTTGAACAGAAAAGTCAGTTTTTAAAAGTTCAAGAGTTTTTTCAATCACTGTGACGCTCCTTCTGGTAAGCCAGTTTGCACACTCCACTCACTCTCCCTCTCGAATGCCATGCAGTCGCTCTAGAGCTGGCTTGGGGGCTGGACTGATTGCAGTCTCACCAATCACTCTACGCCATGAAAATGAGCATCTTAACTCTCGTGCTGTTCTCCTCACGGCGATCGTCGAGCAGGCAAAATATGAACTGCAAAACCACACTTTTTTTTTTTTCAATGACTCCTTGGCCAGAGCCCATTTTAACCATTTATCATGGCATTTTACTAAGTGACTCCCCCAGTTCATAAAGCAAGCACTTCAGACTTCTAGGGCAAAAGTCTCCTTTTGTTAACCACAGTTTTCCACACTTTCTTTTCCACAATAAAATTCAAAAGCTGGCAAACACTGTACTTTTTGATGCAGGACAAAGGCACACCCACTCAGGCTTTACTATGCCTTGGTAAACAGTTGGCATTTTAATAGCAGCACATGGATAACAGCACACAGCGGCACATTAATTAAATGCTGCTTCACATTTTTTTGGGCTACCCACTGCCAGATAGCCAAAATGCTAGCCATCACCTGAACAAACTTTCTTGTTCCTTCCCCCAAATTTCAACAGAATCCCAGTGGTAGCCTCCAAGATGTAATCCCCAGTTGGCACTAAACTGAGAGGGCTACTGCCCCTGCCTGTATGGCTAGCAAACAGGTTGAGGGGCCTGGGTCCTATGACACGGTCCCTCCATTTTTATAAGCTGAAAATTTGGGGAGAAAGGTGTCACTCGGCATGGTGACTAGGTTTGACCACTCTGCACAGGGGCACCCAAAGTAATCCAGAGACTAGAAGCAATAACATAATGTCCAATATCAGGATATGGGCTTCTAAAGTGTGACTTTATTCAACAACACTGATTGAAAAGCATAGATGGACCCCCCATGGGGCTACACTCCTTGTAATGCAGATAAGGTGCTGACACAGACACAATCCATTCTTGGATCCTAAACTTCCATATGTCATGGACTCTTTAACTAGTGGCACACTACCACCCTCTACTCCATCCTGACATCTGGGCACCCTCTTCAGGCACTGGCCAATACTTGACAGAAAGGTGACTAGTGTTTCAAAGTGAATCCATAGAGGTGAACCCTGTTATTCCAGGTGGGGAGTCTCCCACCTTTTGTTCCATAGACCCATAGCCGGCCATTCCTTTGTTTACACACACACACATCCTTGGCTACTGTAGTGCAGACTGTACATGGCTTTGTAATACAGTTACTGTCTTTCTCTGAAGACCCCCACATACAAGAGTCATAACATCTCACTGTTCCATAAGCATCTTCCTTGGCTACTATAGTGCAGACTGTACACGATTTTGTAATGCAGAAACTGTCTTTCTTCTGAAGATCCCCCCTCACATACAACAGTCATTACATCTCACTGTTCCATAAGCCCTAGACTTGGCATCCTGACTGACCCACAGCCCCAGAGACTTATTTACTCACTGTTTTGGTGAATGACATTGGCCTTTTGTCAAAGCTTCATCACCGTCATAGTTGTAGATGTCCAATAACTCTGAAGGAATCTCTATTCCACAAAATCTG
Source organism: Neoceratodus forsteri (assembly GCA_016271365.2). Lineage (NCBI taxonomy): Eukaryota > Metazoa > Chordata > Ceratodontiformes > Ceratodontidae > Neoceratodus > Neoceratodus forsteri. The sequence goes on from CM057452.1 coordinate 776,993,119, forward strand.
TAGTGCCCCAGCACTCATCATCAGGCAGCTTCTTCCTTTTTCCAGGCTAGAGGGTTGCCCCTTGGAGTTGGTTCTTTGTACCTCTTTTATGGTGGAAGCACACACCCTAAGGTAGCTCTGTGTCAGAGCTGAGGGTAAGGGGGTCTGCCCCTGCAGGGCACCCCCTACCTCCCTTCACTGCAGGATCCACATCCTTCCCTCTCTTGAGCCTACTTCAGCTTCAGCAGACTGATTCAGACTGCAGACTAGACTGTTGACTTCAAAGATCAACTCTAGACTGACTTTGAAATTCCCCAATGTTCTACCTAACTCCCAACTGCAACATTCCATTGTGTCTTATACTGCTGCAGAATTCTAAGTAATGTCATAGCCCCAGCTCAGCAGAGACCGAAAACAGAGCAAGACATAGTGAAATTCATTTAACTGGAATTTTACTAGCTGCCTGTCCCTGCCTGCCACTAGATCTAACTAGGGTTCTAGTAACCCCGGGTAACATGGTGGTTACAGATATTTTCTATTTTGTACCAGTATGGTATATTGGATTCTTTTGTTAAGTGGCTGCTTATTTTGTATCACACTCCTACCGCCAACATTTTGTGTACAGGATCCTTTTGGACCTCTTCCCCCTCTTCCCATGGTACAAGACAAGACTGACCCCTTTTTCCTGTCTTTTTAATTTATGCACTAAACCTTTTTCCTGGAAAATTAACTTGACACCCATATCAGAGGCATTATATTAGGTACAGAAAAGTGGAACATTTCCACTTATGCCAGTAACTTTCTTTTGCACCTCTCAGATCCACTTACTTCCCTGAGGTCCTCAGGGCAACTCGCCTCTTTGGAACCTTCACAGGGAATAAATGTAATCTTACTAAAATGGTGGTGTACCCACTCTCTACTCACATGCATAAGCAGGACTTCATGGATTTTGGTCTACAGTGGGAATTGCATTCCTTTATTTACTTAGGTGTAAATTTAGCTCAGGATTTGACTTCTTTGAAATCTCTCAAACTTGACCTCTTACTAAAGCAACTAAAACAAGATCTACACAGGTGGAAAGCCTTGCCTTTGACTCTATAGGATAGGGCAAATATTATAAAAATTTATATTTTACCTAGATTAATGTACCCATTGGCAATGTTAAATATTGTTCTCCTGACTACTTGGTTTTAGAACCTTAAAGCTTTGCTTCCTAAATGTTTGTGGTAAGACAAACTTACTGTAAGAGTTTATGAGAAGTTGGTTTGACTGTGGAAATACAGGGACCTGCACCTTCCACATTTCTTATGGTATTATTTTGCCCCACATGGGGTAAAACACACTTCCAGTGGGATCAGCTTATGGGGATTTGTGAGGTGGAGGGCTATACTCTGTCCTGGTTACAGAATGAGTAGGATCTCTGTGTTCATTGTCATGCTTGTCTTTCATCCCTACTTTTTCCTCCCATTCGTATGGCTTCCTCCTGGTCTTTGACATACTCCAATTGCTTGGTCCCTCCATGCCCATGCCCAATTATGTAGACAATTGAAGTTTTCTTAAGTTTCAGACCTTCTTCAGCCCTTATTTGGTAACCCCAACCTCCACATTGATAATAAACCATTATCAGCTATTCATTGGCAAGTGATTAATATTGATAGATTGGAGGAACTTCTATCAGATGACTAAATTATTTCCTTTGGCACTTATCAGGAAAAATGTGGCACCCCTGCTCATAATTTTTTAAAGTTTTGTCAACTGTGATATTGTATCTCCCAATTTCTAGGATGCCATCCTTGGTCTAACAAGATGGATCTTTTTCTTAAAACTTTGTCTAACCTGTCACAGCACTTTCACTCCTTTTCTAATCTATATAAGGCAATTGTTCAGCCTTTTCAGGACATGGCTTCTTCAATTGCTTTTTATTGGGTAACACTCTGGATATCGATTGTTCAGTGGATTACTCACAGAATTTGATCAGATATTTATAAATATGTTAAACAAGATCATCTGAGACTGCAGCAATTTAATATTCTCCACAACCGTCATTTTCACCCCAAAGAAATTTTAAAGGATGGGGAAAATTATTTTTCAACTTGTCCTAGATATAATAGGGACAAAGTAACTTTATTTCACATGCTATGGCAGTGTCCTCATATACAGCCTTTTTGAGACTCCATTCGGTCTGGCATGGACCGCCTTCTGGGCCGTCAGGAGTTTTTCACCCTGGAGATTTGTGTACTTTGAGACTATGGTCCACCTCTCTGGGGGCCCAGAAAAGGCATATATGGCTTTAATTATTGTCATGGCTAAGCTGCTGATTCTGCTCCATTGGCTGGACTCCTATCCTCCATCATGGCATGAATGGGTTGTGGAAATGTTACATGCCCTCAATGTAGAAATGTCTATTGCTTGTTTCTTTAGAACTTTTTTACATTTAAAAATCCTAAAGGGAAACCCTTCATACACTTTTGCTTGCACATTGATTGCTGGGTCTCAGTCAGCATCTAGGTTTCCTTTTTTCTTTTCTTCTGATGCTTATTCTTGGTGCATTTATGTCACTTTGGTGGAATTTATTTTGGACACATCATTTCCTTTTCAGCTGGGTTATATGTCCAGCATAGTCATTGACAGTGTGTATGTGGGAGGGTTTTTTTTTTGTGTTTTTTATGGGTGTTACTGTTCTTGTAGTTGTTGTGTTTACTTTGCTGTTATTGTTACTCATTAGCATTGTTGCTGCTTTTCTAAAACTTCAATAAAGTTCATTCCATTGCAAAAAAAGACCTGCTTTTGCTGGTCAAACTTCATGGACCTTTTTATGAAGTCTGTGCCAAACATTTGGTGCAAGCCATTGTAAAGGAGGTAAAGTGCCACTAAAGCACATAACCTTTGTGAATCAGAAACAAGGTGTGGCAATGTTTGCGGTGCAGCACAGGGTTTTACTCAGGGCCTGTGCAAACCCTGCATCAACCTCTGAGAATCAAACCCTGTATCTAAGGCCTGATAAGCCAGAAGACTGAGAGCAAGGAAACAGAGTTACAGGGAGTGTGCATTATCATAGGTGAGGTTGTTGTCACCAGTTCCATGTCCTTGACTTTCAGGGGCTTTAGGTTTTCCCTATAGCCCCATTGTTAAGATGAGGGTTTTTAAGTTCCATCTTAAGTGTGGTGGTGTGAAGCAGCTGCCCTATAAGTAGGTGAATGGGGGATTAATTTATAGCAGTCTGCAGATGCCCCTTATCATACTGATTGTATTTACGGGTCTGAGGAGTAAGTGCCCTGCATCATATTGGGGTCCCATAACCGAAATGATCACAACAAAAAATAGTGGGATTGAGAAAAAAAGAGCAGGATGAGAGAGAGAAATGTGTGGGAACATATTTGCCTGACATTTCTAGGTAGGACTGTAGCTTCCCCATTGATTTAGTATCCCCCCGTAGCCCCATGTTGCTTAGGGAGTGAGGCATTAAATGCTTCTCAGGAAATGGGCAATGATGGACCTGAGGCAGTAGCCTTGCTTATGTATGGGTGCCAGTGACAAATGGGCCTGTTTTGTGGTGTATCTGGGGTCACTGGGTAGTTTCAGGAGGAGTGGGAGTTTATGGTATAGGAAAGTTATTATGTCACCAAGTTCCAATTGCTCAGGGAAACCGACAAGTATAAATTGTTTGTCGGCCCCTGTTTTCTAGGTTATCATTTTTTTTTTTGCATTAATTGTATTTTCCATTCTTGGTATCTGCATACTGTGGTGAGGTTGTGGTATGTTGCTTCATTTCTGTGAGCAGTTTGTTCCATGGCTGCAGCTCAGATGAACAGCTGAGTGATTGTTTTCTGTATTTTGGTAGGCACTGATTTCGATTTCCTTGAGCTCTGTTAATAGTTGGGAGAACGTTAGTTCAATGTTATCAGCAAGCCATACTAAGAAGGGTGATGAACAACCCTCCAGACAAATCATAGAGTCCAGTCCAGCCTCAAGTCCCACGGCTGCAGTTTGAACTGAGATCGGGGTGAAGGAACAGTGCAGGGGAATGTGATAGTAGTGCTCTGGAGTGAGCCAAAGGTAAGCCCACTTTTAGGAGAGGGTAACATATCTATCATCGGCCTGTCAATTTCTCTATCTATCTATCTATCTATCTATCTATCTATCTATCTATCTATCTGTCTGTCTATCTATCTATCTATCTATCTATCTATCTATCTATCTATCTATCTATCTATCTATCTGTCCAGCTCTGCTGTCCCTCTGTGCCTAGTTTTTGAATCGAATACCATGAATATCTCCTCAGCTTGTCTCACTGTACATGTCCTTTAACTTCTTCAGTCTCTGTAATGTATTTATCATGTTTACATTTATTAATGTACATACTGTAAATTCTCTAAGTGCTGTTGTATATGTTCAGGTTACCAAAAGGCAATACCCCACATAAGATCCTTAAGGTGCTTAATGCTTAATGTATATTTTCCGCATTGGTACAACTGCTTGCTATTGTATGTAATCACATCCTGTACTCAACCAGACTGTGTACCTCTCCTGCGTTGTGCATGAAAATAGTCAGTGTTTGCCTAGCGCACTTACCGGGTTAACAAAACTAAATACATCTGTCGGTCGGTCTGTCTATCTACCTACCTACCTATCTATCTATCTATCTATCTATCTTCTGTAAATTCCTTACGATTTTTAATTTGATAAAGAAAAAAATAAAATTGATGGATTGTTTATACCTGTTCCACATCAGAAATTCAATCTTACCTGCTGCCCCATTAGTTCCATGTCTTAACCCCCTCTTCCACATAGCGGGGCTTCTGGGTCAGTATTCCCCTCAGGATACCCATCACCACAGGTTGGTTAGGAAATGTAGTGAGGCCTAAGAGTATCCTACTGCATACTGTACATACTGAGGAGTTTTCCTCCTTTTTCTCAGTCCAAAGCATGTCAACTTGCAGAGGGCTCCAGGTGCCCACATGCACGGATGCCAACATGAAGCCCAGTTGACCTGTTCCTTCCTGTGGAACCTCTTCTACATCATCACTTCTTATCACCCAGGTAGAGATAATGCAGTGCAGAAAAGTGTCTTCTGAGATACTTGATCCATCTCCCTGTAGACTCCTTTATATCCCATGCTTGGGATGCAAACCTGGGTAGCCAGCATCACAAGTGGGGTTAAAATACAGAACACAGGAACTGGAATGTGCTTGGAATGAAGGCATCCAGAATGCTTCTAGAAATGGAATGCAGGAACCAGTCAGAATACAGGTTTCATAACCATTCTGGTTCCAGATCAAGAAAGTGCCCAGATCCTGAATACTGTACATCTGTAACTATGCCTGAGGTTGTTCTGAGAACACTCGAAGTCTAGAACTGGAATGGTTATGAATACTGCATTCTGTCTGGTTCCAGCATTCCACTTCTGGAACTATTCTGGTTCCGGCACTTTCTGGATTTAGAGCCATTACAGATTTCACCCATACTTTTTAAGTGGCAAAGCTGCCCCTGTACTAATGGACAGGAATATAATGTATAGTTTTTTAATGCAGAACAAACATTGTAAAACACAAAAGTCTTATGGAGATATGGAGCTTAGGTGGAATATTTTACTTTACGTTGGTGCTTTTGACAATATTTATAGCAGTCATGCCATTTAAAATGTATTTAAACAATAGCAATATAGTTTGTTTTGATTACAGCTGAGGACAACTGTCACAAGGGAGGCCCACAGGAAGGAGGCAGAGGACACAACAAGGAAAGGAAGCAGCTCCTGGTGGGGGACTTAATTATTAGGGGGATAGAACTGGGGGGGGGGCAGGGAAAACTGAAGTAAGGTGCCTGCCTGGTGCTATGGCTTGGAGAGACAGGAAGCGCATCCTCAGGATCACGAGAACAGCTGCACAGGAATCTGAGCTGGACATCATTGTCCACCTAGGGAAAAATGACTTGGCTAATCATGAGATTAGAGCAGTGGAGAAGAACATTGTAGAATTGGGGAAGGGCCTAAGACAAGTAGCACACACAATATCCTTCTCTGAGGTGCTGCATGTCAATGGCATGAGTGAGGCGAGGGTACTTTGCACTATGCAGTTTAATGAATGGTTGAAAAAATGGTGTGGAGCACAGGGGTTTGGCTTCATTGGGGACTGGGGTTCCACCTGGAGGGACACCAGCCTATACTGGCAGGATGATCTGCATCTGTCCAGGAAGGGAACAAGTCATTTGAGCAATCAGTTTAAATGCTTCATTGGCAAGCTTTTAAACTAGTCAAGGGGAGGCACTGATAAGCAGCAGGAAAATCCCAGCCTCTCCTACAAAACAGGGTACTAAATGAGAAAAGACCGAGGTAGACAGGTCAGTGGGGATGCTGCAAAGAAGGTAAAGCCATCAAAAATGGAGAGCAATGAGTACCAATGCCCATAGTCTGAGTAACATGCTTCCTGAATTAGTGGCCTTGATGGAGGAGGAACATCTGGATATCGTGGCAGTCACAGAAACATGGTACACACAAAACCATGACTGGGACATAAACATACCAGGATACACTATCTACAGGAGGGACAGGGAGGGTAAAAGAGGAGGAGGAGTAGCTCTTTACATAAGGGAAGGAATCAAGGCAACAGAATAAAAGGGAAAAAAGGGAGGAAAGCACTGTGGGTAAATTTGGAACAGGCAATGGCACCACAATCCGCACAGGGGTTATATACAGACCCCCTTCTCAGGGAGGAAATGGACAAGGAAATGATCGAAAGAATACTTAGAATGGCAGAAAAAGGGGAGATATTGCTGATGGGTGATCTGAATATGGCAGATGTTAACTGGAATGCAGTTGCAGCAGCCACTTCAAAGAGTGGGGGTTATTCTAGATGCCCTACAAGGGGCATGCCTTAGACAACTAGTATTGGAGCCCACTCGAGAGGGAGCAATCTTAGACCTGGTTCTCTCAAATGGAGATGAAGAGATGATCACAGATATAGAAGTGGGTAGCCATCTGGGAACTAGCGACCATCGAACAGTATGGTTCACAATAAACACAGCAATAGAGTCAAGCCATACAAAGGCAAAAATACTGGACTTTAGGAGGGCTGACTTTGCCAAAATGGGTGAGTGCCTAAGGAATGCACTAGCAAATGGGCAGGCAGGAAGGAGGGATGGAAGAACAATGGGGAATAATAAAAACTGCCATCACAGAGGTAACAAGCCTTTGTGTGAAGCAAATTAACAAAATGAAATGATGTAAGAAACCATTATGGTTCTCAAAGGAAGTGGCAGTGAAGGTTCAAGAGAAAAAGAAAGCATTCAGGAAGTACAAGGAATCACAGGAGGAGCAGGACAGGGAACTGTATCAGTTAAAGCAAAAGGAAGCTGGGAAGGCAGTCAGAACAGAAAAGGCCCAAACCAAGGAAAAGATAGCCAACTCTGTTAAGAAGGGAGACCCCATCTGGAGTACTGTGTGCAGTTCTGGAGACCCAATCTCCGCAAAGACATAGACAGGATGGAAGCTGTCCAGAGGAGGGCAACTAAAATGGTGCAGGGTCTGCACCGGAGGACATATGAAGAGAGACTTAAGGAGCTTAATATGTATAGCCTCGAGGAAAGGAGGGAGAGGGGGTACATGATAGAAACTTTCAAGTACCTCAAGGTAATCAACAAAGTCCAAGAGGGTAGCATCTTTCAAAAAGAGGTGTGCAAGAACAAGAGGCACAATTTGAAGATAGAGGCGGCTCAGAGGTAATTTAAGGAGTATTTTTTCACAGAGGGTTGTGGATGCATGGAATGGCCTTCGGAGGAGGTTGTGGAGTCAAAATCAGTGGTGGAATTCAAGCATGCATGGGATAGTCATAAGGCAATTCTGGGGGGTGGGGGTAGGAAGAAGTAGGCTGCTGGTTAACTAGGATCTGCAGCTTATCCAGTAGGTAGGGAAATGGGCAGACTGGGTGGGCCAAGCGGTCCTTATCTGCCGTCAAATTCTATGTTTCTATGTTTCTATGTTTCTAAAACCTTCTATAGGTACATCAGGGAGTGAAGGAAGACCAAGGGAGGGCTAGTGAGGCTTAATAAAGAGGAGGGAGGGTGGGCAGAGGGTGACTGTGAAAAGGCAGAGATACTAGACAAATATTTTTGCTCAGTATTTACAAATGAAGTGGGGGAGGTACCTAAAACAAACAGTAGAAACACTCTGGATACAGAAGTTGATACCAGCCCATTTACAGAAGAAAGGGTTCTGAAAGAACTCTTAAAACTGAAGGTGGACAAAGCAATGGGGCCTGATGGGATTCATCCCAGAATTCTAAAAGAACTAAGGGTAGAACAAGTGACACCACTGACTACCCTTTTTAACAAATCATGGGAGGATGGGGTGGTACCCGATGACTGGAGAAGGGCAGATGTGATTCCCCTTCACAAAAGTGGGAGCAAGCAGAAGCAGAAAACTACAGACCTGTTAGTTTAACCTTAGTGGTAGGGAAAATGATGGAATCACTTCTGAAGGATAGAATTGTTGAGTATCTAGAGGCCAGAGGGGCTCAGGACCCAAGGCAGCATGGATTCACAGCGGGAAGGTCATGCCAGGCAAATCTGATAGATTTCTTTGACTGGGTGACCAAAGTAGTAGATCAGGGAGGGGCTGTGGACATGGCCTACCTAGACTTTAGCAAGGCATTTGACACAGTCCCACACAAAAGATTAATATACAAGTTAGCCAGCCTGGGAGTGGGTCCCAAGATGACAGCCTGGGTAAAGAATTGGCTAGAGAATAGGACACAGAGTAATAGTAAATGGGTCCACTCTGAAGAAAGGGGTTACTAGTGGGGTACCACAGGGTTCAGTATTAGGACCGGTCCTCTTCAATGTCTTTATAAGTGACATTGCAGAGGGAGTAGAAGGAAAAGTATGTCTCTTTGCAGATGACACAAAGATCTGCAACAGAGTTGATGCACAGGGTGGGGTGGAAAGGATGAGAAGGGACTTGGCAAGGTTAGAGGAATGGTCAAATGTATGGCAGCTTAGATTCAATGCTAAGAAGTGCAAGGTAATTCACCTGGGAAACAAAAACCCAGGGGAAGAGTACACAATGGGGGGTGAGATACTAACAACAACAAAAATGGAAAGGGACCTGGGGGTAGTCATATCAGATGATCTAAAGGTGGGCAAGCAATGTCAGAGGACAGCAAGGAGGGCTGGGGGGATACTGGGATGCATAGGGAGAGGCATCACCAGCAGAAAACAGGAAGTCATTATCCCTCTGAACAGATAGTTGGTGAGACCCATTTGGAGTACTGCATGCAGTTCTGGAGACCCAATCTCCGCAAGGACATAGACAGGATGGAGGCTGTCCAGAGGAGGGCAACTAAAATGGTGCGGGGTCTGCACCGGAAGACATATGAAGAGAGACTTAAGGAGCTGAATATGTATAGCCTCGAGGAAAGGAGAGAGAGGGGGGACATGATAGAAACTTTCAAGTATCTCAAGGGAATCAACAAAGTCCAAGAGGGTAGCATCTTTCAAAAAAAGAGGTATGCAAGAACAAGGGGGCACAATTTGAAGATAGAAGGGGGGTGGCTCAGAGGTAATTTAAGTATTTTTTCACAGAGAGGGTTGTGGATGCATGGAATGGCCTTCCAGAGGATACATAGATACATAGACAGTGTCGGCAGATAAGGGCCTATGGCCCACCCAGTCTGCCCATTTAAGTTTGTAAGTTCAGTTTATGTTTTCCAGGAAGTCTGTTGCCCCTTACCCCTGACCTCCAGAATTCCTTTATGTCTATCCCATGCATTCTTAAATCCCTTGATTGTTTCAGCCCCCACCACTTCCTCTGGCAGGGTGTTCCACTTGTCCACCACCCGTTCTGTGAAGAAATTCTTCCTCACGTTTCCTCTGAATCGTCCTCCTCCAACTTCATCTCATGCCCTCTAGTCCTGGAACATCTTTTGCTTAAAAATAGTGCATTCCTGCACCCTGTTCCTCCCTGTAAGATACTTGTATGTCTCTATCATATACCCTCTCTCCCTCCTCTCCTCCAGGGAGTACATGTTCAGTGCCTTCAACCTGTCCTCATAGGACTTGTGATGCAATCCATGCACCATCTTTGTTGCCCTCCTCTGAACCTTCTCTACCCTGTATATGTCCTTATGTAGGTAAGGTCTCCAGAACTGCACAGTGTACTCCAGGTGCAGCCTCACTAGTGTCTCGCATAGTGGAATTATGACCTCCCTTTTCCTGCTGGTGATGCCCCTGCCTATGCATCCCAGCATCCTATTTGCTTTACCTGCTGCCTTGTCACACTGTTTCCCTGCCTTGAGGTCATCAGAGATGATAACTCCAAGATCCCTTTCCTGCTTGGTGCATGCTATATCCTCACCCCCCAAATGATATATTGTGCTAGGGTTTTGTGCCCCATATGCATTATCTTGCACTTCCTTGCATTGAATTTCAACTGCCAAACCCTGAACATTCTTCAAGTTTCTGCAGGTCCCTTCTCATTCTGTCTACACCCTCTGGTGTGTCTACTCTGTTACAGAGCTTTGTGTCATCAGCGAACAGTGAAATTCTGCCTTCTAGGTCCTCGCAATGTCACTGATGAAGATATTGAATAGTACCGGTCCCAGCACTGATCCCTGTGGTACCCACTGGTCACTCTTCCCTCTGTGGAGTGACAGCCATTTACCACCACCCTCTGTGTCCTGCTGCCCAGCCAGTTACCTACCCACCCACTACTGTCCTGCCCACACCCATATTCCCCAGTTTGTGCAATAGTCTTCTATGTGGCACAGTGTCAAAGGCCTTGCTGAAGTCCAGATAGGCCATGTCCACTGCCCTCCCCTGATCCACCTCCCTAGTCACCCAGTCAAAAAATTCAATGAGGTTGGTCTGACATGACCTTCCCCTGGTGAAACCATGCTGCCTTGGGTCCTGTAGTCCATTGACAACCAGATGTTCCACCAATCTCTCCTTCAGTAGTGCTTCCATGATCTTCCCCACTACCGAGGTGAGGCTGACTGGTCTGTAGGAGGTTGTGGAGTCAAAAACAGTGGTGGAATTCAAGCATGCATGGGACAGTCATAAGGCAATTCTAGGGGGTGGGGGTAGAAAGAAGTAGGCTGCTGGTTAACTAGGATCTGCAGCTTGTCCAATAGGTAGGGAAGTGGGCAGACTGGGTGGGCCAAGCTGTCCTTATCTGCCGTCAAAATCTATGTTTCTATGTTTACAGTGCAAGTAACTAAAACAATTAATCCCTGAATATCTCTCCATGGTGCTGAGTTCTTACACTATTTGATTCAATATAAATATTGTTTTCATTATCCATTTACAAATAGTTTTTAAAATACAGTAGTTTTACCTGGTTAAAAATAAGAATTGTTATTAAAACAGCTGATAAGAATGGTGTGTGTGTTTACTTGGGGGTGGGGTGTAAAGAGAAAGCATGTTATAATTTCAATCCCACGTACTGCATAACATTATCTGATGGTGTGTAGTAGCATAATACTTTATTATGACAAATCACATTTAGTATTCATAGAAGCTGTGTGTGTGTGTGTGTGTGTGTGTGTGTGTGTGTGTGTGTGTGTGTGAGGGTGATGGCACAGAAAACTCAAGTCATCCAGTTGCAATAATGACGTTGATTTCCAGAAACTTTTCTGCTAATGCACCTTGGTACTATCAAGAGGGATCATCCTTCCTGAATAAGAAGGTAATTTTATCTCCGCACTCATGCAGTCTAGGCCCTCTTTAATTGTCTGCACTGTTAAAATGATGGCAAAAACTATGGATGTGTGTAGGCAGGGGAATTCTCAGATGTGCTGTTGTCCATTGGGGACTGGGCTGAGACAATCAATTGCGACCTGAGTCAGGATTAAATTCAAGTTTCCTGTCATAAAAGGCTGGCGTATTAAACTACTTAGCAAATTTTAGAATTAAATCTTTGTGACTCGATGCTACAGTTAAAATGCTGTTGTTTTCTTTTTCTGCATATAATTGCAACACAACAGATAACATTTTGTCACTTTTCAATTTACTGGCTGAAAAGTATTACTATATTGGTGGTGCCAGGCTATTGTTTACATAAAACATAGGAGAACCACAGGATTGCCAAATTGTTAACATTTGTTAACTGATTTAGTAATAAGGACTGAAGATGACAGCTTTCCTGGTGGATAATGACTTGAGGGAGAAGTGCAACCTCTGCAAAGGCATTATACTACAGTAAAGGCCAGAGTCTTAGAGCTTTATTGTGTGTTGATATGTTCTGTGGCGTCATTGTTCTCAGTTTAAAAAGTGTTCCACATATGTTCTTCACAAGGAAGCACAGGGGGAAAAAAAGCAAACTAACCTGGCATAATCTTTTTTCCTTTTGCAGCAGAAGGACGCGTGAAACGGGACTTGGGCACAGTAGTGGTGTGGGAATGTGGGATCTGGACACTGTCCATCAATAGGGGTTGTTCAGTAAGCTCAAGGGGGATTTAAAAAGATGATTGGAGCATGTTTACTGAGTGCATTCTAAGAGCTACAGCTACCACCAAGTAACAGGGTGTTTCCTTAGAAAGCAAACAAACATGATGTACTCTTTTTTTTTTCTTCCTCTTGCAGCAGATGGATGCTGAAAACATGACTAGGGCACTGTTTTGGGAGGAAGGGTGGGATCTAGATGTCCACCAATAAGGGTTGTTCAGGAAGCCCAAGGGGCGATATAAGGAAACACTCCTAATGTGCCCAATTCTTGTTCATGTCCCAGAGCATTAGTAGAACAGATCAGGAATGGAACACAATAAGCTTGTACGGGAATGGCAGGCATCTGCACTGCAGGAGACAGTGGGCATGCAAGGAACACTGCTAGTCCAATAAGGTAAAGAACTTGTTTACTTGCTATGTATTTATTTATTGAAATGTTTCACCAGGAAGGCACACTGAACAACAAGTTTATCATCTTGCGGTGTGAGCTGGGGGGAAGGGGTGCATGTGGAAAGGGATTACAGAGGTAATACAGTTACACAAGTTACATTGCTGGTATGGAATGCAATTAATAAACAGTAAAGAGAATCAGCATACAAACAGCTGAGTATATCAAGCTGGATAAACAACAATACAGGCAGTGTGATAAGCTGTAGTAATGAGCTGGAAAGCAATAATACAGGCAAAGCAATGTGTTCATCAGGAACAATGCAGTTCATTTTCAGTGCAACTAGAATAAGTGCAATATATGCACAAGGTAGCAGATAAATGCAGTGGAAGAAGGGGAAGGGTGAAGAAAAGAGGGAGGAGGGGTGCAGTGGTGTGGTGTGGGAGGAGGGAAGGGAGGGAAGGGATCTGGATCAACACCCTTTCAGTATGCTGAGAACTGCGCCAGAGGGCTGAACTAGACAAGGATAGAAGTAACACTGAGGGGGTGGAGTAAAGAGGAGGGGGTGAAGTGAAGTGGTATGAGGGAAGGGAAGGGAGGGATGGGGCAAGCGTGGAAATCACTTCAGGATGCTGAGAACCCAGCCAGAGGGCTGAACCAGACAAGGATGGAAGTAAAGAGGGAGGAGGGGGTATAAGGAGGAGGTATGAGGGAAGGGAAAGGATGGATGCTATTGTCTGTGTAAGGGAGTACAGGAACTAAAGCATCTGGTAAGAAAGCATAGATGTAATGCCCTATCTAAGGTAATGGTAAAAAAGGGGATAAAAGAAGCAAAAAGGGGAAAACTTAAAGCACCATATCTAGGTTCAAGTAACAAAGGGGTAAGGCAAACAAAAAACGTGAAAGTTAGAAAAATTCTGAGAAAGGAAGCAAAAAGGGAAAACTTAAAACACCCTATCTAAGGTCAAGTAACAAAAGGGTAAACAAAATGAAAAAGGAGAAATTTGGAAACCCCTTATCTGGGGGAATGGCACAAAAATCTTTTTTTGTATCATTGGGAGAAAGGAAACAGGAATATCTGGAGTGGGTCAGTGCAGTGACTGTGGAGCAGCAGTTTTCAGAGAGACCTTGTGGTGGCTGATGTGATACCCCAATCTTCAAGTTATTGCATACTGCACCCAGCGGCCACTGAGTCTACCACTGCTGCCACAGAGCCTGCCAGTGATGAGGGATTGCTGGACTGTGGTAGGCTCCTGAAGGATGGTGGTAGTGGGTCAGGAGCACATTCCTCATCCAGTGCCACTACACAACTCATTCAACACTATGATGGGATGGGACTTCCAGAAGGAGGCACCCATGGTAGTGGCCAAGGAGGATGTGAATGTTCTCCATGGGGGGGTGGGCACAAGGTGTGAGGTAGACCCCATCAGAGGAGGAATCAACTTCTGTTAGGGGACTCAATCATTAGGGAGATGGATTTGGGAGCAGGAAAGGAGGGGAAGAGGGAGATGAGGTGCCTACCTGGCACCTCGGTATGGAGGGATAGAAAGTGAATCTTAAGGGTTGTTAGGGTGGCAGAGCAGAAAGGGGAGCTGGGTGTGACTGTCCATCTGGAGACTAATGGCCTGGCATGGGATGCAGAAGGGGTGATGCAGGATAGGTACAGGGAGTTGGGTAAGGACCTGAAGCAGACTGCTCTCATATTAGTTATCACTGTGGTGCAACCTATGCAACTGGGGAAAGCTGGAGGGACCACACCATGGTGTTCCATGAGTGGCTGAAGGCATGGTGTAGGGAGGAGTGTTTAGGAAACATCAGGCACTGGGTTCCTACATGGGGTGATAGGGGGTGTAAAAGGAGAAGGCTTCCACCCATCCAGGAGGGGTACGATAATCCTGGGTGGAAGTTTTGGATGCTACATTAATGGACATTTAAACTAGTCAGAGGGAAAGCAGTAAAACTAAGGAAGGCAGAGACCCCCCTCCCCCCCGAGACAAGAGCAACACAGAGGAGAAGTCCAGGGGAAATGAAGAGGTAGAGAGTTGTAAAGACAAAGGGAGGGAAAGATGGGTGGGTTTGAAAGAGGAACTAAAGATGATAAAAGGGTTAAGGATGATAAACAGTGGGATAATGAAAATAAGAAGGACAGACCAAGAGAAACCGGAGGGACGGATGATGGAAACAGGAAGAGAAGGAAGAATAGGGGCAAAGAGGGACAAAAGTAGTGGAGAGTTGTGTGCTGATGCAAGGAGCCATGGAAATAAAATTCTTGATCTTGAAGCAATCAAATCATTCCAGAGTCAGACCTGGATCTTGTGGAAATAATGGAGTCATGGTGCACCGAAGACTACAGCTGGGAAGTGGCCTTCACAGGCTATACCATGTCCTGGAAGGACAGGATAGGATAGGGAGGAAAGGTGGGGGGGTTACATGTAAGGCAAGGTATAAAGGCCACAGATATACAGGGACACCAGGGGATTAAGAAATGGCTGGAGGTATTATGGATTGACTTAGGGAGAGGATCTGGGGCCTTTCTCAGCATGGTGTGGTGTACAGGCCACAAGTAGAGGGGGAGGAGTGAGACAAGGTGTTAGGGGAGGCGACTGGCAGAATGGCAAGCAAAGGGAAGGTATTGACTGTGAGGGAATTTAATCTGCTGGATGTAAACAGGAGCAATCTGTCCTCAGTTACTGTACAAAAAGAAGCAGAACCATCCTCAACTTACTACAGAGGGAATTTCTCAGGCAGATGATTACAGAACTCAGTAGAGAAGCCACAGTGCTGGACCTGGTATTTACCAACATGGACAGCACTGAAGACATCACAGTGGATAGTCCCTTGGTAAATGAAATCACCATCCTGACAGGTTTGTCATACGGATTGGGCAAGAGAAAAAAATCACTAAGACGAGGGTTCTGGACTTCAGGAGGTCATATTTTACAGACATTGAAGACTGACTCAGTAAATACCTCGAAGAGGGGAGATTGCCAGGGGGAGTGAAGATCCAATGGAAATGCATCAAGGAGGGGGGAGTTAAAGCATCATCTTCCTATCTGAAGGAAATAAGCAAGAAAATGTGGAGGTAAGGTTGCTATGGTTCTCAAAGGAGGTGACTAAGGTAGTAAAGGAGAAAAAACAGCATTTAGAAAGTACAAGAAGATCCAGATGGAAGTGAACAGGGAGATATGTCTGGAAAAACAAAGTTGAGCTGGAAAGTGGGTAAGGGCAGCTAAGGCACAGAGAAGATCACAAAGGAGGTCAAAAATGGCAATATAACTTTTTTCAGGTATGTGAGTGAAAAGAGGAAAGCAGTAACTGAGATAGTGAGAATCAGGAGGGCAGGGAGTTCAGTTCAGAAGAAGATCCTGAAAAAGCTAACATTTTAAATGATTTCTTCTGGTTGGTCTTTACAGTAGTGGGGGGATGGACTGCCACATATCAGCAAGTACCACGGTAATGCAAACAATAAATTTTTGGAGAAGAGAGAGTCCAAAAGGGACTGGAAGCTCTAAAGGAGTACAAGATGATGAGACTAGATGGGATTTACCCAAGGGTTCCAAAAGAACTGAGTGTGGTGTAGCCGCACATCTGGCAGCACTATTCAGTATCTCTCTGTAGATGGGGGTAGTTCCAGAGGACTGGGGGAGAGCCAATGTGGTCCTTCTTCACAAGAGTGGCAGCAGGGAGGAGGCTAGATACTAAAGGCCAGTCAGTCTTACATCAATAGTGGGAAAAATAATGGAGCCCCTCGAAAGGATAGGTTCATGGAGTACCTGGAGGCAAATGGTCTGCAGAACCACTTACAGCATGGTTTCAAAGGGGGAGGTCATGTCAAACTATTCTCATAGATTTCTTTGACTGGGTGTCTAGGGAAGTGGATCAGGGAAAGGAAGTGGATGCGGCCAATCTGAACTTCAGTAAGGCCTTCTCCAGTGCTTCAACAAAAATGCTTCAGCCCACCATAGATCTTGGCTCCCTCTGTTTCAGCTGCACACAGTTTCCCTCCTACCTTCTGTGGACTGAGCTGGCACCCTGCTCCTTCAGCCTCCCCACAAATTCTATCTTCCCCCCCTTTCCCATCCCTTTCCCTCTCTCTTCCTCTCTCTCTTGCTAGGCTATATCTCAGCATTACCTTTCTCCCTACCTCCTCTCAGTAGCTGTTTTTTAAGTTTCTGCCAGATGTAATGATTCCCTATGGCATTTTTCGGCACTTTAAATGTGATATTACTGTAACTGTTTACACACAGGCACTTACCTTCTATTTGTATAATACACCTTTACATGCCTTAGTACCACTATAGTCTTAATCTTGTTTCACTTGTGATGTATTGCATATTTCTTGACATTGTATTCCATGAACATGTATCTCTCTGTGTTGTTGACCTCCTGGGTCAAGCCTGAAAATAGTTACTTTTGTATCTAGTGCACCTACCCGGTCATCTAAAAATAAATAAAAATGTGATGCACAGGAGGCTAGTACAGAAACTATGCAGCCTAGGGGTTGGGTTGGAGAGAAAGTAGTAAGCTGACTATCAATGTGATTAAAGGATAGGAGGCAAAGGATGGCAGTAAACTGCAGACACTCGGGGGTCTGGAGAGGGACTAGTGAGTGCCACAGGGATCACTACTGGGGCTGGGCCTCTTCAATGTCTTCATAAGTGACATTGCTGAAGAACTGGAGGGGGAAGATGTGTTTCCTTGCAGATACCACAAAAAATTTGAAAAAGGATGGACACTCGGGAAGGGGTGGGGAGGATTCAAAGTGATCTAGGGATATGAATGGAGTAATCAGGAGTGTGGCAGCTGACTTTCAATGTCAAAAAGTACTAAGTCATGTATCTGGGGTGGGGAAACCCAGAAACTGTGTACAAGAAGGGTGGAAGTGCTTACAGTCACCAAACAAGAAAGGGACCTTGGGGTAATCATATCTGATCATCTTAAGGTGGCAGGGCACTGTGACAAGACAATTGGTGAGGCTAGTGCGATGCTTGGTTGCATAGGGAGGGGGAATTATAGCAAGAGAAGAGAGGTGATATTTCCAGTGTATTGCTCACTAGTGAGACCCCACCAAGAGCACTGTGTCCAGTTCTGCAGGCCACACCTCTGCAAGGACTTTGACAGGGTGGAAGCAGTCCATAGTCGGGCTAACACAATGATGTGGTGGTTGCATGGGAAACTGTATAAGCAGAGGCTGAGGGATCTCAGCATCTACTCCATGGAGGAGAGGAGAGCGAGAGGGGTCATAATTGAGACTTAAAGTACCTTACAGAGTTGAACAGGGTGCAAGTGGGTGTCTCTTTCAGAGGAGAAAAAGCAGAACATCCTACCAGAACACGGACTCATGCAATGAAGCTAGAGGAGGGAAGTTTAAAAGGTATGTGAGGAAATATATCTTCACAGAAATGATGGTAGACTGCTGGAACAGCCTGCCAGAAGCGATGATGGGGTGAAAATAGTGAGGAACTTCACGCATGCAAGGGATAGGCACATGGGCATAATACATAGAGAATAGGAAGGCAGTAGGGACACCAGTGATCAAACAGAGAATGTCAGAATAGAAAGGGGAAAAATAGGGTAGACTGGATGGGCCTATCAATCCATTTCAGCTGACAAATTCTATGTTCTTATATCTCTAAGCAAAGCTAAGCTGTTCTGTCATGCAAAGTGAAGCCACACTAGTATTAATAACAGTAGCTCCACTGAATGTATTACATTTCATCTTACAGTTTATTACTTTTCCCCTGCCTGTTGCAGCTCTCCATCCTGCTGGTCTGGTCCATACCGTTTCATCCACAACCATAAGACTTATCATGTTCTTTCTTCTTCTGGTTCTCACAGGAATGCCTTCTCACCCATAGTGGGTACTGCTTTCAGCTCCAGCTACTACAGTGGTTTTAGCCTTGGTGGGGTCAGATTCACTAGCAGCAACAAGTGAGGCCCTGACCAGACTGTATGATCTTTTATTTCCCCAATTCACAACTGAGGGTCATAAACATCAACCTGGAGGTAGGGAACTGCTGATGCTGCATGGTCACCTACAGCATCAAGCCAGTTCCTACTTTTTACCTGCAGGCAGTGCTCAAAGAACAGGACCATAAACACTCCCCCTCCCGACCTTAAAAAAGACAACCTCCTGACCCATTCAGGCCCTACCACCCTCCACAGCCAGTCTGGCAACTGACTTAAAGGAATGAAACTCATTGACGGCTCAGGACAGTGACTGGCACAGACCCTTCACTTAGCTCGGAAGCCAGCTTCTGTCTGAATGAATGGGAGCATGTGTTTTGAGTAAATTCAGGTGATTTTACTATATGTGCACAACCATTCATTCAGATGGTGGCCAGCAACATTGGTAAGAGCAGGAGCTATGCCAGTTGCTTTCCTAAGTCACAAAGACAGGGAACTACTGATGCTGCATGGTCTCTTACAGCATCAAGCCAGTGCCTTCTTTTCACCTGCAGGTGGTGCTCATAGAACAGGACCACAAGCACCCTCTCCCCAGATCTCAAAAAAGACAACCTCCTGACCCATTCAGGCCCCACCACCTTCCACAGCCAGTCTAGCAATGAGTTAAAGGAATGAAACTCATTGACGGATCAGGACAGTGTCTGGCACAGACTATTCATGCACAACCATGGCACTTATCATGTTCTTTATTCTTCTGGTTCCCACAGGATTACCTTCTCACCCATAGTGGGTACTGCTTTTGGCTCCAGTTACTACAGTGGTTTTAGCCTTGCTGGGGTCAGAGTAGCTGGCAGCAATAAGTGAGGCCCTGACTGTCATGCCACTGGCACCAGACTGTAAGATCTTTTTTTCCCTGGTTCAAAACTGAGGGCCATAAACATCGACCTGGAGGTAGGGAACTGCTGATGCTGCATGGTCTCCTACAGCATCAAGCAAGTTATTACTTTTCAACTGCAGGTGGTACTCATAGAACAGGACCATAAACACCCTTCCCCCAGACCTCAAAAAAGACAACCTCCTGACACACTCAGGCCCCATCGCCATCCACAGCCAGTCTGGCAAATGAGTTCATTTATATATTCATTTATTGAAAAGTTTCACCAGGTATGGTACACTGAACAACAAGTTGCTCATCTCCCTGTACGACCTGGAGGAAAAGGTGATGGGAGTTACATAGAATCAATGAGTGCACACACAGTTGTACAATATCATTAAAAGCATAGATTGGAAGTGAACAATATAATGGTAAGAAGGCAAATAGTTGCAGGTAGAGTAAAACTTAAAATCCTGAGTCTAACAACTAGAGGTGAGATAGCATGACAGGTAGAGTAGTGGCCAAAGGGGACCTAAGACCTTGTACACTACAGAATTAAGAATGACAACAAATAAAGGGAGGGAGGGAGGGAGGGAGAGCAAGAGAGGGGAGAGGGAGAGAGAGAGAGGGAGAGAGAGAGCATAAGAAGCTAACTACCACTGGAGTCAGGATAGGCTCCGAGACTGTAAGTGCATCAAATTGGGATGAAGCTAGGCAGAGTGAGGCAGCGGACAAGGGTAGAGACAAGAAGGAATGAAACTCATAGATGGCTCAGAACAGTGACTGGCTCAGACCCTTCACTTAGCATTGCAGCCAGCTACTGTCTAAATGAATGGGAGTATGTGTTTTGAGTAAAGTCAGGTGATTTTACTATATGTGCACAACCATTCATTCAGATGGTGGCCGGCAACATTGGTAAGTGCAGGGACTGTGCCTGCTGCTTTCCTAAGTCACTGTTGAGTTTATTTCTTTGGGTCAGGTGCCAGACAGGGATGAGTGGGTGGGGATGGTGGGTTGCACTACTCAGTGGTTCTGGGAGAGAATTTCTTTCTTAAGGGGCTGGGAGAGGGTGGGAGGGTGAGTGAATGGCACTGCTGAGCGGGTGGGAGAAGAGGGTACTACAATTTGTGATTGTTGGGTATGAGTGACAGATGGAAGGTGTTTTTTTGGAATTCTACAGATGGTGGGAAGGAAACATTGTTTCTTTTAGTTGTTTACTTTGCTGGTACTTCACCCAGTGAACTGCTGATGAAGTGTCAACTTTGCACTGTATTTTTTATTTTTATTTCATTTAAAATTTGTCAGTCAGGTAAACTCCAAGTGCATCAAATGCCCATTTTCAAGGAGGACCTGAAGGAATACAAAAATTAAGAGCAATACAGTGCAAAAATACTTCAAGTATTATTGCAAGAACATTGAGTAATTTGCAAACAATACAACTTTAAATGTTTCTTAAAAACACACAATGAACCAAGAGACAGCAATGAACTGTCTATGAGTAGCATTAAGTTTGTCACTTCTTCAAAAGTTTGCTTGTGAACTGCACAACACTCCTACTGTAGTTCTGAGAACTGTGCTTTACTTTGATAGGCCCAGGCTGAAGACCATTAGTACTTGTTTTGGGATTCATGAAATATTGGATTCAGATAGTGACCACTTTAACTGTTTTGTTGCAAGTGGGTACAAACCCATTCACCCATGTTAATGCAGTATTATCAGGCCTGCAATGCTCATCTGGTGTGGTACCAACCCAGCTTGTTGTGGGAGCTCTCTAAGATTTTTATAGGGATAAAGTCTGGTGCTCCTGTTAGGTGGTGAATTAAATTAGAGCTGACAGTGGATGGTGGGTATGTGGGAAATAGTGTTCATGTGATTAACTTTCACTTTGCTCCCATTTTCCCTACTGACCCCTTGTATTTTCTTTCCCTTTCCTTTAAATAAGTTTGCTATACAGTACGTTTTACAGTATATTTCCTTGTTGCGGTATTAGAGTGTCATCACTGCAGGGAGGAACTGTGTGGACCAGGGAAACAAAGTAGTTCCTAAGGGATAGTAGCCCTGAGTGACAGCTTCATGTATCCCTTATTGCTATCCCAGATGAAGGCAATTCATTAGCAAAAGACTCATGTACTCAGTGAAGCACAATATCAGTAATCCAGGCTGGCCCACTTAGAGAGTTGGCAGAGGAGGATCCATTGGTCCTGAGGGATGCTAAATATAAAAGAAGGTCTAACTAGCAAAGAAAATAGTGTCTCGGTTAGGACTTCTAAAAACCCTATATTTCTTTCCACAAGGTACTCTGTTACAGTAATAACTTGTTTGTAACCCATGCTTGGAAATAGAATATAAATTATTTATGTCCAGTTTCTTTTGGAGCATGATCCATTTTGCATGTTAACAGCTAATCAATTGTTTGTACAAAAACACCAACATCTCTGTAATGTTATTAAACAAGTTCATCATTGAAAATGGAAATAGTATTTTCTATAGAAACCAGGTATGATTTTCTAAACTTTAGGATTCAAAGTAAAGTTATTATTGTGAGACATATCAAAATACCCATTTCCTATTTACATTAGTTACCCAGTTTCTAGCAGTTGCTTGCTTTCTGAATGGTTTGCAATATCTTGGTGCATATCAACTATCTCATATTGCTTAACAGAATCCAGTTATTATTCTCAGAAACAGCAGCACATTGCTTGTTTAGAACTGTTTTCCATATTTGTTCAGTATTGTGCAGAATCTGAATTAGTTTGTGAATCAACAAACTAGGATGTGTAGAAAATTGTGTTTAATTAAACTGCATGCCTTCAATAGAATGATACAACTTACAGTGGCTAAAACAGAAAATAATGTGTGGGGTGGTGTGCATTAAATAAGTAATAAGATATGAATAGGTGTGAATTATGGTGAAATAATCACCCACCTCAGGTGTAATAATGCATGGTCTCCTGACTGATTTTACCCAATTAAAGTTCTTAGATTTTTAGACCCATTTTATATGAGAATTTAATGCACACTTGATGTGTGGGATGCTACATAAACCTCAAAAGAGAATCATGAGGGGTTTCAAAAAGCATTGCATTTGAGTATGGGCACCAGTCCATGCTTTTTATATCTACTGGAGAATGCCCCCCCGTAGTATTGCCTAATTCAG
Organism: Neoceratodus forsteri; assembly: GCA_016271365.2. Lineage (NCBI taxonomy): Eukaryota > Metazoa > Chordata > Ceratodontiformes > Ceratodontidae > Neoceratodus > Neoceratodus forsteri. Next base: position 777,015,856 of record CM057452.1, read on the forward strand.
ACTTACTTACTTACTTATATGGCGCCCTTCCCCAGAGGCCCAGGGTGCTATTACAGTAAAAGAGAAAACACAATCAGTAATCCAACACAATAACTAATAAATACATAATACCCCTCATTCTGTAAAACTAATATAGAATACCCTTAATCCTAAATACACTGAAAATACAGTGAGATTAAAATGCTGTGCCTATGTGATTATGAAGCCTCTCAAAATGCTTGATGTAACAGGTAGAACTTGAGCTCTTTTTGAAAGCATCTGCTGAGGGGACCTCTCTCAGGGACCTGGGCAAAGAGTTCCACAGTACTGGGCCTGCCATCTCAAAGATCTGGTTACCTGAACTCTTCAAATTAGCCCTCAGAACCCGGAGGATGCCCTCAGTGGTAGAACAAGGTGGTTGAATTGGGGTGTAACACAGGAGCTCTGCCAGGCAGGCTGGACCCAGTCCATGTAGGGCTTTATAGGTTAGAAGACTTATCTTGAATGAGATATGCTACTTCATTAGCAGCCACTGCAGATCACGCAGTGTCAGGGAGATGTGGCTTGATCTTGGTAAGCCCATGAGTAACTGAATAGCTGTGTTCTGCAGCAACTACAGGTGTGGTAGCATACCCCTGCTTACCCCAAGGTAGACAGCATCGCAATATTCCAACCCTGAGATCACAAAAACATGGATCAGTGTAGCCAGGTTCTGGGGATGGATAAGGGATCAAAACTAGCCAATATTCTGAAGATGAAAAAAGTAATTTTGGACTATGGCTGACTACTGGGCCTCCATTGTAAGACCTTCAACCAGGATGACTTACAGATTCTTTACCTTCGGGCTGGTCAGCAGGTTGGTGCCACTGAGTGGAAGCTGAGTTAATCTTGTGCCAGTTGCTAATCCCCCTTTCCAGCCTGGCTCAACTACTAAAACCTCAGTCTTCTGGGGGTTAAGTCTCAACCAGCTAGAAGGCATCCATTTCTGGATCTTGGCCAAACATTCATTAAACATGTTGACCGCATGCTGAGACTTGGGAGCAAATGACATATAGTGCTGGGTATCACATGTGTAGCAGTGAAACCTAGCCCAAAACATCTAATGACCTTGCCCAGGGGTAGCATATATACAAAAAACAACACTGGTGACAGGACTGACACCTGGTGTATGTCACAGGATAAGACCACTGGGTCAGAGGAAAAATTTCCAAGAACTAGCCCTGAGTTCTATCCCATAAAAATGACTCAAACCGGCAGACATGACAGTGCTGGTGAGTCCACTGTACCCCTTAAGATGGTCCAAAATTATGCCGTGGTCCATGGAATCAAATACTGAAGAGAGTTCGAGGAGGACGAGAATCGATCACTCCCCTCTATACCTCATCCTGAGAAGATTATTAAGCACCCTGACTAGTGCCATCTCCATGCTGTGCCTGGCTCTAAAACCCAACTGGAATGATTCATAAATGTTAGATGATGTTTAGGTGTTCCTTCAGCTGCAGTGCCACAACTTTCTCAGTAATGTTCACCAGAAAGGGAAGGTTAGAGACTGGATTATAGTTCAACTATCACCACAGCCACTGACTGTACTCAGCTACCTCCTCATGCAAGTGTCTATATAACTGTTCTACTTCAGATTGCTTTGCTGACCCTGTGTACCCAATAGTGTACTGTAGTTCATATTTGTATTTGCTACTTTGCTCTGCCTGATTTACATTATTGACCCTATGTTCCTCACAGTGATAAACTACTGTACATAAAGCCCCTTTAGTTCATACTCACTCTTCACTGCTGAACATTGCTTATGTTGCTGTGTTAACCTTGCTTACCTGACTTACTTGTGTTGCTGTACTGACTCTGCTTACCTGCCAAGTGATAAGCTGCTTACAGCCACTATAGATTATTCCTATCGTTGCTACTCTGCACTGCCTTTTGTTGCTTTTGAGACTGTTACATTTACTGTACTCCTGAGGCAGCTAGTCCTTGACTATTGTTCCAACTCCATATATAGGGTCCCCCAACCTTTACCTTCCAGAGTAGCAAGTCATAGGCTGTTGTTCCAGTGCCCCATATAGGGCTCCCCTACCTTTTACTTCTGAAGTAGCATTTCTATTCTAATGCTGGTGCTGTTCAGCTAGTTTAGCAAAGGACTTGGACTCAAACAGAGCAAGACAATTGTAGCTTACACACTATCTTGGGTAAGCCTGAGTTTCTGACTGAACACTCCCTTCTTCTACATACACAGTACATCCCCTCACTCTGCACTGCCACACCCTCTAGGTATGAAGAATCCCCTCATGGTAAACATGTAAATGTGCTCTCTAATAGGACTGTTCCAAATGACAGAAATTAGCACCCACATCCTGGCTTCTGACCAAGTTGCTCCATCCCACTTCTCACCCACACACCCCCGACACTCCTCCTGTCCCCCACTGACCACTGGGTACCCACCTCTTACCCCATACTCCTCCTAGGATTCCTAAGCAATAGGGACCGCCACCTTCTTGGTGCCTTCATATACTCTCTAACCCTGCCAGGACCCCTACTCATCTCTTCCTGCAGTCTCACGCATCTCCTTCCCATACTACTGCTACCCCTGGCAGGTAATATTGAGAGCAACCCTGCCCCAAACATCTCCCCTCTCACCCCCAATGACCTTCTATGGCTGAACAAACACACACTTAAAATCATGTAACTAAATGACTGCAGCTTCTTGTCTAAGCTCACTGAACTTGAGGCCTGGATCTCACCGTACAACCCTGACATAGTGGGCATCACTGATACCTGGCTGAAGCCTACTATATCAGATGCCATGCTGCTGCTTACGTGGCTACATCTTCATAAGAAATGACCAGCCTGGACCAAAAAGGGGGGTGGAGTACTTTTATACTTCAAGGATCCTCTTAACACAACCCTAGCCTACCTCAGCTCACCTGACACATCCAATAGTTAATGGCTCCTCACAGAGCTATCTATTGGAACTTCTAAAAAGCCTTACATCAGCTGTTGCTATAATCCTCCCAAAGGTGGACAGGCAGCCTTTACCCACCTGCTACATGGCGTTGGTCACCTCTTACCTTCCAGGGAGACCATTATGCTGGGCAATTTTAATATAAACTGGCTAAACACTTCCAAGACTGAATGTTGTGACCTATTAAAACAGTTACACCTTACCCAGCTCATTTTGACCCACATCCACCCTAACAACCATACTAGTGCTGTGTGGAATGCAGAATTCCAACAGCAAAACTAGCACAGAATGCCCATTCCGCCTGTGGAATTTCCACCAGAACTTTGTTGATTCTTCTACAGAATTCCTTCTACTGCAATCTGCTGAATAAATATTCAGTGAAAGAGCATTTTTCTGGGGCAAATTATTCCCCAACAATTTCTGTGGAAAATATTGAGATCCGTGGAGTAATATTCTCCAAAACAGCAATTTTTTCAATGGAAAATCATTCTGCAATTATTTTCTGTCACAGAATTCCGTCATTGCATTCCTGGCAAAATTCGGTGGAATTTTGTTCCACCAGAATTTGAAAATTCTGCACAGCACTAAACTATATCCTGAACCACTCCCTTTTGTACTGGATACTGACCAACTGTGAGGACAGGGTCCTTCATGCCAGAACCCTATCAGACTCCATCAGCGACCACTCCCCAAATTTTTGCATCTGGTCCTCTAAACCCTCCTACCCTTCCACCAAATATCTTACTTTCAGAGATTTTTCTAAATATGATTCCACCCACCTAATCGCAGACTTCAAGTTCATCAGCTGACAAGTCCTATACAAAATGGTTGATGTAAACTCATCTCTGGGCTTCCTTACAGATGCCCTGACTGTAATCCAGTAGAGGCATTTCACCCCCACCTCAGAAGTGCAGCACCCCTCTCATGCTGCACTACAGTGTCAGTACTAGGATATTAACCCAAGTATATTATATATTATATATATATTGCAACCATCCAAAAGAATACACCATTGCAACACAGCCCCATACAACCCACCCCCTCCCACAAAAATACATGTTCCCTACTCTTTTCAAAATAAATAGCATAAATAAACCATAGAAAAACCCCAAGACCCCCCCACAACCTATGTATAGGCTGAAGGAGTGAGTATAAACAGTCTGGCAGGCCCACCCACCAATGCCCTCCCACTCCACAGCTGGTGCAGAGGTGGGCATAACAACCCTCACTAACTGCCCAGTAAAAACTCAGTTGAACTCTCCCTCCACTCAAGGATCCTGATGAGTTAATTAAACACCTCCCAAAAAAGATTCCTCTTACAAAGAGCCCAAGGAGAAGAACCCCCCCCCAAGTGTTATCTATGGTAAACTCCAAAAACCTCATACAAGAGACCTCCAATATGACATTCCACATAATAAAACTTGCCCCTACACCAACATTACATAACATAAACTGTCCAGCATGAACAAAAAGCAAAAAGCCCCAATGCCCCCAGAATGTCCCACAACATTCAGTAAAACAGTCCATCACTCCACATATCTGTCTCATGCATAATCAGGAAAACAGGAAAACAATCCCAAGATACAAGTATGCAAAACCACAGGTGCTCCCCAACATTCCCCATACAGATACCCCAAGCTCCTGCAGGCTCTCTGATTTTGCTCCCGACCATGATCATAGCTCTCCTGTGACAAATAATAACTGCCTCAAGACAGTGGTTGAAGAAGTGTCTCCTCCAAGCCAGGGTTAGCAGAATATTATAGATCTGGCTGCTGCAGCTCCTCTTCCACTGCAAAAGGAGTCTCCCCACGTCAATCCTCTAGGATTTCTCCAGGATCCCCCTATGACATCTGCAATGCTTGCACCAGCTCCTGCTATACATAAATAGACCAGTCCTTATCTGCATGGGAATCTACAGGCCCCTGTGGTACTGGAAAAAGATAAGAATGCTTCGAGTTCAGTGATAGGCACACCAACAGGACTGATGAAGAGCAGGAGGCATCATCAGCAGAGGCAGCTACTCTGATATTCTCCCCAGACTCAGGTGAAGATCTAAATTGATGTGGCTCTCATTGTCATTTTGGTGATACATTTCTGCCTTGGCTCCTCCTAGAGAAGTCAGACAGAGCCACGCTAGTTGAGGGGATAGGAGCGTACCATTAGGCTGGGGATTTGACTCCTGTATTTCATCTGTTCTGACAGGGGGACACTTGGACAAGCTCTTAGCCAGTGAAGAATTGGATCAGGCTAAATGCTTCCCATAGGAGCCTGACAATGACCGAAGAAAAGCTTGAACTTGTAGTGAAGAATTAAACCACTACCAGCATTCCCCCCACCACACTTTAAGAATGGCAGTGTACTGAAAGTGGAAGGGGATCTTTTTAGCCACCAATTCTTTTTTAACTGCAGCAAATGTTTTACACTGATCGGCAACAAGCTTTGACAAATCTTGAAAGATAAAGACAGAATGCCCATTCCATTTAAGTGGTCCTCTGTCCCTTGCCAGCCATAGAATTTTCTCTTTAATGGAGAAGAGCAAAAAATAAACCAGGATTGGGTGTGGTGGTAATACCTGAGCCAGGAGGGGACCCAATGAGTAGTGTGCCCGCTCGATCTCTTACGGGGAGCCCCACTGATAGTCAAGAACCAGGGGGAAGAAAGACTGCAGAAAAAGTAGCATGTTATCAAAAATACCATGTTATCTCCTTTGGTCCCTTCCAGGAGACCAGTTACACGGATGTTATTTTTGCAGCTTCTATTTTGTAGATCATCTACCTTCAAGATAATCTGATGAACCTGCTCCACCAAAGCCTCAAGTCTTTCCTGTTGCCGGACTGAAGTGGAGTCCACCTGCATCCAACACAGCTCCGCTCCAGCAATCCATTGTTCAACCTTATCCACTCTCTCCTCAAGATGGGCAATTGAAAGCTTTTATCCCCAGTATCTCCCGTACCAGTGTTTTAAACATTTCACGTATGTCTGAGAGTCCTCCCTTTTCACTGTACCCGCCGGGGGTTCCATATCTGCAAGCATTGATCTGCTACGCCTCCTGATAAGTAACGTAGGGGATCTAATAAGTAAGCAATAATACCCAACAGGGTGGGCATTATTGGGAAATACTGGATGGCCCAGAGACATAATGAGGTCTGATGCTGCAGCCGGAGGGTCTTATAGCTGCTGGAAGATCAGGTATTTCCCAAAAATGCCCACCCTGAAGGGTATTAGTACACTTAGAAAATGGTTTTCTTAGTAAGTTTTAATCAAGTGGTAAAAGAAGAGAGAAAATGAGTATAAAGAAATGAACAGAATTAGTAGAAAAAAAAGTATTGAAAAAGTAGTCCATATTTTTTAAGACTGTTCCAGCTCCTGTTGCTCTTCCCCACAAAGCCATCACACCCCCATGCACACACAACCATCAACTTGAACAACAACATTTGTGTGTAGTAAAAATCCCCTTAGCAGTCTCAGGGCATCATTTTAAGGTCTGTTCCATTGTTGCAAGATTTTTTTTTTTTTTATTTGTTTACGGTTGGAAGTTGCATCTGGTAAGCGCGCAATCTGAAAGAAGGAGGATAGAAGTGTATCTGGCATGAGTGACAGCCCCGAGGTAAATTATTTATTTTAAATCAGTAGATTAACTGTGCTGGTATTGTGCTGTGAGTGACTTCCGACGTCAGTGGAGGCACAATGGTATTGTTGTCAAAATAGTGCTTCTCACTGAGAAGCTGTTCGGATAGATGGCTTTGTTTTCTTTCTATTAAGCATGGTACTATAAGACCATGGTAGGGATATTGTGACTGTGAGAAAGAGCTTATTTTGTTACTCTTCCCGACCAGATAATAACTGCAGTGTGTGTTTTTACTTTTTATTAAGATGGAGCTGATACTGAAGTAATGAGTGTTGGGTTGGGGAGACCAATAGCTCTAGGTAAGCGAGAGAAAAACATGGTAGGGATTTCAAATGTAATCAAGTGCTTTCAGCCAATGACAAACCAGGCTGAGTACCCCTGTTCAAGGGTATGTGGTGAGGTGGCACTTGGGCTGCTACTTATTTTTAGCTGGGCATCTATTGCAAAATAAATGCCCAGCTTGGAGGCTGTGTCAGCCAATCAGGATTGAGAATTCATTCTTATCATTTTCTAAGCAGCTTTCAGAGTTCAGAACACTGGAATAAACCCTTCTTTCAATAACTTCAGGGTCCAGGAGCATGAATGTAGTGGATTTTGTTGCAAATCAAGGAGATGAAGAAACAATCCAATTATCAAAAACCTTGGTGGATCGTGGAGCTTTGAGCTCAAGCTGCCATCTCCAGTCACTCCACACTAGAAGTCCAGGGAAACATATACCTGAATACATAGTTCATTAGAGTTGGAGGAAGCAGAAACATTTGTTAAGCTGTGGGAAGCAGACAATGTGAACGGCAACGGGAGGCAGTACAACATGCGACACAGTATCCTGTGTGACATGGAATTGTCTTTCAAACTGGGTTAGAATGTCTCTCCCCCCCAAGCAGTGTCTACACCCTCTTTGTTTACCATTTGTATTCCACGATTGTATCCCACAAGAAAGTGTCCATGCAACTACAGTGCAAGTCCCACACCTCTCTCCAAACTGGTGTACCCCACATCCTTTGTCAGCCCAGTGTGTGGCATAGAATCTTGTATGATGTACAATTGTTTTCATACTGATATTACTGCACTATATGTTAATCATTATAGTTTTCTTGTCCGTCACCGCAAAAGTGCTCCCACCTTGCAGACTGGGCTATGAATGATCACTGCAGCAGACTGCAGCTATGAATGAGCATCGAATGCCTGAACCCTTTTCCAGTATATAAAAAAAAACAATGACTTGGTGGTCTAGTGGCCCCCCTCCCCTCCCTGATGTCTGCTCTCATTGTCCTTACAGAAAAAAGCCCAGCTCCTTGTAGTGCTGTCCCTTCCCCACCGATGTCCCATCCCCATCCCAGAATAAAAAAAATATTACCTGGTAGTCAAGTGGTCCCCTCCCCCTCCCTGATCGATCTGATGATAAGGCATTTATATTCCTGGTGGTCTAGTGACCCTCCCTTCCACCCCACCCTTTCAGGTAAGGAATGACCAGCCAGCTCCCCCCATCCCTGGTGAGTGACCAGAACAGTCCTCCTCTGACCTCCATGGCTGACAGCAGACTGTACTCTAAATGAGCTCCACTCAGACTGCAATGGCTATGAATGAGCACTTCCTGTATACAGTAGGTCATTTGTTGCTGCATTCTGTGGAGCCACTCACACAGAGTGCAGTCCATGGCCAGCTGTGGAGGTGAAAGGAGGGCTGTGCTGGTTGCAGACCAGGAATGGGAATGAGGGGAGTGGGGTGGTTATTCTTCACATAAGAGGGTGGGGGTGAGAGGGCAACTAGACTACCAGAAATATAAATGCCTTTTCAGGGGAGAGGATCAGGGATGTAGGGGACCACTAAATTAACAGGTAGTATCTTATTTTTATTCTGGAACAGTGATGAGATATTGGGGGAAGGGATGGACTACACTACAAGAAGCTGCTTTTTTTTGTAAGGACAATGAAAGCGGACTTTGGGGAGGGGGGAAGGGGAAGTACACCACTAGGTAATTGTTATTTGTTTTCATACTGGGACAGGGTTTGGGCCCTCCAGACCCTTGCTCAAACAGGCAAATAAGGCTATGATTATACTATCTTAAAAAGGATGGATAGATAGATAGCTAGATAGATAAATAGATAGATAGATAGATAGATAGATAGATAGATAGATAGATAGATAGATAGATAGATAGATAGATAGATAGATGGATTTTAGTGGAGGATAGAATTATACTATCTCAAAATGTAAGAAAATTCTTTGCAAAAAAAAGTTGTTGATACAATAGTTAGGGTTAAAGTGACAAAAGTAGGAAACATGGCATTAGGGTTTTCAAATCTAACACCTCACCCACACTGTGGAGGCAGCATATCAGGTGTGAGTTATGCAGTGGAGATCTGACACCTAATGCTAACCCCATTCTCATTCAGTGTACACATCTACACTTATTAGTGATGGAATGATGGGGTGAGTGTTAGGGCTGAGACTCCGACAGCCCACCTCCTGCAAGATTTGCTGCCTCTAGGGTGAGGTTGGGGTGTTAGGACAGAAAATCCTAATGCCATCTTTCCCTACTTTTGATTCTTTAACCCTATCTAGTGCATTAATGAAATTTTTTGGAAAACTTAAATATATACTAGATATATATATATATATATATATATATATATATATATATATATATACACACACCATATGAGGTACCATATGACCAATGACCATATACCATATGACATACCATATGAGGAAAGCTTGAGAAGACTAAATTTGTCCCCTCTGGAGACTGGGGACATGATTGAGACCTTTAAATATCTGAAGGGAATAAACAAGGTGGACGGTGATAGTTTGTTCAAACTGAAGAAGGGAGCAAACACGAGGGGACATAGCCTCAAACTGGAAGGTGGGCAATACCGAGGTAATGTCATGGGGCTGTTTTCCACAGAGAGGGTGGTGGAGGCCTAGAACAAACTACCAGAGGAGGTGGTGGCAGCTGAAATGGTGGAGCGGTTCAAGAGGGCTTGGGATGGATTTAAGGGGTTTGCAAAGAGAGGGTGAAAACATAACAGATGGGGGGAGGTAGGATGCTGGCAGACTAGATGGGCCAAGGGGCCTTTTTCTGACATCACATTTCTGTGCATCTGTGTGTATATACATACATTATAGGGATGCAGTTGCAACACTATAGTTAGTGTTGTATAGGCACTTCAATGTTAAACTCAAAATGTTGCACATTAATAACTTTGCAACCATTCAAAGGATTTGCCTGAAATTTGGTATGCACCTTCCTGTGGCATGGAATGGCTTTGCAGTTGTGCAGAATTAAGTTTTGAGGGGGGATCAAAAATGTTCTGTACCGGTTTCATGAAGTGGGGTGATAAGATTGCTATGCTGACAATTTGGTCGCTGTTGTCCTATAAATGGAAGCATAGGGTCAATATATGGCAATATGGGAGTACAGGGCCATCTTGGCCCTGCACTTCCACTGGCAAAAAAGGATATGAACATATGGACATGATATGCATCCAGCAGAAGAAGGCCATTTGGTCTATCAAGTCTGCTCATATTGAAGGGTCCACAACTTGAACTAATGTCCCTGCCCTCCCTCTCCACTACTCCCATCCTCTCAACCCATGATCCTTACCTTCCCCCTATGCCTATCCCAGCCTCTTTTAAAGCTGCCCACTGTCTTCAATGAGATGGCCTCTTCCGGCAGTGCATTCCAAGTGTCCACCACCCTCTCTTTGAAGAAGTGCTTTCTGACCTCCCAACTAAACCTCTCACCCTCCAGCCTAAGTCTGTGCCCCCTCGTGTTATGGAAATGATTACTCTATCTCAAAAACTAAATGGATACTTCTGCTCAGTATTTACTGATAAGAAGATAGGGCAGGGCCCACAGCTCAGCACTATGGACATAGGGGGGAGGGAGGTATGCACAAGTCCCTTCACAAAAGAAAGGGTCCTACAAGAGCTCGATAAGCTCAGGGTGGACAAGGCACTAGGACCTGATGGCATACATCCCAGGATACTAAAGGAGCTAAAGGTGGAACTAGCAGAGCCATTATCAGAACTGTTTAGTGAGTCTCTGAGCACAAGAGAGGTTCCAGAAGACTGGAGAAGGGCTCACATGATCCCTCTCCACAAGAGTGGTAGCAAGGAGGAGGCAGATTACTACAGATCAGTCAGTATTACCTCAGTAGTGGGCAAGATTATGGAGGCACTCCTTAAGGAAAGGATAGTGCAGCACCTGAAATCCATAGGAGCACAGGATCCAAGACAGCATGGGTCTACAATGGGAAGGTCCTGTCAAACTAATCTCATAGAATTCTTTGACTGGGTAACCGGGGTGGTGGACCAAGGGGGTGCAGCTGATGTCCCCTACCTTGACTTCAGCAAAACTTTCAATACAGTTCCACATAGAAGATTGATTAATAAGCTGGGTAGGCTCGGGGTGAGTCAGAGGTTGGTCAACTGGGTGGCAAACTGGTTGGTGGGCAGAAAACCGAGAGTGGTGGTGAATGGTATACAGTTAGAAGAGATGCAAGTCACAAATGGGGTACCTCAGGGATCAATTCTTGGGCCAGTCCTCTTCAATATCTTCATCAGTGACATTGCAGATGGACTGGAGAGTAAGGTTTGTCTGTTTGCAGATGACACCAAGATCTGCAACAGAGTAGATTATTCAGATGGGGTGGGCAGAATGAGAAGAGATCTGGAAAAATTGGCAAAATGGTAGGAAGAGTGGCAATTGGGGTTTAACACAAAGAAGTGCAAGATCATGCACAAAGGGAAGAGAAACCCTAAAGCCACCTATAGGTCGGGATGGGAGTTGCTGACAATCACAAGGGAAAAGACTTGGGCATCATCATCACAGATGATCTGAAATCATCCAAGCAGACCACTAAAGCTGTAGGTAAGGCTAGAAGGATGTTGGGGTGTATTAGTAGGGGTATCACAAGCTATAAGAGAGAGGTAATAATCCCTCTTTACAAGACACTGTTGAGGTCCCATCTGGAGTACTACTTCTAGTACTGGAGGCTGCACCTGCACAAGGGCATTGGCAAAATGGAGGCAGTCCAGAGAAGGGCAACCAAAATGGTGCAGGGACTGCATCAGAAAACATGAGAACTGATTAACGGAGCTCAATATGTATACCCTAGAGCAAAGGAGAGAGATAGAGGTGATATGATCGAAACATTCACACATCTTAAGGGCATCAATACGGTGATAGAGTCTAATATGTTTCAATATAAGAAAAATAGCAGGACAAGAGGAAACAGCATGAGATTAGAGGGAGGCCAGTTAAGGAGTAATGTGAGGAAGTTCTTTTTCACAGAAAGGGTGGTGGATGCATGGAATGGCCTACCTCAGGAAGTGGTGGATATAAATACAGTGCAGGGCTTCAAACAAGCATGGGATAAGCATAAGGGAGCAATACAGATGAGAATGAGTAGATAGGTCATGGACAGAGTAAAGGTCTACAGCACATTCATAAGGTAGAATAAATGGGCAGACTGGATGGGCCTTGAGTTCCTTATGTGCTGCCAGCTTCTTTGTTTCTATGTTTCTATGTAAGCAAATAAGGCTATGATTACACTATCCAAAAAAAAGGATAGATGGATAGATAGATAGATAGATAGATAAATAGATAGATAGATAGATAGATTGTAGTGGAGGATAGAATTATACTATCTTAAAATGTAAGGAAATTCTTTGCAAAGAAAATGTTGATGCAATAGTTAGGGTTAAAGTGACAGAAGTTTTCAAATCTAACACTCCACTCCCACTATGGAGGGAGCAAATCAGGCATGAGGTATGCTGTGGGAGTCTGACTCCTAACGTTCACCCCATTCTCATTCACTGTACACGTCTACTTTTATTTAGTGATGGAATGGGGTGAGTGCTAGGCTTGAGACCCCATGACTCACCTCACGCTTGAGTTACTGCCTCTAGGGTGGGGTTGGGATGTTAGGGTGGAAAATCCTAACGTCATCTTTCCTTACTTTTGTCACTTTTACCCTAACTTATGCATTAATGAAGTTTTTTTGGAAAAAATTATGCATCTCTCTCTCTCTCTTGCTGTATAAATATATATATATATATATAGATAGATATATAGATAGATATACTGTATATAGTTAGGGTCAAGTAGGCACTTCAATGTTAAATTTGAAAGTTTGCACTTCAATAGCTTTGCAATTGTTGAATGGATTTGCACAAAATTTGGTAAGCACAGTCCTGTGGGATAGATCTCCTGATGTGACCAGTTACATTCTGGACAGATGTGTGGTCTTCGAGTTAAGGAGAGGTGAAAAAAACAAGTTTACGCTCATTGACTTTGCTGGGAATTTTCTTTGAACTTGCCTACAGCCCTGAGGATCTGGTTTTGGGTGTGAAATATTGAGGGTAGAAAGGGACTAGCCCAGAGATGTTGCTTTTGCGAGTCTGTTGAAAACATATTAAGCAGTTTTCAAGTTATTGCAATTTAAAAATTTGAAAAAAAAACACTTTATGAGCACTTCAAGACGACTGCTTTAAACAAAGTAGGAATCATGCTCCATATGGAGACATTCCTACTTCATTTGGCCACCATCTAGTTTTCAGTTATGCACCCCCCAAAAATTTGGAATTCTCCCAAAATTATATTCTGGGGAAGAACCAACACATGTATCTTGCTTATTGGGACCTCCAGTGGTGTATTCTGCATTTTACAGGATGAAATATGCCCCAAAAATGTATTTAATTGAATCATTTAAATCCTAGTTTGTATCTGTGCAGTATGACCTAGGATTCTACTTTGTATGCCAAGATACAATGTAGGATCCCTGATCATGAGCCAAAAATAGGATTATTAATAAAAAACAAACAAACATTTTTTTTTGCCAACATGGAGTGCCCAATGCCCATGTTGGCACCCCCCACCAGTGTGGGACTCTGTGTCCCCAACAGGAAAAAAAAACACATCCGACAATACGGTGCCCAATCCCTGTGTCAGCAGTAGCCCCCCCCCCAGCAAAGCAGGACAGTGGGGAACCCTCTCCCAGTGTCTCCAGTTATATCATGCCCCCTCCATCACCACCAGTACTTTGCAAATGTATGCCTGAAAAAAAGAAAACAGTCCCCTGAAGTCTTTTTATTTAAAAAAAATTTGTAAAAAAGAAAACAGTCCCTCATCATCTCCCCCTATCCCCTTCCCCATCCCCGCCCTCCATCTGTGCAACCATCTCCCCTTACCCTCCCTTACCCCATACTTACCTCCAAAGGTTGGTAGCTACCCTCTTCTGTGGACTGTGACACATCTGCACTTCTCAAACTCTGCAAACTGAAGAATCAAGGTAAGCATTGTACAATGGCTGTCTATGGCATTTTGAACTTATGTCAATATCTCTGGTATTTTTAAACATTTTTTCACCACATTTTCTCTATGGGCTTTATGGGATACCACCTCATGAACACTGTCACTGTCATCTTGTTACTCAGTCCCAAAAGGTGCTTTTTTTGGTCACTGCACAGAATCACCTATTAGGACAGATTAATGAACTGACAGTGGCAGTGTTAATGAGGGGAGGTCCCAAAAAGCCCATGATGAAAACGTGGTGCAAAAAATTAAAAAAAACAGCCGCATTATGAGTGTGTGGTGCGCAGTTTCTGCACAGGCTCATAACTTCACCAGTTTTTAATATTTTTACTACAGGTTTTCAACATTGCCATTTTTCACACCTTCTCATGAACAGTACAGCTGCCATTTTTCACATCCTGCCCAAAATGTGTTTTCTAATCTGTGGTGTAGAATGGCACAGTCACTATGTGAAATCAACTTTTGGGATGGAGTAATGAAAATGCAGTGCCATTGTTCATGAGGTGTGGTCCCCAAGAGGACATGCTGAATATTTGGTGATACAATTCCTGAAAATGCCCATGTCACATGCAACCATTGAATTTATTCTATGAACGTGCGTAACTTTGGTACTTTTCAATATTTTGCTGCCAAATTTTCAACATAGATATTTTATCACACCACCTCATGGCAGTTCAGCTGTCATTTTTCACATCCTGCCCAAAATGTATTTTTGTACCTGTGATGCAGAATGGCTTTGCAGTTATGCATAATTACATTCTGCCTTGCATTTCATATTTTCTATGTATCAGGGTAGATGAGGTGGGGTAATAAGATAGCATTCCTGACAATTAGGTCACTGCTTCTTGGATACAAGGAAGTACAGGGCCCAGAGGACCATGCACTTCCACACCTACATACATGTGCACATCAAAGGAGGAACTGGACCCTGTGCTCCCACCGTTAAATGAGGATACTATTATACTATCTCAAAAAGAAGGGAAATTCATTGCAAAAAACTCTGTTAAAGCATCAGTTAGGGTTTCTATCACAGAGACAAAAGACTTGAAATTCAGTGTTAGGGTTTAAAATGTGTTTTATTTAACAATGTAATTCTTAGTTTGTATCAGCATCATTTGAAGTAAAATCCTGGTTCATTTTATGAGATATGAAGTAGAATCCTACTTCATGAGCTGAAAATCAAGGAATATTTATTTTTTTAAGAAGAAATGTTTCTGCCGACATTGAGGTACCCAATCCTCATGTCAGCATTAAATGCCATTGTCCCTAAGTGAATTATAAAGTCTACAACATTGCCAACATTGGGGTGCCCAATCCCAGTGTCATCACTAGATGCCAGTGTATCCAACTACATTGCCGACAACAGGGTACCCAATTCTCATGTCAGCAATAGTACCACCAAAGGTGGGACACTAGGGTACCCACCCCAGTGTTCCCAGTTATGGCATACCCCTCCAACATCACCTGTACTGTTGGACACTGGGCAGCCCAACCCCAGTGTCTCAAAATGTTTGCTTTTATACCTGAAAAAAACCCAGACCCCTAACGTCTGCTTTTTTTCTATTCTGTAAAAAGAAAACGGTCTCTTGTTTTCTCCTGGTCCCCATCCCCCATCCTGACCCTCCCACTGAGCAACTAACCACCCCACATCCTCCCCTTGCCCTATACTTACCACCAGAGTCCATCAGCTGTCATCTTCTGTGGTTCTGGGACATATCCGCACTCTTCAAAGCTGAACAGCTAACTGAAGAATTAAGGTAAGTGCCGTATAATGGCTGTCAATGGCATTTTGAACTTATGTCAATATCATGGCCATTCCACTGTGTTTTTTCACCAGATTTTCAGCATAGGCTTTTTGGGACCTCACCTCATGAACACTGGCGCTGTCATTTTGTTACTGGGTTCAAAAGGTGATTCCATGGTCACTGCACAGAATCACCTTTCAGGATAAGCCAACAAAATGCAGTGCCATTGTTCATGAGGAGGGGTCCCAAAATGCCCATGTTGAAAATTTGGCAAATAATTAAAACACCCAAGTTACATGTGGTAGTTGAAATTTTGCTCTGCATATGCATAGCGTTGGTAATTCTTAATACCTTCACTCCAAATTTTTGAGCATTGCTATTTTTTCACACCACCTCATGAACAGAGCAGCTGTAATGTTTCATATCCTGCCTGAAATGTGTTTTCACTCCTGTGGTGCAGAATGGCGTACATGCTGCAAGAAATCACCTTTTGGGGCTGATTAACAAAATAACAGTGCCAGTGCTTATGAGGTGGAGTCCCCAAAAGTCCATGCTGAAAATTTGGTGAAAACATTTCCTAACAATGCCCAAGTTACGTGTCTCCATTGAATTTATTCAACGCACACACAGAGCTTTGGTATTTTTCAATATTTTGACAGCACATTTTCAACATAGCCATGTTTCTCACCACCTCAAGAACAGTACAACTATCAGTTTTCACATTTTGAACAAAATGTGTTTTTGTACCTGTGGCGCAGAGATGGCATTTCTGTTGCGCATTATTAAGTTTTGCCTTGCATTTCACAATGTCTCTGTATTGGGGTACATGAGGTGGGGTAATAAGAATGGCTATGCTGACAATTTGGTCACTGTTGTTTGACACATGGAAGTGCAGGGCCCAGAGGGTCCTGCACATCTACACCTTCATACATATGCACTGCTATGGAGGGATTGGAATGCAGGGTCCAAAGGACCCTGCGCTCCCACAGAAAAATAAGGACACTATTATACTATCTCCAAAAGTAAGGAAATTCATTGCAAAAAACTCTGTTAATGCACCAGTTAGGGTTCCTATTACAGTGGCAAAACTGTGGAAATTCACTGTTAGGGTTCTACCCTTCACCCACCCACCTCACCACTCCACACAACAACAGGCTTCTGGGTGTGCTTTGGGTCTTAGGCCTAACTCACCCCTTTCTCTATACTGTACCATGTCAGTTTCTTACACATGGAATGGGGTGAGAGTTAGGGCTGATGACCCCCAGGCACATCCTGGTGCCTATTGGTGTGTGAAGGGTGGGGGTGGAGTGGGGTGCTAGGGTTGGAAACTCTAACACTGAATTTCCATACTTTTGTCACTTTAATAGGAACTTCAACTGATGTATTACTGGAGTTTTTTGCAATGAATATATATATACACACACACACACACAAATACCTGTGTGCCACTTTCCACACATAATATTTGGATCAGCTCTCATACTTATCTCTATATACACATGTCAAAAATTATTTTACTAATTAAATTTCTTGTGGGAAATTACATAATGGAAGCTGAAAATTAAAAAAAAAAAGTATATATGATTTTTGAAAAATATTAAATAATGCCATGGCATAATGCTCCCCACAGGAGCTTTTGATTCTGACTTATATATTATCTTTGAACTATGGAGGCAATATTAACTTGTGAAAGTCAGAATCATGTTTGGTTTTAATATTAAGATGTAGGTCACTATTATAATGGAGTTTTTTGCACTGTTGTATGATATTCAGCCAATAACTGTACTTATAATTTGCACTTTAGTATTCCTGCTATCACTATCAGCAGGTTTGTTTTCAGAAAGGTTGTAAAACTGTAAGCACTGTCACTTTAAGAAATGGGCCCTATATAAAGAATGGGGAAAGTATTGGCTGTAGCACCTTGAAAACACACCTAGTATGGGCATGAAATGTTGGTAATGGACTGCAGTGGAACATTGGGTTGTGGAATGTTAATCTGTTTTTAAATGTTTAACTAGAATCATTTTTTTTAATATTTAACCATGGAGCTTGGTGCTAGATGTTTTTGCTTGTTGTTCTAAAGATAACTGAATCTCTGGTACAACATGAACTCACGTTGTCCTCTTATGAGACTGCTTTCATTTGTCAGATGCAGGGCCAGCTCCCTGCTGATGAATTAATCTCTGACATTTTTGTTCAGCAGGATGGGGCTATATATCAGTGTGCAGCCCCACCAATGTTGAATGTGTTGTGTGTGTTTGTGTCTGGCTCTATCTGCCATTATCCACATAAGTGCCTTTATTGATTTCAGCTTGACACCAGGATGCCAAATCCCTGGTGCCAGTGTAGACAGTTTATTTATCTCATTCATTTTTGTGTAATCTGACATGGGGGTGTCCACCCCTAGTGTCGGTTCATTTCCCCACCCCTCTGTACCTCCCCCACACAAACTGGTTATCTGAAACTGCTGACCCCAGGCTGCCCAATCCCCAGTGTCACCATACACAACCTCCCCACCCAGAAGTGTGGGACACCAGCTTGCCCACCTCCAGTGCCCTTAAGTATCATGCTGACAGTGGGGTGGCCAATCCCAAGTGTCAGAAATAGCAGTTATTGTTGCTGAAATAAAAAGAAACCCATCCCACAGTGTCTCTTTTACTTTTTCTAAGCTGAAATAAAGATAAATGGTCCCTCCTTGTCTGCTGCTGTCCAAGTTTCCCCATTCTGACCATCCCACTCAGCACTCAGCATGCCACACCCCTCTTACCCTATACTTATGCAGCTTAGTCCCAACATTGTAATCATCTTTGGACTGCAGACATGTCTTCACTCCTCAATGCTGAACCGAGAACAGAAGAAAATAAGTAAGTGCATTATCATGTATTTCAATTATGTTTTAAGCATATCTTCATAACTTAGTCATTTTTATTTATTGAAAATGAATGCAGATCTAGTGCCGACATTTCCACACAAACCAAAAAATTTCTTTTGGGCAAGATTAAGGTTTCAGAAAGTACTGCAGTGCTAGCTCTCACAAATGACTGTCTCCTGTTCTCTACTATGTCAGAGACAGGAGATCACATGGCGTGCATGGCTATGACACAGTGAAGCAATGGGACAGATTGGGTGCATCCAAGGGTATTTAGGGATCTCATAAAAATACTGGCTGCACCTCTGACAGTTCTATTTAACAGCTCACTGGGAACAGGAGTGGTTCTAGAGGACTGGAGGAGGGCAGATGTAGTCCCACTATACAAAAGTGGTAGCATGGAGGTAGCTGACAATTATAGGACAGTCAGTTTGACTTCAGTTTTGGGAATGTTCATGGAATCACTGCTGAAGGAAAGGACTGTGGAACATTTTGAATCCAGTGGGTTACATCAACCAAGGTAGAAGTAAAATCTGCACATCTTTTTAATCTTTTTTCTCTGAATTTGGATAAACTGATGAAAGAGATCTGTATTTTATTATTTATTGCTGCTTTTAATTTTTGAAGTTTATTGTGTACAAGTGCTTTGATACCTTGGTGAATTGTGCTTTTTTATAAATAAAGTTTGAGTGAGTTGAGTTGAATAGCATGGTTTCACAAGAGGGAAGTCACCTCAACCTAATCTAATAGATATTTTTGACTGGGTAACCAAGGAACAAAATCAGGGTGGAGCAGTGGATGTGGCCTACCTAGATTTCAGTA
This sequence comes from Neoceratodus forsteri, assembly GCA_016271365.2. Classification (NCBI taxonomy): domain Eukaryota; kingdom Metazoa; phylum Chordata; order Ceratodontiformes; family Ceratodontidae; genus Neoceratodus; species Neoceratodus forsteri. The sequence continues at coordinate 777,035,191 of CM057452.1, forward strand.
AGGTGTTCAACACCATTCCACATAGGAGACTAGTAAGCAAGCTGGGTAGCTTAGCAGTTAGTCCAAATGTGGTAAACTGGATAAGAAACTGGTTAGCAGATAGGTGACAGAGGGTGGTGGTAAATGGAGTTCACTCAAAGGAAGGGAGGATGAACAGTGGGGTGCCTCAGGGATTAGTGCTGGGACCAGTACTCTTTAATGTTTATGTAAGTGACATTACAGAGAAGCTGGAAGAAAAGGTCTGCCTCTTTGTAGATGACACCAACATCTTTAATATGGTGGACACTTCTGGAGGGGTTGAAAGGATGAACAATGTCCTGAGAAACTAGTGAAGTGGTCAAGGGTATGGCATCTGGGTTTCAATGCGATAACATGCAGAATAATGCACTTACAGTAGGGCACAGAAAACCAGGGGCAGAGTACAAAATGGGTGGAGTGGTGTTAATGACAACAAAGCAGGAGAGATACCTGAGGGTAATCATATTGGATGACATGAAGGTGGCCAGGCAGTGTGACAAGGCAGATGGGAGGGAAAGTGAGATGTGGTGCATAGGGAGTGATATCAATAGCAGAAAGAGGGAGGTAGTGTTACCCTTGTGCAGATTGATGGTGAGGCCCCACCTGGACTACTCTGTCTAGTTCTGGAGGCCCCATCACCATAAAGCCATAGATCAAGTGGAGGTAGTACAGAAAAGGGTGACAAAAATGGTGAGTGGCCTGCTTCAGAAGCCGTATGAGGAAGACTGAAGGATTTAAATATGTACTTGGTAGAGAAAAGGTGGAAAAGGGAAGACATGATAGAAATGGTCAAATACTTCCAAGATATTAATAATGTGCAAGAGGGGAGCATCTTCAACAGAAAGAGATGATCAAGGGCAAGACAGCATGATATGAAGCTTGGAGGAGAAGTCTTAAAGGGAATTAAAGGAAATACTTCTTCACGGAAAGTGGTGAGGACATCGGGAACAGCCTATCAGCAGAGGTGGTGTGTACAGAAATGGTTGCAGGATTCAAATATGCATGGGATAGACAGAGGGGGACCTTAGTGACAGGATGGTGGGGTTTAAGGCCAGAGATCAACTAAGATCAATGGTAGAACATTAGGTAGGGACTTTAGGGTAGACTCAGTGGGCCAGGAGATCCTTTTCTACCAACAACATCTCTGTTTCTATGTTTCAGAGTGGGCAAAGAAGAAGAAACAACTGGAACACCAGAGGAGAGGTCACCTGATGCTGAGCTTTGTTTTGGAAAAGATTGTTCTGAATCTGATTCTGTACTCCATTCCATAATATCCTGGACTTCATTAATTATTTATTGTCTGTTTATCTAAAAAAAAAGTGTCATCATCATTCAGAAGTTGCTTTGATTTGTATTTTTGGTCCAGGATTGTTGCTTTAATATAGTGGTCAGACTGAAGCATTTTACATAAGTTTTTCATCTTCATCAACTGTTCTGACCATATGCATGGTCAGATATTTTTGTATTCTGGTGGGCAACCTGTTAGTGTCACAAGTGATGACAGTATGTGAGACGGGATTGTTTGCATTCTCTAAACTGTCTCTAATCAGATTCAAGTTTAATTTTAAAAATTTAGTTAACGGTATTACCTTGCTCAGAGTTGCTGTGTTTACAATCACATGAGGTAATTAAGTCAAACGGCTAGAGAAGTAAAATTACAAACCCCAGCATGGTCCACTGTGGTGGAGTGATATAAATAACTGTATCTCCAATTTTATTTTCCAAGGTGTACTGTCTGATGGTTCCACTATGCCACATGGACAGGAATCCTGTCGAATGCCATTACAGCAATGGCACAATGCCGACAGTCAGAACTGTGGCATCCAGGAACACAAGTATTTTTTGTCCCCACACCCCCCACACTAAAGATTAACAAATCTGAGTCAGAGTTGTTTCAGGGAGAGGGCAAATTCCTAGGAGACAGCAGCATCAGTAAGACTGCAGACAAGTACAGTGGGCCAGTACAGTGAACAGCCGATTCTGTTGCTCTACTGGTCTTCACTGTCTTATCACTGTAGCAATGGTATATGTCATCTGACAGCAATCTTTTGTTCCAGCAGCCTTTGGAACATAAGAGAGGTCGAATTCCACCTAGCACAAATGTCTTGGTTCATTCTGTGTAAAGGTAATTTGTGCTCATTCTGTACTTTTCAAACAGGGGAGGGCATTGCTTGAGTGACTGAAATTAGTGTATTGCTGTATTGCTTGTTTTAGGCCCTCACTGATGCTGTAGGAGTTGTGTTCAGTTGGAAAATAGAACATTCTTAGAACAGCAAACTTTGTTTCACTTTCCCCATAAGAATTATCAGCAAAACATGCCCAGTCTGCAATAACAGACATGAAGGGTTCAGGGTGACAACTTGTCTTGATATCCATTGTGAGATACACCACCCTTCCAACAGCACTGCTCAAAACTCATTCAATTTTTTTTCATGCAACATTGTTGAGATCTGGAATCCCCATTCAGGAGAAATATTTTCTCGATGGTATATTTTATCAAAGTTCATTGTATTGTAGCAGCCACCAGCATCTTACATGTTCTAATATGTTAAGTCAATGGTTATTATCTTTGAAATGTTCTTTGATATTGTAACAGCAACTGGTGTGGTAGAGGGATATTTGGCTTTACATGCATATGTTTTGGAGATGGTAAGTGGTTTCCTTGAAGGAGGGATGCTGTTGAACAAAGGGCTGCTTTCTGCATTAGTAACAAAAGGAGTCATTTGAATGGGAGGAAGTGCTAGAGGTGTTCCAGTATTAGTGTGAGAACTGCTACTGCTGTCATCTAGTGGATATACCCCCTGAGTGTAGTGAGCTAGTATAATCACTGTCACTTTCTCTTACATTTTCAAATATAAAAACTCAGTGAGCTCCAGATGGTGATGGCAGGCACTGAAGTAGACCTGGTGGACATCACAGAAATGTGGGCCACAGATAAAAAATGACTGGGAGATAATAGTCTCTGTGTATTCACTGTTCAAGAGGGATAGAAGAACTGGTGGGGGAGGAGTTGCCATTTTTGTCAAGGAAGGCATTGAAGTGGGAGAAGATAGAAATATTAGGGGTAGCAGTGGGGTGGCTAAGTCAGTATGGGTGCAACTCATGGCAGCATCTGGGATGAAAGTCCACACAGGGGGTGATCTATAGGCCTCAAGGACAGGGGGAAGAAAGGGACAGTGAACTCAAAGAGAAACCTAAAAGAAGGGCAGCAAAGGAGGAAGTAGTGGTGTTGGCTGACCTGATCAGCCCTGACATCGATTGTGAGGTCCTGATAGCCAAAAGCCAGGAGTCAGTACTGAAGAGAAGCAGGGAAATCCCAGCCCCCCCCTCAAAAAAAAAACAGGGTGGTTAGTGAAGTAGACACAAAGGTAGAGAAGTTGATAGGGAGCTGGACGGGGTAAATCTAGAAAAAGGCAGTAAGGACAGGGACGAGCCTAATTTCTGTTAAGTATGCACTTTATTACCCTGTGTTTATTGCAAATTTATTAGATGTTTACTGCCTATGTATATACTGTTCCCTCTGCCTCCTTTACCAAGGACACTCTTGGAATCAAGCACTTTTGCTCAGTGTGTCTTCCTGGTAAAACTTTTAAATAAATAAAGAAAGAAAAAGGATAAGGCTATCAATAAATGGAGGGCGAAAAGTACCAATACCCATAGCTCTGGGTAACAAGCTTCCTGAACTAGTGGCCTTGATGGAAGAGGGATGCCTGGATATTGTGGTAATCACAGAAACATGGAACACAGAGAACCATGACTGGGATGTCAACATACCAGGGTACACAATCTACAGGAGGGACAGGGAGAGTAAAAGAGGAGGAGGAGTAGCTCTCTACATAAGGGAAAGAATCAAAGCAACAACACTAAAGGGCAAACAGGGAGGGGAGGAGACACTGTGGGTCACTCTAGAGACAGAAAATGGCACCATAATCTGCACTGGGGTTGTTTACAGACCCCTGTCTCAGTGGGCTGCATTGGAGAAGGAAATGATAGGAATCCTTAGAATGGCAGAAAAAGGAGATATATTGTTGATGGGGGACCTGAATATGCCAGATGTTAACTGAAGCACCTTTATAGTAGCCACATCCAAGAGCAGGGTCATTCTCAATGCCATACAGGTGGAATGCCGCAGACAGCTAGTGTTGGAACCCACTCAAGAGTGAGCAATCTTAGACCTAGTACTCTTAAATGGGGAAGGAGAGAGGATCTCAGATTTAGAAGCAGATAGCCATCTGGGAACAAGTGACCACCAAACAGTGTGGTTCACAATAAATCCAGCTGTAGAGTCAAGCTATACAAAAGCAAGGGTGTTGGACTTTAGGAGGGAAGACTTTGGCAAAATGGGAGAGTGCCTCAGAAAAGCACTAGCAAGCAGGCAAGAAGGAGGGGTGGAAGAACAATGGGGAAACATTAAAAATGTCATCACAGAGGAAACAGGCCTTTGTGTAAAGCAAATTAACAAAACAAAAACAAGGAACAAGCCACTATGGTTTTCAAAAGAGGTGGCAGGGAATGTTAAGGAGAAAAGGATAGCATTCAGGAAATATAAGGACACTCAGAAGGAGCAGGACAGAGAACTATATCAGTTAAAACAGAAGGAGGCAGGGAAAACAGTCAGAATTGCAAAGGCCAAAACTGAGGAAAAGATAGCCCACTCTGTTAAGAAAGGGAACAAAACATTTTCTAGGTACATTAGGGAGTGAAGAAAGACCAAGTGATGGATACTGAGGCTTAATAAAGGGGAGGGAATGCGGGCAGAGGGAGACAGTGAAAAAGCAAGGATACTGAATGAATACCTCTGCTCAGTACTCACAAAAGAAGAGGAGGGGGAGGTACCTAAATCAAACAATAGAAAACACTCTGGACGGGGGACTGATACCAGTCCATTTACAGAAGAAAGGGTTCTGAAAGAACTCTTGAAACTGAAGACGTGCAAGGCAATTGAGACTGATGAGATTCACCACTGACTACCCGCCTCAACAAATCATGGGAGGATGTTGTGGTACCTGAGGACTGGAGTAGGGTGGATGTGATTCCACTTCACAAAAGTGGGAGCAAGGCAGAGGCAGAAAACTAAAGAACTGTCAGTTTGACCTCAGTGGTAGGAAAAATGATGGAATCATTTCTGAAGGAAATAATTGTTGAGTACCTAGAGGCCAGCGGGGCACAGGACCCAAGGCAGCATGGATTCACAATGGAAAGGTCATGTCAGATGAATCTAATAGATTTCTTTGACTAGGTAAGCAAAGAAGTAGACCAGGGAGGGTCTGTGAACATGGCCTACCTAGACTTTAGCAAGCCATTTGACACAATCCCACACAAAAGAATAATAAACAAGTTAGCCAACCTTGGAATGGGTTCCAAGGTGGTAGCCTGGGTAAAAAATTGGCTGGACAACAGGATGCAGAGAGTAATAGTAAATGGAATCCACTCTGAAGAAAGCGGGGTTACTAGCGGGGTACCGCAGGGTTCAGTACTGGGACCAGTCCTCTTTAATGTCTTTGTAAGTGGCATTGCAGAGGGACTGGAAGGAAAAGTATGTCTCTTTGCAGATGACACAAAGATCTACAACAGAGTTGATACACAAGGGGGGTGGAAGGGATGAGAAGGGACTTGGCAAGGTTAGAGGAATGGTCAAATGCATGGCAGCTTAGATTCAATACAAAGAAGTGCAAAGTAATGCACCTGAGAAACAAAAACCCAGGGGAAGAGTACACAATGGGGGGTGAGATCCTAACAGCAACAACAATGGAAAGGGACCTGGGGTAGTCATATCAGATGACCTAAAGGTAGGCAAGAATTGTGAAAAGGCAGTAAAGAGGGCTGGGGGGGGATACTGGGATTTATAGGGCGAGGCATCACAAGTAGAAAACAGGAAGTTGTTATCCCTCTGTACAGATGGTTAGTGAGACTCCATCTGGAGTACCGTGTGTAGTTCTGGAGACCCAGTCTCCACAGGACAGGGACAGAATGGAGGCTGTCCAGAGGAGAGCCACTAGAATGGTGCAGAGTCTGCACCAAAGCCGTATGAAGAAAGACTAAAGGAGCTTAATAAGTATATCCTCAAGGAAAGGGGGGGAGCATGATGGAAACTTTCAAATACCTCAAGGGAAACAACAAAGTCCAAGTGGGTAGCATCTTTCAGAAAAAGAGATGTGCAAGATGAAGGGGGCACACTTTGAAGATAGAAAGAGGACAGCTCAGAAGTAATGTGAGGAAGTATTTTTTCACAGAGAGGGTTGTGAATGCATGGAGCAGCCTTCCTTAGGAGGTCATGAAGTCAAAAACAGTGGGGGTCTTCAAGAATGCATGGGACTGACATAAGGCAATTCTAGTGGGGGGAAGGAGGAACTAGGCTGTTAGTTAACTAGGATCTGCAGCTTATCTATTAGGTAGGGAAATGAGCAGACTGGGTGGGCCAAGCAGTCCTTATCTGCCATCAAATTCTATGTTTCTTTGTTTCTATTACTGGATGGCTTCCAAGACTGTCTATTGGTGCAGCTTGTTAAGGAACCTACCAGGTCAGAACACAATCCTTTATCTGATGCAACCAAAGTCCCTGATTTTAGAAAGGTGGTCTCTGATAAGTTTAAGGAACTGGTCAGGGATAAGTTATTGGGGTGGAGGACATAAAGGGAAGTGGAGGAGAGATGGGGGTAATAAAAGGAGCAATCCTCGAGGCGTCAAGCCAGCATAAGAACAGTATCTAAAGAAATAGGTTTAGGAGACCACTATAGTTCTCAGCTAGGGTCAGGCAAGTGGTTATTGTCAAAAATTATGCCTCCTATAAACACAAGGAAATCAGGGGGAAGAAGGAGGCAAAGAAGCCTGTCAGGGAGGCAAAAGCAGACAAAGAGCTGCATATCATGGAGGAGGTCAAGAATGGAGAAAAACTGTTTCTTATATATATATTAGTGAAAAAAGGGAAATGGGTGGCATCACATAGCTATTTTAAGGAGCTAGGGTGTTAGAGGAGTATGAGCAAAAGGCTACAATCCTAAATTACTACTTGTGCTCAGTATTCACTAAAGAAGACTGTGGGTCCATGCTAGAAAGTGACATCAAAGCAGCAACTAAAGGAGTCCCAGAAATGAGGTAGCCAATACTTACTAGTAAGAAGGTCCTGAAAGGGCTGGCAGCCCTTATAATAGATAAGGCCCAAAGACCAAATTGGTTGCATCCAATGATACTTAGGCAATTAGCAACAGAACTGGCTGAACCATGGGATGGGCTGTTCAACAGCTCAGTTATCAAAGAGGACCTCATGGACAACCCACAGAGCAATGGACTCCAGGATAGGAAACAACACGGTTTCATGTTGGGAAAGTCTTATCAGACTAACCTGATTTTTTTATTTGACTGGATGACCAAGGAAATTGACCAAGGCCATGCTGTGGATCCACTGTACTTTGTTGTTAGCAAGGCTTTTGATTCAGTTCTGTACAACTGGTTGTTCAAAAAGATAGAAGACCTGGGTGCAGCTAAAACTGTAGTGAACTGGGTGTTTAGTTGACTAGAAGGAAGACAGCAGATGGCAGTGGTCAAAGGCATAAATTCAGAGGAAAGGGAAGTTATGATTGTGGTTCCATGGGGATCTGTCATGGGACTGGTCCTCTACAACTTATTCATTAGTGACAATGGTGAGGGAATCCAGAGCAGGCTGTATCTCTTCATAGATTATAAAAAAAATATTCAGGAGGGTTGATAATGATGTGGGAATGAGGGATATGCAGAGGTACCTACAAAAACTAGAAGAGTGGTCAAAGGTTTGGCAGTTAAAAATTCAACTCCAAAAAGCGCAAAGCAATGCACCTAGGGAAAAGGAATCCCAGGACAGAGTACTGGATTGGTTGATTGAGACTTTGCACTACAGAAGAGGAACAGGATCTAGGAGTTACCAGTAGTAATTCTCTTAAACAAATGAACAAGTGCAACAAGACTTATAGCCAGGCCAACAGGATGCTGGGTGTATTGGGAGGGGTATTGATAACAGAAGAAAAGACAGAATACTTCCCCTCTACCGATCCTAGATGAGGCCTCACCTGGAGTACTGCATCCAGTTCAGGAGCCCTCCCCTGAGAAAGGAGAGGAATAGGTTGAAACAAGTGCTGTGCAGAATTTTCAAATTCTGGCAGAACGAAATTCCATAGAATATTCAGAATTCCATCAAAATTCAGCCGAATTCCACTGGGAAATAGAATGGTGGAATTCTGCAGCATAAAATAGTTGTGGAATGATTTTCCACAGAAAAATCACTGCTCTGCAGAATATTATTCCGCAGATCTCAATATATTCTGTGGAAATTGTTGCAGAATAATTTTTCATGGAAAAAATACTGTTCCAAGGAATATTATTCCACAGATCACAGAAGATGGAATTCCGCTTTCGAACATGCAAAATTCCAGTGGAAATTCTACCCGTGGAATGATCATTGCACACTAATTGTGCCATCAGTGTTCTGCAATGTGCACAGCACTAGTTGAAATAGTGCAGCACAGAGTAACAAAAAGTATTCAGGGCCTGCAGAGCAGATCCTATAAGGAGTACCTCCAGGTATTAAATATGTACTCACTGGAAACCAGAAGGGAGAGGGGAGATATAGAGAACTTCAAGTTCCTTAAATGAATTAACAAATTAAACTTTGGGGAATTATTTACCCTGAACACCAACTCAACGTCACGTGGTCATGAGTGGGAATTAACATGAGGGAGGTTCAGGAGGTACTTCTTTACAGAAAGGGTGGTGGAACCTTGGAACAGTCTGCTGGCCAAGGTGGTGGGTGCAAACATAGTCAGGCAATTCAAACAGGCATGGGACAGAATGAAGGGAACAGTGGTCACCCTTGGAGACAACACCAGGAAGAAGAATGGGGATAGGACAGGGAAGGTTAGTACCCTGGAGGAATGATAGTTTCCAGGGAAGGGATTATAGGGAGTAATGGTAGACTGGATGGACCTCTGCTCTTTTTTCTGCTGTCATAGTCTGTTTTCTCGTGCATTGGCTTTCTAATTAATGTTATGGCATCTGTGTCAGTGCTTTTTCAGTGCTGAAGTTCGCATCACTCCTTTCCTTTTATCCCTGTAAATTACCCATTTACAAATAGAGCATGTTACCACCAGCTTACTAAAGGCATTAATTAAAAAGTATGACCAAACAAGACTTGTTATTTATTTGTTTTTTGTTTTTTTTGCCATGTAAGCATTGCAGCTCTGTCTCCTTTTCAGGACATTTTTTTTAAGGAATTTTCTTGGGTCTGTTGTTGTAATTTATCCCCTTCCTCTAACCCATCCTTCTCCTCCATGATAGACAAATTTGATTCCACTTCTTCCTCATTTGCAATTTCCATCTCTTTATCCCCCAGCAGTACATCATGTGCCTTATCATGTCTTTTTCCTTATCCAACTCAGCCTTGGCGGAATCAGATGTACACTTTGGGGCACTAACATTAACATATTATGCAACTGTTCTATTCTTGGGAGTGCCTTTGTGGGTGGTACCCACCAATCCTTCAGTTTTAATGAAAGAAAAAAACACAAAACAACTTTTTTTTTTGTGGACTGATCCAGTAGATGCACCTTTATTGGATTCAAACATTCACTTGGAAGGCAATACTTTAGAGTTACCAGAATCACTTTTTGGGGTTTGATTTTGTTTGACCTGTGTAGTAGGACAATTGCTTAGCCTGGCTCTTGACACTCTCTTTTGATTATCTGAAGTTAGAGTGTCTGCCTGAGACTCAGAACTAGTCTGACTCTGAAGACTGATACATTTTCTTATTTTTTGTTACTTTTTTTTTCTAAAAATATCCTTCCCCTGTCCATAGTGTCTTGACTCCCACTCCTGTCTTTGCAGGGACCAATTTGTACACAGCACAGCCAACCACACAGAAATGATGGTGACCACCACTTTTTTCTGCAGAAGACAAAGAATGACTTCTAGAGTTTCTATTCAGTGACTGTAATCAGCATCTCAACAATGTCATGCTACAAATTGCCTTGGAATTTAAATTGCTGATGTACATGTTTAATTTATGATTTTATGTGGGGCACACTGGTATAGATGATGATGATTGATGATGACATTTATTTTTACTTAAAGGATACCTAAACAACATTTTGACAACAAACTATTCAAAACTCTGACTCCGTAGTTGAGTAAAGGAAAGGCTGCTGTATTCATTAAGGCTAACACTACACACATATAATTTACCTAAATGTGGTTCCAGAGCATTTGAATATTTTAAAATCAGTCTTCTAATTTTAAAAAAAACTGTATTTCCTGCTTTCTAAAATGGCAGCCAAATGTGTTATGTGATGACATTATTTGAGCCAAAGTCAGAAAGATATATATACACATATATATATATATATATATATATATATATATATATATATATAGGCTCTCTATAGTGCTAACTAGTTATTTTTTCCCTTTGTATAGAATTGTTTCACCTAAAAGGTCAAAACCATGTGCATTATTTTGTATAATACACGTTAGTCTATGGTTCTTTTAATTTTGTTTATTTTAACATGCTGAAATTCCGTTTTAATTCAACCGAGTTTCTCTGTGGCACACCATAGTGCAGTACAAATCTTGAATAACCTGGTGGTCTAGTGGTTAGGGTGGATCCAAGATGCTAGAGTGGGGGTGTTGGGTGGTGTGCATGCTTAATATGCACTTTTTAACATTTTTATTAAACCTTTATATTTTCTGCTATTCTTTTCTAGTACGTTTTTGACAGAACCTACAAATGTAATCCATAGTTTGAATGTAAACATTTGTACAATCAATAAATCAGACTTCTTCAACAAAGTGAAATGTAGCAGCAGCACGCAAGTACTTTATTATGTGTATCTGTGGGTGGGGGGGGGTGCAGCCACACCCTTCGCCACCCCCTAAAGCCACCACTTTTTGTTGCAAAGTTCTTGTTCAAGTCCAATGTTACAGTTCATACTTTCTCAAAACTCAAATACATGCTTGTCTTGTCTTCTTTTTCCATGGGAAATAACAAGCAGCAGAAGAATAAGCATTTATATAGTGGTTTTCATACACATTGTATCCCAAAGTGCTTTACAAGCAATACTAGACTGGTAGTGAAGTGACTGAACATGTAGTGGCAGCCATTTCATACATTAATATCCACACACAGCTTTGAACAATTGCATGAACTGGTTTTATGGGAAGGGGAATGTTGGCTAGGACAACGGGGTCAGGTAGTGATCAAAGTGCTGGCAGCCCACATCTTATTTCTCGAAGTAATCTGCTCATATTTCTCTCCTCTGTCTTCCCCCTTCCCTGAATATAGCAATACCTTGCAAGAGTGGCCTTCTCAGTCCCCCTCTGGTATTCATTCATCACTATTCCTCCTCACACCGGAAACCGGTGAGCTCATCACCCTTCTGCATCATGAATGCAAATAGTACATTCCACGTTTTATTTTGACATATCAAATATAAATATATCTTTCCAGTAAGTCAGGCTGATAGCAACAGGGAACAAAGGGAATGATAGGCTTTCCTATTCTTAAAAAATCTAGGCTAAGGCTACCTTTGATTAGGCACTGCTAAATGATGGGTGTGCACATCATTATGCACGTCATTTAATAGTGCCTAATCATAGGTGGCTTAGATCTTACATGGGTAGGAAAGCATATTTTTCCACTTGTGCAATGCAGCTATCAGCCTGGCTACAGAAAGATCATGTTTGTGATATATGTAAAAATAACATAGGAGACTGTACTAACCACATTCATGATGCAGAAGGGTACTGAACTCACCAGTTTTTGGTGTGGGGTGCAGGTGAGATGAATGAATGCCAGAGAGGGACTGAAGAGGCCATTCCAGCAGGGTGCAGCTATATTCAGGTTAGTTGAAGACATGAAGGAGGACGTTGAGCAGATCACTGTGGGATATGAAATGTGGGGCTGCCAACATCGTGATCACTACCTGACTGTGGATGAGAGTAGCCAGCAATGACAAATATTCAGAGTGGCAGGGTTGCAACTAAACTGTTGCTTGAATTCAGTGCAGGGAGATTACCCTCAGGTGGTGGGGGTGTTGACGTTTGTTAGGACAGTATTGAGGGAGTTGTGTATAGCTCATTCAAGATTTGGAAGGGTGGTAGCCAGCGAACCTCTAATTGTGGAGTACAGCACAGAAAAGTACTGGAGAAGAATTGCTGGGAATTGTCCTGCGGGGTTCTGCAGATCACAGTTAAAGGAGTAGACTGACAATGGAAGTCGGGTGGATTTGCTCAAGGTATTAGTATGCCTCTCCTGCTAATAATATCATTACCCATTCTAAGTGCAGTCCTTATGAGTGCATGAACAGCAGTTTTTCTGATGGGTCATGATGCTTATTGCTTGGCCTTCCAGGAAGACCTAGTTATTGGTTAATGAGGTGGTAAAAAACACAACAGGGGAACTGTACATACCACTGTCACTGTGCAGAAGGGTGGTGATCCACTCAATGTTTACTGTGGGAGCAGAAGTCAAACACTGAGAATATGGACTGGAGAGTGATTTGGGAGGCATTTTTTAACAGTGCCAGCTGACAATGCATATTGGTATAGGTGTGCACGACTCTCTGAGGTACAAGATTACAATCTGAGATATGATAATTCTCTTCATGAGACCGTAAGTACATATGTGGCACCAGGCAGTACTAAGGACAGGGTATGGATGGTGGGGTGTTCAACAGAAGGCAGGCTAGGTGCAGGGGGTTCACATGGAAAAAGAAAGCCTTATTTGTGTATTAACAAAAAAGCATGGGCTTTGGAACTGAACCAGACCTGTACTTTGCTCTGTGACCCTGAGCAAGTCATTACACTTCCTTGTGCTCCCAGGCCACACCTGTAAACAAGCGTTCAGCTTAGTGTGTCTCTCTTGGCCAAAAAAAACAAAATTCAGTGCATCACATAACCACTAGATCATCAGGTAATTGAAGTGTTGTACTGTAATGCAATTTGTCAAGGAAAAAGTCAGCTAGATTGCAAAGCATTTTCCTCAAGCTAAAGTAAACTAAATGAACAAATCATAGCCTAACGTGTACTGATCAAAATAATCCACGAGTTAATACATGGTATTGATCATTCTGGTACAACAATTCAAAACAAAGAGGGAAAGAAGAACCAGTAAGCATTATAGAAATGTATGTGGGGCTCTGTCTTTGGCTCAGATGATGTCATCATGACTCATCACTTAACAGACTTGGCAGCCATCTTAGGGAGAAACTAAGGCTGTTTTTTTGAAAGTGAAAGGCTGATGTTTACATTTTTCCAAAGCTATGAAACTGCATTTATATTATTTACATAAATGCAGTTTTATCATAAATGTAAACAGCAGCCTCTACTTCATCTTGTTATGAAGCCAGATTTTCGAGTTTGAAGTTTTAAAAAACTGCTTGTTTAGTTACCCTTTAAACAGGCAGGCACTAGTATTGTCTACTGTTGCAGAAGTCCACTCTTAGTCTCAACTCAATAAACAAATGTCAACACACACCAGGTTTATTGTTTCCTCCTTCTTTGAACAAAAAATAATAATTATAAACTGCTATGAGTCAGATCAGGACATGTTGAATATGTATGTTAACTCACTAATCTCAGTTTCTCTGTCTCTTTCTGGTTCCCTTATTTTTTTTAAAGCCACTTTTATGTTGGGTTCTAGGGGACAGGAGTATTTTACTTTTTTTCTAACTCCCACCACAATTAGTGTTGCAGCGAAATTTAATTTTGCCGGTGAAATTGTTTTGCAGCGTGAAACGTTTTGTGAAATTTGTGCATTTCATTCATGAATTTTGCGGGGTGTGAAATGTGAAATTTTGGCAGTGAAATCATGATTTTCCCCTGTCAAATGTGGAGTTTCACTGAGTAGCAGAATTTTGCCAGAGGGAGGCAACATTCTGCCAGTGTCAGGCAAAAGTTTGCATTTTGTTGGTGAAATGTGTGATTTCATGGGTGAAATTTGTGATTTTGCCAGCGGAATTTCACATATCACACCCACGAAATATTTGGTGAAATGTGTAAATTTCACAAAATACTTTGTGGAACAAAATGTGCATTTTTCTCACATCTCTAACCACAATGTCCTCCATCTCACTCTCTTTCTTCAACTCGGTCCTCCCACAGCAGCCAGAATCCACAACAACAATCTCCTCCATCTCTTTCTCTCTCTCTCTTCAACTCCTTCTTCCATCAGCAGCCAGGAGCCACTTTTATGTTGGGGTCTTGGAGATGGGGTATTTTATTTTTTCTAACACCCACAGCAATTTTCTCCATCTCTCTCTTGCTCTCTCTCTCTCTCTCTCTCTCTGTCTCTCTAGAACTCCATCTGACCTCAGCTGCCAGAAGCCACCTTTATAGTGGAGTCTTAGAAATGGGGTATTTTTTGTAACCCCACAACAATCTACTTTGTCTCTCACTCTCTCTGTCTCCAATATTTCCTCCCTCAGCACCCTGAAGCCACTGGGTGTATTTTGTTAATGGCAACTTTTGTTTGTTAAAGGGTATTGTTTACTTGTAAAATGGTGAATTTTCTTGTTCTTATGATAAGGGGTGTTTGGTTTCTTGTAAAATGGTAAATGTTTTTACTCTTATGATGAATACTCATTTATTGTAAAATTGTACATTTTCTTGTGATAAGGGGTATTTGTTTCCTTGTAAAATAGCAGATATTATTGTTCTTATAATAAGGTGTGTGTGTGTAAAATGCACACCAAGAAGTGGCTACTTATGAACCAAACTGGAGCCCAGATATGATGAAAGTACAGTTATTGCAAAAAAGTCAGGTATCACAGAGCTGACAGCACACTCAAGATGAGTAACATTGAGTGTACCGTTTCATCTCCTCTAAGAGATATCTGACCCTCATGTCCACTATGTCCTCCTGCATGTCCTGTTGGGACACATGGAGATGGTTTTGGAATCTATTTATGGCCCCATTTCTGATGATCCCTCCTCTTTCACCACCCCGATGTCCCATCTCACCCCCCCTGTCCTCCCTTCCTATTGTCCTCAGGGGAGACTGGAACATTTTCCTGAATAATGAACTGGATACGTCAGGCCCAACACCCTGGACATTGACTCTGGGTCAAACATCAATCCGAGATTTTGTGCACTCCCTGGGTTTGATTGATCCATGGAGAACATTAAATCCGGACTGTAGGGAATACTCTTTCTATTCATTTCCACATCACTCCCTCTCCCAGATCAATTATTTTTTATTGGGTGTCAGTTATCTTTCTGGACTAGGTTTTTGTCATTATTCCCCTAAGGTTATTTTAGATCATCATCCCGCTCTCCTTCAGGTTGATTTCCTCCCTACCATCACCAGAGATAAAATTTGGCATTTTAACAACCAATTACTTAAATCAGGGGACTTTGTCCAATGATTGACCAGTTCCATTACCACTCACATGGACTTGAACTCTCATTCTGTGTCCAAATTAGACATCCTATGGGACAGTTTAAAATGTGTATTCCAAGGTGAAATTATATGCCTGGCAACTACCCGGAAAAAAAAGCTGTCCGCCTCCCTTTCTTACTTATTATCTAGCATTCAAGCAGCAGAACAAAATATTTCTCTTACTTCCCCCTTAGTTGAGAGGGAGTATTTGGAATCTCTTATATCCCAATATAAACACCTGCTGGGGGAAAAGGCAGAACATCTTATTCTGCATTCCAAGATTCGATACCTTGATCAAGGTGAGAAGGCAGGTAAACTCCTTGCCCTCCGCCTTCAATCTCAGGAGATGGACAGGATCATCCCTTCCATCTTGTCAGACTCTGGCCAACTCTTTGCCATGCCTAGAGAGATTGTAGATGCATTTAAGACCTTTTATCAACAGTTATACTCAGCTCCTTCTCTCCTCTTTGATGTATCTCAGTTTGAGTCCTTTTTCCAAACTATCTCCCTTCCATATTTGACCGAGCCCCAAATAGCTAGTCTCAAAGCCCCTTTAACCATTTCAGAGATTTCCCAGGCTATAGACTCCGTATCCTTGGTTAAATCTCCCGGGCAAGGTGGGTTTACCACCAACCTTTATAAAAACCTTCAAGATTCAGTTGGCTCCCATTCTTGACAACATGTATAATTACATTCTCCAGGAAGGCTTGTCTGATGTTTCACTCAATTCTTCCATTATTGTTGTGCTCCCAAAAAATGGGAAAGACCCTAAACTGATCTCAGATTATAAACCTATTTCATTTATAAACATCGACTTCAAAATTCTCACCAAAGTGTTGGCCTGTTGGCTTAGTTGAGTATGGGACACATTGATAAGTAGAGAACAGGTGGGATTTGTTCATGGCAGACTATCAGCTGACCATCTCAGGAAGTTGTCTGACCTCTTTTTGGCATCCATGGATTCCCTCACCCCTGCAGCCTTGGTGTCCCTGGATGCTGAAAGGGCCTTTGACAGGGTCTCCTGGGATTACCTGTTTGCCCCACTCCCTAAATATTACATCCCCTCGATGTTCATACAATGGATAAGAGTTCTATACTCATCCCCTTCTGCCTGTGAGTTTTGTAATGTGACCGTGCCAAAGTATTTTCCACTTCTTCAGGGTACTAGGCAGGGATGCCCCCTCTCCCCATATCTTTTTAAATCTGTTTTTGGAACCCTTATCCTGAAACTTAATTCTTCTCCCAATATTTCTGGAATCACTATCGGTGCCAAAGAATACAAATTCTCAGCATATGTGGATGACATCTTACTGCACATCTTCTCACCATTGATATCCCTTCCTACAGCCCTCCAGTTTATTTCTCAGTTTGGGGACATCTCAAATTATAAATTGAATCATAGCAAATCTGAGATAATGCCACTGAACAGTGCCACCTTTAGATCGGATGTAGAACACTTTGGCATGGTATG
This sequence comes from Neoceratodus forsteri, assembly GCA_016271365.2. NCBI lineage: Eukaryota > Metazoa > Chordata > Ceratodontiformes > Ceratodontidae > Neoceratodus > Neoceratodus forsteri. Next base: position 777,052,080 of record CM057452.1, read on the forward strand.
GAGGAGAGATAAGATAGAATATTTTGGAATTTACCTCAGTACCTTCCCTCATAAAATGCAACAATACAATTGTACTCTATAATAGTCCACCTTAAGGTAGACCTTAATCAGTGGTCCCTTCTACCACTTTCCATGTGGGGAAGAATGAGTATTATAAAAATGAACATCCTTCCTCTGTTGCTGTATCCCCTAGAAATGCACAATGGCTTACTTTCTCAGTCATGGTTTACCTAAGTTCATAGGATGCTTGCCTCCTTCTTTTGGCAGTGGAATCAGGCCAGGTGGGCCTGGTCCAAACTGATGCATCAGAAATTTGATGTGGGATTGCAAGCACCCAATTTTGTTTTATACTGTCTGGCATCACACTTAATTAGACTCTCTCACTGGCTGAAATCACCAGAAGTGTACTCATCTCATGGCTACCTTCCCCTTTGGGTGGAGAGTAAATGCTCCTTATACAGGGCTACAGGACTGGTTATGTGATCCCTTCCCTTCCTCACTAGAATCAAATTGCCAATACAACTGCAAATCATGCCCTTGGGAGCTTCTCTCCAGACTCAGGCCCAACTCAACTCTTACCTGAAGTAGAACCCCAATCTAGATCTTTCCCAATCACTCTTTTGGAATCCTAACTTCCTGATCTCTGGGAAAATGCTCTCCAAGATCAGGTTTTGGTCTGATATTAACATAGACTTAGTCAGTGATTTGGTTGTCCACCATAAATTGATGACATTTCAGGAGGCAAGTTTACACTTCGATTGGTCTGTTAAGCCAGTTTATCATTACCTCCAAATTTCTCATTTACTATTGAGCCACTTTGGTAGTGGCCTCTGGCATAGTTTATTCAATGCCAGTCTCATTCCCCTAATTAACTTGGCACTAAAGTATCATTTGATCTCATATTACTACTGCTCATTACAATTATTAACAGATGGCCTGTGGTATTATGGGTTGGACCAGGTTCTTCCATCCTCTCTTCTGGACAGGAATTGGTCACTCATCTGGAAGCATCTCTATGCTTACATCAAATGGGATTGATACTGCTTTATGCAATTCCAGATCATTCATGACCTCTTCTATATCCCAGTTAAATTGCACAAAATCGGTCGGCTCCACTAAATATAGAAACATAGACTTTGATGGCAGTTAAGGACTACTTGGCCCACCCAGTCTGCCCATTTCCCTACCTACTGGATAAGCTGCAGATTCTAGTTAACCAACAGCCTATTTCCTGCAACCCCCCACTATAATTGCCTTATGTCTGTCCCATGCATGTTTGAATTCCTCCACTGTTTTAGACCCCACAACCTCTCCAGGAAGGTGGTTCCATGCATCCACCACTCTCTCCATGAAAAAGAATTTCCTCACATTACCCCTGAGCCGTCCCCTAACTTTAAATTGTGCCCCCTTGTTCTTACACATCTCTTTTTCTGAAAGATGCTACCCTCCTGGACTTTGTTGATTCCCTTGAGGTACTCAAAGGTTTCTATCATGTCCCCCCTGTCCCTCCTTTCATCAAGGGTATACATATTAAGCTCTCTCAGTCTCTCTTCATATGGTTTCTGATGTAGGCCCTGCACCATTTTAGTTGCCCTCCTCCGGACTGTCCATCCTGTCTATGTCCTTGCGTAGATGAGGTCTCCAAAACTGCACGAAGTACTCCAGATGGGGTCTCACCAACTGTCTGTATAGAGGGATAACCACTTCCCTTTTTCTACTGGTGATGCCCCCCCATGCATCCCAGTATCCCCTGGCTTTCCCTACTGACTTCTCACATTGCATACCCACCTTTAGGTCATCTGATATGACTACACCCAGATCCCTTTCCATTATTGTTGTTGTTAGTACCTCCCCTGCTACTGTGTACTTTTCTCCTGGATTTTTATTTCCCAGGTGCATTACTTTGCACTTCTTTGCATTGAATCTAAGTTGCCATATGTCTGACCATTCCTCCAACCTTGCCAAGTCCCTTCTCATCCTTTCTACCCCCCCTTGTGTATCAACTCTGTTACAGATCTTTGTGTCATCCGCAAAGAGGCATACCTTTATGTATGCTCCAGATGTACCAAAGACTCTGGGACCCTCCTGCATATTCTTTGGTCCTGTGAAAAAGTTGCCCCTTCTAGACAGCCCTCCAAAACCAACTGGACCCCTTACTGGGTTATCAGATTCCTTTTCCCAGATGTCTATATAATTGATGACTACACTGATAAGTTGATTGGGAATCAGAGACCACATATGGCTCTCATCACGGCCTGTGCCAAAAAAAAAATTCTGAGGCATTGGTTAGATTGTAATATCTGCACGTACCTTGAATGGTACAAAGAAGTAATGTTTGCACTACAAGCAGAGCACCTCAGAACAAGTTTGTCTAACAATATGAACAGGTTCAATAACTTGTGGGAACCCTTTTATACTCTTTTAAACTCTGCTGACTATCTCAGTGACACCCTATGTCCCTTATCATTAGTGCACTGTTCTGGTCATTTACTGTCAAGAGCTCTTGCTCTTATTATCTTTTATCTTCCTGTGGCAGGGAGGGTTGGGGGATTGCAGGGGGGGAGGGATGTGTAGTATATCTTCATTCTGTTTTATACTTAAAGGTTTAGGGTTCCATAATAGTCAAACAAGAGGAACAGTAAATCATTTTCTTGACTTACTGCATTTCTAAAGCTTGTAATATACTTCTCTACCGGTTACTGGTTTATGTCACTTGTATGTGCTGGAACTCAATAAAGTATATTCAATTTAAAAAAGATGAGTAACATTGAGAATATTTTATTGTTGAAAAGGGGATAACAATATCAACATATTTTTCTCAGATCACCAACATTTCACATCATACTCGACATTTTTTTCAAGGCATGGTTGAAGTACAACATGGGGTAATTTATTCAAGTTTTCAAGTCACATGACATTTTAAATGAACCAATCATAAATGTTAAATGTCTATTATAAATAAAGAATTTGTTAGTACTCAGCCACCAAACACAGCACAATGAAGCAAAACTAACAATTGCACAAAGAAACTATTTACAGAATGTACACAACATTGCCTATATATACTGTACAAGATTATTTTTATTCATCTCCTAAACTTTTAAAATGTATCTATTTTTTTAAATGGTACCAAACTAAAGTTTTATTTAAACTTCCTGTGGTACTTGCCCTTAAAATATATTACCATTTACTTTGTTTTGCAGTAACTTATTGTCACAGTCACCCCCACCCCCAATGGGGGCCAACTCTGACCTTCTCCAACTCTTGAATTCTGAAAACATAATCAGGACCCTATTTTAATATGTGCACTGCTAATGCATCCTTGTTGTCATTTTTACCAATACTTCTAAGATTTTCCGAGATTCTAGTTTTAAAATTTGATTGGGTCATTTAAAATGTCATGTGACTTGAAAACTTGTATAAATTACTCTATGTTGTACTCGGACCACACCTTGAAAAAGCATTGAGTGTGATGTGAAAAGCTGGTGATCTGGGGAAAATCTGCTGCTATTTATATCCACTTTTTAACATCACAATATTCTCAATGTTACTTATCTTTCATGTAAAATGGTACATGTTCTTGTTCTTATGATAAGGGGTATTTTTTCCTTGTGAAATTACCACTTATTTACTTTTCTTCATTGAGAAGCATTATGTCACCGTCATCTAGTAATCCTGTCAGATGACAGTGCGTGTGGCTTCCAACTTCATAGAAAGCCTGTCACTCATGTATTATCAATCAGATTTTCAATAAAGAAAAAAAAGAAAAGTAAATGAATCAAGTGGATGCTGTCATTATCTGTAGGCTGTCTTGCCAGTCTTGAAGCGTTGAATATTGAACGTTAACATTATGTGAGCTATTTCCTGTCATCACACAATAAGAAGCTTTGGAACAGCTCTAGAGAACGTAAAGAGCTGCTGACGCTTCAAGGCAAATTTTGAAAAACAATATTTAGGTGCAATTCAGCTTGCATTCAGTATACATTCTGTAATTTTATCCTCCTCATTATTTATTACTGAGGAAATTTGCATCAATACATGATATTTATCCCTTAGAGTTCATATGCCTCTATAGCTTACTCACTACTTAAAATCATAAGCCTCTGTTATGTCATCACAATCTGTTATTATGGGAGTAACTGTGATGTCACAAGTAGTGTATTATGACCTCAGGTAGGGAGAAAGCAATAGAAATACATGAACTCTTCAGGAGCAAAGATCCTGTTTTCATGCAAATGGCCTCAGTTAAAAAATAATAGGGAGGAGAAATAAAGAACTAATGTGAAATATAAGCTGAACTGTGCCTAAATATTATGTTTTGTTAAAGTTTTTCTGAAGGCATCAGCTGCTCTTTAAATGCTGTTAAAATTGTATTTTTATATCCATTTGGTACTTTTAAAAATATAACTAACTGTATGTAATCTTTGAATTCATCACCATCTGGTATATATTTCAGTACTTGTAGAGGTGCACAGGTTTTGTGTTGTTATTTCACTTACTTGTTCAAAACCATTGCCCTGTCAAGGCTATAACGGTGCAGTTGGAGCTGCCACGATGACACCTGCAGTATAAGAAGTGGCAGTGGGTAGTAGTTAAGCTACATCCCCTGAGGAAGGATAAGAGGTCCAAAGCACAGGGTTTGGATACCAGTAGCTAAGCTCCCAGTACAACTGTTGGTAATTACTGCTACATTTTACACAAACATTTTGGTACAATTTAAACTTGCACTTTAAGCCAGTCAGTTTGCATGAGCACTTTAGATGTCCCCAGTCTACCAGCACAGTTTTGCACAGCTTTTTTACCATTGTTTACCTAGCACAATGTGGATGGACTTTTAGCTACTGCTGTGAATATGTTTTAATCTGTTGCAATTTGACTATACTTCTGTGAGGATTTTTTTTTCAAATATATTTTATTAAAGTCAATGCACATTTTATTTACTTATTTAATTTGTGTTGATCGGGAAAGGAGGACTGGCCAATTCTACCTGTTTTCAGCCTCATCCTGAGGGTGGGGGATATAGATGGATGCCAACTGACATTGAACCAGATTAAGTTGTTGGTGGTATTTTAATTGAATTGGGGAAATTTGGCCAGGACACCGGGGGAATTCACCTACTTTTTTTTCTGGAAGTGCCATAGGATCTAACATTATACTTAACCCAGGAAGTGATTAACAAAATGATAACTATTGTTTCTGACTTATATACCCCTTGCAGTATAATGCTTTTACAAACATGGACTCAGTATCTGCAAGTTGGCATTCAATTGAGAGTAATGACCTGTGACAAATATAATCAAACACAGATTATATACCGACAACTATAAATATGAATGAAAAGAAAAAGGGAAGAAAAGCAACAATGCGACTGTGTCAGACTCTGCTTCCTGTAGTATATCTAGTATTAAGGGTCAAATGCCATTGGCAAGTGTACAATACTGACCCACTACTCATGGTTGCAAACTGGTTGATGTAAAGGGATTTCTTTATTTTGTGGAGGCTACATTTATTGCTTCACCAGCCGCCCCTTGTCTGTTTTCTATGAATGTTGCAAATCCCTCCCAGATATTATTATAAGTCGACTCCCTCCCATTTGCCTTATATAATATTTTCTCCAACTACATGCAACCTTTCAGTATTTGTAACCAGGCTGTATGCATTTGAGGGTTACCATGCTTCCACTCCATTAATATAACTAATTTAACTGTGTTTATATCCACCAGAAAGAACATCTTGTGAGTTTTCTATAAATTTTCTGTATCCTCACAGTCTCCCAGCATAACTCTTCTTAGTGTAATGGATATCTGCTGGCCCAGTATTTCTGAAATAGTATGATCTTTCTCCTGGCAGTAGCGGTACATATTCTGGCATCTGTACATTATATGTAGAATATCAGCGAGCTGCTAAGCTCACCTAGGACAATTTTCACTAGCCAGGGGATTAAACTTAACTACTGTACCTGGGGCATTGTATGTCCTTTGGGTGGTCAGAAAATGAATAACTTTCTATTTACCTTGTAAATTCTGCCTCCCACCATCCTCTAAAATTTCTGTCCAAACTTCTTATGCAATGATGTACCCCAGGATTACCTCCCATTTCCTTCACTGTTGTTCTATGGAGTTGGGTACTGTGTTTGCTACTGACTGATAAAGTCATGAGACCAGGCTTTTCACATTTTCTGCTTCTTCAAGAACAATGGCAATGCATGATGGTTCCTGTAATTTAAATGTGGGCCACATCCATCCCACCAGGAATTGTCTTAACTGGATGTATTGCAAGAAGTTTGAGGAATGCCATACCGTTTTTGCATACCTTCAAATAACATTAGTATTTCACCTTCATATATATGCCCAAGTAATTCTATGCCTTTATCTGCCCAGATCTGAAACCTCTGATCACATGGAACTATAATAACAATTTATTATTCCATATAGGAGTTAAATTGGTTAACAGGGACTCTACTTTTTTCTATTGGTGTGCAGCACACCATACCTGAATGAAATTTTGGATCACTGAGTTACCCTTACCACATTTTTCATTTTTAGCTGTTGACACACACAGCTAGCCTGTCAGTCTATTGGTTGCTGTCCATTTCTTTTCTAAAAGTAAGCCATTTTTTTACAGTGTGGCTAGTAACATGCCCAGATACTGGCTAGCTGCATGGCCTGGTAGTAGTTCCTGAAATGAGGTGGTCCAATACCCCCTTTACCTATCATATGGGCTAACTATTCATATTTAATATGTGGATATTTTTTTGCCACAGCTATGCAAATGCTTAAGCTGTTTATAAATTCTTTCAGAATATGGACTAGTAAAACTTGCAACAAATACAAGAACTTAGAGAGAATTGCCATTTTAAGAAGATTAGTCTCCCTTGAAGAGACCGTGGTAGACCCTGCCTTTTCAAAAGTGCATTTTTAACCTTAGCTTAAGCTGGGGGGGAATTTGCATCATATATATCATTTATGTGTTTCCTTATGTTGACATCAAGTTATTTAGGCCCTAGCTTGGACCATTGAAAGGGAAACATTCTTCAGATTAGTGTGATCACACATGTGCAAAGGAAGCAAAATAGTGTTACCCAAATTGACTTTGTACCTTGATATAGCACGAAATGCTTGCAACATCTTAACCAAACATGGCAAAGATGACTCCAAGAGAAGGAGGTTATCTGCGTGCAGGGAAACTTTAGCTGTGGCCCCTCCCAGGTTGATCCCTTTAATGTCCTCATGTTGTCTCAGGACCTTTGCCAGTGGTTCAAGGGCTAAGTCAAATAATAGTGGGGATAAGGGGCAATCCTGGTGGGTCCCCCTATAAAATGAGAACAGAGCACAAACCCATGCAATAGTTGAACAGCAGCAGGTGATCCATTAAATATAACCTGTACCCAGCCAGTGAATTACTCCCCAAAGCCTGTACATTGCATTGTGCACCAGAGGTGGCCCAACTCAATCCTATAAAATGACTTCTCTGTATATCTGCATTGAGTAAGACCACCACAAGGCAACCACTGGAGTTTTTCCTGTGCTTGAGATAAGATTTGTAACAAAGTCCTAAGGTTAGAAGAGCCTACTTATCTTTAACAAAGTCTCTCTGATCTTCATGTATAAGTTTCAAGAGCACTTTCTCCACTCACCCAGCCAGAATTTTAACATAAATCTTAAAGTCAGAGTTAACCAGGGATATCAGCCAGTACAGAGCTACTTGTTTTTTTGGCTTCTCCAGTTTAGGAAGAACCATAATTCTGGCTTGCGAGAATAAAGGGGGAAGTCTCCCTGTTTCCATTGTATTCACTAGGATTTCATGGAAGAGGTCTAGTATGTTAGGAGCAAATATTTTGCAAAAATCAATTTGAAGCCCATCCAGCCGTGGGGCTTTTCCCCACTGTTAAATGACCCATCACTCCCAAACACCTCTTGCTTGCTTAACTCCACCTCTAAATCCAAGCTGTCCTCCTCTGCCAAGGAGTCAAGCCCTTCATAAAACTGTGGACTTCCCTCTCCCTCCCATGCTACTTGGTTACCCTCTCCTATAGTATATAATTTAGAATGTCTGAAAAACAGAAAAGGTAGTAATCCAATAACATCCAATAATATCCACTCAATATGTGACATCATCACATCCCCAATGTCATCATCCTGCTGCTTTGAGAGATCATGTCAGATTGATGATGTTAGTGACATGATTATGTCACAAGTTTAGTGGAGGAATGAGTAGGAAGTGAGATCTGATCTACATGGTTTACCATGGATGTTATCAGATTACGTGCCTGTTTTATTAGGGCAGCAGGTAGGTGGAGTCTGCAACCCTCTTGCATTAGCTCCAAAAACAAGCTTACCATGGAACTTCCTTTTTGGACTTTTTGAAGAATCCATCCACAACTGCAAAATAGTGTGCTCCCCCTCTGATTTTTGATAGTTGTTGCTCTATCTTAAAGGCATCTGAAAGAGGGGGGGATGCTACTGTGCCTCCCAACTTCTCAGGATATAAACAAAAAAAAAACAACAAAAAAAAAAACTTTTGAAGCTGCTGTCTTTTTAACCCCTCAATATAACCTTTGCAGGGCTTCAGACTTAGCATGTGTCCAGCTCAATCAAGTAGATTCATTCCAGTTCTTTCAACAGCCTAGGGGTCAACTCATTATCTGTCTGTACTTTCCTGGCACTCCCCCCACCACCACCACCACACACACACAGGGACAGCAAACACAATTTTATCAGTTGCTTCCTATAAATGCTCTTTGTTCCCTAAATTATTGGAGTTTTCAGTGTAGCCTGCCACAAATGCAGATCACTACACCAGTTGAAATACAGTACTTCCTTCTCTCTGTTGAGTAGGCTTGTTTGTCTGTTTGTCTTAATTTTCAACAAAAGACACAGCAAGCTTCTAGAAAAACTCCAGAGGAGTTGCAAAATTACTTTTTCATTGACTGAAAAGAAAAAACATACAAATACTGTGTACTGTACTGGAATTTCCCTTATTGAAGCTCTGAAGCAGTTTCTCATTAAGCAGACTGCAGTGTCAAATTACAGACAGTCCTGATCCAGCTTTGCCCCTGTAATTCAAAACCAAGACTCTGAGTACTGTGGAGGAATGCTGTGTATTTTTTATATTGTAATAAAAAAGAATGCATTAGCAAACTAGAAACTTATTGCAGTATAAAATAAATGTGTAGCCAGCCCGGTGGCACTGAGGTTTGAGGTGCTGGATGCCTCACCTCAAGCCACGCCTGTGACCCACAAGCCCTGACCATGGGGGGGGTTGGCAGGGGAGGGAAGAGATTGAGCATACAGATGGGCTACTCTCTCTTCCTGGGGGAGAGCTTTGGGTGCACTTGCTCTTGGAGCGACCTCTGTTGGCAGCTGGAGGATTGCCAATCGTAGCAGTGCAGCGTATGCCTGGGGGCAGAGCCACGGCACTCCATTGCCTTGCTGGCTGGGCTCCACAGGGGTCAGACAGCAACAAAAAGTTTAAAAATCTCTGGCTGGATGAGGAGATGACGAGGGCCCCAGGGATTTTCCTCTCATCCCCAATGCTGGGCCAGGCCACATCAGGGATCCACGGCCGACTTCCCAGAAGGATGGACCCTCTAATATCAGATATATCCACAGAGTGAGTGAAGGCCCAGTTCCATCCAAGTGCACTCTAACCTCCTTTATGCCCTGATATCATGATATTTAGGGCAACGCAGATTCAATGCAAAGAAGTGCAAGGTAATGCATCTGGGAAACAAAAACCCAGGGGAAGAGTATACAATGGGGGGTGAGTTAATAAGAGCAACAAAAATTGAAAGAGACCTAGGAGTAATTATATCATATGACCTAAAGGTGGGCAAGTAATGTGAGAAGGCAGTAAGGAGGACTGGGGGGATAGTGGGATGCATAGGGAGAGGCATCAACAGTAGAAAACAGGAAGTTATCCTTCTCTACAGACAGATAGTGAGACCCCATCAGGAGTACTGCGTGCAATTCTGGAGACCCCATCTCTGCAAAGATATAGACAGAGTGGAGGCTGTTCAGAGGAGGGCAACCAAAATGGTGCAGGGTCTGCACCATAAGACATATGAGGAGAGACTAAAGCAGCTTAATATGTACACCCTTGAGGAAAGGAGGGAGAGGGGGGACATGATAGAAACTTTCAAGTATCTCAAGGGAATTAACAAGGTACACAAGGGTAGAATCTTTCAGAAGAAGAGATGTGCAAGAACAAGGGGGGGCACAATTTGAAGACAGAGGGGGTATGGCTCAGAGGTAATGTTAGAAAGTATTTTTTCACAAAGAGAGTTGTGGATGCATGGAACAGCCTTCCTGAGGAGGTTGTGGAGTCAGGAACAGTGGAACAATTCAAGAATGCGTGGGACGGACATAAGGCAATTCTAGTGGGGGGCCGGAGGAAGTAAGCTGTTGATTAACTAGAATCTACAGCTTATCCATCAGGTAGGGAAATGGGCAGACTGGGTGGGCCAAACAGTCCTTATCTGCTGTCGAATTCTATGTTTATATGCAAAGCTGTATTGAAATTTCCTCCCTGTGGACCAAGTAAAACTTTTTCAATGCCAAAAAAAAAAAAAAACTAGCAATGCATTCCCTGGCCTTGAATACATTTAATATGGGGTGGTATTATACTTTCCACATTCTTGTGTTCTATGATTCTAATATGTTTGCCTATTAAGTTATGATGCTATGTTAAATTTTACAAATGCAATCTCATAACTTTGGTAATATTCAATATTTTTACCACAAATTTTCAACATAGCCAATTCGGAACAGCAACTCATGAATGTGACAGCTGTCATTTTTCAACTCCTGCCCAAAATGTGTGTTTGTGGGCCAAAAGTTGATTTTGCAGTCCATGCACAACATCACCTTTAGGCCAGGAGTTGAACATTTTCTCTGCCCTTCTTTATGAGGCAGGGTCATAACAAGGCTGTGTTGAAAAGTTGGTGTAAAAATATAAAAAAAAAAATAATAATATTTTTCACTCAGATTCCTCTCCTGCAGCCCTATCAGCTCTGGCCAGAGTTTGTTCATATATGTCTGCACTACAATAAAGAGAAGCACTGTTCCGATGAACATTCCAAGTATATGAGTCCTTTCCTGTGTTTGTGCACTTAAATAATTTTTCTGTCTGTCACTTACAGGTGCCTGCTACCTTTTCAGTTCTTTGGAAATGTTTCACTTAGCATGGCCTGTGTTCCCAGATGTGACTCCTCTCATTTGCAGTCCTATAATTTAGAATAGTATCAACAGCGTGTGAGGTTCATGCTGCAATAAAAGCCGCCCTGCAGTGATTTGATTTCCTGCCATTGAAATAATTTCCCTTAAACCAATATCCAAATGATAATAGCTTCACTGTACATACTAAATGCAGATTTAATCACATAAATCCTGGTAGCCCATGCTAGGTTCCTATGTCAGAGTCTGAAAAAGATTCCCAGAGGGGAGAGTTTCAAAGCCCTGAAGCACAAGCACAAATGGTTGTTAACAGGCTTGCAAAGTGCCTGGTGATGAAGTCAAGGTAAGCTGAACAATCAATCCTAAGTAAAGACAATTTATTTCAGACATTCAACATGTTCTTTAGCCTTCATTAGTTCAGTAAAAAAAAATGTTTACTTTTCACAGTTGTCTGGAACTTAGCAGGTAATACAAGGATGAATGGTATGTTTTTGAGTTTTTACAGATTTTAAACCAACACACATACCCACCTTTTCATGAAGAACTCAGAACTAATATTGGGATAAATCTGCAACATATGGCCATTACATTTGACTCCCCCTTCCTTTCTAGCCTTTTTAATTGCCTGTTCTTTATTTGCATAATGATGGAATATCAGTTTCTCTGTTGGTGCTTGCCATCCTCGTAGCACCCAATGTGCAGTCTATTTCCATGTGGCTGATGCAGCCTTCAGATGCTAAGGGAAAGGGGAAAGGGGAAATTGTTTAACCATGAAATGCACACTAAGCTGAAGCTCATTTCCAGGTGTGACCTGGGAACACAAGGAAGTAAAGTGACTTGCTCAGGGTCACACAGTATGCGAGTGGGGGCTGTGGGATTTAAACCCCAGTCTCCAAGTTTGCAGCTCAGAGCCTTAAACCACTGTGTTATACTGCCTTCTGTCAGATGCTAGAAATGATTTAAAATTTTTTCTGAAAAACAGTTCATGCTGTCCCCCTCTGCACTCTTAGGCTAGCTAAGCACCTTGAGGTTTTCCATTCAGCTGTGATTTTTCAGCCTAGATATCTTTTGTTAGAGAAATGAAATAGCCCTTTCATTCCTTGTCATCAGGGGTTCCAGTGGTACCTAACTATGCTCATTAATATTAACTTGGTTTTGAAACTGAGATACCCTCTCATCCACGTTACTAATTTTGGTGTTGAGCTGGGATATTGTGGAATGGATCTATGGAAGCTTTTCATTTATCACAACAAAACCTTGATGCATTTCAGATTACAAAATATTCAATTGACTTGGGTGTTCTGTTGCACCTCACAAAGTCTCATCTCTGGCTGCAGTATCTTTGCAGCACCCTGGCTTGTGGTCCTGGGTGGGTTATCATTTAGGTGGCATTTTTAGTTGCTTTTTGCAAAACCCTGTAATGTCTGCAGTCTCCCCTTTCCATTTTTCCAACTTTGTTATACTTTTTACCCTCAGGCAGCCAGTCTGTAAAGTCACCATGCTGAATAATACAGGAATTAGGTCAGCAATCTGAGGAACTCCAACTACATGGTGCATCCTATACCACGCCCATCTCTGAATCCCTGTGAGGAATTTCTGTGAATACATTTCTTTGCTGGTATGAGCATAAAGGATATCTGGTGGTAGTTGAATCATTGCTAAAGTGCAAGTGGTAACATAGGCACAACATATCTTTGAGGTCAAGCAGACAGAGTGCATAGAACAATTTTCTTGTTGGATTTCCTGGAGTCTTGTTTTAGGGCACTTGCCAATCCATTCCTCTGCACTGCCCCACTTGTATGTTTACAGTAAGTGGCAGCTCAGAACATTAACACCCCTTGGACACATTCATGTGAGGAAGGGACAGGGGAACAATGTCATCTTGGGCTCCCCTCTCTCATTGACAAAGTTAGCCCTATCATTAGCAGTAATGACTACATGATCCTTGGTGACTTCAGCATTAATTGGTTAGGCTGAGCCAGAAAAGAAGCAGAGCAACATATTAACAAATGACTGCTTAACCTAATTATCTGCCAGCCCACAAGACTAGACAACAGTACCACCCCAGCTACCCTCATAGACAGGATCCTTGTCCCTGACCTGGACAAGATAATCTGCTGAGGTGTTCTTCTCAACTCCTTAAATAACCACTCACTAGTCTTCTGTGTCTGGTTAACTAATGTTATCAGAGTACTGCCCTGTATCATGCACTTCTAGAATTACTCCATCCTCGACCCATTACAATTTAAAGCTGACTTGGCCAGTCAAGAGTAGACTGCCCTCTGAGCCACACCAGATGTAAATATGACCTTAACTCACTTTAATACAACATTTCTAATGCACCAAAACAGACATGTTGCCTGTACCACCAGGATGGTCAGGGTCCAGAAAACTAAATGACTCACATGCCCTCTTATGACACTCATGAAAGAAAGGGACAGATGCTGGGCCTCTTTTATACCATCCAACGGCCAATCTGACTTGGCCACATAGAGCTCTAAGAAATAAGGTTAAACACACCATTCAATTGAGTAAAAACAACTACTACAAAATGCATCTGGCCTCTTCTCACAATAGTCCTTGACAATTGTGGAGTTATTTTAAAGAAGCACTTGGATACTACAACCCTACCATAACACCAGACATTGAAATTGATGGGGTGAATTGCAGTGACCTCTTACTTTTTCTAACACCTTCTACAAGTTGTTCACTGATCTCTCCTGTCCCTAGACATAATAAATAAGGATATAAGGGTCTTCTCCCTTCCATCACCTCACACACCAATTCATCCCTCTGTTCTATTAAAAAAGGTCTCCACTAAGGATATCCTTAAAATACTGAGGTTGATCCCAGAGTCAGCTGGACCAGATGGTCTGGAGCCAAAACTAAAACACCTAGCAGCTCAAGAGTTGGCTTTGCCATTAACAAGAATCCTAAACCTCTCCCACTCCACTTCCATCATCCCCTCAGCTTGGAAAGAAGCAAACATAGTCCCTGTTTTCAAAAAAGAAAATAAGAAAATTATATTGAATTTCAGATCTATCACTATTCTACCAGTACTAAGCAAAATATTAGAAACAAATAGTTTCCACCCAACTTATTTTGACAGCTATAGCCTACTCTTCCTGCTCAGCATGACTTTCATAAAAGCCACAGCACCACCACTGTACTACTGTCCTTAAACAACACTATCTACACCTCTCTTGACAGAAGAGAATATGCTGGTGCAGAATTCATAGAGTGGTCGAAGACTTTTGACATGGTCAACCATCAGATAATGCTCAACAAATTAGGCTCTCCAGGGGAGTAAGAACATACTCTACCCTGGTTCACCAGTTATCTCACAAGTAAGAAGCAAAGGCTTAAGATCAGTTCCTCTCTCTGACTTTCTTCCAACCACTCTAGGTGTCCACCGAGGCTCAATCCTTAGACCTCTGCTATTCTCACTGCACAGAAACTCAATATACCAATGCTTCAGGCAAACTACCCCCTCCTCTATACAGATGATTTAGTATTTTTCAGTCATGCTCCTGATCTAAGCTATAGTACATCAATAACGCTATGTCATCAGACCTTCATGAAGTGCAATCCTGGCTCACACCAACAAACTTCTATTGAATATAACCAAAAAACCAGGCTTTGCCTACACAGAATAACCATCATTTTTTTCAGTGTCTGGCACAAATGGCTCTCTTCTCAAAACCATCACAATCTTCAAATACTTAGGCATGACCCTGGACCCCTACCTGGACTTCACTCAACACATAGGTTTCATAGGATGTTCAAGCTACATAGACTTGCGTCCTTAATGCTTGCCCTGTTTTATACCATGGTTGATTTATTACAATAGTATTTATCCAGCCCGTGTTTGCAAGAACTCATTGAACCACTCATTACTACTTCATTTGGCAAACTGTTCCTTAGCTTAACCCCCTGTCTGGCTGAACCAACTTTTCCTCCTCAGGGTTCTGCATTTGTCTTGTGTTAATTGCAGTTTGTGTGTCCTGGGTTCATGTAGGTAAATGTCCCTAACCCCAAGTCCCAAATCCTGCCTCAAGTGATCATCCTGAAGGGACTTATAGATCATACTCATACCTCCCCTTATTCTATGATATTGTAATGTGTAATGACCTAAGTTGTTTAATCTCTCCTGATATGATACATGTCCCTGACCTGCACTTCTCTTTGTGGCCTTACGCTGCACCCCCTTCAATCTTCTATTGTCACCTTTTTTTGCAGGGTGACCAGACCTGGACACAATACTCCAGATGGGGCCTCACCAAGGCTCTATACAGAGGCAAGATCACCTTGCTATCTCTACTACCGATGTGCCGTAGTATGCAATTTAGTACTTGATTAGCTTTTTTAACAACCATACAACAGTGTGTACTAAATTTTAAGTCATTTGTTATTTTCACCCCCAGGTCTCTTTCCTCCATAGTTTGGTGTAATTGGGTCTCTCCTATGCTGTATAAATTTTTGTTACTCCTACTACCAGGTGCATTACCGCACATTTGCTGAGGTTAAGTTCCAGTTTGTAATGAACCGTCCACTGGCTTAACATATCCAGTGTTGCCTGTACCTTAATTTGTTCCCCAGTACTCTTTACTATACTCCCAATCCTACAGTCATTGCAAATTTACTTATCCAAATGTTGGGAAAACTACACTTGATTGAGGTAACATAGATTAAATAAACATGGGCCCAAGACAGAGCCCAGCGGAACTCCGCTCT
This sequence comes from Neoceratodus forsteri, assembly GCA_016271365.2. Taxonomy (NCBI): domain Eukaryota; kingdom Metazoa; phylum Chordata; order Ceratodontiformes; family Ceratodontidae; genus Neoceratodus; species Neoceratodus forsteri. Next base: position 777,067,988 of record CM057452.1, read on the forward strand.
TAACTACTTTCCAATCTGAAAGAAACCCTCTGATAGTAACCCTTTGCCTTCTATCATACAGCCATGCTTCCACCCATTTAACTATATTAATTGGTAGCTTAGCACTGTTCAATACTTCTACTAATTCTTTATGTGGCAGTTTGCCGAATGCCTTGGAAAGAATCTAAAAATATGATGTCCACTGCATCCTCTTTGTCCAGTGCCTTGTTAACTTTTACATAGAAGGTTAACATATTTGTTCAACATGACTTGGTTTTTGTGAAGCCATGTTGAGTTGGGTCAATTTGATTATTTAATGACAAGTGGCATAGAATACAGTCCTTCAGGATTCCTTCAAAATAATTTCTCCACTATAGACGTTAAACTAACTGGTCTAAAATTTTCAAGTTTTGTAGCAGGGCCTTTCTTTAATAATGGAACTACTATAGCTTCTCTCCAAGCTTGTATAACTATTCCCTGATCTAAGGATTTCTGGAATAAATATGCCAGTGGAGGAGCCAGACTAAACACCAGTTCTTTTAATACCCTAGGATGAAGCTCATCCAGTCCCTGAGATTTGTTAATATTAATACTTTCCAATCTTGCCAGTACAGTAGTAGCCACAGACATTGCCAGCTATTTCCCAAAATTTCTGTCATATTTCTAGAGATATCTCCTGCTTTCTGCATTTCCACAGTAGGGGCAGCAGAGACAAACTCTTTAGAAATTTTGTAAAATATCAGGAAATAGCTGGCAATGTCTGTGGCTACTACTGCATATCTGTAAGGTCAATTATAGCCTGTCCTGTCTGAGAACTTAACTTGTTGTCAGTTCTTTAGGTAGTGCCCTTAGAAAATACTGAACTAAAATAAGAATTTTGAATATCAGCTACTAGTTTAGTGTTAATTACAGGTTTGTCCAATTCATTGATAAAAGAGCCTATGTTAATAATTCCCTTCTTTTTACCATTGATTTAAGTGTAAAAAGCTGTATGGTTGCCCTTAATTCTTATAGCTAAACTGAGTTCATATTTTGCCTTGGCTTTCTTGATTTCCTTCTTAAGTTTTCTAGCCTTCTCCTTGTACGATAACCATCCATCATGGTTATTTTTTTTTTATTTACCCATTTAAAGATTTTATCTTTTTCTCTAACCATTGTTTTAAATTTAGAATTAAACCAACCTTTCATGTTATTTTTCATGGCATAATTATTTGTACTTGGTATATATTTTAGCACACCCATTTTAATTTTCTTTGTTAAGATTCCCCAGATTTTGTCTACAGAAATATTGGAAAACTCAGCATTCCAGTGCCAGGGAGCCATCTCAGTTCTAAAACCAGAAAAGTTTGTTTTATTAAAGTTGAGCTTTTGTGTTAACCCTTTAGCACATTTCATACTTGCTTCACCTGACATTGTAAAACAGATTTTACAACGATCACTATTCCCTAAGGGGCTTCCCAATGTTAAATTACTTATGTTGTTCCCCATGTTGGTTACTACCAAATCTAGGATGTTCTTACCCCTCATTGCTGCCATTACCATCTGTTCCACCCCAACTTGATCAAGTACTTCAAGGAATTTTTTTCCTGTGCTAGATTTCCCACTTTGTTCCATTCAGTCTATTTCAGGCATATTAAAATCCCCTGTTAAGATTATATCTTCAGCTGAGTCTAGGTTTTAAATAAACTCAAAGAGAAGGTCATCATCCTGTTTAGTTATAGATGGAGGACTGTACACCAGTCCCAATCTAGTTTTTGGCTGAGCATTATGTATTATTTTTATCCATATAATGTCAATGTTCTCAAAGTGAATAATTTCCTGCTCACTATTTATAGTATCTTTCATATACTGAATATGGCAATTCCACCTCCTTTCCTATGGGTTCTGGATCTTTAAATTTTGTTAGCTGTAAACTTCTTCTTTGCTGATATACAGCTAGGAGTACTAGTTGCAACACCTTCTTGATGCACTGTGGGACTATCTGACATAGAATCAATACACTTTTCTTATTTATCTATTTCTTTTTTAGCTTCTAATCTCTCTAAAAAAATTTAGATTTCTTCTTATAATGCTTCCACCAATAAACAACTTTTACACCTAAACAGTTGCTCTTTGCTCCTCTTGGTATGCATTTTACAAAGCATACATTGTTTTTGTAACTTTTTGGATTTTCCCCTACCTTGTGACATGCTGACTCTTTATTTCAACTCAGATTTGACAGTTAATAATGTTATTTAGTTCTGGCTCCTGTTCCTGGTGTCCCCAGTGGACAGAACAGACACGCGCAGACACGCATGTCTCTGTGTGCATCTCCGTGCGCATGACTGTGCACTCTCTCCACACACACTCGCTCCCACTGGCTGTGATGCACGTCTTATGCAGTTCCCACAGGAAATGAAGCTGTACCCACTTCCTGCACCAGCAAGCAAAATTTTAAAATTAAAACAGGTAGACAATACAATACAATACATAGTAAGACATTGCCTCACGCGGTAGACTTTCCGCCCAGGAGCACTACACTTGCTGCTTGTCTTCTACAGGGTAGTTTCAGAAGATGCCATGAATTAAGGTATCACCTATACCTCCTATGTGCTCTGGGCTAGAGCAGGCAATCTCTCTGGGACCTACACAAACCCCTGTTACCACAGCAAACCACCCTAAACAATCCCTCTCACCAGAGGTGCACAAATCAGTCTGTTTTCCACAGCCTTTTACCCTGTACAGGCAAATAGCAATTTGTGTTTTAGCTCTTACCAACCACCAGAGTTCCGTCTATGGTGCACGTCTTATGCAGCCCCCACAGGAAATGAAGCTGTACCCATTTCCTGCACCAGAAAGCCCAAACTTTAAAATTAAAACAGGTAGACAATGCAATACAAAGTAAAACGCTACCTCATGCAGTAGACATTTGGCCCAGGAGCACTACATTTGCTGCCGGTCTGCTACAGGGTAGTTTCAGGAGATGCCATGAATGAAGGTATCACCTTTACCTCCTGTGTGCTCTGTGCTTGAGTAGGCAATCTCTCTGGTACCTACATAAACCCCTGTTATCACGGCAACCCACCCTAAACAATCCCTCTCACCAGAGGTGTGCAAATCAGTCCATTTTCCGCAATCTTTTACCCCGTATAGGCAAATAGCAATTTGTGTTTTAGCTCTTACCAACCACCAGAGCTCTGTTCCTCTCCTCCATATTGTAAGGCTGCAAACTTTACTCTGGGTATGGCCTATTGTACCTGCAACAGTCTCTCTCTTACTGCTAGGAATACCATTGCCTGATCTCCATTACTACCAAAACTCACATATGGCCTACCAATCTTTACCAATGCCTCCTATATCCTCATACATACTGTAAGTAGACAGTAGGATACAATAACATATGCTGCTTCACTCTTTGATGTAATCACCTCACACATATCATTGCATCTTGTACAGTAAACTAGGTTGGCTCTCAGTCTCAGCCCTCATGGATCTTGCACTAGGAAAAATAGCCCATAGTGTATTACTAAGTAAACAGCCTTGCTCGCTTACCTCACACCAAGAACCATGTCCTAGTAGCTACATCCTTAGATCATCTGGCTCCAACCTCAAAAAGGTCCTCAGTTCATAAGCCAGATATGGAGAAATGTCTTTCTCCTCCATAGCCCCAAAGCTGTGCAACAAGTTACCCCCATCTGCATGGCAGGATCAAAGTGTTGGTACTTTCCACAGTCACCTTCAAGACCATCTGCTGCAATGCTCCGATTGTACTTGCCCATAACTGCTAACCCTGCTGCACCCCAAATTGCTTCCTTCCACACTTAGATGCACTTATCTGAATCTTAACATAGCTCTAAGAGTCTACAATCATGTCTACCTCTAGTATTATAATCTGTATCTTACACCACTAAGAAATAACCTGTTATTGTAAATTATAATACATGGACTCCTTGTTACATTTTTTTTACATTTCACCATTTATTGATTGACAATTTATGTCATTTCAGTTTCTTACAATATTCACAATTCACCTTTTTTCTCTTAAAAAACCAAAAACATATAATGTTACAATAGTATAAATATACTTAATTTTAAAATTCTTATAATAGTGCTTGCATGCTTATGTTGCACTTGAGTTTGAAGGCTCAGTCTTTTAAATTGTCTTTTCAATAATGTTCATCTTTTTTTGTTCTATTATTTTACAGAATGCAATTACCTTCTCCAGCATGTCTACTGAACTTGAGCTTAATAAATACGAAGCCATTTGCTTTGGTTCTGTTTCTAATGTAGTCAGAGTTTCACCCAATATCCTATCTCTATCTTTTTTGTAAAGTGGACGTAATATTAATAAGTGTACTATTTCATCTTCCCCCATCTGACATCTACAGTTGCTCCCTCCCCAGCCTGGCCATAAGCTGTTCTTAATCTTTGGCTATCATAATACTCAAATCTATAATTCACAAATATCTTCCTTCTTGTTGAGTCTTTTATAACATTCAGGTACCTTTTCAGTCCAAATTTCCTTTTGCTGGTTGCAAACCATTTGCTAATTTTATAGTTTTTGCTTAGTCCTATATCTCTTTGTATGTATATGTCTCTTATGCTTTCTTTTATTATACTGTATATTTATTCCTGTGGTTTTATATTTATATCTGTAATACAGTTCAATAAACCATAAGGTTTTATAATATTCTCAGCTATTTGCATGCATGGGAATGTCTCAAACTGCTTTGAGTTGCTAATTGCCTCCTCTATACAGTTGTGTGGGAGTCTGATCTCTTCCATACTATATGCCTTCAAAGAATACTTTATCATTCTTACTTCTATGTTATATTGGATTGGCAGCTGTCCAATTTCGATCCCCACAATGGCAGTTGGTGAACTTTTTGGAAGTCCCAAAATGTATTTATAATATGAATTCATCAGGGGTTCTAGAGTCTCTTCGCCCCAAATCTCAGCACCATATATGATTTGATTCCTTATTTTTGTGTTTACTATCTTAATAATCCTTTTATTGATCTTCCACCTATTTTATTTACGAACCTCTTACTGCAACTGAGAACTTTCTAACCTTTGTCTCTATTTCTTTCTTATATTTGCCTCATTCTAGTCTGTTGTTAAACTGTATTCCCAAATAACAATAATTTGTTATTGTCTCAATGTGTTTATTATTGTTTTTTATTTTATAATGTCCTATTATTATTTTTTTCCCAATATTGCCACAGGGCATAAGTTTTGTCGTGTCATAATTTATTTCTAAAGCCATGCTTTCCATTTCTTTTTGTAGAAAATTAAAGCTTCTTTTTATTCCCAGAAAGCTAGTTGATATGAACACGGTATTGTTCGCATATGTGAGGTAAGGCAGCTCCTGGATTCCACCCTTGGCATATGGAAATCTGTATTGTAGAGTTTCTTGAGTATCTGGTTTATGAATAAATTAAATAATATAGCAGAAATTACACATCCTTGTTTCACATCTCTGTTTGTACTGAATGCATTTACTTTTATTACTGTCCTTACTATATCTTACACTAGTCATGTTGTTCTGATATAGTGTCACTGTGATGTTAATTAATGCTTCCTCTAATCTATAGGATTTTAGTACTTTCCATAGTTTACTCCTTGTTACCTTGTCAATAACTTTTTTGGTATCGACAAATGCACATCATATTTTCTGTTTTTTAATCTTGTTATATTTTTGTACTATATGTCCTAGCATGAAGCACTGGCCTATTTGTGGAGTGTGCAGTCATAAAGCCAGCTGGTGCTTCATCAATAATTTTGTTTTCTTTTACCCATTTCATAATCCTGTTGTTTATAATTCTTGTGAAAATCCTTAGTGTATTATCTAGCAAACTTATTGGCCTGTAGCAACTTGGATTGCTTCTATCTCCCCTTCTTATATAGTGGCATTATTATATTTTCACACCATGATTTAGGAATATTTCCTGTTTTGACTACATATTTACATGTTTTTAGTAGAAATTCCGACCACATTTCTGTTTCTTTTTTGAATACATCCATCGGTACCCCATCAGGGCCTGGTGCTTTCCTGTTTGAGAATGCCTTTATGGCTTCTTCCACTTCCTCTCACATAATTGTATCTTTCATTACTTCCCATGTGCTTCTATCAATATGGTTTTCTGTGTTATTTTCACATAGCAAGTTTTTATAATAGTGTACCCATGTCTATGATTCTGTATAATGCTTTGCTTCTTCCATGTAATGTCTATAACTTTTGACACTGTTCTGAAAAATTTGACGTTACCTTTTTCCTATTATAGTCTGTTAGAATTTTCTCCAGATTTTATCTCTTTATTTTGTTCTCTTGTCTTTAATTATGTTTTTATATTCTTTCCTTAATTTTTTAAGCATCTTTCTATTATTCCTATTAGGATTCTGTTTTGTTATCTTTAGATGTTTATTCAATTTTCTTTTTGCAGTTCAACCTTTATTATCAAGCCAGCAGGATCCTTTCTTTGTTTTAAATGTTTTTTTCTTTATTTAATATATTAACTGTTCTAGTTAATATATTTTCTATTTTTGTAAAATAAGTATCCTCAGGTTCACTCTCTATGCTTTCCTAGATGTCTGCTATAATCCCATATTTTCTAAAAAATCTCTTCTATTAATTATATCCCATTTTATACATTTATTTTTCTACTAATCTTGTTCATCACTTTTTGCATTACAACTTCTTCAGAGTTTTTCATTGTTTCTATCTTAATTCTCACTTCTACTGGAGCATGTGCACTCTCTGCTTTTGTTCCTATTTTAATGTTCTTGCTTTCTGAAATTATATTGTATGAAACCCATAACAGGTCTATTGTTGTTTCTCTTTTATGGCCTATATATGTGTAGTTAATTTTATAATTATCTGGTAATCTCCCATTTAAAACAAGAAAATTCCAATCAGTCATAATTTTGTATAGATAATTTCCTCTCACATTAGATTTATTGTCCATAGATTTCCTGTAGTATTTTATATTTTTATTATCATGTATTATCGCAGCTATTTCTTGGGGGTTAAGTGTTATCCTACCCTTTCAGAGCTCCTGTTATTATTACTTTACATTGAGGGTCTGTATCCATCTCTTCCTCTATACATTGGCTGATTCCCTTTAGTAAGTTATTTTCTTTTTGTTTCTTAGTTTTTGGTGGAAGGTATACATTTAGGAGTGCAATCTGATTGTTCCTTTCCCATATTCTTATTCCTAATATGTTCTCATCTTCTATTTTTATCTTGAGTTATCATTCCTCTCCTTTTACTCAGTGTCATTATTCCAGCTAAGTTCCTTCCAAAATATTTTATTTTGCTTGCTGCCTTATGATACAATGTGTATCTGTTAAGGTTTGCTTTTAACCATGTCTCCTGGAGACATATCAGGTCAAACTTATTTATGTATTCTATAAATTATGGGTCACATAATTTACTTCTTAAGCCTGAGATGTTCCACGATACTATGTTATTTTTGATATTCTTATTGCCTGCTCCATGTGTTTTCCCTTCCTCCCCCTCAGAGTCTGTACATTTATGTTATTGTGAATGATTTTGTCAGTTCTCTTCTAGGTTCATTAATGGAGTGAACCTATAGTTGTCTGTATCCAGTTCATCCAAGTTCTGACATTTCCCATTTTGTCATTTCCTTGTTCTTCTGAGGGGATAGCCTCTATTATATGTATCCCTAATAAGTGGAATATTGTTATTTTATTCAGTATCTCTGTATATACTTGTTTGTTATTAACCCATAATGTTCTTTGTCCATCCTGCTCCCATCTTATGGCCTTGTCCAGGGCACTATTTAGATCTTTCATTTTTCAATCACTCAATCTAATTTTATTTAACCAGGCTATACACCTTTGAGCAAGTTCATTTACAAGATGGTCCTGGAAGACACAGAGGACATATACAGATACAGTGTAATTGATAAACTTTACAGATGAGGCATAAACACAATATTGCATCTAAACAAATAAGGAGGTCAAGAATTTTTATCAGTTTAGGCACCACTTGGCAGCACCTGACAGCATACACGTACCTATTACAGAGTACGTATAATGCATCCCAGGATGGCTATAATGTTATTCACAGTACAGCTATATAAACATAGCAAACTGAAAATACCTATGCAGTACTATATGCTGGGAGGAGGGGGAGTGTTGGGAGAGAAGGAGGGAGGAAGGGAGGAAGGGGAAGGTGTTAGTGGAGGGGTTGTAGATGAAGTGTGGGAGATAGGATTTCAGTGCAAGGGTAGAACAACTCCTAAAACCCCCAGATCATATTTTGTAATGATTTTTCAGCCTTTACATATGAACCTACAAATGTGCCAGCAGAAACAGATCACCTGGTCTATTTAAGTCTGCTCGAGTGTGCAGCTATCACCACTAGTTTGCATCTGCCCCACCCCTTCCATTTGTCATCCCACTGCCACCCCCTTTGTCATCCCACTGCCACCCCTTTCCTTTCAAATTTTGCCTCATTTCAGTTGGAAAATGTTCCAGTTTGAATATGGATATTGTGTCATTTCTTCTTTTGTCGGTTAACTTATTTAGTAAATTTTAGTATTCTGGAAATGTCAAATCCAGGCTGGTAACTTTACCAACTTCAATTCCCATACTCCCTATTTTGTCTGCCACATTCTACATGGCTTTTAATATGTAAAATTGGTCTGAGACCAACAGTACTAGCTCTAAATTGTATATTGGTCTATATACACTAATGTATTCTGTTATACTTATATTTCCTTCTATTGCCTCAATCAGGGCTTTCATTAATATACCGCCTAATTTTTTTCTATCTTCTTTTGGTACAATTCCTACTTTATGTAGGAGTAGTACATAATCTGACCCTTAGTCTTTTTCAGAAAATCCTGCAATCTTTCCTGGTTCTTTCCTTTTATACTTGTGTTGTTTTCCTCAGTATCCATTGTTAATTCCCCAAGTCCTTTTGTTCTTCCCTTTTTATTTTTTTAGCTTTTTCCCTTGTTTCTTTGTGTCCACTTGTTCTTTATTTTTTCTATTATCCTCAATCTTTGCTTCAATTATTGCCTCTGCCTTTTTTCCTTTTCTTTTTTTTACATTTTTTTACATTTCCCCCTGTTGTATCGTACTTGCATCTGTTTCTTCTTCTTCCAAATCTATGCTGTGTAGATTTAGATTGAATTCAGTTTCCCTTTTTTATTTTCCTCTTTTTTTATTTGATATTTTTATTTTGTTTTTGATTTGTTTTTATCTCTTTCTTTTTGTTTTCTTTCTGTCTTCTCTCATTTTGAGCTCTCATCTTTTCCCACAATGTTGGATGTCTTGCTTTTAGCATCTCCACTATACTGTCTTTCCTGTTGTCTTCCTTTGGTAGCATTATCAATTCAGATTCCATCTCTGATTCTATGGTGGTTTCCTTATCTTCAGTATTTTCTACACTTATTTCTGTTCTTTGTATTTCTCCTTCTGCTAAAATGCTTTCTTCATCACTCAACATTGTCATGTCATCTCTCTGTCTCTTTTTTTTGCATTTTCTCCTCCTCCCACTTTCTTTTTTCCATTCCTATTCTTTTACAGTTTAAACCCCATTCATCTGTTTCTGTGTACTGTCTTTCCCTTTCTTCTTTTTCTTTCTGTCTGATGTTCTCCAATAGTATTCTATTCTCCAGACAAATGCCTTTAATAAATAATAATTCTTGTTTTATTATTGTAATTTGTTGAAATATCATTAGATTAACCTTATATGGGTCTTGCATTGCTCTAGCCATGCTTTTTGTAACATTTTCATATGAAATTTAATTCTCAGATTCTTCTGGACTCATTGCTTGACTGTAATAAGATTCTTCCAGGTCTTTTGATTTGTTAAAGTCATTGTGCTTGATTCCAGGATGATTGTCTCAAATCACAGGCTTATGTGAGTTGCGACATTCACCACTATGCCGGGGACCCTGTGCCATTTTCTAAGAGCAGCAGGGTCCTGGCACTTAAGACATGCAGCTTGCAACATGCATAGGCTAATGCCACTGGCATGGTGTAATATCCCCACATTAGCAAGTTGCAGCCAGCTGCAGAATGCCCCCCCAGAGCCCTCCATGCTGGAATGTCATGGCATGCACCAGGGGCATAGGGGCTGGACAGGTGGCACAGGAGTCCAGGGACACAGTGGAGAATGAAGCCCAGGGGGTCCCCAACATTCAGGGGGTTGGGGGCATGGTTGTTTTCATGGGGGCATGGGGAGTACAGTGGGACCTTTGCCACTGTGCTGCGGTGTGGGCATCCATCAGATGGTACTGACGGATGCCCTTTACAGCATCTCCAAGATGCTGTAAGTTAGCTCCACCAGTATGGCTCCAGGAATTGCAGTAATGTGTTACAGCATCCACCCTTCTAGAATAGGGCACAGTTGCTGCTGTAATCCACCCTTGTACCATGTCATTGCAGGTTGCGGTATAGTGGGTGGCATATCTCATGGTTGGCATAGCCTGCAGCCAACATGGCACAAGACATATTTTGGAATATGGAATGGCATAATGCATAGAGCAGGTCATGAGTTATGCCATGGGGCTTGGCATAACTCAGCTTTCACCAGTGTACGCCGTCTTGGAATTGGGCCCATTGACATTAACTTCCCTGCGTTCCTCTTGTTGTGATTTCTCATTACATCCTTATTTGTGCCTTTTAATATACTTGTTTCTTCTAACATTGTCCTATTCCTTTTATTATTTATATTTATTGAATTATGTAGTGTATTTCTCATCTCACCCGCCATTCTACATAATGACTTTAAATTAACTAGAACCCCTGTGAAGTCTGTATTGCTATTTCTTTCCTCTAGCTTGCGTTGCTATGTTTCTCAGATTTCTCAGGTTTCCCTGTTCTTCCTCCATTTTACTTTTGTTCTCTTCAATATTTTGTGTCTTTTCTCCCAGTTTTATCTGGGTTTTGTCTTCTAAGAATTTTCTGATATCTAAATTTATCCTGTACATAGATGTTGAGGCTGAAGTGGAGTTTTTCTATTTTAGCTTTAAATTGATTTTTCTTTTTCTTAATTGTGTTTGATTGTTTATCTTTGGGGCATTTTCATTTTGTGCTACTAGCTTGCCCTTGCATTTCAAGAGTTTGTTCACTCTGTATATCTTCCACAGTTCCATTCCCTATTTTACCACTGTGGATCTCAACTGACATTTTTACTTTCTTTTGTTCAATATTTAGGTTAAGTATTTTTTTGCTGGGGGGAGCAACTCTACCTAGTCAGGTTTCCTTGGCCTAACTATTTCCTAATATTCTTTCTAAAATCAAATTCAAGAAGCAAATCAGTTTAGATTTTTTCCCAGTTCAATGTTCTACTCTGCTTCTAATGTATACCCAGTGTGAAAAAATTATTTGTATAAACCAGTAAATAGTGCATCAATAACTATCAGACAGCCACTTCAAACATATCTTTAGGCACCTTAAATATTAACAACTCTTATAATGGTAGTTGTGTTCTTTTTCAATTAATTTTCTACTTGCTATCCCAATTATTCCATTTGTATTTATTATACAAACTGAGTATACACATATAAAGTGCCCTGTGCAAAATACCAAGTAGCAGCCACACAGTATATCTATCAATATGCGTTCAATCTGGTTAATTAAAGTGCAATCTGTAAAGTGCCAGGTGCTTAATACTTTAGTGCAATGTGCTTCACTCTGACTGTAGTTGGCTAGTTTAACTAATTATTACAGTTAGCAGGTGTATCACATCTTGTTTAGTGAACATCCTATTACTCTTTTTACTTTGCACTATAAACTGTTTAGCCATAAAAAAATCTTATGTAACCATATGTTCTCAGCCCCGCTCCTTTCTTAATTGAATGTGAAATTAAGTAAAGTGCTTGAAAAGTGTTTGTAAAGTTAAGTAAAGTGCTTATAATAGAGTACTATGTGCAGAGTATTAGATAACATGGCACTCTAATCAGTGCACTTTAGTTCACTTGTAACTGGATGCAATTAACTGCTAGCTAGTTGCCCCAGACGTTACTTTCAAAGCAGTTTTTTTAAACTCTTTTAGACTGTTTAAAGAATACAAAAAACTCTTTATATAAAGCATAAGCACTGTTCTCTACTACTGAGCAAGCTGTAGTGCAACCTTTAAAGTGCATTATGTAACATGTACGAGTGATAGAAAGATTTCAATATTTATCAATAAACATATACATGTGTATTTTGACGATAATTATATTATCAATCTCATTTTTCTCACAGTCAACTTCTTTCTTTTGTCTCTATCCTGGGGGATAGTTTGGGGTTGGAGGTAACTTTAAGTGCTAGAGCTGGGGTAGGGCTTAGAGCTGTAACATCAGCGGTCTCACCTTGCAGCACTCACAATGTTCAACCTCCAGTCAGTGTCAGCGTCTGCATCTGCATCTGCATCTACCTTCTCGGTCCCTCTCTCAATGACAAAACAGTCTCAAGTTATAGGAGGCTCTAGTGTTTTTAACTGTGTTTTAACTGTGCTCTCCCTCAGCAACAACATCCCCCATTTCCCCTTCCCCAGTTCTTCCTCAGAGATTCAGTTACTTAAATACCCAGTTATTCAGCTCTTTGCTTGTTTTACTTTACCACTCACATCTCAGTTTTACTTTCTTCCTTGGTATCAGTTCCAAATGTGTTTTTAGGTTCACCTTCCATTTCCTGTGCCACTCTTGTCCTCTCTCTTCACTGGTCACACTAGTGTTACTGCTTCTCTTCTAGTTCCACAGCTCATTGGATCATCTCTGATTCACTTCTTCCCTTGGTTCACCTGCATAGGTTCAAACCTTCCTGAAGGGTCCCTTGGCATTTCTCCTGTCCAGCTCCACCTTCAGAATTCCTCCTAGGGGAAACACAAGCACACTTGTACTGGATTGCCAACTGGGTGTTCTACACAAGTTCAACTGGAAAAATCAGCTCTGATTTCAACATGGGTGGCATACCTTTTCCAGTGAAAAATTAAGCTTCTCAGCAGACTCTGCTATCTAGCTGCTTGCTTAGCAGTGTGCAGCTTCTCGCCCATTGACGTCATAGGAAACTGAGCCAGAGAATTCCTCCAGTTTTGTGATTCTCTGTTTCAGAGTCAAAAAACAACTCCTGGTAATTCAAAATTACACTGTTCTGAAGTGCTGGGATCCTCTGGAATCAGAAGAACAATTTATATTCTCACAAAATAAGGTCCCTTTGCAGCTCCCTTTCTACTCTCCTCTTCAGCAGCTCACAAACACTACAGTGCATTTCCTGTGTGTATCTGAAATGTGTGACTCCTTGTTACCTTGTTTATGACATTCACAATCTAGAAGAGGATAGGAAGAAAGATAAGTTTTAGAATTAACATGTTAGGTTACAGCTGAAAAAATCAGTGCCAGTACTGTATTTAGCAGAGCAACAGATGAAAATTGATAGCACGGCACAATATATGGTAGAGTGGCACATTAATTTTATACCAGCAAAATGACATCAGTAAGGATTTGCAGTGGTTTATTTATCTTTGCCTTGGAGTGCTATCAGGGCTGTTTCAATGACCGTGTGGTGTACACTGGGGCTGTCCGACTGGGCTATGCTACCTCTCTGATTGCAAAAGGACTCCCTAAAATAGTTTTTAAATTTGACTGCCTGCTTTTGGTTTGTACGACCACTGTGTTGGGAGACAACGGTAAAGAGAGGTGGCTGCAGTGTGGAGGAAAGTGGAGTGTGCACCAAGGTAGGAGTATGGACTGAGTCCCTGAACAAGAGTTTTTGGATGTGGATCTGTGCCCAAGAGGACTATATAATGGGCTACAGCTGGGGTCTCAACTTGTGCACCTGCTTGAATAACCAGGGTCCTTTTGGTTTGTGAGGTGGCCCCTGCCTGGGGGGGGGTTCTGAGCTGACCCAGATCAGAGTGAACTGGATTTCTGTTTGCTCAGGACATTGGGACATTGGTTTGCTTTGGATAATGGGACCCTGCATTTGTAGGTGGTCTGTTAGTTGGATTCAGTCTTTTCTCAGGAGGACTGTGCCTAGACTGGTCGGGGAGCTGACCAGAGGGTTTGCAGTTATCCAAGGCCCCTAGCTGGGCCAGCCAGTAGGCTGGCATGGGGAGGTGCTTAGGTTGCAGGGCAGATATTTCTGGCAGCAGCCCTCACAGGTTGGGTCTCTTGGCTTCAGCATTACAAAGCAAAATATCTGGATCACTGTTTGGGAAATTCCTTTTTCGAGGAATCTTGCTGATAGGAAATCTCATGGTCGGGAACTCAAACCTTTATGTTTTTGGATTATCATTTGTGCAGTGAGAGTGCCTTTGTTTTATTCTGGAGCCCCCAGGTAGTGAGAGGACCTGGGGATCTATACTTCATTTGACATTATCTGATTTTGGTACACCATGTGTACTTAAATATTTAAGTTTTAGTCTCATATTTAATGGTTTAAGATGAATCCACATAGTTAATTTCATCCTTCTGTGACTCGAAGCTCGAAACAGGGATTTTTTTTTCGGCTGTTTGGTACATCACCTTGGACCAGCATTGACCATTTAGACCGATCTCTTTCATTTGAGACTCTGTGCATTGACTGTCATATTAGAGTGCTTTAGGACTTTTTTATAATGTTCTTGATTTTATTCTGTTTACTGCATTTTAATTTACTGAACTAGTGTGGTGGGTATTTAGTTTGATTTATCTGTTTTATTTGAATCACTCCACTTTGTGAGAGAGAGAGAGCGAGAGTGTTGGAGTGGCAAATAAGGGGGTTTAATTTGTGTGTTATTTGGTTTTCTGTTTATGTTTCTGTTGTTTCTGTTTTGTTCCCAAAACTGAGAGTTGTGGGGCAGAGTATTGTATTTGTATTTGCTTTTTGGGTTCGTTTTAGTTTTTTTTTCTTATTCTGGCTTGGTGCACTTTGTTTATTCTGAGTCTGTATTATGTGTTTTAGGCCTACCCTGTGTCATGTGCTATTTGTCCTCCACCCTTCGTGCCCACCATCCTTTCTCCCCATCCTCTCATATTTTCAATTTTACAGTGCTGTAGGGTGCTGGATATTGCTTGAAGGAGGGCTGAGGGTTGGGGGTGTGAACAGTGGAGGATGAATGAGTGGGGCCCTCACATCAGGGTAGTTAAGTCCAAAAGATGCCCTGTGGTGAAATGGAGTCTGGAACAAGGTCCTCCATTTCTGGTCCCCATACCCAAGGGCACCACCATTACTGTTGGGAAGGTAGTCAGGGCAGCCCTGTAAACTCGTCCTACTTGAGTGATATTATGCAATGCCAGATCTGTTAAGAACAAGACTGCAATTATTGCAGATCTTGTTGGAACAATTGAACAGGCTTGCATCACTGAGACCTGGCTGGATGAGAATGCTGGCCCCATAATGGAGGTTGCTAATCTGGCCGGGTACTCGTGATGTGCCCCTCAAGATTGGACCATGGGGGAATTGCAGTCTGCTTTAAGACCAAACTGGTCCTCATCAGTGTACCAGTTGATAAGGCCAGGTGTTTTGAGTGTACCATAGTAGCAGTTGTAGGCTATAGGATAGCCCTCATCCACCATCCACCCAGCGATGAGAAGTGATTCCTCCAGGAAGAAGCAGACTTTGTCATCGAGATGGCATTTGAGTCACCCAGACTGATGGTCGTGGGTGACATCAACACCTGGGTCAATGATAAACGCTCACAATTTAGACGACACTTCCTCCAGTTGATGTCATTACTGGGCCTAACGCAGATTATACCTCTGCTACTCGAAAACACGGTCACTCTCTTGACCTGGTTTTCCTTCTAGGCATTGGAGTCTCCAATTTGGGGGTGGAACCTGTTGGATGGTCCAAGTACTGCACCGTGCGGTTCAATTTTTGCACCCCCCTTCATAGACCTACCCCTGTGGAGATGGTCAGATACCGCCATCTGTGGGATGTGAGTCCTGAAGGCCTAGAGGTGATATTTGACCTATCAGAATTTCAAGAGGCAAGCAGGAACCCAGAGGCTTTGGTTCTGGCCCATAATAAGGTAAATAAAACAGCCCTGGATTCTATTGCTCCTGTCCGTGTTTGTCCCCTCTCCCTTCGCCCTCAGTCTCCCTGGTTTGATGGGACCTTGAGGAAGTTGAGGCTACTAGGACGAAGGTTAGAGTATTGTTGGCAGAAATATGCCCTGGAGGCTGACCATCTTAGATTGTTAGAACATTATCAAGTCTGCCAATCAACAATCGCCCATAAGAAGTTAGAGTTCCTGTCTGGGGAGATTGCTGTCACTTAGAACTGACTGGCCCAGCTTTTTCAAACCCTAGACAAGCTGTGAAACCCAGCCTGCCTGCAGTCTCGAAGAGCTTTTTCACAGTTGGAGTGCAATGAGCTTGCTCAATTCTTTGCTGATAAGGTGGCTGATATCAGGGCAGAGATCTGATCATCACACCCTATGGGGGATGCTGTTGATTGGTTCTCAGTCACTGTCCCTCATTTTCCCTGGAGTTCCTTTGACTGCCTGGAGTTTGCGGATGTCATGCAGATGGCCCAGGGTATGTGCCCTACATGCTGTAGTTTGGATCCAGGCCCAACTTCCCTGATTATGGGTTGTTGTGACATCATTGGCCTGATCCTGGCAGAGACAGTCTGGTGCTCCCTTGACTCGGGTGAGTTTCCTAGCTCCCTGAAGGAGGCGGTGGTGAGATCCCTCCTGAAGAAAGCTTCTTTGGACCCAGACTCTCTTGCTAACTACAGACCTATCTCAACCTCCCCTTTGTAGGGAAGGTGATTGAGAAAGTAGTGGCTGAACAGCTAGAGAACCACCTCACCATCCATAACATCTATGAACCTCTTCAGTCTTGTTTCTGAAAGAGGCACAGTACTGAGACTGCACTGATTCAGGTGCTCAATGATCTCCTGATGGTGAGAGTTCAGAGAAGCCATTCCATTCTGATGCTTCATGATCACTCCTCAGCCTTTGACACTGTGGACCATGGGGCGTTACTTCAGCATCTGAGGTTCATCTGTGGACTGACTGGTATGGTCCTCAGGTGGTTTAAATCTTTCCTCACTGGCAGAACTCAGAGGGTGGTGTTGGGGATTTATTCCTCTGACCCTCTCTCTCTTTCTGACATGTGGGGTTCCTCAGGGCTCAGTGCTGTCCTCCATGTTGTTTATGGTGTACATGCTGCCCCTCAGAGACATTGTAAGATGGTATGGACTGAGGTTTCACTGCTATGCTGATGATATCCAGCCCTACCTGTCTTTCGCACCAGACCAGGATAGTGCACTCTCAGTTTTTAATAACTGCCTCACAGAAATCCAGGATTGGATAAATTCCAGCTGGATAAAGTTGAACTTGGGGAAAGACTGAGGTGATGGTTGTCAATCTGGATCAGCGGATGGGGGGGTTGGGGGCTGGTCATCCTTTTGGCTTTTTCTGGTGGGATCCCAGCTCCTTACTTCTAAATGGGTGTGGGACCTAGGGGTGATGCTTAACGACGGACTGACTGTGTGATCTCAGGTGTCTGCAGTCATCAAGTCATCCTTGTACCATCTGAGGAACATCACTAGGATCAAGCACCTTGTTCTGTTCAGTGACTTTCCTATGGTGATCCATGCCTTTGTGATCTCATGCCTCTATTACTGCAACTCCCTTTACTTAGAGCTACCGGGGTTTATATCCACCTCCTGCAGCTGGTGCAGAACGCTGCAGCCCGCGTATTGATGGGGACTTCCTGGTCATTTCACATCACATTGGTGCTGCATGAACTGCACTGGCTGCCAATTCAGTGGCAGATCACCTTCAAAGTCAGATTAGTGATGTATAAAGCACTACATGGACTTGACCCGGACTATCTGAAAGAGCTTCTGTCCCCTTATTGTCCCGAGCGATGGCTCCACTTGGCTGATGAGAGGTTGCTTGAGATTCCAATGGTATCTTTAAAATTTTCAGGGGCCCATGCATTTATGTTCGTGGACCCAGCCCTCTGGAATTCTCTACCCCATCAGCTCTAGGAGTGTGCAACCATGGGAGATTTTAAACAGACACAAAAAATGTATTTATGGCACCAAGCCTTTTCCAGTTAATTATGCTGAATATTGGATTTTATTGACTATCTGTTATATTGGTTTCTATGTAATTGTTTTTATTAATTTTTGTAAAGCACTTTGGCAAATTTCAAAGGAGCTTATTTAAATAAAGCTTATTATTATTAATTATTACTAATATTAGATAACCTTTAGCAGAACAGCATGTACAATTTGAAGCCATGTAAATTAAAGTGGCACTAATTCTTGGGAGAGCAGCATGTAGAACTTGAATAGTTTGGAATGCACAATAGCAATAATTCTAACTAATGGGAAAACAAAACAAGCAAGTAACATAACTAGATAATAGCAGCATGAATGTTAGGCAGAGCAGGAGTAGCAGGCAACAAATCAAAAGAACACAGCAATACACAAACTGTTGCTAAACCCAGATGAGATCATTTACAGACTAAACCAGTACAAGGTGGAAAGTACAAATAGTGTAGCTAGGACTTAACATAGCAGTAGTATCCATGTCAATGATCCAGTACTAGGCTACTGTGTGTCATTTGGACAGCAAAATGTGCAGCCACACAGCCACCGCAAGATGGCACCCACAATTAGACACGTATATGATGTGTCCTGTTTGTTGGTGACCCACAACTTGCATGGAAGGTGGTGTTTGGTGCTATCCATGTTGCAGCTTGAGCCCAATTTACTCAGACCATGAGGGCTGGTGGAGACACCAAAATGTAAACTGCACTGACTGTTGGATGAGGGGGATTGAGGACTCATGTTCATAGATTTCCCTGGCAACCCCTCAGCGAGGATGTGGCAGCTCCTGATTCTCAAAAGGAAAAGGCACAGCTGACCTGTTTGGTCCTAACCAGCAGGTTTTAATGAAAGTGGTGTCTGGGGAGCTGTCCCTGTCCCAGCTTGAGCCCATTTGACACAGGTCCCCAGTGCTGGAGGAGGCACTACAATTGAAACTGCAATGACTGTTGTTGGCTCCTGCCCATCAAGTTCCCTCATGACCCCTGAGTCACAATATGGTGGCTCTCAAACTTGAGTGGAAAGGAGCTGTCTGGCCTGTTTGGTCCTGACCCACAACACATGGG
Organism: Neoceratodus forsteri; assembly: GCA_016271365.2. Classification (NCBI taxonomy): domain Eukaryota; kingdom Metazoa; phylum Chordata; order Ceratodontiformes; family Ceratodontidae; genus Neoceratodus; species Neoceratodus forsteri. Next base: position 777,087,025 of record CM057452.1, read on the forward strand.
AAAAGTGGTGTCTATAGGGCTGATCCTGTCCCAGATTATGTCTAATTGGCTCTGATCCCTGGACTAGTGATGGAGTCAAAATTGATAATGTGTTACATATTGGTGGAGGGGAAGGGAAGGCTCTTGCCCAGGTATTCCCCTGGTGACACATCAGTGACTATGTGGTGGCTAATGTGACTCAAAAGCAATGGAATCTTCTAGAATTGCTGGTCCCAATCAATAGCCTACATGAAAATTGATGTCCAGGGGGCTGCCCTGGTTCCAGCTTGAACCCGATGGCTCATATCACTAGGGCTGCTGAAGACACTAGAATTAAAACTACCCCAGCTATTGGTGGAAGATGAGGGAAGACTCCTGCCAAGTGATTTACCTGATGACCCCCTCACTGAGAATGTGACATCTCCTTCTGCTATAGAGGAAAGGGCCCATCTGAATTAAGGGTAACAGACAATTTCAATCACACCCCTAACCAAAACAGAAACATAATATACATATTTTGCTTTATGATACACAACACATTCAGCTCATAAGAACAATTTTTCAGCCTCAGGAGCCCATGTCTAGGACTAACAAGCAACCACTGTCCCTCGATGTTGAGCTTGGCACTAGAAACCCATCTCAAATGCCAACCCCAACCCCCAAATATTAAGTCTTTTGTCAGGAGACTATCCCTTATGTAAGCAAACAATGACTCAAGCTCCCCAAACAATAATAATCAGCTATCAAGAAAAAGAAAATATTAAAAAACTATTATCCTCACTGGAATTGCATCAAACTTTAATGTTTTATAACTCAGGAAGGATGTCTGGTGCTTAACCTCTGGATTTATAGTGCAGGGCTTCTGGCACAGGAACTCTAGAGCTGGACCTCTAGACCAGTAATCCTGGAACACTATATCTCTGACACTGGACCTCTGAACCTCTGGTGCTGGACCTCTAGACATCTGGCACTTGACCTCTGGTGCTGGACCTCTTGACCACTGGAAATGGATCTCTGGTAATGGATCTCTGAGCATATCTTGCTGAACATCTGGCTCTCAATCTTTGGAACTCTTGAAATGGCTGGTCAGTGCATCTGTTCCCAGTAATCATCTCTTGTAGGAAGGAAGAGGAGAAAGCTTACTGTAGAACTTGTATTCTATGTTTGGTGTAGCAAGGCCTGGCTATCTTCAATTTAGCCCATCCTGGAAAGAGAAGGGCTGACTCCACTAATCCATCCAGGAGCCAGGTAATAGTACTGTGATGGACTTGAGAGGGGATGGGCACTCTTCCTGGCAGCCACTCCTCCTATTTCCTGTCACCAGGAATCAGCAACAGATTGGCAGATGATCATCCGTGGCTCAACCCTTGTAAGCATCCCTGATGCTGAGCTGTCTCTCCCTAGTGGTACTGGAGTGCCAAGCTCCTTTAGTGCAGTTCCCTGCTGGTGGGACACCACCTCCATCTGTTTACCACTAAATGGTAATCATGATAAAGTGTGCTCTTCAGCCCTGCCCCAACTAGGCATGATAAGAAACTCATAAGTCAGTTCTCACAACACCCAATCAATGCTCTCATTCTACATTAACTGGGCCAAACAAGAGGCCACCACTGAAAACACTACTGCTACCAATTCCAACCATCTGTATCAATGCTGTCCTAACCAGAAAGGACCATGGCTCTCCCTCCACTTTCACTGCTAACAACTATGGCAGCACTTAGCTCTGTTCTGACTGGGTGGGATGTGTGGATGCACGCCACTGCTGTTGCTCCTGATTATAATTGAGTTCCTCTGCTGTTCCCTGACTGGGCCAACATGTAGCTCTTCTCCCAACCCCATCTGCACACTGGATGGTGCACATGGGCCCAGATCATCCTCAACCACCAGGTAGGGGTTGAGATCCCCAATTCACAATGCCTCACTATCTGTACCTCCTGTCAGTCCTAATGTGTGTGGTTTTTAAAGCCCAAGAGATGCTTGTATAAGGGCCACCACCAGCCACTCCACAGGCTATGAAACCCCACTCATGCTGGCCATTAACCAATGACTGTTTTGAACAGAAAACAGTCTATGTTGGTAATTTACTCGCATTCAAAGAGGGGGTCTACTGTCTGTAGAAGGGGACCATATTCATTAAAATATTTCCATTTAACAAGTACCTAACCAATTGTGTTTCAAAATCAACCAACAGCATAATTACCATTCTTGTAATATCAGAGATTGCTGTTATGGTAAGTCGTGTGCTGATGTTATGAAATCAAAGAAAATGCAAACAAAAGATTTATATTCAGACTTTAGAAAAATCTTGTCAGAAACCCACTACAACACCTGGGAAGGGGAATTGAGTTTTTAAAGAAAGTGTTATCTAGTAAATTATATTGCTTAAACAGAGTGGGCCAGATTTTCAAAGGGCCCTTAGATCCATGCAAGCTGCATCAAATAGCCAATGTATGTAAGATCTAGGTGCACCAAATACTACCCACTATAATTTGTAACAAAAGTGTGCTCTGTGGCACAGTCCCCCAATCTGATGCAAGAGGTCCACTGCTTCAACAAAATGATGCAAGGGACGAGAATGATACAAGGGGCATTAAAATAAATGGTGCACATCGAGTCAAAAGTGGTGCAAGCTGAGTCACAAAAATGACTCAAGGAATACAAATGATGCAAGTCAAGTCAAGAAATAGTACAAGGTGAGTCAACGAAAAATGGTGCAAGTTAGCAAAAATACAGCAAATGAAATGGCCAAGATTAAGCCCCTAAAATGTTCTAAACGATTCCTGCAGGAGAATATTGGATCTTAAAAGTAGTATAGTCAGGTGTGACTGCCTGCTGTGGGCCTCTTTATATGCTCTAGTGTCCCATAGACCAGCTCTGGCTGGTCTAACAGTGACATGCATCTTAGGCACAAGGACAGGAATCGCATTCCTTGAAAGTCCAAAATAACAGGATGGTGAATCATTTTGGTGATGCAAGCATCCCTTCTGACATGGTGCAGGCATTTTTTGGGTACAAGTATGGAGCAGCCAATCTGGTACATGCAGACTTGTTTTTGACATAAGCACCATTTGAAAATCAAGATTGATGCAAGGTTTGACACATCCTGCTTCTTGTGTCAGTTGTTTTTGATGAAAGCACCCTGTGTCATTCTGTGGCCTTTGAAAATCTGTCCCAGTACGTTCATGATATTATGTGCCGAAGTATAATTTTATTCTTGTTGTCTGGCAGCAGGATCCAATTCAATTCAATTCAATTCACTTTATTTACCAGGTAAGACAACTGTACCAAGGCTCTTTTTCAGTATCGACCTGTGCTTCAAACAACAAAGCAAAACATAAAATACATATAAAAAATACAAAATACAAAAAAATGTTAGGACAATAGACATAATACTAAATACATTTGCATACAGCAAGGGATAATAAATAGCAGTACAGATTTTTTTTTAATTTTTCCTGCTTAGCAACAGTAACACAATTATCAGAAAGTGTATTCCAAAAAGTCGAATATTGAAATGAGAAAACCTTTCTCACCCATACAGGTATTTATCCTAGGAATCTGAAAATGTAACACATTAGAAGAGCATAAAGAACTAACATTTTTCTTCAAGTTAATCAACTATAAAAAGGTGATTTACAACCATGTACAAAGATAGCATTAATCAGACAGCTAAGCTTATAAAAATAAGCCAATTTGGAAGGAAGCTAATTAAGTTCATTATATAAATCACAATGATGTATGTTATAAGGTTTAGCCAGAACTAATCTGCAAATGGAATTAAAACACTTATTTACCAAATTCAAGTTTTTAGAAGCCAATTTAATGAACAAGAAAGAATCATATTGTAAAGGTGTGAGTAATACACTTTTTGATATCATTTCTCTTGCTTCTCTGGTTAAACAATCCTTAATATGATATAAGGCACCTATTTTTTGATTTACAGACTTCACTATATATTTAATGTGTAACGAGTAGGTTAAACTAGCATCAAGTATTATTCCTAGATACTTTGTCTCAATTACTTGTATAATCATATTACCTGTCAAATCATTTATAATCAAAGGTTTAGCATTTCGAACCTTTGGTACAGATCTGAATAAAACACATTCAGTCTTTTTGGAGTTCAATACTAAGCAATGATCCTGCAACCATTTATTCAATGGTAAAAAATCCATGTTGAAGGGAAGTGTTAACCTCACTAATATTTAAACAGCTGGTAAACCAAATTATGTTGCCAGCATACAACAACAAACTTAAAAAATGTGGAACCCTAACAATAGGATCGATGAAAATGAAGAACAACAGGGGCCCCAAAATAGACCCCTGTGGTTCCCCATGCCATAACTCACCATGTGCCAATTCTACATCTCCGATTTTCACCCTGACTGAATGGCAGTTAAATAACTAGACAACCAATTGCAAGTAATATACGAAAGCCCAAGGTTCCCCAGTTTCTGAAGCAGTATGGAATGATTGACTAAACTGATGACTTTTGATAAATCAATAAATAAAGCTCCAGTAAACTGACCATCACCAATTGATATTAAGGAATTGTTAATAAAACAAGCCAGTGCAGAGCCAGTACAATAATGCCTCCAAAAGCCATGTTGCTCCAGAGACCAAAGACACTCGGCCTCCAAATAAGCCTCCAATTGCCAATTAACCACTTTTTCAAAAATCTTACTTAATGGAGAAAGAAACATAGGTCAATAATGATCAATTTCATGATGTTTACCAGATTTAAATATAGATTTAATAACAACAAGCATTTGCTGTTGTGCTAAATTTGAGTGCACTTCATACAGATGTAGAAGCTTTTTGCAATACATTTTTTCTGATACTAACCCTGGAAGGAGCACCAATTAACTTGATTCTGTTTCAATGCCTTATAGGTTATTTTGGCATTAAAGAGCCCACAACCATCCTTTCTTTTTTTGCATAGATTTAATAATAGTTTGCTTCCAAACCATAGTGAATACACCAGTGGAAAGAGATAAATTATAGATGGTCATTAAAAGTTTGCATATAAAATTGGAAACAAGTTTTAGGAACCATGGTTCCAAATCATCCACTCCTGCACTTTTATCAATTGACATTTGTCTAAGCAACTTAAGTACCTCTTGAGGCTGTATCATACTAAAACAATAAGAAATACCAACATTATCACATCTAGGTTCAAGACCATTCAAAGAAGAAGAAGAATCAAAATCAGTCAAATATTTTGACAAATCTATAAACTTTTCCAAAAATGATCAGAAATGTCCTTAGGGTCAGTAATAGCACCCCATTTATATTAATAGTACTAATACCTTTATTTTTAGTTGGAGCTGTTAGTTTTTTAATAGATTCCCAACATTTTTTAGAATCTCCCAATGAGTTTAATTGATGCTTCTGATAATAATCAGAATTTTGTTTACGAATCATCAATTTGCATTTATTTCTCAAGTACCGGTACTGATTAAAAACCTCAACACTATTAAGAGCTTTATAAACTTTCCAATATTTATCTCTCTCTCTCATTATGGAAAACAATGCAGGAGTAATTAATTTACTGTATTTATCCTTAACCCTTCTTTTAATCAGAGGAAAAAATGTATCATGTATTTGTAGAAGTGAAGTGATGAAAAAATCAACAACAGCATCAGGGTCAGGAATGATATTAAGTAATGACCAATCTATCAATTGAAATTCAGAAGCCAAACTCTTAACATCTATGCCACAATAATTTCAAAATGTAATTATCTTAGGAGATATCTTTAACTTCATAAATCTCCATATACAATACACTGGCATATGATCACTATTACTGTCAGAATAAGTCCCACTCTCAATTATCCTATCCACCGTTTTAGTCATTATCCAGTCAATCAAGGTGTGCTGTTTGCTATGATGATTCAATCTAGTTATACCTGATACAATTTGATTTAATCCAGCATTGGAGATAGATAATTCAAGTTGATCATGGGTTTTCCCCACCCAGTTCAAATTAAAATCCCCCATAATCACTGCATATTTAAGTGGAACAAACTGCTGGAAATAATCCAAAAATTCATACAATCCATTAATACCAACTTTGGGAGGGTTATAAACAACACAAAGCCCCAATTTAATACAGGTAGCCAGCTGTAATTCTAAATGAAGCCATTCACATGAAGTTGATTGTTGATAAGACACATCACACCAATACCGTCAAGCCTATCAGAAACAAAAATCAAAATCCCCCCTTCTTATTACTCTTCCTATCTTTCCTAACTAATTTGTAATCATCCAGTAAACACATTGTATCAATAATATTCAGTTTTAACCAGGTCTCTGTAATGCTAAAAACATCAGGCTTATGAATCAGAAAGAGTTAGATAATTTCTTAATAAATAGTAAGATATTGGGATACTCTTAAATTACGGCGAGCATATGGACCTTGTCTTTTAAAGCTCTGTATAACTATGGCACCTATGAAACCTATGAATCTCAACCCAGGTCTCAACTTCAGCATTCTTTTTAAGACATCTCCTAACATTAATGTGAACAAAATGCAGCCCCAAGTAGCCCAAGTTCTGATCAATAACAACAGCTGCAGGCCCAGGGTTGGGCTCAACAACATCACCTGGTAAAGATAGCAAAATCCCAGTAACCATGGGGAACATGATAAACTGCCTAATGGGCCCCAAATGTAAATAATGAGGTACCTTAGTGATATAAATACTCCCTATATCTATAACATACTGCTTAGATAAGCACCCAAGGATACAAATACAACTTTCATCATGAAAACAGGACTCTGTCAACATATTAGAAAACTTAGAATTAGGAGAAACATGCTGGTATGATATATTATCCAGAGTAAAAACTCCTGTGTCAATACATGTTAGTCCCATAATAATTGGGACACTGAACCACATCATTACCAAGATGAAATTGCAAATAAATATAAAACAATAAAACAAATAAAACAAATCCCAGATCTAAACCTAAATAAAAATACTGTCCAAACAAATGTAAACCTAAAACCATAACTATAGACTAACGCTAAATATAAATATATATATATATATATATATATATATATATATATATATATATATATTTAACACAATAAAACTCCTTAACCTGGTAACTTTAATCTTTTTCTACAGGGAGTGGTGCCCACACCACTCATGCTCATGCCATGCTCGTGCTATGATGAGAGCCACAAGCATTTTACTAAGCAAATCCCCACCTCTGTCATGATGTCAGTGAGTCTCCCTGTAATTTAAAACAGACCAGTCCCAAAGTGCAAATTAGTAAACCTGGTGAATGAAACACTGTCTGTTATGCTACAACAATGTTCCTAGTGATCTTCTAGCTGATGTAGTCAGGCACAGATCTTGTAGGGCAGCACAAAGGCAATAATTGCAGGTGTCCCCAAGAAGCCCAAAGAACAGCAAAAATCAAACACAAAACAAAAAAGATCTCCTCATGGACATTAAGCAATGCACTGGGATCCCATCCCAAGTGTTGACAAAGATACCCCCATTCCAACATTACGCCCTGTACCAGGAATCCATCCCCAGTGCAAAGATGCCCACCTTGTTAAGACAAGCAGGAGGAGCCCATTTCTAGGTCTGACAAACAACCCTCCAGTTAATAAAAAAAATATACCAATCCCCATCTCTCTGGTCCATGAACTCTCCCCACTGACCCTTCCATACATGGTACATGAAAACAAAAACACATATATATCCTGTATTCCCCCATCCTGCTAGTCCCCTTTCCCTCTCCAATCTCCCTAATCAATATACTGTACTGCAGGTTGTATTCATGGTCAGAATTTTTTTGCTGTATTAGACGACTTCCAAAAAATGCAAAATTAACCTGAGCGTGAGTAAAACTTGATATAACAGGGTAAGCTAGTTGTAATTCTAGGCAGTAAATAAGGCAATGACTACTGTTTTCAATGCATGTAAAATCCACACTATGCTTTATTAGTACTTAAGTTGGGGGGTGTCAAAAAAATGAAAATAAAAAAAGAAATGATCCGATAACATCTGTATCCATCTGTGTTCTGCATTCTGCTACTTCTGTGCTGAAGCTCCTACCAAACCCTGCAAACAAAAAGAAGAACATTTTACTTACTGTCCCAAAGCCCTAAGCCTATATTAGCATGCAGTAGCATATTGTTGGCTTACCTGAGAGAGACAGTTGGTATGCGCTTCCAGAATTCCTGACTATTTAAATCCACGAACAATGTCATCAGTTCTTGCAGTGAGTTGTTCAAAACTGTTCTGCAGCCACCAAGCGTGGTGCACTTTTAAGGTTTGTAGCCTGAAGTCTGCGCCAGTATTGTCCCCATTGCCAGAGACTAATCTTTCGAAAACAATTCCAGCATACCATGCAGTGAACTGCTTCTTGAGGTAGTCCTTGAAGATCTTATTTATTGATACATCAAGGGGTTGGAGCGCATCGGTGCAAGATGCCGGTATGAATACTGGTATTATGCCGTTCACCTCCAATTTTGTTAAGGATTACCTCAGTGGAATAGGATCTGTACAGATCCAGGATGAGGAGAGCCTATTGATCATCAGGCAGTGAAAGGGCTTCTTTTTGAGTGTTTGTGTGAGGTATCAGGACTTCAGCAATAAATTTTGTGGTGGTTTCTTCATTCGCCCAGTGGTTCTCACTGTGTTATGTTCCACTCACTGGGGAATTGGTGGTGAGGGTGTGATGCAGGACTGCAGACTTTATAAATCAGTTGCAGTGGTAGCATTTTGTTTTCTAAAGTGCAGGCAAGCACCGCTGTTATTTGCCTTTTGTCACCCAGTCCAATGACAGGGACCTGCCTAACGACAGTTACCTCCATGGTCCATTCTGAAATGGGAATCATATTGATTTCTGTTTCATCCATGTTGATCACCAGCTGTGGATGAATCAGTTCCTGCACACAGGAAGTCACAATCCTGGATAAAAAGCAAATTTCAGATTTAAAAAGTCACTTGGCTTTTTATGCCCAGCTTTTGTCCCTTTCCTTTTACTGAATCCTATTCTGTGGAGGTAGCCCCATGCCCACTTGCTTGACAACTCTAGGTGCCTCCCATTCTCAGTTAGCAAATGAGGATAATTAGCTTTGACAATGCCGGCTGTTACTGCCCATACTACACTGGCATTAACAACTGCTCCCTCAGCAAGGAGCGGTTTCATATATCTGTTTCAGTTGTTCCTCCAGATGTTCCTTTAAACGTGTTAACCTTCCACAAGGTTTGCAATGGAGGAGGGGAGATATGGCTGTGGGTTCTGGTGTCTTTTGGAGCTCTGATAAGTAATGGCATTTAAAAGTACATACTGTACTTTCATTTATGCATTTGCCTGTGATACTAGTGTAGTGCCAAACAGCAGCCATCACCCCCTGCTCAGCTGCACACTTCCCCACTTGGAATCTTACTTCTGCTGAGTAATTTACATAGGAAGAGGGTCTGCTCTTCTTTGCCGATGGAGGGGATGCTGCAGCAAGCTCTTTTACAACAGCACCAGCAACTCCTAGCTCAACCCCTGAACTCTCTGCCAGGTCTGCACCTGAAATTGTGCTTGCATCCAATGGGTATTTGCGTTTTGCGGGCTGTGATGATTTAATCCACTTTAATAATGACATGTTGCAATAGAGTCAAAGCAGACACCAAGCAGCAACTGAGAAGTGAAAAAAGAGATACAAGGTGTGTCAGAATGTGTTTATATCAATGCAGTGATCAATTAGAGTTTCAATTAGGGGAACTGGAGCCTGATAGCACAGTAACACAATTTTTGCCATATTTGCTGGTGACTCAAGCACAAATTCTAGCTGCAGTGAATAGGTGCGGTAGCAGACACATCACAAAATATATCAGGCGCAAATTCAAACTGTTATAATGTAATCTTTTCCCAAAATACATGACCATTTCTCCCACTTTTGTTTGTTGATTCTTCCCCACCCCTGGCATCCTGCACAGTCTTAAAACAAGACAAAAAAAAGGCAGTTCTCCACTGATCCTAAATCCGTCCCCACTCTTCCTGCCTAACACAGTTCCTCCACAAAGAAATACCTCCTCCATTTGTCCAATTAATCCCCAAACCCACCCTGTCCTGTACCTAATCTAACTCAATAACCAATATCGCTGCCCTTGTTTATGTCTTCTGATCTCTTCTTGCTCAGCCCACACACACCCAAACCCTTAAAAAATTATTCTGTTTTCAAGTGCCACCTACTTCCCAGTTGCACTCCTTGTCATCCCTTCTCAGAAGGCATTCAGCACAGATCTTCTCTAACCTCCTTGTCCATCGAACCATTATATCTAAGCCTCAGTATATGTAACAATAACCAAGATGTTTATTAATACTGTGGTTTGTGGTCTTTAGTGCACATGGCAACAAACAAAAGAGGTAAGAGAAAGACTGTGCCAGTTACCATCTGAAAGGAACTAAATAGGGGTAGAGAGTGCCATTGCACATCAATGACTAAATGGAACAGAGAAAGAAGAGGTAGTATGTTGTAATGGACACTGTGGAGTACTAAGAATAGGCTGCAAAAGGAACTAGGTGTGCCACTGGATATCATGGAATTCCTGGTACTTAGGAATGTGCTATTTCATACAAACATACAAGTTCAAGTTCAAGTTTATTGCAGGAAAACTCCATTGAGCATGCTCATTCACAAGGAGGTCCTGTGACATAAACACTTAAAGTACAAACACAGATAAGTAATAGCAATATATACATGAAATGAACGTTACATGATACAGGCTGGATATACATACAAGGGTACCACATAGGGTGACCGCAGGTGTTAAACATTGATATGAGTCAGGGAAGCGACTTACAGGTTGCATACTGATAAATGAAACATGATGACTGGTGTGTGCAATACATATACAGTATTTTGGCAGCTAGAACAAACAACAGTCTACAACTGATATGGGGAGGAGTGATTTGATAGAGTAGCAGTGGAGTGTAAGCAAAGATAAAGCCAGGAGTAGAAGGGGAAGGGAAAGCAGTTAATATGACAAATCAATTATACCTTACCAGTGGATAAATATGGCACACATGGGGAAAGAAGGAAGAGACTTAATGACAGTTAAAGGTGTCTTTTATTTTGGCTGAACTTAGCGATTTGTAGAAGTTTATTGAAACTGTGCTAGTTAGTTTCAGTACAGTTTGTAATTGGTTCCAAATGGATGCAATAGCACGTTTACCAAAGGAAGTCCGCGTCCTTGGTATGTCAAGCATAATAAAGTCAGATGTTCATAATGAGTATGCACTATGTGAGATACTAATAAGGGAAGAGAGATAGCTTGGCAATTTCTGCAGGAGCAACAGAGTCCATAGCCCAGCATGGAGCAGGCGTCTAGTAGTAAGGGATGTCCAACCAACAGCTGCATATAAGTCACAGTGGTGCGAAGCAGTAAGGGAGTTGGTAATGAACCGTAACACACGGTGATAAAGGATGTCAGTTTACTTAGATTTGCATGAGTGGGAGAATAGATTACATCGCCATAGTCAGTGAGGGAGAAAAGTGGCCTGTACAAGCTTGTTTTGAGTTTCAAGGGGGAAAAGGGGCCTATTTCTGTAGAAGAAACCTAACCTTGCTTTTAACTTTCTAGAGACATCTTCGACGTGGTCACTGAAAGATAATTTATTGTCGATCCAGATACCTAGATATTTAAATTTCGTTACAACTTCCAGAGGCTCATTTAGCGTGGTGACAATGAAGTCTTGGGCAAGGATATTGGGGGGGCCTGAGACAGCACTGCGGGAGAATATCATCGCTTTAGTCTTCTTAGCATTGAGCAGAAGCTTTGCCTTTATTAGATTATGCTCAAGTTGTGCGAAGTCCGCTTGAAGCACTCCCTTGACTTCAGACAACGATGAGCCAGAAGTATACAACACAGTATCATCTGCAAAAAAAGTGCAGATTGGACATAGATATGTTAGCATATAAGTCATTAATGTACAGAGAAAACAATCTTCCAGTTAGGTAGCTAGAGAACCACTGGGTGGTATGGTATGTGGCACCCAACTTTGCAAGGCAATTGACTAATAGTTTGTGATCAACAGTATCAAAAGCTTTGCTGAGGTCCAAAAAGACTGCACCAGTTACATTCTTAGCATCTATAGCAGAGATCCAATCATTGGTTACTTTTGCTAGTGCAGTGATTGTGCTATGATTAACACGGAAGCCAGATTGAGCTGGGTTAATGAGACAGAAGGTTTCCAAGTGAGATTTTAACTGAATATGGATCAGTTTTTTGAAAACTTTAGAAAGGATAGGCAATATGGAGATAGGCCTATAGTTGTTTACATCACATGGGTCACCAGATTTAAATAGAGGGAGGATATGTGCTGATTTCCAGCAGGACGGCACAGTAGCAGATGTAATGGGAAGATTGAAGATGTGGAGAATTGTGGCAGTGAGATAGGCGTAGCCTGACCTTGGAAAGGGTTCCAAGCCATCATCCCCTGCGCTTTTTTTGGTGTCTAAGTTAAGAAGAGAATCTTCTACTTCTTTATAAGTTATCTTGCGCAGTTGGAAGGGGCTGGGTGAAGGACTAGATGTGGCGGGAGGGGTATGCTGGCTCACCACAGCACCAGCATAAGGTGACGAGTCAAAAGCTAATCCAGCTGTGGCAAAGTGGGAGTTAAGTTCCTCCAGGATTAGTGACTTGTTTTCCACAATCTTGCCACTTGCAACTATCTTTGTTGGGACAGAGGGGGCCATGGGCTGTCCTTCTATAGCTTTGATAGTCTTCCATATTTTATGAGGGTTACCTTTAGCTTGTTCGAGAGTAGAAATATAATAGTTAGCTTTAGCAGAGCGAAGGTTTTTTCACACAGTTATTCCTGGCTGTTTTAAAGGCCTGCCAATCTGAAGATTCTTTGGAATGCCTAGCTTTAGCCCAGAGCTTCTCTCGAGCTATAAGGGCTGCCTTGAGATCCGAGGTGAACCAGGGGTTGGAATTGTACAGTACCCTTACTTTGATGAAAGGGGCATGCTTATTTATTATTGTAGTGAGTTTGTCATAAAGGATGCAAGCTGCCTTGTTGACATCTTTGGCTAGGTAAAGATCTTGCCATCTGATCATGCTCAGGTCAGATAGGAAGTTTACTGCACTGAATTTGTGAAAGGATCTTTTTGTTATAAAGATGGGTTCGGACGAGGCCTTAATTTGAGATCTTATGCAAGCAACAATTCCATGATCGCTCATGTCATTGTGAAACACTGCCAAATGAAATATTTTGTGTGGATGGGTGGTTAGTACCACATCTAGAATAGAACTGTTGGCAGTATTTAGAGTGTTGTTCCTAGTAGGTTCACTGACTAATTGCCCAAGACCTAGCTCGTCACAAAGGGATTTGAGGCCGTGTGATTTAGGTGACAGCCAGTCCATATTTAGATCTCCTAGAAATATTGTTTCAGTTTTAGCATCTACGAACATGGATTTCAAAAGATTAAGGACTTCTTCACCACCAGACAGGGGTCTATAGCCACCTAGGATAGTGATACATTCCGAGGAGGGGAGATGAAGGCTCAGCGAAACTAACCCAAATTCCTTGGCTAGAGATTTGCAACTAATACTGGTGACCAAGTACTTAGATTTGGCGTAGATAACCACACCCCCACCTCTAGACTCTCTATCTGCTCTAAATAAATTGTAGCCCTGCAGTGATATTTGTTGATCAGTGTTCGTCTTTTTTAACCACTACTCAGTAATTATGATAAGGTCTGGGTTAACATGTGCAGCCCAGGCTGGCAGCTGTACAAGTTTTTTAGGCAGGCTTAAAATGTTGACCATCATCATTTTGAGACCTGTGGCCTCAGCAAAATCGATAGGCGAGGTAAGTTGTAGGGGGTGGCCAGGGTTGAGCTCCACATTTCCTAAGCAGAGAAGAAGCAGAAGTATAACTTTCTTTAAGGAGCTTATAAGAATGGAGACTGCTTTTTCATTTCTTCGTGGCAACCCATATCGTGCTGCGCAAGAGGCAGCACCACAGTAATGACAGTTGATCGTGATCAATGTAAGTGCTTGGGTGGACATAGGTGAGGACAGTAGCAAGGGGGTGTAGGCTAACCAGGGGGAATAGGCTAAAAGGGGAGAGAAGAATGACATAGTGTCTGCACAGTAGACTCTTGTAACATTAGGTATTGATAAGGTACATTGGAGAACTGAATTGCATTGAGGTACTTCGAATTGCACTGTATTGCTGAAAACTCTGCACCTTAGGAGCAATAAAAACACAATAAGGAGAGCCATGGTCCCAGATTGAGTGGTCTCGTGATTTGTATTAGTGCAATATTTTCTAGGCAAGAAATTTGCCCACCTAGGTACTCACTTAAAACCTAGATGAGAAAATACAGCAGAAAGTACAGTATGAACATACGAAGAAGCCAGCAGAAGAAGGCCACTTGGTGTATCAAGCCTGCTCATATTTTAGGGTCCACAGCTTGAGCTAATGTCCCTGCCCTCCCTCCCCACTCCTCCCATCCTCCCTACCCATGATCCTTACCTTCCCCCATGCCTAAACCCAGCCTCTCTTAAAGCTGACCACTGTCTTCAATGACATGACCTCTTCCAGCAGCACATTCCAAGTGTCCATCAGTCTCTCTGTGAAGAAGTGCTTCCTGAGCTCCCTCTTAAACCTCCCACCCTCCAGCTTAAGACTGTACCCCCTCGAGTTATGGTTGCCACTCAGCTTAGAGACTCTCCCTATCAACCTTATGTATCCCTTTCAAGTACCTGAAGGTCCCAGACACGTCACCTCTCTCTCTCTCCTGTCTTCCAGGAAGTACATGTCCAGTGCCCTCAACCTCTCCTCATATGTCTTATCCTGCTGATCAATTATCATCTTTGTGGCCCTCCTCTGGACCTTCTCCAGCAAGTTAATGTCCTTTTTGAGATGTGGGCACCAGTACTGAACTCCATACTCTAGATGCGGTTTAGATTTCAATCCTGAATGTGGAATTAAGCATACACAAAGCTGTTCTTGCCAGAAGAATCAACAGTACTGCTGGAGCTGGTTCATCCAGATGAAGTAGATTTATTAGAGGTAGATAGATGGGTGATAATAAACAGGAGGTTCCTGATGCTGCAACATAAAATAGCACACAAGAAAATGCATATGACTTTTTATGGGCCTGTACTTAGAAACATCCTTTGGCGGGGAATCCTTGATGCTAACAAAGAATATCATTAAGAAAAAGAACTTTTTCAGAAATGTTATAGGATGGATGAAAATACATAGATACATAGATACATAGATACATAGACAGAGTCAGCAGATAAGGGCCTATGGCCCACCCAGTCTGCCCATTTGAGCTTGTAAGTTCAGTTTATGTTTTCCTAGAAGTCTGTTGCCCCTTACCCTTGACCTCCAGAATTCCTTTATGTCTATCCCATGCATTCTTAAATCCCGTGATTGTTTCAGCCCCCAACACTTCCTCTGGCAGGGTGTTCCACTTGTCCACCACGCGTTCTGTGAAGAAGTTCTTCCTCTTGTTTCCTCTGAATCGTCCTCCCTCCAACTTCATCCCATGCCCTCTAGTCCTGGAACATCTTTTTTGCTTATAAATAGTGTATTCCTGCACCCTGTTCCTCCCTGTAAGATACTTGTATGTCTCTATCATATCCCCTCTCTCCCTCCTCTCCTCCAGGGAGTACATGTTCACTTCCTTCAACCTGTCTTCGTAGGACTTGTGATGCAATCCATGCACCATCTTTGTTGCCCTCCTCTGAACCTTCTCTACCCTGTCTATGTCCTTACATAGGTATGGTCTCCAGAACTGTACACTGTACTCCAGGTGGAGCCTCACTAGTGTCTTGTATAGCGGAATTATGACCTCCCTTTTCCTGCTGGTGATGCTCCTGCCTATACATCCCTGCATCCTATTTGCTTTATCTGCTGCCTTGTCACACTGTTTCCCTACCTTGAGGTCATCAGAGATGATAACCCCAAGATCCCTTTCCTGCTTGGTGCATGCTATATCCTCACCCCCCAACTGATATATTGTGCCAGGGGTTTTCTGCCCCATATGCATTAACTTGCACTTCCTTGCATTGCATTTCAACTGCCAAACCCCTGACCATTCTTCAAGTTTCTGCAGGTCCCTTCACATTCTGTCTACACCCTCTGGTGTGTCTACTCTGTTACAGAGCTTTGTGTCATCAGCGAACAGTGAAATTCTGCCTTCTAGGTCCTGCGCAATGTCACTGATGAAGATGTTGAATAGGACCAGTCCCAGCACTGATCCCTGTGGTACCCCACTGGTGACTCTTCCCTCTGTGGAGTAACAGCCATTTACCACCACCCTCTGTATCCTGCCACCCAGACAGTTACCTACCCACCACACTACTGTCCTGCCCACATTCATATTCCCCAGGTTGTGTAATAGTCTTCTATGTGGCACAGTGTCAAAGGCCTTGCTGAAGTCCAGATAGGCCATGTCCACTGCCCTCCCCTGATCCACCTCCCTAGTCACCCAGTCAAAAAATTCAATGAGGTTGGTCTGACATGACCTCCCCCTGGTGAAACCGTGCTGCTTTGGGTCCTGTAGTCCATTGACAACCAGATGTTCCACCAATCTCTCCTTCAGTAGTGCTTCCATGATCTTTCCCACTACCAAGGTGAGGCTGACTGGTCTGTAGTTCCCTGCTTCCTCTTTGTTCTCACTTTTGTATAAGGGGACTACATCTGCTGTCCTCCAATCTTTGGGTACCTCCCCTGTTTCCAGTGATCGGCTAAACAGGATAGCCAGAGGTTCAGCCACTGCCTCTCTTTAGTTCTTTAAGGACCCTGGGGTGCATCCCATCTGGCCCCATTGCTTTTCAACACTTATTGCTTCCAGTTCCTTCAGGACCCTTTCTCGTGTAAAGGGACTTGTGTCCATTTCTGCACCATTCTCACCCCTTGTACTCCCTTCAGACCCATTACCCTCCTCTTCCTCAGTAAAGACTGAGCAGAAATACCTGTTGAACATGTCAGCTTTACTGTTGTCATCCTCCATGTGGCCACCATCCTTCCCCTTCAGTCTCACTATCCCTTCCTTTGTCTTTCTTTTTTCACTTATGTACCTGTAAAAGGTTTTGTCCCCTCTACCCACTGATTTTGCAATGTGTTCTTCTGTCTGAGCTTTGGCTTCCCTTACTGACCTCCCTGCCTCCCTTTGCTTCTCCCTTTCCCCTTCTGCCTGTGTCTTTTTGTATTGCCTGAATGCAATCTTTTTGGCTTTCACTTTCTTTGCTACCTCTTTGGAAAACCATAATGGTCTCCTCTTCCTTTTCCTCTTGCTAACCTGCTTAATACATAATTCTGTTGTTCTTGTAATCCCCATTTTAAATACTGCCTACTGTTCCTCAACCCCTGATTCCTGTCCCATTCCCCTTAATGCCTCTTTCAAGTATCTCCCCATTTTCCCAAAGTCTCCCCCTAAAATCCAGGATACTTGTTTTTGTTTGTTGTGTTCTGCTCCTTCTGTGATTTCAAACCACAATGACTGGTGGTCACTGTTCTCCAGGTGCTTCCCCACTGTTACCCCCATCACACTGTCCCTGTTTGTGAGCACAAGGTCTAGTATTGCCTTCTGCTGAGTTGGTTCCATGACCAGTTGCTTGAGGAAGGCACCCTGAAGGGAGTCCAGGATAAATCTGCTCCTAGTTGATGCTGCTGCTGGGATGCTCCAGTCCACATCTGGAATGTTGAAGTCTCCAACCAGTTCTACCTCATCCTTGTCTGCCATCCTTTGGATGGCTAGCATCAGCTCCCTGTCTGTTTCTTCTTCCTAGGCTGGTGGTCTATAGACCACACCTGTGTGGATGGCTGTCCCCATTTTCCTTTCCAGCTTAACCCACAGTATCTCTCCCCCATGTTGTTCCTCCTGGATCTCTGTGGCCCTTATGTCATTTTTCACATACAGTGCCACTCCTCCTCCTCCCTTCCTGCCTGCTCTGTCTCTTCTGAATATGTTGTAGTCAGGTATGGCCATCTCCCAGTCATGGTTATCATTACACCAGGTTTCAATGATGGCCACAATGTCCACGTCTGACTGCACCATGACAGCCTCCAGATCTTCCATCTTGTTGCTAAGGCTCCTGGCATTTGCACACATGGCTTTCCATGATTTGACCTCCCTAGACTGTTTCACTGTTCTACTCCAGCCCCTTCCTTGGTTGTCCTTTACCCCTGGTTCTCCTTGCTGTCTGCTCCTCTGCTGAATTTTACCCCTTTTCTGCCTATCCACCTCTTGGGCATTAATCTCCATCTTTTGCGCACTGCTTTGCAGAGATAGCCACTCCTCTGGTTCACTGGTTCCACTGCTAGCTGTGGGGGGTGAGCAAGTAGGTACCCTCCTTGCTGGCCTGCCACCCCCCTTTGCTAGTTTAAATTCTTGTCAATGTAGCATTTAAACTTATCATTGAGTGCTTGGATTCCCCTCTAGGATGGATGCAGGCCGTCACGCTTGAACAAACCTCCATCCCTCAAGGTGGGTCCCCAGTCAACAATGAATTCAAACCCTTCCTCACAGCACCAGTTCTTCAACCATGAGTTAAAGTTCCTGGTGCATGCACTCCCATACTCTCCCTTGCCTCTCACAGGAAGTACTTCTGAGAAAGTGACAGAAGTAGTTACTTGCTTGAGACCCCTCCCCAATTTCCTAAACTCTTCCTGAACTTCCTTTGGCTCCCCATTTGCCAGGCCATTAGTACCTAGGTGGATAATAACATCCAGCTCACTCTCCTGTCTTGCCTTCCCAGTGATCCCCAGGATCTTCCTTCTGTCCCTCCATGCCGTGGCATCTGGTAGGCACCTCACCTCCCTGTCCTCCCCCTTCTGTGTTCCTAGCTGGATCCCTCTTATGATGGAGTCCCCCACCAGGATTCACTTCCACCTCCTCTGGGGTCCACTGCTTTCCCTGCTGAGGTCACCTCCTTGGCTAACCTCCACATCCTTTCCTTCCACTTCTCTGGGTACCTCTATTTGGTTGTCCTTGTTTGCCAGTTGGGCTATGAGTTCTTGAGTGGAATAGGATCAGGGATGAGCCTCTGCCTGACCACTCTAACCCTCCCTGAGCCCACTGTCATCCAAGTGCTCCTCGTTCCCGGCATCCTTTGAGGCAGTTGCATTGGACTGGGTGGACTCTGGATATTGGTGATGGTACTCCTGACCCAGTTTACTTTCTGGGTCTGGCTACCTCATCCCGCAGTCCAGAAAGAGGCCTGCAGATAGGGCAGCACCTCAGTGTCCAGAAGGTCTGCCTGAATATGGCTGCCCCACAGCCGCTGCATTGCAACACTCCCCACATTATACTGCAATTATACTGCTATCCCACTACTTGTCTGCTACTGAAACTCTCCTAGTTCCCTTTTTATTAATTTACTGTCCTAAAAATTCTGCCACTGATCCTCAGATAAATTTCTTTAGAAAAAAAAGAAAAGAAACCAATAAATAAATAAATGAGTTAAAACACTTGTGCTGAGGGTGGGCTTCTTCCCCCTTATGCCCCTCCTACTTCACACCCCTTACTATACCCTGTGTTTAGCTCCTGTCAATCAAATTTAACAGGGCATATAATTAAGATTTGGGGGAAGGGGGGGTGAAAATTTGCAGAAATTAAAGACAGCACAGAATTACACCACCACTACGTTTTAAATTTTCAACAGCCCAAAAACAATTCTGAGTAAAGACAACAAAGAAAGTACAGTGTCACTAAAAGCCCACAATCTAAGTTTGAAAGAAAAATAGCAATTACCAGTTACTCTAAAGCACTGAATTGAATATGTTTCCTTCCTTCCCCTTCTGGCTTCTTCTGAGAAAATAAAACTCACTTGCTACCTCAACTCTGACTAAGCCCCACCTCCAGTTATCACGTAGCTGAGGTCAGAGGCCAGACAATTAACACCCCTCATCCTACTACAGGGCAGTCAGACAAGCCAAGATAATATTTGCAGCAATTAAAGACAGCACAGAATTACACCACCACTACGTTTTAAATTTTCAACAGCCCAAAAACAATTCTAAGTAAAGACAACAAAGAAAGTAGTGTCACTAAAAGCCCACAATCTAAGTTTAAAAAAAAATAGCAATTATCAGTTACTCTAAAGCACTGAACTGAATACGTTTCCTTCCTTCCCCTTCTGGCTTCTTCTGAGAAAATAAAACTCACTTGCTACCTCAACTCTAACTAAGCCCCACCTCCAGTCATCACATAGCCGAGGTCAGAGGCCAGACAATTAACACCCCTCACCCAACTACAGGGCAGTCAGACAAGCCAAGATAAAATTTGCAGCAATTAAGGACAGCACAGAATTACACCACCACTACGTTTTAAATATTCAACAGCCCAAAAACAATTATAAGTAAAGACAACAAAGAAAGTATAGTGTCACTAAAAGCCCACAATCTAAGTTTAAAAGAAAAATAGCAATTACCAGTTACTCTAAAGCACTGAATTGAACATGTTTCCTTCCTTCCCCTTCTGGCTTTGGAAAATATCATGAGCCAGCCCTGCAGCAATAGTAAAAGATAATTCTGCAGAGTACTATACTGCCAGGAAATTAAACTGAAAAAAAAGGAATAAGAGAGGGATGGTTTATGCCCACTTATTGATGCCCTGTTATTTAACCCATTTCCACATAACAGAAGCAAAATAAATACAGTACATGGACAGCACAAAAGTAGTGTGGTGAGCATAAGATCACTGTTTAGGCTAATGGTATCCTTTCATATATAAAAGATGAATTATTATTGACAGAATTGTGACTGTGTATTATGGTATATTTGTTATTCAGTATTAGTTAAAGGTAAGGTCTAGGCTATAAGATGAATGTAAGTAAAACTCTTGGATGCTTTTTTTCCACAGTGGAATGTTTTTGTAGTCTACAGGAAATGTGGAACCATTTTAAATGTGTACTTTGTATGTTTTCACAGGATACTTATTCATATTTTCTTATAAAGAAGGGGAAGACATTATCGGCCAAGAATCCTTCAGGCTAAAAATAACTACAATGTATTACTGTTACATAGTGTGTATGGAAGCTGTGTTTAACAAGGAATATCTTTATTGAAAAAGTGCTATAAAGTGAATTAAAACTTGTTAGCCAGTGAAGCAGTACTGCTACTGCTCACCATGCTGGCAGCCTGGGATCAGGTGTGACCTTGAATCACTGGGGATCAGCTAGGAGGGAGAAGTATTGAGCATTCCAGAAGACACTGTCCTGCTCGGTGAAAGGTAGGTTGCCTCCATCACCACAGCACTGCCACCTGGGTGACCATAGATGGCAGTGCAGGGGGAAGGAACAGAGCTGGGAGGTGGCAGAGGCAGATGCCGAAGTGCTGGCACATTCAGCATGCTCATGTCATAGCATCACTCCCAGATGTTGGCTAGGGACGGAGACAGAAAACATTTAAAATAGGACCAGGCACTAGGAGTAAGCAATGCCAGCATATCCAGTCCCTCAACCTTGACCCAGCAACCTCAAGACATTCTCTTGAGGGGTTTCTCTACCCTCAACACCATGTTGGGGGCTGTCAATTACAACATGACAGTCCTGGAGAAAAAATTATGAAAAGTGGTAATGTGAGATGTCTGGGTGCCAGAGACAGAAGGGGGAATAAACTGAATTGAAAAAAAGCAAAAGAAAGTGAATCAAACCTGTTCTCTAGCTTATGGTATATCTAATGGCACGTTACAGCAATACAGGCAGGATTTTCAAACTGATTCACCCAAGATGCATCTGCTTATTTTTTTAAAGAAGAAAAATGTCCAAATCTGTAAGACCACCTTCTAGATGTCCTAACAGCATCCAAAGTTTGTATCAAGAAACAGACACAATTGCATCCAGTCTGGATGCAATTGCACATAAACTGGATGCAAATTGGCACTGCATCTGTTTTCTGCTGCAACATGTGACTTTTTGTCGTAGACAGACTCAACATCTAAAACTAGCAGCAGGGCTGCCTGGTTGCAAGTAAATGGACACAGATACGAGTGCAGCATGAGTTTGTGTCTACGTCCTACCCTTTTATCCTCTTCCCCATGCCTTTTGGTTGTGCATATATTCTAAGCTGAAATGTATAGGGAGGATGTAGTTAGCTAGGTAGTAATTTACTTACTTAATTAGTTAGTTATTGATTTGGATTTTGTTAACCGGGTGGGCTATCAGGAGCAACACAGAATTAATTACATACCAAAGCCATAATCAGCATAGTATGCACAACAACCATAATCAGCAAAGCACAATTGATGACAAGTGATGAGATTCATGAAGAAGTGAAGGTAAAATACCCAAGTATATACTATTACATTACATTAACTTCATTAGCACAATATTAGAAGAGTACAACACAGAGTTGTGGCAGTAAAAAACCAGTTTTGGGCAGGACAGAGATCAAGTCAACAACCAAAAGGAGGGGTCTTAGTGGAAACATGTACACTGGCTACTTACAAGAAGTAGGCCCTTGAGGAAGATTTTGAAGGATTAAGCATATATAGTAGACCTAACTTTCACTTAAGTAACCTGGTCACCCATTCAAGATGCAGCTTAAAGAAGAGTTCCTGTTCCAGTGAAACACTGAAATATTTAATTGAGTCAACAGTTTCAATTGAATCACCCTTGGGTGTTAACATTAATAGTAGTTCTCTCCTGTCTCTGCTGAGACATTGAGAGCCAAGGAGGACAGACTTTGTTTTCTTGGAGTTTAATAAGAGTTTATTAGACTTAAACCAGGATTACTGGCCACTCCCTTTAGTCAGTGGATGTAGGACTTCTTTCCATTCCAGATCTTGTTTAAAATCTTTGGGGGACAGGACATTCAGAGTGGCAGCTCTACTTCTCTGGAATGCCTTCCCCTGAAGTAAGCAGTGCATCTTTCCTGACCATTTTTAAATCCAAACTCAAGACTTATTTGTTTATAATGTGTTTTGGGGTATGATGCTGTTAGTTATCTAATATTCTTCTGTGCTTATTATTTTTATTTGACTGCATTATTTATTGTTTTAATTGTATTATTTTATATATTGTTTGCTTCTGTGAGGTGCCCAGAAACTTCAGGATTGGGTGCCAAATAAACAAAATTCCCTTGTCTAGTAGCACAGAAACCCTGTCCCCATTTGACCAGTTGCTTGTGCCCAGACAAATAGTTGCTGAATCAGGAATGGGGTGTTTGGTCAAGACATAACCCATTGAGTTTAAAAAGAAGCAGCTCATGACTCATTAAATCAAATGCCTTCGCAAGTCAATGAAAACAGCATTGGTTGCTTGACCAGCTTCCAAGGCATCAAACACATCTCTCATGATCTGAATCAGGGTTGTGTCTATTCTGTGGTTCTTCCTGAAGCCATGTTGTTCATCAGTTATAGTATGTATCTCAATATAAACCTGAAGCTGGTTGTAGACCAGTCTTTTTAATGGTTTCTGCCAGGGTGCAAAGAATGGAAATCAGCTGGTGTTCCTTTACTGGTTCCCCTTTGTGAACTGGGATTACATGGGCAACTTTCCATATTTTCTACAGATCACTCTGCAGGAGGGATATATTGAAAAGAGATGTGATGGGGTGAAGAGTTGACATATGTCAGTTTGTTTAAGAGTTGCTGTTGCTGAATCATGCCTTATGGAAATATTATTGATTCTTTCAGAGATCATAGATTGACCCAGTTCAGTATATTCATTCAAACTGTAAAGGGGTTACTCAAGGAAGAGAAGGCAGATAATGCAATAATATGGTATTTAAAGAATGTCAAGGAAGACTACACAAATGCAAAATCAACTTGTCAAATCAGAGTGGTGCAAGGCCTGCCTACAAGTTCAATGCCCATATCCATGGGCCAAGCTAAAATTAGATGAAAAAGGAAAAAACAATGATAATACTTGGATCCCTAAATGATCAAGAAAATAATGACAACATATCAATGGATGAACAGACGGCAGAATGTGTAAATTTTTCATCAATATTCAGAGAAGACTAGGCTAGAACAGAAATTGACAGTGAAAAGTTAATCAAAGAAGCACAAGATGATGTCCAACAGGGCATATGCAGTACATAATATCCAAAGGAGTTCAGTGGATGTTCAAGACAATTAACACAAACATGGCAATTGGACCAAATTAACTTTATCCAAAAGATTAAGGAAGTTCAATCAATCAATCAATCAATCAATCAATCAAAATCTTTATTTAATCAGGCGAACATCATTGAGCATAGCTCATTTACAAGATGGACCTGAGTGGTCAAGAAGTGCAAGTGTTATTACATTGACAAGGGTAGCATAAACAGTAATACAATGACAGGGGTAACATAAACAGTAATACAATGACATGAGTGCTAATATATAACAATATACATATGTACAAGGCACTTTAAAACTTTTAATCTGTGAGACAGAAGGTAATGGGCACATCAGGAGTAATATGTAGATTATAGGACCTAGCAGGCATTTTGAGGGTGAATCTTGGGACTGAAACGGAGTTTTATCAGCATATAGGAACACGGGGGGTAGGTAGGGCGGGGTTTAGGCCTTGTGGAAGCAGTTGCAGAGTTCTGGGAATAGGGTGGTGAATAATCTTTGAAGGATATTAAGGTAGGAGGTTATTTAGCTTCATGGTTTTTTGAGTGAATTCCAAACAATTGCTAGTGAGTAGCTGATAGCAGCCCTCCCAAACTGGGTGCAGACATTGGGACCTTAAGAATGATAATTTTGCTGATCCTTAGGTTGTATGGCCTAAAAGTAATTTGAGTAAAACAGTCTGAGATATAGGTAGGTAGCTTGCCTGATAAGGCTTTGAATATCCAAATTGCAGCATTCCTATTTCTTCTGTGTTGTAATGATGTCCAGTTAACTGACTTATAAAGGGAGCAATGATGGGTGCTGAAGGGAAGGTCAGTAATGAATCTGATGGACCTGTGGTATAGGGTGTCCAGTTTATTTAAGAGGGGGAGTGAACAATGTCCATACAGAAAGTCAGCATAGTCAATGAGGGATAGGAATGAAGCCTGGATTAATCTTTTTTTGGCGTCTCTGTTGAGGTAGTAGTTTATTCTAAAAAATAAACCAAGCCTTTGTCTCAGTTTCTTTAGTAGCTCCTCAATATGGACAGAATAGTCAAGCTTGTTATCAATCCAGACTCCAAGGTATTTGAAGTTATCAACGAATTCCAGCTTTCGCCAAGTAAGGTGGTTAGTTGTAGGGTGGTGGATGGTGGGGTAGTGGCAGAGCAACTCTTTGAGGTAAAGAACATAGCTTTTGTTTTTTGGCATTTAGAAGTAGTTTTTATCCATCAGGTTGTGTTGTAGGATGGAAAATTCAGATTGTAGCAGTTCACAGGCTTTAGATAATGAAGGATTGCTAATATATAATACAGTATCATCAGCAAACAGATGGATGTTGATTGAGTGAGGTTAGCATCAATATTATTAATATAGATGGCAATGAGGATGGGGCCAAGAATAGAGCCTTGTGGTACACCTCTTAACAGTGGTTTTAGGTGGATAGGTAGATTCCATTTTTACCAGTTGTGATCTATCTGATAGATAGCACTTGAACCAATTGAGTGAAGGGGAATCCAACCCTAGTGAGCCAAGGGAGGTGATTAATGATTCATGATCCACTGTGTCAAATGCTTTGCTCAAATCCAGGAACACAGCACATGTACTGTTCTTCTTATCCATAGCAATCTGCCAGTCGTTGGTTACTTTGGCTAGGGCCGAAATGGTGCTATGCCTTGATCTAAATCCTGATTGTGCTGTATTTAGGAGGTTATTGTTATCCAGGTAGTCCCTTAATTGTGAGTTTACTAACTTTTGAGCATCTTGGATAGAACTGATAGGATGGAAATGGGCCTGTAATTATTGAGGTCCATGGGATCACCAGATTTGAGTAAAGGAACTACTTGAGCTGTTTTCCAAGTGGAGGAATGGATCCAGTGGTGAGGAAAAGATTGAAGAGATGAGTGATGGGGGCAGATAAGACTTGAGATGCAATCTTGAGGAAGTAGGGGTCCAGGGAGTCTGTATCTGCACTTTTTGAAGTATCTAAATTGGAGAGGAGATCTTCCACTTCTTTCAAGGATATTGGGTTGAAGGAGAAGGTTGATGTAGCCTTTTGACCCACGGTGGATTGAAGGTTCAAGGAAGATCTCAGGAGATTTGCAAGTGAAGAGTCAAATGCTAGTCCAGCTGTGGTGAAGTGGTCATTGAAGGTATTTAGGATTTCTTGTTTGTCCGTAATTTCTGTGTTATTTAGTAGCAGTTTGCAGGTTAAGGCAGGAGTAGAGTTTTGGCCCAAGATACCCTTTATAGTTCCCAGAGCCTGGTTGGGTTATTATAGGAGGCATCAATTCAGCTCTATAATAGGCAGCTTTGGCAGATCTTATTTGTGTTGTACATGAGTTTCTTGCTTTTCTGAAATTTAGCCAGTCTCTGGAATCCTTAGTTTTTCTTGCCTTTTTCCACAGTTTGTCTCTGGCTAGCAAGGCTGTTTTAAGATCAGTGGTGAACCAGGGGCAGGACCTTGCTTTAGTTCTGATTTTGGTAAATGGTGCATGAATATTGAGAACATTAGTGATAATGTCCTTTAGGATCTGGAGAGCTGTTTCCACTGAGGTTGTAAGGTAGAAATCTTGCCAATATATTGTGTTACTCAGGTCATGGAGGTATCCTGGTATGTTGAACTTCTTTTTTGACCTTTTGAGGACAAATTCAGCAGGGTAGGGTGGTTTGAGTGAAGATCTTATGCCAGCTATGGGACAATGGTCACTTACATCATTCGGTAGTACTCCTGCATGCATATATAAGTGAGGCTTGTTTACCAACATAATATCCAGGAGTGAGCTGTTGCTAGAATTTTTTAGGTTAACCCTGGTTGGGTCTTTAATTAGCTGTGTAAAGCCATAGGTGTCACAAAAGTTGGCCAAAGAATTGTACATACCACTGGTGATGGCATTCAGTGAGTCAATAAAATCTACTCACAGTATTTACTGTACCTACAGATTCAAGATTAACCCCATGGTGGTAATATTGACAAGGGGTTTCAAGGCTGAGTCCAAGAATTATAGGTCAGTAATCTTAACATCAAGATCAGGGAAGCTACAGGAGATTATAATAATAAATCCCATTTTTGAAAACTTTTAGAAAATGTATTTGTATTCAAAACCTTGGCATGGCTGCCATAATAAGAAATCATGACAGTCAGATTGCACCCTTTTCTGATCATATAACCAAAGAGCTTAATATTGGAAGACCTGTGGATACTGTCTAGCTGGACTTCAGCAAATTGTTTATACTGCCCCACACAGGACATCCTGCATAAAATAGCTACAGCTGGTGGAATAATGCAAAGGGTTAGAATCTTCCAGCATGCTGGGAACCAGAGTTATAGTTAATGGCAATCTCTCAACATGAAAACTAGTAAACAGTAGTATTCCACAGAGTTTGGTTCTAGAATTACTTGAATAGTGCTATAACTGCATGATCCATGCTCAACCATTGGATAGCTCCAGCAGTTAACCTTTAATTGGGGTAGAGCCATTCATTTTTTTATCATTTTTATTCTTGGGCCCAGATATTCAAACTGTACCAGGCAGTGGTGCAAGCCTGGGCACAGTGCAACTGGGCTGTGCCAGTGTCACGACTGTGTGATATTCAATGGTGATGCGCCATGGTGGAGTACCATTGAAAATGGCAAGGTCAGCACACATACTGTGCATGGTGCAGTGGCACTGTGCCAGCATAAGCCACAGAGATGGAGCACGGGAATATGCCAGTGCAAGTGCAGTTGCACAAGGTGCATCACCCACAATATTCAGCCAGGGGCAGACAAATGAGGCCATAATACATGCAAGGCATAAATGGGGCCATTTGCATGTCTTTATGGTACCATTTGCATACGCTGCACCTGGTATCCCAGTGAGCTGCATCTGGCACCCTGTCTAGCCACTGTCAATGTCAGGGGATGGGTCCCCGGTGGGCTATTGTAATCCCCCCCCATACACCTGATCGCGGGCCATTGTAAAAGTGAAATATGACTTGGTGGTCTAGTGGTTCTGGCCCCGTATGCCGGATCATGGGCCATTGTAAAAATAAGTATCAACCTGGTGGTCAAGTGGTACCTTCCCCATATGCCCGATTGCAGGCTGTAGTGAAAATAGATATTACCCTGATGGCCCAGTGGTACACTCCCTGTATGCCCGATCATGGGCTATTGTAAGAATAAGTATCAACCTGGTGGTCAAGTGGTACCTTCCTCATATGCCCGATTGCAGGCTGTAGTGAAAATAGATATTACCCTGGTGGCCCAGTGGTACCATCCCTGTATGCCCGATCATGGACTATTGCAAGAATAAGTATCAACCTGGTGGTCCAGTGGTACCCTCCTCCCCACCCACACACAGAGGACCCCCAGCCACTCAGCACCCCCCCATCATCGGTGAGTGGCAGTACCCTGCCCACATACCACCCAGCTGCCCGTCGAATAACAGCTTACAGTATGATCTGTATGCCTATTGGTCCACAGTGTGGACCAATGGGCTTGTAGACCATACTGTACTACATAGGACCAGATATGTGAATGAATGCATTCAGTCACATTTCTGGTCCTGTAGTACAGTATGCTCAGTAAGCCCATTGGTCCACACTGTGGACAATAGGTGTACAGATCATACTGTACACTGTCATTTGGCAGGCTGCTTGGCAGTATGCAGACAGGGTGCTGCCACCCACCAATGATGGGGGGTACTGGGTGGCCAGGGGTCCTCTGTGGTGGTGGGGGGATACTACTGACCACCATGTTGATATTAATTTTTATTACAGCCCACGATTGGGCATACAGGGAGGGCACCACTGGACCACCAGAGTAATCTCTAGTTTTACTACAGCCCATGATCAGGCACACAGGGAGGGTACCACTGGACCACCAGGGTAATCTCTAGTTTTACTAAAGCCCACAATCAGGCAAACAGAGAGGGTGGGGGGTCCATTTGACCACCAGGGAGGGTCTGGGTGCTTACATATATTGTGCTTGCTGGGCTGGTGGCCACCCATGGCTGCCCACCTGTGGGTGGCCAGCATTTGAGCCTTATATTTTTGGCTCAACTTTGAGCACCAGTGTGCGGTGCATGTAGGGGTTGCTCCAGCATATGCGCCACACATACAGGGCTGAATATCGGGATGCACTGCATATGCAAGGGCAGGCCCCCTGCATCTGCACAGGATACATTACCAATGCACCCAGTAGCCTCGGGAGTTGCACCGCACAACCCCTTTGAATATCTGGGCCTTAGTATTTTTCATTTTACAACATTCAAAGCCCAGCATTCATATACAGCATAAGAATACTGAACATTTACACACATCATAAGTCATTTAATAAGTTAAGAATAGAACGTAATTTATAGAGTGAGTCCACAGTTCAGTGGGTGTCAAATATAACATTAAACTGACATTTTAATGACTTTTTAAAACATGATAAATAAAAATGTTTTGTTATAATGAAGTATAGATTATTCCATTCCTATGTCCATTAATAATATTTGTTGATGAAGAAAATACTTTTATCGTTTTCAAAGTCTGGGGTTTAAACACAAGCTGAAAGTAAGGGGTAAGGGGAAACAGACTTCTAGGAAAACAAACTGAACATACAAGCTCAAATGGGCAGACTGGGTGGGCCATAGGCCCTTATCTGCCGACACTGTCTATTGTATCTATGTATCTAAGCATAATTGACTTTATTTAAATGTCTCATATCAAAGTCTTTTATAAAACCTTGTAAAGAAAATGAAGTAAAAAGAAAAGAAATATATTTTCAATTTTATCCTTACTGCCAAATATATAAAACACTGTAAGGGAGGTACACAAAGTAATAAGTAAGTGCATTTATCTACAGCATCTGGCTCCAATTTGTTACTTTATATAATTAAAATGATTATGCCAGAACTAGTTAAGTGCTTATAAAAAAATCAAAAGCATATTTGTTGTATTTTTTTAATAAGTCAAAAGCCTATTTCAATTCATTTCTTATAATTTTCGAAATTCATCATCTAATGGGTGTGGTTTGACTGCCAAGAAGATGGCTGCTTGATAAGTTTACTTTCTGAACCCCCTGAACAATATCTGTTAAAATCTAAATTTTCAACTGCGATCTTCACTGTAAAATATTCATACCAGCTGGTTCTGACTCCTGCCACATTGTGCTGCCCTCAGATTGCTGATTACTGCTGTTCATAGAGGCTTGTTCTGTGCTATCCAGCTGCACCAATCACCAGCCACACAGTGCAGAAAAATGGCACTTTCTGGCTTGACTGAGATAACATGTTTCAAAAAAACTACATGACATCAGTTTCTTTTGTGCTCAATTCAAAGTACTGGATTTATTATAATAATTAAGCAATAAGGCAGACTAGGGGATGCATTTTTCTGGGATAATTGCATGCCTTGGGTGAGTTGAAACAGAAGACTAAAGGTGGAGTGCTACCACCACCTGAGAAGTGGCTTTACCACAGTACAGCACACTACTGAAGTGCCTTTAGGTAATTATGAAATGGGCTTATACCCTTGAGTAGATACATTTAAAAAAATAATACTTAGTTTAATAGGTAAAAAGCAAAATAAATAATTAATTAATTAATTAATTAATTAATTAATTAAGTTTAAAAATAAAAGTAGTCCAGCGCGTGCATTGATATGTGTCCTTTTGGTCAGAAAGTGGTGCCAACAATCTGTGTTGTCTATAGGCAGGGCCCCTGGTGTTCTGCGGCAGAATTTTATGATTTCAAGTGCAGGCTCCTTGACTTCAGGCAGCATTTTCTGATTTCTGTGGCATGATTTATTCATTTCTCTGGCAGAATGCAGTCCTTTCATTGGTTAAATATGATGTGATGTCATCGATGACATCATACGCTGAGCATAG
Organism: Neoceratodus forsteri; assembly: GCA_016271365.2. NCBI lineage: Eukaryota > Metazoa > Chordata > Ceratodontiformes > Ceratodontidae > Neoceratodus > Neoceratodus forsteri. The sequence goes on from CM057452.1 coordinate 777,117,893, forward strand.
AGGAGGGGCTTCAGGATAAACGAGGTGGGAAAGAAAGCCTGACACTATGGAAAAACAGTATATTTATATAAAATTCACCAAAAACAATGAATTCTGCAGCACTATATATATTCTGCAGCATGATGCAAATTCTGCGGCAAATTCCACAACCGCAGAACCGCTGAATTCCAGGGGCCTTGTCTATAGGCATCAGCTACAGTATGTAAATCAATGTAAGGGCACATTGAGGATAATCAGCAGCTTTAATGGGGGAAGGGTCAGAATATGGATAATACTGATCCCTATTGGCATTATTTAGAGGAAGGGGACTGTTTGTAATTGTGACCCCATTTTATTTTAAAGAAATCATTAGTTTGAATTTGGGATTGACAGCAAATACAGTGTAGGCAGAACCATTAGTAAGGTTAAAGACAGGCTGCAGGAACCTGTAAAGGAAATAAGAGGTGGCAAAATGGAAAATGTCATGGCGAATCACTTTGTGTTCAGTCATAACAGCAATCCACAAGTACTTAAATTCAGTGTTAGAACATGTACACCCAAACTGCAGAGAAGGAGAGGTGACAGTCTCCAAACGTTATTGCTAATGGAGTCTAGGGCCCGGATATTCAAAAGGGTTGCACATGGCGCAACAGTGTTGCGCCATGCACAATCCACTGATGCGCCCCGGTGTGATATTCAAATGGGGATTGTGCCTGGCACAAATCCCGATGTGCCGGAGCGCATCAGTAATGTATGTGGTGCAGGTGGGGGGGCATGCCCACGCATACTCCGCACATCCCAATATTCATCCCAGGATGTGCTGAGTCAATGCATGTGCAACCCCTACTTGCGCTGCACACAGGTGAGCCAAAAAAAAAAGGAACAATGGCTGGCCACCCACAGGTGAGCTGCCATGTTGCAGGGCGCAACACGGCAGCTGCCACCTGTGGGTGGCCCCTCGAGCTCCAGCTGCACCTCCGTGGTGGTGCCCCCCCATGCCCGATCATGGGCATCTGTGTAAATAAATTCATGTCCTATATCCCTGGTGGTCCTGTGGACCGCTCGCAGCCTAATCATGGGCTTAAGTATAATAAAATGCACGTCCTTTATCCCTGGTGGTCTAGTGGACCGCTCGCAGCCTGATCGTGGACATTTGTATTAAAGAATAAAGTCCAATATCCCTGGTGATCAGTAGTGCCCCCTCCCACCCGCCCACTGATCCCACTGCCCGCTCCACCCCGATCAGTGGCGGGCAGCAGCACCCTGCCGCTGTGCTGCCCACCAACTGACACCATAGCTAGGGCTGTATGCCCATTGGTCCCTGGCGTGAGCCAATGAGCGTGCAGCTACCCTATGCATTCCAGATATGTGAATGGATCCAGTCACATATCAGGAATGTGTAGTCTGGTATGGGCTGCACTCCCATTGGCTCACACTGTGGACCAATGGGCATACAGCCTCATCTATAGTGTGTCGATCAGTGGGCAGTGGGGTGGCAAGTGGGTGGTGCTGCCACCCACCGCTGACGGGGGCGGGGCGGTGGGAGCTTAGTGGGTGGGTGGGGAGGGGGTGCGATTGGACCACCAGGGATATTGGACTTTAATTTTTAATACAAATGCTCACGATCGGCTGTGAGCGGTACACTGGACCACCAGGGATATAGGATGTGAATTCTTTTATACTTAAGCATGCAATCTGGCTGACAGTGGTCCACTGCAACACCAGGGATATAGAACGTGAATTCTTTTATACTTAAGCCCGCGATTGGGCTTACAGCGGTCCACTGGACCACCAGGGATATAGGACATGCTTTATTATATACTTAAGCCCGTGATCAGGCGTGTAGTAGTCCAATGGACCACCAGGGATATAGGACGTTATTTAACTCTACATATGCCAGTGATCGGGCAGAGGGGTGCATTGCTGTGCTGTGCAGGGGGCATCAGTCCCCGACAGCTTCTGCCTGGCAGGGCACCAGTTGCAAGTCATCGGGGATCGGCACACCTGCATGCAAATGGGGCCATAATGACATGCAAATGGCCCCATTTGTGCCTTGTATACATTATGGCCCCATTTGAATGTGCACTTTTAAATATTGTGGTTGTCGTGCATAGCGCAAGGGAACTTGCGCTAGTGCATCCCCCTGCTCCACTTTGGCCACTTGCGCTGGTGTAATGCCACTGCACCACATGCACTACGGATGCCCAGGGTGTGATATTCAATGATGCTGTGCCATGGTGCAGCTCCATTGAATGTCACCCAGTCAACACCCCTCGTAGCCATGTTGCGTGCACCCAGGTTTGTGCCACAGCCTGGCGCAGTCTGAATATCCAGGCCTAGGTGGATCTTCTGATTGAATTCTTTAGAATCTTAAGGACCTAATGAGGTGGATGCATGGAATTGCCTAACTCACTAAGTGGTGCATATGATTATAGTGCAGGGCTTCAAACAGGCATGGGAGAGGCATAAGGGAGCAATACAGATAAGTATGAATAGATAGGCCATTGACAGAGCAAACGCTGATGGCACATTCATAAGGTAGAAAAAGAAATGTGCAGACTGGATGGGCCTTGCAGTCCTTATCTGCCATCAACTTCTGTGTTTCTATGTTTCTATGTTATGTAATTGGTTTTGTTCTTTTTCTCTATTCATGCAGTTGATTTATCTTTTTTTGACTGACTGAGGTTCATCTTTTTATTTCCAGTGATGCCAAAATTACCATCTAAACTATTGGACAAGTAATTACACAGATGCTCTTGATGGCTTTACTTCATGAAGAATTTCGGATACATTGTGTATTACTTTGTATTACTTCTGTTTCCTCCTAGTCTTCTTACATTTTGCTGCATGATTTTTTGCTTATTTTTTACCTTCTTCTGTATACCATTTTTCACTGTCATCATTATCATAGTTGCACTTCTTTTATTTTCCTTAGTCCCATCCCATACCTGATATCTCACCTCTGTTTTGTGACTCTCCTATTTTCTTTTTCTTTTAATGTCCTTTCTTCTCAGTCTCTTCTTGCACCTATTATTCCCCCCTCCTCCCAACACTCTTGCCATTTATCTTCTATCTCTTCATCCAGTCAGATCCCTATGTGTTATATATATTAGAGGCATAAAACTCCATTTAATGCATCAGTTAAGGTTATTCAAGCGACAAAATGAGGAAATTCGGTGTTAGGGTTGAAAACCCCTTGGATCCCCAGCCCACCCCCACCAGCACTGTGGTGCACATTGGGGTCATCTGCCCTAACTCTCACCCCATCACATGTGTAAAGAAGCAAAGGTATAGGAGAATGTGGTGAGAGTTAGGACCCAACACCCCAATGCCGGATGGGGGTGGGTTGGTTCCAAGGGGGGTTTTCAACCCTAATACCAAATTTCCTCACTTTTGTTGCTGTGGAACAATCTTAACTGATGCATTAAACAGAGTTTTTTGTCTCTAATTTCCCTTCTTTTTGAGAATGCTAACAAGAAATAGTGAATGTAATGCAGCGGCGGGAGCGCGGCAGCGAGAATCCCACCACATGATGTCTTGTGACATAGTAACAGGAACAGCAATGCAAACAGAAGTGCTAACAGTGGTGCACATGGTAATGCAAGCGCAAATGAGAACAGGAAGGGTAACGCACATGGTGGTGTACACAGGAACGGTCCGCCACCTGATGTCTTGTCACATAGTAACATAGTGCCTGCAAAGGAAATGGCAATGGGCATGGTGACACAAAGCAAAACAGATAGAGAAACAGTACTGTAGACACAAATGGTAAAAAATAATGGAAGTGCAAGTGCAAATGGAAACACAAAGGATAACGCACATGGTGGCGTAGACGTGAACGGTAAGTGAAATTGGTACTGAACCGCAAGCGGAAAGGGAAACAGTAACAGTAATGTAAGCGCAGAGGCTGGTTTTCCCCAAAAGCTGCATAGAGAAAGACAGTGAGTACAAAGAATGTATGCATAAAAATGGGTCTCGGAGCAGAAAATGAGGAGTTGGAATACTAAATTGCTTATATCTCAGGAACTGTATGACATAGGAAAAAAATGTAAAAGTCATATGATTTATGACTTTCCTGGCTAGTTTTTTACTTAGCCCATGGTAGGGGGCTAGGCACTTTGCCAACGAAAAGTCACGTATCTCGCACCATTTCCTAGACACGGCCCTGAAAGCGTGCCAAGTACGTCAGAATGTTATCCTATGGGAAAAAAAGAGACGTTAGGAATGCCATAACTTTGGCCCCCTGTAAAATTTTTTTCATCAGACCACTAAACAGCAAATCTGTAGGATGTTGGCTGTCTTCCCTCCAAATTTCAGCCCAAAAGAGCAAGCTGTTATTTTGCAGCAGGGCACCAAAGGATTGCTGCAATGCGTCGGATGCCATAATGTTATCCTATGGGAAAAAGTGTCAACTCTGGAGTGCCGTAACTTTGCCGCCATGTAATATTTTTTCAGCACAACACTGAAAGGCACATCTGTGATATGTCGTCTGCATTCCCTCCAAATTTCAGGCCAAAGCACCAAACCGTTCTTTTGTAGCAGGGTGCCAAAGAATTGCTGTCATTTTCCCACAGCCTAGAAAAGTACTATGTCGCCAATTCGCGAAAGCTTTTTCAAATGCATTCGACAGTGTCACAAGTGTGACAGTACTTTGCGAAAGTACTTTTTCCAGAAATTGGAAAAACATATTTCTGGGGTGTTTTACCCCAAAATAAAGATATGGCTAGCATCCTCAGGGCCTGACTAGGTGAATACAAATAGAATTAGGTTGCTAGATGGTCCTAAATTTAAACGCCAAGCATTTTTCTGATCACTAACTGAAAACAAAATGGCGGATTTGTGACAGTAAAAGGGCCATATGCAACAATAAAAGGTGCATTTGCGACACTGTCGAACTTTTTGTCAACTTTTCACATTGACTTATAATGGGAAATTGTTTTTTGAATAACTTTTGACCCATTTAATATTTTTTCACTAAATCTTCAAAAGGCATATAAGGGACCTCGGCCACATGTTCCCTGAAGATTTCAGACTGGTCGCGCAAACTGTACAACCTGTAGGCACGACTGTAGAATTCCAGAAAAAGCGTAAAAGCACTCGCAGATCACGCTTAATAATTCCACAGACGTGTATCCAACTGGTACGAAACTTGGCAGATCCCAAGGTGTATGGGTCTTAATCATGTATTCCAAATTTCAGTCAAATCGATCAAATGGTTGCAAAGTTATTAAGGTGCAAAGTTTTGGGCTTAACATGTAAATAGCTCCTCAACCCTAACTATAGTGGCACGGTATAATATTCCACTTTAATTAAATTAAATGCTCTTCTTTTTATTCCTTTTTGTTTCCTTTTCACTTGCACTGCTTTCATGAATGTATTCCTACTCTCATATGTTTAATGAAGTCCCTTTGAATACTTTTGTGTTTTCTTGATTCATCTTACCTCTTTTCCTGTTTATTTCTCCTTTTTTCTGTTTATCCATTTACATTGATTGATTGATTACTCTAAAAATTACAATCAGTACAAGACCAATGGAAGTTCATTGCAATCTAACTACATGAAACATACATCAACATTGTACAAACAGTAAACACAACAAAAAGAAAAGTAACATAATACAAAGGTATTTAAAACCATACCAATAAACATAATGATAAAAAAATTAATCCATATCAGATAAAACTCATATAATGTAGCATTTACTTTTTTGTTTAACCATATATTGCAAAGAGTCTAAACTTTATATTTTAACAGCATATGCAGAACAGCATTTTTAACTGTGTATGCACAAAGGTCAAGCATGGCAGGATGGGAAACTATACAAAAAAAACACCTTATATCATCACAAGCTCAAACCCCATTTTAATAGTAGTAGTAGTAGTAAAAAGCTTTATTTTTATAAAGGAAGATGGAACTACGACCATTAGGACCAAAGTCCTGTTTTCAAGGTGGTCCTACTTACATAGTTAATTTTATAATTTGATCATATTTGCACTACTCGGGTCGAAACACTTACATATCATTTGTGTGTATAACCCGCCAACCAGTGGGCTGAACGGTCTCCAGAACCTACTGCAGTACGTTTCTCAAACTGTAAAAACAAATGAAACACTCCTCCTCGGTGACTTGAACCTGAACTGGCTGGGCCCACATCACAATCTCCTTGCATCTTTGATCCAGAAGCACAATTTTCACCAACTTATAACTATCTGCACTAGAACCACGTCTTCACTATCAGGGTCGTTACTGGACTGGATCCTTACAAATAGACCGGATCATGTTTCCAAAGCTACCGTCCTGGCTGACTCACTTACAGATCACTCACCAATGCTCTGTCACTGGCGCTCCTGCCCACCGCCTGCTCCTCAACCACGACTGATTACCTTCACGAACTATGCTGCCCTCGATACACAAGCCTTCTTATCTGACATATCTGACATAGACTGGACTGACGTTTCTCCACCTCTAATGTTGACACTGCCCTTAACATATTTCTCACCAAGTCTGGCAAGTACAAAGAAACACCTCCCAAAGGTAAAAGAAGAGTCAGAGGTCAGCAGTCAAGATGGCTAAATAAAGAACTCTATGTACGTTAAAAGTCCGAGATAAGCAATGGAAACAATACAAAAATATGGGCTCCCCTGATCTTATCCTGTACAAGCAGTATAGAAATGATTGCAAAAGGCGATCAGGCAGGCTAAAAGCATATACTGTCAAACCTGCTGACTAATCCTCCAACGACCCTCGAAAATTTTGGAGTCACATTAAAACTTTTTTAGGATCTATGCAAGCTGTCACCCCCTCTGAAATGGTCCTGCAAGGTGTCCACTGTAATGACTCCTTCACTATTACAAACGAGTTTAACCAGCAGTTTTCTGACCTATCTGCCTACACAGCTTCCCTTCAATCTCCTGCTACACAACTGAACTCAACATTCCTGGCGATTCACCTACCCTCATCTAGACCATTCTACTTCAAAGCAGTCACCAGGCATCAAGTCTTCAAGCTGCTCAAGGCTATCTCTGACAATACCAGCCCGGATCTGATGGAATGGAACCCCATCTATTAAAGATGGCTGCTCACCTCATATCTGGACCTATAGCTAGAATCTTCACCTATCCCTCTCCAAGGCTCTGTCCCTGAAATCTGGAAGGCCGCCAGAATTACTCCCATGTTTAAAAAGGCAGCAAAATGACACGACCAACTACAGACCAATTGCTATACTATCAGTCCTTAGCAAGATCCTTGAGAAATTAGTCTCTATTCAAGTAACGAATTCGTTGAAAACTCCAACTTCTCAATACAACACAACCTGACTTTAGAAAACACCACAACTCCATGACTGCACTAGCAAAATTCTCCCTGACATTCTTACCAACATGGACAAAGGAAGCTAACGGGCTGTTTTCATCGACCTCACTAAAGTGTTCGACCTGTTGACCATCCTTCTACACCTGCCTCCCTCAGAAATCTGGGCTTCTCCCACCCTGTCACTATCTGGTTCAGCAGCTACCTTGCCAACAGGACTCAAGCAGTGAAATTCAACTCAGCGATCTCTGACAGTGCTGTTATCAATATTGGCATCCCTCAGGGCTCCATCCTCGGTCCTCTCCTCTTCTCACTATTTGTAAACAATCTCCCTGATATAGTAACCTCTGGCCACTCACTACTTTATGCTGATGACCTGGTCATCTATGCCCACTCTGACAATATCACCAACCTGGATGCTGCCCTTACCACAGACTTCCGCTTGGTGCGCGCTGGCTACACACCAACACCTTGTCCTTAACTCCAATAAAACTAAAGCCATGCTATTTGGATCCCCCACAAATTAAGAACCTGCTCTTCTTCTCTCTGTGCCTGACATTAATGGTAACCCTCTGAGTCTGTTAGCTCTTTTCGCTACTTGGGCATTCACCTTGACCAAAATCTTGACCTAAAGCTGCACATCCAGGAAACTTGTAAATCTGTCAATTGTAAGCTGCTTACAGGACTAACTACCTGCTTACCCCTGCCGCTAAACTGGCAATTGCTAGAGGAATCCTGTTACCAACCCTCACCTATGGTGCTCCCATCCTAACCATGGCCAGCAAAACTGCTCTGCACCAATGGGATACCACCTTCAACAATGTTTCCAGGTATGTGGCTAAAAGCACCGCGCCTGAAGCACCATTGTCAGCTATACAAAGACCTGGGCTGGCTATCTCCCTCCTCCACCAGGCAATATTACCTCTGCAACCTTTCGGACACCATCATCAGAGCATCAAAAGCCAGCTGAGCTCTCAAAACTACTCCAACCGGTTATACCTTCACGGGACCTTAGATCCTCTGACAAGTCCTTACTGAATATTCCTCTCTGCCACACAAAAAAGGGCTCGGGAGCCTTCAGTTATGCTGCCCCTCACTTTTGGAACTTGCTGCCCCAGGGACTAAGAAATGCTCCTTCTCACGATGCATTTAAGCACAATCTCAGAGCTTTCCTCGCCTCGATGGACAAATGTGTTTGTTTTGATCCCTCTTGAATCCCATGCTCCTAACCTGTTCTCCTCCCCTCTCCTATTATGTATTATAGGCACTTGCGCTTTTTTTATTCTTGGTTGTTTTTTGCTTTTATGTTCATGGTTGTTGATACTGTATAACATTGTTGTTCTGATGCCAATTGTAAAGCTCTCTAATTACTGCCTAGTCACTTAGCTTGCCCTCGCTCCTGAGCTGTCTTCCCCCACCTTCATTCCTTAACCTGCACCCTCTATTCCTGTAACACCTACTTTCCCAGCCCCGCTCTCTTCCCTTCCCACTTAGCCATTTCTCCAGTACCCCCTGTCATTAACCCCTCCCTTTTTCCTGCCCCTTCCCTCTCCTGCTCTTTGCCGCCTCACTCCCCCTCTAACCGACCTCCACTCCCCTCTCTGCCGTCTTTCGGTTCCACCGGCCCGGTAACAGGTTGCTACCTTGTACCGCTAATGCCGTAACTTGCCGCCACCCTTCCTACCTTTCTTTCACCTTTCTGCCCCTCTCCCTGCCAGCTTTCCCCTCCTTCTTTATTCTTCCCTTTTCTCCCTATGCTCAGTCCTCACCCCCTTCCCTCTCCTATTTTATCCCGCCTCCCACCAGTTTGCACCCGGCCGTGACTCCCCTCTCTCTCCTGCCGTCTCATAGTTCCACCGGCTCGGCCGCAGGTTACTACTTTACCCCTCCAATGCCGTTTTCACCGCCTTGCCTCTTGTCCTCCTCCCTTCTTCTGCTCCGCTGCGCTCTTACTAGGTGCTCTGTCTCCCCTACCTCCACTCATTTCCATATCTGTTCCGCGTCTTCATCCCTTTCCCCCATACCCTGCCCTTCCCACCCTACCTTCCCTCCCCCATTCCTTTAGTTCAAATCCTCCTCACCCTTGCACTGAGTCCCCCCTGCCCTCCCTGCACATCACCCTCTCACCCTCCCTGTTTTTTTGCACCCATAGCTTCACTGTCTTGTTCCCCGACCTCTCCGTCTCTCTTGCCGACTCCCAGTTCCACCGTTCCGGCCACAGGTGGTAACCTTCTCCTGCTAATGCCACACCTGGTGCCCTAACCTCCCTCCTGTCCTCCCCTTTTTTTTGCTATTCACCCTACCACCCCCGGTCTCCGTCTCTCCTGCCCTACCCTTACACCTGTCCCCTACCACCTCTCCCCCTAGTTCACAACAACTTAATACATGTAATTTTATCCATATTGCTATGCTTGACTACACTGTGTGACTTTGTCCTTTGCAAATGTATCCTGCTCTGTGTAATTTCTTATGTATCCTGCAAATGTATCCTGCTTTGTGTAATCTCTTATGTATCACTGTGTTCTGTAACTGTACCTCCCGGGTCGTGCCTGAAAATAGTCACTTGTTGGCTAGTGCACTTACCCGGTCAACAAAAACTAAATAAATAAAAATAAATAAATAAATATTTTGGACTCCTTGTCAAGAAAGTCTACTTATATGTCTCAGTTCTGGCCCTCGGAATTTGCCATATCTCATGTATTCTCAAACAATACCCAACATTCTTGTTGGGTGGCAATAATGAAAAATGTCTATGACTGACATTTCAAATGTCTTGTAACTGTTCTATCTCCATATGCTATGTGTGATGATTCAGTATTCCAAGCTTACACATTTTTATAGCTTCCTCATATCCAACCATACTTCCCAAGATTGTCCTAATTGCTTTGCCTTAATTCTTTCAATATCCTCACTATCTGTTTTAGTCATTCCTCTGTTCCAAAGTGGACAACTATATTTTGAAAGTTGTCTGTTGTCTGATGACAGTACAGTAATAATATATTAAATTGTCTTGGCTCAAATCTGCCTTGTGTAGCAGAGTAAGAAAATAAAGCCTACTATTTGATTTCTTAAACATCTGTTTCACTTACTCGCTCAAGCCAAAATCGTGTTACACACTGAGTCCCAAGGACTTTAGTTTGTCTACAATCTCAACATGTGACTCTCCCCAAAAAAAAACAATGGTGCAGGGTCCCTTTTCCCTAATTTTGCAAACCTAATTTCCTTAGTTTTATCAAAATTAATTTTCATACAATGTTTTATTGACACAACCTGAATATGCTGTAGATCAGCTTTCATAGAAATATTATTCCTATCCCAAAAATTGTCTATGACAGTTGTGTCATCAACATATTTAATACATGGCCTCTCCGCTCCATTGTCAGGTCATTAATCATAATTAGGAACAAAATAGGCCCCAGTCTGGCTCCCTGAGGAACATCTCCATACACTGCATCATGTGCAGATAGAAATCCATTTACCTACACCTACTGAATACTTCCTCTAAAAACAAACTCTGGCCAGAGCACATAGGGCTGCAGCCAAGGTCGCAGTTGAGGGCTGTGGGATCAGAGATGAAGAACCACTCGCAGTCACACCTAGAATGTGCAAGCTGAGTTGTAATATCTCATTTTTAGTGGAGTCCTGCTTTTATCCATTTGTACAATGTATTTATTCAAAATAGGGCACCTGACTGACAAAATGGCATGAAATAGTAATACAAGGTATCCCCCTAATGAAATCCATGGCTGTTGTTGCTCAAAAATTCAGAGAGGTTCTATTTTCATCTCACACTGATTATTTGAAATAATTATAAACATATGGACTGCTAAACCACTGCAGATCCTATTAAATATTTTAATGTTTTGCTTAATGGGGGCACTTTAACTAATGTGATTCAAACATTCAGACACAATCTCAAAACAAATGCAATCATAAGACATTAACTACAGAGGATAATTCTTAAGAGAGTATCTGAGGCCACACCTGGGAAAGCCACAGTGCCAAGCTAAAAGTGTAAAGGTCACATATCAAATGGGAGGTAGTTGGCACCTACAAAACTGCAACAGCAATAAATTGACACTTAATATGAGCTACTTAAACTTGAAAAAAAAGAAAAAAGAAGGAGCCAGCATACCTTATGTGATGATCGAAGGTGTTTGCTTTTATTAATGTAGGTGCCTAGAGACATACATTCAAGGTATGTGTGCTCCTCTTTTTTTTAACAAGTGTCAGCAGCTCATATTTAATTCCATTTTATTTTTATTGCAGTTTCAAAGGTGCCTGCTACCCACTTAAAGTATAAATCTGCTATCTTGCAGATCTGTGATATTTGAAAAACAAACTGGATATAATCCTAACTGCACAGTACCTGAATGGGGCCACTCAAGCAGCACAATCTGCGTGAGCCATTCACTATCAATGTTTCCTCAGCATAAATGGCATGCCTCCCCCACCTTCCACCCCCCCAAAAAAAATGTGACTAGCAGGCACACCAGCACTGAGGCTAAAATAGCTAAATAAATAAATATACTGCACTACCTCTTAGGGCCCCTCTTATACTTGGGGCCCTGGCCAACTGACACTTATGCCCAATGTTTAATCCACCCTGGAGATACCAAACATTGCTCTCCAAAAGTCAAAACTGCTGATTGTACAGTCAACTAGGAATGGAGTTCTGAAAGAGCATCAAATGCCTTTTATGGGATGACAAATGACTATGGTTCACTCACACTCTTAAAGTGCAATTTTGGTTGTCATAAGAAAAACAAAGGGAATCCACTTCTGATAAGATAATATCTAACCTTGTCAAATGTATGCACTTTTGCTAGAGGTTGACAACCATGTCAGAACATACTGAGATCTGTGTTTCCTTTCATGAAATACTGCTCACTTGTCTGAACATTTTTAGTATGTTCACACTGCATTGAACTAGACCAGACCCAGCTGAGGCTGAGCATCCAAAAGGAGATAAAGGATCAGTGCATAATAAGCACTGTCTAATTTGATTATCCATGCATCAACAGAGAGTTCCACAACTTCACTGAATAGAACTGTGAAAAACTGCTTCAGTTTTTTGTCTTCTGCAACCTCCAGTACACATGGACCCATCAGCCCCCTTGCTCCTGTTGTTGATTAGTACAGGAGATTTCTTTAATCAAGACAAGAAACTCATGGTTAATAGATTCATGTTTATCATCAAGGTCTTTATTGCTTAGAGAAAAAAGACTGTAGTTTGATCTTGTGGTTTACCATAGCAAATTGTTGCATTAATGTCTGGTGAAGAGACAACATCCTTCAACTTACTTTATTTACATGACTTAATTTGCAGGCTATTTAATGTTTTTGTTCTGCCTCCCTCATTCAATTTATTCCTTACCAATAATTCTGATTTCTACAAAGTGTGGTGTTTCTTGACTCTGACAACATGTGTCTACTACCTTGTCTGTATCTGGCTTTAATTTAGATGCTCAGCCAGGACCATCATCACCTAACCAGTTTAAATGGTCTGATTGTCTGACAAAATGAAATGCCAATCAGTAAATATGTTAAACCCTAGAACCTCTGGATATGGTGTAGGACCATCATTTATTTTTTGTGCTTACCTGAATGAACTTCAATCTTATATGTACATTATTGATCAGCTGCAAAGCTGTTATTTATTTAAATGTATTTATTTTCCTAGTTACTGCCAGTATAATATAAAAATATATGTAAACTTCTGTGTCTTTGTGTACGTTGTTTATATTTCACTATTTTAGAGTACACAATATTGTTTGCCAATAGCTGATACAGCCATTCATGCTATCTTTTCTTTGTACTGCAGTGTTCCTGATTACTCATGTATTTTTGTATGTAAACATTTTATTGAAAATGTCAAGAAAATCATCGCAACAACAAGGATCACATAGCCGAGTACACATAGCAAAACAAGAACCAGAGCTATGTTCCAAACATGAAAAAGATTCACTAGCAGGATCAAGTAGCATAGTTCAATAACCATAGTCATGTTCAACTTTAATAGGTATAAAAAGAACAAGAACAACATAACAGTAACTCTAAGTATATGGGATGTCCACCATGTCCCCTTCAAAACTGGGTTATTTAAGTCCATGGAAAGGTTTCTGAAAATATTCTGCATTATCCCCAATCAGGTGCCCCCTGGCCTTTGTCTAACTAGCTCACCCACTCTGAAAATCTTGAAGCTGGTTCTTCTTCCAAAATATAGTCCTATAAAAAGCTGCTGCATTGTCCAAAACTTGCTCCCATCTCAGTAATGGCTGAACCACAACTGACCTCAGGTATAATAACAGCAATCTGTTTGCTTCCAAAGCTGCAGCATACAGGAAACATTTGAATGCTTGTATGGACCCATCTAGGAGATGGGAATCCCCCCAAACCCCCAAACATAGGGATCAGGGATTAGGGAGGTGCAGAATGTCTTCTGAACATGAAGTAATACTCTTCCCTCACCCCTGAATTAAGGAACGATCCCATAAAATATGATTATTGTTCCTGATGCTTGCAAAAAATGCCAACATAAATCATTACTTAAGACCCTCCATTTTCACCAAGTGGACTGGAGTACAATGCCACCTACTTAGAACTTTCATCTGAATTAACTGCAGTGTGGGGTCAGGATAGGCCTTATGTGAATCTATCAAACATCTAGACCAGGTTACTGGAAGTATCACCATACCACACTCTTCCCCCCACTTAAACCTGTGAGCATCTCAATCAGGCAAAAATCATTGCGGCAAACCTTTATTTAATAAATTAAGATGACCCCTCTGAGCTGAAACCCATTTATATATTGTGGCAAGCACAGGACTCTGTCAAAGATGTGACTGTTGAAAAAAAGAAGAAAACACAGTATGTCTTAGCTGGAAATATTGCCACATATAATTGAAGGGGTTCCCGATCACTCTTGATGTCATTCATGCACCGTAGTGATGTCCTTACTGCAAGCACATGGTGGTTGTGTCTGGCAGGCTTGTGCTAAAGTGAGTTGTCAAATGAGAACCCAAAGTTGATTATATTATCCAGTGTTGGTGTGAACACATTTATTGTTATCTACCAGTTGCAAGCCCCTCCCCCACAAAATAAATATTTGCCTGCCAAAAAGGGATCAGAGTATCATAGTCTCCATCAGCTTAATGCTGGTGCATGGACAGCTCAAACAGAACATCTTTCATCCTGTGCAGTTGGGGACTGCTGACAGTCACTTGTAACAGATATTGTCAACGACTCATGCTGTTAGAATTTGGGTACCCAACAGTTCGATGATTGGGAGGTGTATATGATCCAACAAGACGTCAAATTACACATGTCAGAAAGTCACAAATTCTCAGTTCAATGCAGCCTCTAAGAAAAAAAACTGAAAAGCCACTGCATTTATGGTCATGTCATGGGATGTCATCATAACACATTATTGTATCAAATGTAGAAATGAGAGGAGAATAGTTTATCATTTTCTTTGCTTGGGGGGATCTTAATATGTGGTCTCCCTGATGCAAATTAGTTTCAATATGCCTGTGTATAAGTCTACATATGTATGCAGATCAGATGACAATGATTGCAGGGTTGCAAATGCATATTGTAACTACTTTGCATCAGGGAGATCATGTATTAAGTCCCCCCGGCAGAACAAAAGTACAAATGTGTAATTGTGATAAACTGTTTTCTAAGTTCTACATTTGATAAAAAAATGTGTTATGATGACTCCCATGACATGATCTTAAATGCAACGGCTTTTCATTTTTTTAGAGGCTGCCCGACACAAGAGTTAGTGACTTTTTGACAGGTCTCATTTAACATCTCATTAGATTGATAGCCAGCACTCAATGCATCAGACTTAGTTAGGCACCCAAAATTACCTACAGAAGGAGTGGAATACTTAAAATGTGGAGAATGTCATATCATTTACACTATCTGTAACAAATGACAAACAGTAGTCCAACGTTTCCACTCCGCTTCAGCTTCATATTTCTATATGTTCCACACCTAACAATAGCTTGAACAGCATTGCTCAGCTTTTTTAATGTGCAGGGGTCATCTACCTGTCAATATGATACAGCTGCTGTAAGGATCTACTATGAATAACCAAAACTTGTTTCCCCGACCCACTGTTGTCTGAGCCCATAATCTCAAACACAAAATCCCGACAGTGGGATTTTGCATTTTTTACATATTTCAGGGGGCTTTGCCCCCCCCCGCATCCCCCAGAATTAATATAACAAACTCGGGGGGGGGGTGCTAAATCCCACTAACAGGATTGTGTGGTTTGATATTCTAGGCTCAGGCAACCATAGATTGGGGACAGGAGTGTTGGGTTTCTGTAGTGATGCCTGCTGTAATTAAAGGTAAGTATTTTCTTCAGATTATGTTGGCCCCTCTAATTATTGGTTGTTTTATTTAAAGTATTGTTAGCAGAGCATTCAAGTCACTCAGAAGAAAAAAAAAGTATTTTGTATCTCTTTTGAGCTGTCCTGGACAATTGTTGGGATTTATGTAGGCACCTAAATTCAAACCAGATATGGGCATAGAAGTAGGCAAATGTTTTCAGTGCCGAGAAACACTGCACTACTCTCCCAGCCAGTAACTCCATCAGAAATTGGCCTACCATCTGGAAACATTTATATAAATATATAAAGTGGGATAGATACTGCTTCATGCAATTTCAGATAATTCACAATCTTTATTGTACCCCAGTTAAATTGCATAAAATGGGTAGGCTACCCACAGATTCTTGTTCCAGAAGCAGTAAAGACTCTGGTACTTTGCTCCTTATCATGTGATCCTGTGAGACAGTAATCCCTTTTTTGGAATTCAATTCGAACACACCTCAATCCCTTTTGAGGCTGTCTGATGCCTTTCTCCCTGAAATATGCATTCTGGGAAAATATTGTGATACACTGATTGGCAACCAGAGGTTTTATATGGCCTTAATCTCAGCATGTGCGAGAAAGGTCATCCTTTGGCACTGGCTTGACCAGCACTCTCCTCAATTCCTTGAGTGGTATAGGGAGATACTGTTTACCTTGCGAGCTGAGCAACTTATAGCTAATTTGTCAGGCAAGATATACAAGTATAACCATATCTGGGGAACTGTTATATGTTTTATTAACACTCTGAGTACATACAGGTATTTCTGTGTTTCTGGAAGTACCCTCTTTGTGGGCTTGTATATTCAAGGTTAGGCAATTCTGACCTGTGTTTTTCTTATAGTTTTTTTTTTTTTGTTACCCTCTAGTGGCAGGGTGAGTGGGGTACATGGGAGATGAGATGAGATGGGGGAAACTGATTTACTGTGTTTTTTTTCAATGTAAAATGTATGTTTTCTGTTTCTGGTTATGACTTTTTTCCTCCCCATTGTATCCCCCGGACTTGATGTGACTTGTACATGTTGTTATGTTCCTTCTGTTTTCAATAAACTTTATTCAATTAAAAAAAAACACTACATAGAGATCTGAATTACTGGTAAGGAGTAAATTGAATGAAGGGGGCAGAACTAAAACATAGAAACAGAATTTCACGGCAGATAGGGACCACTTAGTCGGTCAAGTCAGCTCCTCCCTCCCTAGCTACACGGCAACATTGTCAGCTCTAGTTTTTTTTCCAGATGGGCTGCTCCCATGATGCTGCCATTTGAAATGATTTGCTGCATTTATAATGGTGCCATGTGAAACAAGTTATTTACTGTACCACAGCACCATCTCCCTCACATGCATCCCTCTCACCCGCTTTCCTGCTACAGCTATTCTAACTTCACAGACACCCATAGCTTGTGTCAGCAACCAGCTATGTAGATTGGGAGAATGCTAAACATACAAACATGAAAAAAAATTTAGCACCATTGAAATAAGTCTAATTTTGTCAAAGGGTTGTAATTTGCAGAAGATATGCTGAATTTGTAGTCGGGTTAAGACAAGAAAGTTGCAAAATGATCTGTAATAAACAAGCATTCTTTACATGGACTGTGAGATGTTTCTGACACTGACATACAAAAGATACTATGAGTTGATGAACGGGAATCTACGAAGCCACTGATTTACTGTGATGAAATTACATGTATCTATATCACTATACATGGAGGAAGGAATTAATGTGAACCAGTGTCAGAAACTATATATACCATAGGCCAATTCTGAAGGCTCACACAACATTTTAATAAAACAGTGATCAGTTGCTGAGTGTATAATTTGTTTTAGACCTATTTCTTACTTTTAAAATAAAGAGCATTTCAATTCTGAGTAAGGTCTGGCTTCTGTTCTCTGTGAACTCCATGTTTCTTATATACTGTAACAGTGCTGTGGTTATAGAACAATATTTTATTTTAGTCCAATTTTGTAAAAGCAGTGTAATTTGCAGAGAAGTGCTGAAGTTGTAGTCTGGTTAAGCCAAGAAAGTTGCAAAATGATCGATACCCCATGCATCCCTTTCACCGGCTCTCCTGCTGCAGCTTTTCTAACACCATAGACACCCAAAGCTTGGGTCAACAGCCAGCTATTCACATTGAGATAATAATAAAAATACAAATATGAAACCCTCCATTATCTGCCACCCTCCATATCCAACAGCCTGACCTCCTGTACCATCCTCTCTATTGAAATTCCCTCTATTATCCTCCACCCTCTCTATCTGCCATCCGCCAGTACTTTCTGGTGTACAATCCATATCTTTCTCATGTTATTCTCCTTCTGTTTTCTTCCAAGTCATTGGTACTGATGCAGTGCATTTTGGTCCCAGTTTTTGGTTGTTGTAAATGTCTTAATAAGAAATATTTTACATTGCACTACTGAGGACTATATAATGTATGGGTAGCAATAATTAACCTCTAAATTCAGCATTTATACAGGCTTGTTATGCCACCATTATGATGTCTTTTGCTAACCACTCTTCAAAACATTACAGTAGTGGCATAACACAATGGAATGCATCAACATGCCAGTATTCTGAGCTTAGAACACGACTGCCAGCCTCAGTAAACAATTCAAACTAGAGTTCTATTGTGTCAGTTTACGTTTACTAGCAATCGCAATGGCAGCAAGTACTGTCAATGCAGGTGATGTTTCTGATCATAAAAACTTAATTTCTGAACAGGAGAATAAAAGAACTATCTAAGAATAAAAGTCCCTCTTTTCCCCTTCCACCGAGCCCCCCACTCCTACTCTTAGGCTAAATCTCTCGGTTATCTCAGATCCTATGGCTGTTGCTGACTGCTTTAACTTCCATTTCACGTCCTGCATCCCAATGCTCCAAGTGGCCCCCAGACACCCATCCTGCTCCCGGTTGTCTCCCTTCCTGGATGACACCAGCCCACCTCCACTCCCTGGTTCCCCTTCCTCTACTCCTCCAGGGCCCTCTCCCACTATCCCCTACATCTTCACCCACATTTCCCCAGCTGCTGCCTTACAAGCTCTTAAGTCCATTAACCCCACCAAAGGCTCCTCCCCTGATGGTCTAGATCCTAAGCTTCCCTCTCTGCCTGCTCCTGCCATCGCCTATCCTATATCCCTCTTACTAATCCTCTCCTTTGTCTCATCCACTGTCCCTACTGCTTGGAAACATGCTACAGTTCTATCACTCCCTAAAGGGGGAGATCCCTCCTCCCTTAACAACTACCACCCTATCTCTCTCATTCCAACTCTGGCTAAGCTCCAGGAGCACATAGTACTTGACCAACGTGCCTCCTACATTGGTGACTCCTCCTTTCTCACTCCATTCCAATATGGCTTTAGAAAACTCCACTGACACTTCCCTGTTATGGCTGACTGACACTATTGTCACGGGCATGAACAAGGGTCTCATAACCTCAACTATTTTTATTGATCTGGCCAAGGCCTTTGATATGGTCTCCCACCCTATACTCCTGTCCTGCATCAGGTCCGCTGGTCTCTCCCCAAAAGTTACTGATTGGTTCAAGTCCTATCTGTCAGGCAGAACACAATCTGTCCATATGACGGATGCCATCTCCTCACTCCTCCCCATTACCATAAGAGTCCCCCAGGGATTGGTACTTGGACCTCTCCTTTTTTCAATCTTCCTCAATGATCTCCCTCAGGCTTGCTTATTGAATAACATACACATGTACGCCAATGACACTGTACTGTTCACAACTGGCAAATCAGTCCCTGATGTCACTGCCAGGCTCCAGCTCAATTTCAACAATCTACAACGCTGGCTAAGTGAGCAGCACCTCTTTCTAAATTCAAATAAAACAGTCTCCATGACTTTCGGTGCTAGGCAGAGGTTAGCAAGACTCCCCTCCCTACCCACCTTTTGCACCATCGATGGGACTTTATTAGATGACACCTCTTCCTTCTGCTACCTCAGAGTTTGGCTGGATAGGTACCTAAACTTCTCCATCCACATCAATGCCATCCTGAAGAAACTCTGGCCTAAGCTAGATGCCTTCTACCAAAACAGGGTAGCATCCCTCATCCGGCTTGGTGTGAACTGGTACATAAAATTATACTGCCAACTTTCAACTATTGTGACATCATGTACGGAGCTGCCCCTCAATCCTCCTTATCCAGGCTGGAACCTCTCTTTAACTCTTTCTGCCAATTTGCCTTGGATGCCACTGCTCTGATACACCACTGCATTCTTTACCGCCCTCTAAATTTTCCCTCACTTGTTGGCAGGAGAACCTTGCATGTGACAAAGTTTACCTCAAAATTCTGGCTAGGCTCACTGCCCCCTTACCTCGCTGCTTCCTTATCTGTCCCTCATCTCTCCAATTACACCCTCCATTTTTATGACTCTCATTCCCTAAATATACCATACCGAAACACTACATCCAGCAAAATGTCATTTTCCCATCACCTACCTAAGCTCTGGAATCAACTACCAACCCAAATCTGCCACTCCTCTTTAGCCTATTCTCTCTCTCTCTACATCCCTAGCAAACTACCTAGTGACAAACTACAACTTCACCTAGCCCCACGGGGCCCTGCCTTGCTGTTGGTCTATACCTCCTCCTCCTTCCTCCAGCTGGGCCTGATATGCCCCCCTCCTAACCCTTCTGGCAACCATAGCACTTTCTGCAACCTAGCACTTTCTGTAACCTCTCCTGTGTCACCCTCTTCCTGAGTACTTATTGCTATACCTCCTGCCAGTCTCTCTCTATGTATCCTTGTCTAGAAATATTATTATCTATTGTTGGTTATAATCATGTACTGTCTGTCTATATGCTGTTAAGTGACTTCCTGATGTATTATTCTGTTGTATTACTTATTGTTCCCACTCCCCTTCCCCCAGGACGTACTGTGAGATGAGCATTGTTGCTCAGTGTAAGCTTCCCGGTGAAACATTTCAATAAATAAATAAATAAAATGAAAACAAACTGATATTCATTATTTAAAAGCTTACCTGGCAGACATGCAAGACCAGCATTCTATGACAGAACTCCAAGTAGGTGAACTTGATATGTATCTTGCAGAGTTCATCTACAAAAATTAAATGAAAGTTCAGGTTATGAACCAAGTACATTAAGGGGCATATTGGGCAGCATAGATAGACATTTGATTAAAAATAAATTTGGGCATGCAATTTTTCATGGTAAAACAGCAGATTTTAAGGAAACATTAGCAACACTGTCAGCTAAGCAGAAATTTTTAAAGAAACAGGGCAAGGGCAACAAACCTAACAGGGCTGATGTTCTAACACCTAGTAATATTGACAAACTGTACGAGACTTGAATACTTGACCTTCACCGCCCCAAAATGCTTATTAACATGATTTTCTTCAATAATGGACTGTATTATGCTTTAAGAACTGCCAAACATTACAGCTTTCATTGGTCTGATTTAAGCCTGCCAAAAGATAACGATGAACAGGAGTACCTTGAGTACTCAGAGAGGCAGACTAAAACCCATATGGGTGAAAATCCCAGGGATACACATACAGTTAAACCTAGGATATGCTAGAATTCTGTTTTCCCAGAAAGAGATCCTACTGCTGCATACAAGTTATACAAACAGCAGATGCCACCATCCATGTTAACCTCTGATTCCCCATTCTACCTAACCCCCAAACATAAACTGTAATCCAAGCATGTCCTTTTGGTTCCGAAGCATGCCCTTAGGAGAAAACAAAATGTGAACCATTATGAACTTGTTCAAGAATTCAGCAGGGCTTCCCTTTGAAAAGTGCATTACTAACCATTCAACCCACAGGACATCAATCCAATGCCTTGTTGACAGCGATGTGTCTCCTACTGAAGTCCAACAATTTTCTGGACATAAGTCTCTACATTCAATAAACAATTATAGCTACCTTAGTGTTGCCAAACAAAAGCACAATTTGAATATCTTTGGAGCTCAAAGTTACTGCTGAAATATCCTGCCCTCATCCAGTAGTTCTGCAGCCTAACTGTTTATCACACAAGCTGTACAGACAACAGTTTCTGGAGCAAAAAATGCACTCAGTGAGCTTGGGGAGAATTTCAATCTATTTGGCGAAGGCATAAAAATTAATGTACATAACTACCATGGCCGACAAAAGAAACAAAGAATGTTAGTAATCCATGATTCCTCATTGGATGATGAGTGGTAAGTGACAAGCTCTTTTTGTGTCTAGTTGTTTCTTTTTTTTTTTGGCATTGTTAGCTCAAAAAAGTGTTTTTTTGTGCCCTCTTGTAGATTACCTTTGATGGAAGCTGCTTCACATGCCACAATGATCTCCTCTACCCTACAGATGTTTGGGACCCAAATGAGGATGCAGTGCTGCATCCCATAATTCTTCACATCTCCTATCCATGTGACTGCAACTGATCAACTGAATAGTTTTGGTCTTTTTAAATCATAAGTTAAATTGGATTCTCATAATGGACCATTTTAACTGCTTAATGAGTGACCTTAGTTGCTTTAGTGCATTCTTTATTTACTTAGAGTCCTTTAATGTAAGTGGTATACTACACCACTATGTTTGTTCAGAGAAATACACTTTTTTGTTGAATCTATACCTGAGACTCTGATTCATTAGCAAGGTAAGGTTTTCTACTAAATGCCATGGCATAGGTTAAACTACGTTTGTTCTTTCCTCATACACTATAAATGACAATTCCTGGGTTTTTGGATGATAACCACAAATTAAATCACCCCTCGTAGTTGCTAGGGTGACAGTAAGTATCTCGAGCTGCACTCTCAAAGTTTACCATATTGCCCTAGCAACCACTCGAGGTGATTACAGCATGGTTATCACCTGAACCCCAGGCATTATCCTGCATGTTACATTTAAGAATGGAGCTGAAGTTCTCAAAAACATTATTTATGAAGAGATAATTGAAACTATCAGGGATAAAGAAGAGGACGATGTCATATTACAAGCAAGGGTGGGTTTTAACATTATTTTGCTTCTCTTGGGCTGAACTAGTGTAGCTAACCCTCTACTTCTTTATTTTGACTACTGCAGGTCTTCAGTGGCTGCCAAGGGAGTTGAAAAAGACCTAATTTTAGCAGACTGTAGTCCTCATGCTAATCTCCTTCATTGTTTCAGATGACCAGCTATGATTAACAGCTCTTTAAGAGCTACTATTACATGGCACCTGGCAGTTCAAGGGGCCGGCACCACAAAAAAACTCTTTGTGAGCCATTGTCACCCCATTATTAAGGTTTTCAGCTTGTGCCCAAGATCTGATCAGGGTGGAATGCTGTTAATCACTAGCTTCCAGTATTCTGAGTTTTTATCTCCATGTGTGTTGATGTGCCCTACATTATTAAGGTGTTCCTAATTTTCCTATGTTTTGAATATCATTGCCCAATATTTCAGTGGCAAAATGTTAGGCACTATATAGGGTATGCCATGCAGGTTGTGGGCTTTATCCCAGCCTTCTTATAGTCACTCCCCTGGACACCACTGCAGGCCAATGAGAGAGGAGGACTTGGATGCTTAAATGAAATTAATCATGACAAATATATCCAAACAGATGTCCATTACTGATTAGTTTGAAGTTGATTGATGAGAAATGAGAAATTAACTAAGCTAGATTTTATTAGTCAGTCATACTGTGTTTTTTAATTATGTTTGTTACTAAACTGTACAAAGATAAAGAAATTGAATAGTTAATACCTAAACAAAGTCCTGTTGAAATCTCCTTATATTTTACCAATGCAATGCAACACCCTCTACTATCTGCCACCCTCTATTATCCACCAAATATTTGGTGCACCAAAGTTGGTGGATAATAGAGGGTGGACTGCATATGCTGAAGTTGTATTCAGGTTATACCAAGAAAATTGCAAGCTGGTCTGTAAAAAATAAGCTTTCTTTGCATGGACTGTCAGATGTTTCTGACACTGACATACAAAAGAGACTGTGGGATGATGAATGGGAATCTATGAAGCCGCTGTTTACTGTGGTGAAATTGCATATATCTATGTCACTATACAGGGAGGAAGGGATTAGTGTGAACCAATGACAGAAACTATGCATACCATAGACCAATTCTGAAGGTCCACACATCATTTTAATAAAACACTGATCAGTTGATGAGTGTTTAATTTGTTTTAGACCTATTTCTTAGTTTTAAAATAAAGAACACTGCAATTCTGAGTTAGGTCTGGCTGTTGTTCTTTGTGAACCCTGTGTTTCTTAAGTTGCACTGCTGTGGGTAGATCATAGTATTTTATTTTAGCCATGATCCCACCTGTACCAATACGCTGTCCAAATGATCAGTTTTGTTAAAGTAATGTGTGAATCTTCAAAGTACATTTGAGGTAAAAAGTAGTGTGAGCCTGGAGGGTTCTGATGTGGATGAAACTTTTTTTAGCAAGCCAACATGTTCTGCATATGCAAGGAATGCAGGAGTGTTTTTTTTTCTCAAAGCAAGAGTTCTGCTGAGATCTACCTACTGCAGCCCTAAAAATCATACACTGACTGCCTCAAACATAAGGGAGCACCAAAATGTTTACATTTATTTAAAACAATGTTGTGGTTGATGTGATGAAATGCCTTTCTATAATCAACAATAACTGCTCATATTCCTTTTGGTAATGTTTCCAGAATAGTTTTTGTCAATTCTATTAATTGTACATTTTTATATCTTTTAATTTACCTTGGTATTCTTGTCTCATATATTCAAAATGGTATTTGTTGCACTTTTTGAACTATATGATTTGTGACATTTGCACTATTGTTGGATCCCTGGCAGCCCCTTTAAGTATATTAGCTATGAAAGTGGTCATTGTACCTTTAAGATTAGAAATAAATAAGGGCCTGCCAGTAATCAGACTCCTTCCCCTGTAGGAGTATCGGAGAGACATGAAAAACTGGAAAGTCAGGTCAGTCACCTTCCATGAGCTCTGAAGGTAGTTCAGGTGTGTTTTCTTACATGTTTGCTCAAATTGCAGTTTGATTTTATTGTGCTATTTAACAATAAAATGTTTTCAATTTGGCTTTCGGTGTGCTGCCTTCCTCTGTTTTCTTAAAGCAGCCAGGAGGCTCATGGTTAGGGAATGTGTCAGAGCTCTAAGTCAACCCAGTGGACAGCAGCCTTTTTTGGTGCTGGATTGTCAGATTGGGAGAGCGGAAGCATGCAGGATGAACATTGAGGCATGGTAGGTGGCAGCAGTGAGCTGTGTTGAGCTGCAGTCAGTGTCACTTTTAGAAAAAAAGGGAGGAACTAGGCTGTGTGCTGCAACTGTGTTCAGGCACATGATGACTAAAAATAGACACAAACAACAAGGTACGAAGTTCAATTAAAAACAAATATATATACACAGTAATTGTTGCTTAGTGAGACAGTTTTAATTCTCTTCAGCCACTATATGTATATGTATCATGCAGTCACAGCCCTATTGTGGCTCAGGGTAGAAGCCTATTTAACTAATGACAGGGCAGCCTTGGAGTGAGTGGCAATGCACTTGGTAGCAATAGGGGATTGTTTTATTGTAAACATACACATTTGAGGCTGTTTGCAGATGTTTGAACAACATATTAAATAAAAATAAATAAATAAATTATTAAAAGCATTAAACAAAAAAAAAACATTGCATAGCCAGCAATGTGATGATAGTTGTTAAAGGTTGGAACTAAGGGTAAAAGAGAACACTGTTCTGTGAAAATGACGACACCTCAGCCATATTTACTATGGGCATTTAAGCACTGGTCAGACAACTAGTGATAATGATATCCCAGTGTCATACTGGGTAAAGATGACTCAGATCCTTTTTTCAATGCAGTTGTGCTGAGATATCAGTCCTGGGTTCTGAAATCCTTGACCAATCAGGTTTCTGGATTTTACCTACCCATTTCATAATCATCATCATAACCATCATCATTTTTGTATTGAAACATACACCAAAACAAATACAACTGCAGTAACAGCAAAAATAAATAATGTTAATAAATCACATAATCCATCCTTAAGATATTACTAATTTTGATGGCATCTCTGTTCAATGCATTCAACTTCTTTTCTCAGCAATAGTGCCAGATGCATGCAATGTATTTTATTCTGCTAATAGATTTTGACATGTATGTTGTGTAACTGAAGGGGACCTAAGTGTCATCTATCTGCCTCTTCAGATGTCATACACTATGCTGCATTAAACAGAGTGGATTACATCTAATGGTGGTGTGAGCAGATACAGCAGAAAAAATTAAAAATAAACAGGGAAAGCATATGCTGGGGTGGTGTAATGAGTTCCACAACATTAACTTTCATGGATCTGTCACAGAAGTAAGGTCTTATTTATCAAAATATGTTATTCAGGACTATACTGTTCTTGTACAGAAGTGAAAACCTATTCAGCTACTGCAGACAAGATACAACATTTATATTTTGGGCTTGCAGTGAGCTGGGCAATGACAGGCTGTAGCTACTAGCTGGTGGGGTGTATAGGGGAAATAGTTACCTTGTAAAACAGAATAATTCTAATGAGGCATATTAAGCAGGGAAAATGGCATATAAAAAGCTAACAAGATCTAATGAACTGGTTGGGGAAATACAGAAATACTCTATGTTCCAAAATGTTCATGTATAACCTGTGCATTTGCTTTTTGTATACCAATGTGTTCTCTCCTTCCTCCTCCTCACCTCAGGATACATCTGGAAATGAGCTGTTCACAGCTCAGCAATGCCCTTCCTGGTGAATCATTTGAAATCAAGAAATAAATACATACATTAATTATTTAAATAATTAATTAATTATGTTAAAATGGGCATGTAAAAAATTTAACATGATTTAAAAAGACTCTAGCATCATGAAGAAAACATTGGAAAACATATTTAGAGGTTATAAATAGTTTTTATATATTCTCTGTTTTGCTTCCTATGATTCATAAATAGTATGCCCATTAAAATGGTATCTGTATAACTCTGCCTTAAACTTCATCTGCACTGGCCTCTGACTGCCTATCTACACCAAAGTGATATCACACTACTTTGTTTATGACATTGTATTAGTTGTCCCAATAACAGACTGTATTTTAACAAACAAGGTATTAATAATAATAATAATTTTATTTATATAGCGCCTTTCAACATACCAAGGTGCTGAACACATTAAAACCACAACATCAAATATAAATCAGTAATACATATAAATAAAATCATACCATAGTAACATCAACTATTAAAATCAATTAATAAATACAAAATAAGATCTCAGCAGAATAAAATTAACTTAGCCATCCAAGAAGGCCATTTGTCACAGATGAGTCTTCAAATTCTTTTTAAATTCCTCCTTGGAGGTGCACTCCTGTAACTGGCATGGTAGAGAATTCCAAAGAGTGGGAGCAGCATGAGAAAATGCTCTGCTGCTAGAGGATTTTAAAATCACTCTCAAAATCTCTAGCAATCCCTCATCGGCTGAGCGGAGCGATCGGCCGGGGTAATAAGGCACCAGAAGTTCTTTCAGATAGGCCAGATCCTGATTGTGAAGGGCTTTAAAAGTTAATAAAATGACTTTAAAGGTGATCCGCCACCATATAGGAAGCCAGTGCAGTTCGTGCAGCACCGGGGTAATATGAGAGGACCTACTTGTCTCAGTCAGAACCCAGGCTGCAGTATTCTGCACCAGCTGTAGGTGGTGGATTTCAATCCCAGAGAGCCTTTGGTGAGGGGAGTCCACCATATCAGGGTTATTAAATCCAGAAGGCATCAGATGTAGAAATGTAGCCAAGATATTTGTTATCAAGGGGACTATGAACCTGTTTTCTTTTAATATTTGGTTTTACAAATCTCTGCTCCTTTATAAAGCAGGACAGATGTACTGCCCTCAGGTCTAGTTGTCTGTAATGTTGATGGAAAATGAGATTTAACCCTTGGTTGCCCACCTAGCTGCTTAGTTACCTCCCCTCTGGGATGGTGAAGTCAGGAGGTCTAAACCTCACATTCAGGTTCTTGGCAATATTGGGAATGCAAGTAATCACAGACACATTGCATAAGAGTAATAAACTTGTTTATTACTACCAAAAAGGATAAAATCACAGTTGCCCTAAGCAGTTCTTACCAATATGAACTGGGAGCCAGTGCTAAGCGTTCCCTATACCTTGAGGTTTCTTTGCGTCTCTTGGGATCTCTGAGGTGCAAGACTTAGTGTATCACATTGTATACCTATGATAATTACCATGGTTACTGTAAGATAAAAACATTTCTAGCTACAGAGATGAGCCCTATTGCCTAAATTAGAGGAGACTCCACAGTCCAAGATACCATTATACAATTTTGTAGTAGTCATCAATTTGTGAAAAAAAAGAGTTCTTATACAGAGTCTTACATAACTCAGTGTAGTAGTACAAATCACCAAAAAGTGTCAATACCGACTTATATATCATAATTATTTCAAGGACACATGTGTCCTAACATCTTATGAGTAAGAAATACACAGAAAATGCATAGAAGAATATATATGTATTAGCAAGCAAAGTGTATTACAACAATATGAGTGCATATCCTGACATCTACTCTTATACAGTAGATGCCTTTAGCCCTATATGTTAGTATAACATATGCCTAAGCACTAGCTGTCTACGGTGTACCTCTGAGGGTACAAATAAGGGTGCAGGGACCTCGTGTAACATTTCCCCCATTGTTGCCTCCAAGGGCAACACAGGCAAATCTAGGGAAAGGTCAGGGAGCAGTGGCTGTTTATAAACCCGATGCACGAGCTTTGTAAAGGAACTTGAGCTGCTCACAGTGTTGGCGCAGTGTGTGCCGTAGGCAGCATAGCATGATAACCAAAAAAAATATCAAAAATGCTTGTATAATAACAACACCTTTAAAAGCAATTTCTAACCAGGTGTTAGTCAATGCATTATTCATATCACCATCATTAATCAATGAAAGAATAGCTTCATTGGCCTTGGTCATATTATTGCTAATGTGGATGAAGTATCTTTCCTGTCTAAAAGTGATTTTAATGTAAGTGTGAGTGGGTCTATGTGTACATAAAAAATATGGTAAGTATTCAGAAAATGTGAGCAGATAATTGGGGTTACCATCAATGATGTCTGCATCCATAAGGGGGATGAGGATTATAACGGTATTTTCAATAACAGTCTTCTAGTGGGGGACAAAACAGAAATCGGGGGCTTCAATAACACATGTGGCAGATCCATAAGTATAGCTTTCAAAGTTAGCTACGACACAGTACTCCCCATCAGAATTGTACTGAGATCGAACAGTAGGGAGTCTCCACTTTTGCAACCGTACTGGGCAGGTGTAGGTCGTCTTTGAAATCCGTGTTGACAGGTGATGAACCTCCTCACGATATGATTGATAGAGTTTATCCAGAGCCAATGTAGAATCCGAGAAATCCGTGCCATTAGTGGTGATGTCATCATCCTTGGTAAAAGTCCAATTAATGCTATCTGGAGAATAACCACAGACAGGTTGGATAACATCAAATACATCACATCAACACAAGTAAATGTATTGCTTCTTCACACAGCAGTCCTTGTGCGGAGCCACCCAGGCATTCAGGAAAGGATGGAAAACTAGTAGAGGCGGTAGATCCAGGCATTCTCTGCTGATATCTTCTTCCAGGTGCCCAATGGAATGTACCAGTGCAAGCTTGTCGAACAAGGCTGTAGTGGGATCAAAGCATGGTAAAGAGACAGGAAAAGAAACAAACATCGTATCTCTTACAGTACATTTCTTAGCAGTGAAACAAGGACCAGTTTTAGGGTGTCTGGTCACAAACCCCAGGTTCCTAGCTGTAGAAAGAGGAATGGTTACAGATTGTTGCATACACATAACAATAAAGATAGGGGTTTTACATCATAGAAACATAGAAACATAGACTTTGATGGCAGATAAGGACCGCTTGGCCCATCTAGTCTGCCCATTTCCCTTCCTAGAGGATAGGCTGCAGATCCTAGTTAACCAACAGCCTATTTCTTCCTACCCCCCACAAGAATTGCCTTATGTCTGTCCCATGCATTCTTGAATTCTCCCACAGTTTTAGACCTACAGCCTCCTCAGGAAGGCTGTTCCATGCATCTACTACCCTCTCTGTGAAATAATACTTCCTCACATTGCCCCTGAACTGCCCTCCTTCTATCTTTAAATTGTGTCCCCTTGTTCTTGCAAGTCTCTTTTTCTGAAAGATGCTACCCTCTTGGACTTTGTTGATTCCACTGAGGTACTTAAAAGTTTCTATCATGTCCCCCCTCTCCCTTCTTTCCTCAAGGGTATACATATTAAGCTCCTTTAGTCTCTCCTCATACAGCTTCTTTTGCAGACCCTGCACCATTTTAGTTGCCCTCCTCTGGACTACCTCTATCCTGTCTATGTCCTTGCGGAGATGGGGTCTCCAGAACTGGACACAGTACTCCAGATGGGGTCTCACCAACTGTTTGTACAGAGGGATAACAACTTCCTGTTTTCTGCTGCTGATGCCTCTCCCTATACATCCCAGTATACCCCAGCCCTACCTACTGCCTTCTCACATTGTTTGCTAACCTTAAGATCATCTGATATCATTACCCCCAGGTCCCTTTCCTTTTTTGTTGTTGTTGTTACTACCTCCCCACCCATTGTGTATTCTTTTCCTGGGTTCTTGTTTCCCAGGTGCATTATTTTGCACTTTCTTTGCATTGAATCCTAGCTGCCATACTTCTGACCATTTCTCCAACCTCGCCAAGTCCCTTTTCATCCTTTCCATGCCTCCTTGTGTATCAACCCTGTTGCAGATCTTTGTGTCATCTGCAAAAAGGCATACTTTTCCTTCCAGTCCCTCTGCAATGTCACTGATGAAGACATTAAAAAGGACTGGACCCAATACTGAACCCTGTGGTACCCCACTAGTAACCCCTTTCTTCAGAGTGGACTCCATTTACAATTACCTTCTGTGTCCTGTTGTCCAGCCAATGTTTACCAAGGTTACCACCCTGGGACCCACTCCCAGGCTGGTTAATTTGACTATTAATCTTTTGTGTGGGACTGTGTCAAATGCCTTGCTAAAGTCTAGGTAGGCCATGTACACAGCCCCTCCCTGGTCTACTACTTTGGTCACCCAGTCAAAGAAATCTATTAGATTTGTCTGACATGACCTTCCCACTGTGAACCCATGCTGCCTTGGGTCCTGTGCTCCACTGGCCTCTAGGTATTCAACTATTCTTTCCTTCAGAAGTGACTCCATCACTTTACCTACCACAGAGGTCAGACTGACAGGCCTGTAGTTTTCTGATCTGTCTTGGTCCCACTTTTGTGAAGGGGAATCACATCCACCTTCCTCCAGTCCTTGGGTACCACACCATCCTCCCATGATTTATTAAAAAGAGTAGCCAGTGGTTTCACTAGTTCCTCCCTTAATTCTTTTAGAATTCTGGGGTGAATTCCATCAGGACCCATTGCTTTGTCCACCTTCAGTTTTAGGAGTTCTTGCAGAACCCTTTCTTCTGTGAAAGGACTGGGATTGACTCCCCTATCAAGAGTGCTTCTGTTAATTGGATTAGGCACTTCCCCCTCCTCTTTTGTGAATACTGAGAAGAAATATTCGTTCAGTATCCCTGCCTTTTCACTATCCTCCTCTGCCCACCCACCGTTCATTCTATTCAGCCTCACTATCCCTCCCTTTGTCTTTCTACGCTCACTGATGTACCTATAAAAGGTTTTATCCCCCTTCTTAACTGAGTTGGCTATCTTTTCCTCAGTTTGGGCCTTTGCTATTCTGACTTCCCTCCCTGCTTCCTTCTGCCTTAACTGGTACAGCTCTCTGTCCTGCTCCTTCTGTGTTTCCTTATACTTCCAGAATGCTATCTTTTTCTTCCTGACTTTCACAGCCACCTCTTTTGAGAACCATAGTGGCTTTTTCTTTCATTTTGAATTGTTTATTTGCTTCACAAAAAGGCTTGTTGCCTCTGTGATGGCAGTTTTGATGATTCCCCATTGTTGCTCCACACCTCCTTCTAGCCTGTTTGCTAGTGCTTTTCTGAGGCACTCTCCCATCTTGCCAAAGTCAGCCCTCCTAAAGCCCAGTACTCTCACTTTTGTATGGCTTGACTCTGTAGCTGAGTTTAATGTGAACCACACTGTTTAATGGTCACTTGTCCCCAGATGGCAACCCACTTCTAGATCTGAGATCCTCTCACTGCCCCCGTTTGAGAGTACGAGGTCTAAGATTGCTCCCTCATGGGGGGGTCCGAAACTAGCTGTCTAATGCCTGCCACCTGTAGGGCATCAAGAATGGCACTGCTCTTGGATGTGGCTGCAGCAAATGTGCTCCAGTTAACATCTGGCATATTCAGGTCTCCCATCAACAGTATCTCCCCTTTCTCTGCCATTCTAAGAATGCCTTCTATCATATCCTTGTCCATTCCTCCCCTGACTTGGGGGTCTGTACACAACCCTGTGCAGATTGGGTGCCTTTCCAGTCTCCAAGGTGACCCACAGTGCCTCTCTCCTCCCTGTTTACTCTTTTGTCCAGTTGCTTTTTATCCTTCCTTACTAGAGAGCTACCTCCCTCTTCTCCTTGCCTGTCTCTCCTGTATGTTATGTACCCTGGTATGTTAACATCCCAGTCATGGTTCTCTGTGTACCATGTTTCTGTGACCATACAATATCCAGGCATCCTCTTCCATCAAGGCCAGCTCAGGGAGCTTGTTGCCCAGACTACGGGCATTGGTACTCATTACTCCTACATTTCCTGATGGCCTTACTCCATTTTTGCCCCATCCCAGTCCTTCTTGCCTTTGTCACTTTCTCCATTTACCCCTGCCCTTCTCCCTATTGGACCCCTCATGTTGGTGTTTGCTGCACTTATACTGTGATTATTTGGGGGCTAGGATTTCCTGCTCCTTCCAGTGCCTCCCCTTGGCTAGTTTAAAAGCTTGCCAATGAAGCATTTAAACCTATCACCTAGGATCCTGGTTCCCCTCCTGGACAGATGCAGCCCATCATGCCAGTATAGGCTTGCATCACTCCAGGTGGACCCCCAGTCCCCAATGAAGCCAAATCTCTGAGCTCCACACCAGTTTTTCAACCACTGATTGAATCCCATGGTGTGGAACACCCTTGCCTCTCCTATGCCATAGATGGGCAGCACCTCTGAGAAGGTTACCGTGCATGCTACTTGACTAAGGCCCCTTCCCAATTCCACAAACTCTTCCTGCACTTCTCTAATCCCTTTCTTAGCCAGGTCATTTGTCCCTAGGTGGACAATGACATCCAGCTCCCTCCCCTGTGCAGCTGCTCTGGCAATCCTGAGAATCATGGACAATACCATTTGGAAATTCATCTATCGTGTATG
Source organism: Neoceratodus forsteri (assembly GCA_016271365.2). Classification (NCBI taxonomy): domain Eukaryota; kingdom Metazoa; phylum Chordata; order Ceratodontiformes; family Ceratodontidae; genus Neoceratodus; species Neoceratodus forsteri. The sequence goes on from CM057452.1 coordinate 777,150,877, forward strand.
ATATCAGGGATTCTTCCAGATTCTAGATCATGGAAGAGATTGTTGATGGTAGTGATAATGTATGAGCCATAAGAAGAGCAGAGGATTTCTCTAGCAATGTATTGTTTATCTGAGTCTTTGTTGTTCTGTGCAATGAGTGCATTAATCATGTCTTTAGAGTCTGTAAATGCCTTAGTAATGTCGTGCATGTTGTATACAGTGTATCTTTCTTCCTGACTAAGGCCTTCCACACCATGCAATAATAGGGGTACTGTAGTATATTATTAACCAAACCAGTCAAAAATTTGGCAGTATGAGATTTGACAGCAGCAGTGTCTGCTTTATTCCAAATAGACATAGCCATACCAAAAAGGCCTGTGACAGTTCCTGTTGCACCTGTGACATCAGAACTGCCAACTTCACGTGTATTACTTTTATGACTTTGGTCACCAGGATTGGGTTTTCTGCTGAAGTTGCCTCTACGTTCAGTAGTATGGATCCCGGTAATAGGGTCTTGAGTACAAATCTGAAATGCAGCTAAACTATCAAACAATAACGTACTATAAAATGGTGATGTATTAGTATTGTGACACATACCAAATTCTTTCATATTCCAGTAAGTAAGATTAAACAAAATAGGCATATGTATAAATTGTAAGTTATTAATCAATGAACCAGGGAGGGTAGTGGCTGTTAGACCACTGCTGAGACCAGGGGTGTGCTTTGGACATTCCAAAAGCTGTTTATCAGTGGGTGGTAACACAGAGAGATACATGGCAGCAGAAGCCATGTAAGGTACGGCACAAAATTTTCTAGCAGAATCCTTAGACAAAGAATTACAGTATGAAGAATCAATTAAGGCAGTAATGTTGTACAAACCAGAATGCCTGGAAGCAGTTTGTAGCAAGGACAGAGACCCATTTGGGGATAATTTAGCATTGGGCCAACCCTGGAAAGTTCCTTTGGATAGTTTGGCCACAGGAAGAATTGTCCTTGCGATGTGGTTTGCCACTCAATTTGTAGGGTAGATTTATTAGGATCAACAACCGAGGCAGTGAGGTAAACATCGAACCTTCCTGGACAGTAATCAGACTATCGGGTATATTGATGGATACTCCATCTGAAGGAGATGCTGGATGATCAAGGTGTAGTAGGAGGTTTGGTACCATGCCTTGGATGCAGGGGATAACTCCTGAGATGAGGAGATATTGGAACAAGATAGCCATCTTGTCAGTGTATCTGAAAAGCAAAATCAAACATTAGTAAGTCAGTACTATTCTGCCCAATGGGGTGAGGAAAAGTAATTAAGCTCCTTTATACAGTTTCAGTTGGTTTGCATGTAACCAGTCAGTCAGTTTATTGTTGCACAGGAATCTAACTTGATAGATCTGCCGGACTGAGCTTTTTGACAATGGGGTATGGGCCTTCCTATTTGTTGGAGAAGGAATGAGTGGGATGTACAAATCAGAGTACCATTACCTGATCTCCAACATGCCAATCCACTTCTTGTGCATGCTTGTTGAACTATATTTTGGATTGTTGCTGGGCCTTGCCCATGCAATTGGCAGCATACAAGTGTGTGTGTGTGTATGAGGTCTTTTCTGAGTTTTTTCACATATTGATCTAAAGACATGAGGTCTGCACTGGGAGTGTGCAGGTCAAACAACAGGTGTTCAGGTAATCTCATCTGTCTTCCAGTCATCACTTCAAAGGGTGTGAACTGGGTGGTGGCTGAGGGTGTGCCCCTAATTGCCATAAGGAGTAACGGCAGTAGGGAATCCCAGGTTTTGGGATTGTCCTCGATGAATTTGGAAAGCATTTGCTTAATCTGTCTGCTCTCTCTCTCTACTTGACCTGAAGATTGGGGGTGGTAGAGTATGTGGAACTTTTGTTGAACTCCAAGGAGTTCAAGAGATTCTTTCATTAACTCACCTATAAAACTGGTTCCTTTGTCGGAGTCTACCTTAAGAGGTAGGCCCCGCCTGGAGAAAATCTGTTCCACCAGGATTTTGGCAGTGGTTTTAGCAGTGCATGTTTTAGTGGGGAAAGCTTCAACCCACTTAGATAAGAGGTCAGTTACCACAAGAGCATACTTGTTATTTCTGCTGGTGTTGGTCAAAGAACAAATAAAATCAATCTGCATGGCATGGCAAGGGCCAGAGTGTCATTGCGGTAAGAGCTTGGCACTTCATGTGGTAGGGATGGACTTGTTTTGTGCACAAACAAGGCAGTTGTCTATGTACTGTTTAACATCTTTGGTGACACCAGGCTACCAGGCAGTGGTCTTAAGCCTTTGGAGGGTGTTTTCCACTCCCTGGTGCCCACCAGTGGGCACATCATGCACTTGGTGCAAAAATTCAGACCTGAGGTGGCTGTGGACCACCCAAAACTTAGTGGTGGAATCCTCTTGCTGATACCAGATGAGCTTATCATGTGGTGACAAGTGTAACTTACCTTCATGCCTCTGGTAAGGGTTGTGTGTGGGAAGTTTCTCTTTGTCACTCTTGTCAAGGAATCTGAACACTTCTTTGAGCTCAGTATCAACATGTTGGGCTGCTGAGAGGTCCAAGGGGGAAAGGGTTCAGGTTTCTTCCTGACTGCTGCAATATGTATGACCGCATTGGCCTCTGGATGGTCCCTCATCCATGTGTCCCCTCCTCGGGCCCCTTCCTTGGCAAGGGTGTCTGCTGTGTCATTGAAGGCATGATAGGGATCATGAAGAGAGTGAGCTTTAACTTTGTGTACATAGAGTTTGTGTGCAAATTTTTGTGCCAGTGAATGTATATATATTACCAATTCCTTGTACTTCACTGGGCTGCTGTCAGAAGAGAGGAAGGAGTTCTTCTGCCAAAAGGGAAGGAATTCTTTAAGAGAACAACAAACCCAATTAGAGTCTATAAAAATGATGGTATCCTCGGTCCCATGCTGGATGAACTTGAGGGCACAGGCCATCGCTACCATCTCTGCATACTGTGAAGATGCTACACTGCAATGCTTAGATATTTTAACAGTGTTCCCATAAGGGTAAATCACTAGAATACCCATCCCTGCAATTTGTTCTCCCTGATAGTAAGATGCTGAACCATCAGTAAAAATACAACACAAAGAGGTGTTGTCAAGTATCTGTGGCGTGGCAGGCAGGAAAGGATCTGGATCTGGAAGATCAGGTGACTGCAGTGTACTGTTATGGGGGTCTCCTTGGAAAAGGAGTCCATGAGCCAGCATAGATGGAATTTTTGTTGGGTGTACCTGTATGTCTCTATCCTGGAGAAGAAGTGACCAGTGTGTCAGTCTGGTATTGGAGACTAACCCATCCTTCACTCTAACTGAGAGTAGAAAGGTAGTTGGTGTGTGGTTGGTGTTGATAATCAGTGGAAAGTACCCAATGAAATACAGAAAGTGCTTGACAGCCCAGTAGGTGGCCAGAAGGTTCCTTTCACAAAGGCTGTAATTCTATTTCACTGGGGTCAAGAGCTGTGATGCATATGCAAAAGGTCTCAGGGTGCCATGAACCTTCTAAGCCAGTACTGCTGACATGGCAATGTCAGATGTGTCACATTCCAGATGAAACGGTAGTGATGGATTGGGGTTGACCAGAGCTGGAGAGAAGGCCAAGGACTGCTTCAGTGACATCACAGCCTGTTTATTTATAGGGCTTCAAGTCCACGGGATGTCTTTTTTCAGTAGCTCATGCAGAGGAGCAGCTTTCTGAGCAAAATCACAGATAAAATCTCTCAAGTGGTTTACCATACCTATAAACCTTCTGAGAGTTGCTGGTAGGCAATAACAAGTCTTGCAATCCTTGCATCTTCTTCCAGGTAGGGCTTCTACCTTGGTCAGTTATTTTTAGACCCAGAAAGAGTACATCTTTCAGACATAATTGTACTTTTGTTGGATTGCATTTAAGGCCTGATCTCTGAATGAGAGTCAGTAGTTCATCCAAGAGATTCAGGTGTTGTTCCTGTGTGGCAGTTGCCAGCAACAGGTCATCTGCATATTGCAAGAGACATTGGGGAGTAGAGAAACCCTCAAGGGCATCCATCATATGCAGATGGAACAGGGACAGGCTGTTATGGAATTCTTGTGGTAAGCAAGTGCACGTATACTGTCTTCCTTCAAAGGTGAAGGCAAACTTATATTGACTCTTGGGAGCCAATGGTAATGGCCAAAATCTATTGGAGATATCCAAGGCACTGAACCATTTCAGGTCAGGTGTCAAAAGTCATAGTACATTGGGTGCTGATGCCACAGTTGGGGAACAACTGGGGGTGACTTGATTCAGTTTCCTGTAGTCAATAGTAAGTCTCCAGGCACCTGTGGGTTTTCTCACGGGCCATACTGGAGAGTTAGTAGTAGAAACACATGTTCTAATTACTCCTTGCTTGAGAAGTGACTTGATTGTTTCTCTGAGAGAAGGCAAGGCCTCAGTTGGAAAAGGATATTGCCTCTGCCTCTCATGTGCTGGGCCTGGCACTTCAATGACAGTGTGCATTCTGCAACAGTCATGTTTGTTGATTGCAAATGCTTCAAAATGTCACTGCAAAATGGAGATAAGCTTCGGAAAAAGCTTGTGGTCTTTGAACAAATCTATGACGTCATAATCTTTGTTGTTAGCAGAAATTGTCACCACAACTTGTGAATCAGGGGTCAAAATGGTGTGGTATTGACCCTGAATCTGTATCAGTAGCATGTTAACTAGATCTACCACACAACCGTGTGGTGCAAGGAAATCAATTCCAATGATACTAGGATGATCATGCATTACCATCAGTTGGAAGGTATGTGAGGCCTTTAAATGGCCTAGCTCTACTGGCAAGGGTAGAGACCGGTATGCAGGTAACCTAGTGCCATCTACTTCTGACATGTTGGTCCTGTGTCTGGTGGACCAAGGAGATGTGTCTGGGTGTTGATCATGTAATACAGACACAGCCACACCTGTATCTAGCAAGACTACAAGTAGGTGGCCCCCGAACTTGGCCTCGGTGCAGGGCCTCCATTTGTATCCATGACCAGCTTGTTTACAATACGGACTGGGGCCTGTAATTGTCAATCTGTACTGCTGGGAGCATAGAGAGGTTGGGCCTGGCTTCTTTGAATCACTTCACTATGCTGCACTTATGCTATATAGGGAGGAGCTTCAGGGTTCAGGCCTGTATGAGCCTGAAAGCCTGTACTCCTGGTGTCACCATGGCCTGTTAGGGTCTGGGTCACTGGTTGTACAGTTGCAAGGGCTTGAGCAGGAGCAACGTCTGCCACAGAGTGCACTTGCCCCAGGAGCTCTCAAAATTTCCCATTTTCCTCAGCTATCTACCTAAATGAAGGGCCCATTCTTTGTTGTTGTTGTTGTTTGCCCTTATTCTTGTTCTTTTTATTCTTATGCCAGTTCCGGTTCCCAAACCATTGCTGCTGTTGCAGTTGTGGTTGTTGTTGTTGGTGTTGGGCCTGTTGGGGGTGTTGGTTATCAGCTGGGAGAGCCTGTTGATGTTGGGCCTATTAGTGTTGGGCCTGCCCTTCCACAGTATAGTGCATCGTGGCCTGTGAAATAGGCTCCACGGCAGCTACTTTCTTGGAACCGGAGCCCAGATCATGGATGTAGAGTTGGCAAACTCTTTTGTTTTTTTGAAGAATGTCAGCAAACCTGTCCATGTTGGGGTCAGTGGTTGGTTCTGCCTTTTCTATTACTGCAGGAATCATGTTCCCAAGGAACAGGGTCTTATATTCAGTAAAATCTACATCTGCAGCTTCTTATGCCAGGTGCTTTCCTGCTCGGCAATCCATCCAAAGTCTCTGGTGGTAAGTCACTGGCCTTTCCTTTGCATTCTGTTTTACAGGGTATGCAAGCATCACTCCTACTACACCTGGGCTGTGAGCAGAAATGAGCTCAGCTGCAATCTCATCAAAGGTTGCGTTCCCATTCTGGTGGATGGCATCAGGGAGTTTGCCCTACAAACTAGGATCAATGGTTTGGCGTAGTATCTGGACCTGATATTCTGCAGTGAGGCTGAGCATCTTGCATTTAGAATGCACCTTTTCTAAGTGACAGCTGAGATTGTCGGACAGGTTCATCCAACCGATACTGTCAGCTATCTGCTGAACAGAGTAGGCCATTTGTAGGGGATTATTGGGTCAATCAGGCAGAAGTAGATTATCTTGGGTGCCGTCTAGGGCAGCCTGAGCTGCAGGCTCTGCCACAGTATGAACAATGCCATCCTGAGTGCCAGCCTCTTGTAGAAGCTGTCTGATCTGAGTTTTAATGACCCATTTACTTTTCTCAGGAAGAGGTACATTACCTATTGCAGTCTCAATCATTGTTTCTATTTCCTGCCTGTCTTCCACAATAATAATGGCTATCGGTGGTGACGTCCGGACCAGGTCTGTGCCTGCTCCCCCCCCATCATGGGGGCCGCCATGTTGGCATCTCCCATGATGGGCGTCACAACGTCGATGACATATGACATGGTGTGGGTGGAGTGGGGACCTTCCATGTTGTGGATGGCTGTGTGGGGTTTCTGGCCCATAGTATGGGTGTGACTGGGCATTGTACTGAGAGATGTTATCATCTGATACCTCCCCTTCAGATGACGTATGTAAGGCAGGGGCTACACCTCCCATCACCTTAACATGTCCAGCCAGAACCTCCCGCTGATGGCACAGTTTTGCCATCTTACTTTCCATTCAGCATGACTCACAGTTGCAACATCCATATTAATGTCATCCTGCATTTTCTTTTGCAACACTCTATATGCGGCCTCAATTCGCGATTGTCCCTAGTAGCTACTTCTAAGTCTTTACGTACCTGGTTTATCTCGTCCTGTAGCTCTCCCATATCCTCACTCAACTGTGCATTTGCCGTACTTAACAAGTGATTCATATGCAATGCCTGTCCCTTATCCTGTCTCAAACTTTCACACTCCTGTTTCACCATACAAAGTTCCTGTTCTCCAGCTTGAGCTGAATGATGCAAAAGTGGATCCTTTTCATTCTGAAGAGTTTGAAGTTTAGACTCCAAATTCTGCTGCAGTCTCACACATTCCATTTCCTGCAAATCCATCTGTTTGCTCAAGAGATGAGATTTGCAGATCAAGGGTTCAAAACCTCACTTCGGAGGCTTCCAGAGCAGTGTAGAAAGTCATGACCGTCAGCCCTTTAGCTTGATGCTTATTGGTTGATTGTCTCATCTGTGTGTACTGGGTTGAAATCCCCAGTATAGGGTTGTTGGATTGACTTGTGTCCCACATGAAGTCAGCCCATCCTCCATGGGAGGCAAGGAAGTTCAAGAAATCGAGTCTCAGTTCTGCGCAGATATTTGATACGGTGGCCATTGTGTGGGAGGGAACAAAAATCAAACTGTGAAAAAGGCGCCGTGCTATTTATCAATCCACAGCAGGAGCACTTTATGTACAGTTAGGCTACTGTAAGATTTGTAGACTTACAATCCAAAGCTGGTATGGAGTGATTTGAGTCGGCATCGACCACACCCGAAAAGAAAACAGCCAGACTTTGTAAGTGACTATAAACTGATCTTAAAATGGGAGAGGTGATACGGGAATGTACACCTACTGTTGCCGTGGGAAAGGGGAAAGTTATAGGAACTAGTGAAAACTTACAAACACCAAATATGGCCTGCACACAGTCGCCAATTGTCAGGAGGTCTAAACCTCACTTTCAGATTCTTGGCAATAATGGGAATGTAAGTAATCACAGACATGTTGCATAAGAGTAATAAACTTGTTTATTACTACCAAAAAGGATAAAATCACAGTTGTCCTACGCAGTTCTTACCAATACAAACCGGGAGCCAGTGCTAAACGTTCCCTATACCGTGAGGTTTCTTTGTGTCTCTTGGGATCTCTGAGGTACAAGACTTAGTGTATCACATTATATACCTATGATAATTACCATGGTTACTGTAAGATAGAAACATTTCTAGTTACAGAGATGAGCCCTATTGGCTAAATTAGAGGAGGCTCCACAGTCCTAGATAACATTATACAATTTTGTAGCAGTCATCAGTTTGTGAAACAAAAGAGTTCTTATACAGAGTCTTACATAACTCAGTGTAGTAGTACAAATCACCCAAAGGTGGCAGTGCCAACTTATATATCATAATTATTTCAAGGACACAGGTGTCCTAAAATCTTATGAGTAAGAAATACACAGAAAATACATAGAAGAATATATATGTATTATCAAGCAAAGTGTATTACAACAATATGCATGCATATGCTAACATCTACTCTTATATGGTAGATGTCCGTAGCCCCTAAAAATTAGTATAACATATGCCTAAACACTCACTGTCTATGGTGTACCTCTGAGGGTACCAATAAGGGTGCAGGGACCTCGTTTAACAATGTCATAAAAACAGTTGACTTACCAGAAGCATGTGCATGCTCATGCTCTGTAGCATCTTTCCTCTGCCCCCCCATACCTGATGCCCTGTCACCTGTATTCCTACAGATAGCAGTGACAGCGTGAAATGATGCAGTCTTTTTTTTATTTAATAAGCTTGATTAGATTTTCAAATAATAATGACACAAGAAAACAATAATTGCAAAGTACAAACAAAGACATAAACAATCCCCCCATCCACCCTCCCTCGTACCCCTCCCCATGGCAGAGCATCATCACTAGGGCTGTAAGTTTATCATGGTATACACAGAGATAACGGATTCTGTGAAAACGGGTGTTCTCTGCAAATTCAATGACCCACCATGAAATCACAATTGTTTGGCTTGCTCATGTATTACATGTGTAAAATTCCTTCCATTTCCTCTTGTTTTATTTCAAATTGATATCAGAACATTGCCTGATTGAAAATGCAGTGCCAAACTAGTACTGATGTAGTGCTGTGATTAACTTGCCACAGACAATCGGTGTTTTTTACACATGTTGATTTCATTTAAACTGATGGATGTTCAGTGCAGACACACAATGCAGGTGTCAATTTCAGCTTGTTGCATTACCTTACTGAATTGACTTTAGCACTGGTAACAGTTACTGCCTCTGTTTACTTCTGTTACCGTCAAGTACCTACAGTCACCTTTCAGGTTAAATCCTACCTTTATTTAACCTTTGTGTGTTAAGGGGATAGCCAGATGGGCTACAAGTGCAAGTTTGTCTTTGAGCCTCCTCCACTTTGCAAGCAGACATGTTAGTAAAATCAAATGGTTTACCAGCATGAAAGACTTGTGATGTTTATGCACATCAGATATGCAGAGAATATGAAAAGGGTACTGGTGAGGTTTTGTTTTGCAATTACTATTGAAGCACACATACTTTTAAACTGTCTCTGAGTCTTCTGTGAAAATGGCACATTTTAGCCACTAGGGGGCCTTGAAAATTGGCCAAAATTACTATAAAAAAATTATAGTCCAAATCATCACACACTACATGAACCCTGCTAACAGGTGCTGCAGAACTAATAGGTAAAATAAGAGCAATAACTATGAATGGCACCCAACCTCTGGTTACAAAGTGTACAATGTGTGCAGTTTGCCCCATATCCTATCAAATCTATGCAGATTGTTATGTAGGCTAGTGATCATCTTTTCAATTCTAAGGTTAAAGATGCACTCCTGCAGGCACTCAGTGTAAGATAAAGACTTGTCATCACTCCAGTGATGGAGGACTAGCTTCTTAACCATCAAGGCTGTCATGGCCATGTAATGTCTACGCTCTTTGATGCTGACACAGGAATAGTCTTCAATCCGATGAATCTCAAGTCCCAATAAGGGATCTGCTTTCTGCTGTATAGTTGACCACAATGAGACCACCTTAGGACAGTCCAAAAAATGTGATAGGGAGTTCCTTCTGAAGTCCCACATCTTGAACTCAGAGAGGATTCAATCCTATGAATCTTAACCAGTTTAACCAGAGTATTATATAAATTATCGAGTATATTAAACTGAACAAGACACAGGTGATCTTGTGTAATATAAGTATAATTGTCTAGACAGATCTTACTCCAGTCAAGGGTAAACTACAGGAACTGTGAGTTCCTGTATGTGGGTATTCCTTTTGACTTGGGAAAGACTTTGAGGTATAAGGCAGTGTAGATATTAGACATAGAATGCTGACGAGAAGCCAAAGACCCTAAAGACTGCAGAAACTCATTCTCATTTATCAGATGACATCCTGTATAAACCACAATATAACAGATTGGCTAACATGATACACTTTGAAAAATCCTGTGCTATGCAGCCCTAATGCAAGATTTCCACAGAGGAGAGGCATATCCCTTCTCTGAGGAAGTTACATACCTCAAGACTCACCAAAGAGGGAAGTCAGGTGTCAGGAATTACTTTGCCACCAATCTTGAAATGAGACTTCCAGAAAATAGACTGAGATGGGTCCTTTTTGTGATTGTATTTCAAGACCAAACACAACTGTGCGTGTACTCTGACTGAAACCCCAATTACTACGGTGTGTAAGAAGGCAAGTAACTCTTTGGCGGTCACATACAGCAAGGCTTGGGGGATAGGCCATCGTTGTGAATGAGCTCCTGTTCCAGGGATAGCCATAAAGGGAAATAAGAGAGAGACTCCATAGCAGGAGTCACTGACAGTCACTGTAAATACTTGCTGGCATGACTAGCCCAATAGTACAGACCAAAATGTGGAAGCCAAAGACTACCACAAAATTTAGGGGCAGCCAGTGTATGACAAGGTCATCTTGGGGGTTTATCTAGCCACACAAAATCTGATATGATGGAATTGATTCTTTTAAACTAGGAGACTGGTCTCCAAAAATGTAACATATTAAGTGGATAAAAAAGATGGGGCAAAATATTCATTTTAATATTAATTCTACCCCATATTGACAGAGACAGGGTCCTCCAACCCTGAAGATCTTGTCGGATGTTAGATAGTAAATCAGTGAAGTTAAGCTTTATTATCCTGGCCTCACTACAAAAAAGGAAAATTCCTAAATACTTAAGTGAGTGGAAGGGCCATGTCATACAAAGTGATGTGATATCTGTTTTAAGAAATTGAGAATTTAAGGGCATGACTGCAGTTTTATCTAGATTAAGTTTATAATTGGATAAAAAACCATAATCTTTAATAATAGTTAGGGCTTTGGGGATGGTTGACGTGGGGTGGGACAAATGCAACATAATATCATACGTGTAAGCAGATAAATTAAGGTCCATAGACCCAATTTGTACTCCAATAAGATCCACATGCTACTTAAGCTGAACACGATGCTGTTCCAAATACAAATTGAATAAGAGTGGGGATAATAGACATCCCTGTGTCATACCTGAAAAGAGAGGAAAGGAGGGTGAGAGAACTCCATTGAAACAAACACAGGCACAAGGGGAAGAGTGAAACACTTGGATCCAGGAAATAAATTGAGGGGGGGGGAGCCAAATCTTGCAGGAGTCACAAATAAGGACTGATGATCGACTCTATCAAAAGCCTTCTCAGCATTCAGAGACACCAACGCCATCAGAGTAATGGAATCCCAGGATGTGGAGAAGATGTGGGCCAATTTACACATGTGGTTGATTGACAAACAGGTGGCCATCAGTCCAACCTGCTCCGGACCATTAAGGCTGGACCAAACTTGACCCATCTGAGTCACCAGTATCTTGGCTAAAATTTTTATATCATAATTAAGAAAGGAGATCAGCCAATAACTTATCACCTTTTCCAAATCCTTATCTGGTTTGGACAGCAGCACTATCACTGCATCAAGTAGGGAGTGATCTACCAAACCAGATGTTAGCATGTGACTTTAAAGGCAATACAGACAAGGCACCAGATCCTTAGCGAACACTTTATAAAAGTTTTGGGAAAACCCCTCCAGACCCGGTGCCTTATTGGAGGAGAGGGCCTGAGTAGCTGAATAGATTTGAGCCTCTGTTAGGGGAGACACCAGAGGGTTCTATCGATCATCAGATAGAATGGGAAGAGGGGTGTCAGATAGATATTTATTAATCTGTTGCAAAAAGTGTGGATTATGCCAGATGCCATAAAGTTCCTGGTAGAAACTTTCAAATTCAGCTGCAGTCTCTTTGGGGACTATTTTCATGGAGCCATCAATGGAAGAACATATACCTGGAACCAACCTAGAGGCCTCAGCTTTCTGATTATAGAGAGCTAACAAGTGACTGACCCTATTGCCCTGATCAGCATATCTATCCTGAGTTTGTAAGATGGCGTACTCAGCCCTTTCTTGTAAAAAATCCTCATACTTATCATTCAGAATTGTCATCTCCCACTGAATAGAGGCAGGGGAGGTATGGGAGATATGCTTCTCCAAGGACCTGATTCATGAAAGCAAGTCTGCCACCAATAGTTCCCAATGCTTTTTCCTGGTCAAGGCCAGTCGGAGGAACTTACCACATAGGAAACACTTCAAGGCACTCCACTCTTTGTCCAGCTTCCCAGTGGAACCCTCATTATGGGGGATGAAGTAAGCAACCTGTTCCTTGATATGGGTGACAATGCAATCATCTTTCAGGAGCTGGTTGTTTAGTTTCCATAGTGTCTCCTTCGTGTGGTTGGGCATCAAGGCAATCTTACTCCAAACCAGTGAATGATCTGATATGACCCTGGGGACCATCCCACTGTCCAGCAGCCCACCTCAGACAAAGAATGGCTGAGAAGGTGGTGATCTATCTGTGATGAGGATCCTTGCATGGTGGAGTAAAATTTGTACTCACTCTGCTGGGGATACAACACCTGCCACAGATCACAGAGCCCAAGGGAGTCCACCATTTCTTGTAGGGAATGCTGAGCAGGGGACAAACCTGACCAAGGTCTACCAGTCCTGTCAATATCAGGAGAAAAGGGGAGATTTCAATCACCACCTAAAATTATGGGGAGTGAGAGAAAGAGGGCAAGTGTCATGGCCAACTCATTAAAGAAGGAGGGAGTATCGGAGCTGGTACCATAGACACATCCCAGCAGCATGCTGGTGCGGTCCAGAGTAACAGGAAGAAAAAGATACCTTCCATGAGGATTACCCACACATTGATTACACATGAATGGTACCCTCTTAGAAAAATAGACTGCAACCCCTCTACCATTCATGCTATCACTTGCAGCGAACGCATGGCCAATATTATGATGTCTAAGTAAGGAACCCTCAACTTCAAGAAGGTGTGTCTCTTGTAAGTATATAGCATCACAATTACAGTGTTGCAGATGTTTAAGAATACTATATCCCTTAGTACTGGAGTGGGTGCCATTCACATTCCAAGTAGCAAAAGTTAAGAACTTAGTCATTTCCAAACAGCTAGTGCCTTATGATATGCGTAACTATGCATATCAGAAAAAATAAACCACCAACACCATAAGACTAATGCTCTGCTAGCCCTTCCCCCAACCCCACTAACATCCCAATAACATCAAACCCAAAGCACAGTAACTGATACCTAACCCCAGCAACCCCAGTCAACTTCAGTGAGGGAGGAGAGGAGGACCCGAGCCACTGAACTAAAGAGTGAAAGCCTACAAAATAGGGACTGACTAGTAACCGGGAAGAGCTCTCTATGTATACTATATAAACAGGTCCCCAATCACCCTCCTACTAAAGAGGATAAAAATCAAAAAGCCACCGGCCCATGATGAACCTAAACCGACAGTCTCCACATCCCTGCCCCCCCACCACAAACCTGAACTTAGAGTGCAGCCACTAATTATAAAGTCTAGCAGGGAAGTCAGCAATTAAGTGAACCTATAATAACATATACCCTGTAGACCCAATATGAAAAAGAAAATGGGTTACTTAAAATGCCCAGCCCACCAGCTAAGGCACCCATGTTGTATAAAAAGTCCCCAGTTCTCAGAGAAAAAGAAGCCCTTTACCTGAAGGAAAATTAAGGTGGCTTAAAAACATAAGGGTACTCCAGCCCTTTAAAACATTAACCTGACCGGCCCCATCAACTTTAACATTTATGCAACCAACCCTAAATGACAGCCAATAACCAATAAAAGTTCCCAGCACAAAAGCAGAGAGATACAGTTCAACGTTTAGAATGGGGATACTAGGATAGGGAAAAACAAAGGAAAATTAACATAGTGACAGCCAAAACAAACAGTGCCAAAAACTATTGTCTTGCCCAAAGCAAATGAATATCTCCTATGAAGTATTGGTAACCAGCAGCAAATGGACTGTCCCCAGAGCTGATCATTACTACCCCAGCCCAAGATTAGAACTGTTATCACTATTGGGAGAAAACCTTAAATAAAAATTCTGAATAAGGCTCCAGAAAGCAGCTAGTGATCCCTCTGCTAGTATCACTGTCCAGGAGCCCATCACAGCATGCAGACCAAGAGTGTCTCAGAAGAAAGTCCCTTCTGCCTCAATCCAGCCTGGAGCAAAGTCAGAGTGATGCAACCTGCAAAAGAAAAAAAAAGAAAAATAACACTGGACACCAAGCCCACTCCAGGGCAGCATTGTAATGGATAACAAAAGTGGACAAATAACCAGAAGAAGAGTAAAACATGCAAGCAATATTCGCATGTCAAACCTTCCCCAGCTGCTCTCAGGATTCTAAACTGAAGCAGGGTAACACTCCAGGCCACAAATCAGTTGCAAGGCAAAAAGAAAAAAAAAAAGAAAAAAACCTGATCAAGCAGCATAGGTCAAATTTAAGGGGCATCCTGGAGTAGGCAGGAGTCCACTGGTTTGCAAGTACAAGAGGTCTGCAGCATGCAGATAGGTAAACAAAAGGTGAGCACAATGAAATAATAAATGGAATATAATGCCTGTGGAGTAACTAAAGCATAACCTCCCCAACAGCGGTACAGTTCAAAAAGGAAACATGTCCATGGGCACAGTCTCTATCCCAGTGTAAAGTACTATTCAGCACAATCTGGGAGGAGAGGAAAATAAAACCAGGTAATACCAAATAAGCATATTCCAGCACTGTCCAGGCATAGCCAAATTAGACCAGGCAAAATAAGAGAGGTGCAGAAAGTTCAGACAATGCCCAGATTTAGAAAAAAAATACATTCAAGTTTGAAAAATGCTTAAAGTTCAAAATTAGCTGTTATTTGCACCATTCTGCTTGGATAGAATCAGAATGCAGCCCTGAACCTCAGGTCCAAATCCAGGAAAGAACATCAAGCGGGGCACACTGCACTGGCTCCAGATACCTAGAAAAACAAAGAAAGCCCACGAGAGATAAGATCCCAGCTCACCTAAACACTGCATGTGAGATCATCTCATGAGTCTCCATCAATGGCCTTTGAAGGGCTCTGGCAATAACGACTTGAAGTCCACCTGAGCTTGGTCCACAGAACAAAAGGATTTCCAGGCGCCTTGGATCAAAACATGCAGCATAGCAGGGTAGATTGTCTAAAATTTGAGACCAGCAGCAATTATCTTACTGACCACCGGGTGACACGTGGTTTTCCGTTGCCACACAGAACCAGGTAAATCCTGTCATAACCTTAAATGGGCTCCCACCCAGATAACATCTTGGATGTCTCAAAGTTTAAGGATCACATGCTGCTGTTCCTAAAAGTTTAGGAAACACAGAATGAAAGGCCTGGGAGGAGATCCCTGTGGCGTAGCTGACCACAGTGAGTGGTTAACATGCTCTACAATATAGGAGGTGCCATAAGGAGAAGGGCCAGTGATTTTATCCAGCAACTTCTTAGTAAAGAAGAGAGGGTCAGAGACCTCAGCCTTTTCTGGGAGACCCATAATTACCAGATTATTCCAATGGCTCCGACCCTCTAAATCCTCCAACTTGGCCTCCAGCTGAGTATGTTTCCTGTGCAAATCCACCAGCTCAGGGTCAAGTTTGTCTCTCCATCATTCCCCTGAGATTAAATGGACATCATTGTCTTTAAAAGCCTTTTGCAGGACTTTCACTGATGTCCAAAGTGCCATCAGTTCCTGAGTGAGCTCCTTGAGTTCATCTTTGAAGGGCAGAAACTCAGCCAAGAAATGCTCCTCCGACAGTTGGGCTGGGTCCAGAGTAGGAGTAGAAGATTTGCCAGCAGTAGAGAAGTGGCATTTAGTACACTTACTGCTCTTATCTGCCGGTGTATGCGGGGTATGGTGCAGTGCAGCATTCCACATTTCTGCATCCATCTTTCACAATGAAATTGAAGCGGCACACTCCTGACAGGTACAATAACTGAACCAACTGCTTGAAAACAAGAAATGGGCTGAATATTCAAAAAGTAATAGTTTTTTTAGTGTGGGAGAGTAGGAGCACTGCTGAAGAGTTGTTACCTAGTCCGTTGCATCTTATGATCCCCCCCGTGATGCAATCTTCCCTGGAGGAAAAGAAGTTTCAGTGGGATACTCAGTTCTCCTCTCCCTGGCAGGCCTCTGACCTCCCAAACTCATTCCATAACCCAGGTCACCAGTGTCATGAATGGCAGTCCAATTACAGCACCAATGGTATGATCTCATGTTTTTTTTATGGTAATGCACATAGTTTAATTTTCTTTTTTGGTTAGTCCTTTTTCTCCTACCTTGGCTCCCTGTCTACCTTGTTCATCTGCGAATGCTAGTCATTTGGCCACTGTCCGGTACATCCTGGATGCTAGGGACCCTCGCTTTCTACCTCCATGGCTTACCCCCATGGCAGGGTGGCAGAGTGCCCCATATTCTCTCCCGCCAAGACCAGATTTAGTGTACAGAGATGCCGTCTGAGCTGGGTGCCCCATTGGATGGCCATCAAGCCACCATGACCGGTCACCATTTTTCATTGTTCTGTGCCCTGAGCGAGTGGGGCATGCAAAGATGCCAATTTAAGGAGCGTGCACGTGTCTGCACACAATCCTTCCCAGTGCCGTGCCCCAGCTCAGCTCATGCATTACACCGTGCCAGCGCACCACCCCCAGCCTCCAACAGGGATCAAAAGTGCACCAATAACTGGGATGCCCCCACCCCAGAGAGGGAGAGCAGTTCCTCGGACACTCAATCCCTCTCCTCCCTGACCAACCCACAGTGGCCCAAGTCCACTCCTGAACCCGGGTCACTGGCATGGAGTAAGGTGTGGCATCCAGTGCCTCAACCCTCAGCACCACCGGGCTGGCAATGCACGTAGTTTTAAAGAAAAATGTAAAGATCTGTACTGAGCAGATTTGACATACATGCTGAAACATATAATTTGACCTGAAATATCAAGAAGTCTTTAAAACCAATGCACATAAAAATTGCATGTGATGAGACATGCCAATAAACAATATTATTGAGAAATTTCAAACATAAAAAAAAATCACTCCTTACAAATGTCATGGGCAACTCATCAAGCTTGAAGTTCAGATGATGCTTCCATCACCTAACTCTGTATTCTGATAAAAAGAGAGCCAGGTGTGTCTTTTCAGTGCAACAGATTTATTTTGGAAAAGTTACACGTGTTACACCAGGAGGAAAGGTGGGACACAGCAATATTACTTGAGAAACAGATTTTTTTATACACTATAATTTGTGTCAAGCTGCCTTCTGACTACTTTTTTTTACTTAAACTTTTATTCAAAATGTTTCATTGTTCATAAGAAAACAACAAACAAAGAATAAAGATACATACATCAAGTAGTGTCAGATACATATAACATACATGAAGGTGCACAGAAACAGGATCATAACAATTAATGAGGCTAACAAAATGGCAGGTAATGAGAACAAATTAAATACTGAGCGCCAAGAGTCTGACTAATAATTCGGAAGAAAAGAAGGAGTATCATACAGTAGTTGTAGCTCCGTGCACCGTAGTGAAATGCTACTTGCATATGCTGTTATAGTACTGTAAAGGTGTAAAGTTGAATACACAGAAAATAACAATACACTGTACAAACAACTAGAGTGCTATGCAATGTACTCAAAACTCCAAATGTTGTAGTACGAGACAGTTTCAACCCTGAAAGATGGTATAGGGCAATTCGAGGGAGATGGTCACTAGATGCAGCATAAGTGAAGGTGGTTACTTTATTTATTTATTTATTTATTTAGATTTTGGTAACCGGGTAAACCCACTGAGACCAAAGGTCTCTTTTTCAGGGGCGACCCGGAATTAGTTACAGAAAAAAACACATATTGGCAATATTTACAGTAGTTACTATAGGTATGAAAATATACATCAGCATCAATTTACAGGGGTTACAGCAAGTTCACATTCAGGCTCATGTATGCAGTACAGTGACGTCAAATTACACACAGTTAGTAGGAAATTGAGACAATATGCAGTATAATTGACAGCCTTGTTTAGGAGATTCATCAGGGAAGAAGGAGGAATTAAGGCAGTAGGGATGAGAGGGAGACCTGGGCTAGGGAGCTAGTGGTTGCAGCCACAGAGGCTGAGTTCGAGGAGATATACTTTAAGGCCAGACTTAAACTGGGTAAGGGAGGGTGAGTCAATCAAGCTAGCTGGGAGAGAGTTCCATAGGTAGGAGGCAGCATATTTGAAGGAGAGCTTGCCTTGGTTTGAGCGGATCTGAGGGATGTCTGGGGGCGATTTTCAGAGGATCACAGGGTTCGGCATTGTACTTTGGAGGTGAGAAGTCCATGAAGGTGGGGAGGGGGACTGAGAGTAGAGAATTTGAAGGCAAGGCAGGCAGTAAGGTAGGCTATTTTGTGCCACAGTGTGGACCAGTTCAGGTCCACAAGGGCCTCGCAATGGTGCCTCCTAAGGGAGGAGTTGGTAGCGAAGCAAGCCACATGGTTGTAGAGCAAAGTGAGTTTATTGAGTTCCATCTCCCGAAGGAACTGCAATAGAGGAGCACTGTATAGGATGGAGGGGAGGAGGTTGCAGCAAGCAATTGCTCATCGTGCCTCACTGGAAAGGGAGTTGCCCAGGTGGTAGAGGAGGCCAAGCCTTTGATGGACGGACCAGGTTATGGAGTCAATGTGAGGCCTGTAGGTCATCTCTTGGTCAAGGTGGACCCTGAGGTATTTGAAATTGGCAATGACCTCAGCTCTTTTTCCTTGGACTGTGCTGAGCTGGAGCAGCTCACTTCTGTCAGAGTCCAGGCATCTTGACCCAGACAGGACTGCTTTAGTGTTTTCCTCATTGAGCTTTAGGGAGTTAGAGGAGAACCAAGCCTCAAGAACTGAGAGACTGGCCTGCAGTTTGGCGGAGATGACGCTGGGTTGTGGGTCACTGCAGTATATGACAGTGTCGTCTGCGTGGAGGATGAGGTTGCTGAGTGTGCAATTGCCCTCAATATTGTTGAGGAAGAGTGAAAAAAGCAGGAACTTAGGAGGAGCAAGATCACCCCACACCGTGTCTAGATAGAAACTTCTGGAAGGAGGGTCCCTGAGAGTAGCCCTACAGAGGGAGTGCATGTACTGTAGGAATAGAAGGGATGCCATATGGCAACATGGTGGTGTAGGGTCTGATTGTTAATGTGTAACAGGTGATCATACAGGGCCAACAGAAAAAGTTCAGCTAGAAAGTCAGTGGTGGAAGGCACACTAGTAGAGCACCAGTTGTGTAAAAGGAGGCATTTAGACGCAACACTAAAGTGAATTACAAAATTACTTTATGCCTTGTCTTCTTACTATGTTTTGCATCAAAATGGCTAATGAATCAAGGTAACTTAACTCTAGTGCTCAATCCAGAAGCAGCTTAGTACTCTATAGTTACTAATACTCAGTAATTTTATGACTTTGAACTTTCTAGTCAGTTGGCTAATGAGGACCTGGAATTCTCCAATGGGATTTGTTCTAAGAAAAGAAGAACAAGTATACACTCAGTTATGATGTCCAAACAGGATGTACAAAGAAGAACCTTTTTATCATATTTCCATGTAGCAGTAAAAGATAATTTTAGATCACTGGTCAGGATGCACACAGAAGAGTATTTAGTTGACCCCTCTGATCACTAGTAGAAGAAAACTGTAGACTACTGGTCAGGATGCACAAAGGGAATTCTTTCCCAGTGGAAGTTGGTGGTTACTTGTTGGGTGCCACAGACATCAGTCCTGGTGCTTGTGTTATCTTCATATGTGACATAGCAGTGAATATACAGAGCAAGAACTGTTTCTTTGAGGCTGACACCAAGATCAGTGGGAGGGTGATCAAGTAGGATGGAATAAGGGACAAGAAGTGGGATCTGGAAAGGCTACAGAAGTGTTCTAAGGGGTGACAAGTTAAAGTCAATGCCAATAAAGGTATGGCCATGCACTTTGTTAGGAAAACTCCTAAAACTGACTATTGGATGGTTTGAGTTAGGGTGAATGAGGCTACTGAAAAAACAGATCTTGAGTTATCATCAGCAACAACCTTAGGTCCTCAGCCCAAAGCAATGAGGCATATGGAAGGGTAAACAAAATGTTGGGGTGTATAATGACAATGTTTTCCAGTAGAAGGAAAGAGATGTTATTGCTGCTATACAGATCTTTGCTGAGACAGCAACAGGAGCACTGTGCCCAGTTCTGGAATCCCTACATCTGTAACAATGGGGCTGCTTGGAGAGGGTCCTGAGGAGGGCTACAACAAGGGGCAGTAGGGTAGGAAATATGAGAAGAGGCTTAAGAACCTAAACATCTAGTCTCTGGAGGCTGGAAAGGAGAGGTTGAAATGATTGAAATCAACAAATTCTTAGGAAATACTAACAAGGTAGGCTGCAGTGAACTAACTATTTAAAAGGAATGAAAACACAGTAACTGGTAGACATGGGCTGAGGTTGGTGGGGAAGATTCAAATGGGATGTTAGGAGATACTTTTTCACAGAGATGATGGTAGACACCTAGAAAGTCTACACAAGCTGGTGGTAGAAGACAAATCAGTGACTAGTTTCAAACAAGAATGAGACACATGGGGACAGTAACACCTAAAGGAGGGGTGGAGGATAAACAGACATAGAAGGAGGCATTGTCATACATGAAGAGCGAGAGACCCAGTAACTCTGGTTCAGTTAAAGGTCAGACCTTGAGTTAGGTAGGAGGAGGAGGAGGAAGAAGAAGAAGAAGAATGAAGAAGAAGAAGAAGAAAAAGAACAACAACAACAACCTGTTATATTGGATCTCTACTCTGTTCAGCCAATCAGCTGCTTACCTACATACTACACTGACTTGACTGCCTTGGCTTGCAGGCCACTCTGTCATCACAACTAGGCTCAGCTGTCACTGAACAAGGAATTAGCTCAAATGCTGCTGAAGATGATATGCACTGGACCATTGCTGAAGAAACATTGACTGCTACTCTGGAAGATAAAAATGCAGCTTGGCTGTAATTGACTACTTGAGCATGCAATGAAACAACAATGGACTGCTGAAATCTTGGAGCTTCAGAATACAACACTGGATTAGTATGTAAGCCCTCACTCCCCGGTGTCTAGGAGTATTTTTATGATAGATGAAAGAGGGAGGAGAGCAAACAGAGTAACTAGCTCACTTTCTTGACCTCTGGGCCAATGGTGACCTCCTTCTACTCCAGGACACATCAGGGCATACTGACAAGGTGGGGGTTAGCACACATAATACATTTAAAACAAAGGGCAATGCCCAAACTTGGATTAAAACTTCAAAACAGGTTAATTTTGTTTTATAAATTGATACTAATGAGAATGTCACCTCATTTCTTCAGGGGGCAGGCTGCCAAAATTCCACAGTCTCCCACATTGTTGCAGTCTGTAATGACCACATAGCAAGAGTGTCAGTAAAGGTATTTTGTGAAGCAGAAAAGTCCATCTGATGACTATATGGGGCCATTCCAACAACTCTAAAGGCACACAAGTACTTGTTTAAGCACTTCCTCCCCCAGATGAATCCATCTATGCATTACCACACAGCAACTACCAAGGGCCTGTACCATGTCTACTGGGTCCCATATAGCATGAACCCCGACAATCTCCTAAGCAGGCTCCATATTTTAACTACCTAGAGTTTCAGGGCTAGATTCTCAAAGGTTAACATAAGTCCTGCATCAAATCCTGGCTGTCCTGAATACAGTGCCGCACCGTGGACCCAATTCACAAAGGCTGCACACATTTGCAACACTTTATCTCCTTTGAGGTGACTTGCACCAAATATTTGGTGCAATTCTCATAAAAAGGTCCACAAAGTTAGACCAGCAAAAACCGGTCTAACTTTCGTCATGTGGCACATGGGATCGAGAATCCCGATTGCTAGCCAGAGAATGCTACAAGACCCATGAGCAGTGTGTTCAGCACACCCAGGAATTGCAGCATTGTAACACTTTTGAGAATTGGGCACTCAGGATTCACACTGTACAATCTTTCTTAATACAGACAGGGGTATTTGGCACTGAAGTGCCACCCAGGGAATAGGGCAGGCTTCCCCTGAAACCAGTGCCAGGTATACCCTACCAGCCCCCTGCAGCAGGCAAAGCAGGGGCTTCAGCTCTCAGATTCACACATATAATACTGCAAAAACATTCAGCACAGATTAAATACTGATGCCCATGGGGCTGGCCTCTGCACACTACTATTTACATGGCTAGACTACACGGGAGCTACAGGGTCATGTCTCTAGACCTCCTGCCTAATGCGGGGGGGGGGCACCATAGGGTTCTCCATTTGTTGGCAGCAAAACACAGCTCATGCATTCTACTCTTCCCTCAGTCCCTGAACTGATGTAGATAGATGATTATTCATTTTGGGGATCCTTGCCAATGGCAGATGCCATGATTAAGCAAGTCCTTTTTTGGGTCCCTCACACTGGAACAGAGGTTCAGCTTCCAGGAGCAGGCACTGCTTGCCTGATCACTGCACAGACCACTCTAACTCAACTTTCTGCAGCTTATTTTAACCACAGGTATCAAAGTCCTTCCTTCAGAAAACTGGTGTACACCAGCTGGCTCAGCCTGCTGAGGCACCCAGGAAATAACCCTTTAAGGATTTTAAACAGGTCACATGGATCTACATGTTTTTAACAGCCACTGAGACCTACATAAGGGCTAAGCCCCTTATGGGGCTATAAGTTAGAATACTGGGTTGAGAATTTAGAATTCTACCCTGACACTCTAGATCATTGAATGGTGATACTGGCATACAGTAATTAAAAACATTACTTTGCAGTTAGGCAGTTTTTGTTATTTATTTTTAAATTAAGGTTTTAAAACCTGCGTTTTCAATTTCATAGAGTGAATTATTTTTGAATGGGGGGGCAGTTTAAATGGACAGTTGCATAAGTTAGGGTGTTTACTTTAAATATGGTAGGTATGTTCAGTTTAAATTGGCCCATTTTCCTTAACTGGACATTCCACTTTAAATCAGCAGTTCACTCTAAAAAGACAGTGCACTTTACCCATATAACTTTAGTGCACAGTAGCTGTAGGTACAGTAAGCAGCTAAATTTCAATTAGACAATTCACTTTCAACAGCACAGTCACTGCAATAAACAATTCACTTCAAATAGAATTGTCACTTTAATGTTGTGTCTCACTGCAGGCTTCTTCTGTGACTGGATTATTAGCATAAATTATACTTAAATAGTTGTGCCTCTCACTGTGCCTAGCTGGAGAGATTTCACTTGTATTACATACTTTACAAAAGGTTAAATTCTCACAATAGGCTCATATTATCAATTCCTGTACTCCCCCTTTCATCGGCTTCATCCATCCTTGGTGCTTCTCTGCAGGGGCAGCAATCCAGTAAAGGCCTTTCATGGCCTTGGCATCACTTCACATTGGAGCTAAAGTACCCAGACTCCACACAAAAAAGTGGGTACCTTTGCTGAGTCTGGTTGGCACATCCTGTAATACTTCAGAATGGAGTACTGAATAAATATCCACAATGAGAGTTGGTTCCTGTGGCCTTCTGTTCCCTTATCCTACTCCCTACTGGAGGAGAGCTTAAATCCACTCTGAGATATGGGCTTTCACTTCTGGGGTCTATCTGCCATCCCATAGCTCTGTGCAGCCTGTGTGCATCAACTGATGCTCGGAAAGATAACATAAAATATTTTTCCCCTGACTATGGCACCTGGATGTGTTGCCACTGCTTACACTTCACTGCTGCCAGGACTGACTTGCTGCCTGTCTGTTTACCCCCGGTCTCTGCTACTGCTGTTGCTACTTCCTAGGTTTGTCTGTGCCCCTAACTGACTGTTTACCACAGTTGCTGACACTGCCTTTTCTGAGGCTGTGACCAGATATCCTGGCTACCTCTGATGGACTCATCATTGCTTCTCAGGACTAGAGAAGAGATTGAAAGCATACAGCAGGCAGACAGAGGTGAGCAAAGTATTAATGGGTAAGAAAATAATTTTCTTTTCTTACCATCCCACTGACCTCTTTGCTGCCTTTTTTACTCCAGCCCCACTAGGACTGTTCTATCTTACTGTTGTTGCTAGGCTCACCTACCCCAAGTTCAAGGTAGAATGCTCAAGGTTCAGGGCACTGGCAAGTAATGTCCACAATTTGGGATCCAGTGTCCACACACTGGAGCTCAGATCATTGTCAGGATCCCAAGTGCATGGTAGCCAAAAAGACTTTACTCATGGGGAGATCTGTGGTGGTGGGGGGGGGGGCTGAACTAGGCAACTGCAGAGAGAGATGAGCACCAACCAAAAAATGCAAAGGGAAGGCCCAGGAAGCCATGTGTTCCTATATGGGTGCCAGTCATGCCTGAGATTGTAGGATACAGGTTCTAATATGCAGGTGAAGATAATTATCTGGGCACTAAATTGAACCTAAAATGCACTGAGTCCTTACAAGAAGAGTTCATAATTATGTAAGAATCCAGCTTTATTCAACTGACCACCTGGACCTCTGTCTGAAAAAGTTAACTAAACATGGTTATGAAATATAAGAATATAATGTGTGTCCAGGTATTGATACTTTAATAAAAATTAAAGCACTGAGAGTGCATTTCTACTTTCTCCTTGCAGCAACCACTAAATGCAAAACAAATTAATTCAGCTGACTATCCCTCTTTGTGCTGGGATCCTCATTATTCTCTGACCCCTGTCTTGCCTTAACTTCCTCTATGAGCCTGTTCTCAGCCACAAAGTACCTATCCATCATGCTGCTGATATTTATGTAGTGTCCAGGGATGTTTGGTGATCATACACTAGGGCACTAGACATTTATTGTCCATTACAGGCATTGACATTATTTATTTATTGTTTAACTTTTAAAATACGGTACAGACAGGATGAAACAACAGCTCTAAGGCCATTCTCTTTAACCACAAACCCATGAGTGTGTATCATAGAAAAGATCATGCATAGCTTTACTGGCCATTAAGGGTTTTGTAAAGAACATTTGCTTTTTTACCATTGTGCTTCACTCTTAAGTATTAATGTGACCTTTAATGTCTTCACACAGAATATGCAGCAGAGCTCTGAATATTAGGGTGGAACTGAAAAGTAGGAGTTGTCAGTAAACAGTGCCTGAGCCCTATGTATAATGGCACTTATCGAAAATAGAGTTGTAATATAAGAGGATGAGGTGGGAATCAGTCAGAATATATTATTGACTGCCAAATGAATTTGCCCCAAGCTAATTACATCATTATAAGTAATTATTAATTATGTGGTGCGCTACAAGTTTAATGTCTAATCCAGTATTCCAAAAAACACCACTAATTGCAGTTTCAGGTCTTTTATTACTGCTAAAAGTGGTTGCTGAATCACATCTGAGCCAAAGAAACATCATCTTTTCTGGGCTAGAAGAGATACAAAGCTGAGGGGGAGTTCTGTGAAACTGCAGAGACCAGGCTATTTTCACTTGAAAAAGGGGTCACCAAAATGTGTGTCTTTATAAATCTGTAACTACCACAGAGAAGTGGATACTGGTAATAATAGGGCTGGGTTTAGCCCTTCAGTTTGTAAAATTTACAAAGCTAAGCCAAACAACAGTCTTTCCAGTTTAAACTAGAGAGCAAAATATTCTACTGGACTGTGAGATGAAAAATCTGATGACATTAAAGGCAGTGGAAAGGGTGTCTGTTTCTGAGATGGGAAAATACCTTCTTTCCAGATGGCACTAAAGAAAAATTGGGAATGGCAACCCATTCAGGACCTGAGATTCTTCAACAGGCAGGAAAAGTTCAGAATGGTAACAGTGCAGCCAGCGATACCATCCCTGCAAAAAGGGAATTGGCTAAGGTCCCTCATCCTAAAGGATGCCTTGTTTCATATACCAGTAAGACCAGCCACAGTTTGCATAGTGCCAGTTTGCAGCAATATCTTTCTCCTAGAGTGTTCAGATGCCTGTCTTTGGTGGCAACACACCTATGCAGGAAGTGGTAGTAGAGTTCCACTATTTAGAAGATGGGTAAATATGTGAAAAAAAACGGCTGGAGGTAGTATTCACAATCCAAACTTCAAAGTAAAGAGCGCACTGCATAAATTGGGTTTCCTCCTGAATTTAGAAAAATATAACCTAGAACCTAACCAAATATGGTGATCACTGTGCAAATAAGGGCATATCTGCCAACTGAGAGCACATAAATCCTTTTTCAATGTGCAAACTCATTCCTTTCTGGCCACAAAGTTACTGCAACACAAGGCCTCACACACAGCAGTGCTCAATTGGGCAATATGGCAAATATAAGATGTCCAGTGCCATCTCAGAAGGCACTGGCACCAAAAAAGTACACCTCTAAGCAACATATTCCACTCACTAAGACATTGGCACTGGTGTTAAAATTGATGGTAGGTGGTACGCAACCTCGGATGGTATTCCCTTTCTTAAACCCTCACCAACAAGGGTCCATCTGGAGGACCAAACAGTAAATGGCTACTAGACTCAAGGAGTGCCAGAGCACAAAAATCTGTTGAAACTCAGAGTGGTGCTCCTGTTCATATAGCCTTTCTCCTCCCAAATGGAAAACCAACATTTCAGATAAAGACAAGCAATGCAACTAAAATGCATCATATAAGCAACAAGGAGATTACCAGATCCTCAAATCTCATACAGCATCCATAAGGAAATGGAGCTTTGAATATTCTCTGAATGCAAGTATTCCTGCAGTACATTGCAGACAGGGACCAAGTACTTGCAGATTGACTGAGCTGTATGAGGCTACTGAACCACAAATGGTCTCTAAACCAGCATGTTCTTGACTCAGCATTCCAGAGATGGTGATCCAACAGGTCAGTCGGTTTGTCTTGGGAGAACAGAAAGCTCCTCTACTTTGTGTTGCTGACAGCTCCTCAGTTGGGACAATCCTATGGGGTGTTCTGTCGCTCACCTGCAGGGGCACATTTCTCTATGCTTTCATTTCATTCTCACTGATCAAAAGAGTCACGTTAAAACTGAGAAACATCAGTAACAATGATCCAAAAAGTATCAGAGACCAGGAAGGCCTGGCACTCCCAGTTGACAATGTCAGAGAACTCCTATAGCTCTGCCTCTGAGGAAGGATTGCCTTACTGTATCCCAGGCTAGAGTGACTCACCTAAATCTCAAAATGCTTCATTTGAGAAAATAGTTATTGAAGAGTTGTACTACTCCAACCCAAATCTTTCTGACCAAGTGTATGAAGTTTTAAAGGTTGCCAGAAAGTTAAAAACTAGCAAAACAAACATTTCAAAATAGAAAAGATTCAATATTTGGTTTTCTCACCATCATATACTGTAACAACTATGGCTGAAGACTTGTCATTGGTTTTAGATTACCTAGTTGATTTGAAGTCTCAGGCCATGAGGCAATCCTCTTTGAAAGTGCACATCGCAACAGTTTCAGATTTTAAGTCAGCATGCAAAGAAAAATATTTTATTTCACAGTCAGTTTTGAAAATCTTTCTAAGGGTTAAATCACATAATGTCTCCTTTGAAAGAACCTTTTCTTCCATGGGATTTGAACCTGGTCCTGGCAGAGCTAATAGAGCCACTATTTGAGCCCATGCTTTCAGCAGAGTTCAAACACCTGACATGGAAGACAATGTTTCTAGCAGCTATTTCTTCTTCCAGATGGATAACTGAACTACAGGCACTCTGTACAGATCCTAATTTGCTGGTCTTTCACAAGGAAGAAAGTGGTATTGAGGTGACTGTAAATATATACCCTCCTCTAAGGTCAAAGGGTATCTAGATGGCACAGTTTGTTTTCAGAGATGGTACCCCCACAAACCACTTATTGACCTCCTATATATGAGGTGACATCCCAGAGCTTGAACACTCTTCAGGCAAGTACAGGGCTACAAAACAAAGAGGTCTGCAGCAAAAATTACTCCAAAACAAGAATTTAATGTCCAGACAGTATTATTTTTCACCATGGGACTGGCTTCACTCTTCCACTGTCTCTAAACACTCAGTGTCCATAAGCCATCCTTGATCTCCTACCACTGAGGGTGATAGTTTTATAAAGCATTTTCATAGGTACACTTTCCTTTACTCTGAGTTTCAGGGGTTGTGCCAAAAACCCAGTGAGGCACACAGATACAGGTTTGCAATTTCTCTCTTTACATTTTGACACACAATTGTTCTCTATCTGAGGCAAATATACCAGAACTGCATTTGACTACTAGGTCCTTTGAAGTCAGGACCCTCAAAGGATTCAAAATTGACAACATTTTACTTCATTACACTCTAAAACTGGTACAGGCTATTTTCTAACTATTATGAGCATCAGGTTTAGTCATGCACAGACCTTCTGCAGAAATGTGGTATTTATTCCTTTGAGATACCCTAGCAATAGACCGACCCAGACTTCCCTTCTGCTCAGTACCAGTTTCCTACCACCAACCCTGCTTGCATAGGGCTTTTATGGTAGGGACCACAGTTTTCCACTACCAACCACACTTACAAAGGGATTTTATGGTGGGGGGTCATAGGCCCTCTGATTGGCATCTACTCCACAAGCTTTCATGGCAAAAAAATATATACTGGTACCATTGGGACTGTTTCCCCCATGCTATTTACTGGGATAGGAGAGGTATTCACTCCCTGGAGATCTGACAGTGCTATCAGTGATGCCTCCCACTCTCTCACAATAACTGGCAGCCGGCAGCCAGCCACTCTGCACCTGTGCTGACCTAAGGGGACCCCTACCCAGGTAAACCTGTTGGGGATGCACTATAAGGTGGCTGTACTTTGCAGCCCAGCTAAGTGTGTTAATGGGGTTAGGTGCTTGCTCTTGTTTTTCCTAGTCTTCAGTATGTTGTTTGTTCTTAACTGATACAAGATTCTAGTGTGTTTCTGGGTAGCAGAGATTGTAGGTAAACTGTTGCTAGGTACTAGGGTGATTCTGGGTTTAGGGATCTACTGTTAAATGTTGCTAAACATAGTAGAGGTGTAGGAACTTGCCATAAAAAGCCTGCTAGGTATTAGTGAGCTTCAGGATTTAATGGTGTATGGTTTCTGGATGGTAGTAGGGTAGCCTGACCAGATCTAGGGAAAAAAGGGAAAGACTAGAATAAGAGGAAAAAGGAAATGTGTGAAGTGGTGCAATGCAGTGATTGTTGGGCGATAGTGTATATGGAGACCTTCTGGAAGCTGTGGTGGTGTCCCATCTGTGTATGCCTCTCTGGGTGGAGGGAACAGGTCTCAAGGCTCCAAACAGCACTAGCAGAGTGACAGGAGAATGTTGTGAGACTCAACCTAGCATTGGTTAGGAGTCGGTGGACCATCTCTCCCGCCTAGGGACCACATAGCCAGACACCATTACCTCAAAGGTTGCCAGAAGGAAGGAGCAGTTGGACTAAGGTGGGCTCAAAGAGGAAAGGGGTGGTAGGATCAGAAAGGCTGTAAGGAGCAGGAAACAGGCACACTCCTCCTCTAGTGACACTAAGAAACTCCTACTCCATTCTGGCAGACTGGGACTGCCATGAAAAGGCATCTGAGGAGGCTGACTGAGAGGATATGGGGACCACCCAAATGCAGTCACTGGGAAGGGTGAAGGAGACCCCTAGAGAAGGAGGAAAAAACTTCTAGTGGGAGACTTTATAGTAAGAGGGATAGAGTTGGGGGAAGGAAAGGGGTAGAGAGGAAGGTTAAGTGGCTATCTGGCACATTGGATCAGAAGGATGCAAAGCATATCCAGCAGATCTTGAGGGTTACAGGATGGAAAGGGGAGCTGGACCTCATTGTCCACCTGTGAACAAATGGCCTAGCTGTAGAAGGGATGGGACAGTGCAGGAGCAGTTTAGGAGTGAGGGAAGGATCTTAGGCAGGTAACAATCTCTGTAGCCTTTACAGAAGTGGCACCTGTCTACAACAGGGGGAAGGAGAGGGAGCTCCACACTAAGGTCTTCAATTCATGGTTGAGGGATTTGTGCAGAGTCAAGTGGTATGGGTACACTGGGAAATGGAGCTCCACATAGAGGGATCAAAGCTCATACCAGGGGGACTGCCTGCTTCCATCCAGGAAGGGAGGGCATTCTTCAGTAGAGGCTTTAAGTGTTAATTGGAAGGGAATTTAAATAAGCTAATGTGGGTGGAAATAGACAGTGGGATGGCAGAAACTACCCTCCACAGGCCATGATGGAGGGTAGAGAATTTCTGGGGGAAAGGATTCCCACCAAAATGAAGGACAACCAAGGGTGCAGGGATCAGCATGGGAAGGGGGGAGGATGGAAGCAGGCAGTATGCAAAGGAGAAGGGGGAACAACTAGACAACATGAGAAGGGACAAGAGCAGGACTAACAACATCTAGACAGCTATTTGTTCCAATGCAGGAAGTCAGGGAATTAAGATACCACACCTGGAGGCCACCATGGCAGACGCAGGCCTGGATATTGTGGCCATCACTGAAACATGGTGCACAAACAGCTATCACTGGGAAATGATCATACCTGGCTACAGAATATGTAGAAGGGACAGGGTAGGAAGGAAAGGTGGGGGAGTGGTCTTTTATGTTAAGTAAAACATCAAAGTGACGGAGGTACACGGATAATGGGGGGTTTGAGGTGTTGTGGGTCAACCTCAAATCTGGAAACAGAGCCACCATTGGCATGTGAGTGGTATAATGGCCTCCAACAAAGAAGAGGACATAGACAAAGAGATGCTAGAAGACATAGGCAAAATGTCTGAGAATGGGGAGGTGGTGCTAGTGGGCCAGATGTAGAGTAGAGCAGAGTCTATACCAGTTGCAGCATCAGCTAGGAGCAGAAACATCTTGGACTCCTTTCAAAGGGTATTCCTTAGGCAGGTGATCAGTGAACCCACTCAGGGTGGAGCAATACTGGAACTGATACTTACGAATGGGGACAGTGTGATGAACATCAGAGTGGGGAGTCGCCTGGGGACCAGTGACCATCACACAGTATGGTATGGTTTTACAAACAAACAAACAAATAACAACAACAATGGAATCCAGCAGCACAAGTGTGAGGGTTCTGGATGTCAGAAGGGTTGTCTTTACAAAGATGGTAGAATACATCTGAGAAGACCTGGCAGGGGGAGATGTTGAGGGGGGATGGAGAGAAAATGTTCCAGAATAGAAAAGAGCATAGTAAAGGTTACAATTTTGTATGTCAGGTAAATAAGAAAAAGCAGAATGAGGAGGAAACCATTGTGGTTCTCAAGGGGAGTAGCACAAAATGTAAGAGCAAAAACAGTGGCCTTCAGAAGGTACTGTATAAGGTGACCCAGAGAGAGAAGGACAGAGAAGTGTATCTGGGGAAATGGAAGGAGGCAGGCAAGGCAGTAAGGGGCACAAAAGTACAAAATGAGAAAAGAATAGCCCAGACAGTATCAAATGGGGACAATAACTTTTTCAGGTTTATTAGTGAGAAAAGGAGGACCAAGAGAGGGATTGCATAGTTAATAAAGGAGGCTGGGGCTATACTGAATAAGACCAAGAAATGGCAACTATCTTTAAAAAAAAATATTTCTACTCAGTATTCACAGTTGAGGGGGCGGGGGGGCAACAAATTTGCATCAAGAGGCTGGAGGAGAGGAAAATAAACACAAATCCCTTTTCTGAGGAGAGGGTCAGGAAAGTAATGAATAATCTGAAGGTGGACAAAGCCATGAGGCCAGATGGGGAGCATTCAAAAATTCTAAAGGAACTCAGGGAAGTGCTAGCTGCACCATTGGCAGACTTGTTTAACACTTCACTGGAGACTGGCATGGTCCTGGAGGACTATAGAAAGGTGGATGTAGTCCCACTTCATAAAAGTGGTAGCAAGGAGGAGGTAGGAAATTATGGGCATGTCAGCCTGACATCTGTATTAGGGAAACTGAAGGAAACACTATCAAAGGAAAGAATCGTGGGACACCTGCAATCCAACAGATTGCAGCACTCAAGGCATTATGGCTTTAAGGAGGGGAGGTGGTGCCAAACAAATCTGATAGTTTTTTTTTGACCGAGTAACCAGGGTTTTGGATTGGGGGAGTAGTGGATGTGGCCTACTTGTACTTCAGCAAGGAGTTTGACACCGTTCCTCATTGGAGGCTGGTAAACAGGTTGAGTAGCATGGGGGTGGCAATAAGGTGGTAACCTGGTAAAGATACTGGTTACAGGATAGGAGGCAAAGGGTGGTGGTCAGTGGAGTTCAGTCTGAGGATGGGAAAGTGAACAGCAGGATACTGCAGGGGTCAGCAGTGGAGTCAGTCCTGTTTAATGTCTTCATAGCGAAATAGCAGAAGACCTGGAAGGGAAGGTCTGCCTCTTTGCAGATGGCACCAAGATCTGCAACAGGGTGGACACTCCGCAGGGGTGCAAAGGATGGAAAAAGACTTGAAATGACTGGAGGAGTGGTCAAAATTTTGGCAGCTAAGATTTAGTGCAAAATAAGTGTAAAATAATGCACTTGGGTCACAAAAAGCTGGGACTGCAGGACAAAATGGGGGAACACTAGATGTGACCAAGCAGGAAAAAGACCTTAAATTAGTCAAATTGAATGACAGGAAGGTGGCCAGACAGTGTGGCAAATTGATCAGGAGAGCTAGTGGGATGCTGGGATGTTTAGATAGTGGTATAACCAGCAGGAAGAGGGAAGTGGTGTTGCCACTATATAGATCTTTAGTAAGGCCCCACCTGGAGTATTGTGTCAAGTTTTGAAGGCCACATCTCAAGAAGGTCATAGACAGGATGGATGTCATCCAAAGGAGGGCTACCAAGATGATAGAGTGTCTGTATCTAATGTTGTATGAGGAGTGGCTGAAGGAATTAGACATGTACACCATAAAGGAGAGAAGGGAGAGGGGGGATATGATTGAGATCTTTAAATACTTCACTGGTATGAATAAAGTACAAGTGGGAGGTATTTTTCAGAGGAAATGGTGCTTCAGTACAAGGGACCATGATTTGAAGCTGTAGGGTGTATAGGTTTAGGAGAGATGTGAGGAAAAACTTCTTCACAGAAAGGGTGCTGGATGCCGTGGTCTTACAATGGAGGTTGTGTGGCAAAAACAATGGTGGGATTTAAGTTTAAGTTCAAGTTTATTGCAGGAAAACTCCATTAAGCAAGCTCATTCACAAGGAGGTCCTGAGACATGTACACAGACAAAGGACATTACATAATAATACAACGCTTAAACACAACCCTGATTACAAGTGTTCAAAATGCAAACATAGTTCAGGAAGGATATTACATGATAGGAAATAGCATAGGAAATCAATGACTAGTGAAGGAACATTTGGTTCATAGTGTGCAAACAGTGAAATCAATACAAGGTAAGGTATATAAACTTAACACTGATATTTACCATAAATACTCTTGGTATATTGAGCAACGGCAGGAGAGATAGGATAAATAAATAAGGTAGGCAAGGTTGAGAGAGAGCGGGGCGGTTGGCAAAAGTAAGGGGGTAATATATAAGTAGGAAGCCAAAAGTAGGAAATGGTAGAGGAGGAGGTGTGGAATTCTTTAAATTTTAGTCACGGAGTGCAAATTATAAGCTATGAGATTACATTTAATGCTATTAGTGCTATTGTGGACAATAAGAAAGAGGTACATCTAATGGTTGGGAGGGCCTTAATGATAAGTGTATAAGGCACACATAAGGATGGGGAGGGGCTTAATAACAGTTGCAAATATCTTTTATTTTAGATGCACTTATCACTTTGTAGAGGTTAACTGAGACAATGCTAATAAATTTTAGTACTGATCGAAGTTGGTTCCAAATAGTAGGAAGAACATGCGCGATAGCTCATTTACCAAATGAGGTATGAGTCCTGGGTATGTCCAGCAGAATGATGTCAGATTTCCTGAGAGAATAAGCACTGTGTAAAATGCAGATTAGAGATGAAAGGTAACTTGGTAGTTTATGCAGAAGCAACTTGAGGGTCCAGAGACCAGTATGGAGTAGACATCTGGTGGTGAGAGATGTCCAGCCACCAGCTGCGTACAGATCACAATGGTGAGAATGGTAAGGGGAGTTGGTAATGAACTGTAACACGTGGTGTTAGAGGATGTCCAGTTTGCTTAGGTTTGAGTGAGTAGTGGAAGTGTAAATTATAGCCCCATAGTCAAGTAAGGGAAGGAATGTAGCCTGAACAAGCCTGTTCCAAGTCTTGAGAGGGAAGAGAGACCTATTTCTAGATAAGATTCCTAGCCTGGCTTTCAGCCTCCTGGATAAGTCCTCAATGAGGTCATTAAAAGAGAGCTTATTGACTGTCCAGATACCCAGATATTTAAATTTGGAAACGACTTCCAATGGTTCACTTAGAGAAGTAACAATAAAAGTCTTTTGGCAGGGTAGGTGAGGAGCCAGAGGAGGTACTACAAGAGGAAATCATTGCTTTGGTTTTCTTAGCATTAAGGAGAAGCTTGATCTTTATTAGATTATTTTTGAGCTGGGCAAAGTCAGCTTGAAACACTCCCCCAACTTCAGATAACATTGAGCCAGAGGTATACAGTACGGTGTCATCCACAAAGAAGTGCAGAGTGGAGCTAGTTATGTTGGAATCAAGGTCATTAATGTACAGCGAGAACAAGATAGGGCCTAGAATGGAGCCTGGGGGGACTCCTCTGACAATCGGCAGAGAGGCAGAGAATAGACCATTAGCTTTGACTTTCTGAGTTCTCGCTGTTAGGTAAGTGGTGAACCACTGGGTGGTGGAGGAAGTGACACTGAAGTAAGAGAGGCAAATGACTAAGAAGTTGTGATCAACAGTGTCAAATACTTTACTGAGATCTAAGAAGACTGCTCCAGTAGTCTTCTTAGCATCCACAGCAGAGACCCTGTCATTAGTTACTTTAGCTAGAGTGTGATTGTGTTGTGATTTGCCTGGAAACCAGATTGTGCTGGGTTAAGGAGTGAGAAAGTTTCAATATGAGTTCTTAGTTGGTTGTAGATCAGTTTTTCAAAGACTATAGAGAGGATAGGCAAGATGGAGTTAGGCCTATAATTATTCAGGTTGCATGGGTCCCCATATTTAAACAGGGGGAGGATATAGATGGTTTTCCAACAGGACGGAACTATAGTAGAAGTAATGGAGAGATTGAGTATATGAAGAATGGGGGTAGTGAGGTTGGCATCTCCTAGTCTTACGAAGAAAGGTTCTAGACCATTGTCACCTGCACTTTTTCTGATATCCAGGTTAAGTAGTGAATCTTCTACTTCTTTGTAGTTGAGCGTACACAGTAGAAAAGGGCAAGATGTGGTGCAGGATGATGGGGAGGAGCTTGGTTGGCTCCTCGTTTGGCTAGCTTAAGGACAGGAGTCAAAAGCTAAAAAAAAGTGGGAGTTGAGTTCTTCGAGGATTTGGGAATTACTTTCCACCACCCTACCACTGGAGACTATCTTAGTTGGAATGGAGGGGGCAACGGGTTGCCCTTCAATAGATTTAAGTGTCCTCCATATTTTGTGAGAGTTCCCTTTTGCTTGTTCAAGGATAGAGACTTAGAAGTTTGCTTTGGCAGAATGAATGTTTTTCACACAGGCATTCCTAGCCGCTCTGAAAATCTGCCAATATGCAGGATTCTTAGATTGCCTTGCTTTTGCTCAGATCTTGTTCTGGGTTGTCAGAGTAGCCTTAAGATCTAGAGTAATCCAGGGGTGAGAGTTGTTGTGCACCCTGACTTTGATAAGGAAGGGGCATGCTTATTTGCCAGACTGGCAAGGTTAACGTTAAGGATGGAGACTGTCTCATTGACATTTTTGGCAAGGTAAAGATCTTGCCTCCTGACCTTACCTAAGTCAGAAAGGAAAGTTTCAGCATTGAACCACAAAATGACCATTTTGTTATAAATTTGGGCTGTTGACGGGCCATAATTTGAGATCTTATGCAAACAAAAAATTTAAAAGAAGCCTGGGAGAAGCACAAGGGAGTCATAAAGGATAGGTAAGGGTGTGGCAGAGAAAGTGCTGCAGGCCTTGAGGGGTCTACATGTAAGTAGTACAACAAAAAAAGGACAGACTGATAGGCCATTTGGCCCTTATCTGCTGTCAGCTTCCATGTTCACTTATGTTCACTTATGGTTTAAGGAGCTAACGAGGTGAATGCCTATAGATAGCTCATGTGACTACTAATAATAATTAATGGTTGTACTAGACATAATAATTTGATAAGGTTTTTGTAAAAAAAATACATTTAGTGTCACTTATGATAATGCTTTTGGGTAAGTTATTCCATAAATCAATAACTCACTGTGTAAAAAAGTGTTTTTGTTTGGTTGTCAGAAATCTCATTGGGTTTAACAGTAGTGGATGCCTGTGTGTGAATGTTTTAATGCCTTTGAATTCCAAATTCATTTTTGTAAGGATCTATGGATCCGTCATTAGATTGTACATTAGCAATAAATCCCTTCTCTTCCTACGTGTCTCCAAATTCATGAGGTTCACATCAGTTAATCGGTCTTCATATTATATTGTTCTTTAGGCTGTGTATCATCTTAGTTGCTCTGTGCTGCACCCTCTCTACTCTGTTTATATTGGATTGTTTTTACAGGCACCGTAATTGGCTTCCATAATCCATATGAGGTCTAACATAGGAATTATACCAGGGCATTAGCACCTCTTTCCTATGGCACTTATTTTTTTCCTTATTGTCCCTAGGACACTATTTGCCTTCAATATTGTAGCAGTACATTGGATGTTTTGTTCAAATTTATTTTAGACAATGACTTACAAGTCTCTGTCACTTACAGTTTCTAGTAATATGGTGTTGTTACTCAATAAATACTTAAATGCAAGCAGGTCTTCCCAAGGTGTAACACTACATTTGTCAAGAACAAATTTCATGCCCCACCTATATACCCATTCTGGGACTGAATCTAAGTCTTGTTGAAGTTTCTCTATGTCTTCTAGGATATTACATGGACCTCCAAAATTAGAGTCATCTGCTTATTTTGTACTGCAATTGACATCATCATTGTTCATGTCTGCAATAAATATCTGGACTATTATTGGCCATAGTACAGAACCATGGGGTACTCCACTGGTTACCATGTAATGATGTTATTAGATACCCTGACAGCATACTATGTACTCATTAATGACCCCCTATACAAGGGCTCATAGCACACATGCACCACATACACACACACAGGATTTTCACATCCTGACTGCTCATTGTATATCTTATGTCTGTAAATCTACCCAAACTCGCCAGGCATTTTCTTTTAAACACAGGTTTAGACTCAGCCCTACTTTGCTTATAAAGAGTGAATTACATTTACAATATTAAGGATATTGTGAAGGGGTTTGACCTGACAAATGTTCATGTTAATGAATTATTGTCTGCTCACATCAAGGAAGCAGATGAGCATCACATAGCTAGGAAAGTCCTTTGCACTGCCTACAGCTATTATATTCTTACAACTCTTTTGTTATCTCTTCTAGGATCTTTTATTAGGATATATCCTTGATCTCATACATGACAGATGTATGGGTCAGTGGCATTGACACAATTTACACTTCTATTGCATGTGTTAACAACTGTTTATTTGAATCTAATGATTCCCTTGTCAATGGCAAGGAACCTTGGATATGTCACCACACACACACCAGTATTGCTCCACGTTTCAAAACTTATTCCTGCACATTCCAGGAAGCTACGTTTGTGACTCTCACAGTGTCATTGCTGCATCTTCATCCGGCAACATCCATCTCTGATCGTCTGGTAACTGTCCATTCTATTGGTCAACTTGATGGGAACTTTTATCATGAAACGTTGAAACAACCTTCTTTCCATGTTTACCATGAGATCTTGGAAGCATGACTGACTCTAAACTTTGAATGTCGTACCTGAAAGGAGCATCACCTTTTATGCAGATGTGATATCTTCCAACTTGTTTTACCATCTTGTGAATACTGGCCTAATAACTGAAATTAGGCTTCCATTTGTGAACTTTCAAATAAACTGTATTCTATCCAGCCAATTAAGATTCTACAATCTTGCTCATTGTTTTGCATACTATGAATCAAGTCTGTGGTTGGGGCAATCCCCTAACTCTGCAAGAAGACTCTTCTTCATTTGATCTACAATCAAGAAATACATTTTCTTCACTGCTTGTTTACCAGGCTTGGCTGGCACCTCATACAAACTGAGTACTGTCATACATTTTTACACTTTGTGCAGCTGTGTGATCATCTTCCACTGAACACTGTTGCTGTTCCATTGTAAAACTCAATGTGCAATCTAATGCACCACCCGCTGAGGCCTCTGAAAATACTGCTGCCTCCTGAACATTTGGATCTACCTTTGAAAAATCTGAATGCATCGAATCTGAACAGTAAATCTTCATCTGACACTTGAAGAAACCCTGGATTTATCCCTGGAACTCTTTGTAGTTTATGCCTTGTGGACATTCACATTTTGTGTCCTGTCTGACTTACCAAATTAAAAATGCCATCATCCAAGGTGGTATATTCTGCTGATGTGGAACATTGTGTGACGACCAGCTATACATTCTTCTGATATGGACTAAAAGTTATGCAAAGTGAACTTTTCTAACTTCTATGTTTACTCCCTAAACAGGTAATAGGTTATATGGTAATCACACCTGTTCCCATCCCGGAACCAGATACAATCAAGTCTAGTCCTAACTAACTTGATGCTCTATCTCAATTTTTACTTATTTTTAATATTCATACAGGCAACTTAAGTTTGCTTCTTCAATTTCTTCCCTATGGGACAGATACACACCTGATACATACATATCAGTATCTACTGATTGTTTTGATATTGGAAAACCCCATTGTGACATTGTATTCCAAAGTTTTATAGTAATACAAGGTTTACTAACATTTTCCCTTATAATTACATTTTGTTGTTTAAGGAAAACCCTGAAACACCACCATGAGCAGTTAAAATTCCTCTATCAGGCTCGTGCCTCGGGTCTGTAGATTAATGGTGCCTTACTGTTGTCTTTTTCCTGTGTTGCCACTTTTGCAATTAGGGCAACAAAGAGGGGACTGTTACACCTGGGTTATGCCCCCTTTTGTCCCACATACACCTCACACTGTATTCCTGGTCTATTATACTGTGATACTGCTATTTTGCACTAACATATAGATATAGGAACCCAATGAGTGCTTGGAATGTGCTTTGCTGCTAATATATGCTAATATTTATCATGCATTATTCATTATACCTCAGTATTATACATTTATCTAGATTATGTTTGCCTTTCATATATATTGAATATATGATTTACCTAATCACTGATAAGATGACTCTGAGGGATCATCAGTGATTATTGTAACTTATATTCTCATATAATTATATGTAGTGTGTGTTCTACACTCGGGCAGATATGCCTTGTGTAATAGAGCCCTGTCAGCCCTTCTCTTTGTCTCTCTAGGGAGAAATCCTTTGTTATGTCTTATATTATACATAAGCAAGAAATGCCATGTGTAGTTTGAACCCATCAGCATTTCTTTTGTCCAAGCTATGATGCTAATGGAAGTATATTCTGTCTCA
Source organism: Neoceratodus forsteri (assembly GCA_016271365.2). Lineage (NCBI taxonomy): Eukaryota > Metazoa > Chordata > Ceratodontiformes > Ceratodontidae > Neoceratodus > Neoceratodus forsteri. The sequence goes on from CM057452.1 coordinate 777,190,501, forward strand.
TATGATACTCATTAGTAATTCTGTCTCCTAAGTCATCATCCAATGGAGAATGACTTAGGACCCAATACATACTGTTTCTCTTATCTGTAACTGTTAGGTAATCTCTGTTGTTATGCTGTTATTTATAGCATTTAGGCTTCTGTAACCTAGTTTTACATGCAGAGAGAATGAGATTGCAAAGAGAACAAGATCTTAGAGAACCTAAGATCTACAAATACTGGAGATTATGTACATTCTTCAGGAGGGTGGTGAGAAACCCATCTCCCTTGTGATTTTTTTCTGTCACATGCTTGACGTAAGTAGTATAATAAACTTTATTTTATTTTTATTTATTTATTTAGTCTAGTATTACAAATATCTTTGAGCCGAGGCTCTTTTACAAAGGTTCCATGTCATTGGTACAATTGAGACAAACAAAAGCAAAGATAACAGTTTATAAAATAAAAAAAAAAAACACTTAGTCTTGTAGAGGAAAAAAGAACAATAAAGTGAAACTTTGGGGAGGAGAAAGGGAAAGGAGGAGGATGAAATCAGGGAGACTAAGTGGATGGGAGAAAAGGGGAGGTAGATGGAGGGAACAGAGAGAGGAGAGGTGGAAGGCGGGTAAGAATAGAGGTAGTGCAGCCAGGTGGCATTTGTCATGGGCCAGCAGGGGAGGTGAAGATACTAGGGCAGGTGCTGGCAAAGAGCAGGAGTAGATGTGGATCCAAAAGGGCATCTTCAGCTATGGAACCAAAAGACATGTTTAGCCACAACAGTCACAGAGGTTGGAGGCAGTGAGTGTTAGGTGGAGCCGAGTCTTAAAAGTGCTGAGCAATAGTGAGGATGAGATGTCACTGGGAAGACCGTTATACCAACTAGTGGCCTGGTAAGCAAAGGATTTTTGGCCTTGTGCTGTGCGGAAATGCGGGATTTGCAGAAGCTGAGGTTTTAATCCCCTGGTATGACGGGTTTGGATTCTCAGTTGTATGAGGGCACAGACTCCGGGGGGGGGACAAGGCCCAGCAAGATTTTCTTAGTAATAATACAAGTTTGGTGTTTTATTCGATTGGCAAGATTCAACCATCCAGTTTGAGAATAGAGGTCACAGGTGTGAGTTAGGCATTGGGAGCCAGTGACAAGTCAACAGGCCTTGTTGAGGGTGGTGAATACACGTTTCAGTGTGGTGGTTGTAGCAGAGTCGTAAATGATAATGCCATAATCAATGATGGATATGATGGAGCTCTGGAAAGCTACAGTGAGGGCTTTGGGTGTCAGGTGTTTCCTATGATGGAATAGCAGGCCTAGCTGGGAGTTAGCAGCTTTGGTGACATGGTCAATGTGGGCAGTGTAGGAAAGGTGAGGGTCAAGGGTGATCCTGAGGTATTTAAGGTTTTTGACCTGTTCCAGTGCGGCACCTTGTCTGGTGATAAAGGAGAGTCGGAAGTGCTTCTGTTTATTATGGGAGCTGCTGAAGATCATGGCCTTGTTTTTTTTTTTTTTTTGATTAAGGATCAGTTTGTGCTTTGTGAACCAATTCTCAACCGAGGAGAAGTCAAGTTGGAGATTTTTTTGCAATTTCTTCGGGTCCTGTTGTGTGGCAAGGATTACTGCATCATCGACATACAGGGTGATATGTTCAGTGCAGGAGTCCAGTAGGGTGTTAAGGAACAGGCTGAAGAGTAGGGGGCCCAGTATTGAACCCTGGGGGACTCCAGAGAGACCACATTTGGAATCAGAGTGCACATTCCTGATTTTTACATGCTGGGAGCCGTTTTCAAGATAGCTTTTGAACCTAGAGATTGAATCATTGTAGAGACCAGCATTTTTTAGTTGGCTCACCAGGAGGGAGTAGAGGACAGTATCAAAGGCTTTGGTCAGGTCGATGAAAATAGCACCAGTTAGTTGCCCATTGTCGAGGGAGATGTGAATGGAGCCGGTGAATTCGAGTAAGGCAGAGGATGTACTATGACCTTTTCTAAAGCCATGTCACTGTTTGCAGAGAATATTATAATTATCCAGATGCTCGGTAAGTTGGTCCGCTACTATACGTTCCAGTTCCTTAGATAGGGGAGGCAGAATGATGATAGGGCAGAAGTTTGCATGGTCAGTCTTATCACCACTTTTGTGAATTGGGGTAACAGTGGCCATTTTCCATTTGTTGAGCAGTTGGCTAAGGGAAAGAGAAATTAAAGATCTTGGTTAGGGGCCCAAGTACCTCATCAAGCGTTAGGGCCAGTAGCTTGAGGTCAAGTGTGTCATTGCTTGTTCTAGATTTGCTGATGGCTTTGGCAATGTAGTTTTGGACTTGATGTTTCTTTAGTGCTTTAAAGTAGAAAGGTGGGTGACAGGTGTGGGTGGAGGAGTTGGGGGTGGGAGTTGATGCATCTTGGAAGAAGTCAGAGGGGAGAACACTGCTAAGGTCAGTGAAAGTGATGTTAAAAGTGTTTGAATAGTTTTAAGGTCTAGTGTAGTGTATCCATTTATGTTGAGTATGTTCGGCAAAGATTTTGACTGCTTCCCAGTGACATCTTTAATGTTTTTCCAGAAATCCCTCCCATTTCCCCAGGAGTTGGTGAGGGCATTTTTTATAGTAGTCAGATTTCTGGTGTTTAATGGATTTGTTGTAGTCATTCCATGCCCATTTATAATTCTGGATGTCGAGTTGCTTACCAGAGTTTCTAGCCAGTTCCCAGAGGTGGCCCCTGGATTTAAGTTTTTTTAGGAGGTCTCCTGACAACCAAGGGTTACTAAGCGAGTTAACTTTACTCTTTTTGAGGGGGGAAAATTTATTACAGGCTTCATTGAAAATGTGAATAAATTGCTCCAGTGCTGTATTAGTATATGTTGCCTTGAAGATAGGGGACCAGTCCTGCAGATGGTGGTGCGATTTGAGATGGGGTAGCTGACCACGAGTAGGACTTTGCTGGTGATGATGTTTGGAAGGGGCTTATAGAATTTGTTTGACCAGGTAGAGCTGATGGGAGAGTGGTCACTGAGTGAGTCAGGGAGGACTGAGGTTTTTGTGATCCGAGAGGGGTGGTTGGTTAGGATCCAGTTGAGTAGGGTGCAGGTCCCAGTTCTGTAGTGCTTTCTGGTTGCATAGTCAACCATTTGAGTCAGGTTAGCTGATATAACAGAGTCCTTAAATGACCCACCTTCAGCTGAGATGCAATTAATGGCAAAGTCACTAAGAAGGATGATTTTGGAGTCATATGGGTGGGATTTGACAAAGTCAAAGACAGAGGTTAGACCAGGTCCCTGTTCCTTAGAAGATATGTTAACAGTGACAACTGTGAGGGCCTTATTGTGGGTGCCTAATAGGAGTATGATAGAAAGAATCTGAGCAGGAGTTGCTGGAAGATTGGGATCAATGGGGCATCCTTGGAGAGTGTCTTTCACATATAAGGCACACCCTCCACCTCTTTTGGACTTACGATCAACCTAGAAGACATTGTAGCCAGGAAGGGTGATTGCTTGGTCAGGAATCTTTGGGGTGAGCCAAGTTTCAACAACTGACAGAATGTCCAGGTTGTGTTGGGTAGTAAATGCTTGCAGTGCATCAAGCTTAGGAAGTAAACTGCAGATGTTTAGGCACATGATTGAGAGAGTGCCTGTTGTTTTGTTTTGGTTGGAAGTGTTTGGTCCATGGGGTTAGGGTGAACAGTCCCTGATAGCAGGAGGAGGAGGAAGAGGAGGAGTAGCACAAGTTTCAGGGTACATAGGCAGAGTTCAGTCTGAGAGAGGTTACATTTCTTTTTTGAACAGTAGCATGCCAGGTGGTAATGTTGAAAATGCAACATTGGAATAGTTGTATACAATGTGGCTAGATGAGCCCAAGGCTCACACATGAGCAGTGACAGATCAATTTAGGTGGTGTGCCTCCAGGGGGAGGATTTTCCCCATTGTCAAATGATGTAAAATAATCAAATCCACAGGAAAAGGACCAGTAAACTGTTTGATCTACAGTAACAAGACAAAAGATGTTTTAAATTCCTGGAACATGTCCTGGGGTATATACAGGAAGTTAAAACCCTTTGTCAGTGTCTTCCCTTTGTTTAAATGGTTGTGAATGGTTCTCAAAGACATGCAGATCACTTTAGCAGCAAGGTAGATGGAAATGTGGATTCAGTTTGCACTCCCCAGGTCAGAGCTTGTAGAATTTCTTATCTGTACTTACTTTGATTGTGATGGTTTCCAAAAAAGTTGATTATTATTACTCCTTGCTTGTTTACGAATGTTTCTTGGCAGACTCCGAAGACACAAGAATCTGTATTATTAGTATTATTATTTACTCTATTATCTAAGATTGTTTACGTAACAACCACACCCACTTCTGATAAATACCCATTAACTGATGATCTGTTGTCCAATGCCTTGCTAAACTGTTTGTAAAAACATAGCGAATTAGTCATACACAAGCAACCATATGTGAAACCATATTAATCTGTGTCAGTTTGATCATTGATAGTAATGTAAGCCAATATTTTATCCTTAATTATTGACTCCAGAATTTGCCCAACAACTAAGGTGAGAATAATGGGTTAGTAATTTTGTGCTTCTAGTCTAATGCCCTTCTTATGGATGGGGGTCACAATTGCCATCTTCCAGTACAACATTACTATCCCTTCTAAAACAGATTCTTCATATAGAAAACTTAATGGTTTTATAATACTGTGTTTCATATTTTGAGCATCTGAAGGGAGATATTATCAGGTTCCAATACATTATGAGTTTTTAAATTTTCAATCTTAGTTGATATTTGTTCAACTGTAATGCTGACATTTTCAGGATCTGATGTTGTGTGAGTACATGGTGGAATACAATTTAGATTAAATACTGAACAGAAGTAATTATTAAAGATATGCTCTATTTGTTGTGGACTGTTTATAGTATTACTTCCATTGGTAAGTGCTGTTTGTTATTTGATTTCTTAAGTGAATTAGTTTAGCTATAAAAAAAAGTTATTGTTTTGTTTTGCTGCTATTTGTGCAAGCTTTAGCTCTATGTTTTGTTTGGCCAATTTAAGAGTATTTACATTTTTTTCTGTACACTAGTGAACTGTTACCTTGAGGCTCCAGCATTTGTTTGCTTAAGTTTTCTGTAGGAAATATTCTTTTTTGGTATTAAATTTGTAATCTTGTCATTTTGCTATTTTTGGGATGTGATCTTTTTATTATATATTTTTAACTATTTTGATGTACTTATTGCATGTGGATATTATAGTACTTTTTATTATTTTCCAGCTTTCCTCTACACTTTTTTCCTTTTAGTTGTAATTCTTAGTTAATCATATTACATTATTTATAGTGCCAATATCTGTGGACCTGTACAAAAAAATCTTGGTGCAGTCTGTCAATAATGCATTCTTTAAGTTGAGAGTAAAATAGACAATGGTTTGGTCACTTGATTCAAGTGGAGGACCCACCTCACAATTAGTAATTGTGATATTTTATATTCCTGGTATAATATCTAAAATTGTGTTACCTGTTATTGGTTCAGTGATGTATTAGACTAGGGTTTGCTTGATACACATCTTTAGAAAATGATTACTTGGTTTGAAGGTAGCTGTGTAATTTTTCCAGTTAATATCTCCAAAATTTATGTCATCCATGAGGACTATATCATAACAATAGGCTCAATATCAATTAATTATTATGTGTACTCAGCTAAGCCTTCAGACTTGGGTCATAAACCATTTAAAATAATGTATGACTTGCTCAGATTCTTACTTTATCAACTATTGCATGTAAAAGTTCTAATAATTATGAATGTCTTTTCTAGTTACCCACAAGTTCTCTGTTCAGGCAGATACCGTTAACTCAACTTCCTCTGACTTTATTCTACAGAGAAAAGACTTATGATCCAGTAGCACTTCCTTTCCACCATCCTCTGGGGAGATTGTGGTATCCATTCTCAAACAGTGCCAAGATCGGCGAAGCCACAGCAAACAGTAGCTCGCACTAAAACCCAATGCATTCGAGGCCCTCCACCAGATTCTGATACAGGAGGGATCCCAGCACCGATGTCCCCGCATGTGCGGCAACCCCTCCCATGCTGCAAACACCTGGCACACAGGAAGGGTCTGTCACACTCCTCTTGTGGCAAACACAAGTGGCCCCCCTTCCCAAACCCTGATACTGCCCCTGTGATTAATTATGTCACCTTCCCAATCCCCAATGCGGCTGTATGCATTAGGAAATAAAAAAATGCTCCCCCTCACCTATCCCTGAGCCACTGGTATTAAAAAATTAAATGCATGACTCCCCTCATGGTGGTATACTGCCCCCTCACCAAACCCTGTTGAAGTACATACACAAACATTAGCCCTGGTAGTCTTGTACCCCCCCCCAGCACTGAACACCTATAATAAGTATGAAACAAATCCTGCTACTCCAGTGAAATTTTCCAACCCCCATCCCTGCATAATGCACAGCCTGAATTCCTGGTGGTCAAGTGGACCCCCCACCTGCAGTGCTCATCCCCTAATGGAGCTGCTGACTGGCTCAACCCATCACTCACCTCTGCAGCCACCTGCTAACTTAGCTCTGAATGAGCATGAAGTGTAAATAGTATGTGCTCAGTGAATGACAGCAGGGTTCTGGGAGGGGGCATAATTATATGTACCTAACCAGGCAGCATCGAGGATCTGGAGGGGGGACATTTTAGTATGTATATCACACCTGCAGCAATGGGATTTGGGAAGGGAAGCACGGGTGATGTCATGCCATATTCTTTCTGGCAACATTGGGAATTGGGGACCGCAGGACAGTGCAGCACACAAGCAATTCCCCTGGAAGGGAATATTCTAAGTGCCCTTAGCACAGCCCTGGCTGGAGTAAAGGTGCTTTGACATTATCCCTCTTGGAGAGTTTTGAGGATTCTGATGTCGGGGATGTGGCAGGATGCATCTGCCACATACCCCCTTGCCCCATGTTTGGGCACACGGGTGGCACAAGCCTGGATTTTGGGGTGTCACATCAATACAGTGGAAAAAAAATAGTGCAACCAATACAGCGCAGACATGATAGTGCAAGCCCTTTCAGTGCATGATGCATTATATTGCATAAGACATTTCATCGAAAGCTATGAGTACACCCACAGTAACTGAAAGACATTACCATGACAGTATTAATGGAAGCACTTTGCTTTCTTACCTGATGAAGTCTTGATGAATCCATTATGTCTGTTACAATACAATTTTTAATATTCAATAATTAAAATCCACACAAAATCCAAAGCAAACACCACACAAGTGTGATAAAGAAATGCAGATCCATGAATCACTGTAACAACTTAAAATGTTTTAGTGCCACCTGCTGTCCTCTTCAGACTTGCAGCTACAAATTATGCACTGCTTCTCGTAGGTACTCAAGGATGGAGCAAGTGACCTAACTTTCCACAACCACACACAGCCTTCGAGCAGTATCCCTAAACTTTTTATGCTGTGACGGTGGTATGACACCTGGCAGTGCACTTCTGTTTGTCGTAAATAACACTCTTCTAATATGTTTTTCCAGAGTGCATTCTTTCTTTGCAGTACAGGTATCCCTTGTCTGCAAGCAGCAGCTGCCCATGTTGACTTAGTATAAAGGACAACACCATCTTTGTTAACTGAAAGAGCAAACAGGTAGCTAGTAGCACTTTCATAACTTGTAATTAACTGACAACAGCTGTGCCTAATTGTTTTTGTTTTCCAATTGTTTAAACAGGATATGCTTGTTATATGGATGACTGCTAGTAACCTCTCAAGCAGCAGAGGTAACAGAGTAACATAGGGGCTTATTGAAGGAAAGGACAAAACAGACAACATGTACAGTATAAGCAAAATATATACATTTATTGAGGGGGGGATAAGGGAAATGTCCAGTGGCTACATCCATCATTGGCGTTGATGAAAGCGGCAAGATGAATGTACGGTAATATAGCTGTTAGCACTATTGGAGTGCAATGAATTTACAGTGCGTTAAGCGCATATGCTGAAATATTTTGTGCTGAGCTGACATGGAACCGGTTTTCAGCAGGCAGCCTATGGGTGCCACAGGCTGCCTTTGTGAACAGCTCCCCGTGCATCTTTCAGGGCAAGGGGTACTTTGTGCCATTCTTTGTGGCAAAAGCCCCTTGCACCCTGCTGGGGGCTTTGAGAATCTAATGTTTCTGCATCCAAAACCAGATGGGGTTCTGAGAAAATAGGATTTATGAAGAAAGAGTAGCCTCTTTTGTTAATCTCAGATCTGACCACCTCTTGTTTGGACAAACAAACCACATGAGCTTTACTTCTCCATGTAGCCAACTTTCAGAATTACCCAGTACAGATACATCAGGTAAGTCAGAACATACAAAATTCAATTTAATCATTGCATCATCTTTCTCAGTATAACAATACTCTGATTGTTTAGCAGCCTTAATGCTCTTTCCGAATGGAATGGGCCTGTTTACTTGTGAACACAAAACTCCATGAAAGTAGTCAGTAATAGGCCTAAACTTTTTCAGAAGGGCATTTGCAATAATGAAATCATCCCATTTTATTAGTGATGTACACAGATGGGTGACTTACATTTTGCAAAATTTTAATCTTAACCACACTTTACCTTGGGGCTTCTGCCCCCTTCCCCGATAACCTACAATTTGTAAGCTATCAAAGAGGGTTTTCAGGACTTTCAAGTCACCTATGGCATCAGTCAATTTGTCAATGGATCTCTTAGACATCAGGGTCACTTCTGCCCCTGAATCCATCAAGGATTCATGTTTCAGACTGTTTTCAATGTTTATGTCAAAGTAAAACCTGTCTGCATCCCCTTTAGGGATTACATTGCCCAGGTAGAATTTGTTTTTCTTTATTCCTGGCAACATGGCAGGTTCATTGTTACATAGCACACTGTTTGTAGCAGTAACACCTCTAGAGAAAGATCCAATTCAGAGATAGCATTTACATTTTCATCTGGCATGCACTCACTTTCAAATTTTATTACAGTTTCTTTACCATTGTCAGTAATTTAAATCGGATTTACCTGGACAGCAGTAGAGGAAGTAGAACCTGTTAGTCAGAAAACACAATTGATTCCACCTGCACTAGATGTTATTAAAGATCCTTGTACGGGAGAATGGGAACCAGAAGGTAGGTGGGGAGGGTGGAGCAAGTGGGTTTAAAGAAGTGTTTTTAAATCCCTCATTTGCCTTTCCATTCCCCCCATTTGGCTTTTCATTTCCTGTCTCATTTCATCATGCATTTCATTCCTCATTTCCTCCTGTGACATCTTAATTATTTCCTGTAGACTGGGAGAGTTAGGCCTAGACCTATTGTGGGGTGCCCCATAATCTCGTTAATCATTGTTATAATTGTGGTGCCCTCTGTAATTATTTCTGTGACCTTTATGGTCATTACAGTATCCTCTACCATATACTCTATGGTCACTATTGTACCCTCTACCATATCCTCTGCCACGTCCTCTACCACAGTCATATTCCCCATAGGAATGGCCCTGGTTTTGGTATTGTTGAGGATTTTGGTACTGTTGTTCAGTTTGATAAGGCTGTTGAGCTGCTACTGGATTGGATGGTTGGGCAGGGTTAGCTGGTTGAACCAATACTAGGCCAGGTACAGGCTGTGGCTGTTCCACATGTTTATCTTGTGAGGCCATTTTATTCTGCCTCTTCCACTTTTTCTTGAAGTATTGTGAAGCAGGTAACTCACCCCCTCCATAGCTAGACTATCAGAAGTAGTGACCTCAGACTCTTCAACTTTAGGATTAGGGACCCCCTTTTTCTGTGGAGGGACCTCATCACCTCTTCCAGAGTCCAAGATGTGTTCAGCCTGTTCAACAATCCAATGTACACCCCTAGACTTTTTCTTAAACTACAGTACCAACTGTGTTTTAGTTGAGGAGGGTAAACCATGATAATATACATCTTGGATATTCTCAAAGTCACTGTCAGGACTATCTTCTGCTCCAAAGTATACATTTTTCATCTTACAGTAAAAATACCTTGGACGTTGATCAATACCACACTACATTTTGTAAGCTGCTCGCCTGGCTGCTCCTCTGGTGTGGTAATCACCAAATTCCTTTTTCAGGAATCTGTACAGTCTAGCTAGTTTATTTTTATCCTCCTTGGGTATTCTAAACCAGTTTGCAGGTGGGTTGTCTACAGTTCATCTAATTATGAAACTTGGTTATTTCTTATCAATTAAAGACAATGACTCAAGTCTATCTTTCAATTTATGAATATGCTGTTCAATGCCTCCTGTAGTTTTAAAATTGTACTGTATCTACCTCTTATCAAATGAAATGCTTGTATGCAGTTTATGGCTTTAAAGATTATGGATCACCTAGAAGGTCCAAAAGAAAAAGAAAGGTGTCTGAAGGAGATAATGTGTTATGTTTCTTTTAATTGCTTATACTTCGTGTACAGTTTCTCATAACCATCACTGAAGTTGTCATAATCACACTGTAATTCAAATGTATCCTTGACCAAATCAAAATACAACCTCTGCCATTGCTTAGCCTCACATAAGTCTTCTTGACTCTTTTCTAATTGCTTCTGTAGTATATCAACCTGATCTGTTAACTTAATACACCTTCAACACTTAGCAGCTTCATCATCACTGCTGCTGTGATTCAGAGGTGTCACTGCATCATTTTTAATACTGTTTACACTTGCAGTTAGATCTGTCATGGCTTAGCAATGATTTATTTATTTATTTATTAAAATTTCAAAATTACAGTCCTTTGAGTCAGAGACTCTATTACAAAGGCTCCACATCAAACAAAGCAATTTAGTACAATACAGAGCAAAACAGTAACAGTAAGTACCAGTACATTAGGGACAAACAGAACAATAATTAGAAAAAAATAAAAGGAGGGGAAAAAACAAGAATGGGAATACATGGTACTACGCAGTGATAACATTAGAAAATAAGTGTGGGAGAAGGTGTTAACACAATAGATAAAGACTGGGGTAAAAACAGTGCTGGGAGAAAAGGGAGAAGTGTGGGACACATCAAGGGGGGGCTGTGACACAGGACCAGGAAAGGTCCAGGTAAATATAGTGTTACTAGTACGAGATTAGCAGTCCAAGGGACATTGTCACTGGTGTTACTAGTAGAGATTAGTAGTCCAAGAGATATTGTCACTCATGTTACTATTGCAGATTAGCAGTCCAAGGGACAGTTTTGGAGAGCCTAGAGGGATGGGAGAAACATGCCCTAAGACGTATGGGGATAAATTACTAAGGAAAAGGTCTATGAGAGGGAAAGAAGGGAGGGTGGTGGAGGAGAAAGGTAAGAGGGGCCAGCGGAGGAGGGATATAGGAAGGTAAGGAGATTGTCAGACAGTAGTAGTCAGGAGAGATATAACAGGAAGATGACAGGAGGGCAGTAAGAGGTCAGAATGGTGACATGGGTAGAGTTAAGCACATTCACTGCAGTTTAAAGAAATGAAATACTGCCAGAGTTCAACTTTAAAGGGGCTTAGCTTGTCAGGGGATAGAATGACAGGTGGCAGACCATTTTACCAAGCAGGAGCCTATACATGAAAGAATGCTGTCATAAAGCAGCTCTGAAGAAAGGGACAAGGAAAGAGACCTTAGTGGAGCTTCTAATAGCTCTGGGGATAGGAGCAGGTGTTAGGAGTTTCAAGGCAGAAGGATGAGACTGACTGGAGGTAATCTTTCCTGCCAACAAGCAGGTTTGGTAGGTGAGACGACCATTGAAATTTATCCAGTTCACCTCTTTGTATAAGTCACAGGTGTGGATGAGCCTTTGAGTGCCAAGTAACAGGCAACAGGCTTTGTTGAGGGTTATCATAACCCAGTTTAGAACTGTGTCCAACACAGAGCTGTAGATAACTATACCATAGTTAACTATGGAGAGGACTGCACTTATGACAGTTAGGCAGAGGGCATCATTCATCATATAGTGTCTGTGTCTATACATGAGGCCACTTCTGGAATTCACTGCTTTGCAAACAAGATTGACATGATCCTGGTAGGAGAGGTTGGTATCTAGTGTAATACCAATGCATTTGAAACTGTTTACCTGATCTACGGGTTGGTGGTGATTATTAAGGATGGTTAGGGCAACACCTTTATGTTTCTTTTGGGGGTTGGCCAACAACATAGATTTTGTCTTTTTGTAGTTTATGATGAGTTTGTTTTGGGTGAACCAGGATTCTAAGTCTGCAAAGTGCTTTTCAAGACTGTTTTCTAACCGGGCCGGATCTGGCTATCTTGCAAAAATTACTGCATCATCTGCGTATAAAAGCACATTTCCTGAGCAGGTTAAGGGAAGCATATTGAGGAAAAGGCTGAATAGAAGCCGTCCAAGTATGGATTCTTGAGGACCCCTGAATGAACTGACAGGCTGATGGAGAGAGAGTATCAAGGATTTTCACTCTCTAGGAATGGTCAATGAGGTAACTAGCAAACCATGAGGTGGTCTCAAGTGAGAGCCCAAACGTTGGGAGGGATGTGATGAGAAGTCCATGGTTAGCCATGTCAAATGGTTTTGTAAGGTCTATGTACAAATATCCTACAAGTTGACCATGGTTCAGGGCTTTGTGGGTGAAGCTGGTAAACTCCAGTAGGGCAAAGATGGTGCTGTGGCACTTCTGAAAACCATGTTGTTGGTTGCTCTGGAGATTGTATTTGGCAAGATAGTCAGATAGTTGATTTGAGACAATTTGCTCAAGGGCTTTAGAAATAGGGGAAGGATAGAGATGGGGTGGTAATTGCTGTGGTAGGTTCTGTCACCAATCTTGTATATCGGGGTAGCAACTGCAGATTTCCACTGAGAGGGGAAGTAACTGAGACAGAGTGAGAAATTTAGAATTTTACTGAGGGGGAAAAGAACAGCATCAAGGGCAAGTTGCAGTAATTTCAGATCCAGGGATTCACCACTATACTTAGACTTATGAAGGACCCATGGTAGGTACATTTTAGCTTCTCTAGAGAAGACCCTCATGAAGCAGAAAAGAAAGGTATTAGTGGGAGTGGAGGATAGTAAGGGGCCAGGAGCATTGTTGAAGAAGTCCAATGGGAGTACCTCATTGAGGTCAGTGAACGCTGAGTTAAAAGTATCAGTAATTGGTTGAGGATCTTTGGTGGTGACTCCATTGATATTCAGTGGGGGGGGGCAGTACTGGCTTTTCTAGTGAGCTCCTTAATGTTAGACCAGAATTCCCTCCTGTTACTCCAGGAGGCAGCAAAACTTTCTTTAAAGTGTTCCACCTTGGCACACCAGATGTCATGTGTACAGATGTTTCTGGCTGCCCGATACTTTTCCTGTCAGCCAGGAGGCTAGTGGCAAGATCCTTATGCCATAGATTGTCATGGGATGCCATAAGGTTTAGTTGAGAGGGTGTGATCCAAGGGTTACCCCAGTTTTCAACCTTACACTTTGAGTAAGGGGCAAAGGTACCACAGGCAACATTGAAGGTGGAGATGAAGTAAGTTAAAGCAGTGTCAATATTAGTGGCAGAGTCTAACAGGGACCAGTCCCAGGTATGAAGGTAATCCTGGAGTTTCCAAAGCATACCTTTTTTTAGGGTGTGCTGATAGGAAGTTTTGGCAGGGGTTTTAACAGAGTGATTAGACCAGTGGCAAAGATTGGGGGAGTGTTCACTCAAAGAGTCTGGCAGGACTACAATATTTGAGAGTCTCTTCAGGTGGTTGATGAGAATGAGATCAATAAGCATGCTGGTACCTGTTCTGTAGTTGATCCTAGTGGGAGAGGAGACATCCTAGGAGAGGTCCATAGAGGCAGCTGCATCTCTAAAAGGGGCTGAGTTGGGGGCCAGCCAATTTATGTTGAAGTCACCTGCTAGGATAACTTCAGCCTGATTTGGCAACTGATAGATTATATCAAGAATAGCATTAAACCCCAACACAGTATTATGGGGTGGGATGTAGGTGGTTAATACAGTGAGAGACTTATCCTAACTTCCAATAGAAATTTTAATGGCAAGTACCTGGGCAATGGCATGGGGGTATTGAGTGGGGGAGAGCATGCCCTACCAGGCAGTCTGCCATATATATGGCACCCCCAACCTTTTTTACCAAGTCTGTCATCCCTGAAAACTATATAATCTTTAAGAGAGATGGCAGAGTCTGGTATTTTGGGGGACAGCCAGGTTTCGACCAAAGCAAGTATGTTGGGTTGATGTTGAATAGCCCAGGCATTGAAGGAGGTCAAGCTTCAGGTGAAGACTGCAGATACTGCATTTACTGAGGCAAGCTTGATGCCACCAGAGACACAGGTGGAGAGGGTTGGAAGTGAGCCTGGCCCTGGGTTTGGGTGAAAACCTAGCCAGGAAACTCATGAATCATGTAAAATTGAATTTTTTTTTCTATGGGAAATTGGAGGCAATAAAATCCATTTAATGCATTATTAGGTTGTTTATTAGCAACAAAAGAGAGGAATTTATGTTAAAGCTGAAGGTCCCCCTTGTTCCCTCCTGCCCATACCCCTAACCGGCATTGGGGTGCATGTTAGAGTTGTCAGTCCTAACTCTCACCCCATTCTCCAATACCTCTGCTTCTTCACACATCTGTTGGGGTGAGAGTTATGGCCAACAACCCCAACACTCACCCCGATGCTGGCTGGGGGTGTGGGTGGGGGGATCCAAGCGGGGCTTTCAACCCTAATACCAAATTTCCTCACTTTTGTTGCTGTGGACCAACCCTAACTGATGCACTAAATGGAGTGTTTTGCCATTGTGCTATCATAGTTAGGGTTGAGGAGCCATTTACATGTTAAACCTAAAATTTTGCATCTTAATAACTTTGCAACCATTCAACAGATTTGCCTGAAATTTGAAATACATGATCAAGAACCATACATCTTGGGATGGGCCAACCTTCGTACTGTTCAGATATACAGCTGCGGAGTTATTAAGTGTGATTTGCACACTCACTTACGCGTTTTGGAATTCTTTGCTCATCTCTACAGGTCGCATGGTTTGTGCAACTGGTCCAAAATCTTCAGGGAATGTGCAGCCGGGGTCCCTTATGTGTCTTTTGAAAATTTCATGAAAAAATATTAAACGGTTCAAAAGTTATTCAAAAAACAATTTCCCATTATGTCAATGGGAAAAGTTAACAAAAAGTTCGAAAGTGTCGTAAATGCAGTTTTTACTTTCACAAATGGCCCTTTTACTGTTGCAAATCCACCATTTTGTTTTCAGTTGGTGATCAGAAAAATGCTTGGCATTTAAATTTGGGACCCTCTAGCAACCTAATTATTTTTGTATTCACCTAGTCAGACCCTGAGGATGCTAGGTATGTATTTATTTTGGGGGAAAACACCCCAGAAATATGTTTTTCAAATTTCTGGAAAAAGTACTTTCGAAAAGTAGTGTCACACTTGCAACACTGTCGAATGAATTTGTGAAAGCTTTCGTAAAGTTCGACAGTACTTTTCCAGGCTGTGGGAAAATGACAGCAATTCTTTGCCACCCTGCTGCAAAAGAACGGTTTGGTGTTTTGGGATGAAATTTGGAGGGAACGCAGCCAACATCTCACAGATGTGCATTTCAGTATTTCAGTGAAAACATATTACAGGGCAGCAAAGTCATTGCACTCCAAAGTTAACACTTTTTCCCTTAGGATAATATTACGGTGTTGGCAGCATTACAGGAATCATTTGCCGCCCTGCTGCAAAAATAACGGTTTGGTCTTTTGGGCTGAAATGTGCAGGGAAGAAGCCAAGATCTGACAGATGTGCCATTTGTTGATTTGGTGACAAAATATTAGAGGGCTGCAAAGTTACGGTACTCTGAAGTTGACAATTTTTCCCATAGGATAACATTACGGCATCTGCCGTGCCTTTCGGGGCCCGTATCTGGAAAAGAGTTCAAGATATGGACTTTTCGTCAGAAAAATGCTTAGTCCCCCACTGGGGGGCTAAGAATAAAGTAGCCTGGAAAGTCATAAATAATATGAGATTTTAATTTTTTTTCTATGTCGTATAGTTCTTGAGATATAAGCAATTTAGTATTACAAGTGCTCATTTTCTGGTCAGAGGGCCATTAATATGCCCACATTCTTTGTATTCACTGTGCTTCTGACTGCACCTTTTTGAGACACAAAGCATGTGTATTTCCATTACTGTTGCTGTTAGCATTTCGATTTACATTTCCTCTTGCTTTACAGTTACTGTTTGTGTTACACTTTCTGTTTGCGTCACCATGTGCGTTACCATTTGCAGTTGATTTGCGGCTGCATTTGCATTTTCGTTTGCATTACTGTTTCCTTTTGGGTCACCATTGGCATTACTATTACCATTTACGTGTGCATTTGCATTTCTGTTTCAGCTACCATTACCATTTGCATTTATGTTACCTTTTGTGTTACCATTTGCTTTTGTGTTTCTGTTACCGTTAGTGTTTGTGCTTGCATTTCCATTATTGTTTGCATTACTGTTTCTTTCTGAGTCACCATTGGTGTTACTGCTACCATTTGCGTTTGCATTACCATTTGAGTTTTCTTTACCATTTCTGTTTTTGTTTACGTTTGCACTTGCGTTTACGTTACCGTTTGTGTTACTGTTTCCTTTTGCATCATCATTGGTGTTACCATTACTGTTTGCATTTCTGTTTGCTTTACCATAACCGTTTGCATTTCCATTACTGTTTGCATACCCATTTGTGTTTGTGTTTACGTTTGCGCTTATGTTTACGTAACTGGTTGCGTAACCATTTTGTTTGTGTTAGCACTTCCATTTCCATTACCGTTTGCATTAGCATTTCATTTTACGTTACCATTGGCAATACAGTTTACATTTCTGTTTCTGTTACCATTTGTCTTTCTGTTACCGTTTATGTTACCGTTACCATTACCATTTGTGTTAACGTTTAGGCTTGAGTTTCCGTTAACGTTTGTCTTACTTTTCCCACTTGTGTCACTATTGCTGTTAAGTGACATTTGTAATACTTGGTCTTCTATGGTACTTCTGTGCATTTACCAATTTTCATTTGACATCTACATACGTTTTTTGCACAATGAAGCACCAAAATTGTATTTTTCTTCACTCATGCAGTTTTATGCTCATGCTGCTCTGCAAATGTTGAAGAAATTTGGATAAGATTTGGTATACATGGAGTGGAATGGAACCTCTATTTATTTACCAATTTGCATTTCACTGGTACATATGGTTTTTGTGCATTGAAGTGCCAAAAATGCAGTTTTTGATATTTTTTGCACTGTCTAGCACGATGCATAGAGCAGCCACTGAGTGGTTGATTGGTCTGTCACTTGGCACATATAACACCCTTTCTTCAAGGAACATGCCAGATTTTGTTTGGTGAAACAATGTTGTACCGTTCCAGAGTTATAAGCATCTGAGGTTGGCCTCCCTTGGTGTTACTGTTTGCATTTGCGCTTAAACGTCACATTCTTTGTGTGATTATAACTTTAGAACTGTTCAATGGATTTGTGTGACATTTGTAATACTTGGTCTACTATAGCACTTCTGTGCATTTATCAATTTTCATTTGACATCTGCATACCTTTTTGCACAGTGAAGTGCCAAAAATGTATTTTTTGCCACTTGTGTGCAGTTTTATGCTCATGCTGCTCTGCTAACCGTTGAAGAGATTTGGATAAGATTTGGTATATATGGAACGGAATGGTACGTTTATTTATTTCCCAATTTATATTTCACTAGTATATACGATTTTTTCACAGTGAAGTGCCAAAAATGCAGTTTTTCTATTTTTGAGCACTGTGTGGCATGATGCATAGAGCAGCCACTGTGTGGTTGATTGGTTTGATACTTGGCATGTAGAAAGCCCTTTCTTCGAGGAACAAGCCAGTTTTATTTGGTGAAACAATGTTGTATCATTCCAGAGTTATAAGTGTTTGAAGTTGGCTCCCCTTAGCGTTACTGTTTGCGTTTGCGCTCAAATGTCACATTCTTTGTGTGATTATAACTTTACAACTATTGAACGGATTTGTGTGGCATTTGTAACACTTTGTCTACTGTGGCACTTCTGTGCATTTACCAATTTTTATTTGATATCTGCATATCTTTTTGCACAGTGAAGCTCCAAAAATGTATTTTTGGCCACTTGTGTGCAGTTCTATGCTCATGCTGCTCTGCCAACCGTTGAAGTGATTTGGATAAGATTTGGTATATATGGAACAGAATGGTACATCTATTTATTTACCAATTTCTATTTCACTGGTACATACCGTGTTTGCGCAGTGAAGTGCAAAAAATGCAGTTTTTGCTATTTTTTACACTGCTTTTCATGACACATAGCACAGCCACTGTGTGGTTTATTGGTCTAAGTCATGGAATGTAGAAAGACCTTTGTTAAAGGAAGATGCCAGTTTTTGTTTCGTGAATAAATGTTGTTCTGTTCCAGAGTTATAAGCATTTGAATTTGGCCACCCTTTGCTGTCACAGATTTTTCAGCCATGAGTTCCGCTATTTTACTGCATTTTTGGCCATGAGTTCGCCATTTTGTGGTGGAAGGCTTCTTAAAGGTGCACAAACTTTATAATTGATTATACAATGGTGTGTGAAAATCCTGTAACCTCATTGGTCAAAGCATGTCACATGACCATGGGTAAATCATGCATAACACATGGCTGAGGAATGGCATTTATAAAAAACATAATTAAACACATTTTAAATTTATTTTACACATGGGTCCATTGTATAATCACAATAAGGCACTCCAGGGTGTGGGTTATTGCGTGATTTACTCACTTCTTATGTGGTTAAGTCATTGACACACCACACAAGCCATGGGTAAATCCCCAATAACCCGTACCCTGTTGTGCCTTATTGCTTAAATATCTCTGGAACAGTTTGGTCTTTTGACATGAAATTTGGAGGGTGTTGAGTGGATGCCCTGGAGATGTGAATTATGCTGTGTACATGTTGTAAAAATAATTTGCTGCAGAGATACTGCATGACACAGTTAACATTTTGCGCATATCATTATTCATGGTGCTAGTGGCTTGAAATTTATAGCGTAGGTAGCCCTAGTGGTACGAAGGTGCCTTGCAGTGCTTGGTGTTTAAAACCTCAACAGGTGCAGAATTATGCCACTCCAACAAATTAAATTTGGTTTGTTCCACTTCAGTAACTTTTTTTTTTAATCCAAATGTTATTGATTTTCTTAAAAGTTACATCCAGATGCTCCCCACATGGGGAAATGCCAGTAACATGCAGACAGGGATTTTAAAAATAACAAACAACAACCCCTAAATAATCCCCCATCCCTCCTACCCCATCCATATCCCTCCCCCATTGTTCCCCCCCAGGAGCCAACCACTCAATTATACATGAAATTATATGCTATTGTTCTATCTATAACAGAGTTCTCTGGTCAAACATTCTACGCTTTCTCAAACAGAGTACAAGACTTGTAAAGACTTGTAAAGTTTCCCAACTCTTCTTGTAAATATGCATTCTGTTGTTGAGGCTAACCAGCATTTTCTCTATACATAAATTAAAACAGAGTTCTTGCAGCCATTCAGCATAGGTAGGTTGAATGGAGTCCTTCCAATGCTTAAGGACGATTTTCTTGACAGACATAGCTATTAACACTATGTGATAGTTTCTGATCATCTAAGGAAATGCAGTGAAATCCCCCCAATAAGCACACTTTTGGTATGAAGTAGTCTTGTAACCCTAAAAGGGGGTTTATATTGGATTTAATTTGATCCCACAGAGGGGTTATTTCAGCACATTCCCAAAATAGATGTTGTAGGGTTCCCTTCCCTTTCCTTGGTGACATCTATTACAGGCGGGATATACAGTATTGCTCTACCCATTTTGTGTAACTTACATGGGGTTAAATACATGTTGCTGAGAAATTGCATTTGCATCATACAAAGTCAGTCTTGTGTTATCAACTTGTGACATGCTTCCCAGATACCATCCACTTTTGAAAACATTAGTGGGTAGAACAAAGTGTAGATGGAGGAGACAGCATGTGGAGCTAGTGCTAGCGTCCTACTAGTATCGATCCAGTGTTGTGAGTCTGTCCTGTTAGCACTAACCTTAAAATATCCATGGAGTACATGTCATAATTGAAATATTTCAAATGCCCAATTTTAGAAAGGCTAACTTTTTTTAATATTTCAGTAGTGGATAGCCATTTTAATTCAGAATTACAGAGCTCTCAAGCCACACACACTGTTGGATGTGGGACCCAATATAAAGGAATCATTTTCTCTCCTATTTTAAGATTTGGATTTTGAAAACTTGGCTGAGAAGGTTCTTGGGCAATGTTGAATCTTGAAGTGGAGCATAATTGTATGTGGACATGAACTGAGTTCTCTATTGGGTTATTTTGTAAATTGGAAGGATTTTTTTTTATTTCAGAAACAGAAGAGTGGCAGGGTTTAACCCTGATTGAGATAGCAAATATTTTTCTATGGTAAGCCAAACAGGGATATATTCATTAGCATCAGGAGACTCCCAACAGAGATACTTACTCAGTTGGCTTGCCCAGTGGTGTAGTTGAAAATTTGGTAGTTTGAGACCCCCTAAAATGTTGGGTGTGGCTGGTTTGTTGTATGCTCTGTGGGGGGTTATTTTTCCAGATGAAGTTGGATAAGTTGCTATGAATGGTTTTAAACGAGGCTTTAGGGAACCAAATGTCCAAAAGATTCAAGGGATAGAAAATTTGTTGAAGGAGGTTCATTTTGATAATATTTATTCTACCCAAAAGGGTCAGTGGGAGGTCTTGCCATCTTGTAAGGTCTTGTTGTACTAATTTATTTAAGTCATCCAAGTTTAATTTACGTTATTGAGTCATATTAGTGGAGAGGTGTATTCAAAGATATTTAATTGTTTCTGGAGCCTATTTAAGTCCAAGTTCTAGGATTTCCTGTTTGTAAACTTTAGAGTTAAGTGGAAAGATTAATGATTGTTTAGTGTTTAATTTATAATTAGAGAGGGAGCTGTATTATTCTATTAAACCTAGAAGTTTTGGGATGGAAGATTTTATTTGGGTGAGATGAAGCAGAATGTCATCTGCATAGACCATAATTTTAGAAACAGTTGGTCCTAGTTGTATCCTGCATATTTCTGGGGCATTTTGAATAGAAACTATTAAGAGTTCTAAATGCAAATTAAACAGAAGAGGTGATAGAGGGCATCCCTGGCTGGTGCCAGATTCAAGAGGGAAATATGAAGAAAGAACACCATTGCTAAAGACCCGTGCGGTAGGAGCAGAGTATAATATTTGAATCCACGAGACAAATTTATTGGGGTATTGAAATCTATGAAGAGTTCTAAATAAAAATTGCCAGTCTACCTTATCGAATGCTTTCTCCACATCCAGTGAGACCAGTGCCATACCATGAGAGGAATCCATGGATGCAGAGAACACGTGAGACAAGCAACAGAGGTGGTCCACAGATGACCTTCCCTTCATGAAGCCTACTTGGTCAACACTAATTAGTGAGGGGAGGACTCATTCTACCCTAAAAGCCAATAATTCAGCTAGGATATTTTAATCAGTGTTGAGTATAGATATTGGCTAGTAATTCACAATTTGTGTTAAGTTCCTACCTGGTTTTGGGAGGATAACTATAGTGACTTCTAGCATTGAGGGGTCCACTTCAGCCTCGTTAAGCATCTTGGTGTATACCATTTTTAGTAAGGGAGATAATTGAGGGGCAAATTGTTTGTAGAAGCTGGAGGTGAATCCAACTGGGCCTGGTACTTTAGCTAAAGGAAGGGAGTTAATTACTGTACTTGGATTATATCAGCTTCTAAAGAGGGAAATATTAATTGGTCTCGTTGAGTGGTTGATAGGGAAGGGAGGGGGGGACTGTCTAAATAAGAATCAACTTTTGATTGTGGTTGATGGGGGTTCATTTTAGAGTATAGAAGTTTGTAGTATTGTTCAAATTCTTTGTTGATTTCAACTGCCTTTGTCAAGGGAGGCTTTGGGGGTCTTTCTGTATAGCTACTGTACATTTTGTTGTTTCAATCTTTCTAAGTCGAAGGGCTAATAGTTTCCCAGCTTTTTCCCCTTGTTTAGTGTAAGTTGCTTTAGTTTTTAGTAGCACCCATTTTGCCTTTTCGCTAAGTACTGTAGTTCCGAGTAAGAGTTCTGCAATTTAATCAGTTCCACTCCCTCAGATTCCGAGATATATTTTGATGAATTTTTCTCTTTAACTCTAATTAGTTGCAAGAGTCATTTAGCATCCTGGGTTTCCTTCTGTTTCTTGACTATGGCCCATTTTATGAATTCACCTCTAAGAAAACAATTTAGAGCCCCCCCATTCATTAGCAACTGACTGGGTAGAGCCACAATTAATATCTTTGTACATCTCTATTGCAGATATAATACTATCAGTTATATTTTTATCCTTTAGTAGCTGGTTATTAAGTCTCCATTGTGAGCTTGTCCCCCAGTTTAGAGACAGAGAAAGAAGGCATGTCACCATGGTATGGTCTGAACCTACTTCTGCTTCCATCCTACTGTCCAAAAGGCCCTGAATGAGTGATTTACTCATCCAAAAGTAGTCAATTCATGAATCAGAGTCATGAACAGGAGAATGGAAGGTGTATTCCCATGCAGTCAGATGAAGAGTCTGCAAGGGATCACATAGGCCTAGATTATCAATTAAATCTCTACAGGATCATTGAGCTGGTGAAAGGCCTCATGGT
Source organism: Neoceratodus forsteri (assembly GCA_016271365.2). Lineage (NCBI taxonomy): Eukaryota > Metazoa > Chordata > Ceratodontiformes > Ceratodontidae > Neoceratodus > Neoceratodus forsteri. Next base: position 777,213,119 of record CM057452.1, read on the forward strand.
TTTACCCCAGATGATGTGTCCATTAGAGGATAAAAAGGTAAATTCCAGTCCCCCCCCCAATCACCATGGGTATATTTAAGAAGGGTGTTAAGACTGAAATTAAATCTATAAAGAAGGAAGGGGACTCGATGTTAGGCTCATATACACTACCCAAAAGTACTGTATACTATACGAGTACATTTACCTATAATGAAAACATACCTTCCCTCTCTGTCCCTTATACACTTCTCACACATGAAAGGGAAAGATCTCTTAATGAGGATGGCTACTCCCTTACTGGAACTGGAGTCCCCTGAGGCAAATACTTGTTCCATTTGTTGCCTTCACAAAAGAAGTCCCTCAACTTGAAGGAGATGGGTTTCTTGCAAAAATGTAATTTCACTATGGATCAAATTTAGCTGTTTTAGAATTTATATATGCTTATTAGGGTGCCTTGCCCCTTTAACATTCCACATACAACATTTGACTGAGTGCATCATGATAACATGTTTGTGCTCTTGTATGTTGACTTAAATATAAGTATTTTACAAAATTTTGACCAGCAGAAACTTTCCATTTGTCCGCATGGTTAGCACCAAGCCCTTCCCGACACTGAATCTTTCAAATCCAAGTGTGTATCTCGTGTCCCTACTCCCTCCCATCCCTCTTTTCCTACTACCCTTTTTAACAACTTTCCCCCTCCCAACCCCAAATGAAAGCCATGATGTGCACTCAGCATGAAAAGCGAGAAGATTGCTATCTTGGCCGTGCACTTTAAGGTTCAATTTGCCCGATATTGAACTACTTGTCCCCCCTCCATCTTTGTCCATGGTGATCAGTGTAGTGGAGGCTCTCCAAACACCCCACTCACCCATACCCCCCTAAGTATGACATCTTACTTTATCTTGGTTTTAACTATGTACATTTTCAACTGATATTTATTTACTTCATCACTTAAAAGAAGCAAAACAAGACAGACCTGCTTATTGGCATGCAAAATTGTAATATTGTTCCAGCCTATATTCCTAGTTCCCCTATGATATTCTAAAACATCTAATTGTAACTGTACTATCTATAAAACCGTACCCACCTTGGAAAAAATCATTTCTGCTATTGGATCAGGAAGCCATGGGAAATAATAATGGCCATGTTTAAAACATTAACTACAAGTGGAATGAAAAGGCCCCTGATTTAATCCTCAAAGTAATATAACATTCTGTTCTAAAAAGAAAAGGGGAAAAAAAAGAGAAAAAAAAAAGAAGAAGAATTTTTTAAAGCAGTTATTTAAATCTAGAAGTATCAACATCATTAAATAAACTTAGATTACCAACAGCTGTTTTAGTCCTCTTAAATGAGAAATCAAATAGACAGTAGTGCAGTTTGTGTTCTAATTCACATTTTGTGGCTGTCTCATAAAAAAGTTCAAGCTAATCAAGTTTTAACTCTAAATAATAAACTTCCTGGTACCCCTCTGCAGACTTATACATAGTGGTGGGCTAAGTGGCCCCAATTTGCTCCGCGAAGTGATCTGCAGAGTGAAGGTGGATTTGCGGATTGCTCCGCAACATGAAGTGGAGTATTTCACGTTATTAATGGGTAAAGTGAAGTCCATTGAAAACAATGACTTTGCATTACTCCGCCTTCCCAAACAACTACTCCACCAATTCTTAAGGCGAAGTACATTGAAAACAATGTATTCCACCTTACTTCGCCTTGTTTTTAAGCTCCAAAGGTGAATTTTGCAGTGATTCATGGGATTTCAGGTCACATGGGCTCTAGATTGTTCTGCACAGCCTCAGTTCAGGGCAATGTGCGTATGAAGCTGTAGGAAAGAATCTGCTCTGAGAGCTCTGTGATTCAAACCTTCTAAAAGCTGTTATAAAAGCCTTTTAGGGTCATTTGTTTTGCTGAAACTTTAGTTCATCGATTATAGGAAACCTTCCTGTGCTTATACAGTACCATCGAGCGTTTATTGTTTGTGTGTGGATTTTGAATGTTAATGTACAATATTCAGTCTGTGTACTGAGAGACAGTGGAAGTGTGCTTTGGGGGAGGGGCGTATCTGTGGTGTAGGTAGATTAACTTGGAGAAAAAGACAGAGCTTTCTGTTTTGGTGATATTTTTCTTGTATAACTGTGTTAATGTACACACAGTAATATTTTTAAAAATTCTTGTCATTTTTTTGCTGATTGTTGTGGTGCAGCAGTGCATAATTTTTTTTAGTTTGTTTAAAATATGTGGTTATATTACTGAAGTTTTCAATTTGCTATGCATTACTTAGCGTGTGTGTGAGTATGCATGTCATCAAATCAGACACCTTTTATTGTGCCACATAATTTCAGCAATGTGAACCTGCTATGCTATCCACTGCAGCTGTGTAACTTTTGTACTTCTTTGTGGTATCTTTACTAGTACTAGCGACTGTTACTGCAGCAGTGCAGTACACTGCCTCCCCCATGGCCTGCCCCAACCGGAAAAGGAATTATTTTCCAAATTTTTGAATTTATGATGGTGAGCACTGGTTAGGTGTTATGCCTTTGCATCTGCATCTCTTCAGTGCACAGCACAATCTTAATCTGTCTGTGCATTTGCATCTCTTTAGGGCCCAATCTCCATCTCTAACTTAAGTCACAGTTGTTTCTTTGGCTTCCCTTCAGAGTACTGGACAGGTGTGGTGCATAATTCTGCATGAACATTGTATTCATTAATATGTGTTTTTAAGTCGGTACCATTATCACGAGTCATTCATGATACAAATCCATTCTTCATCATCATGTTTGGTCACAAATGCAGTCATAAATCAAGATTTACGATCATGTCACGAATCACAACATTAATCTTTTCTAATAGTTACTTGGATGTATTGTAAGCCTGTTTTGTAGTATCTCTCCATGCTTCATCACTCCACCATTGTACTCATTAATAAGTGTTTTTAAGTCAGGGAATTTTGTGTCACACCTCATCAGGGGGGCCTGGGGACGTACAGCTGTAGGCATTCGCATTTTGTCATCATCATGGTCACAAATGCAGTCATAAATCACAATTTACGATCACGCCACGATTCACAACATTAATTTTTTTTAATAGTTACTTGGATGTATTTTAAGCCTGTAAGAAAAATAAAATTTACAGAAAGAGCAAATTAAGTAAAAAACAGTACAGAAAAGACAAAAAAAATGTAGCTTTTAAAAAAGCTGTTGGGTCTAAATCAAAGTTTAAATCTCCTCCTCTCTGATCTCAAAGTATCAGCACTTACAAAGCACACTACTCTCTCTCCATCTACACAGGAGAAAGTAAAAGTGTCTGCTTGTATGACTCAGTTTCTTACTGCCTACCTAAAGAGCATGTGACTTACAGTACTGTAAGCTATGTGATTTGTGGAGGGGGGCTGCCAATTCTAAAACACCAAGTGGGCCACTTAGACTCATAATGAGGAACGCAAAGTCCATTAAAAATAATGAATTCGCCTTTCTTCACGTTGCCATTCCGGCTTAACGCGAAGTGCTAATGACAAGGAGGAGTGAGCACTTTGCATTGCCCACTCCGCGTTCACTTCACTGGCAGAATTTAAATTCGCTGCATCTCTACTTATACAGAGATAGAAATTAGGTCCTATTTAATCCTCGATTCAGTGTGGATCAATGGATTGTGAATGTTATAGTATTTCAGGTTCAAATAATGAGTGTTGTAGTATTCTGAGTCAAACAGTCAGGACCTTAGAATCATTAGTGAACTGAAACCATCCCTTGGGCTCCTTTTGTGACTGAGGTGAAACCCCACAAGCCTTCAGGAGTCAGTCAACGATCGAGAATAACGCCAGGTGCTTTTGCTTAAGGAGAGCTAGAGCAGGGTCCAAGTCCTCAAACGAATGCCAGGTCTCATCCAGGTAAACTTGAAATTTGGCTGGGTAAACTACCTGAAATTTTATGCCTGTCTCAATGCATTTGGAGACAAGCAGATGAAATAAAGTATGATGTTGACGTACTGCTGCTGGGAGATCCTGTGTATATCTTATTTTTCGCCCTTCGCATAAGATGTCTTGCAATTCCTTTACTTTTTGCAAGATATGCTGTTTTTCTTCGTAGTTGAGCAAGTGGCAAATCAGGGGTCATGAACTAGTAGATGCGGGCGGCATGGGCCTGCGGGCATGGTGCGCTCTCTCTAGGGTGTACATAGGCCCAAATGGTGATGACCCAGCAATTCTTTTCAGAAGTTTTTGCAGAAATAGTATTGGTTCCATTTTCTCCCCTTTTTCAGGAACTCCAATTATATCTATATTATTGCACCGGCTTCTCCCCTCCAGATCTTCGATTTTGTTCTCCAGCTTCTTAATGGTCTGTTGGTTCGTGATAATTGAATCTTCCATTTTCTCCATCCGCTTCGCTACAGAACATATGCGGCTGTGTTATCTCACATCCCTCTATAGGTATCCTCTAAATCCTCTTGAGAGTGTTTTAACTTCTGAAATGAGAGATCTCACTTCATCCCTAAAGGGCTGGAACTCCGACAGGAATCTTTCGAGGCTGAGGGGAATTGATTGTTCCATTTGTGGAGTCAAGGCCAGAGATTGTTGCGACTGGCTTGTAGTAGTTGTGTTCACCCGAGGCTTTTGGTGCTGCTTCTCTGGCGTGACTGGTGGCATATGTCTGGGTGTCGCCAGTCGCATTTCTGCTTCCATTATTGATTCCAATTCGCTATGGGAGCTTTCAGATAGTTGCAACAAGTGGTAAGCCATTGCAAATGAACTGATAACAGATGAATTTGAGGGTTTTAAATGTAATATAGAGGACGGGTGAGCGGAGCTCTGGTGGAGTGCATCTTATCCAGTTGGCTGCATCATGTGACCTCCCACTTCAATAACCTTTGAACTGTATATCCGATTTGCCTGCCATTTGGAATGTAGAAAGATTAATAATAGATCTTTGACTGTGACTGTATTTGGGTCACTGGCTTTTACAGTTGCTGAATTGTTGCTGCACAGTTTTTTTGTTCGTGGCACTGTGCAACCGTTGAACAGATGTTTACACAATTTTGGACACACGGTGTGCTATGGTACATGTCTTCCTTTACAAATTTTTGGTTCCATTGGATATATGGTTCTTGTGCAGTGAAGTGGCAAAAATACTCTTTTTGGCACTCCTGCACAGTTTTCCCGGTGTGACGCTGTGCAACTGTTGATCAGATTCAGATTACATTTGTTGTACATGTTTGGGTATGGTACATGTCTTCATTTACCAATTTTCATTTCAGTCGAACATACAGTTTTTGCACAGCGAAGTGACAAAAATTCAGTTCTTGCCAATTTTGCGCAATGTGTTGCCTGTGGTGCTGCACAGCCATTGTGTGGTTGATTGGGCTTAAACTTGGGACATGGAGAGCCCTTTCGTCAAGCAACATGCCACTTTTAGTTTGGTGAACAAATCTTGATCCGTTTCAGAGTTATTGCCATTTGAAGTGACCCCCCATGGTTAAAGATTTTTCATCCACCAGGTCCACCATTTTAGTGCATTTTCGGCAGCAAGTTCCACCATGTTGTAGTGGAAGACTTCTTAAAGGTGCACAAACTTTAAAATTGAATATCTCTGGAATGGTTTGGTCTTTTAACATGAAATTTGGAGGGTATTGAGCGGATGTCCTGCAGCTGTGAATTATGATATGTACATTTTGGGAAACTAATTCACTGTAGAGATACTGTGTGACACAGTTAACATTTTGCGCCTAACAATATGCATAATGCTAGTGGCTTGAAATGTATAGTGTACATAGCCCTAGTGGTACAGAGGTGACTTTCAGTGGTTTGGTTCACATTAGGCTTTGTGCCGTTATCTTGGAAGAGAAGTGAGATTCAAACTTTTCACTACTGTTGACTCAGATCGCCTTTCTGCTGTTATCTCAGAAATGAAGCAAGATACTGAATTTTCACTGCTGTTGGCTCAGATCACCTTTGTGCTGTTATCTCGGAAATGAAGCGAGATGCAGAATTTTTGCTACTGTTGACTCACATCGCCTTTGTACAGTTATCTCAGAAAAGAAGTGCGATACACACTTTTTGCTACTGTTTGCTCAGATCACCTTTGTTCTGTGATCTGGGAAATGAAGTGAGATACAGACTTTTTGTTACTGTTGCCTTACATCAGCTTACTGTTACCATTTGCAGTTATGTTTGTGTTTACATCACCGTTTGCATTACAGTTTGCACTTGCGTTTCCATTACCATTTGTGTTTCTATTTACGTTTGCGTCACAGTTACTGTAACTGTTAGCATTTGCAGTTACATTACCGTTACCATTACCATTGTGTTTTGCATTTTCATTTGCATCACTGTTACCATCACTGTTTGCATTTACATTACCATTTGCATTACCACTTGTGTTTGCATTTCTGTTTACGTTACCGTAACAGTTACTGCTTGTAGTTGCATTCACATTTATGTTGGTGTTACAGTTACCATTAGTTTTATTGTTTCACTTACTGTTACTGTTACTGTTAGCATTAATGTTACTGTTACAGTTCTTGAGCAGACATGGGCAGCATGGTGGGAACTAGTTCCTACCACTGCATTCCATCCACTATTTATATTGCACATTCTCAAAAAGAAGGTAATTTCATGGCAAAAAAAATCCATTTAATGCATCAGTTAGGGTTGTTCCACAGTGACAAAAGTGAGGAAATTCAGTGTAGGGTTACCGGCCCTTGCACACTATGCCCACCCCACACCCACCAGCAGGCAGTAGGGTGTGTGTTGGGGTTGTCAGGCCTATATATATATTCATGGCAAAAAAATCCATTTAATGCATCAGTTAGGGTCATTCCATAGTGACAAAAGTGAGATAATTCAGTGTTAGGGTTGCAAGAGACAATGGAAATGCAAGCGCAAATGCTAATGGTAATGGAAACACAAACGGTAATTAAAAAACACAAACAGTAATGGTAACGCAAATGGAAATGCAAATGGTAATGGTAACGGCAATGGTGATGCCAAAGAAACAGTAATGCAGATGGAAATGGAAATGCAAGCAAAAATGCAAACGGTAATGCACATGGTGATGCAAATGGAAATGCTACCAAAAATGATAACAGAAAGACAAATGATAATGGTAACGCAAATGGTAATGGCAACAGTAATGAGAAAAGTAATGGTTATGAAAACACACATGCAAATGGTAACAAAAACGGTAACGAAAACACAAACTGTAATGAAAATGCAAAAAGTAATGGTAATGCAAACATAAGCGGAAATGGTAATGCAAATGGTGATGCAAAAGAAAACAGTAACACAAATGGTAACGCAAAAGCAAGTGCAAAGGCAAACAGTAACAAAAACGGTAATGGAAATGCAAGCGTAAATGTGAAACCAAACACAGATGGTAATGCAAATGGCAATGAAAATGCAAACAGTAACGATAATGCAAACAGAAATGCAAACAATAGCGCAAATACAAAGGCAAATGGTAATGCACACGGTGATGCAAATGTAAACGATAACACAAATAGTAATGTAAACACTAACACAAATGTTAATTCAAATGGTAATGCAAATGCAAACAGTAATGCAAATGAAAATGGTAACAGCAATGGTGATGCACAAGGAAACAGTAACGCAAGCAACAATGGAAATGCAAGCACTAATGCAAATGCTAATGGTAATGAAAACACAAACAGAAATGGTATTGCAAATGGTAACAAAACATAAATGGTAATGGTAATGCAAATGCAAAAGCAGATGGTAACGCACATGGTAACAGAAACACAAATGGTAACGCAAATACAATTGGTGATACTAATGGTGACGCAAAAAGAAACAGTAATGCAAATGGTAATGCAAACACAGCACAAATGCAAATGGAAATGGTAATGAACATGGTGACACAAACAGAAACACTAATTCAAACGGTAATGGAAATGCAAGTGGAAACATAAACACAAATGCTAATGGTAACAGTAACACAAACACACATGCTTTATGTTTGAAAGAGGTGCATCCAGAAGTACATTGAATACAAAGAATGTGGGCATAACAGTAGCCCTCAGACAGGACAATGAGCACTTGGAATACCAAATTGCTTATATATCAGGAACCGTACGACATAGAAAAAAAAATTAACACTCATATTGTTTATGACTTTCCAGGCTAGTTATGTACTTAGCCCAGAGTGGGGAACTAAGAACTTTTGTGATGAAAAGCCCGTATCTTGAACCATTTTTGAGATACAGGACCTGAGAGGTGCTGCAGACGCCTTAATGTTATCCTATGGGAAAAAACATCAGCTTTGGAGTGCTGTAATTTTGCAGCCCTGTTATATTTTGGAACCAAACCACAAAAGGCACATCTGTGTGATACTGGCTTTCTTCCCTGCAAATTTCAGTCCAAAAGACCAAACTGCTGTTTTGCAGCAGGGTGGCAAAGATGTCCTATTGTTTTGGGCAAAGTGTCACAAATTACTTTTGCAAATCATGACACTTTTGCAAAAAAATCATGAAAGTGTCACATTTGCAAAAGTACTTTGCTACACTACTTTTGACAAAAAATGTAAAAACACATTTCTGGGGTGTTTTACCCCCAAAAAAAGACATGGCTAGGATCCTCAGGGCTCGACTAGGTGAACACAACAAGAAATGTGTCTCTGTAAGGTCCCAAATATAAATGCCAAGCATTTTTATGACCACCAACTGAAAAAAAAGTCTGAATCACAAAAGTAAAAGGGTAATTTGCAACAGTGAAAACTGCATATGCGACACTTCCACCTAGTTTGTTAACTTTTCCCATAGACTATGATGGTATTCAGTGTCTTTTTAATAACTTTTGTACCATTTAAAAATGTTATCATGAAATTTTCGAAAGGCACATCCTGGACCCTAGCTGCATGTTCCCTGACATTTGCACACTGATTGTGAAAACCGTGTGGGCTGTAGGTGAGAGCAAAGAAATATGCAAAAACTTATAATTTATGTGTTTTTTGGCACTCTGTAGCTCTGCAACCATACATTTGACCATACCAAAACTTGGCAGTTCCAGATATCTATGGCACCAGACTGTACATTCTTAATTTCAGGCAAATCTGTCACACGGTGGCAAAGTTATTAAGGTGCGCAATTTCAGATTTAACCTTAAATGGGGTACTCTACCCTAACTATAGTGGCATTATCAAGCCACACTATATATATATATATATATATATATATATATATATATATCTCTTTACAAATATCTTTTGTTAATGCACTTCTTATAGTTAAAGTGACAAAAGTATGGAAATGTGGTGTTATGGTCTCTAACCCTAACACACCACCCCCACCCTATGGGCAGCAACAGGAAAAATCATTACTATTTCACCTCTGCTACATGTCACAAAAATAGGTGTGGGATGTTCCTTGGGGCTGTCAATCCTAATGCTCATATATATTCTTTACAAATAGTTTTGTTAATGCATTGTTATGGTTAAAGTGACAAAAGTATGGAAATGTGGTGTTTGAGTCTCCAAACCTAACAACCCACTCCCACCTTCTGGGCAGCAACAGGAAAAATCATTACTGTTTTGCCTCTGCTGCGTGTTGCAAATGAGGTGTGGGATGTGCTTTGTGGCTGTCAATCCTAAAGCTCACCCCATTCAATCATTAAGAAGCTGAGATGTGTAGAGTATATGAGAGTGGGGTGAGTGTTAGTGTTGACAATCCTAAGGCATACCCCATGACTGATTTTATATTTAGATTACCTCTCCAAGTAATCATTTAGGTTACCCTGGTGAACATTTTGTCAACCTGAGCTGTGCTGGGCAAGGGGAGGGAGGGAGGGAGGCGGGGTGGGGGAGCAGCTTTTAACAGTTGTACGAACATTCTACCAGTGTATTGTCATAAGTAATGTATGGAGCTGCTCTCATATGTAATTGTGAAAACCAATAAACTTTGAATTTAAAAAAAAAGAAGAGATAGTAAAGGTTTTTTTTCACACATGAAACCCTTCTGGAGGAGGGGGACAGCCCTTAGCAGTTGCAGTGCCTCTGTCTTTAGCATCACCAGTCATTTCCCACACAAGCAGGCCCATTTTTCTTTTTTGTAGTCCAATAACAAAATAAGGTGTGCACGAAGAGCCAGCAAAGTATTGTATTACATGTGAAACCTTTTTGGAGGGATGGGGCAGCCCTTATTAATTGCATAGCCTCAGTCTACTGTGTCACCAGCCATTTTACATGCAAGCAGGATCATTTTCTTTTGTGTAGTCAAAAACAAATTGCTGAGGAAGAGCAGGTAAATGCCTGCATCATGTGTGAACTGTTTCTGGAGAGATGTGCAGCCTTTTGGCAGTTGAATAGCAGCCTGTGTGCATAGCAACATCAGACATTTCCTACACAAGCACAGGACAATTTTTCTGTTGTGTAGTCCAATAAAATAATAAATTTCACATGGAGAGCTGCTAAAGGCTTGTATCAGTTGTCACATGTAAAGCCTTTTTTGAAGCAAGGGGCAGTCCTTTGCACTTGAACAGTAGCCCCAGTCTTCGTCATCACCAATCAGGGCCATTTTTAATTTTTTGTAGTCCAATAATAAAATAAATTATGCAAGAAGAGTTGCAAAAGGCTTGTGTCACATGTGAACTTTTTTTGAAGAGGAGCAGCCTTTGGCAGTTGCATAGTAGTCCCTTTCTATATTATCACCAGCCGATTTCCACACAGAAATAGGACCATTTTTTCTATTCTGTAGTCCAGTAAAAATTATCTGCTGAAACAGAACTGCAAAATGTTTGGGACAAGTGTGACCCTTTTTGGAGGAAGGGGACAGCTATTGGCAGTTGCATAGTAGCCCCTGTCTGCACCAGCCATTTCGCACACAAGCACATGATCATATTTCTTTTGTGCAGGTCAGTAAAAGAAATAAACTGCAAGCAGAACCAGAGAAGACTTTTGTTATGCGTGAAGCCTTTTTGGAGGGAGGTAGCAGCCTTAGGCAGTTGCATAGAAGCCTCAGTTTGTAGTCTGGCTATTGTTAGCCAGTTACCTTGCCTGGAGACGTGCACTCATTACTAACACATATTTCTCCAACATAACTGAGGAAGCTGCTGTTTTTTTTTTTTTTTGCTCTTGAAAGAGAGCTGGCTTAGTTCATGATCAGCAACTGTTGCTTGAATTTGAAAACTTATTAAACAATATTAGAGATGAAGATGCAATGGAGTGGGCCAGTGAATCAAGTTTCCAGTATCAGTATGAAAAAGACAAAGACAGCAATTCAGAAATAAAAAAAAAAACACTGTGACAAAAAGGGCTCCTTCTACTACAGTAGGTGCATCCTCTTTCCCTACTACAGCTTCCTCATCCTCTGAATCATTATTGTCTTCTGCAATCCCATCAAGTTTTTGTGCTGCTGCAGATGATACCCACCGAGTTAATAAATACTGGCCAATCTAAGGGCAGCAAGCAAAGCTTGGTTGATGAACCAACAGTTAAGAAAAGTACATTTCTCAAAGGTACGATCATTAACAAAAAAAAAAAAAAAACAATTGCTCTACAGGCAATACATGTAGTGGAAAGGAAAGAATAAGCATGCATGCATACTGTACAATGAGACACTTTCTCAAGAATCTACCATTTGTCATTTCTCTGTGAGCTCTTCAGAGTTAGACCATGTAGATAGCAATGGCAGTTCGTACATTCCTGATGCAGAGGCAGTGCATGATGGGACTATAATGTTCAGGAGTTTGAGCCAGAGGAACTTTCTGTTGTGAGACCCATACCAAAAAACCTTGGGAACGGTCATCAGAAGAAACTCATTAGGGGCAAGTGAAAAGGAAAGTGTAATGGAAATTATGCCTGTTTTCTTTTCTGAAGGTGGTCCTCACATGCAGACATCCACTGTGAACCTTGAAGAAAACATAGAATTTAACATAGACATGCAGGATGATGATTCAGAAGTTGCAATGCCGTGTAAAATATGAAAAGAACATCTTCATCCATTAGTAGTTATTCTCACCTTGACCGAAAGAAAAATATGTGAGTTGTATGCTGTTTATTTAATGCCTCTCCCAACTAAGGAAGTAAAGCAAGCAATCTTGGCACATTAACCTTAATAAGACAATTACAGCAAATACATTCACTTCAGTGGGCCAGGAATGAGTCACAAGGTGACATGGCAGATGATGTTAAAATTGTACATATCAATGTCTGCAGCCTTTCATCTAAATTCACTGACCTTGAGGCTTGGATTGAGCTACACAAGCCCCATATTCTAGGACTCACTGACACATGGCTAAAGCCACACCACACTGAAAGCACCTTCAAAATACTTGGCTACTCTTACCTACGCCTCGAGAGGCCAGGCAGGAAAAAAGGTTTCAGTGTGGTCCTGCTCCTAAGGGAACCCCTCTCAGCAAGCATTGTCCTACACTCAGAACCTTCCTCACCTAGTGAATGGCTACTCTTCGAATTGATCCTGGGATCCTGCAAGAAACTCTATTTTATTTATTTATTAGCTTTTGGTAACCGGGTAAGTGCGCTAGGCAACAATCCTGCCTATTTTCAGGCACGACCCGGGAGAGCACAGGACAAAGGTACAGATAATCACAGTAGTACAACTTAATTAATAAGAACAATATAAGATTACAAGCAATATAGTAACAGAATACAAGCTAGGAAAGATCAACAAACTAGTAATTTAGGATTCCGTTAGAGTCAAGGTAGTGTGGTGAAGTGGAAGTGCTGGAACACTGACTGTACTAGTCCAACAAATAAGTTCAAGGACAAGAACACATTGAAAAAGCAGTAATGTAACAAAATAGCAATATATTGGCTGCTGCTACAACCCCCCCGTGAATGGAACCATTGGACTCACCAGCCTCCTCCAAGGCCTGAGCTCTCTAACTCCCCATAGGGAATCTATCCTTCTCGGCAACTTTAATCTAAACTGGCTGAGCTGCCACCAGCCTGACTATGTATCACTGTTAAAGCAGCACAACCTGGTGCAGGTGATCACTCTCCCCCCATTAGACTTAATCCACGCTCAGCTACCCAGACTCTACTAGACTGGATCCTTATAAACAGGGAGGACTGAGCATTACACATTGGCACCATGGCTGACTCTGTAAGTGATGATTCACTGATCTATCTCCTCTGGTCTTCCAAACTAAAGCGCCCCCCACCCAAATACCTATCTCTAAGAAATTTCAGCTGCCCAGTCTCCACAAATCTCCTCGAGGAGGCCCAGTCCTTGGACTGGTCCACGCTTTTTTCCCTTTCCAATGTAGCCATGGCAGTTTCCACATTTACCCAGACTCTACTAACACTCCAAGACCACTTTTTCCCTGTCACTACCGGATGGGTCAGAGGCAGGTGCTCACGCTGGGTATCTAAAGACCTCCTAACTCTTATGAAGGCCAGAGACCATGCCTGGTCCACTTTCAAAGCAACCCCCTCTCCTGCCCTCTGGGATGCTTACAGGCACATGAGGAATAAATGTAAACAACAGGCCACATTTTTTAAACAGACCGACATCCGCAACCTGAAAAAGGCCAACCATGGACCACTTCCGCAACCTGCAAAAGGCCAGTCTTGGAGACCCTAGAAAATTTTGGGACTCGATCAGCTCCCTCCTAAACTCCCACTCCAGCTACACTGCACCACATCTCAACTCCCCAGATGGGCTGCTAACCGATCCTCACGGTGTGGCCAGTGACTTCAACTGTAAGTTCACCAGCTTATCCATGTACCTAAATAAGCTGCCAACTGCCGAACCTCAATGCCTGGCCCTAATATCTAACACACTGCCATCCTCCTCCAGCTCTGCCACTCACCTGCAAATACCCCCCATTCTATTTTAAAGCCCTCTCCATACATGATACAGAGAAGCTACTCAAACATCTACCTAACCACGGCTCCTCCAGATCTGATGGCCTATCTCCAGTCTTTCTTAAGCTGATCTCTTCGGCGATTGCCAAGCCACTCACCTTCATCTTTAACCTTGCCCTTTCCACCTCCTCCATGCCTGACCCATGGAAGATAGCTAAGGTTATCCCCATTCTTAAATCTGGTGACCCCAAATCCTCCGACAATTACCATCCAATATCCATCCTCCCTCATCTCAGTAAACTACTCGAGATAGCAGTCCACAATCAGCTCACTGAGTACATAAGCAAATACACCCTCTTATGCAACCAACAGCATGGCTTTCGCAAGAATCATTCCACCACCACTGGCCTTGTTCTACTGACCGACCACATCCTCTCTTACATGGATAATGGTAAAGCCACTGGGGCTCTCTTCATCGACCTCTCAAAGGCTTTTGACATGGTTAACCATGCTCTCCTTACCTCCAAGCTTAGCCTCCTTGGTTGTTCTCAGAAAGTCACAAGCTGGTTCACTAGCTACCTTATTGATCGCTCACAATTCGTGTGTATTGGTCAAACCTGCTCCCCCACCCTGCTTGTCTCTGTTTGGGGGTCCCTCAAGGCTCAATCCTGGGTCCCCTCCTTTTCTCCTTATTCGTTAATGCACTTCCTTTTTACTACCTCAACTGTAACTCTCTTCTGTATGCCGATGACCTTATCCTCTTCCACAGTGTCAAATCCACGGACACAATTTCCTCAGTTCTCTCACACAACTATGTTACAGCCCACAGCTGGTTCTCAAAAAAACTCCTCTTAGTAAATGCCAAAAAAAAGCTAAATCCATGCTGTTTGGATCCAAGCCCTTCCTGGCCAAAACAAAAGCCACACCCCCTTACACATTCTCACCCCAGATGGTACAGCCCTGGAGGACATCAACACCTACAAATACGTAAGAGTACTGCTTGACCCCTCCCTCACCTTCACTGAGCATGCAAATTCCCTTGTCAGAAGGTTCCATCAAAAGTTAGGTGCTGCCTATAGATTCAGGCAATACCTTATCCCTGAAGCTAGACTAGCCATTGTCCAGGGAAATCTTCTCCCTATTCTTGACTACTGCTCCCCTATTTATGCCAGGATCTCAGCTACTGCTATGGCTAAACTCTCCGCTGCCTACGACAGCATCGGCCGCCTTGCTTTATTGGTCCCATTCCCCACCCACCACTGTACCCTCTATAATACCTTTAGATGGTTACTGCTGCAAGGTCGCTTTGACATAGCCTTCTGCTGCATGGTGGACAATGTCATTCGCACTGCTCCAGAATCCCCCTAACTGCCCTTCTGAAAACCCAAACACTCCTCTGCAACCTCCGCTCAAAAGGTACTCCCCCACTAGCTGTTCCTAGGGTATCCACCAACATGGGTAGCAGAGCTTGGTCTGCAGCTGCCCCCTTGCAGTGGAACAAACTACCGGCTGAACTCCATTCCAGTGACACACACTCCAGTTTCACGTCCCACCTTAAAGTCTGGTTCCTGGAAAACTCATCCTGCTGATGCTCCCAGGGGTCTCACACCAACCCACACTAGTTAACTCCCCAGCCCAGGGGTTACCCACCTACCCTCACTAGTCAACTCTCTTGCCTACAACTGTTACATTGCATTTTTCACAGTAATATTTGACTTCCTTGCCTGTACGTATTGTATATACATTTTTTTACTGAGTATTCTGTGTATTACTTGCTCACTGGATGATGCAGTCTCACATTGTACACTGTGCCTATGATTTGTTTGTTTGTACCAAGTCTTCTCATGTCTGATATTGAAACCTTGTATTCACTGTTCTCAAATGGATCTATGCATCAAACCTGTATATTGTGTCTACTATTGTTGCTTGTATCAAATCTGTTTCATGTGTATTACAGTTACCTTGTACTCCACAGTCACCCTGCACCATGTGTTATGGCCAGGGTCATGCCTGAAAATGGTCCCTAGGATCAGTGCACTCACCCAGTTATCAAAGTCATAAATAAAAAAATAAATAAATAAAAATGTTGCACAGGTTGACAGTAGTATACAGACTGGTGGGACAGGTACATTTTTCCATATCCAGCACAAAATCCCTCTAACATCAAATAGGGATTTGAATGCATCACCCCCTTTATCTGCTAGGTCTTTACCAGAATCAGAAAACTGTCCAAATGAAAACAGAAAGAGCTCTTCTCTGTCTCCTCCAGCCTTTTTCAGTGTGTCATTCATATCTCAGAAATAGTTAATGATGCATCAGGGTTCTGAACAGAGAATTAAATATGACCAAAGTCATCCAGCTGCTCAGCAGTTAAATTAAGCAATATCTGCAATGATTACACTGGACATGTGTCCCTTTTAGGTTGCTGATTCTGTTGGCTTTTGGGATTTGATGAAATGTGCTGAACCTCAGTACCAGCAGCCATCACGGAGATATTTCTCCAGAAAGACTGACTAGCTCTTCATAGGGAACTGCACCAGAAGGTAAACAGTAACTTGTATTGATCAGCTATAAAAGAAGTACATATAGCAGCAGATATGTGAATGAGTCATCAAACAGTATACTACATGACTGTCACCACCTACTGGGTATCATTTTCCTCTGAAATATCCTCTGGCACCACCAGGGAGTAACAAAATCCTTAAAAAAATGGGCCGATAAGGCTAGATGAAATTTATCTTCTGCCATCAGAATTCTGGCAAAATGCTGATTTCACTCCTACAAAATTTCCCAAAATGCCATTGAAAATATTGCAAAATTTTGCCACAATTGTAATTTTGGTTATTTCCATTTAATTTCAATAGTATTTGTTCAACTTGCACCAAGATTGGAAGGATGACTTTGCCAGTGTCCATACAGAAGTATACAAGGTTTCAGATTTCTACCTTTAAAGATGACGGAGATATAAGCCTCCAAACATTCATAAATGTTAAAATTACAGTTAACAACTATGTTGACTAGAAGTGTTTGTCCTGATTTCACCAAATGGCATGGTGACTTTACCAATGCCCAAACACATGTGTACCAAGTTTTAGATCTGCAGCTTTTTTTTTCAATTGTTTAACCGGGAGTGAAGGTGATTGAGTTAGAAACCTCCAAATGTTCAGAAATTTTTAATTTATATTTCACAGTAACATAGACTACTGAATTTTAAGCACCTGTATGTTTACGGATAGAGAATGGAATATCACCAATGTTGTTAAGTTCATTGACTCTAAATATTAGTCTTTAAGGCAACTATCATGGCCCAGCATTAGGGTGTCATGCTGCCATGCTGACAACCTGGGTTCAGAAGCAAGCCTGGAAATTCATGTCAGGAAGTAGGCCATGGCTAAAACGTACAATCTACATAATCGGTACTTCTCTTTTTTGCAGTTTCTATGACTCTTCCAAGAAAGTGTGCATCTACGTTTTCCATAAGCTAGATCTAATGATGGCTAAGTTGTAAGCATAGAAATATTTTCAGAAAGTTTCAGATGAATAAAATATTGTCAGATTGTGAGACCCTATAACTTTTCCATCTATCATTCAAATGTTAGAAAACTTAGCACGCATTTAGGACCCATACCAGACAATACACCTTCTGCAATATGCATGCCACACTTCAGACCTCTAGCTGTAACACAGATTGAGTTATACTCAATTAAGGAATTTCACAAAATTCTGAAAAATTTCACATTTTCCAACATGTTGTGACATTTCATAAAAATTCCATGGATTCAGAATTTGCTTTTTGTGCCCAGCTCTACAGGCCACCTCTGCATTGCAAGGCTTGACAAAGAAATTCACAGTGGTGTGAACATTTTACAGGAACTAAAGAAATGGTTCTCAGAATGGTTTTCCCCTAATGACCTTTCCCAGGATCTGTGGTTTCAGATAATGGAGCTAACATTGTGAAAGCATTAAGGAAGGGTGGGTTTCTACATATACCATGCTTTGCACAAAGACTCAGTCTAGTGGTACCGGACTTCTTCATTGCAGACAGGGGTGTGCAGAGAATGCTAGGTTCTGTAGCAAAGATATGCAGTCACTTCTGGCACGCTACACAAGACTGTAAAATTTTGCAGGATTTGCAACAACAGAATAAATTACTGATTCACCAGATAAAACAAGAAGTTGCCACCAGATGCAATTTTACATGTACATGTTGCAACACAATGTGGTGTAATAGTACACCAGGGACCATGCAGTACTGAAAGACGATGTCACACTGGAACCTTATATTTAAGTACATTGCTACAACCATTTGAGGAAGCAACACATGAAGTGAGTGCTAACAGCTCAACTATAAGTCAAGTCATTCCACTGATATGGTTTCTTATGCAGAGACTGGACAGATTCTAATAAACATCTGAAGGGCAAGGTACAAGCACAGGTATCACTTTTGTCAAAAGCAGTCTTTGTCTGTCTTTGGATACAGACCTCAGGGTTGCCATGATGTTGGATTGTGAACATTATATTATAGTAACAATGCTGGATCCACATTGCAAAACCAGTTTGCGATGTCTTCTCCAATCTGGTACTGTAGATCTCAACAATTAAGGAGAACTACTCATTAATAAAGTTGTGACAACAGAGACTACATCTAAAAGTGCTACAACTACTGATTAGGGAAATAACCATGCTGTCTTTCAAGAAATAAATCACAGAGAAGCTAGAGGAAAAAAATATACTAAGAAAGTCCCTGCATTATGAATCATAACCCGTGGCAATTTGTCTGATCATTTAAAGAACAACATGTGAGCAGGCCTGGATGACATAGATGAAGACAGTTTTGTTACTTTTCCCACCACAAGCTACTCAGCAAGCAATATTGTGGATGACTTCTTAAAGGACTCCAGAAAAATAAATGTTAGGGATGACCAACTTCAATATTGCCACAATATTGGCCTGAAAAGGGTACAGTGTGGCTAGCATCACAAAAAGTGGTCCTTTACTATTTAAGTTGACAAAAAATGAATGTTTATTCAGAAAGAATATTTAGCACTGCTGGTTGTGTATTAGTAATAGTAGGAGAAAACTCCTTCCAGAAAATGTTGAAATTCAATCTTTTATTAAACTGCACTATATTGCATTTGCTGGATACTCAGGGGCACTTCTGATACACTGCTTAGACAGTACTAATGATGACCCTACTGGCAATGCTGTTGAAGAAGAAAAATACTACTGGAGGAATGTTTCTTTGGCCTGTCTGTCATGTCATTCATGACCTGTCTCAAGCCAGTCAACATTTTGTTTCTTCTAATGGATTACTGTATAGCAAGACGTGGAAAGCTAGGACCTACTCTCTGACTCTATAGGACACATGAAACAATTTCCCACTTGCATCTATATCTAGTTTGCCTCAGTCTTTTATCTGTAAGGTCAGCTTAAATTTGTAAATGATTATTGGTGGCACTCTTTGGTTTAGATATCTTCCAGTTATGTACCCAATGCCAAATCTTTGTATTTCTCAGATAACATCTTCCTGAATATACAGTAACTCTACTCTGAATTCTTATGGATCTCCTATTTTTGAATGGATAGTTATCTATGAAAGAAAAAACTTAAAAAATAATAAACTATAATAACCACATAAAAGTGAGCATTCTCTTTCAAAATGCTACCTCAGCCTGTCTTATAATTAAACCTTTTTCACTGAATAATACTAAAAAAATACAAAACATAAAAAAGTAAAAAAAAATGTGGTGTACACGTGCATCATAACTAACATGAGTACAAAAAAATAATAGTCAAGACTATGGAGGCCCATTGATAACCACACAAACACCAAAGTAGACTTATCAAACATAGCAACATCAGTTGAGAAGGGTTGATTCGAGGGTCCAGATATATACTCTGTGTATGCTGCCACACTTAACAAAATACATGTTTCTTCTCACACCATCACCTGTCATTTATGGTGCTCTCCAGTCACCCTTCAATAAACAAGTCATTTTTGTTAACAGTGCACAACTGGCTTAACAGACTAAACAGGCCAGGGCCAAATCAAGTGTTACATTGCCCCAGCCTATGTCCCATTACTCAGTGTGTCTTGTCTCCTGTTATTTACTGCTAGGAATTTAGACCACAAGCTAATGGAGCTATGTGCTTTTCAGCATTTGAATATACTCTAGCACTGTCTCAAATGCTTTACAAGATTTCCTGTGAACTTACTAACAGCTAGGCCTTGCTAGCTGCCAAGCTATTAAACTGTTTTTTTCTATATAATTTAACCTGTTTTCCTTTTTATTATACTTTAAAATGAAGGTACAGATCAATGTGTTTTTATTCCTCCCTGTCCCCTGGCTCAATCACTTCTTTGGGCCACCTAGGACCCATGGCCACCCACCTCCTCTGGTCAACATCCTCTGTTCCCTGCATCTGACAATGGATCCCTCTGGGTGATCCAGCATAACCCTTCATCAGGTGGGTCTCTACTCTCTGGGAAGAAGTGCCGTTAGGCACAACCAATTAGCCTATGGGATTGGCAGTGGGGGGAGAAAGCTCAGGGCTTTTCCTGGGCTACTATGGTTTACTGGGGACAAGTGAATATCTTCCAGTCTGACCAGAGGAATTTTCCTGGTTTTATGAGGGAGCATGACATGCCACATGACATCAAGGCATGTGCATGTGCATCATAACTAACACAAGTACAAAGAATTAACAAACATGTTGCCAAGCTCCTGGTCTCCACCAAGGGCCAGCAACCACTGAGCCATAATCCCCCACCTCCCTCCCAGGAGAAGGCAAGTGGTCACTGGATGCTCAAGCCATTCCCCAGCCAGCCTTCTGACACCCAGGTCCATTCCTGAACCAGAGATGTCAGTGTCATGGTCAGAAATCCAACTGCTGTGCTAGTAGGCCAGCATCAGATCAAGCTTTTATTGACTGTATATTGACCATGAATGCAAAACCAAAACCAGAGCCAAAACCAGGATGATTTGGCAAAACCAAACCAAAACCAGAATCTTCCTGGTTTTGCACACCACTAATAACAACATCCACAGTTCTTCTCCAGCTTCTATAGAAACTACAGTACAATACCAATTGACTTACAGGCATCCTCAGCACACTGGGGTGAGTGGGAAGCAGTCTCCTCCACCAGGGTTACAGTTTCCTCCTCCTCCACTCATGAGTTCTCCATTCTCCTACAAGAAGTGTACATTTCATCTCATTGAAAGAGTGAGGGAATGCCACAGGTGTCCTGGCCAAATTTCCCACATTCACTAGATACCATCAACAACATATTCTAGTTCAATATGTCAGTTTGCATTTATGCTCCCCCCCCCTCGGATGAAGCTGAAAATAGGCAGAATTGGCTAGCTCTCCCTTTCCAGTCAACAAAAATTTAATAAATAAATGAAAGTCCATTTGCATTCATGTCCTAATCTCAGTATCACAGATCAGGAAACATGCTCAATAGGGAATTACTTTCCTTTTATGGATAAGGTTGTTATATTGAAATATATATATATATATATATATATATATATATATATATATATATATATATATATATATATAATAGTGATGATCGCATCACTATATATAGGGTTATGAAGGTACTTCTATGTTAATGTCAAACTTTGCATGTTAATAACTTTGGACCCATTCAACAGATTTGCCTGAAATTTGGTATGTGCAGTGGGGCATGTTAGATCTCTTGATTTGCAACATTTTGTTTCGATTGGAATTACTTTGTTTACACATGAAAACACTGAATAATGTAAAATTATCCAGTTTTGGAGGCAGTTTGAGGATTTTGTCTGTGGCCCTGTGTGGCTGTCATGTGGTGTGCTGCTATGTGAGATAGCTCATCTGAAAGTGCTCAGCTGGCTGAACATGCCGTTTTTTGTTTGGTGAAAAAATATTAAGGCATTCAAAAGTTATGGCACTTTAAGCTCCCCTTGTAAGTCAATGAGAAAATTTATATGGTTATTTTGTGAACAAAGAATGGGGTTTAGGCATCTCGTCCAGCCTGGCGGTCAAAGAATTTGTAGCCTCACTGTCAATGAATCTTTGTCCCCCAGAATTCTTTGATCGCAAGGTTCGCCATTTTATTTTTTAAATTCTGTCACAAAAAATCAAATATTTCGGCTCAGGGGTTACTCCTGAAGTAAACCCTGCATGAGTTTTTCTCAGAGGGCTTCGATGTATCAACCCATGCCTTTGGTTTCACCTAAAATGGTCCAAAAATAGAGTTATAATGTTTTAAATTCTTTGATATCAACTCACTAACGATCTTTGTTCGTTAGCCTGCAAATTCTTTGTTCGTGAGATTCTTTGATCGCAATCTTGCGTCGCGAGGTAAAAATATAATTTGTTCAGCTCAGGGGTGGCCTAAGAACACAAATTAAGGTGGGTTTTGCTCAGGGGGGCTTCATTTTATTGAGGCATGGTGGTGGTTTCATGTAATTCTGCCTACACCTTGAGTTTCACCATTTTTTATTCTTTGATCAGGAGCCTGCAAATTCTTTAATTGCGAGCCTGAAAATTCTTTGATCGTGAGATTCTTTGATCGCGATCTTGCATTGTGAGTGAGGGACAAAATGGCCCTTTGAAACATTCTAATTTCTCAGCCCAGGGGTGGCCTAGGAACACACATGAGGGTGTGTTTTGCTCAGGGGGCTTCGTTCTATTGAAGAATGGTGGTGGTTTCATGTAATTCTGCCTAAAACTCAAGTTTCACCATTTTTTATTCCTTGATTGTGAGCCTGAAAATTCATTGATCATGAGCCAGCAAATTCTTTGATCACGAGATTCTTTGATCGCCATCTTTGATCAAGAGATAGGGACAAGATGGCCAGATTTTATAATGCATTAGATAGGCCAATTTTACTAATCTTTAACATTATATATATTGGAAACGGTTTGGTCTTTTTACTTGAAATTTGGAGGGTGATAATGGCATGTCTTGTAGAAGTAAATTACGGTGTTTACATGTCAGAAATTTTTTTTTGTGACGATATTGTGTGGCGCAGTTTACACTCTGCTAACAGCATTTTGCATTGTGGTGGTCGCTTGAAATTGATAGGGTACCTAGCCTTAGTGCCATGGATGTAGTTTCAGTCATTGTGTCTGTGAAATGTCAACTGGTGCAGAACTCTACAACTCTGACAAATGAAAATCTCAAACTTTAAAATATTATGTCTTGGACACGGTTTGGTTTTTTTTACATTGAAATTTGGAGGGTCTTGACGGCATGTCCTGTAGATGTCAATTATGATATTTAGGTGTTGAAAAATTAATTTCCTACAGAGATATTGTGTCACACACTTTACATTTTGCATTTAACATTTTGCATTGTAGTACTGCCTTCAGAGTTATAGGGTACCTAGTGTTAGTGCCATGGAGATAGTTTCACTGCTTATGTAACTGAGATGTAAACAGCTGCTCAATTACGCCACTCTTATGACTGACCAATACTTCTCAATTTCAGTAGCTGTACTCTTATCTTATGGAGACATTTACAAGTTGATGGGAGCACAGGGCCTGAATGGCCCACACTCCCACCAACTTGCGCAACTTCTTAGTTTTCTATTCTTTTTCAAAAAGTAAGGAAATTCTATGCCAAAAACTGCTTTAATGCATCATTTAGGGTTAAAACGTAAAAAGTCAGGAAATGAAAAATCTTCAGGGTTGCCCCCCCCATTGACCCGCCAATCATCACCAGATTGACAGAAGACTGGATGTGTCATTGGGGTTGTGAGGCATAAATGTTACCACATTCTTCTTCACTGTTGCTTCTGAATATGATTACACAAGGAATGGGGCAACATTTAGGTCTCACAACCCCAATGACACACCCCGTCATCTGTCAATCTGGGGATGATTGTCGGGTCCATGGGGTGGAGGGGCAACCAAGAAGATTTTTCATTTCCTGGCATTTTGTGTTTTAACCCCAAATGATGCATTAATGCAGTTTTTTCATATATATATATATATATATATATGCCAGCCTGGTGGTGCTTTGGGCTGAGGTGCTCGCACCTTACCTCCTGCTATGCCAGTGACACATGTTCAGGAATGAGCATGGGTCACTGGGTGTTGACAGACAGGCATGGAGATGGATTGAGCATCTGATGGACTGCTCTTCATCTCCAGGAAGGGGGGGGTTCAGTGGCCAATGCACACCTCTCCCCTGGTGGAGGCTGATGCTCAGTGCCATGGAGCCGCTGCAGCATGGGTGTGGTGCAAAGCAGACCCCTGATATGGGTATGCATGGGAGGGTGCGTAACCCCATCACAGGTGTCATTGCACACCATGTGACAATACGGTATATTGGAAAAAGCTCCCAGTGGATGACAGGGGAGCTCACAGGCCCCACACCTGACTAGCCATAGTGCAAACATTTGGTCCAGTCTTGGTGGGGGAAGGCCCCCTCTGCCAACCCTACCAGAGGAGGTAAGCCCTGGAGCACTAGTGCCACATGGTAGATGCTAGGGTGATGGGGCTGTGGCTCCCCCACAGTGAGAGGGCCATTGGAGCAGGAGGAGCATAAATAATCTCAATATATATATATATATATATATACACACACACACACACACCCATATTATACAATGGCAAGAAATAATCTTAAAATCTGATTGGTCAGCTGAGAGTGGGACCTGTGATGTTATCCCAACATAGTATAACGGATCAAGTCACAGCATATGCATGACCACAATAAAAAGTAAAAGAAAAAAAAATGCTCCTCTAATGCTTGATCCATTTCTTCCCTCCCTCCCAGTGCCACAAATTTGACCCAAAATATCCAATGTGTCCAACATGACACAACATTATTTATGTCTACTGCTAGTTTTTTCAAAAAAATAAAAAAAGAATTAAATAAACAGTAAACAAACACTGAGATCCCCGACTGAGTGAGTAACCAGGAAAGAGAGTATTAGAACAGTCAGCGCATGGATGTTCTCGTGACACAGGCACAGTGTCCAGCTCACTTTCTTCCTGTTTTTTTTTTTAATTACAGATTGTCAACAGCAAAAAAAAAACATTCTCCCTACCACCACCCTACCTCTTTTAAGACATCCTGAGAGTGGCCAGAGCAGGTGGCAGGCAGCTGCAAGTGGCCAGCAGAATCGGCAATGAGACTGGAGATTCAAGCACTGGTCAGTGACCGTAAATGCAATCAAATTACGATAATCTCCCGGTACAAATACAGCAGCAAACCATACTGGGAGAACCACAACCAGGACACGTGGGGGTTGAGGCAGAGCCAAGGAAAGAAAAACACAAGTGGGACAGAAAACATAAACAAAAATTCACCTACTGTCCAGACAGGTCCACCTAGAGAATGAGCAAAAAAAAAGGTACTTCTTTTTCTTTAAATATACTTCCACGCACAAAAATCAAGCTAAAGAAAGTATTTTAAAATACTTCTTTTTATTTATTTTTTCTTGTATTTAAAAATTAGCCATCATGTAATAGGAATAATGCACTCCAGGGTGTGTGCCATGCTGGGATAATGTCACTTCTTGGGTGTTGGACACACTCAACCTGTAGCCTCGTGCCCAACTACTAGATGCACGATGTTATCCCAGCATGACACACACATGGTCATGCATTATTCTGTTGTTAAACATCCTTGACCATGGATAGCTATTGCTCTTCTTAACAATCTCAGATTAATAATGTATACACATAAACTGCTTTTGTCTCTTCAGCCTTTTTTCAAATACATCAGTTCCCACCCTTACCAGTATATATAGTCAAAGTTCATTCCATATGAAAGCTGTAATTTCTCCAAGCTTTTTCTGCTGCCCTTTCTCTCACTGTCAACCTGGATCTATTGGTTTGTGTTTCATAACCAGGCTTACTTTAATAAGAGTACAATCTATGGTACAGTTTGTGTTGCCGCACTGTATGCAGGTGGGACTGAAAGCCAAGGGGCAAATATTTATGAAATTCGTAGAACAGCTTTCAGCCAGGATGAGGACAGGAAGATGTCATCTCAGGCATGCAGGATAATTTAACACACAGCAGAAGAGTGACAAAACAAAAAAGAAGCCAACAAATATATCAATAAATCTGCCATCTTCGGGGTGAGGATACAGGCTAGGTGATAGGCTTTGGTGAAACAGTGACACAAGCTGGCAGCAGAATAAAGCAGCAATGGCAATGATAATGGTTATTCCAGGCACAGTGAGCACAAGTCAATGATAATTATGTCTGGCTAGTCTTAAACAGTGTATACATATATATATATATATATATATATACACATATGTATACATATATATTGTAGACTGAGTCCTGCTAGGAAAAACTGTGGACAGTTGCTTCTTCACACGCTGACTCACCATATGTGCCTAATTTCTTCCTTTTGCTATTGGCTTTTTTAATTTTACAATTATTAACATGGGATAGCCCATATGTGAAAACAAATCTTGTTTCTTGTGTGATCCTGCTTTTATTCATTTTTACAGGTTGGGGAACTGAAGCACTGTGAGTTTAAATGACTTTGCTGAGATTACACATGGAGAATATGTTTATAGCAAGAGTTGAACCTGCAGTCGCCTGGTTTCAAAGCTGGTGCTCCAACCACTAGACCACACTTATTCTTTCATTCTTTGGTTCTCTTTTTTTTAAGTTTTACTAGAAAGAGGATAATGAACTGGTATCAACTCATTTCAAGCTGCTGATTGGGGGAAAGGGTATGGTGAACAACACAATGCAGTTATTATGATAGCAATGGATGCAGTACTATATAAAACAGGGCAGTAATAAAATAAAATACATATATATGCAATATGTACTGCACACGGTAGACTAGTAGCAGATATAAGAACACAGGGCAAAATAATTACAACACATGGAGTAGACCAGAATGCAGTGCAGTGCAAAACAGGATGCCTGCATATATAATATGTATTGTAAAAGAAAGATTATAAGTGATAAACAGTGCCGTGTACAAAACTGTAAATACTCAACACAAGAAAACAAAGAACTATCAACAAGCACACAGTAGTTGAGAGTGCAAGATATATTGATTTTGTTCAAGTGCAGTTGCAGATACTGGGGTCTATTCACACTAACATGTAGATTGCCTCTATGCCATGTATCTGAGGCACATAGGTAAACCCAAGTTGAACTGCCATGTAGTGGGGATCCAGCAGCCCCCCATTAGCTTTCACTGCAGGTTCACAAACCCCTTGCACACAAGATCCCCCAGCTGACTTTGCAGCTACACATAATGGGTGGTCCAGGGGCATGCCAATGAGTGTGCCTGTACTCCACACCATTCATTAAGCCATGAATTTCTGGGCCTGGGGGGTGAAAGTTATGTGTAGGAGGACCCTGCTATAATTGTGATGTGCCCCCAGTTGGATACTCACTGAATGCAGCGGCAATGGGACTCCCCTTGACACTTCTGCCCCAGCCCACTGAGCTTGCAGAGAAGGCTGGGAGCAGCTATTCAAGCATTCACCCATCGGTATCTGCTCACCAGGTCCACACCATCCCAGGTTCCCCTGCATGCCTGCAGAAGAGGATCAAATTTGGGATCCAGGATGGGCATCCAATTGGATTCCCAGCTGCATTCCATGATCCACTCCCATGCAGTTGTACTCCACTACCACACAGCTGCATGCCAGCAGGGGTAGTGGCACAGACAGGTGGCTGGCAATGGTGAATACTGGCTGGTACAGATCTGTGCAGCATCTCTACCTGTGAATCATGCATACATCCCACACATTCATGAATAGGACGCTTGGATTGTATGTCATGGCAGAGAGCTTTAGGAGTTGAGGGGGGAAGGAACAGGATGAATAAAAGGAGTAAGATTGGACCAGGGGTGAGAGAACCTCAAGGCAAAATCTGACTGACACCCAGACATTTGGATGGTGGGAGAGTGAGCAAGGGCTAATGTTGTAGTTGGAGTAGGAGGGGGTAAGGGGATAGGAGAGCAATGAACTGAGACAGATGTGGAGGATCCCAAACCTGATTGTGGAGATACATTTTGTGCAGTGAGTGAGGTATCAGTTGTTAGGAAGAAGAATTAGTTATAGAGGAGGCAGCAGTGTATTAAGTGGAGATTCAAGTGTGAAACAAACGAAGGAGTGAAAAAGGGGGTCCAGTACAGCGAGGGGGATTTCAGGGCAGCACTATACACAACTTCACCATAATCGGAAAATGGGAGAATCAGCTTAACAATCATTCAACAGAGAGGGAACGGGATTCATAATTTGTTTCTGTAAAGCGGCCTACATTAATGGTGAATTTTCTTGTATATGGTGTCCACATGGTAGGAAATGTGAAGGTTATGGTCCACCCAGAACCAAAGTTACCTGATTGGGGTAGCCTTCCCCAGTGGGGTACCCTTCAGTGAAATAAAGACCGAAGGGACTGGATTTTGCCAGCCACTGCCTGGTGCCAAATGTCATTAATACTGATTTCTTGTCATTTAATGTAAACTGGTGAGGATGGAACCAACATTGAACATTTGTAATGTCCCACGTGAGTTGAGCAGCTAGATCAGAGGCAGAGGGCAAGAGGCAAAGTTATCCATGCACATACATACATTGACTCAAAGATCCAGGATCATGATAGGGCTAAAGGAACCAAGACAGTCTGGGAACAAGCCATAACAAAGGGGAAGGGTAATTTAGATAGGAGTGTTCAACAGACCTCCATCACAGAAGAATGAGACAGTTAACCAACTGGAAAATTAGATTAATAGAATAGCAGATAGAGTAGGTTTTGAGGATTGTTTTTGAATTGTTCAGCAATAAGCTATTACAACAATACTAAATATTAAATCTACAAAAATCACATAGGGCTAGATTCTCAAAGCCTCTTAAGCGGCTTGCACCACAAAGAATGGCACAAAGTGCCCCTTGTACCAAAAGATGTGCTGGGAGAGATTCTCAATGGCAGCTTGAGTGAACCACATGCTGCCTGCCACAAATGCGGCTTGTGCCACATGTGCGCCACAAAATGGCTGCAGCATGGTGCTGAGGGCTTCCGGCAGACACAGGCTGCCGTATCCTGTAAAGCAGGATTCTCAAAACCTTCTCAGAGGGCAAAATTCTAAGTACCCTTAGACCAGCCATCTAAGTACCCTTAGACCAGCAACCCTCTCATCACATCCACAGCTGGTTGCTGTTTACGATTGCATGCATACTGTAATATATTTCTTAATATGCACGTGCTCATAAACACTGGAGGAGCTAAATATGTTTGCTGGAATAAATTAGAGCTGACACTAAATCTTAAATACCTGTAATGGAATGATGATCAGGATCAAATTGTTAGTTTTCCAATTTTCTGCTCAAAGAATCACATGCCTGCTCTCAAGTGCTTAACTACCGTGCAAGTTAAAGATACAGCTGGCTAAATCCTTCTCTCCTCTAAAGCATCAACATCAATCTGTAATGATGCAAAACAAAATGATACAAAAATAACAATGGTAATTCAGTACCTGTCAGTCTTGTTCATGGTTTAGCTCACACTGGCAATTTGGTACTGCATTAACACGATGTATAGTACATGTTCCTGGTGTGTCCTACTGCTTCCACATATCAGTCAATGTCATGTAGATGCAGGAAGAAAACCAGTATCATAATAAAGAATAGGTGAAGAGAATTCTGTAAAATTTGGTATCTGTCATCTAGTCATATTTTCCCCAACCTGAATCCCATGAGATTTTTCAACTAAATAACAAATTGTACTTATTTGAGACCAACATGAGAATAATGCTAATAGTGGCATATGAACAAGTATGTGGTGTTGGTTTGGTGAAATGGGGAGTAGGGGAGGAGGTTGGACTGATTTATATCTTCTTAAATGTTCCTCAGTGAATATATAGTGTGGTATGTGATTCATTAGCAAATGGTACGTACATTCCATTGACATCCAATGATGGACCCCATTTGATAGATTTTGGTTTCATATATATACGGTACTACAATTTATCTTACACTATACAGAAGACAATAAACTTTCATTATGCTTACATCACGCATGGACAGAGGTACCATGCATCAACATGTTAACAATGACCAGTCCAATATATATCAATTCTGTCAGGAAACCTTTTAGCACTTTATTTTCTAATCTCAACCCACCCCTCCCCCCACTCACACATGCATCACCTCCCGGCCAGCTTACTAGGATAGTACCTTGATGGACATATCACTTAGCAAATTCTTGCCATATCTACTGGAAATCTAGATCCTGGATCTTGTACCCTATCTCTTGCTATATAGAACTGTTGTATTTACACTTTGTAGGTAGAACAGCCAACTTGTAATACACATGAACCTCTTTTGAAAGTGATCAAGTGCAGTTTTTAAAATAAATTAACAACTGATTACTAATAAGGGTTCAAAAGTTTCCTTTTCCTTTATTTTCTGCTTAATACATGTCTTCTTGTCATTGTATAAATTTCTCCCAGGAATCACTCTCATGTTAAAGGACACCTAAACAACATTTTGCCAACAAACTATTCAAAAATCTGTCTTCAAGAGGACTAAAGGAAAAGCTGATGTATACATTACTGCTTCAATTGCATTTATATAATTAACCTTAATGCAATTTTGTAGCATTTGAAAAATGTAAACACCAGTCTTCCAATTAAAAAAACCAAACTACCTGTTCCATAAAATGGCAACCAGATGTGCTAAGTGATTACATCATGGGAGTGAGAAGTGATGAACTACAGTGGTTCTTACAATAAAGTTTACTGTTACCATGATATTTATCATCAACCATTCAAAAAAATGCAGCTGATTTTCCGTAGTAAGAAACCACGTTGAATAACATTGTTTTTTTTTTCAGCGGTAGCAGTAACTCAGCAGTGTTTTTTCCCATGCTTGATGATAAATACTGCAGTAACTGTCAACTTTTCTGTAACTACTACTATACATGGCTCTCTGTAGTGTAATTAATTCCTCTTTCTGTTTTGTTTAAAATTGTTTCACCAAGACGATCAAAAGCATGCCATAACATGGAGTATTTTGATCAATACACATGTTAGGCTATGGTTCTGTTCATTTTGTTTACTTTAATGTGCTGAAATTGCATTGTAATCCTACTGACTTTCTCTTTGACAAAATGCAGTGCAGTACAAGTCATCAAATACCTGGTGGTCTAGTGGTTATGTAATGTCCTGATGCTTCTAACACAGTTCTGGTCTGGTCCAATGCCAGATTTAGTACTTTATTGGTAATCCAAAAATATGCTTGTCTTGTTCTCTTCTTTCTCCTTGGGAAAGCCCACTTCTGCAGTAAGTCCATCTGACATCGCACATTCTGCAGTCCACACTCCATCCTTACTAATTCCTAATGCAGCGTATGAGCTTGCTGGTCCCACTAAAAGAATTAGCACACTTCATATCATAATCTTGAACCTCAGAGAGTAGAGCATGGCTATGCTGATATGCTTTATTGGCTGGCACTTTCAAATGACACCTCCCAAATCACTCTCAGGTCTTCATTCATCAATGTTTTGCTTCTGCTTTCACAATAAACATTGGGCAGATCACCACCGTTCTGCACAATGTAGGGAGTATGTACTGTCCCCCTGTTTTTTTCTGCTTCATTAACCAACAACCATGTCTTCCTGGAGGGCCAAGCAATAAGCACTGGGACACAACAGAAAAAATACTGTTCATATCCTCATAAGATCTGAACACGCTATGTATAACAATGTTATTCAGCAGGGAAAGCATACTAATGTCTTGAATGAATCCACCCAACCTCCAGGATTGGTTTACCCACTTACCTGTGATCCTCAGAACCCCTTAGGACAGTTCTTAAAAATCCTTCTCTTGTTCCTTGGCCATGCCTTCCTCCACAATGCTAGCCAGCTGGCTCACCACTCTTTTGAATTTGAATGCATTATACACACTCCCCTTGATGTTGCTTTAACAATCCTCAGCAACCCCCCTAAAGGTAATCTCCCTACAATGAATCCAAGTGCCATTTCAGGTGCCACCATGCCAATTCAACTATTTGTCATCATTGGCTGCTCTCATCCATGATGCAGTAGCAATCACATTGCTTGCAGACCCACATCTCATATCACACAGTGATCTGCTCACCTTTCTCCCTTTCTCTCTTTCCTTGTCCCTGAATATAACTGTACTCTGAAGGAATGGCCTCCACAGTACCCCTATGGTATTCATTTTTCACTTCTGCTTCCCATACTAAAAACTGGTGAACTTGCCACCCTTCCGCATTGGGAATGCAGTTAGTACAGTCCCCTGGGTTTTTTGACATATCAATAATAAATATAATCTTTCCGATAAGCCATGTTAATAGCAGCAGAACATAAGGGGACAAAAGTGGTATCGTACCCTTATAAGATCTAGGCTACCTTTGATTAGGCAATATTAAATGATGTGTGTTCCATCATTATGCATGTTATTTAATAGTGCCTACTCATCATGTACTACATGTACTACATGGACTACATGGACTACAGGACCCAAGGCAGCATGGTTTTACCAGGGGGAGGTCATGTCAGACCAACCTCATTGAATTTTTTGACTGGGTGACTAGGGAGGTGGATCAGGGGAGGGCAGTGAACATGGCCTATCTGGACTTCAGCAAGGCCTTTGACACTGTGCCACATAGAAGACTGCTACACAAACTGGGGAATATGGCTGTGGGAAGGACAGTAGTGTGGTGGGTAGGTAACTGGCTGAGTGGCAGGGTACCACAGGGATCAGTGCTGGGACCGGTCCTATTCAACATCTTCATCAGTGACATTGCACAGGACCTAGAAGGCAGAATTTCACTGTTTGCTGATGATACAAAGCTCTGTAACAGACTAGACACACCAGAGGGTGTAGACAGAATGAGAAGGGACCTGCAGAAACTTGAAGAATGGTCAGGGGTTTGGCAGTTGAAATTCAATGCAAAGAAGTGCAAGATAATGCATATGGGGCAAAAAAACCCTGGCACAATATATCAGTTGGGGGGTGAGGATATAGCATGCACCAAACAGGAAAGGGATCTTGGGGTTATCATCTCTGATGACCTCAAGGTAGGGAAACAGTGTGACAAGGCAGCAGGTAAAGCAAATAGGATGCTGGGATGTATAGGCAGGGGCATCACCAGCAGGAAAAGGGAGGTCATAATTCCGCTTACAAGACATTAGTGAGGCCCCACCTGGAGTACAGTGTACAGTTCTGGAGACCATACCTACGTAAGGACATAGACAGGGTACAGAAGGTTCAGAGGAGGGTAACAAAGATGGTGCATGGATTGCATCACAAGTCCTATGAGGACAGTTTGAAGGAACTGAACATGTACTCCCTGGAGGAGAGGAGGGAGAGGGGATATGATAGAGACATACAAGTATCTTACAGGGAGGAACAGGGTGCAGGAATCACTATTTTTAAGTGAAAAGATGTACCAGGACTAGAGGGCATGGGATGAAGTTGAGGGAGGATGATTCAGAGGAAACATGAGGAAGAATTTCTTCACAGAACGGTGGTGGACAAGTGGAACACCCTGCCAGACGAAGTGGTGGGGGCTGAAACAATCATGGGATTTAAGAATGCATGGGATAGACATAAAGGAATTCTGAAGGTCAGGGGTAAGGGGCAACAGACTTCTAGGAAAACATAAACTGAACTTACAAGCTCAAATGCGAAGACTGGGTGGGCCATAGGCCCTTATCTGCCGACACTGTCTATGTATCTATGTATCTATGTATCAGTAGCCAAGACTTTATAATGGGTGAAAGCCCGTTTTTTCCCCTTGTGCCCTACTGCCATCAGCCTGGCTTAGTGGAGACTGTATTGACCACATTCATGATGCAGAATGGTAGTGAGTTCATCAGGTTTCAGGAAAGCAGCAGCAGTGAAGAATGAATACCAGAGGGAAACAGAGGAGGCCATTCCTGCAGGGTAGAGCTACATTCAGGGTAGTGGGAAGCCAGGAAGAAATGGAGTTGAACAGATCATTGTGAGATCTGAGATGTGGGGCTGCCAGCACCGAGATCACTAACTGACCATGGATGAGAGCAGGCAGTGATGACAAATACATTGAGTGGCAGGGTGGTGCCTAAATTGTTACGTGGACTCAGTGGAGGGAGATAATCCTCGGGGGGTTTGCCGGCGTTTGTTGGAACAGTATCGAGGGGACTGTCTATATCATATTCTAACATACAAATTGCCAGCAAATTAGGCCTTACAGTCTATCGAGTCTGCTCAAACCTCAGATCCCTAGTTGGGTACCAAGGCCCCTCCGCTTGTGTTCCTGAAACCCTATCATCCATCCCCACCCCCCTGGACTAGCCCATCATCTGATACATTCGCTTTCTGTGTCTGTCCCACCCTCTCTTGATGTCCTCCACTGTGGATCTCTGAACCAGCTTGCCAGGCAGAGCATTCCAAGGGTCCACCACCCTGTCAGTGAAAAACCCCCTCCTCTTTTCCCTCCTCACACTTCCACCTTCCAACTTCAAACCATGACCTCTGGTGATACCTTCCTGCTTTAGTCTAAAGATCCCCTCCATGTTTACCCTATTTATTCCCTTGAGGTACTTGAAGACCTTAATCATGTCCCCCCGTCTCTCCTCTCCTCCAATGAAAACAGGCAGAGCTCCTCAAGTCTGTCCTCATACGTCAAATCCCCTAGTCCTCGTATCATCTTAGTTGCCCTCCTCTGTACCCTCTCCAGGAGCTGTATGTCCCTCTTCAAGTGTGGTCTCCAGTACTGCACACAGTACTCAAGGTGTGGTCTAACCAGTCCATTGTACAGTGGCAGGATCACTTCCCTGCTCCTAGAGGTGATCCCCCTTATGATGCATCCCAACATCCTGTTTGCCTTGCTAGCCTCCTGCACTGCTCAGAGTTATTCATACATGCATCCACCATGACCCCTAGGTCTTTTTCCCCTGTTGAGGCCTCCAGCGCCTCCCCTCCCAGGGTGTAAATATGTTTAGGGTTTCCCCACCCAAGATATAACACCTTGCACTTGGTGATATTGAAATTTAATTTCCATCTGTGAGCCCAGCTTTTCAGGGTGCGCAGATCCCCTTGCAGGGCCAACCTCCCCTCTTCCCCCTCAACTACTGCTCCCATCTTGGAGTCATCAATGAAGAGACTCATTTCACACCCTATACCCTCCCTGATGTCCAATATGTATGCATTAAACAGGATCGGACCCAGGACCGAGCCCTGCAATACCCCACTACCGACCTCTCTAGGGTTTGAGAGCTCCCCACCGACCTCTACTTTCTGGGTGCATCCAGCTAGCCAGTTTTCAATCTATCTGACCATCAAAGAGCCTACTCCCAGCTCTGTCAGTTTCTCCACCAGACCATTGTGGGGGACAGTCAAACGCCTTGCTAAAGTCCAAGAATAATACATCCACAGGCTTTTCCCTGTCCAGTTCTGATGTCACCCATTCGTAGAACTCCACTAGATTGGTTTGACATGATCTACCAGGCACAAACCCATGTTGCCGACTATCCAGACCTCCAACCTCCTCCAAGTACACCCCCAATTGTTCCTTTAGTATGCTCTCCATTAATTTCCCCACCACTGAGGTCAAACTGATGGGTCTATAGTTACCTGGTACTTCCCTCGACCTCCCTTTATGGATTGGCACCACATGTGCCTCTCACCAATCCCTAGGTACTCTCCCTGTCTCAAGCAACCTGTTGAAGAGCTCCACCAGGGGTGCAGCCAGTATGTCCGACAATTCCCATAGTACTCTCAGATGAATGCCATCCAGCCCAGGAGATTTATCTTTCTTTAGGGCCTTGAGGGCTAACAACACCCTTTCGGTGGAGATAGTATCATCTGTCCCCTCAACCTTACTGGCTGTTTTATCCTTATCCTAATGAGACACCCCTGGGGTACTTCTCCCTCTCTCTTGCTCCATTTCTGTTGCTCCTCTGATCCCACTCACTACCGCTTCTATCCCCTTCATGCCTTACTTTGTTCTAGATATGGAAGAGTGGTGAGCTGGCTAACTCACATTGTGGGGGATAGCACAGAAAAGGACTAGAAGATGATTGCTGAGAACTGTCCTGTGGAGTTCTGCAGATCAGGGTCAGTGTGTAGACTGATGCTGAATGTCAGGTGGATTCACTCAAGGCAGTAGTATGCCTCCAGTGCCTAATAACATTGTTATCTATAATAAGCCCAGTCCTTATGAGCCATTGTTCTGGTTTGTCCCACTGCTTATTGCTGGTCCCTCTAAGCTGATCTGGTTGTTGGTTAATGAGGCAGAGAAAAACAGAACAAAACAAGGGGACTGTACATACTTCTTGCAATGTGCAGAAGAGTGGATAGCCCCACAATGTTTATTTGTGGAGCAGAAGTGCAACAGTGATAAAAGAGGAAAAGAAAATTATTTGGAAGTCTTTATTTAACAGTGACAGCTGATGAAGCATATCAGTATAGGTCTGTGCTACTCTTTGAGTACAAGATTATGATCTGAAGTGTGATCATTTTCTTCATGGGCAGGCAAGCTCATATGCAGCCCCAGGAGTAGTTAGGACAGAGTATGTATAACGGGTTGCTTGACAGTGGGTGAGCTAGCTGCTTGGGGGGGGGGGTTCATATGAAAAAAACAATACTACAAGAGAAGCGTATTCTTGAATTACAAAGGTAGCATGAACTTTGGCACTGGACCAGACAAGAAATTTATTACAAACATTGTGACATCCCATAACAACTAGATTACCAGGTAATTGAAGAGTTATACTGTACTGAGGTTTACCAAAGGGAAAGTCAATTGGATTACAACACAAATTTGGCACGTTAATCTAAACAAAATGAACAGAACCATACCCTAACATGGATGTTGATCAAAGTAATCCACATGTTAAATCATGCTTTTGACTAGTTTGGTGAAATACATCTAAATAAAGGAAGAAAACAGAACTAGTTAGCACTATACAGAGCATTGTATGTAGGTCTCTGCATCTAGCTCCACTGATGTATTCACTTAACACATTTGACAGCCATTTTAGGCCACAGGCAGGGTATTTTTTTATTGGAAGGCTGATGTTTACATGTTTCAAATGCTATGAAACTCCATTTATGTTTATTACATTAATGCCATTGTAGCATCAGTGTAAACAGCAGCCTTTCCTTTACCTCTCTATGAAGCCAGATTAGACACATTGCAAAGGGGTGGTGTGGGATGGGGGCTGGGGGCTAATCTAGAAATCTTTATTCTAGCACCACATTTCTTATTATAGATTAGATTTCTAATATGATATGTCATTAATGACATAACAACTACTTATTTTCATTGCACCCTTGTAGCCACCATACATTCATTACAATACAGCCCAATACAGGAATCACCTGTCTACGTACATAGCATGGATATTAAAGGGATTTCAGTGTTCAGTGTTAACATGGTGGAATGGTTATTCATTAGCTAATAAAAAATGTAATACCTTCTGTGTGGGTGACAGGAACATGCATACTTCTCAACTGCTGCTCATTTTCAGGGATGTCCTGGATTTTTCCTCAGAATTATTTATGTCCCTCTTAATATTTTTGTGTTCATGTCTGAACAGTGAGGGATTGTGAGGAACAAAAAAAAGTAAAGCACTCCAGTTACAGTCTTCTTATTCTTCAGAAAAAAAATATATTTTAGATTAATCCCCTTATTTCATCAGCTTCCTAAGTGGATGCAGCTGATTTTTAAGCAGTGTCTCTAATTTTAGTATTGTACTAAATACAAAATCACACATGCCCACACAATGCAAAGCATCATGGGCTGCATATGCAAATCACCACAGAATGTTATGCTGGTCCAACTTTAAGCAGAATTGCATGGTGCCGAAAGGCCTCTCACACAATTTGCAAAGGATGCTAACAGAAGACATAGACACGTGTTTCGTCCTACCAGGACTCATCAGTATGCCTCGTCTGTTTGACACCCCAGTGGAATGGACCAGATACCCTAAGACAGTGTGCCTTGGATATGTTGTGGTGAACCCATTAAAATAAAAAACTATTTAAAGCTAAACTTAACTAAATTTAACTAAATGCTTTTTAAATGGAAAATATTAGTGGATACCACAAATATTTCAAATAAAAGAGCATACTTGTTTCCTCTGAGTACTGTCTTTATAAATATCACTTTTTTGTTTGGAAAAATTGGAACACCTGTGGTTTCCAGTAGTGGAAACAGCACTCTAGCTGAGATTTTTGAAATGATCTATATGGTGGAAATACCACCTTCAAAAACCAATTGTACTAAACAACATGAGGAATGAAAGATACATAAAAAATGTAAAATGGATGCCTACATATCTACAAAATCTAACTGACAGCTGTAACAGGTTAGAGTCACACTTTTGTAGTTTTATACAGGTTTGATTCAGATGTCCCATCATCAAATAACATGATCACAATTAATATTTCTTTTATTTTGGTATATTGTAATTATGGTATATGCTCCTGTTTCACAACAACACCATACACTCTTTTTGAAACAACGCCCTACTCCTGATTCCCTCCCCCCAAATCTCATTGGTGACAGGTACATACAATTCTCTTCGAAACAATACCAGAAACAGACAGTTTAAAATCAGTCAGCTGTGTATTGTAAGTTATGTTACCTAATATATGCTTCTAACATTTGATGTCAATGGAATTTATGTAATGTACCTGCAGGTGAGTTACATAACACTCTCCATATTCACTAATGAACATATAAAAATATATAAATCAGTCCAGCCTCCTCCACTACGCCCCCCCCCCACCTTGGCCAATGTAACAGCAGATAATTGTTGAAATCCTACAACACCTAGTATTTCATCTCACGTTCTCCCCAATCTGAACACTGTTACTAAATCAGAAATAGAGGGAAGCAATATTGCACAGTGGTTAAGAGCACAGAGCTGCAAAACTGAGGAACCAGGTTTGAAT
Source organism: Neoceratodus forsteri (assembly GCA_016271365.2). NCBI lineage: Eukaryota > Metazoa > Chordata > Ceratodontiformes > Ceratodontidae > Neoceratodus > Neoceratodus forsteri. Next base: position 777,251,768 of record CM057452.1, read on the forward strand.
CTCATTGTCACCACTTGTGTTCTGTGCAACTTTAAGCAAGTCGATTAACTTCCCTGTACCCACAGGATGCATCTGGAAATAAGATTTGGCTTAGAATAATTTTACTAGTCAAAATTGTAAAATAAAAAAAAAAATAATTAAAAATACCTGTGGGATCCAGAGTGGGAAAAATAATGCCTAGTCATCAGAACTATAAATTAAAGCTTTTTTTATCCTTTCATTTGTATGAGTCTTTTGGTATTTCTACATTTCACTTGAGTGTGGCTGTAATATGGAGGCAGGGGGATACATAGGGGATATGACGTGGCCTGACTGAGTATATCATATTTATCTTCATCAGAGACTAATAATATTATGACATCTCATGAGTGGCAAAGCCATGAGTGAGATTTCTTAATATCATTGGCCTCAAATTAAGATAAATATGATATCTTCAGTCAGGCCATGTCATGTTTTGTTTATACAGACATATATTTTGGGATAAACATGATTGGGAATGTGTAAAAAGTGCTTGCAACTTTGAAATGTGTTGACTTTATCAGCTTCATTTACAGTTACAGTACTTGTCTGAGAGTGGTTTATGAGATTTACTACTACTTCTGTTTAACTCATTGAGCCCCATTGCTTTACATTAGGGCCAGTACATAATGAAAAAGCTTGATGTACATTTCTTCTGTTCATCCTTTTTTGTTCGTCAGAAAAGTGAAAAATAAAATTACATGTTCTGTCATTTTTTATTGATTATAAAAATTGAAAAGGTATCTATAAATGGAACACCACTCATTTTGTAGATATTTTTGTGCTGAACAGCTTTCGTGTTCTAAGTAAAATGCTATAATTTTTCTTTTTAAAGTTGCTTACATTTGAATACAGTTAGTACTGCTACTAAGGCTGAACATTCTAAATAAGTTCTGAATGTACAATTACATAATGGTACAAGGCAAGATATCACTGTGACATAAGAGAACATGGAGACAGATTTGATATGTTTCTGTTTGCTCCAGATAATACCTTTTTTGCATTATTCATTTAATTGATTTTGTAAGCAAAACTTACAAACACCCTTCCCATGAGGGATAACAGCATTACAGTAAACATGAAATACAGCTCTCTAACAAAGGACAAATAAGACACCTTCACTTAAGTTGCAATATTGGGAGGCATGCTGCATAGTTAAAACATGATATTTACCTGCGTTACATACAGCTAGAGGAAAATAAAGGGGAATCAAAGAAAGTTTGGAAACCCAATGATTGCAAATCATCAAAGTGACTATACTGTCAAAAGATTCCCCGAATGCATATGGACAGATATATAGAAAAAAAAATTAACCCCCAAGCAACCGGTGTCAAAACCATAGCCAAATTGAGCAAGCATATGGAATAAAACTGTAGGAAGGAAACTATTCCAATTTTAAACAAGTAAGAACTGAATAAGTAAAATATGAACTGGAATTATGTAATGCAAACCAGCAGCAAGATAACATTAGCCCAAAGGAGACAAAACATTTAGTACACTTTACAAGGAAGCCTGTACATTAATAATAAACCAAAAACCCCACACTGTAAGTACAGTGTAAATGTAAAACAGATACAATGGAACCAAACCAGGTGGGTATTAAACAAATGAGCAGCACAAGGACTCAAGATTTGTAACATCATGAGGGGAAAGGCACTGCATCCAACATGGAAATATCAAATATTTATATTCAGCAGTCCATCGACACTCATTCAAGCTGCAATAAGCCTTCCCACAGAGTCAGCAAGTACACCAACTTAAATGTAGCCCATTGTTGATATTATTAAAGGACAATTGCCCCAGTAAAGCAACCATGCATATAAAAAAAGAAAGAGAAGGGCATTTTATACAAAATAAGTCCCCTTTATAGCATCCTTCTACAAAGCCAAGGTTCCAGAAAAGCCTTCACAACTGTACGGATCAATCATTATCCGACAAATCTTCTCCCTCCGCATCCTGGAATAAGTCCGTCTCAATCCTTTGAACATGTTTATCTGCCTCTTTAGGATCCAAAATGAGATACTGGTGGCCATTCCACCCCAAACAAAGTTTAGCTGGCAATAATAGCTGATGCTGAATGTGAGATTGCCACAGTCAGTTCAGAACCCCATCAAAAGCTTTGCGCTACTGGCGAGTACAATATGAAAGATCAGGAAATATTTGCAACATGTCCTCACCATATTTAAGAGTTCTTCAGTGATGAGACATTCTAAGGGCCCAATCTCTATTTCCCCCACGAGTACCGATGATAAAAAATGTCCTGGAGTTAGATGAGTCTGTCAACTAAAATGGTGCAGGGTCTGCACCGGAAGACATATGAAGAGAGACTAAAGAAGCTTAATATGTATAGCCTTGAGGAAAGGAGGGAGAGGGGGGACATGATAGAAACTTTCAAGTACCTCGAGAGAATCAACGAAGTCCAGGAGGGTAGCATCTTTCAAAGAAAGAGGTGTGCAAGAACAAGGGGGCACAATTTGAAGATGGGAGGGCAGCTCAGAGGTAATGTAAGGAAGTATTTTTTTGAAGAGAGGGTTGTGGATGCATGGAATGGCCTTCCAGAGGAGGTTGTGGAGTCAAAAACCGTGGTTGAATTTAAGCATGCATGGGATAGCCATAAGGCAATTCTAGGGGGTTGGGGTAGAAAGAGGTAGGCTGCTGGTTAACTAGGATCTGCTGCTTATCCATTAGGTAGGGAAATGGGCAGACTGGGTGGGCCAAGCGGTCATTATCTGCCATCAAATTCTATGTTTCTATGTTTCTATCTCTCATCGAGGTGTCACCTGGTAGGCCTTTTCCAGGGATAGTGGGGGGGGGGTGTCAGAGTCCAAAACCCCCCAAATAGCAGGCAATAGAGTCCATGCAAATGACAGAGGGTAATCTCCTTGCAATGATTCAGGAAGACCCAACACTCACAAATTTTTCTCCTGAACTTGGTTCTCAACATTTTCCTGATGCTGCTTCAACAAAATGTTATCCTTAATTAGCTGGGCAGTTGCATCTACTGTTTTGAGGACTGAAACTTCTTCTTGTTCCACCGATTGTTCAGTTATCCATTTGGGTCTCTAAAGCTGATAACCAAGTCATCAGTGCATCAGATGTTTGGTCCAGATCTTGAACAGTCTTAACCAGCTGGTGCAACATTTCCTGTATCATAGTTAGTGTGGCTTCCCCATCTGGTGGCCCTGCAGAGCCTGTGGCTTTTTCTGATTGTGTAGACCCAGCTTCATGGGGCTGTCCTTGCGAAGCTGAAGTGCTAGCTTCTCAAGACTTGCCCATGTTAGAAGGCTCATACAAGCAACCAAACACTCAGTCAGAATGAATGAATGACTTTAAAACTAAATAGCAAAGTTTTTGTTTAATGTTATTGGTTTGGCCCAGGAGATCAAGAATACTGCTGCTTCCTCATTGGTTATTCAGCCCCCCTCCCCCGAGATAATACTTTTTATCTCTGTTGATATCCCAAAACATATGTTGCATAAACCAAGAGTATACACAGCATTTTACTGCTGTAACAAATTTCTTCTGTGAGCAATACTAAGGAGAAAACTTACAGGTGCTGAATTACAATATATATAGGTATATATATATATTTTTTTTTTATTAGCAGTTCTTGTTGGTGTTGATGCTCAAGAGGTAAGAGAGATGAAGCCACCTGTTTTTATATCATACAGTTGAGTGAAAGGACTTGAGAGAGCAGATTCACTATACAAGAAAAAGGAATTAGCAATTCATTCCATACAGTCAGGTCATAACTGCAGTTTTAGAGAGTGTCAGCTTGAATTGCAATACTGTATTATTCTTGTGAACAAATCTCATTTAACCAAATTGTGTGACCCCAGGCATTATGATAAATATGCAATGGTGAACAAGCAATTGTAAGCAGTGATTCCTCTGCAGGCCATGGAGGAAAGAGTAGGGTACGTGGGGGTCAACAATATTAAAAATATGTAGATTTGGGTGCTGATGATGGTGGTGTTTTATGATTCTCATTGGGTAGTGGGTTCTTTCTGCTACTTTTGTGATTGTAGCAATTGAATCTGACACAACAGAACAACTGCTAAGGCACAAGTTTAACCCACATCATGTTTATCACATAGGGCCACTAAATAAAACTGTCAATAACTCATACTTATTTACATACATTACATAGGTTGGTCAGAGCTTATTAGACTTTCGTCCATAGTGCTCGCTTATAGATTAAAAAAGAAAACCACCCCTTTTATGCAATGTATCTAATTTGAACTTAAAACTCTCAATAGAAGGGCTACCCACAATTTCAATGGGTAGTGTGTTCCATGTTGGTCTTACTCTCTGGGTGAACCATTTCTGTCATTTTCAGGTTTCACAGTTTTCCTCTTTTAGTTGGAGTGGGTGGACCCTGGTGTTATAGGTTTGTTCTCTGACATTTAGGCCCAATCTTTCCCATAAATCACAATCTGTCAGGGCCTTAAATAGTAAACACATACCTCCTCCAGTTCTTCTATACTCCAGTGAAAAGATGTCTAGAGCCCTCAATCTGTTATCATAATCATGTCCTTTTTGTCCCGTTATAGCACATGTTGCCCTCTTTTGAACCATCTCCAACATATTGATTTCATTTTTTTTGTACAGTGACCACACTTCTGCACCATACTCCAGTATTGGTCTCACCAGAGAACAATACAAGGGGACAAATACCTTCCTCCTTCTGCTAGCAACATGTTTAATGATGCAATTTAGTACACCATTAGCTTTTTGACACATATTCCTGCAATGAGTCTTGAATTGTAAGTCATTGAATATAGTAATATCCAGGTCTCTCTCTTTCTCTTTGGCTACAGTTCTAAGATCGGTGTTGCCTAGGTAATATATGTTGTTAGGATTTTTTTTCCCCAAATGCATAACTGTGCATTTATCTGGGTGCAAGTGCAGTTGATACATGTTGCACTAGGCAAAAATATGGTTTAGGGCCTCCTGGATAATGATGTAATCCCCAGGGCTACTATCCTCTTCCCCCAGTCTGCAATCATCAGCGAATTTTGTCATCCACAAACTCTGATGTACATACTGCAGGGATATGACATAGATGTTAAAGAGACACTGTCCCAGGACTGAACCCTGTTGGATCCCACTTGATATATCACAACAATCTGAGAGTATACCCCTAACACTAATTCACTGTTTTCTATCCCGCAGCCATGAGTTTATCCATGATATGATATTTTCATGGATTCACATTTTTGTGAGGATCTGCACTAACTCATGGTGTGGAAGTTTGTCAAACACCTTGGTGAAGTCCAGGAAACCCACACCCACTGACTCACCCTCATTCAAGCACCTGCTAGCCCTGCTGTAAAATCTCAACATGTTGGCTTGGCATTATCTGCCGTTTTGAAGCCATGTTGAGAATTATCCCCCAGATTATTATCTTTTATATACTCTATAATATAATACTTGATGAGCCCTTCCAGTATTTTACATAGGGTAGATGTTAAGCTTACTGGACAGTAGTTTGCTGGATTTTTCTTACTACCTTTCTTAAACAATGGAATCACTGTAGCTACCCTCCAGGGGTCCACCACTTCTCCCCAGTCCAGTGAATACTGAAAAATGCAAGCAATAGGGGGAGCTAGCTCATTGGCTAATTCTTTTACTATTCTCAGATGTAAACCTTCAGGGCCTGGGGATTTATTTGGGTCTAGTTGCTTTAATCTGTCTCTAACGTTGACCACATCGATTTGGATCAGGCTGCTTGTGATGTTAAATAGCCTTTTACTACCATCTTGACTATTTCTAGCATTAAAAACAGTTCCAAAATATTTATTTTGGATGTCAGCCATTTCCTTGTTTGTAAAAGCTGCTGAAGCATCTTTGTGCTACTAGTGGTCCCACTGCATTTCCTTGTCTCCTCTTAGTGTTTATATAAGAGTAGAAGGCTTTATAAATATCCTTAGTGCTATTTGCTAGTTTCAGTTTGTAATCAGTCTTTGCCGTCTTTATCTCTTTTTAACCCTTCTTTGTAAGTTTCTACATCTAATCCATCCTGCCTCATTTTTTTGCGTTTTGAACCCCCGTACAGCTTTTGTTTTTTATTGATCAGTTTTGTAACCCTTGTATTTAGCCAACAAGGTGAGCTACCCCCTTTTAATATTTGGACCTCAATGGAATATGATCTATTACACATTTTTTAGTTTAGAACAGAAGACCTCCCACATTTCCAGATGATTTTATCCTTAAGATGCTGGTCCCAGTCCCACATACTTAATTCATGCCTGATAGAGATGAAGTCAGCTTGCTGAAGTCCAGTGTAGTGGTCATACCTGAGTGTTCCATGTTTGTTTCCTTCAATGTAACTAAAAAGATACTATGGTCACTACCACCCAAAGGCACAGTGACATGGCAGTCTTGGATGGAGTCCCCCATATCTGTTAATAACAGATCTAGGGTTTTTTCTCCTCTTGTATGTTGTGTTACTAAGAGTTCAAGACCTGTCCAGTTGAATATGTCTAAATAGGTAATTTCATTCTTACATGTGCTGCTGAGGGTGTTCCATTTTATCCCTGGCAGGTTAAAATCCCCCAACAATATTAGCACTTATGATGGCTTTAGATTCAATATATAGCTTTGTAGGGCTATATCTGCATTTGTTTCTGTGGACGGTGGTCTGCATGTTACCCCTAGAAGGATTTGGGTTTTTTTGATGGCGTTATCTTAACCCATAGTTGTTCAACATTATCCATGTCTATGGTAAGTTCTTCAGCCTAGATCTCTTCAGAGACATAGATGGCTACCCCTCCCCCTTTTCTATACTCTCTTGATTTTGTGAATAGATTGTATCCTTTGATAGACTGTTCCCAACTTCCCAAATTTTTTATCCACCATGTCTCCATAATGGCACTTATTATTATGTCCTGAGATGACATGATGTGCTGTAGTTTGTCAGATTTATTTGCTAAGCTTCTGGATTAAATAAGGATGGCCTTCCATCCTGCATCATTATTATTCTGGTTTTTATTTTGTTTAACATTTTGTTGGTCCCTAGTGCTTCATTCTCTTCTTCACCCCCCACCCCATTTATTAGTTTAAATGAGGTTTGATGTGATCATTGAATCTGTGGAACAGAATTCTAGTTCCCAGTTTTGTAGGGAGCAGCCCATCAGGGCTGATGAGTCCATCATCACAAAAAAATCTGCCAATTGTCTATAAAGCTGTACCCTTTTAGATGGCAACAGTCCCATAACCAGCTGTTTAACATGTGACTCTCCCTGTTCCTCTTGTAGTGCCTTCCTTGAGCTGGTAGTAGCCTGGATATCATTATATCCCCTCCCATCTTTGTTATCTCCAAGGCCATAGCCTCATAATCACAGTACATGTCCTTTAGGTTTCTTTTTCCTATGTCATTTATCCCTGCATGTATAACTACCAGAGGATTTTTGGTGTTTTCCATCAGGCCCCTTAATAGCTTTCTTACATCACTTATTTTAGCCCCAGGTAATGTGCTGACCATTGCATGTTCTTTCCTGCCCTTGCACACTATTGTGTCTGTTCCTCTTGTTATTGAATCACCTATCATTAGTATGCCTCTTGGATCAAGGTCTGATGCTATAGTATTTCTTCCTGTGGCGCTATCTTCCTCACACTTATTAAGCTTGGCCATATCTTCAGTACTAGCCTTACTGTCTCAGTACTATCCTTCAGTACTGCCTCAGCTCCCCAATCTAGCACTTTACTCCATTTCCCTTGTCTTTCCTCCTTCCACCTCCCTTCCCTCCTCACCATCTCCACCCAACTCCACTACCAGCACTTCTCTATGTGATGTGACAATGCCTCTGGCAGCTCTTACCTCCCTGTGTCCTACCCATGTCTTGTAATGCTGTTGTACACCCTCAATTGTCCTTGCCCTGTCTTCTCCAAAATGTATTCATTTATGTCAGGTACTGATTGTAAACCTGTTTAACCTGCTTATTCTGCCTATAATTCCTTGCCTTGTTATATTGCCTTGCATTGTTGTAATTCATTGTACTGTCCTCGAATTGATGTGGAACCTTTGTAATACAGCCTTGGCTCAAAGGTACTTGTAATCTTAGATTTAAATAAATAAATGAATAAATAAATAAATAAATATCTACTTCTTGATTAAATGCAATGTTATCTTTTATTCAGAATATATTCACAGTAAGATGTTTTTGGTAATAATGATCAGTCATTGCTGTGTAAGCCATCATAGAAGTGATTTCCATGAAGGATTTTTTTTTTTTGGTTAAATGCACAATATTTTTAGAAATCAATGCATAAAGCATGACTTGACATTTAGCATACTAAATTGAACAAAAGCATCTTGCATGAGACAGGATAGCAGATGAATAGAAATACTACACTAGAACTGCAGCCTTTTCAGTGATACTGCCATTTGTTTTTCCTGCTGGCATTTTGGGGACAAACATGCACAATATCTCAAAGAACACTTAGAAGCATTATGGGAGATGACACCAACATGTCAACTGAGTAGTTTCTTCAGAATAAAAATAAGAATAACTCTTAAATACTGTTGTTTACAACAAATTCAATGACATAATTCATTAACTCCCCCTCCTAAAATAATCCACACCTATCAGGAGACACTTACATATTATGCCAATATTAGACATCTTAACTAATCTAGATGTGGTGGTAATCATGCAATTTCTCATACTTTTTTTTTGGGGGGTGCACAATACAACTCACTGTATAATTTCTTACTGTATCATTATTTAGCAATGTCCTTTTCTATGGGCTAGACTTTGTCAATTATATAATGACATTGCAGTCAATGTGTATTTTATTAATTTAGTTTTTGTTGACCGGGTAAGTGCACTAGACAAATTCTGCCTATTTTCAGGCATGACCTGTGGGAGGGGGATACAGATAAATGCCAACTGAACTTGAACCAGATTAAGCTGTTGGTGGTATTTTCAGTGAATGAGGGAAATTTGGCCAGGACAAGGGGGAAATTCCCCTACTCGTCAGAGGGGGAACCTCTGTCCAAGATGGCGGACGCACCCTTGCCTTCTGAGGAGGGAGCTATGGAGGTGGGAGATTTGGTCTCTGCTCCTATCTCTGATCAAATGGAGACCACGATGCCAACAACTGATGTTTTGCCTATTGCTGTTCCTACTTCAACTTTAAGTTATGCTGCTCATAGTAAGGATGATATACATAGCCCTCTGCTTACTTCTTATGGAACTGACTTGCTGACTTGCATGCCTACAGTCGACTTACTGGAGGATTTTACTTCATCTGACTCTGAAAACCACTGTTTGACAGCACAAGAGATCCAGGAGTGTTTTGCAATGGTGGAGCACCATTTTTCTAGTGCAAAACTGAAAATGCACAGAGATATGCAACACATGAGAGCCGACAGCACAGATGCATCTTCCACTCAGGTGGAAGCTCTTGAAGATTTACCTGACTTGTCTCCTTTACTGCCTGTTGCTGTGACAGGTTCTGACCCGACCAGTGCATCAGTAGCTGAAGCCCTACTGCCTGCTTCCCTGCCTCCTGCAGTACAAATGGATTTGGTTTCCTTTTCACAACCTGCTTCCATTACAGCACAGAGTTCCTCACATGTACAAGACTTATCTACAGTAAATGCTCCCCTGCCGCCTGCAGTACACACAGATTCAGTTTCCCTTTCACTACCTGCTTCTATTTCATTGCAGAGCTCCCTACATGTACAAGAATCATCTACAGTAAATATTAATAAAGCGCCTACCTAGACTGTTGAATCGGCACTGAGAGGTGCTGGCTGGGTTCAGGGTACTGTCCCAGGAAGTTGGAAGTCTGGTCCGTCTCCAATTCGGTCCCCCCATCCTGAAGATTTTCCAGAGCTACAGAGCAAGATAGGTGCTTCAAAAGTCACTACTGACCCTTGTGTCTCCCTTATGAACTGGAGCTTACACAGAACCCTGTGTTGGATTATCTGAAGGGTTTTCCACCTCAGGCTCCTCTTTCTACTACTTCTATAGAGGCTCTGGCTCCCCCACCACCACAGCCCCCCCCCAAAAATATTGGGACCAAGCTGTTCATATTCTTCATTCTTTAAATTTCCAATCCAGACTGCTAAGAGACACAACGCTGTTCGCTTGGCATACCGGAGGGGGTTACCTGAGCCACCTGATCGGGTCTACGTGGCATGTACGCTTCTAAAGGATTCTTTAAAATTATTTTCCCATGAAATATATGCGTTAATTCATATCTCTGGTAAAACCACATTTGACATTAGTTTCCAAACATCTAGGGGACTGGAGCGTTTTTGGTCAAAGTATAATTCTCTGCAGACTACTGCATTATGGACCCCATTTCAGGCTATTCCTCTTTCTAAACCTACTTTTAAGATGATCACTATTCTGTTTCGTAGCGAGGGAGTTGATGTGGAGGATGTTGTGTATTGGCTGAATCAGCGTTGTGACGTCCAGGGTCAGCCTGAAGCCATTTTGGATACAAGAACATTTGGACTAGGGCTGGAAGTTTAAAGTCTTGTTACGATCTAATGATTCTGGGGTTGTACATCTGCCTAACTCTTTTCATAGGCAGAGATAGGGGTCTTGTTCTACCGGGTCAGCTCAAGGTTGCTATCGCTGTGGTGACCCTGCACATCTTAGTAATGTATGTGATAAAATGAAATGCAACATCTGTGGGGAATTGGGCCAGGTAGGGCCACACTGTTTGAATGAATGTAGATGTAACCTATGTGACGAACAGGGGCACACCTTTCAGAATTGTAAATGGGCTGCGCATAACCAGGAATTTCACGATGGTGGAGTGGACCAGTGCTTTATTATTACACAGGCACAGAAGGCCCGTCTCTGGACCACTTTGGCTGTACCTCCCCCTAAGGCAGCCCAGCCCTTACTGCAGGCTTCAGTGCCTGTTGTATCCTCTGAGGTCATACCTCAGATAGTTTCCTTCACGGATGACCCCTTGCTTGAGATTTCTCCTGTCCCTGATCCTGCCCAGTCTAATTTTCCCATTCAGGACCCGGTCCCAGGTCCAAGTACTATGCCCCCCCCCGAGTACTTACAAGTGTCATACGTAGAAGGTCACTGATAACTAACCCTCGGTTTGCACCATCTCCTGTGAGTGGTCTGGAACCCCCCCAGTGTCCTTATCTAATTCTTTTGAACTTCTCCAACCCCTTTCTGATGACGCTGGAGGTGAGTTGGACTCTTCCTCCGAAACTTCTTCTCTCCCTGATGGTACCACTGACTTTGAGTTGCAACTTGGCACTGGCCTTTCTCAGAAGCAAAAGGCCTGAGTAAAACTTAAAGGGAAGAAGGTGGTTGGGAAAAGAAAATTGTAAAATGTATTTTTTGTCTGTTTTCCTTTTTTTGTTGCTATGTTTCATTTTGTTTGCCATACTATTAATGTAAATAGTATGAAGCGTATGGCTAAAAGGAGATTGATTTTTTCCTTTCTATGGCTTTTGCCTTTGGGTTTAATTTTATTACAGGATACAAGACGTCCATACTACACATGAGATCCGACAAGCACAACAGGACTGGTTACTGGCTCCTTTTTGGTCGATTGGTCAGGACTCTTGTTCAGGACTGGGAATTTTAATTAATATCCCAGACTTCCATTTGCTAAAATTGTTTGATGTAGCCCCTGGTAGGGCACTTATTATAGATTTTGTCATTGGGTCTTGTCCTTACCGGGTGATAAACATTTATGCCCCTCAATTAAAAACTGAACGCATAGCTTTACTTACTTTGCTTCATCCTTATTTGCATACTTCCTTTCAGGTATTGTTTGCTGGTGACTTTAATTGTGGCCTGAGTCTTCAAGATAAGAGCTCCTTTGCTGCTACAAAGAAACTGTTTGGTGATTCCCACGAATTGGGTAAATTGGTTCGAGTCGCCCACTTAACGGACTCCTATCTCTCCTTTAATACACAACACACCCCTACCTTCCAAAAGGGTAAACTAGTCACCCATATTGATTATGTGTTTTCCTCTCCTACAGTATCAATTATTTCTGCCAAAGTTCAAGCCGTTGAGTTTTCTGATCATAAGCTGCTTTCTGTTGGTTTTGGTTCTGTTGTCTCTTCCCGAAAAGGTCCAGGTATTTGGAAATTCAACACATCTTTGTTGCAGATTCCGATGTTTATGCAGTCCCTCCTGTCCTTCATACAAGCCTGTAAATCTGTTTTTATTTGTTATGAAGATCCTGTTCAGTGGTGGTTAGACATGAAACAAGATCTGGTCACTTTTTTAAAAACTTACAGTCGTTTAAAATGTAAGAGGGAATACCTAGACTAATTGCAGAAGAGGGTACATTTTCAGTCATTATTAACCATAGCGTACACGATGGGGCAAGACCTTACTCAACAAATAAAGGTCCTACAGAATGATATGTTGGCATTCCAATTACGGCAATCACAACAAGTTTATTACCAACATAAATTCTGTACTGTTTGAACATGTGATGTTATTTGTCCTTTTGAATCTAATTCCCGTCAGACCGCACGAAAAAATATGACGTGTCTTCTAAATTCAGAAGGGACCATATGTTCCTCAAAAACTGAGTTTTGTCATATTGTAACAAAGTATACTATAGCCCTTTTTTCTCCCCTCCCTGCTACATAGAAACATAGATACACAGACAGTGTCGGCAGATAAGGGCCTATGGCCCACCCAGTCTGCCCATTTGAGCTTGTAAGTTCAGTTTATGTTTTCCTAGAAGTCTGTTGCCCCTTACCCCTGACCTCCAGAATTCCTTTATGTCTATCCCATGCATTCTTAAATCCTGTGATTGTTCCAACCCCCACCACTTCTTCTGGCAGGGTGTTCCACTTGTCCACCACCCGTTCTGTGAAGAAATTCTTCCTCACGTTTCCTCTGAATCGTCCTCCGTCCAACTTCATCCCATGCCCTCTAGTCCTGGAGCATCTTTTTCACTTAAAAATAGTGTATTCCTGCACCCTGTTCCTCACTGTAAGATACTTGCATGTCTCTATCATATCCCCTCTCTCCCTCCTCTCCTCCATGGAGTACATGTTCAGTTCCTTGAACCTGTCTTCATAGGACTTGTGATGCAATCCATGCACCATCTTTGTTGCCCTCCTCTGAACCTTCTCTACCCTGTCTATGTCCTTATGTAGGTAGGTCTCCAGAACTGTACACTGTACTCCAGGTGGGGCCTCACTAGTGTCTTGTATAGTGGAATTATGACCTCCCTTTTCCTGCTGGTGATGCCCCTGCCTATGCATCCCAGCATCCTATTTGCTTTACCTGCTGCCTTGTCACACTGTTTCCCTACCTTGAGGTCATCAGAGATGATAACCCCTAGATCCCTTTCCTGCTTGGTGCATGGTATATCCTCAAACCCCAACTGGTATATTGTGCCAGGGTTTTTGTGCCCCATATGCATTATCTTGCACTTCTTTGCATTGAATTTCAACTGCCAAACCCCTGACCATTCTTTAAGTTTCTGCAAGTCCCTTCTCATTCTGTCTACACCCTCTGGTGTGTCTACTCTGTTACAGAGCTTTGTGTCATCAGCGAACAGTGAAATTCTGCCTTCTAGGTCCTGCACAATGTCACTGATGAAGATGTTGAATAGGACCGGTCCCAGCACTGATCCTGTGGTACCCCACTGGTCACTCTCTCCCCTCTGTGGAGTGACAGCCATTTACCACCACCCTCTGTGTCCTGCCACCCAGCCAGTTACCTACCCACCACACTACTGTCCTGCCCACACCCATATTCCCCAGTTTGTGTAATAGTCTTCTATGTGGCACAGTGTCAAAGGCCTTGCTGAAGTCCAGATAGGCCATGTCCACTGCCCTCCCCTGATCCACCTCCCTAGTCACCCAGTGCACCCCATCTGGCCCCATTGCTTTATCAACTCTTATTACTTCCAGTTCCTTCAGGACCCTTTCTCGTGTAAAGGAACTTGTGTCCATTTCTGCACCATTCTCACCCCTTGTACTCCCTTCAGACACATTACCCTCCTCTTCCTCAGTAAAGACTGAGCAGAAATACCTGTTCAATATGTCAGCTTTACTGTTGTCATCCTCCACGCGGCCCCCATCCTCCCCCTTCAGTCTCACTATCCCTCCCTTTGCCTTTCTTTTTTCACTTATGTACCTGCAAAAGGTTTTGTCCCCTCTACCCACTGATTTTGCAATGTGTTCTTCTGTCTGAGCTTTGGCTTCTCTTACTGACCTCCCTGCCTCCCTTTGCTTCTCCTGGTGCTTCTCCCTATCCCCTTCTAACTGTGTCTGAATGCAATCGTTTTGGCTTTCTCTTTTTTTGCTACCTCTTTGGAAAACCATAATGGTCTCCTCTTCCTTTTCCTCTTGCTAACCTGCTTAATGCATAATTCTGTTGTTCTTGTAACCCCCATTTTAAATGCTGCCCACTGTTCCTCAGCCCCAGATTCCTGCCCCATTCCCCTTAATGCCTCTTTCAAGTATCTCCCCATTTTCCCAAAGTCTGCCCCCTTAAAATCCAGGATACGTGTTTTTGTGTGGTTTGGTTCTGCTCTTTCTGTGATTTCAAACCACAATGACTGGTGGTCACTGTTCCCCAGTGCTCCCCCACTGTTACCCCCATCACGCTGTCCCTGTTTGTCAGCACAAGGTCCAGTATTGCCTTCTGCCGAGTTGGTTCCCTGACCAGTTGCTTGAGGAAGGCACCCTGAAGGGAGTCCAGGATAAATCTGCTCCTAGTTGATGCTGCTGCTGGGATGCTCCAGTCCACGTCTTGAATATTGAAGTCTCCAACCAGTACTACCTCAACCTTGTCTGCCATCCTTTGGATGGCTAGCATCAGCTCCCTATCTGTTTCTTCTTCCTGGGCTGGTGGTCTATAGACCACACCTGTGCGGATGGCTGGCCCCATTTTCCTTTCCAGCTTAACCCACAGTATCTCTCTGCCATTTTTTTCCTCCTGGATCTCTGTGACCCTTATGTCATTTTTCACATACAGTGCCACTCCTCCTCCCTTTCTGCCTGCCCTGTCTCTTCTGAATATGTTGTAGCCAGGTATGGCCATCTCCCAGTCATGGTTATCATTACACCAGGTTTCAGTGATGGCCACAATGTCCAGGTCTGACTGCACCATGACAGCCTCCAGATCTTCCATCTTGTTGCTAAGGCTCCTGGCATTTGCACACATGGCTTTCCATGATTTGACCTCCATAGACTGTTCTGCTGTTCTACTCCAGCCCCTTCCTTGGTTGTCCTTTATCCCTGGTTCTCCTTGCTTTCTGCCCTTCTGCTGAATTTTGTCCATTTTCTGCCTAGCCACCTCTTGGGCGCTAATCTCCATATTTTGCACACTGCTTTGTAGAGATAGCCACTCCTCTGGTTCACTGGTTCCACTGCTAGCTGTGGGGGGTGAGCAAGTAGGAACCCTCTTTGCTGGCCTGCAACCCCCCTTTGCTAGTTTAAATGCTTGTCAATGTAGCATTTAAACTTATCATTGAGTGCTTGGATTCCCCTCCAGGATGGATGCAGGCTGTCAGGCTTGAACAAACCTCTATCCCTCCAGGTGGGGCCCCAGTCACCAATGAATCCAAACCCTTCCTCACAGCACCAGTTCTTCAACCATGAGGGAAAGTTCCTGGTGCATGCACTCCTATGCTCTCCCTTGCCTCTTGCAGGTAGTACTTCTGAGAAAGTGACAGAAGTAGCTATTTGCTTGAGACCCTTCCCCAATTTCCTAAACTCTTCCTGAACTTCCTTTGGCTCCCCATTTGCCAGGTCATTAGTACCTAGGTGGATAATGACATCCAGCTCACCCTCCCGTCTTGTCTTCCCAGTGATCCTGAGGATCTTCCTTCCATCCCTCCATGCCATGGCACCTGGTAAGCACCTCACCTCCCTGTCCTCCCCCTCCTGTGTTCCTAGCTGGATCCCTCTTATGATGGAGTCCCCCACCAGGATTCGCTTCCTCCTCCTCTGGGGTCCACTGCTTTCCCTGCTGAGGTCACCTCCTTGGCTAACCTCCACATCCTTTCCTTCCATTTCTCTGGGTACCTCTATTTGGTTGTCCCCCTTTGCCAGTGTGGCATATGAGTTCTTGAGTGGAATAGGATCTGGGAAGTGCCTCTGCCTGACTGCTCTAACCTCCCTGAGCCCACTGTCATCCAAGTGCTCCTCGGACTGTGGGATGAGGTAGCCAGACTCAGAGTGGAAGTAAACTGGGTCAGGAGTACCATCACCCCTATCCAGAGACCACCCAGTCCAATGCAACTGCATAGGGGTGATGGTACTCCTGACCCAGTTTACTTCCACTCTGAGTCTGGCTACCTCATCCCACAGTCCAGAGAGATGCATGCAGATAGGGCAGCACCTCAGTGTCCAGAAGGTCTGCCTGAATATGGCTGCCCCACAGCCACTGCATTGCACCACTCCCCACATTATACTGCAATTATACTGCTGTGGCTGGTAACAGTGCGACTTTGTATAGTGACCTTGATATCCCAGCTCCCTCACAGCTATGTCAGGACCAGGCTTGTTCTCCTATCACGGAGCAGGATTTGACATTGGCTATTTCTTCATTACCTGTACAGAGAACTCCTGGTCCGGATGGTCTCCCTGCTGGCTTATATAAAGTGCTGGGTGACCATTTTGCCTCAGAACTTACATCTGTGTTTAATTCTCTGTTGACATGTGAATCTCTCCCTCTGGAAATTACTAAGGGTACTTTGATTTACATTTATGAACAGAAAGGTGATATTCATTCTCTAGAGAATTGGCAACCTTTATGTTTGTTGAACACCGACTTTAAGCTCTTAACGTAAATTATTGTGAAGCGTTTGGTGAGGATAGCAGAGGTGGTTTTGCATCCCGCCCAATCCTGTTCTGTGCCTCAAAGGAGAATTTCTGATCATTTGATCCTCTTACGAGAATTATTTTCTCATGGCTTTGCAGGTCTGGCTTCGAGACTTGTTGTCTCCGTAGATCAGAAGGCTGCTTTTGATTTGGTTAGGCATGATTTTTTATGGGAAGCACTTCATTTTCTGCATGTACCTGATGTTATGGTATGCTGGATTCGTGCTTTCTATAGAACGGCTACTGTTGTGCCTGTAGTGAATGGTTGGATAGGACCCATGATCCCCATAACTAGGGGGGTTCATCAGGGCTGTCCTTAAGCCCGTTGTTATATGTATTTTTTCTGATGTTTTGTCCGCCGGTTGAATACTAATTTCAGATTCGGGCTATTTCTAGTTGTGCCTTATGCTTGCCTTATAAGGCAATCGCATATGCAGATGATGTTTGTCTTCTTGTAGCTGATGCAGCCTCAGTGGTTCATTCTCTCCATGAGTGCTCTGTTTTTGGAAACTTCTCTGGTGCTGTTTTAAATTACACTAAAAGTCTGGTTATTCGGGTCAGTTCAGTAACCTCCCCCTCGGACCGTATTGGCCCGTTACGTTTAGTTGAGGGCCCTATTCACATTTTGGGAATTTTTTTTGGGACACAGGACTCAGATTTTTTAACTGGAATGTTAAACTGCAACAAGGTAACTTCAGGTGGCCTCCTGGAACCAGGGGCAGATAGGGAAAAGAAACGTGTTTTCTTAATTAAAACTATTTGATCTCTACTTTCCTTTTCTGAGTTATGTATTCCTATTCCACGACAGCTAGAAACTGCTGTCTTTAGCCTGTTTTTCAGGCTCTTTGGGGTAGTAGGTTAAACCCGATAAAGTGGAATATCACTTATTTACCTATCCCTGAGGGTGGCGCTTGTATGGTTAACCTTTATTATTTTTTTCTTGTATTTTTTTCACTGCAAACCTTAGGCCTTTATTGATTCATGCCCAAAGGGGGTGGGAACCTTGGTTTTATGACTCTTGCAGGATTTGGTTTCATCAATGGGAAACTAATTCCTTAACTGTGTTAAGACAAACTGTTGGTATACCAACTTATGTAAAACATATGTTTTTACGTCTCAAACTATGGAAGGTATCTATTCAGATGTTATTAAACCATTCACATAAAGTTTTATATAAGAAATTACTCCTGATGGTTTGTGCTGTATCAGTACCCTTTGATAAGTGTCCTGGTCAACACCTCCCTTCCCTTTTGTTATTGTGGAAATGTAAGAGGGTTCCAGACAAAATGTGGGATTTTCATTGACTTTCATGCCATGAAAAGATCAATGTAAAATCAAATCATAAACATAAGCAGTCCCAAGATAGAATGTGTTCTCACTTATTATGTATTACAGAACTTGAAACTATCCCTCATTTATTTTTGACTGTTCCTTTATCAAAAATTGATGGTCCTTTTGGGCACAGGCATGGGATACCCCCTTGCTTCAGTCAGTTACTTATTTGAATCTTGTATATGGGTTTTTTTCTCCCCAGTGGTCAAAATGGCACCAGGACACTTTAAAACTTGTTTTTGTCTGCATTAAATGGAATATTTGGATGGTGTGTTGCATGTTTTCTTTACAGCAAAAGGACTGTTCCTATTTGGAGCTCGGAAAAAAGATTGTACAAAATTTAAAAGAAATTTATGAGCATGAACGTACTCTATACTCAGATATGACACTTTTGGAACTTTGGAAAGCTCTTCCTTGGATCACTGACTCTGATTTTGCAGTTACCTGAATGATTGTATAATATTTATCCTGTTTTTCCTTTGTTTTGTATTATGCTTTGTGTACTATTGTATGATTTTTGTCTCAATAAAACTTTTCCCTACTCTTTTTGATAAGTGCCATGGGATCTTTAACATCCACCTGAACTACCACCAATCCAGGCAGTTGGTATCTCGGTTTAACATCTCATCTGAAAGTCAGCACCTCAGAAGTGCAGCACCCCATCATGCTGCACTACAGTGTCAGTATTGAGATAGTAACCCAAGTGCCAGATGTGGGAACTGAACCCACAGCCCTCTGATCTCCCAGCCTCAGAGGCGAGTGTGCTACCTAGTGAGCCACTGACACTGACGTATATGTGTCATGTTGTATCTTCTTTATGTACCTGGCTATGTCTGATACTATCTTTCAAACTTAATAAAAATTATTAACTACAAAAATAATCCACACCAGAGTGTTAAAGCAGGGGTACCTTGAGCAACTAAAGACACACCTAAGCCACCTGGACTGGACACCAATCAACTCCACCATTGATGTAAGCCAAGCCTTAGACCTTTTCATCAGTCACTTCACTGTGGCCTACAATATCTTTGCACTTCTCAAAAGGCTGAAGGTCAGGGGGAGAGCTACCCCTTGGATAACCCCAAATCTAATCACTTTACTCAAACATAGGGCCCATCTCTGGCAATGTGCTGGTGCAACATCCAAACCTGAGGATATTCATAAATATAAAGCTGCCAGAAATCAGTGCACATGGGTAGTTACGAGTGCTAAAAGAAAATACTTCAAGGAAGCTTTCTCCAACTCCTGGGGTGATGGGAAAAGATTTTGGAGTAACTTGACAGACCTTACAGGCAAGGACCCTATGTCACCACCCACCATGCTCACCATAAATGTAACACCAACATCTGACCTGTACACACTCACCAACATCTTTAACAATGCATTCTCCAATTTGAATAGTGTCCTCCCTTCTAATTTCTTTGATGCCCACTCTGGTAGTAACCTTCCTGCCACTGCTCCTCTCCTACACCCTGACCCACAATTCTACTTCAAGGAGATCCCAGTGCATGAAGCCAGAACCTATATTCAGAAGGCCATTCACAATGCAGGCTACAGTGGTGACTCCCTTGACCTGAAGTTATTAGCGTGTGTCCTTGAAGAAGTCCTTTAATCCCTGACAAAGATCCTCAACCTATCACTAAGTGTGTCCCAGTTCACCTCTTGCTGGAAACAGGCAACCATCACACTGTTACACAAAAGTGGAGACAAATCACTGCACTTCAACTACAGACCTATCTCCATCCTCCCTCCATTGTCTAAGGCTCTGCAGCACATCGCCTCAGACCAGCTAGTCGAGTACCTGGAAAAATACAACATCCAGTGTCCTGAGCAACATGGTTTCCAAAAAGGGCACAGTACCACCACTGCACTATTAGAATTCACAGGCTTCATCCATACCACGCTTGATCAAGGAAACTGTGTAGTGGCAGTATTCATTGACCTTACAAAAGCCTTTGATACTGTGAACCACCCACTCCAACTCAAGCAATTATCAAACATTGGGCCCTCCAATGAAGCACTGTTCTGGTTTTCAAGCTACCTTGGAGAGAGGGTCCATTGGGTTAGGATTGCTGGTGTCACCTCAGAAGAAAAGCCAGTCCTTTCAGAGGTCCCACAGGGGTCCATCCTGGGGTCACTACTCTTCAGCCTCTTCCTCAATGACCTTCCCAGTGTCTGCCACCAGAAATTACTGTTCTATGCCAATGATGCACTCTTGTTCACCAACCACCAAAATGCAGAGCTCCTCAAGAAACAATTACAGCTTAAATTCATGCACATTGAAGAATGGCTCAAGTCACACAAACTGGTTGTGAACTACAGCAAAATAACAGTTATAACCTTCTACAATGCCAGGAGTAAGTAAAATTCCATGACCTCACCACCCTAAACCAAACAGGGACCTTACTTGAACACATTCCTGATTTTAAATACCTAGGTGTCACATTGGACAGCTCACTCTCCTACGATCAGCACATAGATTCTGTCGCCAAAGCCACCAACATCCATATAAGCCTGATCTACAGGCACAAACACTGCATGACTCCTGACACTCTCCAGTTGGCTATCAACAGCTCTGTCACCTCAATCATCAATTATGGGCTAGCAATCTATGGCTCTGCCTCCATCTCTGCCCTCCACAGAATTACAGTTGCAATCAACAAAGCATGCAGGCTGCTAACTGGGGCTGACTGACTTATACACACTTGTGACCTGTACACTCGGGCAGGACAGCTTCCTCTCATCAGCCGTATATGGTATCAAACCTGCCTCTTAGCCAAAAAAGTCCTCCTCGGGGTCATGCCCCCGGGCATAGAAAAGCTCCTCATTAACCACCACAGCACCAAGTGAACTAGAAGTTCACAACAACTAATTTCCATTGTCCCCAGATGCCAGACTACCATGGGCCAGAGGGCCTTTGCCCACAGAGCACCACAGTGGTACAACACTCTCAACAAAGAAACTCTTACTGTTGCTGCTCTTGGCCCTTTTAAGAGACAACTCTGACTTCACCTCATTTCACTTAGTCATTGTGATTGCCTCGCCTAATCAGGGGCACACCGCTCACTTCCCTCCACTCAAGTCGTGACAGCTACCTCTCCCCCACCTTGCCCCCTCTCCCTTTCCTCTCCCCCAGGCATTTCCTGACTTTTATTCCTCACTTCCCTTCCCTTTAGAGCTCTTACCCTTGCCCTCTACCTTCCGATAACAGCCAACCTGCCCGCATACCCCCCTCACCTGCAGCGCTTATTTCTAAGATTGCCCTTGGTTAGTATGCCATGCTACCTAACATGTGACACATTTTGAATTACTGGAATTTCCTAAGCCTCAGTCTCTTGCTTCTTTTTATTGTGTAACTAGGTATTATTTTGTTGACCTTTGTATGTATGTATATATACCCCCCATTCCTTCGACGTGGAACCTTTGTAAATGAGTAGTTCCTGCTCAAAGGTATTTGTAATCCTAGATTTCAATAAAATAAACAAAAAAAATAAGAAGAAACCAAAAGACTTAATGAGCTCAGCATTGCTTTAAATCACAACACTTCATTGTTTTGTGAAGTTCAGAACACTGCTGCTTTAAAGCTTAGGGTAACACCCTGATCCAAGGTACTGGAGTTTGGAAAGGCTAATCTTGGGAAAATGAGGGAGGTAAAAGGAGGAAAATAAGCCAAGTGAGCAATAGGAATTGACAAAAAATGAGAAATGATCTAAAAAGGAGAACTAGAGGCAGCAAATCTCTGTGCAAAAAGGGTAGGGGACAACACGAGGGAAAATAAGCAATTATCATCCTTAAATGGTGCTGCTTAGCAAGTGAGGAAGAAAGGAAGGCATTCAATAAGCATAAGGAAAGTCGGATGGACCAAGAAATTACAAGAAAAAGTAACAGGGCAGCGGGAAATGAAGAGACAGATACTAAACTAAGGCTGGTGGAGGGGGTCAGGGAGGGTAACAAGGCATTATTGTATTATACAGTATTTCTCAGCAAAGAAAAACCATTAAAGGTGTGATTAGATTGACAAAGGGGAGAAATGAGTAGAGAATGAAAAGGGAAAGGCAAATCTCTTGAATGATTATGTGTATTTAGTATTCACCAGAGAGGTCATGAGCCATCTACCAGACAACATAATGATCAACAGAGGATTTCTGGTATTAGTCAGCAAGGAGCCCATTACAAAGGAAAGAGTGCTGTTGGATCTTCAGGCACCACATGTAAATAAATCAATGAGTTACACTGGTTACACTTGAGGGTGTTAGTATTTATTTTATTTTATTTAAAGTTTGGTAACTGGGAGAAGCACACTAAGCTGAGACTCATTTCCAGGTGTAACTCAGGGGAAGGGAAAGAAGGGGAGAAGTAAAAGTAAACAGGCAGGTTACAGAAGCCTGGGCATATACACAGAACTACAGTTACAAAAATACAGATGGTTAGGCAGAATAACATAAGCTTGGGTGTACTATATATATATATATATATATATATATATATATATATATATATATATATATATATATATATATATATATATATATATTTATTTTAGTCTTTGGTAACCAGGTAAGGCTCACTATTCACAAGTGCCTGTTTTCAGGGGCGACCTGGGAGCACTGGACAGTTAAGTGACTTGCTCAGAGTCACACAGTATGCAAGTAGAGGTTGTGAGAATCAAACTGAGGTCTGGTCTGCTGGATGCATCAAGCTCATTCACACCTCATTCCTCTAACCTCTAGGCAATACTGCCAGCTCAAGTAGTGCAGTAATACCAGTCATATATAATATATATAATAATGATGAACAGTTATATACATGGAAGTTGGAGGTGGGAGTAAGAAGTCTGTGGCAGGCCAAGCAAGTGGAGGAGGTAATAATGAGGTACCATTCAGCATAGAGACAATGTCAAGGCTTGAGAAATAACTAGGTATCCAGTATCAAGTCAATTTATTGATAGACCTTAGTCTTTACAATATGGAGAACATGTATCAAATAACACAATGTAAAAATCCATCCATTTTAAAATAATTTCTGTAACTTAAACATGACTTACAGTATCTATTTTGGTATTACAAGCTCAAATCATTTATAGTCTGCAAAGTCTTAAGTAAAAACTGTATAACAGGAGAACAATGATGCTGTATGAAGTACTGCTCTTAATAAGTACAAAATATGTCTAATAATGAATATGATATTAGACAAAATAGATAATTCAAATCTATATGTGGTTTAAAACTTGCCTGTTTACTGAATTCATGTTGGCTGGCTATCCCTAAATCTAATCTTAACTATATCTACTAGCTCTTTCTTTGTGCATATAAACATATCGACAATAGTGTGTCTAATCCTCCTAGTTATAGTACCATTTTAATATTGTTCATATAGAGAATTCAAAGCCTCTACTTGAATAAATGTCCTGCTCTTCAAAACTAATGCATCCATATCAGGATTCTTTTAGCAGATGTAAATCTGACATGAATAATGTGTGCTTTGAGTGAATCATGGGTGTAAGGGGTATTTGCCCTAACTCAGAGTGAAGTGTTGCATGTTTGACAAACACCGGGGCCTAAGCAGGTACAAACAAAATTTTATAAGACAGTTTCCAAGTATACTGTATCTATTTTATTGTTTCCTCTAAATCTCAGCTGCATATAATATTGTGGCCTGAATTGTTGCATTTATTATAGTGCATACTCCTTTTCGCTACCATATCTATGATTACATACTTTAAATACATTATTTGCCATATCTATCTTCAGTTTTGTCATGCTAATGTGTTGTTTCCAAGAAGAAGTGAAAAATATTCTAACACTTTGGTAGTTCTAGTGCTGTGTAGTTTCCATCAACTCAAATCAATAAATAGTTTTGGGAGTGTTACTCATTTTGAAACTGAATGTTACTAGTTTAATTTTAATTATATTAATTTTCAAGGATTTCATGTTGCGATGTTCCTGAAACTAACAATGCAGACCCAAATGGGATACTGATATTAAAACTATATCATCTGCATACGTGAAATGTCTAAGTGCAGTACCAGCTTCTTTGTGCATATGGATTCAGGAGAGCAGCATGCCCTGGAACCCAGTATTGATCCAAACTGCACGCAGCTGGCCCAAAAGCAAATCTGGAAGAGAACAGGTAAGCTGACAATAAAATTAACTGGCAGAAAACTGAAAACTATTGTGCAACATATTTATTGTACAGAGGCAAGAGTGCATACTGGCTGCCTTGGTTCTTCAACAATGAGGTCTTAGCCAGCCCAGTGGCATTGAAGGTAGAGGCACTGGCCACCATACCTCATGCCATGCTGGTGACTGGGATTCAGGAATGAGCCAGGCCACCGGGGGTCCACAGGGGAGGGAAGAGAATGAGCATCTGGAGGACTGCTCTGTTCCCGGGGGTGGGTATGGGGTGCGCTCACTCTTGGAGTGATCTCTGGTGGTGGCGAGAGGATCGCCGATTGTAGCAGTGTGATGTATGCCTGGGGGCAGAGCCACAGCAATTCATTGCCTTGCTGGACAGGCTTCGCAGGGAGAGGGGGGAACTAAAGCAGTAAAAATCCCCAGCATGCTGAGGAGATGACAAGGGCCAGAGGGATCTCCCTCTCATCCTTAATCACCTGGCCAGGCCACACTGGGGATCCACGACTAACCTCCCAGAGGGATGGACCCTCTAATTTCAAAAAGAGCCACAATGGCAGGAGGGCCTTGTTCTGGGGGGTTATCCAGAGCACTGGGAAGTTCCTTCAGGAGGGGTGAACTGGTGATGGCTGGCCATGGTATGGAGAAAAAGGGTCAGGATTGAGTGGGCACCTCTGACGGATGCCAAGGAGAGTACTGATGCATAAACAAAGTTAAAAAACAAACAAAAAAAATGAGGTCTTCATCAGGTGAGTTGATAAAGATCTCACAGTTGGTGGTCTTTATCAAGTTAGAAAAAGACAAAGGCAGTAAGGACAGGGATGGAGAAAAAAGAAATAAAGCCATAAAAAAATGGAGGGTAATGAGAACCAATGCCCATAGTCTAGGTAAAAAGTTCCCCGAAATGGTGGTCTTGATGGCAGAGGGATGCCTGGATACTGTGGCAGTCACAGAAACATGGTACACAGAAAACCATGACTGGGATGTCAACATACCAGGGTACACAATCTACAGGAGGGAGAGGGAGGGAAGAAGAGGAGGAGAAGTAACTCTTTATGTAAGGGAAGGGATCAAAGCAACAGAACTAAAAGGTAAACAGGGAGGAGAGGAGAGGAGAGGAGAGGAGAGGAGGCACTATGGGTCACCCTGGAGATTGGAAATGGCACCACAATCTGCACAAGGGTTGTATACAGACCCCCGTCTCAGGGGGAGGAAATTGGCAAGGAAATGATAGAAGGCATTCTTAGGATGGCAGAGAAAGGGGAGATATTGCTGATGGGAGACCTGAATATGCTAGATGTTAACTGGAGCATATTTGCTGCAGCCACATCCAAGAGCAGGGTCATCCTCGATGCCCTATAGGGGCATGCCTCAGACAGCTAGTTTTGGAACCCACTTGGGAGGGAGCAATCTTAGACCTGGTACTCTCAAATGTGGACTGAGAGAGGATCTCTGATCTTGAAGTGGGTAGCCATCTGGGAACAAGCGACCACCAAAAAGTGTGGTACATGATAAACTTAACTGTAGAGTCAAGCCATACAAAAGTGAAGGTACTGGACTTCAGGAGGGCTGATTTTGTCAAAAGGAGAGAGTTCCTCAAAAAAGCACTAGCAAACAGGCAAGAAGGTGAGGTGGAGCAACAATGGGGAAATATCAAAACCGCCATCACATTGGCAACATGCCTTAGTGTGAAGCAAATAAACAAATCAAAATAAAAAAAAAACAAAAAAAAACCCACTATGGTTCTCAAAAGAATTGGTGGGGAATGCTGGGAGAAAACTATAGCATTCAGGAAGTATAAAGAAACACAGAAGGAGGAGGACAGAGAACAGTACCAGTTAAAGCAGAAGGAAGCGGGGAAGGTAGTCAGAACAGCAAAGGCCCAAACTGAGGAAAAGATAGCTAACTCAGTTAAGAAGGGGGATAAAGCCTTTTATAGGTACATTAGGGAGCAAAGAAAGAATAAGGCATGGATACTGAGGCTGAATAAAGAGGAAGGTGGTTGGGCAGAGAGCTACAGTGAAAAAGCAGGTATACTGAATGAATACTTCTGCTCAGTATTCACAATGGAAAAGCAGGGGAGATACCTAATCCAGTCAATAGATGCACTCTGGATAGGGGGGGTTAATATTAGCCCTTTCACAGAAGAAAGGGTTCTGAAAGAACTCTTAAAACTGAAGGTGGATAAAGCAATGGGGCCTGACGGGATTCACCACAGAATTCAAAAAGAACTAAGGGAAGGACTAGTAACACCACTGACTACCCTTTTCAATAAATCATGGGAGGATGATATGGTACTGTACCTGAGGACTGGAGGAGGGTGGATGTGATTCCCCTTCACAAAAGTGGGAGCAAGACAGAGGCAGGAAACTACAGACCTGTCAGTTTGACCTCAGTGGTATGGAAAATGATGGAATCGCTTCTGAAGGAAAGAATTGTTGAGTACCTAGAGGCCAGTGGGGCACAGGACCCAAGGCAGCATGGATTCACAGCAGGAAGATCATGTCAGACAAATCTAATTGATTTCTTTGACTGGGTGACCAAAGTAATACACCAGGGAGGGGTAGGTGGACATGGCCCACCTAGACTTTAGCAAGGCATTTGACACAGTCCTGCACAAAAGATTAATAAACAAATTAGACAGCCTGTGAGTGGGTCCCAGGGTGGTAGCCTGGGTAAAACACTGGCTAGACAACAGGACACAGTTGGCAATAGTAAATGGAGTCCACAGTGAGGAAAGGGGGGTTACTAGTGGGTTACTGCAGGGTTCCGTACTGGGGATGGTCCTTTTTAATGCCTTTATAAGTGACATTGCAGAGGGACTGGAAGGGAAATTATGTTTCTTTGCAGATGACACAAAGATCTGCAACAGGGTTGATACGCAAGGTGGAGTGGAAAGGATGAAAAGAGACTTGGCAAGGTTGGAGGAATGGTCAAAAGTATGGCAGCTTAGATTCAATGTAAAGAAGTGCAAAGTAATGCACCGGGGAAACAAAAACCCAGGGGAAGAGTACACAATGGTGGGTGAGATACTGACAACAAAAATGGAAATGGACCTGGGGGTAGTCATATCAGATGACCTAAAGGTGGGCCAGCAATGTGAGAAGGCAGTAAGGAGGGCTGGGGGGATACTGGGATGCATAGGGAGAGGCATCACTAGTAGAAAACAGGAAGTTGTTAGCCCTCTGTACGTACAGTTGGGAGGACCACATCTGGAGTACTATGTACAGTTCTGGAGACACCATCTCCGCAAAGACATAGACAAGGTAGAGGCTGTCCAGAGGAGGACATCTAAAATGGTACAGGGTCTGCACCAGAAGACATATGAAGAAAGACTAAAGGAGCTTAAGATGTATAGCCTCGAGGAAAGGAGGAAGGGGGGAACATGATAGAAAGTTTCAAATACCTCAAGGGAATCTACAAAGTCTAAGAGGGTAGTATCTTTCAGAAAAATAGATGTGCAAGAACAAGGGAACACAATTTGAAGATAGAGGGGGGATGGCTCAGAAGTAATGTAAGAAAGTATTTCTTCATAGAGAGGGTTGTAGATGCATGGAACATCCTTCCTGAGGAGGTTGTATAGTCAAAAACAGTGGGGGAATTCAAGAATGCATGGGGCAGACATTAGGCAATTCTAGTGGGGGGTAGGAGGAAGTAGGCTGTTGGTTAACTAGGATCTTCAGCTTATCCTTTAGGTAGGGAAATGGGCAGACTATGTGGGCCAAGCGGTCCTTATCTGCCATCAAATTCTATGTTTCTATGTTATATGAACATATAAAATTGCCAGCAGAAAAAGGCCATTTGGTCTATCAAGTTTGTTCAATTTTGCAGCTAGCACTCCTCCTCTGCAGCTGCTTCTCCCATGACAATCCCGTTTGCCCTATCCCAGCCCCTCTTGAAGCATCCCACTGTTTTACAGGCCACCACCTCTGCCGGTAGTGCATTCCATGCTGCTACCACCCTTTCGGTAAAGAAATCCCTCCTCTTCCTCCTCCTCCTAAACCTTCCACCCTCCAGTATTATGTCATGACCCCGATTGTCTCTCCTCACCCTCCCCTTGAACAGTCCCTCTGTGC
Organism: Neoceratodus forsteri; assembly: GCA_016271365.2. Taxonomy (NCBI): domain Eukaryota; kingdom Metazoa; phylum Chordata; order Ceratodontiformes; family Ceratodontidae; genus Neoceratodus; species Neoceratodus forsteri. The sequence continues at coordinate 777,280,123 of CM057452.1, forward strand.
CTGTCCTGTTTATTCCTCTCATGAACTTAAAGGTCTCAGTCATATTCCCCCATCCCTCCTCTCCTCCATACAGCACATGTTCAACTTACTCTGTCTAACCTCATATGGTATCTCCCCTGACCCATGATCATCTTTATTGCTCTGTGTTGCACCCCTTCCAGCAATCTAATGTCCCTCTTGAGTTAAGGGCACCAGAACTGAATGCAGTACTCCAGGTGGGGTCTGACCAGCAATCTATATAATGGCAGAATCACCTCCCTCCTCCTAGAGTTTATACACTTGCAATACAACCCAGCATCTTGTTGGCCACTACTGCTGCTTTCCTACACTGTTCTGAGTTGTTCATTGCTCCCATAATGAGCACCCCCAGATCTTTCGCCTCCTCAGTCACATCTAGCTGCACCCCTCCCAGATGGTAGCTCCTCTTTGGATTCTTTGCCCCAAAATGCAGCACCTTTCATTTTTTGGTGTTGAAACCAAGTTGCTAGGTGTCAGACCATGTCTCCAGCCTTGTTAGATCAAAGCAGCTCGTTGCGCATGTGCATTAAAAACAAACACTCCAAAAAAACTGTTAAAACTATATGAACACTTTTTTTCATGTTAAAGTTCCACACAAACAAAAACTTTACACTAATGTAATATTTTAAAAATGTAAAGGTAGAGGGTAAGAATTCAGTGTCTGTGAGGGAGAGGTACTACTAGGTATGCAATGTACTTTTTTTTATAAACAAACTAATAGTAATTAAATATAATAATTAAAATAAAAAATATTCACAAAGTATTACATTGCACATTTTTTCTTTTACAAAATGTATTCACGATATGAAAATTAAGATTTGTAGTACGATGGTTTTCCTACATTATTGGCACTTTGAAAAGGGTTTATAATTTTACAAAATGCAACAAAAAATACAAATATTTGTAAGAGTTGAGCTAGGATGATTTTTCTATGCTACATGTACTTGAAAAGTGTTCATAATTTTACATATCGTAATCAAAATACAAATATTTATTATGAATTGCAGCAGGATGGTTTTCTTACTTTTTGTGCACTTTAAAAACTGTAAGGGATGCTGCAGTGGAGGGAGAGATGGGTGAACAAATGAAGGCTTTTAACAATGCATATCATTCAATAACTACACTTTAACTATAATTGTATTAAAGAAGAATGGAAAGGAGGGAAATGAGTGCTACTGGGTGTGTGGGGTTTTTGCTCTTATGCAGGGATGTGGGAGCTTGATTATATTGTGGATGGGAGGGGGAGGGGTGTAAACTTTTGGCTGGGAGGGCAGAAAGAAAATGTGTTAAGGCACTTGGCGTTAAGTTCAGAGGCCCAAATGGTTCCACAGCCTGCAGAGGCAGGGGATTATGGTACATACCTTGTCCTTGGAATAACTGCTGTGTCTCCCGCCACAGAACTCCTAACATTTTATAGGGTTTTGAATGGATGACTACATAACTTTCTAAGAAAGTATGGAACTTTATAGCAAAAAACTACATTAATGCTAATTAGGGTTGCTACTGTACAAAATGAAAACCACATAAAGGTTGGAATTAAACTATTAGGATTACAAACACAATGTCACAAAGTCTGGGAATGTTCTGTTAGGGATTTTAGGTTTAACTCCCTGCACTGCAGATACAGAAACACAGGGCAAAGAGTCCATCTGTCAGAAAAAGCACATGGATCTCTTCCAACCACGGATGCAGAGGGGTGGACCCTATGCCAAGAGAACAGTTTTCTTCACTGTATGGTACCCAGGCCCATACAGCAAACCCTGGAGTTTAATTCCTGAACTCAGCTCAACAGCACAAGATCACAAAGTATAACCGGTGGGGTCAAGACTGGAACTACACATAAAGTTTCTTAATAATTTATTTATTTATTTATTTATTTATGAGATTAACCAGGCAGGCATACTAAGTGGGGGGCCACTCATTTCCAGATGCGACCTGAGGATGGTTACAAGGGGTACACAGGATATGTATTTGCATGGATTTAACATATACTGTACATTCAGGTACACAGATATACACAACTTTAACCTAGGTGCAGAGTATATGCACGGCAGAGACATTTAGGTACACAGGCAATGTGTGAAACCTGTAACAGGCCATGATAACATAACAGTACAATAATACTTAAAACATTTCTGACCCTAGAATGCAGTAGGTGAGAATAGGCAGAGCACTTGCAAAGCAGGGGCGCGTGGAGCTATGGCTCATGAATGTTGGTAACAGTTGCATGTGTCAGAGAAATGGTCATAGAGAAGCAGGTTTAGGAGTCTTGGGTTAGAGGTGAGCCTAATGTCTGCAGGTGAATCATTCCAAAGTTTAAGCAAGTGATATCTGAAGGCTGATTGTCCCTTGGATGTGTGCATGAGTTGGACTTGGAGGAGCCTAGAACTGGAGCTTCTGAGAGAGTAAGCCAAAGAAGGTTGGGCCAATAAAGCAAAGCTAAGGTAATGGGGGAGGGAGTTGGACCAGAATTTCGCTATGACTCTGGAGCAGTGGCTCTGTCTCTGGGACGCAAGTGAGTGAAGGGCTAGGGAGCTGTATAGGTCACAGTGATGGGTCATTGGGGGGCAGTCCAAGATGAAGCAGCAGAAAGAGTGAAAGAGGGTGTCCAGGCTGGCCAGGTTGGAGGAGGGTGCAGCTCCATAGACCACGTCACCATAATCAAGTATTGGGAGAATCATTTTATGCACTAATTCCCTTCGGACCAAGGAGTGCATGCACCCTTTGTTGAGATATAGTGCACCCAGTTTGAGGTGCAGTTTTTTGTATAGTGATTTGATGTGGGCTGAGAAATCTAGGTGTTGGTCGAGCCATAGCCCCAGGTATCCAAAGGAGGTTCAAGCTTCCAGGGGGGACCCGTCAAGGGTATAGAAGGTGGGAGGAGCAGCTAGGCGTGAGAGTTGAGGTTGCATGCCAAAGGTTAGGTAGACAGTTTTCTTAGCATTTAGGATTAACTGGTTGGACCTGAACCGATGCTGAATGGAATCGAAGTCATGTTGGAGAGCAGCGGACACGAAACCAGTGGAGGGCCCAGAGGCATACAGTATGGTATCGTCCGCATACATTTGTATGGCTGAGTTTATGCAGGCCAGTGGGAGGTCATTTAGAAATATAGAAAATAATAGCGGGCCCAGGGCTGAGCCTTGGGGGACCCCCAAGGTGACTGGGAGGGGGGCAGATATTTGGGAGCCGATTTTTTCCGATTGGAGTCTGCCAATCAGGTAGGCCTGAAACCAGCAAGTGTCAAGGCTGGAGAGGCCTACGTCAGTTAGTTTAGCTATTATCTTGGGGTTGGAGACGGTGTCGAAAGCCTTGGCCAGGTCTATGAAAATATATATATACAGTATATGTATATATTTTTTTTCAGTTTTGATCCCAAGTTTTCATGATAGTCATTTTATGACTCACCTTATAAACAGGACATGTGGCATTTGTGGTATATTGGCTAAAACATTATTTAACACCAGAAGTGTGAAAACGTGTTGTCCAAAATTCTAAAAATGACAACTGTCATGTTTATGAGCTGGTTTGAAGAAATGGCTATGCTGAAAGTTCGTAGTCAACATATTGACAAGTAGTGAAGCTACAGTGTTACCCACAGAAAAGTTGATCAGTATATTGGCATGTAGTGGTATTTGTAGCAGTTAATTCAGTGCAGCATGTGGTGTAGTATGTAGTGTGGCATGCTGGGTGATACACGGCATGCATAATCCTGCATTATGCGGTAGCTCAGAGCATATTAATTAAATGTTCTTTTAGTACCTGAGTGTAAACTGGGCCAGGTGGTGCTATTGCATGCAGTGTTGTCCTGCAACTCTCCCTTTCTACAGCAGGTGTCTCCTGAATCAACATTTGGTTCATTCAGAACCAAGGTATTGTGACTTTTGCCTTTTTAGGGATGCAGGATTGTGTTGCGAGTTAGACCACATTTCCGAGTGAAGGCAGGGGCATCTGTTTTGACAGGCAGTTGAGCATAAGTGCCCATTCTGGAGCACAAAGGACTTGAAAAGCACATTCTGAGTTATTTCCCATACTGTGGAGACAGAACCACATTGCGCTGAAGTCAAAACACGGAATACAAGACACTCCGGTCTCACCATAACACCACCCAAATAGACACAATGCACCAGCCATGCGAAATTATGATTAGGGCTGAATGTCAAGGCTAGTGTATCCTGCGAGAATGAATGCAGTGTATGTTCATTCTCACACCTGTAGCAGCATCTGCATCATGCTTTTCATTTCTCCACCCTGCCCCCTGTACATCACCACCACATTGCTCCATGCACCTCCATTCCTGCTATAGAATTTGACATAACTGTGAAGGTGTGCATGGACAATAGAAAGTGGATGCAGAGTCTAATTGGAGCTGGCACTGACTGGAAAATGCGGTTGAACATTTGGCGGTCAGACTGATTGCATTGCTGAAGTGTGTGCTGTTTCCTACTTCTACTCTGATCAACTGCATTTACCGATCGGTGCCAGTGCATCAACTACCAAAAAGCAAAATGATCTTAGCTAGCAACTTTATTTTTTAGCTTGAAATATACAGTACTTTTCTTCACATGGATTCATTATCTTAAATGGAAACTAAAGGATGTAATTAGTATTTTAACCCTTGCTGTGCTGCGGACTGATATATCGGCCCATAATTCCTATACGTTCTAATTCTGTTGGCAGCCTAAGGGTTAAATATGCATCAAATACATTTATTCACACAGATTCATTATTTTAAATGGAAACTAAAGGAGATAATTATTTTTTTTTAAATGTACATCAAATAAATCAAATAAAATGTACTGCTGGAGCTTTACCAACCCACATCCTCACTCTGCAAATGTGATACAGTCTTTTGTAAAAACAACTATCTGATTCAGGCAGCCTGTAGTGCTCCCCAATAATAATAATCTCAACTGTTGTGAGCCACTGTGGAATAAAAACCATGATGGGATCAGAGATGAATTGAAGGATATTGGGTGGCTTGCAGAGACAGCAAATGTAGGTCTTTAAAGGTGAGGGGCTCTAGGAATTGAGAAGGCTGAAATGATTGGTTGGCATGTCTCATATTTTGGAATGTTTTTGATGTAGAAAGCCAGGCTAAGGGTCTGTTCAATTAAGCTACTTGACAACAATTGATATGAAGATTATTACTTTTATAGTTTTGGACGCAGCCAAATTTCTGTGGCGAAAAGGCCATCATGAGCTTAAGTGCATGCTCTGGAACACAAAGGACTTGAAAAGCACAGTCTGAGTTATTTCCCATACTCTGGAGACAGTATCCCATTGTACTGAAGCCAAAACACAGAATACAAGACACTCCGGTCCCACCGTAACACCACCCAACTGGACACAATGCACCAGCCATGAGAAATTATGATTAGGGCTGAATATCATGGCTAGTGTATCCTGAGAGAACAAATGCGGAGTATGGTCCTTCTCACAGGTGCAGCAGCATCTGCTTCATGCTTTCCATTTCTTTGCTCTGTCCCCCAACATATCACTGCCACGTTGATCCATGCACCTTTATTCCTGCTTTGGAATTTGACATAACTGTGAATGTGTGAGTGGACAAAAGAAAGTGGATGCAGAGTTCATGTGACAGGGTGACCCCTGTCTTAGGTTTAACCCTACCCCCCGTAAAGGAAGGAATAAGCAAAGTGTAGGAGTACTTCAAATACATAAAGTGCTTGTGTGCTTTACAATAAATGTGGGCACCTATAATATAAAGATTATTTATTTTATTTATTTATTAAATTTTGGTGACCGGATAGGCCCACTGAGCCCCGAAGGTCCCTTTTTCAGGGGCCACCCGGGATAACAATACAAGTTATAAGAATGAACAAGGACATAAGGAACATTTGAGGCATTGTGAGTTACAGCATGAGGTGGTTACAGTAAAGAAAAATAGTGGATACAGGCATGGTTACAGGCATGGTAAAAGAAAAGCAGTGGATACAGGCATGGCTTACAGGCATGGTAAAAGAAAAGCAGTGGATGCAGGTATGGGTACAGGCATGGTTATCATCATGACATATAAGCAATAGATAGTACTTTGCATATAGTATATAAGGTGCTTATGGTGCTATTGTGTCATAAAAATGTGACAATGTAAATTAGGCAGCTCCATTAAATGCATGTTTGCTCCCTTGGCAAGCCTGTGAAAAAGGAGCTGGAATGCTATATATAGATTGGGAAGGTGGTAGAATGTTTCAGGTGGGAGTGAGTGGTTGGCAAGCTGCTAAAATGAAATTGCAGCCACCATTCTCTGCTGCAATCTTCCCGTGCATTCCTTTTTTTTCCCATTTTAACTAAACTTTAAACAACAAAAAGTAGTTTGGAACCCAAGAAGGAGCTATTACAAATAGAAGTTAAGGCTCCTTACTCCAGCTCTTAGGTGTGCAGTATGCCAGAAAGAGTGAAAGGCTGGCAGATTGTCAGAATAAAATTGCAGCCGTCGCTCTTTACAGAATTGCTTCTACTGGCTGGTAATAAAAATGTAGACACCCCCCTTGAGTTGAGAGAGAAAAGAGAGCCTGTATGTATGAAAGGAGCCAAAAACCCCACTCTCTCTCTCTCTCTCTCTCTCTCTCTCTGTCTGTCTCTTCTCCCACTGCACTAATGCAGATACATTCAAGGAGCTTTGTAAATTTAAACCAGAGCAATATTGCTCTATGTGTTCTCTTTCCCCCAACTTGCCCAAGCATTTTGCCTCTTCATGTCATCCCTCCTTTTGCCCGACTTAGGAAACAACCCTTTGGGGTCAAGGGAAACAAATTAGATTAAGATTGTGTGTGAGAGAAGAGAAAGATAGTTACAGCAATTGCTAAAAAGGGATCATTTTCACTCCTCACTCTCTCTCTCTCTCTCTCTCTCTCCTCTGCAAGAATGCTGTGGTACAGATCAAAGCAGAGAGGCTGAAAACTTTTACTTTCAGCAGACAGCTGCTGTGCAATGATAACTAAAATAAGCAAATTCTAATAAGGGACAGGGAAGTCTCTTTTATATTGAAACTAAGTATCCTATGGAACAGAGGCATGAAATAAACAAAAAGGGGGGAAGCCTCCTCATAACCAGGACTGTGCCCTGAAGCCCTTGAGTAAATAATGGGACAGAATGAAAAGTTAGCCAATGGGCTGAAATTTCAGCTGTTAGATGAAAATGAATTAATACTGTTTGTCTTGCCGTAATACCCCAGGGAAAAGACGTTAGGGTCTTATGGTATGTTGTGTATATAGCACGAACAGAAAGAAAGACATTCTAGAGTAATGCTAACTGGTAGTATAAAAATAATAAAGATATGACAACTGTTAAATATAAAAGAATCATTCAGCTCTGGCAAGGTGATAATGCCCCAGTACTCTTAGGAAGGGGTTAATCATATGTTTTCTTTACCTGAAATGCATTCTGTTTAAAGCTGTAATAGTATGAACCGTCCTTTCTGGGGATGTTGCAGAGAAAGAATGCCAATACAGGAGCCCTACAGAGAGACAGTGGACCCTAATGGCCTGTTTCATGCTGAAATAAAATGTAAGGTCGCTACCTAGAGGAGGAGCTAGAAGTAATTAAGCTCCTGGTGATGATAAATCAGGCTAACAATACAAGAGATGTATTATTCTTGTGTTGTCAGAAACTCTCTTTAACAGAGGTTTAAAAATAACCCTTTAATTTTGCATAGGCTGGGTTATAAGCCTCTGAGTGATACCTTTTAGTTAAGGGGCATAATGTGGGCGGATCCCATGTATGTGATTTCACCCATACAATAGTATAAAAGCCTACCACTAGGGGTAGATTTTAGACATGGAGTCAGTGGAAAACTGTCGGTGAGAGGTGCAGGACCTCATGAGAGTGTGGGGCTCCACACTAGACTTTCTCCAGGCTGAAAGAAGTCTTAGCACTGTTGGGCAAAGCAGTGGACTGTTAGATCTGAAGAAACCAATAACTAACCTTTATTTTGAAGTTATATTGCTTTCAGTGAATATTTTTCTTGGCAAGTTTTATACAAACAATAAACTGATAAATGCCAACCAGCATTTTGTATGCACCATAAAGCTGTTTGCCTGTGTCTAATGTTTTGGAAATCCCACACCCTATGACAGTCCACAGCACAGTAATACATAATGTTTTATGTACAGTCCCACCTCACGAAACTGGTAGGTGAAAATGTTCAAATGCCTGCCAAAGCATCATTCAGCACCACAGGTGCAAAAACATAGTTTAGCCATGATTTGGAAAGTGACCACAGTCGTGTTTATAAACTGGTGTGAAAAAATGGCTGTGTTGAAACTGTACCGGGTCATAATATTGCACGCTTAATAGTGTACGGCATTAGGGCGAAACCCGGACCTGTGTGCTCCCCTAGTTGGACCCCCCAGAGTTGAGAATCCTTAGTGGGGGGGGTCTGGGGGTGCAGCCTCCATAACAGGGGTGTGGGGGCAGGCCCCACAGAACAAAGACATGATGCCTCATGGCATTGGTGTGAGCGCCGATAGTAATGTGGCATTATGTCTTGTGACATAATGACCCCCTGCCTGTTGAAACTCTGGGGTCAAAATACTGAAAATTAACAAAGTTATGAGTGAGCGATGAAAAATTTCAACATATGCTCATAACTTTATTGTTTTTAATATTTTGACCTCATATTTTCAACATAGGCTTCTTATAACACCACCTTATGAACAAGGGTGATGAAAATTTGTAAGTCATGCCTGGAAGGTGATTTTGCACAGTGACTGCAAAATCATATTTTGAGTCTGATCTGCATAAGTTTACTGCCATTGGCCATGAGGTGGAGTCACAAAATTGCCATATTGAAATTTTGATGTAAAATTGTTAAAAAATGTAAAAGTTATGAAAAGAAGTTCAACCCCTCATTGAAATACATTAAGCTGGACTAACCTTATCATCCCATAATGCAGTTTCTGATTCCAGCAGCAGAATGTGTCTTCAATTGGAGAGTGGATCTACATTGTGGGACAAGTTCAGATGAGTGAGGTTGTGTGTGAGGTTGCGTGGGGTGTTGAGTGGGGGGTTGGGGTGTTGTGGGGGATTCTGATTGGTGAGGGACAATTTTCTTTTTTACAGGTTAAAATAACAAAAAACAAGGGACAGTTTCCCTTATTGAAGTGTACTTTCCAACACTGGGTATTGTTAGTGTTTGGCGGCACTGAGGGTGGTACCCTGGTGCAATGATGCATATAATAGGATAGGAGCAGGTGACCTGGACGGGAGGGGTGAAGAGAACTGGTACCAGTGCTGGGCACCGCGATCCACTTATTCCATGTGAAATAAAACATGGGAAAGGTGTGGGTGGAAGACCTGGAGGGGAGAGTGGAGAAAGAAGAGGGATAGATAGATAGATAGATAGATAGATAGATAGATAGATAGATAGATAGACAGACAGATAGAGAGAGAGATAGATACAGAGAGAGACAGTGATGGAGAGCAGGGGATTGCTGCTTCACAGATAGATAGACAAACAGGCAGACAGACAGACAGGCAGGCAGATAGATAGATAGATAGATAGATAGATAGATAGATAGATAGATAGATAGATAGATAGATAGATAGATAGATAGATAGATAGATAGATAGATAGATAGATAGATAGATAGATAGAAACAGAGAGAAAGAGGGAGACAGGGATGGAGAGAGCAGTGGATTGTGGCTCACTGCTTCAACTGAAGCCTGTAGCATGACTCTAGCTGTGGCTTCGTATTTCAAGAAAGTCATGCTATTCTTATTCTGTGAATGCAAGTGACCATTCCATGAGAGGTATTTAGGTAAGTAAGGGTGTGTAGGAGGTGGTGGATGCTGAGTGAGAGGGGTGGGTGGGAGACTGTGGAGGATCATATCAGTGAGGTTCCATTTTCTTTTTTACAGGTGTAAAAAAACAGTGAGGGACAATTTTCTTTATTACGATGGAATTTATTACAGTGGGGATTGTGCACCCTATCTCGTGCTAGTATTCAGAGGCACAGGGGGTGGACACCCTGGTGCCACCATGTATATAATAGGTAGGAGGGGTGGCTGACCTGGAGGGGGGTGAAGAGAACCAGTACTGCATGTGGGTAACACAGTTCAGTTTTCAAAATTATATTATACCTGGGAAAAGGGGGGGGGGGCAGGTGACTTGGAGGGGTAGTGGGGAGGAAGAAGAAGTTCCAGGGTGGGCACCTCAGTATGCTACCAATATAAAGGTGATACATACACAGGTAGCTACAGATAGATAGATAGATAGATAGATAGATAGATAGATAGATAGATAGATAGATAGATAGACAGACAGACAGATAGACAGACAGACAGATGGACCAACAGAGAGAAAAGTACTGCTATTCTCATACAGAGAACATGGGTGATAAGGTCCTCTCACTTAGCTGGGTACCCAACATTTTATTGTGCCCAGAAAAGTTATTTTGAGGCATTAAAAAAAAAACACCAGCATCTAGCTAAATGGATCCCAATTACCTAGGTTCAAGTGTTTTCTTTTTTGTTTTTGAAAATGCATCATTATGCATTTTCAGTGTTTTCCTAATGAACAAATTCTGGTCAGAGCCAACATGGCTGCATAAAGCTGCTGGATGAGCTCCATTCTGGAGTCGCAGCACACGGCACAGAAGTGCACCATGTCCAACGTGGCCACTGTGTTCTGCACATGTGGATTGCTTTGCGCATGCATACCAAGGCACTGTGGCCATCTTGGGTAAGGCAGCTTGTTCCTCAGTGATGCAATGAACATCCCTACAAAAAATATTACTTATTAAACTATTTTTTTAAATATTTTGGCTGAGATATTCAAAGGGGTTGCACCTGGCAAAACTGAGTTGCGTCAGAACAAACCCAGGAATGTGCCCCGGGGCAACATTCAAAAGGGGGACTTGTACAGCACAGTTCCTGATGCAGCGGGGCACAAAGATAATGTATCTGGCACATCACCAGGGGGCATGCCAATGCATATGCGGCACATCCCGATATTCAGCCCGGGATGTGCGGTGCATTGCCGGCACATCCCAGAGATGCACAACATAGCTGAGCACAAAGTTGAGCCCAGAGAAATAGGCTCAACAGCTAGCCACCTACAGGCTTTCTGTTGTATTGCAATGCACAACACAGCAGCTGCCAGCCGTGGATGGCCTGCACTCACCCAGAACACTGTACATAATCACCCACAGATATCCATGGTAGTCTAGTGGTCCCCCCTCCCTTCCTATAGCTCTGATCATCATAAATAAATAATTTAAATCTCCCTGGTAGTCTAGTGGTATCCCTCCTCCCCTCCCATAGCTCTGGTCACCGTAAATAAATAATTTACATCTCCTTGTGGTTCAGTGGTACCCCCCTTCCCGCCAGTAACCCTGATCACCGTAATGTAATAATGTAAGTCTCACTTGTGGTCCAGTGGCACCCCCCCCCCATCCACACAGGACCCCCAGCCCACCCCGCTCCCCCTGTCATTGGTGGGCATCAAACCCACCCTCATTCTTCCATGGCTGCCCACCAAATGACAGCTTACAGTATTAGCTGCAAGCCCATTGGTCAACCCTGTAAACCAATGGGCCTGCAGTGCATACTGTAATAGTCATTCAGAACATTGTGAATGAACATACCTCTCAACCACTTGCCTCATGAATCAGGGACAAGGCTTAACAAAATCAGGGACAAAGTCCCAAAATGAGGGACACATCTTAAAAATTGGTACTATTCACTCAGAAAGCTGATAGAATTAAAGGATTTGTGTTAAGATGCATTTTCTGAAGAAGAACGAGTCTGTAACTGTAATGTTTGACATCATTTTGTGCTTTTAATCCCCACTGTTCCAACTCAAAAACACAGATTGTATAAGGGACAGAGGAAAATTTGGAGACAAAATCATGGACATCCCTGAAAATCAGGGACAGTTGAGAGGTATGTGAATGAATACACAAAGTAGTCAGGTCCCAAACCATGTAGGGGCTTGAAGGTTATCAATTATATCCTAAAGGTTATGCACCACTGCATAGGCAGCCAATGCAGTACACACAACACTAAAATAATGTGTTTACTATGAGAGAAGCCCACAGTAAGCTGGGCCACTGCATTCTGGACAAGCTGCATGTGCCACAACAAACCTCTAGATACCCAGAGGTATAGTGCATTGCAATAATTGAGCCTATTGGTGACAAAAGCGAGCACTATCATAGCCAAGTCTGCAGAAGCTAGACACCATTTGATACAGGTGATGTTGCAAAGATGAAAAAAGCCACAACTGCCGACATCTGTTGATTGATGGTCAGCATACTGTCCAAGATGACCACAAGATTCATAATGATATCTAAAGCTTTGAGTGGCTGTCTGTCCAAAAAAGGACACAAGGGTAGTTTGCTCACTGTAGCTGGGCTCCGCCTACCAGATTCAAAATTCATGACCTCTGTCTTACCAGGGTAGAGACATAACCAGTTTGAGGGCATCCAGTCATTTATTTTGGACAAGCACTTCTCCAGCACCATGACCATTTCAGAACCAGCAGGAGTGCCATACAGGTAGAGCTGAGTATCAACTCCACAGCAGAGAAACTCAATGTTATACCATCTAATGATCTCACCCAATGGCAGCATGTACACTAAACATAACACAGGAGCAAGGATTAAGCCTTAAGGAAAACCACAGGGGAGTGTCAAGGGCCTGGACAGATAATTTCCCAAGGCCACTGTCTGGGTTCTCCAAAAAAGGTAGGACTCAAACCAGCACAATACAGCACTGATGAGTCCCACATAGTTCCACAAGTGATCCAGAAGCACTACGTATCTGACAGCATCAGATGAAGACAAGAGATCTTGAAAGACCAAGACAGAACAAAGCCTCTGATCCTTCACCATGAGGAGATCATTTGTGCAAACATACGAACATACAAAAATTGCCAGAAGATACAGGCCCTAGTGTCTATTGAGTCTGCGCTAGTGTGCAGCAATCAGTGTTTTACTCCATGATTCTGATGAGAGCAGTCTCAGTGTTGTAATTTGTCCAAAAGCCTAACTGAGGAGGTTAAAAAAATTTAAATTGTTCAAGGTGTTAGACCAGCTGGTCTCAACAATCTTCACCAAAAAGGGAAGATTAGAGACTGCACTGTAATTCCCCAAAACATCAGGGTCCAAGGATTTTTTTAAAGAAATGGTGTCACCACTGCCTGTTTAAGGGAAAAAGGGAAGACACCCTCCCTCAAGGAGCACCTAACAATCTGAGAAATGACTCGACCCAGCACCTGCCAGCACTCTAAAAGAAGCCAGATAGGCCAGAGCAGCAACAGGAAGGCGGCAACTGCTAGAACTCTTCTATTGGGACTAAAGAACTAGAACTCTACTACTGGAACCTTCAATTAGGATAAAAAACAAACAAACAAACAAAAAAAAAACAAGAGTTGGTGTGCTTGTCCAAGTTGGGGGAAGGGAACTGTTATCTGTGCTGTTAGCTAGGTGAAGAGAAAAGCAGTAAATCAGAGTGTGTGGCTTAGGCAACAGAAAGTCAGGAGTCTGTATTTAAAACTTCCCTTTTTAGCTTTTGACAGAGAGCAGCAAGAGGAAGGAGGTAGCTGCTAGAATGCTTCTACTGGGACTAAAGAACTAGAACTCTACTACTGGGACCTTCAATTAGGGTAAAAAACAAACAAAAAAAAACAACAAACAAGATTTGGTGTGCTTGTCTGAGTTGGGGAGGGGAACTGTTATCTGTGCTGTTAGCTAGGTGAAGAGAAGTGCTATAGATTAGGGGGTGTGACTTAGGAACAGAAAGCCAGGTATCTGTATTTAAAACTTCCCTAGTTAGCTTTTGACGGAGAGGAACAAGAGGAAGGAGGCAGCTGCTAGAACTCCTCTGCTGGGACTAAATAGAGCCCTTCCCCCTACTCAGAGCTAGTGCCACTTTTATAGGCACTGGATTTGACTGACAACAGAAACTTCCTGTTTGGGAGAAGGAAGGGAGTGATCACAGAGGCACAAAAGACTCACCATCCTAGAAGGGAAAGAATAGCTCTCCCTCACCCCCTAGCTGTCAGAGGTCTGTCTCTGAGCAAGTAAGAAGGAGACTACAGAGGAATAAAGGAACTTCCTATCCCAGAACAGGAATGACAGGAGCTATAAAGGCAAGGAGGCAGTAGGAAAATAGGGAGAAAAAAAAACAAAAGCACAAAAAAGTAAACAGAGAGAGGAATGAGTAAGCATACAAAACAACAGTAGAGAGGCCAGAAATAAGACATGTTGGGAGTGGTGCAGTGCAGTGGCTTTGGAGCAGCAGTCTTCCTGGAGACGTTCTGGAGGATGCAGTGTTTTCCCATTAGCAGGCATCTTTCTGGGCTGAGGGAGGAGTCTGTTCATCTCCAGGCTCAGTTGACCAGGACTCGGGGGACCTCCTTTCCCACCCAGAGACCACCAGGGCTGATGCTGCTACCTCAGAGGTTGCCATGAAAGAGGAGTGGTTGGACCACAGTGGGCTCAGGGTGGGTCAGAGTAGAGGAACAGAGAAGCATCCCACCAGTTGCACTTCTCCACAATTTGTTTGCAGTTCTGGCAGAGTGTGGTTCCTATATGGAGGCACCCACAGTGGAGACCAAGGAAAATGCTGAGAACCTCCACAAAGGAGAACCATAGGAGGGTGGCATGAGGCACAGCAGGGAAGGAAACAACTCCTGGTGGGGGACTCAGTTGTTAAGGGGGTACAACTGGGGGAAGGAGGGGAGAGTGAGGTAAGGTGCCTGCCCGATGACATGGTTTGGAAGGACAGGAAGTGAATCCTCTGGATCACAGGAGAAGCTGCATGGGGGAGGGAGCCGGATGTCATTGTCCACCTAGGAACAAATGACCTGGCTGGGAATGGGATCAGAGCAGTGCAGGAGAAGTTTATGGAGTTGGGGAGGGGCTACAGACAAGTAGAATGCACAGTAAGCTTCTCGGAGGTGCTGCCTGTCTATGGCATGGGTGAGGCTAGGGTGCTCCACACCATGGGATTCAATTAATGGTTGAAAAACAGGTGCAGAGCTCAGGGATTTGGCTTCATTGGGGACTGGGGGTCCACCTGGAAGGATACAGGCCTATACGGGTGCGATGGTCTGTATCAGTCCAGGGGGGAACCAGAATCCTTGGTGATAGGTTTAAATGCTTCATTGGCAAGCATTTAAACTAGCCAAAGGGGGAGGCACTGAAAAGTAACAGGGAAACCCCAGCCCCCCCAAAAAAACAGGGCAGTTAGTGAGGTAAACACCAAGATAGAGAAGTCAATAAGGAGAATGGCAGGAGTAAATGGAGAAATAGGCAAAAGGAGTAAGGATAGGGATAGGGCTCAAGGGGTAAGGCCAACAACAAATGGATGGCAATGAGTACCAATGCCGGTAGTCTGGGTAACAAGCTCCATGGACTAGTGGCCTTGATGGAAGAGAGACACCTGGATATCGTGGCAGTCACAGAAATATGGTACACAGAGAACGATGACTGGCATGTCAACACACCAGGCTACACAGTGTACAGGAGGGATGGTGGGGAAAGAACAGGAGGAGGAGCTCTCTAAGTAAGGGAAGGGATCAAAGCAATGGAACTAAAGGGTAAACAGGTAGGAAAGGAGGCACTATGGGTCACCCTGGAGACAGGAAATGACACCACAATCAACAGGGTGTTGTATACAGACCCCCATCTCAGGGGGAGGAAATGGACAAGGAAATGACAGAAGGCATTCTTAGGATGGCAGAAAAATGGGAGATATTGTTGATGGGGGACCTCAGTATTCCAGATGTTAACTGGAGCACCTCTGCTGCAGCCACATCCAAGAGCAGGGTCATTCTCGATGCCCTACAGGGGGCATGCCTCAGATAGCTAATGTTGGAGCCTACTCAGGAAGGAGCAATCTTAGACATGGTACTCTGAAACAGGAACGGAGACAGTCTCCCAAATTTAGAGATTGGAAGTCATCTGGGAACAAGTGACCACCAGTGTGGTTCACAATAAACAGAGCCGAAAAGTCTAGCCATACAAAACTGAGTGTACTGCACTTTAGGAGGGCTGACTGTCAAAATGGGAGAGTGTATCAGAAATACACTAGCAAACGGACAGGAAGGAGGGTGGAGGAACAATGGGGAAACATCAAAATTACCATCACAGAGGCAACAGGCCTTTGTGTAAAGCAAATAAATCAAAACAAAGGAAAAAATTGCTATGGTTCTCAAAAGAGGTGGTGGGGAAGGTTAGGGAGAAAAAGATAGCACTCAGGAAGTATAAGAAAACAAACAAGAAGCAAGACAGAGGCCTGTACCAGTTAAAGCAGAAGGAAGCGGGGAAGTCAGTCAGAATAGCAAAGGCCCAAACCAAGGAAAAGATAGCTAACTCTGTAAAAAGGGGATACAACATTTTATAGGTACATTAGGGAGTGAAGAAAGACCAAGGTAGAGATAATGAGGCTTAATAAAGGGAGGGTGGGTGGGCAGAGTGTGACAGTGAAAAAGAGATACTGAAAGAATACTTCTGCTCAGTATTCACAAAAGAAGAGGAGGGAGAGGTAGCAAATCCAATCAACAGAAGCACTCTTTATAGAAGGGGTCAATACCAGTCCATTCACAGAAGAAAGGGTTCTGAAAGAACTCCTAAAACTGAAGGTGGTCAAAGCAATGGGCCCTGATGGGATTTACCCCAGAATTGTACAAGAAATAAGGAGAAAACTAGTGACACTACTAACTACCTTTTCAACAAATCATGGGAGGATGATGTGATACTTAAGGACTGGAGGAGGACAGATGTGATTCCCCTTCACAAAAGTGGGAGCAAAGCAGAGGCAGGAAACTACAGACCTATTAGTTTGACCTCAGTGGTAGGGAAAATTATGTAATCACTTCTGAAAGAAAGAAAGAACTGTTGAGTACCTAGAGGCCAACAGGGCACAGGACTCAAGGCAGCATGGATTAACAGTGGGAAGGACATGACAGGTAAATTTAATAGATTTATTTGACTGGGTGACTAAAGTAGTAGACCAGGGAGGGGCCATGGACAGGGTCTACCTAGACTTTAGCAAGGCATTTGACACAGTTGCACACAAAAGATTAATAAACAAATTAGCCAACTTGGGAGTGGGTCCCAGGGTGGTAGCCTGGGTAAAAAATTGGCTGGACAAGAGGACACAGAGGATAATAGTAAATGGAGTCCATTCTGAAGAAAAGGGGGTTACTAGTAGAGTACCGCAGGGTTCAGTACTGGGTCCGGTCCTTTTTAATGTATTCATAAGTGACATTGCAGAGGGACTGGAACGAAAAGTATTCCTTGTTGCATATGACACAAAGATCTGCAACAGGGTTGATACACAAGTGGGTGTGGAAAGGATGAGAAGGGACTTGGCAAGGTTGGAGGAATGGTCAAAAGTATGGCAGCTTAGATTCAATGCAAAGAAGTGCAAAGTAATGCACCTTGGAAACAAAAACCCAGGGGAAGAGAACACTATGGGGGGGAGAGGAGGTACTAACAACAATAAAAATTGAAAGAGACCTGGGGTAGTCATACCTAGAGATGGGCGAAGTGTCCTCAATTCGCTCCACAGAGTGATTGATGGAGTAAAGGCGAATTCACTGAGTGCTCTGCAATGCCAAGCGGAGTACTTCATGTTATAATGGATAACACGAAGTCCATTGAAGACAATGACTTCACATTACTCCGCCTTCTCAAACCACTACTTCACGAATTTTTATGGCGAAATACATTAAAAACATTGTACTTCACCTCACTTTGCCTTGTTTTTAAGCTCCAAAGGCCAATTTTGCAGTGATTCGTGGGATTTCTGGTCACATGGGCTCTACAGTAGATTGCTCTGGACAGCCTCAGTTCGGAGTAGTGTGTGTAGGAAGCTGTAGGAGACAGCCTGCTCTGAAAGCTCTCTGTGATTAAACCTTCTAAAAGCTGTTAAAAAAGCCTTTTGGACTCATTTTGTTTGCTGAAACTTTAGTTTATCGATTGTGGGAAACCCTCCTGTACTCATATTATCGAGCGTTTATTGTTTGTGAATGGATTTTGAATGTTAATGTACAACATTCAGTCTGTGTACTGAGAGACAGTGGAAGTGTGCTTTGGGGGAAGGGCATATTTTGTGTAGGTAGATTGAAGTTGGAGAAATAGGGAGTTCTTTGTTTTTTAGTTATATTTTTCTTGTATAACTGACTGTGTTAATGTACACACAGTAATATTTTCAGTAATTGTTGAAATTTTTTGCTGATTGTGTGTTGTGGTCTGTACCTGGTGCAGCAATGAGGTTGTCTAAAATATGTTTTATATTACTAAAGTTTTCAATTTGCTATGCATTTCTTGTAGACAAATTGTGTGTGGGTGTGTGTGTGTGTGCGTGTGTGTGTGTGAGTGTATGTGCTGTGCGTGACATAAAATAATACACCTTTCATTGTGCCACAATGTAATTGCAGGCGCAGCAATGTGAACCTGCTATCCACTGCAGCTGCATGATTTTGTACTGCCATTGTGGTGTCTTTTCTTGTTTTTTCCACTGCCGTAATCTGCAGCCAGTGCCCCCCCCCCCCACTGGCAAAAGGCATTATTTTCCAGATTGGATTGTTTGTGACTTGAAAACATCGCTGGTTAGTTAAAGTGTTGTTGAACTTGTTGTGACTTTGCATCTGTGTCTGCTGCTGAAGCCTCAGTAGTTTTTTTTGGCTTCACATACAGTGTCACCCATCCCCCTGGCTCCCAACCAGAGTGAACATTCCAAAATTTAAATTTGTTTAGAATATTCCTGTTGATCCTCCAAAATGCCTGCAAAGAGATGTGCAAGTAAAATAGTTTATTGCCATGGTACTGCTGCCAGGGGTAAGATTATCTGTGAAAAAATACTTCCTTACATTACCTCCGAGCCACCCCCCCATCTTCAAATTGTGCCCCCTTGTTCTTGCACGCCTCTCTTTTTGAAAGATGCTACCCTCTTGGACTTTGTTGATTCCCTTGAGGTACTTGAAAGCTTCTATCATGTCCCCACTCTCCTCCTTTCCTAGAGACTATACATTAAGCTCCTTTAGTCTCTCTTCATATGTCTTCTGGTACAGACCCTGCACCATTTTAGTTGCCCTCCTCTGGACAGCTTCATCTTGTCTATGTCCTTGCAGAGATTGGGTCTCCAGAACTGCACACAGTACTCCAGATGGGGTCTCACCAGCTGTCTGTACAGAGGGATAACAACTTCCTATTTTCTACTGGTGATGCCTCTCCCTATGCATCCCAGTATCCCCCCAGCCCTCCTTGCTGCCCTCTCACATTGCTTGCCCACCTTTAAATCATCTGATATAACTACCCCCAGGTCCCTTTCCATTTTTGTTGTTGTTAGTATCTCACCCCCCATTGTGTACTCTTCTCCTGGGTTTTTGTTTCCCAGGTGCATTACCTTGCACTTCTTAGCATTGAATCTAAGCTGCCATACATTTGACCATTCCTCTAACCTTGCCATGTCCCTTCTCATCCTTTCCACCCCACCTTGAGCATAAATTCTGTTGCAGATCTTTGTGTCATCTGCAAAGAGACATACTTTTCCCTTCCAGTCCCTCTGCAATGTCACTTATAAAGACATTGAAGAGGTCCTGTCCTAATACTGAACCCTGCGGTACCCCACTAGTAACCCCCCTTTCTTCAGAGTGGACTCCATTTACTATTACCCTCTGTGTCCTATTCTCCAGCCAATTCTTTACCCAGGCTATCGTCTTGGGACCCACTCCCAGGCTGGCTGACTTGTATATTAATCTTTTTGTGTGGGACTGAGTCAAATGCCTTGCTAAAGTCTAGGTATGCCATGTCCACAGCCCCTCCCTGATCTGCTACTTTCATCACCCAGTCAAAGAAATCTATTAGATTAGTCTGGCATGACCTTCCCGCTGTGAATCCATGCTGCCTTGGGCCCTGTGCCCCTCTGGCCTCTAGGTACTCGACAATTATTTCCTTCAGAAGTGATTCCATCATTTTTCCTATCACTGAGGTTAAACTAACAGGTCTGTAGTTTCTTGCTTCTGCCCTGCTCCCACTTTTGTGAAGGGGAATCACATCTGCCCTCCTCCAGTCCTCAGGTACCACCCCATCCTCCCATGGTTTGTTAAAGAGGGTAGTCAGTGGTGTACCGTACTGTGTCCGACTCAGTAAGACATGCCCTTCAACATTCCTCCTCTCCATTCATCCATTTAAGTATGGATATGTGGACAAGTGGCAAAACAGCAGGGAAGGAGTTCATATTTGTGTATAACTGCACACTGAGCATAGGTGCCGAGGGTTGTTTGTGCTGTTGGTAGTGTGAATAATCAGTGTAGTAAGGTGGAGTGTCGTGGTAGCAATCTTCTAGGAATTCAACAGCATGCAAGGATTGCTATGCACGATGTGACCTGTGCACACACTGGTGAAAACATGTTGGACCTGGTACTCACTGAAATTGACAAGTGGGTGAACCTCTTGTCCCTGAGAGTTGGGTTCATAGCAAGTGACAATGGGTCAAATGTGGTGAAATGCATCACAAATGGTGGCTTTTTTGAGGTTCCATGCATGACCCACTGTTTAAATCTTGTGGTGCAGGAGTTTCTGCAGCACCCTGATATGAAGGAAATGCTGACAGTTGCATGCCATATCTTTTCTCACTTTTTACACTCTGCAAAGGCCTGTGACCAACTTCAGCAGTTGCAGATCCAAAACAGACTCCCGCAGCACCGCTTGTAGCTGGATGTTGTCACCCAGTGGAACTCCACTTTATACATGGCAGAGAGATTGTATGAACTGTACAAAGCCATCTCAGAGTATCTTGTCATGCACACTAGCCATGATAGTTTTGGGTCCTCCATGTCTATGTCGACTGAACAGTGGTGCCTCATGGACTCTGTAATAACAATCTTGAGACCTTTTGAACATGCCACACAGGCAGTGAGTGGCAAGTTTGCCTCCATTACACAATCAATTCCACTGCTGCAGGTGCTGAGGCAGACATTGGTGAATGTACAGAACAGCCTTGATGGTGCCAGAGACAGTGCTAGCAGTGTGTTGCTGAAACACATGCTGCCAGTATTTGACCAGAATCATCACATCTTGAGCATTCAGCGTATTAACAGCTTTGCAATAGCAACAATGCAGGACTCACGATACAAACGTGGAATTTCCTCAGTACAGGAGGGCAGGCCTGAACTGTCAAAAACTGTCAGTGGGCAACTGGTGCACTTGGTACATGGGGCACAGAAGTCACGTGCCAAGATTAGGAAATCTGATCAGCGTAATCAGGCTGAAGGTGAACCTGGAGGAGTTTTATCAAGCATATCCCATAAGGAAAAGGGGACTTCCATTTTAGGTGGTCTGTCATCAAAAGCATCTGGTGTTAACTCACTTTGGGAGCTTTGTCCTAAGTGGGGACTTGTGACATAAATGATTCCGGAGAAGTGGATGATGCATCAACCACTGGACTTAGAGCAGCACAGCAAATGGTTGAGTTATAGGTGTCTGAAAACAGGCATCTGTCAATCACTGATGATCCCCTTTTATACTGGAGTGCAAAGGTCAGTGAATGGCTAGAACTGACCACTGTTGCACTGAAGTACCTGACATGCCCAATCTCCAGTTCCAGAGTCAAGAGGGTATTCAGCTCAGCAGATGCAATAGCTCAGGATCATCATACAAACATCTCTCCTGCAAATGTTTGTTTGCTAACATTCATAAAAATGAATTAGAGGCACATACCAGCTCAGACTGCAACCTCAGTATTCATACCCCAGCATGCTCATGGTTTTGCTGATGTTGAAGAAAGGGACCATCCTGGTGACAGTGACAGCATGAAGCAGCCTACCACTGATGTAGATGATAACACAATGGAGAAAGAATTTTCCCGTGATCTAAATTCAGACATAGAAGACTGCGAGGGCAGCTTTCTTTCTGAGGATGATGATGAATGATGATGAGGTTAATGCTGGCAGGTTTTAACATAAGTTGTTAAAAGGCTGTCACATGTCTTGTATGATACAGGTTTTCCTTTTCATAAAGTTAAATCACTGTCCCACTCATAGTGACTCAAATTCCATATGTCATGTCACATTTATAACACAGAGCTCAGTATATCCTGGCCCCCGGACTACCACCACCATAAGACCGCTGTTCACCACTGCCACCATAGGGAATGTGACACTGAGTCCCTCCGGACTACCACCACAAGACCGCTGTTCGCCACTGCCACAATAGGAAATGTGACCGTCTGTCCTCCCGGAGTACCACCACCATAAGGCAGCTGTTCGTCACTGCCACCACCACCAAATGCAGGAAGATGTGAGAGGGAATGTTATCATGTATCACAGCTTTGACCACCACCACCCACCACCAGTGCCATTAAGACAATGTTTTTTCCGTTACATTGACCATGCCAAGGCAGAGGGAGTCAAACAGGAGACCACATCCATCAGCCACAGGCCCAAGGTTTCTTACTATTAAAACTATAAAGAGAGTATGTGTACTAATGTTTTTCATGCTATTCAACTTCCTTTAGCTGTGTGTCTTGTTTTGTGTTGCTTTTGTGAGCTGCAATGGTCAAACACATATGGTCAACCTATTTTGTCTTTTTATAGATTAACAACAAATGACTCTCCTTCACTGAAGGTCTGTATCAATGGTACAGCAGCAGTACTGTCTACAGGAACCTATGGGATATCCATTTCCAATCCATACTGGTAAGTATATCAATTTTATTTCACCCATTCCATTTTTTTCATAAGAGTGCAACAAATCCAACTGATGATTCATAAACTAGGTGACATGTAGGTCACAAAAAATATTTATGCAAAATATCATCCACTGTATTCCAAATTAGCAGCTGTGCAGCCATGACAGTGTGGTTTTAAAATGTAACTTGATTTGAGTCACAGGGACACTGACACAGTATATTTGTTACACAGCCTGGTACTAAATTAAATTGTGATCTGATGATTGCAGTGGGACAGTTTTGCTATCTGTGTTAATCCAGATACCCATTGTGGAACAGCCACGGCTTAAACATAATGTCTTACTGCTGCAATCAAGTTGTAGTAAGTCCTTCATTTCTTTTATTAGGAAACGTGCAGATGCTTTGTTGTGTCATAGTTGCCTTGTCCAAAGAATTTCTTCAACATCATGCCCCCCCTGGGCAGGGGCAGACATGCAACAAGCAGAAGTCATTTCAATCGATGACCATGACCATCATTACAGGACTGGAGAAGGACTCAGATGAAATCTGTAAAGAAGTAACCAAATAATAAACCATTAATGAGATCTACACGCAAATATGCTTCCCGCAGCACGCCACAAAAAAATTATTACCTTCATTGGCTTGAGAGTATTCCATTTCCAATTTCAACACCAACATTTCTCATCAAGCACTGGAATATGCATTCTAACAGTATGTGACCTGTGATACAAAACTATACAATGAGTACATGTATATATATATGTCAAACCCCCACCTAGAAAATACATATATATGTGTGTCTATATATATATATATATATATATATACTGTATATATATATATATATATATATATTAGAGGCAAAAAACTCCATTTAATACATCAGTTAGGGTTGTTCCACAGTGACAAAAGCTAGGAAATTCGATGTTAGGGTTGAAGCCTCCCTTGCACCCCTCTAGCCCATCCCCCCAATCAGCATCGAGCTGCGGGATGGGGTTGTCCTTCCTAACTCTCACCCCATCACATGTGGAAAGAAGCTGAGGAATAGGAGAATGGGGTGAGAGTTAGGATCGATGACCCCAATGCACACCCTGATGCTGGTTGGGGGTGTGGACTGGAGGGGTGCAAGGGGGGTTTCAACCGTAACATTGAATTTCCTCACTTTTGTCACTGTGGAACAACCCTAACTGATGTATTAAATGGAGTTTTTTGCCTCTAATTTCCCTTCTTTTTGAGAATGATAACAAGAAATAGTGAATGTAATGCGGCAGCGTGAGCACGGGGCCCCTCCCGCCACGTGATGTCTTGTCACATAGTAACACGGTGCCCACAAATGCAAATGGTAATGCTCATGGTGACGCAAAGTGAAACAGAAACAGTACTATAGACACAAATAGTAAAAATAATGCAAAGGCTAGCGCAAATGAAAACGCAAAGGGTAACGCACATGGTGGCATAGACAGGAATGGTAAGTGAAACGGGTACGGAACAACAAGCAGAAGCGGTAAGGATAACAGTAGTGTAAGCACACAGGCTGGTTTTCCCCAAAAGCTGCATAGAGAAAAGACAGTGTGTACAAAGAATGTATGCATAATAATGGATCTCGAAGCAGAAAATGAGGAGTTGGAATACTAAATTGCTTATATCTCAGGAACCGTACTACGTAGAAAAAAATGTAAAAGTCATATGATTTATGACTTTCATCGCTAGTTTTGTACTTAGCCTCATTCAGGTTTCTTATGAAAAGTCTGTATCTGCATCATTTCCAAGATACAGGCCCTGAAAGGCGCAGCGAACGCCGTAATGTTATCCTATGGGAATAAAAGAGACGTTTGGAGTGCCATAAGTTTGCTGCCCTGTGATATTTTTTCACCAAACCACCAAAAGGCACATTTGTGGGATGTTGGCTTTTTTCCTTCCAAATTTCAGTGTAAAAGACCAAACTGTTATTTTGCAACAGGGTGGCAAAGAATTCCTGTCATGCAGCAGACGCTGCACTGTTAGTCTATGAGAAAAAGTGTAAAATTCAGAGTACTGTAACTTTCCATCCATGCAATATTTTGTCACTAAACCATAAAAAGGCACATCTGTGGGATGTTGGTGGCCTTCCCTCCAAATTGCAGCCCAAAAGACCAAACCATTGCTTTGCAGCAGGGTGGCAAAGAATTACTGTTATTTTGGGCATAGTGTCGCAAAATAGTGTCGTGATTTGCAAAAGCTTTCACATAGATTTGCGAAAGTGTCATGAGTGCGTCACTACTTTGTGACACTACTTTTTCCAGAAATTCGAAAAACATATTTCTAGGGTGTTTAACATCAAAATAAAGACATGCCTAGCATCCACAGGGTCCGACTAGGTAAACACAAAAAAGAATTGTGTTGCTAGATGGTCCCCAATTTAAATGCCAAGCATTTTTCTGATCACCAACTGAATACAAAATGGCAGATTTGCAACACTACTAGGGCCATTTGTGACACTAAAAAGTGCATTTGCAACACTGTTGAACTTTTTGTTAACTTTTCCCATTGATTTATAATGGGAAATTGTTTTTTGAATAACTTTTGAACCATTTAATATTTTTAATGAAATCTTCAAAAGGCACATCTGGGACCCTGGTTGCATGTTTACTGAAGTTTTTGGATCAGTCGCACAAACTGTGCGACCTGTAGGGATGAGCAAAGAATTAAAAAAAGTGTAAATGCATGCACAGATCATGCTCTAATAACTCCGCAGCCGTATATCTGAACAGTACAATAGTTGGCAGATCCCAAGATGTATGGTTCTTGATTGGGTATTCCAAATTTCAGGCAAATCCTTTGAACAGTTGCAGAGTTATTAAGGTGCAAAATTTTAGGTTTAACATGTAAATGGCTCCTCAACCCTACCATAATATATATATATATATATATATATATATATATATAATATCAACTCACCAAGGCTACTGTTAGTGTACACACAAAAGGCACCCTTCCATCCAGTTGAGGTGATCTCATTGCATTCGCAGGAATCGCAGCACACTTTGGACCAGAAACAGTTCTCTCACGGTCATCATTTCTGATGGAACACTGAATGGATTCATATCATGTTATCCCTCCTTCACATGGTTTGGCAAGACAGTGTGCATAGTGACATCATCATCATGGAGTATGTAAATTTTCTGGACACAAGACAGTTGCATTTTGGGGATCCAGAAAAATGCTGGGAACTCTGTGTCACCACTGTGCACATGAGTGACTGCGCAATACATTCTGGGGGACTTTGCATGTGGTGTAATGCTTCCATTTCACTTTGTCAACACTTGGGAATTTTCTGGACATAAGACAGTAGCATTTTGTGTGTTGTGATTGTGAGCACATAATGTCATACTTAAATTATAAATTCAACCAGCAGTGCAACAATGTGGTGACAATTTTGACCTATACTTTTTTATGCTAGTTTAGATTGCCAGCCACTAGTTACCTCCTGACTTGTATGACACCCTTCTTTTCACAATTTGTGTCTGCTTTACTACTTTTTCTCATGTCTTAAAAAATAAAAGCAGCATGTCTTTTAATATGGCTCTGACCAGGTCATAAACACTGCCTGCTTCATAATTGTTAATTAACAGAAGTAATATATAAACAACCGATGGAGAAAAACAGCGGAAAATACTGACTAAGATTTGGTCGCAATATGTTAAAAGGAATGTTTCTTTTATTATTTCAGACATGAAAAAAAGTACTAAAGCAGACTCAAATACTGGAAAGAATGGTATCATACAAGTCAGGAGGTAAGTATAGTGGCAATGTAAAATAGCATAAAAAAGTATAGGTCAAAATTTTCGCCAGATTGTTGCACTGCTGTGTCAATGTCTATTTTAAAAAATAAGTATTTCTGGAGACTCAGTAATGTTTACTTTGTGTCGGGACTCGTGAAATGTTTCACAAAAAGCAGGACTGAACAGTGCAAGTATGTTGTGCTAAACGGCATGTGTGTTGTCAGTGTTCTTTCTTGTGTGTGCAAACATTGTCCAGCTTAATGCAAACATATATATGGTGTGACCTATTGCAGTATGTAAAGAATAAACATAAGAAAGAATATATGATGTATATTTTATTTGTACCATCGGCACTGGCAGAGTAAGTGATATGATATTTTGCACCTCAGTCACTGACAGTGCACACATGACTTTTCAGAGATCATAGCACAAAAAACACATGCTCTCCTAAAAGTCATGTGTGCAGTATGTGAGTAAGGTGTACTCTGACCAGACACCTCTGAAAAAATGTCATATCACTTAGTCCACTGATGATGATGGTGACAATAAAATATACATTATTCTCATTTCTATTCTTTATACCATAAAAACTGCAACTAATCAGCATATATACGTTTGCAAGAAGCTTGATAATGTCTAACATCACACACACACACACACACACAGGAAACAACACTGACTGCACACATGCAATTTAGCACATCATACTTCCACTGCTCACACCTGCTTTTCCACAACCACTCCACAACAGAAAGTAAACATTACTGAGGCACTGGATTATAACAACAGGGCAATAGGGAGCATGTATGCCTCCATGTGTATGTATATATTTAAAGGGAAGCAGTCAGCAACAGGAGCTCCTGCTCCCAGCAAGACCTATCCTCCGGTTAAGCCTCTTAAGTATGTTGTGGTGTTTTTCCTGTGCCGCAACGTACTTTAATAAAGAACTCATGACCCAGAGTATGGTGGATGTTGTGGTGTCTCCATTGTGTACCATAAAGTGGATGATGGGCGCACCATGTGCTTCAATACTTTTGTATTGAAGTGCATGGTGCATCGCCATTGCATTTTTATACATAATGGAGCCCCCATTGCATCTGCCATACTTTTGGGTCACTGACTGTTCTTTATTAAAATAAATTATTTTGCGGTGCGAGAAAAACACTGCAACATACTTAAAAGGCTTAACCAGAGGGAAAGCCTTGCAGGGGGTTGGACCTCCTGTTGCTGACTGCTTCCCTTTAAACTAATACTGTGGCCTTCCCTCTGCTTGTTATTAAACATAAACAAAAGACAAAACATTACAGCGGGGGGTGCTGAAAACAAAATGGAGGATGCCCTGATGTTCCAGCAGCAGATGAAGCATTGACACACTCTCTAACTGGTGTTGCTCTATCTGCTCCACCTGCTGCTGGACAGCACCCACCCTCTCGTTATTTTCTTCCACCTCAGCCCACAAAAGTGCTATGTCTGCCTGAGTTGCAGGCATTGTGGGGTCCAATGGTGGGGGGGACCAGGTAGTGGTGGTGGTGAGGGTGGTGCTGGTGGCAGTGGTGGGGGTGGTGGAGCAGCTGCTGCTGTGGCCCTCCTCCTGCTGCAGTGACACACAACAGCAGCACCCTCTGCCACTGCCACAAAAGGGTGAGCAGGTAGAGGCCTGACCCGATGGTGGCAGCCTGCCACTCCACCTTGTGGTGGTTGAACTTATGTGTGCGTTCGGTCCAGTCCCTAGATGTGTCCTCCAGAGGCCATGGCGCACTTGCACACCACAAAGTTAACACACCTCAAGGCTACTGTCCCCCCAACACATTTGAAAAACTGCCAAACTGGGGAGCTGCGTGGGGGACCTAGCACAGGAGGGACCGATGCAGTGCCGGCAGCATGGTCACATGCCTGGGGCTCCACCTGCTGCTGTGGAGGTGGTGCTGCTGGAGCTACTGCAGCTGCTACTGGTGGTGGTGGCGGACTTGATGGATGTGGCGGTGGCACTGGTGGTACTGCTGCTTCTGGGGGGGAGGCAGGACCAAAGGGTCTGGAGTGGTCCAATGCCAACCAGCTATGACCCCCCACATGTGCACTCCCCTCCAGCCATGGGCCACATACTGTCCCTGGTCCATCACACACAAGAAAAACTCCTTCCCTCTCCAATGTGTTGAGCAACTTCTCACACACTCACATAACACAGGCACACACACAGTCTCACACACACACACACACAGAACAAAACAAAACTTATAAAACAAAGAAATCAGTCACAAAAAAGAACTGATGGAACAGTACAAAATAAACGAAAGAATTAGCTTTTAAAAAAGCTTTTCGGTTTTTGGAATTTGCTCAAGAAAGAAACTTGTTAACATGAACTCTCCTCTGCTACACAAAATGCTTCCTCTCTCTACCTCTGCAAAGGAGAAAGTGAAAGTATCTGCTTGTACGACTCACTTCCTTCCTACCTGGCTAAAGAAAGTGACTTACAGTATTAAAAGCCCTGTGATATGTGGGAGGGCTGCTATATTATTGTCATTCCGCCTTACTTCGCATTAAGGCAGAATATTAATGCAAAGTCATAATAATAAAGCAAAGTGAGCACTTTCCAATGGCCACTTGGTGTAGCATTATGGTAATACAAAGTGGCCACTTTGCGTTCACTTCAGCAGCAGAATTTAATTTTGTTGCATCTCTAGTCATATCAGATGACCTAAAGGTAAGCAAGCAATGTGAGAAGGCAGTAATAAGGATTGGGGGATACTGGGATGTATAGGAAGAGGCATCACCAGTAGAAAACAATAAGTTGTTATCCCTCTGTACAGACAGTTGGTGAGATCCCATCTGGAGTTCTGTGTGCAGTTCTGGAGACCACATCTCTGCAAGGACATAGACAGGATAGAGGTAGTCCAGAGAAGGGCAACTAAAATGGTGCAGGGTTTGCTCTAGAGGCCTTATGAAAAGAGACTAAAGGAGCATAATATGTATACCCTCAAGGAAAGGAGGGAGAGAGGGGACATGATAGAAACTTTCAAGTACCTCAAGGGAATCAACAAAGTCGAGGAGGGTAGCATCTTTCAGAAAAAGAGATGTGCAAGAACAAGGGGGCACAATTTGAAGATGGGGGGACGGCTCAAGGACAAAGTGAGGAAGCATTTTTTTCACAGAGATGGTGTACACAAGGAACAGCCTTGCTGAGGAGGTTGTGGGGTCAAAAACAGTGGGGGAATTCAAAAATGCATGGTACAGATATAAAGCAATTATGGTGGAGAGTAGGAAGAAGTAGGCTGTTGGATAACTAGGATCTGCAGCTTATCCAATAGGTAGGGAAATGGGCAGACTGGGTGGGCCAAGAGGTCCTTATCTGCAGTCAGAGTCTATGTTTCTATATCCCAGATTCAGAAAACAGCAGGTGGGATGCAAATCGGACATAACCACGAAAACCTCATTCTAAGAAATTGACTAAACCTCACCCCAAGCAGGGGAAAATGACAAAACAAAAAGGTACCATATTGTGTTTTTAACTTACATAGATACATAGATACAGTACATAGACAGTGTTGGCAAATAAGGGCCTATGGCCCACCCAGTCTGCCCATTTGATCTTGTAAGTTCAGTTTATGTTTTCCTAGAAGTCTGTTGCCCCTTACCCCCTGACCTCCAAAATTCCTTTATGTCTATCCCATGCATTCTTAAATCCCGTGATTGTTTCAGCCCCCACCACTTCCTCTGGCAGGGTGTTCCACTTGTCCACCACCCGTTCTATGAAGAAATTCTTCCTCATGTTTCCTCTGAATCGTCCTCCCTCCCACTTCATCCCATGCCCTCTAATCCTGGAACATCTTTTTCACTTAAAATAGTGTATTCCTGCACCCTGTTCCTCCCTGTAAGATACTTGTATGTCTCTATCATATCCCCTCTCTCCCTTCTCTCCTCCAGGGAGTACATGTTCAGTTCCTTCAACCTGTCCTCATAGGACTTGTGATGCAATCCATGCACCATCTTTGTTAACCTTCTCTCTACCCTGTCTATGTCCTTACGTAGGTAAGGTCTCCAGAACTGTACACTGTACTCCAGGTTGGACCTCACTAGTGTCTTTTATAGTGGAGTTATGACCTCCTTTTTCCTGCTGGTGATGCCTCTGCCTATGCATCCCAGCATCCTATTTGCTTTACCTGCTGCCTTGTCACACTGTTTCCCTACCTTGAGGTCATCAGAGATGATAACCCCAAGATCCCTTTCCTGCTTGGTGCATACTATATCCTCACCCCCAACTGATATATTGTGCCAGGGTTTTTGTGCCCCATATGCATTATCTTGCACTTCTTTGCATTGAATTTCAACTGCCAAACTCCTGACCATTCTTCAAGTTTTGCAGGTCCCTTCTCACTCTGTCTACACCCTCTGGTGTGTCTACTCTGTTACAGAGCTTTGTGTCATCAGTGAACAGTGAAATTCTGCCTTCTAGGTCCTAGCGCAATGTCACTGATGAAGATGTTGAATAGGACCGGTCCCAGCACTGATCCCTGTGGTACCCCACTGGTCACTCTTCCCTCTGTGGAGTGACAGCAATTTACCACCACCCTCTGTGTCCTGCCGCCCAGCCAGTTACCTACCCACCACACTACTGTCCTGCCCACACCCATATTCCCCAGTTTGTGTAATAGTCTTCTATGTGGCACAGTGTCAAAGGCCTTGCTGAAGTCCAGATAGGCAATGTCCACTGCCCTCCCCTGATCCACCTCCCTAGTCACCCAGTCAAAAAATTCAACCAGGTTGGTCTGACATGACCTCCCCCTGGTGAAACCATGCTGCCTTGAGTCCTGTAGTCCATTGAAAACCAGATGTTCCACCAATCTCTCCTTCAGTAGTGCTTCCATGATCTTCCCCACTACCGAGGTGAGGCTGACTGGTCTGTAGTTCCCCGCTTCCTCTTTGTTCCCACTTTTGTATAAGGGGACTACATCTGCTGTCCTCCAGTCTTTGGGTACCTCCCCTGTTTCCAGTGATCGGCTAAACAGGATAGCCAGAGGTTCAGCCACCACCTGTCTTAGTTCTTTAAGGACCCTGGGGTCCACCCCATCTGGCCCAATTGCTTTATCAACTCTTATTACTTCCAGTTCCTTCAGGACCCTTTCTCGTGTAAAGGGACTTATGTCCATTTCTGCACCATTCTCACCCCTTGTACTCCCTTCAGACCCATTACCCTCCTCTTCCTCAGTAAAGACTGAGCAGAAATACCTGTTCAATATGTCAGCTTTACTGTTGTCATCCTCCACGCGGTTTTCATATACAGTTATGATCATATGATAATGGCTATAACAAAAAATGGAACAAAAGGACATTTGTGTTCAGAATTACAAACTATAAACATTGCTGCTCTGGGATCATAATTGCATGCAAATGTTCACAAGTGTCCCTGTTTTACATTATGCATGGAATCATTATTGCATCCTAATGTAAAGAGTAGAAAATGCCAGAAAGGTGTAGTAGTTCATTTAGCAATAATATCTTACTGTACAGCACTGGGATCAGAATTCCATGCAAGTGTCACATTTGGTTTTCAGTACATAATTAACACATAATCATCATAATATGATAATAACTTGAATAGCAAGACATTGTATGGAATAATAGTAGTGTGAGTTCAAATATCTATTATTAACAATTCATTTGTATGGTAATATCAACATTTTATGTAAATAGTCACAAATGTTATATTTGCATGTAATCATGATGGCATTGTAATTTCAATACCTACAAGTGACTGAAAAATATAGTTCTTCATTGAGAAATGCAAAGTATTTGATTAAATAGACCTTAATTAAATGTTTATGAAAACATAATTTTTTTTCCGAGGTCCTTCAGTGCTCTAGCTTGAGGTATGCCAAAAGTTTTAATTCACCGGCAAAATTGCCACAAAGTGGATGAAATTTGCATCTGTAGAGTTTTTTAAAGTTTTCCCTACCTTCATCAACTTTGACTTCAATCAAAATTGTGAAGTTTCCATGCAAATGCTGATATTCTGCCCGAGAAGTGCGGAATTTCACCCACAAATGGCAGAATTTTGCCTCTAAAAGGTGAAACTCTGCTATTCATGGGCCAATGTCACTATTTGAGAGTGAAATTCCACACTTCACAGATTGATCTGCACTACTCAATTTGTGCTAAATTCATGGATTAATTCAAGGAGCAAATTTAACCAACTTTGCCCATCTCTAGCTGTAGCCTGACATGAGGGTGTATGTGTTGAAGTGTGCATGTGTATCCATGGCTACAAAAGCACTGGACCATGATGATGGACTCTATTTATGTCATCTGGAAATATATGTATGCTGTTTGTCTTTATTGAAGATGGTTATCTGTGGTTGCTTGTGTACTTTGTTTCCTGTTGGGTGCTTGGGGGGGAGGGGCAGAATGGAGAGTTAAGCTTGAAAACTCTAACACTGCATTTTCTTTCTTTTGTGGTGTTGAGGTGAACCCTTACTGGTGAATTAATACATTTTTTTAAGGGATTTCATTCCTTTTTGAGATATCTTCACTGTTTTTATTTAAAAAAAAAATTATTTATTCATGGCTGGCGAAGTACTTCACACTATGGGGCCAACAGTTCTGCATCTGAAAATACAGATGTATAAAGATACATATTAAATATCTTCAGCTGTATGCAGAACTGCAGAAACAATCTTAATTGTACAGTTCTGCATACAGTGTTACAACTTTATGTTTAGTATTCACAAAATCTTAATGACCTGAAAGAGCTGCAAACTGTTTATGACATAATTTGAAGGTAATAGAATATCATTGTATCTGTCGTAACATGGATTTTCTGCATTACAGAACACTGTACCTATTGTTTTGCAGTTACTGTTTAAGATTTTGATTTATACCAATTTTTTTATGTAAACAGTTTGTATTTGTAGCTGTTTGAAGTTTGTAATCAATACTGATTATTATATTGTAGGGGCCGGGCAGTGCAGCAGTTGGATTTCCGCTTGAGATGCCAGTGACCTGGGCTCGGGAAAAGACTCAGGCACAGGAAGACCAGCTGGGGGGAGGAGGATTGAGTGTCTCTGACTGATCTCCTCCTCTGGGGGGAGGGTGGGGAAGCACTCATGCTGCGACTGGCCCCTAGCAGAGGCTAGGGACCAGCGCAGGTGAGGCTTAGCAGTTCTGGGAGCTGTGCCAGACATGGGTGAGTGCACCAGCATATCATTGCACTCCACACCTCCCAGCTAAGGGGAAAAAATGGATGCACCAGGATCCAGTAGCCCCAGCCCCATGAAGCCAAGCCCAGAGATCCACAAAACACCGGATTAGACAATGCGGCACCATTCAGAGGGGTACTTGGAGGTGCCCCACCCAGTGGCCCTGCCCTGTGGGGCAATCTGAGGTGAATGCCGGCGGGGAGTGATGATGGTCCTGGGGATGGGAAGAGGAATTGAGAGGATGATGAGTTCCCAAAGCAAAATAATTGATTTTTATATTAATGGTTGTCATTCTTTTCATTGCCTGACAACTGTCCACATTGTGGTTCAACATTGCTTGTTGTTCAATATGTTTTCTACATTTTTGCCATTTTCTGTTGCAAATGCTGTCATCAGGACAAGGTTTACCTGGTGCCAAATAATTGGGAGCTTAACTGGTTCAGCTGAATTGCTGAAGCAGAACCAAATTTCTGGGTCAAACTTGAATCATAGAATCATAGAAATGTGACAGCAGAAAAAGACCCTCTTGGCCCATCGAGTCTGCCGCTTTACCCTCTCCCTTCTTGCCCCCCTCATCCAGAGATCACCAAGCTCCTTGGTCAACCCCTTGTGTCTATCCCATGCCCTCTTGAATCCCTCTACCATTTGACATCCACCACCTCCTCCTCCAGCAGATTGTTCCAAAGCTCCACCACCCTCTCAGTGAAGTAACAGCACCTCACATTTTCTCTAAACCTTCCTCCCTCCACCCTTAGACTATGATCCCTACTTCTAGCACCTACCTTTCCTGCAAATAAGCCCCCTCACTTAATTAATCCCCTTCATGTTTTTAAATGTTCCTATCATGCCTCCCTCCCGTTTGATCTCCAGAGGGTAAAAGTCCAACTCCCTCAGCCTCTCCTTAGAGGGATTCCCTTTCATCACATGCACCATCTTTGTGGCCCTTCTCTGTACTCTTTTAATCCCATCTATGTCCTTGCATAAGTTTGGTCTCCAGAACTGAATCCATACTCCAGGTGAGGCCTCACCATTGATTTATAAAGTGGTATCAGCACCTCCCTCTTCCTGCTTGTTATACCTCTCACTATGCACGCCAGCATTTTATTTGCTTTGCCCACCGCCTTGCTACAATTGGTCCCTACATTAAGGTTATCTGAAATTATGATCCCAGATCCCTCTCCTGCTCAGTTGCCTTCACCCCCCCCATGTGTAATTAGCTTGCAGGTTATTCCATCCCATGTGCATTACTGTGCATTTTCTGGCATTGAATTTCAGCTGCCATGTTTCTGACTACCTCTGCAGCAACCTTAGATCTTCCCTTATAGCCTCCACTCCCTCTGGTGTGTCCACCCTATTGCATATCCTTGTATTATCTGCAAATAGGCAAACCTTCCCCTACAGCCCCTCTGCTATGTCACTGATACAGATGTTAAACAGGATGGGCCCTATCACCAACCCCTGGGGCACCCCACTCTTCACCCCTACCTCCCTGTAATGAACCCCATTTACCACCTTCCTCTGGCTTTTACCCATCAACTGGTTCTCCACCCACTTTGTTATTTTCTGTCCCACCCCCAAACATTCCAGCTTATTTACCAGCCTTCTGTGGGGAACAGTGTCAAAGGCCTTCCCGAAGTCCAGATAGGCCATGTCCACTGCCTCTTTCTGATCAACCACCCTCCTTACCCAATTGAAGAACTCAATCAGGTTTGTCTGACATGTACTCCCCTGTGTGAGTTTCAAGTTTCAAATTCAAGTTTATTGACAGGAGATAATCCATTGAGAAGGCTTATTTACAAGGAGGTCCTGGCCGGACATCATACAGTTTCAGTTAAACACTATACACAATTTATAACTACAGTAGTATTATACATGATAAACAACAGAAAAAAGACTATATACAGAATTATATACAAGGAAAGTATAAACAGTGGGGTACACCACATTATAACATGGCAGATAATGGTACAAAGGTAAAAATATTAGGATATTTAGTTTTATTTCTAGTAGGGTTTAACTAGGACAGTAGAGGGTACATTATAGTGTTCCGAAGGATAGGGTGAGAAGGGAGACTTAGATCAGGGAAGAGAGGGAGGTTTAGGACTGCAGGGTGTGTCATAGATAGCATGGGTGAGCAATGGGAGGGCAGATTGACTGTGTTGGAAGGATGCTTGAGTTTAGAGGGGGGTATGGATAGATCTACAATGAGATAGGGGTGACAGGGATTAGAAGAGGTCATGAAAGGGAGATGGAAAACAGTTCAGCGGTAAGCACAGCAGTATCTAAGGTTGCTAGTGATCAATTTGTTGAAACTGTTCCAGGACATGAGGTTTTGTAGGTTGAAGGTTTGTTGGGCTTTATTCCAGGCTAGTGGCAGAGCATGGCTAACAGACATGGCACCGAACCTTGAACAGGCACAAGGGACCTCTAGCATAATGAGATCATTACTGCGCAAGTGAGTAAGAGCTGGCTGTACATCAGAAGAGTGTAGCAATGTCAATCAATCAATCAAAATCTTTATTTATCCAGGTGGGCACCATTGAGCAAGGCTCATTTGCAACGTGGACCTGGTCATTAATACATCAAAGTACAGTACAGAAGCAGGTATACAAAAAGCAATAATATACAAGGAAGAAAATGTATATACAGTATATACAGTACAAGGTTGAAATAAATAAAAAAAGCATTATTTTACAATTGAAGAAGTCAGCAGATGTACAATCAACAATAGGCATGCAAGGGTTATAAGCAGAGATTTTTTGAGTGAGGCAGCTGGCAACTACACATATAGGGGAAAGAGGCCATGTATGGGGTGGCAGGTTAGACAGGTAAAGAAGAAGAGGACTATATTACTGATGACTGGGGGAAAAATTGTGCTAAAACCACAGAAAGTGATGATGGCTGTCGTGTTCTTGTTTATTATGATAATGACAGAGGAGAGGTAGATAATTGGGACACTACTATGGATGGGGTGGGACTTTAGCCAGACTGGAGTGGGCAGGAAAGGGTGGGTGTAACAGGAAGAGTTAATAGGGAAAGAGTGAGAGCTAGGAGTAGAAACATGGTGAGCATCAGGATGGAAAGGGGGAGTTGCAGAATTATTAGGCTAGCGGTGAGGAAAACATTTGCAAGGTGCTTTCATGTAGCGATCATAGAGCGCCTTGAAGATATTCAGTCTAACAGGGCAGCTCAGCTTCAAGTTCCTTTGTAAACCATTCCACAATGTGGTTAAAGAGAAGCTTAGATCAGCTTTGCTAAAATGAGTGTTGACCCTTGGAACTTGGAGGGCAATTAGGGAATAGCTCCTTAGAGCGCAGGTGCCTAACACACTCCGGGGAATACAATTTGAGGCATATGAGGGGAGCTTGTTGGTCACCACTCTGAAGGCCCATAGGGCTGTGTTTCTATTCCTTCTATAGTGAAGGCAAGTCCAGCCTAACGATGAGTACAGGGAGCAGTGGTGTGTGGAAAGTAGAAGGCCAGTAATGAACCTAATAGCTCTGTGGTAGAGGATGTTCAACTAAGCCAGTGCAGAGGCAGTGCAGTGGCTGTAGAGCAGGTCCACACAATCTATTAAAGATAGGAAGGTAGATTGAACCAGTTGAATCTTGGCCTCCTTTGTAAGCAGGTGGTTATTTCTGTAGAATAGTCCTAATCTTTACCTTAGTTTCTTCTGTAGTTCTTCGAGATGGTCGGCGAAGGAAAGTTTATGATCAAGCCAAACTCCTAGATATTTGAATTTAGCCATATACTCTATTGTTTCTCCAAGAACAGTGGTAATTTGAGGGATAGCCCCCCCTCCAGTAGGAATTGCCACATGCAAGGAGGGGGAGAAGAGCATGGCTTTTGTCTTTTTTGTATTGAGCAAAAGCTTTTTGTTTATGAGCTGGTATTGTAGAAGGTTAAATTCAGCTTGGAGGTCTTCACAGGCTGCTTCTGGTGTGGGACGACTCAAGTACAGTACACTGTCTTCCGCGAATAAGTGGATGTTGGCTTTTTTGATGGGGTCATTGATGTTGTTAATGTAGACTGCAAAGAGGAGGGGACCAAGGATAGAGCCCTGGGCACGCCCCTCAGTATAGGTTTTAATGGACAAAGATCACCTTCAGCTTTAACCTGCTGTTTCCGTTCTCCAAGGTTGAATGCAAACCAGCACATAGATTTATGGTCCAGGCCTAAGGTGATTAGGTAGGAAAGAAGCAGGCTGTGTTCGACTGTGTCAAATGCCTTACTAAGATCCAAGAAAATAGCACAGACATGCTTCTTGTTGTCAAGGTCTAGGAGCCAATCATTGGTCACCTTAGCTAGGCTGTTATGGCGCTGTGCTTTGCTTTGAATCTAGACTGAACCAGGTTTAATAGGCTTCTAGATTTTAACTATACCCCTAGCTGGCCACACACTATTTTTTCTAGTAATTTAGACAGGATGGGGAGGAGGAAGATCGGTCTGTAATTATTTAGATCACAAGGGTCACCTGCTTTTAATAGAGGGATGACATGGACTATTTTCCATTGAGGGGGGAGGCTACCCTGGGAGAGTGACATGTTGAATAGGTGGGTGATTGGCACTGCAAGCACATGGTAGGCACATTTCAGATATTATGGCTCTATGATGTCAGAGTCTGCTCCCTTCCTGGTGTCCAGTTGTAGCAGTAGGTCTTCCACCTCTTTTAGAGAGAAAGGCAGGAGGGAGAAGGCCTCCTTGGTGGGGGGGGACTCATGGGTCAGTGGACCCTGAGCTATGTGGAGGTCATTGGCAGGGGAAGTATCAAATACTAGCCCTGCCATTGCAAAATGGTTATTGAGGGCTTCCAATATCTCTGATCGGTTGGAGATAATGCTGCCACCGGACTTAAATTTTGCTGGAATGGAATTACCAGGCATGTGTCCAGACATGTCATTTAATGTTTTACAGAGCTTTGAAGGATTTCTTGAGGCAGAGGCTAGCTCCGAACGATAGTAGGCAACCTTGGCTGCACTGACCAACTTGGTGCACTTGTTACGTGCTCTCTTAAAAAGACACCAATCCAAGTCAATCTTGCCTCTTCTGGCTTTTTTCCATAAAGTTTCCCTTTCTAACAGGGAAGCTTTGAGCTCAGGCAAGAATCAATGGCAGGTGCTGCTCCTGACCCGCACCTTAACCAAGGGTGCATGCTTATTTAAAGACTCACTGAAAATATTGTGAAAAATAGTATATACCCTGTTAACCATTTTGATCAGTAAGAATTCCTGCCATCACGGTGAATGTTTCAAGTCATGGATATATGCAAACAAATCGAAGTTGCGTTTGCACCTCTTGATAGAGAACTTTGCCACGAACTGTGGGTTGTGCATGGATCTAATGGTGGTTATTATACAATGATCACTAATGTCTGAGAAAAATGTTCCAACATGAGAGAACAGATATGGCTTGCTAACCAAAATTACATCTAGGCCCATCGGCGCAGTGGTTGGATTTCCACTTGCGACGCCAGCGACCCAGGTTTGGGAACGAGTTCGGGTCATTGGAGGGCCAGCTGGGGAGGCAGCTTGAGCATCCCACAACTGCTCACTGCCTTCAGGAATGGAGGGAAGGGACTGTGACCCAGTGTTAAAGTGACCACTGGTGGAGGCCAGAGGTAGAGCAACACATCAGGGTCATTTAGGATGGTGCGTAATGGATGTCAGCCCTTGCCTTGATGTCTGGACATCACGCACCTTAAGAAAGCCAGGAAAATCACTTGCTGGCTGCTAGATGATGGCTGTCTGTTCCCTGAGGGCCTCCAGCACCTTCACAGGGCCTCCTGTTCCACAGCAGCATCTCTGGGCCCTAGAGGTTATTTTTATTTGGGTGAGTAGGCTTTCTAATGAGTTGAACCAGCCCTAGAGTGTCACAAAAGTATTTCAAAGGAGCTGATGCACTTGATAGCCAATCGTAGTTCAGGTCACCAAGAATAATGATTTCCAAGGAACTGAGCCCCAGTACGGAACTGAAGTGAGACAGGAGATGAGGTCCGGCAGAAGGGGGCCTGTAGCAGCCTATTACACAGAGTACATTGGAAGGAGAAAGTTTGATCTTTAGGGTCAAGCTCTCAAATTCTTTGGTGGAGGATGATGCATCTATGCATGTGGCTGAGTATTTGTCCATTACATAAATTGCCACCCCTCCTCCTCTTGATTGCCTATCTGCTCGAAGAGTAAATAATTTGGGATATTGATTTCATTGTCTGGGGTGGCTGGCCTAAGCCAGGTCTCAGTGATCACTAGGACATCAGTTAGGGTGTGGCTCACCCAAGCCTGGATAAGAGTGAACTTTTTCAGCAAACTACTGGCATTAAGATGCATAAAAGACATTCCTTTGATACCTGCCAGGTCTGATGGAGAAGCAAGGCTGTCTAATGGTCCTGGGTTGAGTTCGACATTGCCTGAGCACATTAGTAAAAGAAGCAGGATTCTTTTTAAGGCAGTGAACTGTAATTTGTAAACACTGTTTTTTGGGGCGATAGGGGAGGCGGTGTTGATGGGTAGGCCTGTACCCACTCCCGGTGTTGTACTGGCCTAGTGTTGCAGCCACTAGTGTCCTGGCAGGAATTTGCCATGAGCAGGAAGTCTGTGGGGGGGGGGAACTTTCACAGAAGCGCTTTATATATCCAGATGAGGGTAGGAGTGAGATATCTAGTCAACAATGAAGTCCAGCCCAAATAGAAGTACAGTTGGTAGTGATGGGTGCATCTGTGAGCATTTGAGATTAACTTAATTGCTCTGTGATTAAGTGTATCCAATTGGTGTACAGTAGCAAGGATTCTGAGCATTGACCCCCGACTTTGTCCACATAGTCAAAGAGTGGCATGAAGGTAGTCTGGACTAGGTGCATTTTAGCTTCAGTGGGGAATCGGAATTTATTTCTGAAGAAGAAATCAATGCACTGCCACAGTTTCTTTGCAAACATAGTAATGTGGACATAGAAGGACAGGTGTTGGTCTAGTTCACACCCAAGATATTTAAAGTTTTTAAAAAACCTCAAGGTTGTCATTGAGAAGGGTCTTTATAGGGAGAAAGGTAGTTTGTGTGCTAGTGATGGAGGCGAGGGGATTCGAGTGGAAGCACATGACTTGTTTTCTTTGCATTTAGTAGCAGTTTTGATTGGACCAGGCTGAGTAGGAGGAGATCAAATTCAGATTGTAGCACCATTTAAACTTTGGTTACTGAAGGTCTGGAGATATATATCACAGTATCATCTGTGAACATATGAATTTTTGCTTTGTTGACATTGTTTCCAATAGTGTTCATATAAAGCATGAATAGAAGAGGCCCAAGGATTGAACCTTGTGGAACTCCTCTCATGACTGGAAGGAGTGGAGTTAGGGATCCATCTGCTTTCACCTGCTGAAGTCTGTCCAACAGGTAACTATGGAACCATAGTAGTGCAGGACCAGAGATGCCATGGTTGTTTAGGGTGCCAAGTAGTAAAGCATTTTTGACGGTGTAGAATGCTTTACTGAGGTTAAAGAAGACCGCTCCTGTTACTTGCTTCTTGTCCATGGAGCGTAGCTAGTCATTGTGATGGATGCAAGGGCTGAGGTGGTACTGTGGGCTGGTCTGAATCCCAATTGGTCAGGATTTATTAAGTTGTTCTTATTGAGGTATTCTCTTAACTGTGCGTTTACTAATTTTTCAAGGAGTTTTGAGAGAAGGGGCAAGACAGAAATGGGATGGTAGTTATTTAGGTCCATAGTGTGAAGCCATCCTGATGGACATCTTGCAGCCCACTTTCCACCAAGTAACTGACCACTAGGGCTGGGAGAACTCAGTGAAGTTCTGACCCTCATTAAATAAGAATCAGAACAAGCTGAAGCTTTGATTTGTTCTTATTGGTTATGATTTGTTCTGATTTATTGACAACTGTTTGAAAAAAATTGGAAAAAATGCATAGAAGTGGCCAAAGTCAGTTACATGTGATGCAGAGGCCCAAAGGATATAATTTAATGGATTATTTGTATAAAAATTAATGTAAAACTGCTAAATAAAACAGCAATCAGTCACTACTAGCCTCTTCATGGCTGGCCTGTAATGGTGGCATATCCTGCTCAGGTCCGTGACATGAGTGTGCTGGGAGAGACAAAGAGAGATGGAGAAAGAGGCAGACAGATGCAAATACCTATATCATAGCACCACCAAGTACTGTAGGCACTGCCAAGCAGCTAAGATTGTTTTTTTATTAATGGTGCTATGTGGGTATTATTTTGATGGATGTTTCATTCAGAGCCTAACAGGCCAAATAAATGGATATGAATCATCAAATGAGATGCACTTAAGAGGTCCACCCACCCTACCCATGAGAATGATGAAACTGTTTTGCATGCCCCGGTGTGTACTGTGGTATATGGTACTCTACCTGGTCCAAGAGGTGCTAATGTTTTCTAGTACTACGACTACTTCTACTGAATCTGATCAACATGCTGAATCCTTAAAGAAGAAAAATGAAATACATAGTAATCACCACCACCCCGGCAGGCAACCAGTCACACATCACATAGATCAAGTGCAGTGCAGTCATAAAAAAATTTGCTACTGGCACCTGAAGACCTGATGACACACAACACAATTACATCCTTCCTAGTTCTACAATTGCTGCCAGCCATTGCCAAGTAATTTGAGTATCAAAAATAAAATCTATTCAGTTTCTGGGTTTCAGGCATCTGCGAAGCCATGCCCTGTACAGAAATTAAAACAGTACAGTCATAATCACTTGCTGAGGGCAAAAAAAAATAGCAAGTAGTAGTAGTAAGGACTGGAGTAAGGACAAAAATTAACAAGTAGTAGTCATGACTCATGAGGACAAAAAAGTGATAGTACAGTATTAGTAGACAGCAGTAGGTAAGACAGAGAGCAGCCACCAGCTCCCT
Organism: Neoceratodus forsteri; assembly: GCA_016271365.2. NCBI lineage: Eukaryota > Metazoa > Chordata > Ceratodontiformes > Ceratodontidae > Neoceratodus > Neoceratodus forsteri. Next base: position 777,322,641 of record CM057452.1, read on the forward strand.
TATAGAAAGGATGTGATTTAATAGAGGTACACTCAATTGAATTCTTAATTTTGGAGCCTGTGTAAGTAAGTAAAAATCAGTGTTTTGGTTCTTTTGTTGGGGTTGACTTTTCTTATTGTAACTTTAATTTGCCAGGGAGGACATTTAGCTGGGAGAATATCTGCAGTCATTTGTGACTAAATCTGTTACTTAAATTCAGTGAAACAGGTGTCTAAAAGGAAGGAAGGCACTCACTGGGGTGGTTGGTCAGAGTTGTAGTTGATTGTTTCTGGAGGGCATGAGCTTAGTCTCACTCTCCCACCCTGCTCCTCACCACACCTGCCCCAAGCACATAATTTCCTTTATATCAGGGGTTCTGACATCACTTCCCCCAAAGTGTAAAGGATATACACCTGTTCACATCCTTAGAGGCATAGCACACTGAATAAGGTATACACACTCACATGATTGCACACACTAACAAAAAAACAAACAAAAAATAAACCTCTTAAACAGAAAGGGACACAGACATGTGGTGAGTGGTGCAATGCACTGTCTGTGGAGTAGCAGTCTTCTGAGAGAATTTCTGGAGGCTGCATTGCTGCCCTATTTTTAGGCACCTCTCTGGTCTGAGGGAGGAGGTTGCCCATCTCCATGCTGACCTGGTGAGGATATGGAAAACCTCCTACTCCTCCACCCAGGGACCACCCAGGCCACCACCACTGCCTTAGAGGTTGCCAAGAATGAGAAGTGGTTGGACCAAGGTGGGCTCAGGAAGGGTGAGTGTGGAGAATCAGAGGTGCATACCTCCAGTTGTGCCTCTTCACAATTCATTCACCATTCTGGTGGAGTGTGGTTCCTTTGTGGAGGCACCCACAGTGGAGACCAAGGAGGATGCTGGGAACCTCCACAAAGGAGACCCACAGGAAGGTGGCACAGGACCTCACAGGGGAAGGAAACAACTCCTGGTGGAGGACTCAATTGTTAGGGGGTAGAATTGGGGGAGGGAGGGAAGAGGGAGGTAAGGTGCCTGCCCAGCACCATGGCTTGAAGGGACAGGAAGTTAATCCTCAGGATTGTGGGAGCAGCTACACAGGAGAGAGAGACAAATGTCATTGTCCACCTAGTGAAAAAATGACCTGGCTGGGAATGGGATCAGAGCAGTGCAGCAGTAGTTTGTGGAGTTGGGGAAGGGTCTTAGACAAGTGGCACACACAGTAACTTTCTCAGAAGTGCTACCTGTCTATGGAATGAGTGAGGCTATGATACTCCACACCATGGAATTCAATGACTGGTTGAAAAACTGGTGCAGATCTCAAGGATTTGGCATCATTGCTGACTGGGGGTCCACCTGGAAGGATACAGGCCTATACTGGCATGGTGGTCTGCATCTATCCTGGAGGGGAACCAGGATCCTAGGTGATAGGTTTAAATGTTTCATTGGCAAGCTTTTAAACTAGCCAAGGGGGGAAGCTCTGAAGAGAAGCAGGGAAATCCCACCCCCCCCAGCAAAACAGGTTAGTTAGCGAAGCAGACAGAAAGGTAGAGAAGTCAATAGCAAGCAGAACTGGGTAAATCCAGAAAAAAAGCAAAGGCAGTAAGGACAGAGATGGGCCTAAAAGGGGTAAGACCATCAAAAAATGGAGGGCGATGAGTACCAATGCCCATAGTCAGGGTAACAAGCTCTCTGAACTAGTGGCCTTGATGGAAGAGGGATGCCTGGACATTGTGGCAGTCACAGAAACATGGTACACAGAGAACCATGACTGGGATGTCAACATACCAGTGTACACAATCTACAGGAGGGACAGGGAGGGTAAAAGAGGAGGAGAAGTAGCTTTCTACACAAGTGAAGGAATCAAAGCAACAGAACTAAAGGGTAAACAGGGAAGGGGGAGGCACTGTGGGTCACCGTGGAGACAGTAAATGGCACCACAATCTGCACAGTGGTTGTCTATAGACCTCCATCTCAGGGGGATGCAACAGAAAAGGAAATGATAGAAGGAATCCTTGGAATGGCAGAAAAAAGGAGAGATATTGTTGATGGGCAACCTGAATATCCCAGATGTTAACGGGAGCACATTTCTGTAGCCACATCCAAGAGCAGGGTCATTCTTGATGCCCTACAGGGGGAATGCTTCAGACAGCTAGTCTTGGAACCCACTTAGGAGGGAGAAGTCTTAGACATGGTACTCTCAAATGAGGATGGATAGAGGATCTCACATTCAGAAGTGGGTAGTCATCTGGGAAAAAGCGAACACCAAACAGTGTGGTTTACAATAAACTCAGTTGTGGAGTCAAGTCATACAAAAGCAAGGGTGTTGGACTTAAGGAGGGCTGACTCTGGCAAAATAGAAGAGTGCCTCAGAAAAGCATTAGCAAACAGCCAAGAAGAAGGGGTGGAAGAACAATGTGGAAAAATCGAAACTGCCATCACAGAGGCAACAAGCCTCTTTGTAAAGCAAATCAACAAAACAAAATCAAGGAAAAAGCCACTATGGTTTTCAAAAGAGGTGGCAGGAAAGGTTAAGGAGAAAAGAATAGCATTCAGGAAATATAAGGAAACACAGAAGGAGTAGGACAGAGAACTATATCAGTTAAAACAGAGGGAGGCAAGGAAGGCAGTCAGAATATCAAAGGCTCAGACTGAGGAAAAGATAGACAACTCTGTTAAGAACAGGGAAAAAACCTTTTATAGGTACATTAGGGAGTGAAGAAAGACTAAGGGAGGGATACTGAGGCTTAATAAAAGGGAGGAAATGTAGGCAGAGGGCGACATTGAAAAAGCAGGAATACTGAATGAATACTTCTGCTCAGTATTCACAAAAGAAGAGGAGGGGAGGTACTTAAACCAAACAATAGAAACATTCTGGATAGGGGATAGATACCATTCCATTCACAGAAGAAAGGGTTCTGAAAGAACTTTTAAAACTAAAGGTGGACAAAGCTATGGGGCCTGATGTTATTCACACAAGAATTCTAAAAGAACTAAGGGTTGAACTAGTGACACCACTGACTACCTTCTTTAACAAATCATGGGAGGATGGGGTGGTATCTGCGGACTGGAGGAGGGTGGATGTGATTCCACTTCACAAATGTGGGAGCAAGGCAGAGGCAGGAAACTACAGACCGGTTAGTTTGACCTCAGTGGTAGGATAAATGATGGAATCACTTCTGAAGGAAAGAATTGTTGAGTACCTAGAGGCCAGAGGGGCACAGGACCAAGGCAGCATGGATTAATAGCAGGAAGGTCTTGTCAGATTAATCTAATAGATTTCTTTGACTGGGTGACCAAAGTAGTAGACCAGGGAGTGGCTGTGGACACAGCCTACCAGAATTTAGCAAGGCATTTGACACAGTCCCACACAAAAGATTAATACACAAGTTAGCCAGCCTTGGAGTGGGTCCCAAGGTGGTAGCCCGGGTAAAAAACTAACTGGACAACAGGATGCAGAGGGTAATAGTAAACTGAGTCCTCTCTGAAGAAAGGGGCGTTACTAGAGGAGTATTGCAGGGTTCAGTACTGGGACTGGTCCTCTTTAATGTCTTTATAAGTGACATTGCAGAGGGACTGGAAGGAAAAGTATGTCTCTTTGCAGAATGCACAAAGATCTGCAACAGGATCGATACAGAAGGTGGGGTGGAAAGGAAGATAAGGGATTTGACATGATTGGAGGAATGGTCAAATGTATGGCAGTTCTGATTCAGCACAAAGAAGTGCAAAGTAATGCACCTGGGAAACAAAAACCGAAGGGAAGACTACACAGTGGGGGGTGAGATACTAGCAACAACAAAAATGGAAGTGGGACCTGGGGGTAGTCATTTCAGATGACCTAAAGGTGGGCAAGCAAAGTGAGAAGGCAGCAAGGAGGGCTGGCGGGATACTGGGATGCATATGGAGAGGCATCACCAGTACAAAATAGAAGTTGTTATCACTTTGTACAGACAGTTGGTGAGACCCCATCTGGTGTACTGCGTGCAGTTCTGGAAAACCATCTCTGCAAGGACATAGACAGTATGGAGGCTGTCCAGAGGAGACCAACTAAACTGGTGCACAGTCTGCACCAGAAGAAATATGAAGAGAGATTAAAAGTGCTTAATGTGAATACCCTGGAGAAAAGGAGGGAGAGGGGGGACAGGATAGAAACTTTCAAGTACCTCAAAGGAATCACCAAAGTCCAAGAGGATAGCATCTTTCAAAAAAATAGATCTGCAAGAACAAGGGGACACAATTTGAGGACGGGGGGGGGGATGGCTCAGAGGTAATGTGAGGAAGTATTTTTTTTTTCATGGTGAAGGTTGTGGATACATGGAACAGCCTTCCTCAGGAGGTAGTGGAGTCAAAAACAGTGGAAGAATTGAAGAGTGCATGGGACAGACATAAGGCAATTCTAGTGGGTGGTAGGAGGAAGTAGGCTGTTAGATAACTAGGATCTGCAGCTTATCCATTAGTTAGGGAAATGGGCAGGCTAGGAGGGCCAAGCAGTCCTTATCTGCCTTCAAAGTCTATGTTTCTATGCTTCAGTACCAGGTACCACCAAGTAAGTTTGTGGCAGGAAATGCAGTTGCTTGCTGTATTTGAACTCTGAATCCAATGATGTTATTATTTTTTTTTTCCATTCTGTGCTGCTCTTGTGATCATTTAAATAATAGTGGCCTGGCCTAGTCTGTCCTGACTAGGGGTGTGTAAGTAATGAATATTAAATCCTGAATACCACAAATAATATGGTATTCGGGAATCGAATACTGAATATTGCAGCTATTCAGTGATATTCGGTACAGCAGAAGCCACTTAAAGGGGACATGGTTAAAAGGGATGTCCGCTTTATTAGGACAATCCCCTGGGCACCGATTTTTAGCTAATGCTATTCAATGGGACCAGCATCTGTTTAATTGGGATGGTCCCATTTTTTAATTTGGATGATTATCTAATCACAGGTGTAGGAAAAGCTGCTGAACATTGAATTGCAGCTTGTTAAGTGCCCTGCATTTAAGCTGTTTTACATTCCCACCTGTTTAGTGTCTCTCTGGAGTGTGTTTAGCATCTCTCTGGAGTGTGTTTGGTTTTCAGGATATCATCTAGAAGCAACAACAAAAGAGTCAATCTCCAACTGAGTGAGAAAATAAAAATTATTGATGCTTTACAGCTGCCCAACTCCTCTCTCTCAAAAGTTGCAAAGTATTCAGCATTCCTGAGGGATTTCACGATCTTGTTGGACTTGCTGTCTAATTGCTGAGTGTTTGCCAAAGCTAGATCACATGACAGTTTGACATTGCTGTGTACTAGAGAGAGATCATAGTGGTGAGTGGAGAGAGCTCTGTCAGCAGAGATTAGGAGTTGCAAAAACTAATATTTTCTTCATAAAACCTTTATTTTTTTGTTCTGTACCATGCGTCTTTAGTGTCTAGTACTAGTAGGAACACTGATAGGATTTTTTTATTTCATGGATAAATTGTCTGATATAATGGAGTTTTTTTTTTTTGCTAGGAGCTACAGAGAAGCTAGTATACTGTACCTTAATTTCAGGGGCCTCTCGTGAGTGGTGGCGAGATTGAAGTGGAGTCTGTAGAGAGAGCTCTGAGTTAGCAGATATTATGAGTTGCAAAAAAATAATATTTTCAGCACAATGTCTTAATTTCTTTGTTCTATACTGTGTGTTTTTAGTGTCTAGTACTAGTGGAAGCACTGGGAGTTTTTTTTTCATGGCTAAATTGTCTGATGTACTAATTTTTATTTTTTTGTTAGGAGCTGCAGAGAAACTAATATACTGTACTTTCATTTCAGGAGCTTCTTGTGACTGGTGGAGAGATTGCAGTGGAGTCTGGAAAGAGAGCTCTGAGTCAGCAGAGATTAGGAACAGCAAAAAGCTTATATTTTCATCACAAAATTGTTATTTTTTTTTGTTTTGTACTGTGTGTCCTTAATGCCTAGTAGTAGTGGAGCACTTGGTGTGTGTGTGGGGGCTGGATAAATCCTCTGATGTAGTTATTTTTGTTTTTTTGCCAGAAGCTGTAGAGAAAAAAACAATGTACCTTCATTTCAGGGGCTGATAGTTGTATGAGGCTTTTTGTATTTTCCCCAGAGAAATTGTCTGATTTATTTTGCCAGGAGGAGCTGCAGAGAGACTTAAGTTGCAGTTTACCTCCTTAATTACAGTAGTTCTAACTTCTACCTTAACTGCTGTACTGTACTGTACTGACTTAAAAAGAAACTCTTTAATTTGATGGTGTAGATAATATGTATTTCTGGGTAAAGGGGCTCAGGTTTCACAAAACCCAGTAGTAGCCTAGCCAGAAATCTCAAAGGGCAGTCGGCTGACTGCACTCCCGCACCTCACAGTTTAGGGCTAGGTAGTAAGCCAGTGCTTGCAGTATGGGCACATTCTTGTATGCCTTGCATGCGCACTGCTTGCAGTAATTTTTCTGTGTGAAAATAAAGTAGTACTGCTCCTTGCAACCATTTTTTGTAATGAAATACAGCTGAACTTGTGTGTATGTGCAAATTAAAAAAAGTGAATTGCAGTAGTTCTGCTGTAGAAATCTCTGTAAGAAATATTTGTGGTGTAATCTGAGGTTTGGCTGAGGTTTCACAAAAGTCAGTAGGTGTTAGCAGTCTCAGAGGGCAGTCGCCTGACTGCACTCCCCCTCCACAGTTTTGTGCTAGGTAGTGAGTCATCGCTCGCAGTGTGGGCAAACCTTCGCCTGCCCTGCATGTGTGCTGCTTGCAGTAATTTTTTTGTGGAAAAATAAAGCACTACTGCAGCAGGTGCTGCTTGCAACACTTTTTCTGTACTAAATAATGCAGTACTGCAGCAGGTGCTGCTTGCAATAATTTTTCTGTGCTACAATAAAGCAGAACATTTGTACATTTATGAAGTATTTAATACTTGAGATTGTTTAGAACTTGTTGGCATAGCAAAAGACAATGACAGGTTGACATGGCAAAAAATGTACTTGATCCAGCCCAAGCAAATCTGCAATGGAGGAACAGGTTGGTGATGCTGAACCTGAATGTCAGTGGTGGTCAGCCCATCTTTGACACCCAAAAGTATTCTTTACGTCTTCCAAGCCTATGTCTTCCAGCAACAGTAGTACTGTGGATAGCAAAGGACAAAATGATACAAGAAGCATAAGCAGATGGACACTGTTCTCGACTCACACCATGACCCCCAATGTGTCCCCATCTCTCACCTGTACCATCACAACTGTCTTTACCACCACCACCACTATAGAGACCCTGTCTTCCTCTTCCACAACAATGGGCAGCATGACTACTACAGCCAGTCCTGCAACCGTAACTGTCACTCCAGCCACTACTGACACTATGAACCCTGCCACTACTGCCACTACTGTAACACTATCACTAGTCTGTTATCTCTGCCATGATGCATATTATCAGTCTGACCACTACAGTTGCTACGCTTATGCCTCCTGCTTCTCAGCTTCTTAGTACTCTGGAAAACATTGCAGAGGATGGCCAGTCATCTGCTTCTGAGTATTTCTCTCCAGATGATGAATTGCCCAGTGACACGACATTGTCTTCATCAGAAGCACATGTGAGTGGCTTTGAAGATGAGGCAGAGTATGCTTTGTACCTTGAGGGCAGAACAAAATGGTGGCTGGCAAAAACGGCCTCTAGGTGTAGCACTAGTAGCAAGGGTAGTAGAAGTAGCAGAAAGGGTAAGGGTCCCCCTCTCTCTAAGAAGACCAAAAAAGCAACACTAACCTTTCTTCAGCAGGCTCTGTCACAGCCTGAAAGACAGCCAAATGGTGGTAGCACTGACATGGCACCATCAAGAGCAGTGGTCACAGGGCAAGAACATCAGGACAAAACAAGCATATCTGTTGAAAAAACAACTGGTGGATGTGGTGCTAGCAGAATCACTGGTAACCACAATGCTAAAAGTGCTGTGTGGCTACATTTCACTGTGTTAGAGGAGGACACAAGGAAAGCAGTCTGTTCTTTTTGCAACGCCACTATCAGCCAAGGGAAATCACTCTCTAACATGACCACAACATCGTTACAGAATCACTTGAAGCTTAAGCACCATCAAGTGTATCAAAGCTCATCTGGATCTTGATCCAGACCCTTGGTTTCACCAAGACTAAATCCCTCTGGTGGACAGGCATGCATAGTTGGCAGTGGTGGTACCAATAACAGATCTAATTTAGAGCAACCCAGTGGTCATGGCATTCCTTCTACCTCAACAACACAGATTCCGGCCTCTACTCTGGTAGTCACTTCTGGCTTCACTGATACTACAAAGCAGAGACATTTATCAACACTTTGCCCATCACCATTGTTGCAGTGGTCCACATCGATGTCTCCTATGGCACTTCCAATAATGGATTCTCTGAATGCACGAACAAAGTATCATGCCTCGTATCCAACAGCACAATAAATCACACAGCTGATTACTGAGATGATAGTATTGGATCTTCAGCCTATGTCAGTTGTGGAAGATACTAGCTTCTGACGATTTCTCAACTATTTGCATCTACATTATCAGATCCCATCTGAAACTACATTTTTTTCAAACTATATTGCCATGACTTTATGATGGCGTGTGATCTGCTGCTGCTGCTCTGCTTGCAGAGGCTGTTGGTGGTGTTTTTCATTGCAGGTCAGATATCTGGACTAGCGATAACTCCCTGCATGCCTATCTCTCCTTAACTGCACATTGGTGTGTGCAACACCCTGCTGCTGCTGATTCCGATGCATCACCTTGTGGTTCACCCTTGCCCCCCAGTCTGATAGTCTCATTAGGTTGACTTTGCTGAATGCCGTACTCATGGAGGAAGACCACATAATATTCACATGTTCCTGTAAGACATGTTGCGGTCTGGGACTGATGTTAACACCAATTTAAAAGTTGGCTTTTTTATTACCGACAATGGCACAAACATGATGAAAGCCATCAATGATGGGCATTTTGTGAGTATTCATTGAGTTGCACACATACTAAATTTAGTGGTGGCTCACACACTGTGTAGCAGTAATGGGACCAACAACATACTATCCACAGCCTGTTCCATCTGTAGCCATTTCAATCACTCTGGAAAAGCCATTAACCAATTGCACAGAGTTCAGGAATGCCTTAGTCTGCCCCAATATTGTGTAATACGAGATGTAAGCACTCATTGAAATTCTTCATACCTGATGCATTCATGACTGTTGGAGCAAAACTGGGCACTACACAAGATTTCTATGGAGGCAGACATTGGAGAAGTCCAACTCCATCATCATTGGTTAGTTCTTGAGGGCATGGTGAAGGTTCTCACACCATTTGAGAGGAGTGCAAGGGATCTAAGTGCTTCCACAACTTTATTTAGTCAGGTTATTCTGGCTGTGCATATTCTCAAAAGATCATTACAATGGTTCTTGGCAGACAACACACTCAGTACAAAAGAGGTCACTGACCTTGTTAATCATCTCGATGCAGAATTTGATGCAAGGATTGCCACAGTCATGGATACCTGCCATCACATGTTTGCTACCATGTTGTACCCTAAGTTCAAATGCAATATTCTTCATATAGCCATGGACACCCGTAGGGTGACTCATTTTAAGCAACAGTTAAGTGAAGAGTTAAAATAGTGCCATGCAGGCAGTCAGACAATTGGAAGGGGAGGAACATGCTCCAGATCAGGTTCCTGTGGGATTAAGACTGGCATGTGGTGGTTTGGAATCAGATGATACTAGTGCAGCTGGGAAAAGAGGGCATAGTGACAGTTTAGAGGAGAGTGACTGGGCATTACACAGCACATCACTGCATCAACAGCAACACAAACGCGTAATGTCTCATTCTCTCTCCGCAGAAAATTTTCTTAATGGCTACTTTGCAGAATTAATTGAGCCATTTGATTGTGATCCACTGGGCAACTGGGTTCAGAAAATCAACTCTTCTCCTCACCTGGCACAACTTGCTTTAAAACACCTGGGCTGCCCTCCTACAAGTGTGCCATCCTATAGGGTGTTTAGCACTGCCGGTGATGTTTTTGAGCCACGCTGTTCCAAGCTGGACCCTCAAAACATTGAACAGCTAGTGTTCCTTAAGCTAAACTTACTAGTAATTGGTTACAAATATGATCTGCCCACATAAAACAGGTGTTACAGTACAGCTCTCAATCTTCGTAATATTACGAAAGTGTAATGTTACTTTTTTTGTCTCACCTTTTATTTTTTTCTATCACATAAAATATTTAATTAAAAGGGTAGCTGAGGCATATAACTGCGGTACCACCATGAGGCCCGTGTCAAACTAGAAACATGTAGATAACATATCACGTTTTAGTGACCTTACTATTGTGTACTGTAATTTACTAATTATCTGTTGAAAAAGGACTGCTTGCCCCACACAGCTAGCCCAGATTGTCCATCCCTGCCTTATCGATCTCATCTGCTGACCCTAATACAACCCTTCTGCCTCCCTGCCTGTTTTCAAATACACCCCAGCCCAATGCCTATCTCATGCATGCTTGAAGCCCCACACTGTTTTTGGCACCATCACTTATATCTGCAGTCCCTGTCAGTCTACCATGCCTTCTGTGAATATTTCTTCACATCTGTCTTGCTGAACACCCCCTTCAGCTTCATCATATGCAGCTATTGTCCCAGGTACTTGTGCTCTTTATCATTTGAAAGAAACTCCACTAATGTGCCCTGTCTTCACCCCGTGAGGTACTTGTATAGGTCTCTATCATGGCATGTCTCGCTCTCCACTCTTCAAGGGTGGACATACAATGCACTTACACCAGTGCTATATTAGTAGCCCTAGGCAAGACACATGATGCCACATCATCTGTGGCCTTTGCTCAATCTATGATGGCCATGTATCACCTGACAACTGACCAATGTAGTAGTTTGTTGCATTTTTGAGTCCCTGAAAGGTTGTTGGGGAGTGTTCATGGTAGAATTGCATAGTGTACTTCAAAAGGGAAGGACGTGGTGGAGTTTAACAGTGTTACAATGTCTTAAAAAAACACTTATTTAGGGGGGTCAAATAATGAATATCTAGTGTTCTGAATATGAATATTTGTCTGAATATTCAAATTAAGATATTTGCAGACCCCTAGTCCTGACCTGACTTGTTGAAATGAATTGCTACCTCATAAAGTAGACCACATTCATAAAAGATTTTCACCACATGCACAAATTCTTAAAAGTATTTTGTGGATGGGGCCTACTCAGAGCAGTCAGTGTATGTTTTATACAAGTATCATACTTGAAATTAAAGTGAGGAATTCTGACTTTGAGAAATGTGAGGCGCTCAGCATTTTCTGGTGTCAAACGGGATCATGTGCCAGTAATGACATTACCAGATGAACTAAACAATCATTCTGAACAGACTAGTCAGAGGGTAATTCACATACTTCATTGCAATGTTTACTAAAAAAGGCCCTATATTTTGTTTGGATTTCCAGTATTTCAAAGGATCAGCATTCCAGCTGATATTGGGCTCTGTCAGGTATATTTCAAATGGTCTGTGCTTAGGCTGTGTTGCAAGAGGCAGATGAAGAAGGTGTTACAATTATATCTTCTAAGTGACTCCAGACACATGAAGCTGAACGAAGTGACTGTGGGACAGTGCTATGTTTGGCTGGTGGTGAAGAAGAAGATTCAGCTGCAGTGGCTGAGGAGAAAAAGGGAGAAAATGCCACAACAGTAGAGGATAGGCCACCTGATGCTGTGCTGTCATGAAGAAGATTCTGAATGTGGTGCTGCTGTTGTACTCTGTTCCATGACAGCACACACCACGTCAATTATTTCTTGTTTATCTCAAAACAAATGTCATCATAATCACTCAATATTTACTTCGATTTGAATCATTGGTCCAAGATTGTTGCTTAATGCAGTACTCAGAATGAAGCATTTTACATAGTTTGTCGTCTTCTTAAACTTTTTTGATCATACATCTCATTAGATCATGTTGTATTCTTGGGTGGCAACCTGCATGTGTCAGCAGAACCACTGGCAGCCTGTGTGATCTTGGAACTGTCTTGCTTCTCTAACTTTTCCCTAATCAGATTCAATCTGAATTTTAATATTTTTATTAGGGGTATCACCTGGCTAAGAGTTGTTTTGTTTGCACTAATCTCCCTGGTGATTTCATCAACTGGCTGGAGCAGGTAAAGTAAAAACTCCAGCATGGCCCACTGTGGTGGAGTAATACAGATGTCTTACTTTTCAAGGTGTATTGCCTGACAGATTTCTTTTGTTCCAGCAGCCTTTGTAACATATAAAAGGTCAAATTCCATCGAGCAGAAATGCATAGGATCAGTCTGTGCAAAGGTAAACTGTGCTTCTGCTGTATTTTTTCAAACAAGTGAGGGGCTTTACATGAGTGACTGAAATGAGTGCTTATTCTTTTAGCAGTGCTAACAAGTGCCTTAATCTCCCTGTTATCATCAAGGAAACTGTAAACTATTATTTAAACAATGCTTAAAGCAGCAAATGTGAACAGAGCCCTCTCCGCTAAGGCCTTCCTTATGATAGACCCATTATCTGCAACTATAACATCAACTGACAGTCCCTGTGTAGTGAGCCATTGCTGTATTGGTTTTTGGAGCTCTTCATTGATGTTGTATGAGATATGTTCACATGGAAACAAACATTCTTAGAACAGCAAACTACAATGCTTCACTGTTCCCAGTCCCATGTGAATTATTGAAACATGCCCAATGTGCCTTGACAGACATGAAGGGCTCAGGCTGATAGCTTGTCCAGATATCTTCTGTGAGATGCACCACCCTCCCAACAGCATTGCACAAGACACATCTTATTTTTTTACATACAACATCATAAAGATCTGGAATCCATGTTGTCAAGAAGTATTTCCTCAATAGTATATTATATCAAGGTTCAAGATTCTCAAGCAGCAGCCTGACTCCTGTATATTCAAATATGTTATATGGTAGCAAATAAACAGCTATAATTTCTGAAATTTGATTTGTTATTATAACAGCAACAGGGTGAGTCGAGACATATTTGGCTTTAGCTCACATGTTTCTGAGATGGTAAGCTTTGAGAACCTTGAAGGATGAGGGCTTTTGAACACATGGTCACTTTCAGTAATAGTAGGAGGAGTCCTTGAATGGGAGAAAGTGGTGGTGGAGGTGTTTCAGTAGTGCTGCAGGGGCTGTCACTGCTTTCATCTATGGGAGTTACCCTTGAGTGTAGTGAGCTATCACTGTCACTCTCTCTTTGAGACTCACAACAGGAGTTCTCAGTAATGTTATAACATCTGACAAGGTGCCTTTTCAGTGATGATGTTCCCAATGCTCTTTTCATTTTACACCTGCTGATTGGGCATTTACAAATAGTGCATGTTAATGCCATCTCATTGGAAGCACTAATGGAGAAGTATCTCCAAACAAAAGATATTTCTTTACGGTTTTTTTTCCTGGATTTTTCTTGGGCCTGTTCTGCTTGTGGTTTATTCCAGCTACCACCCTCCACAACCAAAACATTTCTATCTGTTTCTCCCGCATCTGAAATTTCTTTGCCCTCCAGTAAACCTTGTACTGCCTGATCATTCTCTTCATCTTTAGTATTACCCTCATTGGGTTCAACCTCAGAAGAATCAGATGAGGGGGACTGGCAGTAGCATAGTATGCAATTTTTCCATACCTTTGGGTGCCTCTGTGGGTAATACCCACCAAGCCTTTGTTTTTTTTTTTCTAAAATACATAACTTTTTTATTCTTGGGAATGATGATGATCTGAAACATTCACCTTTTTTTGATTCAAGCATTCGCTTGGAAGACAAAACTTTAGACATGAAAAAATCAATTTTGGTGGTTTGCTGTTGTTTTCCGGATTTCAGGCTGATTGCTATCTTTTGCAGTGCCACTTCCTACCTGAGAAATAGAATGCACCTCATCAACATGTTAATCCATTTTTTCTTAGTATTCTAACCTGTAAAAAAAGATCCCTCTGACTAAAGTGATGTCCTTTTGATGACTCCCACCCACACCTATAGGCCAGGGACAAATTAACTGTCATAACTCGTGACTGTACACAGCACATCGACAGCACAGCCGTTCACTACCACTTCCTTCCAGGATTACCTGACTTGACTCCTACAATACAGTTTGTTACTGTTAAGTGACCAAATTCAACAACTGTTAAGTGTGCCTCAGAATTTGAATTGGAGATGCAGACACATATGGTGCATAGCAGCATGCAGCACAGTCCCACACTGGTGATTGGTTAATGCTTATACATAATGTAACATGATATAACTATAAAACTAATGATAATAAGGAGGAATAATGGAGAATGAGTGATGATGATGATGATGACACTTGTGTGTACTTTACTTGTATTGTAGTGTAAACAGCTTGCTGCTAGTCACAAAGTGAGATTATCCCCTGGGCCACCCACAGCCAGCAGCACAGGTGCATCAACTTGTATGTTGTTTGTCAGAACAGAACTTTTGTTTAATACATGAAATCTTGAATAAACATTTTTTTTTGTTCTCTTTTTTTTATTAATTTTTTATATTTATATATACGCTTTGAAGATAATGTTCAATCAGACACTCAAACAAACAATACAAAAAATATTTGTATATAAGGCGTTTCAAGACCAAACATAAATTGGGGGGAAGGGTATCTTTTTATCTATTCATTATTCATTACAACACAGTGATAACAGCAAAACATGGTTAATCCTGAATAAAAAAGAAAACATATTAAATTTAATTTAGCAAAAATGGACCATATGATCACTCTCCTAGTTACTTGATTGCTACTAAAAAAAAAGGAAAACAAGAATAAACCCTTATCCCCCACAACGCACTGGTATCCTTTCTAAATTAACAATTTAAGTTTTACTACAGCTACATTTTTATCATTTCTTCTTCAGAAAAAGTCAGTGATTATGTGCCTTCACTGTCATTTTGATTCTGCTGTCTCATAAAAGCTATGAGTTGATCAATGTAAAAAAAATATATATATTGATTTTCTTTATATTTAATTCGTCACTTTGCTGGTGCCAACAATTGAAATTCGGCTCCCATTTCTAAAAGGTCCTGCCTATATCCCAGAAATGTTCTTCTACTTTGTTGAGTGGAAAAAGAATAATCAGGAAATACTGAAAATTTATATGTCCTATAGAGAAGAGGAGCTTTAAGCCTTGAAAGACACATTACTAAGTCACGATCAGTTTCAAAAGCCAAAGTGATGAAAATTGTGGATTTTCTCTCTGTGTCTTCGTGTGGATTAGTTCCTCTCTTTGCTGGTATTCTATAAGCTCAAGAAATAAATGGAATATTTTCCTCTGGCAACACAAAAACATTTATAAAAATGTCTTTAATCAAGTCCCTTGTAGTTTGAAACTCTGTATCCAACAGGGGAGGAAAACCTGTAAACCTCAGTTTTCTGTATCTCTGTTGATTTTCCAAATTCTCAATTTTACGTAACATCATAAAATTTTCTTTCAAAAGACTAGTTGCTGTTGCCTCAACCCCTTATATATTATTTGAAACTTTTTCAATTTCTAGCTTTGTTTGCCCAACTTTCTTATCCACTGCTTCAATTCTTTCATGATTCTGCTAACCATCCCATTGCAAAAAATCCACTTTCTCTTATAAGGCATTAAATCATCTATCAAAAGTCTCCGTCCACCCCATAAGTTTCTCCAGAATTTCACCTAAGGAATCTAGTGTATATTTCTTAGTGACATGACCAGGGGAATCCATCTACTCAATGGGAATCCCAGCAGGATTTTTAATCAGCTCAGGAGCAGATTCAGATCTATATACCTCTGTTAAAATCATTTTGTGCCTTCATTTGATGTCACAGCTAACACTAACTCATGAACAGCGCTGTGCAGAAGAATGGGTTTGTCCAACTCTATGCAGCTAGAATCTTTGAATCTCAGCCCTTGCCAGCAGGCATTCAGCGTCTTCATCTTTGAGCCAGGAAACTGCTCACTGGCTCTCGGGGCTCTCAAGACTTTTTCCAGTGGCTTCATTCTTGGAGATATAAATTCTTCTGACGATGTAGAGGATAACGCTTTCTGCTTGTCAGCCATATGGTTTTAGTCAAAAAGAATTTACCAAACACAAACTTTTATCTTTTGAATAAACCACCAACACGGAGCTCCTCAAAAATGCTACTCACTGCCACCATGTTAACTCTGCCCCCCTCAAAGTGAGATTATCCCCTGGGCCACCCACAGCCAGCAGCACAGGTGCATCAACTTGTATGTTGTTTGTCAGAAAATAATTTTTGTTGAATACATGAAATCTTGAATGAACATTAACAAGTGATCATGATTGGATGGCACAAGTCAAAGCTTAATTTTGACAGCCTGCCCTTGCCCTGTCTATACAACCACAATGAGACAAGGAAAAAAAATTGGGATTTCTGCGATTGTTACATTTCTTGTTGCCACCCACACAGTCTCTCTTTCTCCCTTCTGGATGACACAAGTCAAAGATTTATTTTGCCAGCCTGCTCTTGCCCTGTATACACAACCACAGTGAAGACAGGAAAAAAAAATATTTGGGATTTCTGGGGCTGTTACATTTCTCATGGGCCCCCCTGTAGTCTCTCTTCTCTCTCTCTCTCTCTCTCTCTCTCTCTCCCTCTCGATTGCACAAGCCAAAGATTTATTTTGCCAGCCTGCCCTTGCCCTTTACACACAGCCACACTAAAGCAAGTAAAAATAACATTTATTTGGGATTTCTGGGATTGTTACATTTCTCTTGGGCCCCCCTCCTCAGTCTCTCTCCCCCCTGGATGGCACAAGTCAAACGTTTATTTTGCCAGCCTGCCCTTGTCCTGTACTATACAGCCACATTAAGGCCAAGAAAAGAAAAAAAAACTTTAATTTGGGATTTTCTGTAACTGTAAAGTTTCCCCTGCACCCCCATTAGTCTCTGCCTCTCTCCCCTGGATCTGGAATGGCACAAGTCAAAGATTTTGCCAATCTGCCCTCACTCATGTACAGTTCATAGCCACATTGTCTGAGGCCAAGAAAAGAAAACACTTTATTTGGGATTTTCTGTAAGTGTAAAATTTTAATTGTGCACCAAGTATTCTCTCCCTCTCTCACCTGGATCTGGAATGGCACAAGTTAAAGATTTTGACAACCTTCCCTTGCTCATGTAGACTGCCACACTGTCTGAGGACAAGAAAAGAAAAAACAACTTTTATTTGGGATTTTCTGTAACCACAAAATTTCTCTTGGGCCAACAGTCATCTCTCCCTCTCTCTTTTGGATCTGGAATGGCACAAGTCAAAGATTTTGCCAGCCTGTCCTTGCTCATGTACACTGCCACACTGTCTGAGGCCAAGAAAAGATAAAAAAAAGTTTATTTAGGATTTTTCTGTAACTGTAAAATTTCTCTTTGGCCCCCAGTAGTCTCTCCCTCACTCCTCTGGATCTGGAATGTCACAAGTCAAAGATTTAGCCAGCCTGCCCTTGCCCTGTAGTACACACACTGCCAAACTGTCTGCCTTTTATTTGCCTTAGTTGCCTCCCCCCAACAGACACCCAGGCCACCACTGTCTCTCTCCCAGTTCCTCTGGATTTGTTCTTCAGTCCTGACTGCTCCCCCTCATCCAAAGATAAGTTTCTCCCCCTTCCCCAGTGAGTCTCCTTTCTCTCATCTCTCTAGTTTCTTTCATCCCCTCCAAAAAGCAGCATTATTTTGTATATTTTTTAATATTTATGTTATTATTCTTTTCACTGCACAACTTTAGGCGGCTCTGCAACAGTGAGCAAGTAACAACACAAGCTCCTCTGACTGTCTTCCAACTCATCTGGGCTACATTGAGCACTCAGCATGGTTATATACTGTGAGTGCATTACGTGACTGTCTGTTGCCTGATTGGATATCGCCAGCCATCTGTACATAGTGTAAGCATGCTGCTGGCATCCCCATGGCAACAATACACTAACTGCACTCCACAGACCCGGAACCAGACTTCTGTGATGAAGTCTGTATTTATCCGGGTCTGTGGATCGCAGGTTCAATCCGGGGCTTCAGATCTCAGAAGAAACAGTCTGCCTTGCCCTATTGACCACTCTTTCCTTTTATATCACCTCCATCACCTTACCCACCACTGAGGTGAAGCTGATTGGGCAATAATTGCCCACCTCCTCCCTGCTTCCACTCTTATGAAGTGGCACCATGTCTGCCCTCTTCCAATCTTTTGGCACCGATCCTGTGTCTAGGGACAAATTAAACAACCTGACTAGTGGTGCAGCCAGTTCCTCTCTTAGTTCTTGGATTACCCTAGGATGCAGGGCATCAGGAACCATAGCCTTGTCTACCCTTAACCTACCTAATTCTTCTCTGACCGTGTCCTCACTGATCAGGCTAGGATCCACCATTATGTTATCCCTGCCCCTATACCTGAACACAGTACCCCTTCCGTCCCCTTCCACTGTGAAGACTGAGTAGAAATACCTATTTAGTAGCTCTGCCTTCTCAAAGTTCCCTTCCACTTGTGCTCCCTCTCCCCCTTCACCCTTACTATCTCCTGCCTTACTTTCCTTTTTCTTCCTATATACCGAAAAAAAGTTTTATCACCCCATTTGGCCTGCTTAGCAAATCTCTCCTCCATTTCTGCTTTTGCCATCATAATTTTCTGTCCTGCCACCCTCAGCGACTCACTGTAAATTTCCCCTATCTTCATTCCCCTGTGTCCTCTTATATGCTTTGAAAACCCTTTTCCTCTCCTTTATTGCCCTCCTGACTTCCCTAATGAACCAAAGTGGCCTCCTTCTCCTTCTGTTCTTCCTCACCTTCCTTATGCATATTTCCATGGCTTTTAGTAATCCCCCCTTAATTGAATTCCATAATTTCTCCACATCCCCTATTTCCTTCTTCCCCTCCATTTCATTCCTGAATATAACCCTCATTCTGGCAAAATCAGCCCACCTGAAGTCCACGACCTCTGAGATGGCTCAATTCTCTTTGTTCCCCATCCTGACCTTGAATCTTACTGTTTTATGGTCGCTTGCACCTAGGTTGACCCCCAATACAACTCCTTCCACACTGTT
Organism: Neoceratodus forsteri; assembly: GCA_016271365.2. Classification (NCBI taxonomy): domain Eukaryota; kingdom Metazoa; phylum Chordata; order Ceratodontiformes; family Ceratodontidae; genus Neoceratodus; species Neoceratodus forsteri. The sequence continues at coordinate 777,341,640 of CM057452.1, forward strand.
CCCATTGGTGAGGACCACATCAAGTATGCTGCCACCTCTAGGGGGCTCCCTAACCAGCTGTTGCAGGAAAGCTTCCTGGAGGAACTTGAGGATCCCCCTGCTTCTGGCTGACCTAGCTGATGGGATATCCCAGTCTACATCTGGGAGGGTACGGTCACCCACCAGCAGAATCTGTCCCTTGAGCACTATCTGTTGAACCTCCTGCAACATCTACCTATCAACTTTCTCCCCTGCTTTGGAGGTCTGTAAGCCACCCCCAGCCTTACTGATGCCTCAGACCATTTTTTCTAGCATGACCCACAAGATTTCTACCTCCCCTTGCTTCTCCTGCCCTTCTAGCCTTAATGTTCTCTCTGATGTACAGTACACCCCCCCCCATTTCTGATAGTCCTCTCTTTCCAGAGAAGCCTGTACCCCCAGGATACCTACTTCCCATGTCTGATGCTCTGACCACCAGGTCTCTATTACGGCTACAATATCCAGGCCCTCTTCCACCATCATAGTATCTAAGTCCACCATTTTGTTCCCTAAGCTTCTGGCATTTGCTGAAAACACTTTTCACCATTTACCCCACCCTGCTAACCCTCCCTTCTCTGCCTGTTCCCTTCCTTGCTTCCTTTTGTTGGATAGTGCTAGCTAGTCCATGCAGTCCCCCCTCAGCACTCATGCCCCCCTCTCACTTACTGTAGGTGAAGTCTATCCTTTCAATATAAGTCCTCATCCTCCCGGGTGTCATCCACACCCCTATACAGGTGAACCCTTCCTTCCTGCACTATACCCTGAGCCATTTGTTGAACTCTCTAATTATTTTCTGCCCAGTAGTGCTGGCACAGTGGGCAGGCAAGACTTCTGAGAATGCCAAGGATTTTGCCTCTTCCATGCATCCCTTTCCAGTGCCTTGAACCTCCTCTGGACCTCCTCCACTTCATTGCTTACCAGATGATTTGCTCCTAAATGAATGATTAGGTGTGGTTTCCCCACCAAGCTAGCACACTCCCTTATTTTTTGCATTGCCCTCCCAACCTCCTTTACTGGTACACAGAAGAATGACCTCTCCCTGTATGTAGGCCCCCTCCTGATCCAAAATATCCCCTTAATGATGGAGTCCCCAAATACCATGGCCTTCTCCACCTCCACAGCTAAGGGATCTGATCTTGCTCCTGTTGGGCCCTTCCTGCTGGTCCCTTTCTTCCTAATTGCACCCCCTCCTGTTCTGAGCTGCCTGCTTGCCCCCCCTGGTTTTCCAACAGTTCCTCACCTGTTGTCCCTCTGCTGAAAGATTCCGGCCTCTTATCTGTCAGTCCTCCCTCCTCCCCCTCTCTTCTCCTATTCCTTCCTCCCTGGCCTCCCCTGTTTTCCTGTTTCTCTTGATTGCCTCCTACCTCTCCCGCTGCTAGCCCCTCTTCCTTTTCCACCGTTTGCTCCCAGTTCTTGCCTCCCTGCTCCCCCTTTAACTTCTGTGCCCCTTCCTTGTTCATTCCTCCCTCCTTTCCCTCTTCTGATTTTTTATTCTTTCCCCTATCCTCCCCCTTCCAACTCTTTCTCACTGGCTGTTGTCTTAACCACACCACTATCACCCCCTTCCCCCTTTGTCCATCCCTGTTCCCTGGCCCATACTTGCTTCTGTCTCCAGTTCTTCCAGACCACCCTTCTCCATCCTATCTGACAAAGATATAAACCAGTTGGACAACATAATACCCCCACCAGTGGATGCTCCTCTTCCCCTTATGTCAAGACATGTGCCCTTCCCTGAGCCCCTGGAGTCCCCTTCCACTTTCTCACCACCTCTTCCAGCCACTGCTCCCCCCACAGCTTGTTCTGGGTCCCTTTCCTCCCTGACTCCCCTGGACTTGACATTTTTCTCCATGGCTCCAATTGGGTCTTATCTCTTTCTCTTTCCATTTCTGCAGCCCCCCATATCCCCTGCTGCCATTGTAGTTGTAGTTCCTCCCCACCCCTGCCCTTCCATTTCATCACCATTTCCCAACTTAGATTGTTTATCTCTGTTTCTAGTTGCCCTAATCTGATACATATCAGACAAAACCCCACCCTTCAAAGTGTTTCCATGAACATTGCTGCACCACAACCTTTGCACCCCACTATTTTGCCTGGTCTCCTGTTTACCCCCGGAGCTCCCCTCCCCACCCTAAGAGACCCCTACCCTACCAAACATCCAGTATAACAGTTAATTTCTCTTGCTTACCCTCGCCTCTCCTCTGCCTTCCTAGTGCAGTCCTCAGTATTCCTTGTCTCTCCATCCCTTAAGACACAGTGATCATCCAGAGCAAGTATATACTTATGGTTATGGTTCAACCCACTTCTGTTTCCCTCTGACTTGCTGTGTGTGGTAATACCCGGCTTTGGCCACCTACCTTTGAAAAAAATTCAGCATGTACTGTACCCTTCAATAATAAAAGACCAAGAATCAGCATTTTCCATACCACTCGGTTCCCCTTACTACAGCCCTCATGCAATCATTACCCTTTCAAGTATGTACCATGTTCTTTTTCACCTTCAGATCACATATTGCATTCTACCTGGTAAATTGTCACTACCAGGGACACTGGTTTACCGAGATTGAGAAAGGGTATATTCCATTGCGTACATTGTAAAAAATGGTATTGTCACCGGTGTCTGCTAAGCCAAAATCAGTTTCTACTGGTATTTGATTCTGTGTACTTTATTTAACAATTTTCAACTCTGCTAACATGCATTTTAGCAATTTTGACTTCCACTATTGCACATCCATCCATCCTTGTACCAATTTAAAGTTATTTTAGGTACAAGATGTGATGGCAGCAGCAGCACTACAGCCCCCAACCCTAAGGTGTGATGGAAGCAGCACTACAGCCTCATCCCTCAGGTGCAATGGCACCACCAACAGCACTATGGCCACCATCCCTCTGGTGTGATGGCAGCAGAAACAGCACTATGACCTCCCTCCCTCAGGCATGACAGAAGCAGCAGCACTGCAGCCCCCATCCCTTAGGTGTGATGGCAGCAGTACTACATTCCCCATCCACCAGTGGTGATAGCAGAAGCACTACAGCCCCCACCCCTTCGCTGTGATGGCAGTAACAACAATGCAGTCCACATCCCTCTGAGGTGATAGCAGTAGTGACAGCACTATGATTCCCTTTCTTCAACACCCACACCCCTCATGCACAAGTTACAAATGACTTGCTCTTTTTGCTTTTTAGAACTCAGATGTGACTTAATCTGAACCATCACCGCTAAGGTGGACTACCTTTGTTTTTTCCTATCTATAATTTAACTGCCTGAATTGGATTTCTGCCTGAGACACTGCTGACCAGGGTTAGGGAACAGACTTGACTTGGGTGTTGGAGGGCCAGCTAGTGGGTGAAGGTTTGAGTGTCCAATGACCACTCACCTTCTCCTGGAAGGGAGGGTGGGTTTACAGCTCAGCATTTGCTGGCCCCTGGTGGAGGCCAGAGGCATGACAACACATCGGTCCTCACTGCGGGAGGGAGCATGACAGATGTCGGCTTGTGCTTTGACATCATGTGGCCTGTCATCCTCCCAAGAAAATAGGACAACACCCGCTGGCCAACCAATAGATGGCTGCTGGTCCCTCCATAAGCCAAAAGCCCCAGACATGTGTCCATTTCAACCCCTGCCATACCCAGGATACACAGAAAGCTCTTTGGGGCAATTATCCTCCCCTTTTAGCCTCCCATAGGGTTAGGGGCCCACTCAATGAAGGGTTACTTTGGGTTGCCTGGTAACACAGCAGTAAGGGGCAATGGATTGTGGTTGGAACTCAGCAGCAGTGCTAGGGGGCATTGGCAGGCCTGAAGGAGTAGATGGCCAGGGGGTAGGAGGAGCAAAAAAAAATGCTTGAATTTGCTTCTTTGAAATTAAGTGTCTTCACCTAAAAAATCCACAAGTAGACCTTCAAATGGATTCATGCATCTTCTAGACATGTAGATACTTTTCTTTTCTTGCTGTCCATGGGAAGGGTGTCTCCCAGTTTTCATGTCTGAGCTCAGATGTGAATTGAGCACCACTCCACCCACCAGCATCATACAGCCCCTGGGGTCTTACCTTCTGTATGTCATTGAATGTGCTTTCAAAATCCACTGGCAAACATAAGTACACTTAAATACTTAACATTTGCTTTTGTTGAAGCAGTCTATCAGAAAACATTTTGTTATTACAGAGACTGAAACAGCAGGTGGGAGAAAAGGGTGCAAATGATCGAATTCATCTAAATGGGGTGCTAACTGTGAAGTCTTTTCATAAGTAGTAAGGCAGTTTTTTCCTTGTGAACATACTTCCATTCAGATTAGTTTTCATTTAAACAACTGAAGATTTTGGATGGCCCTTCTGATTATAAACTTGAATAAGCTAGTTGGCAACAGTGATCCTGCATTTAGCAATCTACAACCTAGATGCTCATATGCAAAGAATACAATAAAAACCTGACTAAAATCTAAAAGCAAGCTTATAAAACAAATACAATGTATCTGAACATTTATCTTTACCTATACAAAATCATTGCAGCCCAAGTAAAACTCAAGTAAAGTACATGATACCCTGACTACTATTCTATGATGTAGTAAACATATATTGGTATTTTTTTATATTCTTTGTAAATTAGGTAAGGCCCACTAGGCAGAACTGCCTGTTTTCAGGAGTGACCTAGAAGCACAGGGGAGGTTAATTGACTTGCTTGGAGTCGCACAGTATGCAAGTGAAGGTTGTGGGAATCAAACCCAAGTCTGCTGGATGTACCCAGTTCAATCACTGTTTGTTACTCTAACCACTAGGCTATACTGCCAGCCATAAAAACACCCATATATAATGTTTTAATATGTGATTTTAATAATAGTGCACAGTACCTACAGTGCAAATTATGAACATGAAACACTTTACAACATTTTACTAAAACTGAACTATTTGCCACTCCATCTGCTTATTTTTTCTTACACCAAAGTCAGTGAATAGTTGACAGAGCACTGTAAATAGCTTTTGATCAGGCTTCATTATTCTACATCCAGAAACAGATAACATTTGTTTATTCTGGATTTATTTAATATTGATTTTCTGTGTCTTACTAAATAGAATCTAGCACTGTGGAAGGCAGATGTTTTTACATTTTTGATGAGGCAACACATCTGTTTAGGATTCATCTTAGAAACAGAAGTTTTTCTTCATATTTAAAATATATTCAAGTGTCAGTGTATTCATTTAGTAGTTTATGCTGACTAATATATGCTGTAGAAAATAGTAAAGGATTTATTGTGAAGCACTCCAGATCTATAGAAGAACTCCTGCTATTTCCCAGCAAGTTTTGCAAAAACTCTGCAATTTCAGGTTACTTTTCCTGCAATTTTCCAGTGGCCCTGCCCATGTGTGCTAATACTTGTATTTTTATTGTATCATATAGTGTAATATAAATAGTAAAAGACACTTAGGTATATATTACATGAAAACTGTGGTTTTTCAGGAAGGAAAGCAGTCCTCAGGTGATGGAGATGTTGGTGGGAAGCATGGGTGGTTAAACTGAATGGCTGGTTACAACAAAACAGTGCGGGTGATTTCCTTACTGACTCTATATGCAGCAAAGCAGAAAGAATGCAAAGCACAGCGGCATTCATTTTAAGATGCTGAAATCTGGGTCGGCCCACTGGTGCTGTGGTAGTACTACTGCTTGCAATGCCAGTGACCCAGGGTCAGAAGCGAACTCAGGTTGCTGGAGGTCTGGCCAAGGGAGTAGGATCGAGCACCCGGGGGACTGCTCTCCTCCTCCAGGGAGGGTGGGCTGCAGGTCCTGCTGCTTTACCACAACCTGTGTGACCCTAGGTGGTGGTGCAATGGTGCTGCAGAGTGATCAGAAGGGGAGGACACTAGCCAGGATCACCCCACATCAGCCACTGGCAGAAGGGACCCAGGTGCCACAGACTTCATAACCAGGCTCCATGAGGGACCCACTGGACTGCCCGAGACACACTAAGGGAGTGTGGAGGGGTGACCTGGGGTCCCCTCCCTTCCCACCTGGGGGGGTATAACCCAGGCAGGATAGGGGCAGGCCCACAGGAATTCCTGAGCATTACCTGGGGTGAAGCTAGGGGATACCCAGCCTAGGGAATCTCTGAAAAGTGGAGAGTGATGCTGTGAAAAGGGGGCACAGAAAGAGAAAATAAAAAAAATTAAAAAGATGCTGAAATCTTAGAGATTCTGTGCAGTGACATGCAATTTCCGTGAGGCACCGGTACAAGAATTCAAAATCCACAAACCAAGTAGGATTCCATGTTTGCTACCGGTGTTACCAGTAAAAATGGAAAACCAGGGTCCCTGGTCACTACCACTGAAATCAAGTCACTCTGTTATAAGATAAAATGACAGACATATAAAAAGTCACTTTTTTCTCTGCTTCACACCCTCCTGTACTTAAAAGGGTATATGGAATACCAGTAATGTTAACCCCCTGCTAAGCTTTTTCCTTAGGCAAATTCTTTCCAGTGGTCACTCCCTTTTCTATGAAAAAACTACCTTCCTCCTCCCCCTCTGATGTTGGTAGCCTCATCTGGGAGGAGCCCAGGGAACCTATTTAACTAATGGAGGAGGTGGGGGCAGAAGGGTGGGAATTTTTCTCCTTCCAGCAACAGTCTTGAGAGGGCTGTGGCTTGCTGTTTTTATAGCCCAGCCACTTGTTAGTATGTTGGCACCCTGATTGGCTTTGGGAGTGGAGCCCACTGTGGCAACAGCTGCTAAGATTTCCTTTCTGTAGCTGTGGCAGCCAAGATTCCTTTTTGTGGCTATGGCTGCCAGCTCCTTTCCTGTGGCTATGGACGCTGAAAAGAAAACACTACTGTGGCCATGGCTGCCTATAATCTGTCCTGTGGCTGTGGCCACAGACAATCCCCTCCTTCCTCTCCTTCCAGCAACAGTCTGGAGCAGGCTGTGGCTTTGCTGTTTTTATAGCCCAGCCACTCATTTGAATTTTGATGCACTGTGCCCTGATTGGCTCCAGGAGCAGAGCACACTGTGACAATGGCCACCGAGATTTCATTTTGTGGCTATGACTGCCAGCTCCTCTCCTGCAGCTATGGCCAACAACAATCCCTCTCATGGCTATGGCTGCTGACAATCCCCTCCTTCCTCTCCTTCCAGCAACAGCCAAACTAAGTTGCCAGTGGCCCACTTTTCTCACCATCAGTGGTCAGCCATGACATTTTGATTCAAAGATTACATAAATAGGGTCTAGATATACAGTAGAAAGTTGTCCTGGTTCAGAAAGTATTGTTTGAACTATACATGAGTGATCAACATTAATAATATATATTTTTTCTGACACTGGAGCAGTTAGAGATGGTGTATTACTGGGGATTGTGTGGGCCTCATATCTTTTTAATTAGAGTATTTATTTAAAAAAATGTTTCATCTTTAAATAACCAATACATTTGTAGGTATATGCTGATAACACAGTTATATTTTATAATGGCAAAACCATTAATGATGATAATTCAGTATTTCAGTCTGGCTTTAATATTCTGCAAATTGGATTTGAGAAAGCAGGTTGTTACTAAGTGAAAGCAAGTCTAAATCCATGGAAGAGATTGCCAAAACTGTGTGACACAGACATAGGAGCATGATCTTTTTGCATCTCTGTCAGTCTAACTGTCTCCAAACATCGGTGTCCTATTTTCCAAGGACACGCAGTGTGATACTTTTCACAAACTAGAAAAAAATACTATAAGAAAATCCTTGCATTAGGAATTGGAACGCAGAGAAATTCATCTGATGCCTCAAAGGATAACTTCTGGGCAGGACAGGATAGCATAAAGAAAGACAGTGCACTTACTTCTCCCATCACAAGCTACTCAGCAAGCAGTATTGTAGATGAACTCTTAAAAGATCCCAGAAAAACAAAAGTTCTAGATGACCCACTTCAATATTGACATGAAAAGGACATGGTCTGGCTGGCATTGAAAGAAATGTGGTCCTTTACTATTTAAGTTGCCCAAGAATGAATGACTATTCAGAAAGAATATTTAGCAGCACTGGTTATATTGCTAGTAATAGGAGAAGAAAAATCCTTCCAGAAAATGTTGAAATTCTAATGTTTATTAAACTAAACGATGGTGTGCTTGCTGAGTACTCAGGGGCACTTCCAAAACACTGCTTAGACAGTAGTGATGATGAGCCTATTGACAGTGATATTGAAAATGAATTGTACTACAGGGGGACCATTGCTTCAGCCTGTCTCTCATGCCATTCATGTCCTGTCTCTAGCCAGTCAACATGTTTTTCACTGTGAATTACTGTATAGCAAGTCTAGACATGCTAGGAACCACTCTCTCACTCTGTGGGACACATGAAAGAATTTCATACTCACACTTATGTATATTTTTCCTCAATCTTTTATTTGTAAGATCAAGGTGGCACTCTCTGGTTTATTTGTCTTCCAGCTATGAACCCTATCCCAAATCTCTGCATTTCTGGGATAAGTCCTTGCTGAATATAACTCCACTCTGAGTCCTGACTGATCTGCTATTCTTGAGTGGCTACTCATCTCTGAAACAAAAAAACTTACATAAAAAAGTGTATAATACATCATATAAAAGTGAGCATTCTCTTTCACAATACTACATCAGTTGGTCTTCATAATTAAACCTTTTAATTGTGTTATACAAAAAATGCAAAACAATAAAAAAGTTTAAAAAAATGTAGTGTGCATGTGCGTCATCATTATTGAGAGTAAAAAAAGTTACAACTATTGGGGCCCTTTGCTGGCAACACAAACGATAAAGGTGGCTTATTGAACAAAGGAATATCAGGTCAAAAGTGTGGAAGGGAGGGTTCAGATATACTTTGTGTGCATGCAGCTACACTTAAAAAAATACATATATGTTTCCGCTCAGACCATCACCTGTCATTTACTGCGTCATCCTGTTACCCTTCAGTAACAAGATCAATTCTGTTAGCAATGCACAACTGACTTAGGAGACTAAACAAGCCATGAGCCGCTCAACTATTACATTTACTCAGATTATGTCCCATCATTCAATGTGTCTTGTCTCCTGTCATTTACTGGTAGGAATTTAGACTACAAGCTAATTAAACTATGTTCAATTCAACATTTTTATGGCTGTGGATAGAACCTACAGCCATCTTGCTGTCTGTAGCTGGAAAAATGGAATATCATGGAACACATATTTTGGAGTTTCCAATGTACTTTATCCTTCCACATCTACAAATCACTATGCAAATTGAAATACAATACTCCCTTCTTTCTGTTTAGAATGTTGGAGACATAACTCCAAGTTGTTTATCAGATGGCCATTAGGAAACTGAAACAGTCTGTTAAATATTAGTTGTCTGTTAAACTGGAAATCTGTTTACCCCCCCCCCTTTGAAATGCAACAACCTGCACATTTGAATACTTAGCATTTAAACATGTTCTTGCTACAAACTTCAGTTGGGCAGGCATTGTCTTTCAAGAAAGATTCATACCTCATAAATGTCACCCTTTCCCAGGAAATCTAAAAAAAAATTATAGTTTTTTCAACCTCTTAAGACACTGTCTCAGATATATGTAAGATCTTCTGTGAAGTATCCAGGTGAAATATATAGTAATCAGCAGGCATTTTTTACTATGCCTTTTGGGGAAAAAAATATATCGAGCTACAACAAACATACACACACACACCATCGTCATGACCACAACATTCAAAATAAATACTGCAATCCAATATATTATAAAACATTAAAGAAATTGTTTGTTTATATCAGTGAACACAGTGAAGTTCAGTTTAAATTTATTATGTCCTCTTTGGCAACTTCTTTTATTAAAACACATTAAATGTATAGCTTACTAAATCTTGACCTTGGAATAACTCATGAATGACTCCTAAATAAGTTTTAAGCCATTCCTTTTATGGGGGGGTCAAGACCTGTGCAAAAGATCAAATGTTATTTTTTCATATTTTTTTTGACAAATGTCCACAGTAAAAGTGTTAAGAAATACAAAAGTATGTACTACTAATCTCCTACACATTTCCAAGTCAAAGAGAAGTCAATATTTGTGCAAAATGAAACTCAAAGTTTATTCAGTTTTTGTTCTAAAATAATTTTATTCTAAATCATATTGGACTATTAATGATCTGAGCAAAGAAATGTTTAGATAAAACAAATTGAAGACTCCAGGGTTCGGAGAGCATTACGACTGCAAAAGGTCAAATTATGAAACCTTAAATGAATTAACTAAGACCATTCTTCTTAGTGCGTAATTATAATGAATTAAAGACATTTGAATATAGACCTACAATTATACAACCATTGTGATAAATATTTTTAGGATCAGAGGGATGGCGCAAGGCTGCCAAAATCATAACAATCTCACTGCTTCAACACTTCAGTGTGCATCGATCAAACCAAAAAGAGTCATAATAAAAGCTTCTATCTTCTCAAAAAAAAAATTGTTTTATTATATTTGTTTTAATCTGAAAATACAAAATAGCAGTAAGAAAGTAAAACAATCAAGATGAGATTTCAGCATTATCCAACCATACATTGAAGCCAAGCCATAATAAAGGCTTCTATCTTCTCAAAGCATTTATATTTTATTTTGATATATTTAATATTGTGTCTAAGGAGACACTAGAAAAAAAAAGTCTGAGTGTTTGAAAATAGGCAAATGCTACCAGACACAGAAGGAAGTCAAAAGAGAGTATAAGTGGCAGGGGTTAGTAACAAGTCGAGGAGCTTGCTTGACCACTCCAACAGGGGAGAACTCGTCTACACTACTGACCTTTGGTGGGCACTGGTAGCAGAGGAGGAGCTGGGCAAGCGCTGCAAGCAGTCAGTGTAGGAGGAGGAGGAGGCAGTTGGCAGATTGCTTGCCATAGTTCAATTCATGTTTTAAATCCCCTGTGGTGCCTGAGTGGCTGTAGTAATCATCTATGCAGCAGCACTCCATCTGTAAGGATTAAGGGGACTCAGTTTAGCTGTCCTGTTGTATTCAGGCAGGCTAGAGCTCCATTACAGCAGCCGGTCCAACTGGAGTCCTAACTCTCCTAATTGTACAGGTCTGACTGCTTGTGAGTGAGGGATCCTCTCTGCTTGCAGAGGAAGTTGGAGGGGTCACGGTTGGTGTTCATTTGTGTGCAGGGGTAGGCGGGGGGCTGGCTGAGTTGGGATGAGTGCCTTTAAATATAAGAATTGCATGTGTCTGAACTGTTGTGGATTGCATGGGCATAGGCAGGGGGTGTTCAGGGTGTTCAACCCCCCCCAACCCTCTGAAATTACCTCAGAAAATTTCAAATTCCTGTATTTTATTTTCAGGTTGGCTCAGGTTCAGCTGCTAAAAAACTCAGTGTCTCAGCAGTCTCCATAGTGGTTGGAGTTAGATTCAACACAAAGTGCATACATGGGATGATTGATGACTAGGGGATATGGAGACATCATCAACAGAGTGAGCAGGAGGAGCCTAGTGAGACAGACTAGCGAGCATGCTGCTGTTCTGCATCTGTACAGTGCTGAGCAAGTTGTGGTGTCCCATTGACTGTTGTGGTGGTAGAGTGGAACTGTGTGCTGCTCTTCTCTAGCCTCAGTTGAACTGTGGAAGAACGACATGTGGCACATCTTCTTGACTGTACTTGCTGGATGCTTGCTGTACTGGTGATGTGGTCCTAAAATAAGACAGGAGAGGTTGAGGAAAAATCTGCCCTGGCCTAGTGGTCTGTAGTCCAGTCTTCAGAGGGGAGCGACTGGTAAGGCAAGCAAATAGGAGGATAATCAGCAGAAAAATGGTGACTGGAGAAAAGAATAAAGATTGATTTTGGGGGGACTTCTTTCATTCAGAAAGGTGGTGAGGGATATTGGCACCATCTCCCAAGGCAACCCACTCATTACATCTCAAAGGCAGGCAAACAGGAGGATAATCACCAGAAAAGTGGTGAGTGGAGAAAAGAATAAAGATTGATTCAGGCGGGACTTCTCTTATTCAGAAAGGTGGTAAGGAGTATTGGCACCACCTCTTAGGGCAACCCACTCATTACATCTCAACCCCATCGATGTTCTGCCCAGCTTGGAGCTTATCATGTAGAGTGGCTGTGGAAAGGCAGATGCATTAATGACATCTTTGTCTCTGGCTGTTGCAGAGTGCTCCAATGTGCAAAGGTGGAATGGGGTTAGGAGTACTATCTGTCATAAATGCACTCCACAGGTCAGGCCCTCTGCTCCCACAGGGCCAACATAGATGGGCAATAGTATGAACAGGAGACAGACAGGGTAACCCTCCTATCTGTTCTGGGACTGAATCACCTACTAGACTTAAGTCCGGGGGTTCAAAATGTGAACCTTATGCTAGCATACCCAGTTAACAGGCTCAGATGTATATTTTCTTTGAGGAAATGCAATATAATCTTTCACTCAGTGGCACCCAGCCAGGTTCCTGAAATGTACTCTTAAGACTAAATTTGAGACCTAGGTATATTCTTACCTTTTAGGAAGCTTAGTAACACATTCAAGCCCTTAACAGCAGTCAGACTTAAACACATGTTCAGCAATCACATGTAAAAGAAAACTGAGAAGACACAGACAGAGGTTCAAATAAAATACTGTTTAATAAAAATTGTAAAACAGGTAAAATCAAACACAGAACAATTATATCACTAACTACAGTCACACAAAAAATGGGAAGTTACAGAACACAAATATGCCTACCACAAATACTTAAGTTCTTGCCTAGCTAGATGTTACCATTAAGTGCCTTAAGTCCAGATAATTGTGTCTCTCCTGAGTCCAAAATAATATGCCATGTTTCCCTCTGATGCATGCCCATTTCATTATCCATCTCCCCACCCTTTTGGTGAGGTCACAGTTAGATCCTCCTAGTTTTTTCTTCTTAAAATAATTATCCACAAGGGTATATATTAGTACTGTGAAAAATCAGCAACTAGCCGTTTCTCAAATATGGCAGTCTTTGATCAAAACATCCCCTTTGATGCGTCACAATCCCACAATCATGTCACTAATTCTCAGCTAGGTGAGAAAACCAAGAGGAATCAGCCAGATTACTTCCCTTCCTGCTATGTCATAAATGCATACATGGGAACCAACTTCAAATAAGGAGCAGGTTATAAAAGGTAATAAACTTTCCCTCTGGAAGGAAGGCTTTTAATTAGGTTTCCCTGGTCTGTTTATAACATGTCTGTTTATAACATCCTGCTGCTTTCAGCCACACTGACATTTTTGAGGTGAAAGGTCACTCACTGCAGCAGCCAGCTTTTTTTGTCTAAGCAGACCTTCACATACCATATTTTTATATCTCAACGTATGAATATAATATTAAGCAGAGGGAAGGGTGTCACACCCCTCCCCACCTAGACTGAATTTGGGGGCTCTATCCCCTGCATGGGATAAGATCCCCAAATAAGTTCTTTGCTCATACTGATGTAACAGTCCATCAGCATTTTCATTTGCTGCCCCATCCCTGTGTGAGACAGTCATGATATAACCTTGCAAGGCAAGACTCCATCTTAATAGTATACCATTCGTTTTACCCATTTGAGCCAGCCAAACCAGGGGTTTGTGGTCAGTTTGTACCCTAAAATGCTGCCCGTATAGGTATGGCTCTAACTTCTTTTGGGCCTACACCATGGCAAGACACTTTATTTCCATGGTACAGTAAGCCTGCTCCCTGGGAAGTAACTTTTTACTGAGGTACACTATGAGGTGATCTTTCCCTTCATTGGATGTCTGACTCAGCACTGCCCCAATACCCACATCTGAGGCATCAGTCTGAACTACAAAAGGTCTGCTGTAGTCTGGACTTGTCAATACAGGAGCACTGCATAGTGCCTCCTTCTGTCTTGTAAAGGTTTGTTCACAGGTTGGTTCCCAAGTAACTTTCTTAGGCATCTTTTTCTTTACCAGGTCAAATAGGGGAATGGCCATGGCACTGTAATTTGGTACAAATTTCCTATAGTATTCTGCTGTCCCTAGAAAACTCCTGACCTACTTCTGTGTTTTTGATCTGGGTCATGCCCTGACTGCATCTAATTTTACTTGGATAGGACTGAGCTGTCCCTGGCCTACTACATGCCCAAGGTATGCCACTTCAGCCATGGCCACCTGGATTTTTCTGCTTTGACAGTGAGTCAAGCCCTCTGTATCCAGCCCAGCACTTCCCTAAGGTAGGACAGGTGTTCCTCCCAACTGGCACTAAAGATGGTAATGTCATCCAGGTATGCCACAGCATACTCCTCAGCACCATTTAACACCTGGTTCACCAACCTTTGGAAAGTAGCTGGGGCGTTCTTCATTCTGAAAGGCATTACTTTGACTTCATATAACCCTATCAGCATGATGAAGGCCTATCTTTCCCTAGCTCTGATAGTTAACTCTACCTGCCAATACCACTTTGTCAGGTCAATAGTTGTAAGATATGTCTCCCCTCCCAACTTGTCCAGGAGTTTGTCCATCCATGGCATTGGGTGGGCATCTGACTTTGTGACTGCATTCAGTCCATGATAGTCCACACAAAAATAAGTAGAGCAATCTGGCTTAGGGATAAGGACTAGGGGTGAGGCCCAGGGGCTGTGGAATTTCAGGATTACCCCTAAATCCAGCATTCCCTCCACCTCCCTCCTAATGTCCTTTTGGACAGCCTCTGACACCCTATAGGCTGTCCACTGTATGGGCATCTGGGTCCCTGTCTCCACATCATGCGTTGTTAAGGGGGTTAGTCCAGGCTTGGCGTTAAACAGTGTGACCAAGTCTTCTAGAACCTCCCTTACTTCCTGGATATGGTTCAGGGTCAACTGGGGTGACATTTTAATTGCCTCCACAGATGATTCCTACTTGCTTTCTTCCAGTAAGTCCAGAAAGGGGGTTTCCTTCATCCAGTCCCTCCACAGGACTGCACACTGCAAACACCATATCAGCCCTATTAGCATATGGTTTCATCATGTAGACATAGTACATTCTTTGTGTATGTCTTCTGTAAGGTAACTCTATAATGTAGTTTACATCATTTTTCCGTCTGACTACTTTGTGCGGTCCTGCCCACTCGGTCTGCAGCTTGTCTTTCCAGACCGGAATTAGGACCATGACTTCCTTACCCACAGTGTACGAGTGAGCGCTGGCTCTGCAGTTGTACCACACCTTTTGATTTTTGTTGGGCAGCTGCCAGGTTGCTCTGGGCTGTCCCCATAAGCTCCTTCAGCTTTTCCCTAAATCTAAGGACATAGTCCACTATGGGAGTTCTCTGGGTGGCGTGCTTGCCTTCCCAGTCCTCCCGGATCAAGTCTAGGCGCCCATTTACCCAGAGTCCATATAAGAGCTTGAAGGAGAGAAAACCCTGTTGACTCTTGGCACACCTTCCTGTATGCAAATAACAGGTGGGTAAGGTATTTCTCCCAGTCCCTCCCATGGTGTTCAGCAAATGCTTGTAGCATTGACTTAAGGGTACCATGAAATCTTTCCACAAGCTCATTGACTTGTGGGTGATAAGGTGTTATGCATCTCTGCACAACCTCACATTTCTCCCACAAACATTTCATCAGGTCTGACATGAAGGAACTCCCTCGATCAGTGATAACCTCCTGCAGAAAACCAACATAGGAGAAAATCCCTAGTAAGACATCTGACACTTTGTCTGTCCTCAGTGAGGATAGGGCAACTGCTTCTGGGTACCAGGTGGCATAGTCCACCACAGTCAAGATTAACCTCTTCCCAGAGAAGCTGGGGGTATTTATAGACCCTACAATATACATTACTACCCTCTGGAATAGCTCCTCCACTATGAGCAATATAATTAGGGTGGCTTGGGTTCTCTTACCTATCTTCCTTACTTCTTAGCACCGGTGACAAGATCTAAAATACTCCTTCACCTGTTGGGTAAAGTTGGGCCAATAGAAATTCTGGGCCAACCGCTGCGTAGTGCGCATGATTCCCAGATGATCAGACATGGGAATATCATGTGCAATCTTGAGTAACTGATCATGGTACCCCTGGGGAATGACAAACTGCCTGCTTTTCACTCCTCCCTCTGTCTTAGCATCCTGAGTATACATCAGTCCTTTGTCTCAATAAACTTTATGTTTCCCATCACCTCCCTGTGCTCCATCAGAGTCTGCCTAAGCCCTCAGCTTCTCTAGACTAGGGTCACTTTTCTGAGCAGCTGCAAATGTCTTACACATTCCCAAGGCATGAAACAGGTCCCATTCAGTGTCTAAACTAGGGTCCCTAGCTCTAGAGTCAGGGCATTCAGGATCAATGCCATCCCTAACCCTCTGACAATGGGTAATCCCTCCTTACTCAGAGTAACCCTCCATAGCTGTTTGGTTAGCCTCTACCAGGAGAATTTCTACCCCCCTTTCATTAGTCTCCATATCAGGAGACACAGGCTGGGGAACCAGCATCCCAGTGGTTTTCACAGTGGCTTCTATGGGGTCCAGGGGACTACAATTTTCCTTTGCCACTTGGCTGTGGGTAACTGCACACACCATCCCCTGTTTGAGATTGTTGCTAATAATTACATTAATAGTTAATGTTTCAGCTATGGCAACCTTTTGTACAGTCCCCCCATCTCACTCCAGTCTAGGAGAACACTAGAGAGTGGCAAGGTTTCCTCCTCCCCAGTGAATCCCCCATATAGTCACAAACTGATCAGGTATAAACTGATCAGGTTCTACCAGATCATCTTTTATCAAAGTCAGGGATGCCCCCATGTCTCTTAACCCGTGTGTCTGTACACTATTCACAGTGACTGGGTGCATGTATTCCTTCATGTTTACTGGCATGCTTTCAGGGTCACACAAACAACCCACTTCATTTATTGCACCACTTTGTGTACTGCTTGTCCTTTTGGGACACTGTCTTGCAATATGACCAGCTTCTTTACAAACCCAACATTCATTTCTTTTCTCAGGTAAATCTTTTCTTTGTAACCTGGGGCTATCTGGTTTTGGTGGAGGCAGGGAAGGTTTTAGCTGCCCTGAATGCACGCTTTTTCCTTTTTGGGCTGCCATGCCCACCCAATTCGCTCTCAGAGCATGTCTGCTCCTGGCATAGTGGTCCAAGAGTTCAGTGGCCTTTTCCGTTGTTTTTGGGTCTCTGTCCTCCAGCCAGGTCTTCAGTTCTGCTGGGCATGCCCCAAAAAACTGCTCTAACAGTACAGCATTTTCAATTTATTTTACAGAGTCTGCTTCAGTTCCTTCCCAATAATGTTTTTAAAGCTGATGTTGTTTAGTGGCTAGCTTCTCATAACTCATGTCAGGGCTTCTCCTGAGCTTACCGAAATTAGCTCTGTTTGCCTCTGCTGTTAGCTCATAAGTTTTTTTAAAGTACAGCTTTGAGTTTACTGTAATCATTACTGTCCTTATTGTCCATTTAACCTAATGCATCCCAAGCTTTCCCAGTAAGTAGCAAGAATAGCTAGAAGCTTCAGGACTCTCTAGGAATATTGACCTGAATACATACATTTTCAAACAAATTTAAAAAGGTATCCATATCCTTCCCCGCTTTAAATTCAGCTATCAATTTAGAATTTAATTTATATCCCAGTCCTGCAGTTCCAGTGAAACCCATGCCACTTACCTGCACTGCTATTGGTCTTTGTAGTCATAGCTTTTCCAGTTCATGTTGCCTTTGGCACTCATGCTCTTCTCTATCTCAGCATCTCACTGAAGTTGTCACTCTCTTTCCCCTGCCTCTCGCTGAAGCTGTCACTCTCTTTCCTCTGCCTCTCACTGAAGCTGTCACTCTTTTTCCTCAGCCTCTTGCTGCTTTCGAACTCCAGCTCCCTTTTCTTCAGGACTTTGAACATTTTCTATTCAAACTCCAGCTCCATTCTCCACAACTTCATCTGCAGCCTAATAACTTCTGGATCCAGAACATTGGTGACCTTCCCCTGCTGCTGTGGCCTTTGGCTTGTACTGGCCCTGCTGTCCTCCTCATTGGATCTGGACACTGCATTGGACCGTGGACCCTCCATGCCCAAGGTTTCGTCCTTTTCAGTCACAGACTATGAATCGAGGCTCTGGGCATCAGCTGCCACCAGAGTTTCTATGAGATGTCTTTTGGTTCATCCCTTGTGCTGGACTCTTTTCTCTTGGCACAACTGCCTCAGCTGATCTGTAGTGTGCTTGCTGTAGTTGGAACCCATCTTCTTCCCTAGCTATGGCTATACTAACTTGCATTCAAAAACAAAATAAAACAGGTAGGAACTTAGACTGTAACCACACTGATATAATTCTGTTTACTTTTTAAAAATCACTGCTTTATTTTGCATGTGAGCTGTACAGTATTAATCTGACACATTGAACTATTAAAGCTTGTTTTACCAAATACGTTTAAATCCCACTGCTGCTACCAAATCTGTCATAAATGCACTCTGCAGGTCAGGCCCTCTGCTCCCACAGTGCCAACCTCGAAGTGCAATACTGTGAATAGGGGACAGACAGGATAACCCTCCTGTCTGTTTTTGGGTCTGAATCACCTACTAGCCTCGAGTCCTGGGGGTCAAAATGTGAATCTTATGCAAGCATACCCAGTTAATAGACTCAGATATATATTCTCTTTTGGGAAATACAATATAATCTTTCACCCAGTGGCACCCAGCCAGGTTCCCAAAATGTACCCTTATGACTCAATATGAGACCTAAGTACATTCTTACTTTTTAGCAAGCTTAGTAACACATTCAAGCACTAACAGCTGTCAGACTTAAACACAGGTCCAGCAATCAAATGTAAAAGAAAACTGAAAAGACACAGGCAGAGGTTCAAATAAAATATTGTTTACTAAAAATTGTAAAACAGGTAAAATCAAACAGAACAATTATATCACTAACTTACAGTCATATAAAAAATGGGAAGTTACAGAACACAAATATGCCTACCACAAATACTTAAGTTCTTGCCAAGCTTGATGTTACCATTAAGTGCCTTAAGTCCGGAGAATAGTGTCTCTCTTGAGTCCAAAATAATATTCCATGTTTCCCTCTGATGCTTGCCCATTTCAGAATCCATCTCTCCACCCCTTATGGTGAGGTCACAGTTAGATCCTCCTAGGTTTTTTTTTCTTAACATAATTATCCAAAAGGATGTATGTTATTACTGTGAAAACTCAGCAGCTAGCCATTTCCCAAATATGACAGTCTTTGATCAAAACATCCCCTTTGATGCTTCACAATCCCACAATCATGTCATTAATTATTGGCTAGGTGAGAAAAGCAAGAGGAATCAGCCAAATTACTTCCCTTCCTGCTATGTCATAAATGCATATATGGGAACCAACTTCAAAAGCAGGAGCAGGTTATAAAATGTAATAAACTGTCCCTCTGGAAGGAAGGCTTTTAATTAGGTTTCCTCTGGTCTGTTTATAACATGTCTGTTTATAACATCCTGCTGCTTTCAGCCACACTGACATGCTTGAAGTCAAAGGTCTCTCATGGCAGCAGCCAGCCTTTTTTTGTCTAAGCAGACTTTCACATACATAGAAACATAGACTTTGATGGCAGATAAGGACTGCTTGGCCCATCTAGTCTGCCCATTTCCCTACCTACAGGATAGGCCACAGATCCTAGTTAACCAACAGAATATTTCTTCCTACCCCCCGGAAGAATTGCCTTATGTCTGTCCCATTCATTCTTGAATTCTCCCACAGTTTTAGACCCCACAACCTCCTCAGGAAGGCTGTTCCATGCATCCACTACCCTCTCTGTGAAATAATACTTCCTCACATTGCCCCTGAACTGCCTCTTCTATCTTTAAATTGTGTCCCCTTGTTCTTGTACTTCTCTTTTTCTGAAAGATGCTACTCTCTTGGACTTTGTTGATTCCACTGAGGTACTTAAAAGTTTCTATCATGTCCCCCCTCTCCCTTCTTTCCTCAAGGGTATACATATTAAGCTCCTTTAGTCTCTCCTCATACAGCTTCTCTTGCAGACCCTGCACCATTTTAGTTGCCCTCCTCTGGACTGCCTCTATCCTGTCTATGTC
Organism: Neoceratodus forsteri; assembly: GCA_016271365.2. Taxonomy (NCBI): domain Eukaryota; kingdom Metazoa; phylum Chordata; order Ceratodontiformes; family Ceratodontidae; genus Neoceratodus; species Neoceratodus forsteri. The sequence continues at coordinate 777,361,614 of CM057452.1, forward strand.
CTTGCAGAGATGGGGTCTCCAGAACTGGACACAGTACTCCAGATGGGGTCTTACCAACTGTCTGTACAGAGGATAACAACTTCCTGTTTTCTACTGCTGATGCCTCTCCCTATGCATCCCAGTATACCCCCAGCCCTCCCTACTGCCTTCTCACATTGCTTGCTAACCTTAAGGTCATCTGATATGATTACCCCCAGATCCCTTTCCTTTTTTGTTGTTGTTACTACCTCCCCCCATTGTGTATTCTTCCACTGGGTTCTTGTTTCTCAGGTGCATTATTTTGCACTTCTTTGCATTGAATCCTAGCTGCCATACTTCTGACCATTCCTCCAACCTTTCCAAGTCCTTTCTCATCCTTTCCACTCCTCCTTGTGTATCAACCCCGTTTCAAATCTTTGTGTCATCTGCAAAAAGGCATACTTTTCCTTCCAGTCCCTCTGCAATGTCACTGATGAAGACATTAAAAAGGACTGGACCCAATACTGAACCCTGCAGTACCCCACTAGTAACTCCTCTTTCTTCAGACTGGATTCCATTTACAATTACCTTCTGTGTCCTGTTGTGCAGCCAATATTTTACCCAGGCTACCACCCTGGGACCCACTCCCAGGCTGGTTAATTTGACTATCAATCTTTTGTGTTGGACTGTGTCAAATGCCTTGCTAAAGTCTAGGTAGGCCATGACCACAGCCCCTCCCTGGTCTACTATTTTGGTCACCCAGTCAAATAAATCTATTAGATTTGTCTGACATGACCTTCCCGCTGTGAACCCATGCTGCATATTACCCATACCATATATTTATATCACAATTTATAAATATAATATTAAGCAAGGGCAGAGCATCACACCTTCTGTATGCAGAGGTGGGATGGTGGTAGAGGAAGAGTGATGCAGATGTTTGGAGGAGTCCCTTATGAGTAGGAGTGGGATTGATGTGGAGCAATGCTCCCCATGTAGGGGCAGTGAGATGAAGGGGTAGAGTGCACCCCATGTACAGAGCTGATATGAAGTGGGAGGAAAGCTCCACATGTGTGGAGGTTGAATGGACGGGGAGGAGTGCTCTCCATATGGGGAGCTGAAATGTAGTGGGAGAAGCACTGGAGGGGTCAGGGGATGAATGGTCATAATGTATGGAGGTGGGATGGAGGTGGAGCAATGATACCTATGTGTGGAGATGGAATGGAGGGAAGAGTGCTTTCCATCTTCAAGTTCAAGTTTATTGTGAAGGGATAAAATCCATTGAGCAAGCTCATTTATTTTATTTATTTATTTATTTTAGTCTTTGGTAACCGGGTAAGGCCCACTAGGCACAAGTGCCTGTTTTCAGGGCAACCTGGGAGCACTGGGTGGTTAAGTGACTTGCTCAGTTAAGCAACTTGATTTGTAAGGAGGTCCCATGTACAAGCAATAATAAAGACAATATATGGTGTGAGCTATAAAAAGTAAGGACACTTAATATGAATTAAAATAAAGCAAGTTTCTTTACATTAGTACAGTATATACAGTATGTACAATGTTGCATTCAACAAGGATTGAGACTAAATATGATTGCATAAGACACTATGTCTGCCATGTGGAAGAGGGCTGGAGAAAGAGAATTGCTCCCCATATGCAAAGCAGGCATGGAGGGGAAGGAGTGCTCTCTATGTGCAGATGTTTAATGAAGGTGGAGAAGTGCTCCCTATGTGTGGACGTAGATGGAGGGGGGAGGAGACAGTCACTTAATGGCCTCCATCCTATATCCTAATCCAGTGTGTGTGTGAAACTTTTTGGAATGGGAACAGTTTATGATGGGGCAGATGTGCAACCTACATCTCTTCTCTGGCTGCTGTAAGTATTGGGTTAATAGGTGGTGGTGCAAAAGGGGGCACCAGTCACTCAGGAGCACCCACTGTATCCTACCCCCACCCACCCAGCAGAGTGAGAACAGTTGTGGAGGAGCAGATACAAGATCCACATTTTTATATCTCAGTACATCAGAGTGCTCTACATGAGTAGAGCACATTAGGTGGGACAGCCTCTGGCTGAAGCAGAGTGTTCTGTAAGTGTAGAGGTGTGGCATAGGGTGAGAAAGTGCCAGTCACCCAAAGCCCACTCTAACCTTCATGCTAGCTCTGGTGGAATAGGGACAAGTATGAAGGGGCAGATGTGCAACTTGCATTTCTATCCCTGGCTACTGCCATGTGCTACCCTTTTGTGTAGGTGGGATGGGGTATGGGGCATAATTCTCCCAGAGCCACCTGCCTGAAGCTCACCCAATGCCATTGCCAGTTTTTGTGGAACTTGGATAGGTGAAGATGGACAGATGTCTAAACCACATATGTCATTGGCTCCTGCAGAGTGCTCCTAATGTGCAGGAGGTGGAATAGAAGGAGAACATGCTTCACATGTGCAGAAATGTAAAAAGATGTGTTTTATGCCAATGGCCTTCGGCCACTCAGTGGATCTGGACCGCAACCCCATTTCCACCCACCAGGTGCCCACCAGGCTAGATAGAAACAGATGTGGCATGGCAAATGTGCAACTCACATTTCTGTCTATGGCTGTAGCAGCCAATGTGCAGTGGTGGGATGGTTGTGAAGGGGGCACCAATCACCAACTTCTGTCAGGCCACAGTCCACTGTTTCTCTTGGGCTGCCCAACTGGAGGTCATGTTGTCACTGTGCCAACCTGAGTGGAGTGGAATGGGTGTGGAGGGGAAGATGAGTAACCTACATCAGTCTCAGGCTGCTGCAGATTGTTCCATATGTGCTGATGTGAGCTGGAGTAGTAAGGGGCAGCAACTTCCCTGGGGTGCCCATCCAGTGCCCACTATACACTGTGCTTTTTAATGTGAAGGGGCAGGTATGGGATCCACATATTTGTCTCTGACTCTGCCTGGGTGCTCCTTCTGTGTTGCGGTGGAATAGATGCACCAAGTTTGTTTTACATTGTGTCTCTTCTGATCTCTCACTCTCTCTCTAACTTCCACTCCCCCACAGTGAATGGAGAACTCTTCAGCACTGCTCTCTGTCCCAGTCATGGCACTCTTGCTGCCACTTTTTCTGCCTCTCTGTATGTGCTGGCTGCTTCCACTGAGCTTCAGAAAGACAAACAGACAGTCACAGCGACAGCAAGGTGCCAGAAGAGTGAGTGGAAATAAAATGTAAATCAACCAAGTTTGGTGGCACATTGTACTCCTCTCCTCTATTTGGGGGTGGGGGGGTTGACACCATCTCTGACTGGAACAAATTGGACCTGCACATATATGCCACACTGGAAGTGGCTCTCACTGTTGCTGTGTCTCTCTCGGGGGGGGGAGGGAGTAGACACTGCTAGGGGACATGCTACCCATTAAATGAATGTTTGCTGAGGTGCAGGTCTGGGAACCACTGATCATCGTGGTTATGGTCACTACATTGCACTGCCCCCAATTTCACATTGACAAGGTGGTGTTGCAATAGTGACAGCCTGTCACCTGGTGATCACTCTCATTCCACTTACTCACCACATCTCAGCATGTTGCTTTCACTGTTTGGGGGCTCTCTCTCCGCTCTGTCCCTGACATTAGTACCACTCACCACCTCTTTTGATCTTGTGCTTTCTTTCGGGGGTGGGGGACACTGCTTCCTCTCCTTCTTGGTGTCTGTCCTTGTAGCCCGTGTCTCTCTCTCCCCACCAATCAGGGTTAAGCTACAGCTGTGCAGGCAATGCTGCCTCACTTCTCCGCGCTCTTGCACCTTGTATTGTGTGGCAGAGTGGGGGGTACACTGAAGCAGCAAGGACACTGGGAGATCCATGGGGTGGGTCAGTAAGTACCATCACAGAGAACAATGATCAGGCTGGGCATTGTGGCACACATAAAGCACTGGACAGAGAGGAGCTCAATGACAAGAACTCACACTGTCCTTCACACAGAGACACAGACAAGTTCAACACGGGCATCTGTCTGGGGAGGATAAATAATATTTATTTGTTCTTTACTGCTAGGACTGTTTACTGCTTATGGCACAGAGAGTGGGGCATGCAGTGTATTGCTGAGTACCTGGACATTTGCAGGATGGGTGGGGAGGCAAGCAATAAGATCAGTAAGGACATGAATGAAAAGAATGAAGTGCTCTTATTCGAGCACTTGATTTCTTTCAACTAGAGAATGGCTTCCAGCTGTGAAACTGACTGGTGTCACAGTCTGGTCGCATGCTCATTGGTCTGCCAGGGACAAGCCCACTGTAGACTACTGTGAATTGGACTCGTCCCTGACACACCTCTGAAATGTTGTTCTTCCTCAAGATGTTTCTTGCACATGCACAAGGATACATAAAAACCTATAAAGAATTAAGATTAGTGATTACCCTCATTTGAAAGGCACTTTTGTCCAGAACATAAAAATGTAAAATAATGCACTTGGGGTACAGAAATCAGGGGGCAGAGTACACATGGGTGGAGTGGTATTGACAACATTAAGAAAGTACACATTCAAAAACAAAGAGCTTTTACATACAGTTGATTATTGTTTAACAATATTGCATCTATGGCTGCCAATGTATATCTGATGCAAACCCATAATGATGTTCCTCACTTGAAGCTAAAAGGGGGGGGGTGGAGGCCATAACTGACTCCGTGTTTTTGTTTTAAAGGCATCAGTTTCTTTACAGCAAAAACAAGGAGAGGCATGATTTCTAAAATGTGCAGATGAGCATGGGGAACACTTTTTTCCAGAGCATGCCATCACCGGCAGCTACCACTTCAAGACTGCTTCTACCCATACCTAATACAATCAGGGAGAAACCAGAAGTAGTTTACCAGCACTTAGATCAATATGGTTAAGGCACATCTGCCAGAAATTACTGTTTAGAAAAGAATGAGAAAGTGACTGTTATGACGAGCAAGTCCCAGACCAGATCTTTAGTTTGTTAATAGACTCCTTCTGAGTCTGATTTGTATGGCTGCATGGGCCAAGCTACTCGGATGTTCTGCCATCATCAGATTTGTATAACAGGACTGTGGAAGCACGTAACCGGACCACTGTCTGGTGTGCTGCCACAGTGCTCCAACATAGTTTCCAGTGATTCTGTTTATGCAGCCCTTCTCCTCCACGGGCCGCATAAATATACCCACTTCTGGGCACACTACTTTTCTGTTCTGCAACTGCAGTACTGATGGCCATCGTGTGCAACATGGTGATGTTGACTTAAACTGCACCTGCATAAATATCATGCATACATAGTTATGTCAGCATCACCATGTTGTGCAGGGCTGACTACAGGGCAAACTTCACATGTGCGAGTATCACACATGTGCAGTACTGTAATAGCTGCAGTATTACTTACGACTGACTCCAGTGTAGCTAAAGCACCGCATATTCTTTTCCAAGTTCTTGTCACCTCTAAAGCTCTCCACAACCATATCGGCTCTGACCAGAATTTGTTAATATAATACTGTCTCAAATACCTTGCAAGATTTTCTGTGACCTTACTAACATCTGGGCCTTGCTAGCTACCATGCTTCTTATCAATTTTTCTACAGAATTTAAACTGTTTTTCTTTTTATTATACTTGAATTATTAAAGAACACATTTAATATTGACTGCATACTGTCCATGAATTCAAAACCAAAACCAAATCCAAAACAAGGGGTGATCTGGCAAAACCAAAACGAAGACCAGAACCTCCCTGTTTTCACACACCACTAGTACTGTAACACCCTCCACAGGTTCTTCTCAAACTCTTTCAGAAGTTGCAGTACCATACCACTTGACTTACAGGCATGTTTAACAGTCTGAGTGGGGGGGAGAGCAGTCTCCTCCAACAGGGTCACTGTGTCCTCCTGTTCCACTCCGGGGTTCTCCATCATTCTACTGGAAGTGAACATCACATCCTGTGGGAAAAGTAAGGAAATTTCCATGGTGTCCTGGTCAACTTTCCCCCCATTCACTAAATACCATCAACAGCATAATGTGGTTCAACATGTCAGTTTGCATCAATGCATCCCCCTTCCAGGGATGAGGCTTTAAATAGGCAGAACTGACTAGCTCTCTTTTCCCAGCCAACACAAACTAAATAAATAAATAAACATCCATTTAGACTCTTCTATTCTAAGCATCACTGATCAGGAAACATGATCAACAGCGAATTACTTTCCTTTTATGGATATGGTAGTTATATGCACTTCCTTGGCCATGGACAGCTATTGCTCTTCTTAATCTCAGATTAACATGGTATACATGAACACTGCTTTTATCTGTTCAGCATACTCTCAAATACATCCGTTCCCTTCCGTACCAGTTTATACTGTCAAAGGTCATTACATATTAAAGCTGACATTTCCCCAAGCATTTTCTTTTGCCTTTTGTCAAACTCTCAGCTAGAGAGCAGGAATACCTGGATCCATGGGTTTTTATTTCATATCCAGGCTTACTTTAATAAGTGTACAACCTATGGTACAGTTTGTGTTTCTGCTCTGAATGCAGGTGGAACTGAAAGCCAAGGGGCAAACATTTATGAATTTTCCCACGGCAGCAGGCAGGCAGCGTGAGGACAGGAAGATGTCATATCAGACATGCAGGATAAATTAACAGACAGCCAAAGAGTGACAACACAAAAAAGAAGCCAACAGATATATCAGTAAATCTGTCTTCTGTAGGACAAGGCACAGACTGGGTGATAGCCTTTGGTGGAACAGTGACATAAGCTGGCAGCAGAATAATGTAGCAGTGTCAATGAAAATGATTACTCTTGGCATAGTGAACACATGTCAATGATGATCATGTGTGGCTTGCACTAAGCAGAATATATACTGTAGATCAGGTGCTTTTATGGAAAACTGAGGGAAGGTTACCTTTTCATACATTCACTTACCATATTACACAATTTTTTTCATTTTCTTGTAGAATTTCTTTTTTTAATTTTGCTCATTTTTTAAACGGAATATCCCAAATGAGAAAACACATTTTGTTTCCCATGGTGTCATGCTTCTGTCCATTTCCAAAGCTTGGGAACTTAGGCACTGGGAGGTTAAGTGACTTGGTCAAGGTCACGGAAGGAGAATATGGATACAACAGGGGTTGAACCTGCCATGTCCTGGTTCCAAAGGTGGTGCTCTAAGCACTAGCCCACAAGTATTGTTTTTTTTTTTTTTTAATTTTAAAAAGTTTTACCAGCAGGAGGATAACAAGCTGGTATAAGCTCATTTCAAAATGTTGCTTTGGGGAAGGAGATGGATAGCAATACAATGCAGTTGCTAGGATGACAATGGATACAGTGCTATATAAAACAGGACAGTAATAAAATAAAATGCATATATATATATATATATATATATATATATACACAATATGTACTGCACAAGGTTGACCAGTAGCAGTTATAAGAACATACAGAAAAGTAATTACAACAAATGGATTAGACCAGAATATAGTGCAGTGCAAAATAGGATATGTGCATTTGCAATGTGCATTGTACAAGAAAGATAAGTAGTAAAATGCGGCATGTGCATAACTGTAAATACTAAGCACAAGAAAACAAAGAATAGTAATAAACATACATTAGATGAGAATACAAGGCATACAGAATTTTGCCATGTGCAATTGCAGATATGGGGCCTGATTTTCAAAAGGTTCTGTTTAACAGAAGGTGTCTGTGCCAAAGGTACAAGATGTAAGTGGCATCTTGCATCAAACTTTTCAATAATCTTGATTTTGAAATGCAGGCTTTGTTGAAATTGGGATGCCTTGCTCCCAAGCCACCCTGTGCTACCCTTGCAACAGAAGTGCCCATGTGGCAGTTTGCAAAGGGGATTACACCACAAAGGGGCTGCAACACCCCCTTTATTTCTATTTTGAAAGCCCCGCCATGGACGCAGCAAGAGATTCAACTTAGAACAGCCAGGGGGTGGTCTAATGGACTTGCACCAGTGCCACACATTGTGGTGAAGGGGGTCTGACAGTGGGTGGCTGTTTTCAGAAGGGGCACTAGGAGGTGTCCTTGGGGGTATCCGGCAGACATTGGGCATGACAGAGAGTGATGTGGCACCCTGTGGTAGGGTGCCTTTTGCATAGCACTACAGCTGATCAGATGGGACCACTTTGTTGGGGGTTACAAGGGCCAGACAGTGACATGGCCCCAGGAGGGAACAGCTGTGGCAGCTGTCATATAGGTGCATACAGTCAGGACCCTGTAGTTGGGAAGCCAGAGCTTCGGATTGACAGCTGCCAGTGGTAGGGTGGACAGTTCTCAAGGCACTGCCACAGTCCACTAGTACCCACCCTCAGATGATGTGGCAGGCTGCCTCCCACCTACAGTGTCTTGAGTGTGTACACCTATGGGGCAGCTGTCAGGGCTGTGCCACCTGGAGCCATGTCACTGTTTTTCCATGTCAACCCCCCTTCCCACAAAGTGGTCCCATCTGATCAGCTACAGGTCTATACAAATGGCACCCCTGCCTAGTGCCACATCACACCCTGTCATGCACAGTGTCTCCCAATGCACCCTAGTACAACCCCCATGCCTCTTCTGCACCTTGTTCTTTCCTGACATGTAGATTCCACCCAACTCTCGCAACCCATCTAGTGTTGTACCAGGTGGGGGGCTGTATCCCTGCAGAAAATCCCACAGATGCAGCAAATGTTTGTTGCTAGCCTGCTGCTACAGCAACTGCTGGGTTTTTGGTGAAGGGATTTCCCCATTTATAAAATTGGGTGCAGGCTCCCTGATGCACCTGGAGTTCCCCACAGTCCTAGAGTGATGCCACTTGTGTCGCTCTAAGGGCAGTTTGAAATTCAAGCCCATGGTTTCTATGGTCATGGAAGAGGGTTTTAACAGTGGAGGGAGAACCAGCAGAGTGAATATGAGGAGTGAGGCTGGTATAGAAATGGCAGAATCTGACGGCAAAAGTTGACTGGCCCCCATCTAATTGGATGAAGGGAGAATGAGCAAAAGTTAAAGTTGTAGTTAGGGGACTAGGGGATAGGAGAGCAAGGAGCTGAGTTGGGTGTGGAGGATCCCAAACTAGAATACAGAAACAAATGAAGTGCAGTGAGTGAGGCATCTGTCCGCAGGAGGGAGCGTTAGTTACAGGGGAAGCAGCAGAGGGTGCAAGGGTGTAGTCAAGTGTGAAGCAATAGATGGAGTGAAAGGTGAGGGGGGGTCCAGCCTAGTAAGGGGGGATTTCAGGGCAGCACTGTACATAATTTCCCCATAATCTGAAAATGGGAGAATCAGTTTAACAATCCCTCAACAACCGGGAGAGAGATGTAGAATTTGTTCTTGTAAAGTGGTCCACATTTAGGGTGAATTTTCTTGTATATGTTGTCCACATGGCAGGAAACAAGATGGGTCCAGCCAGAACCAAATTTACTTGAAGGAGGTAGCCTTCTCCAGTGTGGCACCATCCAGAGATATGAAAATCAAAGGGATTGGATTTTGGTCAGACACTGCTTGGTGTTAAAGGTCATTAAAGGAAAACAGTGGAAAAGACACAGCTTTTCTTGGACACTACAGAAACACTCAATTAGTGCTTTCAGACAGTAACAACTTTTTAAAATTATTTAGAACCGCTACCAACAACTTCCACTTTCTGTTGCTAGCAGCAGCCATTTCATAAGCAGCAGTGAGCCTCCTGAGCTCACTGTATGCTAATATACCTGTTTGACCTCTGTTATTAGTTGGTTGGTCATATTAGCATAAGGTGAGCTCAGGAAGCTCTCTGCTACTCATGAAATTGTGGCTGCCAGCAACAGAAAGTGAAAGCTGAAGGCCACTGTTTAAATCACTAAAAAAGCAATTAGAGGAATGAAAAAAAAAAACAATTTACTGGCTGTAAGCACTAATCAGGAATGTTTGTAGTGCTTGGGTAAAGCTACTCCTTTTCCAGTGTTTCCCATTAAGACTGATTTCTTGACATTTAATGTAAGCTGGTGAGGATGGAGCCAGCATTAAACAATTGTAATGGCTTGCTAAAGCTGAGCAGCTAGATCAAAGGCAGAGGGATGGGGCAAAGAGCACAGTGAAAACCATGCACATATATATGTTGTCTCAGATATCCAGGATGATGATAGGGCTAAATGGACAGAGATAATCTTGATACAAGCCATAGCAGAGGGGAAGGATAATTTAGACTGGAGTGATCTACATACTGCAGCACAGAAGAATGAAGCAATTAATGATCTGTGAAATTAGATTAACACAATGGCACATACAGTAGGTTTTGATGATTGTTTCTGAATTGATCAGCAATAAGATATTACAAAAATGCAAAATATTAATACAAAATCTACAACAATCACATATGCTTTAAAAGCAGAAAAAAGGCAATAAATATTAGTTCAAGTTTACATAGGGCTGGTATAGATTCTTAACAGCATGATTTCAAGACATGAAATAATGGAGACAAAAGTGAGCAATCAGCAAATGTCAGAAAATGTTGCTAGACATGTAACTGAATCAAATATTTTAAGATTTGCTGATGACCAACATTCCTTAACTAATACCGACTATCATAAATCCCAGTTTTATATTGATATTTCTTAGGGACTAAAATGAGTCTGTATGTCTTCTTTCTAATACATATTCTCTTCCTGATGACAAAATCTTCAGCTTAAGGACAATTATTCAACACTTTCTATAAGGAACAGAGATTTTCTAAACATGTTGGATTTGATATTCGGGGACTTCAAGCTGATGAATGTGGACTGTGGCACCACATTTTCAGCAAGGTCTCTACGATGCTGGTTCAACAAAAATGTTGTTGACCGATGTTACAGTGATGGATTTATGTCAACCAGAAATTGTGATTGTCATAAATCTCTCTGGAAACTTATCTGTGTTTTTAAGGGGGCCTTGCCCCCGAATACCACATGCCCCTCCGCATTCCCAGACTTAGAGATTATTAACTCGGACTTGGAGTTGTTTCGGGGAGGTGGTTCAGGACCCTGGGGTCCTGGGCAGACTTTACAGTGATCTGTCAATGTTGTCGGCTTCCAACGAGATCGCTGTAAAGGTTTTTGCTGTGGGACTGGCATACAATCACCAAGCACAAGAAGGCAGGTACTAAGGGGAAGAATTCAAAAGGATTTCCAAAGCAAAAATGTAACATAGAAACATAGAAACATTTCTTTTTTCTACCTTATAAATGTGCCATCGGCCTTTGCTCTGTCAGTGGCCTATCTATTCATAGTCATTTGTATTGCTCCCTTATGCCTATCCCATGCCTGTTTGAAGCCCTGCACTGTATTCATAGCCACCACTTCTTGTGGTAAGCCATTTCATGCATCCACCAGCCTTTCTGTGAAAAAGAATTTCCTCACATTCCCCCTTAATCGGCCCCCCTCTAATCTCATGCTGTGTCCTCTTGTCCTGCTATTTTTCTTATATTTAAACATGTTAGACTCTTTCACCTTGTTAATGCCCTTAAGGTGTTTGAATGCCTCGATCATATCACCTCTCTCCCTCCTTTGCTCAAGGGTATACATATTGAGCTCTGTTAATCTGTCCTCATATGTCTTCTGATGCAGTCCCTGCACCATTTTGGTTGCCCTTCTCTGGACTGCCTCAATTTGGTTAATGTCTATGTGAAGGTGTGGCCTCCAATACCACACACAGTACTCCAGATGTGGCCTAACCAGTGTCTTGTAAAGAGGGATTATTACCTCCCTCTTACGACTTGTGATACCCCTACTAATACACCCTAACACCCCCCTAGCCTTACCTACTGCCTTAGAGGTCTGCTTGGATGATTGCAGGTCATCAGTGATGATGATGCCCAAGTCTCTTTCTTCCTTTGTGACTGCTAGCAACTCCCCTCCCAGCCTATAGGTGGCTGCAGGGTTTCTCTTCCCTATGTGCATGATCTTGCACTTCTTTGCTTTAAATCCCCGTTGCCACTCTTCTGACCATTTTGCCAGTTTATCCAGATCTCTTTTCATTCTGCCCACCCCATCTGGATCATCTACTCTGTTGCAGATCTTAGTGTCATCTGCAAACAGACAAGCCTTACCCTCTAGTCCATCTGCAAGGTCACTAATGAAGATGTTGAAGAGGACTTGCCCCAGGACTGATCCCTGAGGTACCCCACTTGTGATTTCCATCTCTTCTGACTGTATACCATTTACCACCACTCTCTGTTTTCTGCCCGTCAACCAGTTTGTCACCCAGTTGACCAACTTCTGACCCACCCCAAGCCTACCCAGCTTATTTATCAATCTTCGTTGTGGAACAGTGTCAAAAGCTTTGCTGAAGTCAAGGTAGGCGGCATCAGCTGCTCCCCTTTGGTCCACCACTCTGGTTGCCCAGTCAAAGAAATCTATGAGATTAGTTTGACAGGACCTTCCTTTTGTAAACCCATGCTGTCTTGGATCCTGTGCCCCTATGGATTCCAGGTGTTGCACTGTCCTTTCCTTAAGGAGTGCCTCCATAATCTTGCCCACTACTGAGGTAAGAGTGACTGGTCTGTAGTTCCACGCCTCCTCCCTGCTACCACTCTTGTGAAGCGGGATCACATGAGCCCTTCTCCAGTCTTCTGGGACCTCTCCTGTGCTCAGAGACTCACTAAACAGTTCTGCTAATGGCTCTGCTAGTTCCACCTTTAGCTCCTTAAGTACCCTGGGATGTATGCCATCAGGTCCCATTGCCTTAACCACCCTGATCTTAGCTAGCTCTTGTAGGACCCTTTCTTTTGTGAAGGGAGTAGTGCTCACCTCCCTCCCCCCTGTGTCCATGATGCTGAGCTGTGGGCCCTGCCCTACCTTCTCTTCAGTAAATACTGAGCAAAAGTATCTATTTAGGATAGATGCCTTTACAGGGTCCTCCTCCTCACATGCTCCTTTTTTCCATTAAGCTTAGCAATACCCCTCTGGACTTTCTCCTTTCACTAATGTATCTATAGAAAGTCTTGTCACCTTCTTTTACTGTTCGTGCTAGTTTTTCCTCAGTTTGGGACTTTGCCTGCCTGACTGCCTTCCCTGCTTCCCTTAGGGCAGTTTGGTATGCCTCCCTATCTTCATCCCGTTGTGTTCCCTTATATTTCCTGAAGGCCAGCCTTTTGGCTCTGACCTTTTCTGCTACTGTATTTGAGAACCAAAGTGGTTTCCTTCTTCTTTTGCACTTTCTTTTCTGTCTAACACAATGGGATGTTGCTTCAAATATTGCATACTCAATGCTTGCCCACTTTGCCTGTACCCCCTCACCTGTGTTTCTTTTTGCCAGGGCTAGCTTAACTCTGTTGGCCATCTTATCAAAGTCAGCTCCTCTGAAGTCCCATATTTTTGCCTTGGAATGGGATGATTTAGATGTAGTAGCCAAATTGAACCATGCCATGTGATGGTCACTGGCCCCCCAGGTGACCTTCTACCTGGAGATCTGTGACAGAACCAACAACGGAAGGGGCCATATCCGACCTTGTCCCTAGAAACAGGGATAAGATAGGCAAGGTTGGAGGAATGGTCAGAAGTATGGCAGCTTGAATTCAATGCAAAGAAGTACAAAGTAATGCACCTGGGAAGCAAAAACCCAGGGGAAGATTACACAATGGGGGGGAAGTAGTAACAACAACAAAAATGGAAAGGGACCTTGGGATAATCATATCAGATGACCTTAAGGTTGGCAAGCAATGTGAGAAGGCAGTAGGGAGGGCTGTGGGGACACTGTGATGTATATGGAGAGGCATCACAAGCAGAAAAGAGGAAGTTCTTATCCCCCTGTACAGACAGTTGGTGAGACCACATCTGGAGTACTGCATCCAGTTCTGGAGACCCCATCTCTGCAAGGACATAAACAGGATGGAGGCAGTTCAGAGGAGGGCAACTAAAATGGTGCAGGGTCTGCAAGAGAAGCCATACGAGGAGAGACTAAAGGACATTAATATGTATACCCTTGAGGAAAGGAGGGAGAGGGGGACATGATAGAAACATTTAAGAACCTCAGTGGAATCAACAAAGTCCAAGAGGGTAGCATCTTTCAGAAAAAGAGATGTGCAAGAACAAGGGGCACAATTTGAAGATAGAGGGGGGATGGCTCAGGGGCAATGTGAGGAAGTATTTTTTCACAGAGAGAGTGGTGGACGCATGGAACAGCCTTCCAGAGGAGGTTGTGGGGTCTAAAACTGTGGGAGAATTCAAGAATGCAAGGGACAGACATAAGGCAATTTTTGTGTGGGGTAGGAAGAAATAGGCTGTTGGTTAAATAGGATCTGCAGCTTATCCTCTAGGTGGGGAAATGGGCAGACTAGGTGGGCCAAGAGGTCCTTATCTGCCATCAAAGTCTATGTTTCTATGTTTCTATGACATAAAGGTGAAGACACCTCTACAATCAAGCAATCACCAAACAGTGTGGATTGACGTAAAGCCTAAAGGGACCCCTTAAGCTGCCATTTTATAGTGCAGATCCTAAATGCCCTTTCAAACATAACCTGTATTTTTAATGGTGATCACATTGTCAGAAAAACAGTATTTTTAAATGTTTCCATAATGCTCTACAACCAACACAGGGCACCATTTTTGTCAGTTTCATCCATATTCTGCTGTAGTTATCTCCTGCCACAGCCCATGATGTATGCCCATTACTTGGCTTGCCAATCATTTTACATGCACTGTATTCATCCTAATGCTTTAGTAAGAAAAATGTCAATCAGCAGTACAAGCAGATTTAAGTAAGGGCTTTGGCTACTATGTCTGCCAAGATACTAAGGCAAGCTTCACAGTTAGTTATAGACTGTAGTATAGAAGAATGACATTTTAACTGGAACCCTTGTATTTGCTTGTACTACTTGCTGCTACTGATCTCATTAAAGCACCAGTGTACATATGCAGCAAATTCTGGGCAAGCACATAGGAAGCACATGCATCATTGGTTGCAGCAGGAGGCAGCCGAGCAATATTGAAATTGACATTAAATTACACCATGGATTCTGTGTACTGCAGTATGGAAAATTTCTAAAAAATTGCCACAAGATCACTGGCAGAAATACACATTGTGCTAAATTGGTTGTCAAGGATCTGCAGTTTGAAAGGAACAACTTAAAAGGCACAAATTCACTTTTAACACCCAGTACTGAAGTCCTGGAGTTCAGAAGAGCTTATTTTGGGAAGATGAGAGAAGTCTTGGTAGACAATTAAAACTAATCAATGGAGTGATAGGAGTTGACCAACAATAGGAAATGATCTAATAAGGAGTACTAGAGGCAGAAAATCTCAGTGCAAAGGGTAGGGACAATAGAAAGGGAAATAAATCATTATTGTTCTTAAAGGGTGCTGCCAAGATAGTGAGGAAAAAAAGAAGGCATCCATATTAATTATAAGGGAAGTCAGATTGACAAGAATGGGGGCATACCAGGAAATGACAAGAAAAGCTAAAAGGGTAATGAGGCACACAGATGTAGAATCTTAACTAAGGCTGGTGGAGGACGTGAGGAAGGGTGACAAGGCATTCTTTTGTTAAATTTCTGTGAAAAGCAAAACCATTAATGGGGTGATTAGGCTGATGAAGGAGGAGGGACTGGTAAACAATGAGAAGGGCCAGGCAAACATTCTGAATGATTATATGTGTTTAGCATTCTCTGGAGAGGACATGGGTCCTCTACCAGGATTTCTGGTAATGGTCAGCAATTAGCCTATTACAAATGAGAGATTGCTGATGAATCTTCAGGCACTACAATAAATAAGTCAATGGCTTCTGATGGGTTACACTTGAGGGTATTAGTATCTATTATGAAGTTCAATTCATTGATAGACATTAGTCTTTAAAATATAGAGAACAGAAATTAAATAACACAATATAAAAATCCATCCATTTTAAAACTATTTTTTTAATTAGAATGTGACATTTAGCATCTATCTTGATATGACAAACTCATATTATTTAAGGACTCCAAATTTTAAGTAAAAATTGTATAACAGGAGAACAATGAGGCTGTATGAAGTAGGGCTGTGCGAACCTATGAAAGATCTACCTTGCCAACTTTCAGATTTGATCCCCCAAGCGTTCTACCAGGTTTTACCTGGTTCTACCAGGGGGGCTCTTCCATTGTCTCCACCATTCAGGTGGTTCGCTGCAGTATGCCCCAGCCATGGTGTGCAAGATCTTCATTGCGTGCTGCAAATTGCACAACATAGCCATTGAACACTGCATACATTTACCTGCAGATGACAGCAATATGGATGACAGCAATGCTGGGGATGTAACAGATAACGATGAGGATGGTGATGCCAAGGTGAACATTGCAGCAGTGTGTGGCAACGCAGCAACACTTGTAGCTGCAGGACGCCGGGGACGGGCAATGCCTGTTCGATACCACTTTGACTGAACCAGTGGCATAGAGTGTCATCTGCATGCAACAAAGTGATGACAAGCAGTGACACCTGTAGCCTGGACATACCACATAGACCACTGCCACAGTGGTACACACGTACTATATGTATGCACATGAGCAACAGCATACACCCAGGTTGAGGGCATCATGCCATAGTCCATCACAGAGGCATCGCAGAGGGACACGCTGCCACCTAGGATGGTTGCCACACTGCATTCAAGTGTGCATATATCAACAGGAGTGCTGTGTGACAGCTGTACCTAGGTAGCAGCACTACACAGCACAGACCGCAACTGCTAACATTAACATATGCTGCACAAATGCAGCAGGCATACAGGATGATGGCCATGCACCCACGCATCAATTTGTGACTGTGATGCCACATGCGGCCATAGCTACAGTACTGGACATGAGTGCAGAACACTGGGGCCACTGTTATGGACACAGTTCAGCACCATTCTAGCCCATGTGTGTACACAGTGTGCCCATGCAGCAGGCAGAAGTCACTTTCAACCCCATCCTTGTGCACTGGCACCCATGTAAGCAGTGCATGGTGCTATAAACAGAAAGGTAGGTTACAGGCAAGCCCATGAAAGGTGCAAGGCCACATGCATGGTGGATAAGGTGTGATGTTACTATACATCGCACATGTGCATGGCATGCGTGGCTGTACAACACAGGTGCAGAATAAGATACAGCACAGCAGCACACATTAGTTTTCCCAATGTGTGTGTGCTCACACACACACACACACACACACACACACCCCATATGGGAGGGGGGGCACAACAATGGAAACACAGTCAGGACACGTCACACATATTGCCTGCCAAACCCAGCTCGAAGCAAGAATGCTAGGCAAATAACACCTCCTACATACATGGCAATGCACAATGTTTGCATGTTGTGGCACAGTTGAAGGGCACATTACACGTCGCACGTGGAATGAGAACATGCCTGCCAATGCCTTCATTAGGGTGCAGATAAACATGTGCAACACATCTGCATGGTCACCTACCACACCATAGTCCATGTGACACATGGTCAGGGGTAGACACATAGCATGCTGACACATGCCCCCATGGTCACGACAGCGGACTTTAATGACCACTGCATCCTGGGGCACCTATATGTGCCCATGCATGTTGTCACGTGCTGTAGCATGCAGCACCATAAACACCAGTGCCTCATGATAGCAACACACCAAACAGACCATGTGCACACAGAGTCATGCTTACCATGTGCCATCACTGCATTGCCCTGCTGACTGCCATCACAGCATGGATGACCCCACCATCACAAGCCTGCTGCCCCTGCTGTGTACCCTAGTACAGTGTCTGAGGTCTGAAGATGTCCTAATCCAACCCTGCCACCAGTGCGTCATCCACCAGCACTGCAGACAGGTGACCACTGTAGCAGTCAGCCCCATTGGCCTCAGGGGACACTTTTGAGCAGCACTGCTGTGTTGTGCAGCTGAATCATCTGCTACTGTGTTTATTCCCTTGCTGCATGCATCACCGACTGCAAGGTGATGCAGTGGACCCCATCCTGATACAACTGCAGCATTTCCCATGGTTTGCATGTATCATCAACTGCAAGATGATGCAGTGGACCCCCAGCTTGACACAATTGCGGCATTTCCTGTGAACCACGGTTTGCAGTCCTACAACCTGAACACAGTAAAGTGCTCTCAACATAGAAACATAGAATTTGACGGCAGATAAGGACCGCTTGGCCCACCCAGTCTGCCCATTTCTCTACCTACTGGATAAGCTGCAGATCCTAGTTAACCAGCAGCCTACTTCTTCCTACCCCCCAGGAATTGCCTTATGACTGTCCCATGCATGCTTGAATTCCACCACTGTTTTTGACTCCACAACCTCCTCTGGAAGTCCGTTCATGCATCTACAACCCTCTCTGTGAAAAAAATACTCCTTAAATTACCTCTGAGCTGCCCCTCTATCTTCAAATTGTGCCTCTTGTTCTTGCACACCTCTTTTTGAAAGATACTACCCTCTTGGACTTTGTTGATTCCCTTGAGGTACTTGAACATTTCTATCATGTCCCCTCTCCCTCCTTTCCTCGAGGCTATACATATTAAGCTCCTTAAGTCTCTCTTCATATGTCTTCTGGTGCAGACCCTGCACCATTTTAGTTGCCCTCCTCTGGACAGCTTCCATCCTGTCTATGTCTTTATGGAGATTGGTTCTCCAGAACTGCACACAGTACTCCAGATGGGGTCTCACCATCTGTCTGTACAGAGGGATAATAACTTCCTGTTTTCTACTGGTGATGCCTCTCCCTATGCATCCCAGTATCCCCCCAGCCCTCCTTGCTGCCCTCTCACATTGTTTGCCCACCTTTAGGTCATCTGATATGACTACCCCCAGGTCCCTTTCCATTTTTGTTGTTGTTAGTATCTCACCCCCCATTGTGTACTCTGCCCCTGGGTTTTTGTTTCCCAGGTGCATTACCTTGCACTTCTTAGCATTGAATCTAAGCTGCCATACATTTGGCCATTCCTCTAACCTTGCCAAGTCCCTTCTCTTCCTTTCCACCCCACCTGTGTATCAACTCTGTTGCAGATCATTGTGTCATCTGCAAAGAGACATACTTTTTCCTTCCAGTCCTTCTGCAATGTCACTTATAAAGACATTGAAGAGGACCGGTCCTAATACTGAACCTCACGGTACCCCATAGTAACCTCCTTTCTTCTGAGTGGACTCCATTTACTATTACTCTGTGTCTATATTCTCCAGCCAATTCTTTACAGGCTGTCATCTTGGGACCCACTCCCAGGCTGGCTAACTTGTATATTAATCTTTGTGTGGGACTGTGACAAATGCCTTGCTAAACTCTAGGTAGGCCATGTCACAGCCCCTCCCTGATCTACTACTTTGGTCACCCAGTCAAAGAAATCTATCAGATTCATCTGGCATGAACTTCCCGCTGTGAATCCATGCTGCCTAGGGTCCTGTGCCCCTCTGGCCTCTAGATACTCGACAATTCTTTCCTTCAGAAGTGATTCCATCATTTTCCCTATCACTGAGGTTAAACTAACAGGTCTGTAGTTTCCTGCTTCTGCCTTGCTCCCACTTTTGAGAAAGGGAATCACATCTGCCCTCCTCCAGTCCTCGGGTACCACCCCATCCTCCCATGATTTGTTAAAAAGGGTAGTCAGTGGTGTCACTAGTTCTACCCTTAGCTCTTAGAATTCTGGGATGAATCCATCAGGCCCCATTGCTTTGTCCACTTCAGTTTTAGAGTTCTTTCAGAACCCTTTCTTCTGTAAATGGGCTGGTATCAACTTCTGTATCCAGAGTGTTTCTACTGTTTGTTTTATGTACCTCCTCTTCATTTGTAAATACTGAGCAAAAACATTTGTTTAGTATCTCTGCTTTCACAGTCTCCCTCTGCCCACCCTCCCTCCCCTTTTAACCTCACTATCCTCCCTTGGTCTTCCTTCGCTCCCTGATGTACCTATAAAAGGTTTTATCCCCATTCTTAACTGAGTTGGCTATCTTTTCCTCGGTTTGGGCCTTTTGCTGTTCTAACTGCCTTCCCAGCCTCCTTTTGCTTTAACTGATACAGTTCTCTGTCCTGCTCCTTCTGCAATCCCTTGTACTTCCTGAATGCTTTCTTTTTCTCTTGAACCTTCACTGCCACTTCCTTTGAGAACCATAGTGGTTTCTTACATCATTTTGTTTTGTTTATTTGCTTCACACAAAGGCTCGTTACCTCTGTGATGGCAGTTTTTATTATTCCCCATTGTTCTTCCACCCCTCCTTCCTCATCATCTGCTAGTGCATTCCTTAGGCACTCACCTATTTTGGCAAAGTCAGCCCTCCTAAAGTCCAGTACTTTTGTCTTTGTATGGCTTGACTCTATTGCTGTGTTTATTGTGAACTATACTGTTCGATGGTCGCTAGTTCCCAGATGGCTACCCACTTCACATCTGTGATCCCTCTCTCCATCTCCATTTGAGAGAAGCAAATCTAATATTGCTCCTTCTCGAGTGGGCTCAGTACTAGTTGTCTAAGGCATGCCCCTGTAGAGCATCTAGAATAACTGCACTCTTGAGAGTGGCAGCTGCAACTGCACTCCAGTTAACATCTGGCATATTCAGATCACCCATCAGCAATATCTCCCCTTTTTCTGCCATTCTAAGTATACTTTCTATCATTTCCTTGTCCATTTCCTCCCCCTGAGAAGGGGGTCTGTATACAACCCCTGTGCGGATTGTGGTGCCATTGCCTGTCTCCAAATTTACCCACAGTGCTTCTTCTCCTCCCTGTTTACTCTTTTGTTCTGTTGCTTTTATTCCTTCCCTTATGTAAAGAACTACTCCTCCTCCTCTTTTATCCTCCCTGTCCCTCCTGTAGATAGTGTATCCTGGTATGTTTATGTCCCAGTCATAGTTTTGTGTGTACCATGTTTCTGTGACTGCCATGATATCCAGTTGTTCCTCCTCCATCAAGGCCACTAATTCAGGAAGCTTGTTACCCAGAACAGCGCTGGTGACAGCAACCCTCCCAACAGATGCCCAGTGGTCACTAGAGTATCCAGCAGTATCCTCTCTCATGCTGGATATGTGTTTGCCACTCAGTTGCATCGTGCACCAGACTTGTCCATTTTGCATTGGGTACACCGCTCTTTGTGTCACCAACTGCAGGGTGATGCAGGGGAGCCACATTTGCCACAGACATGCTACATTTGATGCACAACCATGTGCAGAGGCACATCCTCAGTGCATTCAATGCACTCATGTCACTACAACTTCAGAACAGTGTCCCAATACTGTCAGGGTGCTGCCTTGGCCTGTGGTCACCCAAGCCCGGTGCTACTCTGCACAAGGACCCAGCCACATGCAAGACACATGCCCCTTCATACAACACATTGGTCTGTGTAATCCCACACCCCTCTTAAGCCACAGGCTGGCTGCCACTGCATATGGTGTATTGTATGTACAACTCTTCTGGGTGTCTTACAGTGGAAAGTGGGGCAGCACCACAGGGCACATACAGAATAGGTTCAGCACCACCACACCATGGCCAGCAGATGTACCAGACACCCAAACTTCACCAATGATGAGACAGTGCTTCTAGTCAGCTGTGTCCAGAAGGGGTCATGGTCAATAATGCCCCCAAGTGCCTCACGGTGCACACCTAAGGAGTGTGACAGGGTGTGGCACATCATTGCCAATAGGCTCCAGGCACTGTTTGGTATATCCTGCACAATACACCAGCTGAAGCACAAGATAAACAGTATGTCCCTATGTGAGCCTGATATCCTCCAGTGCCATTGGGACCAGGCCATGGAGGCTGACATCACCATGCATGGTGGACACCGCAGGCAGACGGGTGAGTTTTGCAAGGGTGGCGTGCATGAACTGTAACCGCTACATGTGCTTACAGCATGTCATGTGTGTAGAGGCACGTAGTGACCACTGTACTGTGCATGTCTCCACAGATGCAGAACCTGGAGTGTCTGTAGAGGCTGCAGGAGTGGACATCACCAGCAACATGGACAACATCAGAATCCATGATGCACCCACTGATGCATCACAAGGTAGGTGTTAGCCTGACAAACATAGTACATTACCCCTTAACAGAGCTTCCTGACTGCCATGGCCACATGCATATGACATGGTGTGAGCATGGTCCTGCATACTGTTCCACAACACATGCATCCCTGTGGGTACTCCCCTGGGTGAGCACATGGCACCTCACAGCATGCGCTCTCCATTTACACAGCAAACATGTGTGTGGGGCACATGGTTTGCAAAGGGCACTGTCATACCATGCATATGCATATGCATATGAAAATGTGTCCATGGTGCAGTACAGTCTGTGTGCCCTGGCACTGGTCATGTATGCAGCCCACACATGCACAATGGCACGCGGAGCTGGGGTGGATACACCATGCCACTGTGTTGGACAACATGTGCTGCACAGTTGTGTAGGTGCTGTATATTAAACACACTTAGCTGTGTCCCATCATGTCATTTCAGGTGATGACACAGAGGAAAACACAGAGGACCATGAATGTGTGTGCTTGAGGAACCTGCAATGGACCATGGAAATACTGAAACTCAAGGAGGCATGCCAATATGCCAAAAAGACACATCAGATGCAGCGTTAACAGGACAATAATTCCTGTGGGCACATTGGGGCACAAGAGGGACCTGATGATGGCTCATCCATGGGTAGTTAATGGACTGCTCAGGAACCACAGGGGACACAGGAACAGCATGCACATGCAACATCTGGGCCTATCGCACCACCACCACCAATGCTGTGACAGTTGTACTGGTGTGCCTTCACCAGATGTGCATATTGATGTGTTGCAGCCCGCAGGGGATACAGGTGACAATGGCCACGCATGTGAGGGGCAAGGGGGTGCTAGGCTGAGTGTCTTCATGGCTAGGCCTGAGGATGATGGGGACCTGGAGGACTCTGAGGTTACACTATACAGGCAGATGAATGATGTTGCCATGAAGCTGTCTGCCCTACAGGACTCCATACAGGCTGTACTGGGAACACTCGACAGGTGTGGTGCACAGTCATAGGCTGGTCCACTGCACACGTGGGTACTGTTCGGGTGTACTGCTGCTGCATGCTTTATATAGGCCTATGGTATAGTGTGTTTAGTTGCGATAAGCAGTGTTGGTTTCACATAATGACATGCTTAATGTAGTAACATTTGTTTCCTGTAGTTGAGAGTATGCATATTTTCTTGTAGGTAGTGTGTTTCAGCTGCTGTGTTTGGTGTTGTTTTGGATGTATATTGTTTGGTTGTACATTAAAGTGTATAAATTGATGGACATTTTATGTGTGCTGTGTGGTTCTTGGGCAATGGGAAATGTGTAATGCAGCATGCTGTGAAGGGTGATACACCGTGGTGTTTGTGGCTAGATGGGACAGGTCCATAAGCTGTGTGCCCCATGGGCGTACTATCATTACTATTGTGTGATCAGGTGTGAATTGGGGTTCTGCTCCAAATGGGATGGTTATTGGTGTGCAGAGGCAGACATCCGTACACAGCATATGTGGTCAGTAGCATGCAGGAGAGGAAAAACCCCTGGTGGGGGAAACGTCTGGGACCCATGGCCACTGCGCTGCCCTTACTCCAGGCTCCCTGTGCCAGCATTGCGGATCTCAAGGATGTCACAGCACTGCCATGCTGTAAGATGTGCATGGCCTGCTTGTCACCATCATGGGCACGTGTGTCCACACATGTACAGAGATGCACAGCATGGTGGGATCATGCTGCTGTGCTTAACATCCTAGCACTCCTTTAGGGTGCCACCTTCACTGTGTGCTGCATGGGAATGGTGTACTCTGTACCATACTGGCTGGTGCATATGTGTATGTATGGCTGTATGCCATAGAACATGTCCATGTGCTAGGCTATCTACCATATGTGCAACCTCAGAGTGCCCATGCCATAGTGTGTGTGTGTGTGTGTCCAGTGTGCAGTGCAAAGGTGGCCATGTCTTGTGGTGTGCCCAACACACGTGGCAGTTACTTAGATGCAACACTGCATGCATCACTTGAGACAGCCAGATTTTTAGAACTTCATGGAGTCTTCTTGCTGGGGATTGGATGCTGTTGGTCAGCAGGCCCACTGATTGCAGTGTCTGGTTGTAACTGTTCTCCACATGGTCCGGCTCCACTAGTGGTGCCTGTTGTTGCCTCCAACCTTCTCTTCCTGTTCTGTCCATGGCCTATGCATGCTGTTTGAGCAGATGCATTGGTGTTGGCCTGAGACATGTCCTTTGTGCTGCTGTACCCGACAGTTGAGGGACCACTGATACTTGCAGCCCATGCAACCATGACCAGTTGTGCTGCATGGCATATGTCCTGAGGAGTCCATGGAGGCCATGCTCATACTGTCAGTCCACCTAGTGGTGAACTTATCACCATCTTCTGTGTGTTCCTCCACCAGTGCAACTGTGCTGCCAGTGTCCACTGGTGTGTGTTCATGCAATGATGTCTCCATGGCAATGTTAGCAGCTGTGTGGTGTTGCCCCGTGCACCTTTGTGTCCTCCCACTGTATTCCAATGGCATCCTCTGGAGTCGCTTTGTCTGTAAGTCCCACTATGCTTCTGGTGTTTGCATTGCCTTCTGGGGTTTCAGTGTGCCATGTGGGTTGCTGTGCCACACCACTTTCGTGCTGCATGTCCACATAGTTATTCTGCATCTGTGCTATACCCAGTGATGTGTGGCTCGCTGGCTGTACCATTGCTGCGGGCATGTAACTGCATGTCAGCTGTGGCTGTGTGACTGTTGTCTCTGATGCCATGGTGATCATAGGTGGCAGTAAGAATGGCACTGTGTGTTCCACCATGGGTGAATTGGCCGGTGTGACCACACCCATTGAAAAGTGCGCTGTCGTGTCTGTTTTGTATGGGCCATATGTGTTGTTCAACTGTGCATTGTCTGTGACCAGTATGCCTGCAGGTGGGCCCATGTGTCTCTTCATATTGTACACAGGCATACTGTGTACAGGTGAGGGCCGTGCATTGGGTATGCTGTGCATGTCCATGCTGGTGTGGCTGTATGGATGCTCAAACATGACATGGCCATGGTACGTTGTGGACATCTGTGTCTGTGTGGTGTGTGTGAGCACACTGTGAGAATATCTGTGCACCTGTTGCTGTGCTTCAGGGACATGTTGTGTGCTGCTGTCATAGTGGCATGCTGCGGCTGTGCTGCTGTATACACCTGTTTGTTGGGTGGTGGCTGTCTGAACAAGGAACGACAGGTGTCAGGTATTGTGTATCTCTGGCCCACTGGACCATATGTATGGCATTGTTAGGGCTGCAGTGCAGACCACGTATGGCACTCATGTAGGTGTGGGCCTGTGTGTCTGTGTGTGTCCCATTGCCTGGGCTATGTCCTATAGGGCATTGGCCATGGTTGTTGCAGCCTGTGTCAGTGCCCACTGCAGCTCCACCATTACCCTTTGCTGTTCTGTGCTGTGCTTTATCATTGTGGCCATGTGCTCCAGGGTGGACGCCTGCTGCTGGGCACAGAACCCTAGAACATGCATTACTGAGAGTAGCTCCAGATTGCACTTTCATGTGCTTTGGCTGGTATCAAACATGGTGTCCTGTATGGCAGGAACAGCCTCCCTGATGCTAGCAAGCTGATTGTCTGCGTGTGTGTTCTGTGCCTTGACTGTACTACTTAGTTCCTGTAGATCTGCTGTGACTGACGCCCCCGATTGTATGATCTCCTGGCAGTACTGGCCTAGGTCGACATCCAGTGGCAGTAATGGCACCTCAGTCCCATCCAGTAGCTGTGGTGTGGCCATGTGCTGTGCAGGAGACAAGGGACTGCTGCTTTGTATTGCACCTCATATGCTTACTGCTTGTCTGGCAGCTCTACATCACTGTGCTTGTCCAGTCTGATGCTGTGCTCACTGGCAGTGGGTCTTGCTGCCACATCTAGAGGTGTTGTTTCACTGTTTGTCCCTATGTACTGTAGTCCTGGACATCATCCCCCCGCGTTCCATCAGACACAGTGTCAGTGTTGCTGTATGATGCCACATCCAGCTGTTGCTGCCATTCATGTGGCTGTTGTTGGCTGCAGTGCATGTGCTTCTGCTGCTGCTGTCATCGCTGCATTGGTTACTGCTGGGCTGCTGCTGTCAGTGTCCATGTTGTTGTCATCTGCATGCCCATCTGCAGGTGAGGGGTACAGCATTACATGTCTGTGTGTTCACATACAAACACATGTGTGCCCCTGTGTAGTGTGTCCCAACATCCCACCCATCTGGGCTGTGCATATCTGTACAGTGGTATGGACTGCAACAGGCACATGCGGCCATCATGTATTGCAAGAGACCAGCAGCATGTCATGTTGGTACATTGGTGTTGCCTTCAGTGATGCTCATGCCTGACGTGCAGCCCATGCATATGCACTGGTGACCCAAATGTGGCCGTGTATGTGTTTTTGTCGCTTGCAATGTCAAGCAGTCATCTTGGTCCTCGGTACATTGTGACCCTAAGCACTCATGTGGTTGCAATGGTGTGGGCCATGTGGCTCTCCACTACCATTGGCACATCTTCACCACTGTGCTAGCAGTGCCACCCCTGAACAAACATGTGCTGTTGTGGCATATGCGGCCTGTCCAATGCTCATTGTGTCTGTTAATCTCCATGTCATCCCATGCCTACACACCTTGTGATGTATTCTGCAGCCTATACATGTCTAGATTTGTGTCCCGCTGTATCATGCTCAGTTGCAGGTGTGCTGCCACCTGCTGCTCAGGGCCAGTCAGGGTCAGGATCTGTGTTGGTCCACTGCCTGTGCCACTGGTACACCACCTGTTGTGTGCAAGTTTCTCCTTGCTGTGGTGCTTCACATTATTGTAGCACTTCTGCAGCTCACGAATAATGCACCTCACAGGCTCCACAGCATTCACGCATATAGCTACCTGTTCCCACGCCTGTCTCCTCCTGTCTCTCAGATCCTTGTCTCCTCCCTTAGACAGCTGCAGCATACATTGGGCCTCTACCTCCTCCACTGGTTCCTCTGTTCCTGCCCTTGTGAAGTTTTGCTTCCTGCTGGGGGTTGGTGGCCAGCAGGATCTTGCCCATGTTCACACATCCACTGTGCTGCCCTTAGCAATGCCTGCTATGCTGTCCTCCTCCTCTGTACCACTGCTGCCATCTGCAGCCCTTCTTCTGGCCAGCCCTGCTCTACTGCCACCACCTTACCCCTGTGCAAGCCTGTCAGTACCTCCCCTTGGCCTTACCCACTCTGTTCCCACTCTCTCCTGTGCTGTAAGCCTCTTTCTCCTGCCCGCTGCTAGGCATCCCCACCATAATCCACTGGTGAACTGTCCTCTTGTGCCCACTGTGACTTTCATTCTTTGAGTGCTCTTTCAGCAACTGACCATCTTCTCTGTCTCCTGGATGCTGTAGAGCTAGTCCCACCATCCTCATTTGTGGCTGCAGCGTCCTCTGCTCTCTGTGCCCTGAGCTCTGCTTATCCCCTGTTTGACACCACCCATCTTCTCTGTCTGGCCATGGGTTGGGCTGCCTCACTGTCCCCATCTGTGACTGCAGCATCCTCTGCCCTCTGTGTCCTGCACTCTGTATGTCCCCTGTCTAACACCACCTATCTTCTCTGTCTGGCCGTGGGAGGGGCTGCTTCACTGTCCCCATCGTGGGAGGGACTGCTTCACTGTCCCCATCTGTGGCTATAGAGTCCTGTATCCTCTGTGCACTGCTCTCTGCCTGTCCCCTTTCTAGTACCCTGCATCCTCTGTGTTTCCTACCCACTGCCTGGGCACTACCACCATGTCCATCAGTGGCACCCTGCTCCTGTATACCTTGTGCACTGTGGTCAGCATTGCCCCCTTGTTCCTCCAGTCACCCTTGCCTGCCATCCATCTTTGCGGTATTACCCCCCTCCATTCCACTCTCTTCCTCCTCCTCTTTCCTTCTCCTGCCACCTCTGTGGCCCTGGCATCTTTCCGTCCCTTGCTCTGGCCCTTTGCCACACGACTTCCACCTTGCTGCGACATTCTCGATGGGTCGACTTCCTGGTTGATGCAGCCAACAGACATCATAGCCCCATGCATCATATTTTTGGGGCAGGCTGCCACTGTGTCCTTGCATCACACTTTGCAGCTTTTTTGCTGCTTCATGGACATTTTGACACAAGTGCATTGACGCAGGGTTCTAAACTGCAAGCGTCACCTTTGCCACAATGGTACGCCATTCCAGAGCTCTGTTGGAAGATCCTGTCCCATGTGTTTAAAGTACCTAGAACATCTCTGTTGCTGTTTCTTTCTACTGGAAGAAGCCATGATTCACAAAAGAGTCTCAGCAATATATAAGTATTTAATTCTTAATTCTTAGAAAAACTGTGATTACCACATATATTCAAAAAGATAGATGTATAATATTGTATCTAAACAACAATAAAAAGTTGTATGCAGACAACAGCAGTAGTGCTTTATCTTTACAAAGGTCTTATCTTTACTTTATAACCTTATCAGATGATATCTAATCTAACCATGGCACTCAGCCCCCTCAGCACACACCTATATTTCCCAGCTCCCACACCAGGACCCATGCCCTTGGCTTAAAAATTGTACACCTTAATGCCAGGAGTCAGATGGCCAACTTCTCCAGACTAGAAGTGAGGCAACATTTCATGACCCTGACATCTTGGGTGTCTCTGAGACATGGCTAAAACCCATCATCTCCGACAGCATGTGCTCCATAACTGGATACAGTCTCCTGTGCATTGACCACACTTCAACTAAAAGAGGTGGTGGTCTTTCCCTATTCTTTAAGTCAAATATGAACCTTCCTCTTTAATGCACACCTCCTCTCCAGTCCAGTGAAATTCTTCATTCTCTCCTACTGTAATTCTTGGCAGAGCCAAAAAGCAGAACATCATATGTGCCTATATTCTCCCTAAAAATGCTGCACCTGGACTAAGTGACTGGTAGACTACCTACCCT
Source organism: Neoceratodus forsteri (assembly GCA_016271365.2). Taxonomy (NCBI): domain Eukaryota; kingdom Metazoa; phylum Chordata; order Ceratodontiformes; family Ceratodontidae; genus Neoceratodus; species Neoceratodus forsteri. The sequence goes on from CM057452.1 coordinate 777,390,379, forward strand.
AGTATACTTTGAAAAATGAAGTCATAGTTATGGGGGACTTAAACCTACACTGGTTCAGACAGCAGGCTAGCAGCTTTGTATCGATCATCAGTAAGGCCCACTTCTGCCAGCTCATCTCTGACCCCACTAGGCACACCACGACTGGGTTTCCCCATACACTCATTGACTGGATACTCACCAAAAGAAAGGATAGGATTACCTCTGTTGGGATTCTTACAGACTCTATTAGAGACCACACTCCAGTCTTCTGCCTCTGGAACAATACCCCTCCCCCTGAAGGTAATTACCATAATTTACTTTTCTGCCATTAGCCATACTGCTTTTTTAGATGACCTTAGGCAAATTGACTGGTCATCCCTTTTCACTACTAGTAATGTCAATCTTACCAAAGAATATTTCACCTCAGTCATTGTCTCTCTCCAGCAGAATCATTTAGTGAGGCCACACTTAAAATACTGTGTGCAGTTTTGGAGGCCTCAACTAAAAAAGGATATAAACCATCTGGAATCCATGCAGAGGAGAGCCACCAAGATGGTGAATGGTCTATGCCACGAACCTTACAGAAATAGACTCAACCAGTTAAATCTATTCTCCTTAGATCAGAGGAGGAACAGAAGGGACATGATAGAAACATTTAAATATGTTAATGGGATAAACACAGTACAACCCAGAAACCTCTTCCATGAAAATAGGAAGGGGGCACAACACACGCCTGGTAGGCGGTAAGTTCAGAACCAATGTTAGAAAGTACTTTTTCACAGAGAGGATTGTAGACCTGTGGAACAGCCAGCCACCTGAAGAAGTGGCATCTAAAACAGTCAAGGAATTCAAACAAGCATGGAATAGTCAGTGAAGTCACCACAGCAAGAGCAGTAAATAAGAGGAAGGGGTAGTCATCTCAGGCAGACTACATGGACTGTACAGTCTCCGTCTGTCGGCAATTTCTTATGTTCTTATTTACCAACCACCAGGCATCATTTTAGAGGGTCACCCACCAAATTGTTACACTGCCCCCTTCTCTTGATGTTTAAAATTCAGGATAAAGCCTGTAACAAGTACAAATCCTCATCCTTACCTGCTTACCTGTCTATAGCAACCTGCAAACAAAAGAAAAATGGGGCACCTCAGGAATCTGTGATGGTGCACATTAGGATCCTAGATCCAATATCAGCAGAACAGTCACACACAAAGTGGCACTTTGGTTGAAGTAACGATCCATTATTAACAAAAGGTGAATTTATTGCTGATACACACGGGACAAACAAAAGACTGATCCCAGTGCTTCAACCACGTGAGTCTTCCTCCTGGGGTGTGTCAGTCTCAAAGAACAACCAAATGTTTATATTTCACTCTTAACAATCATCATGTATTTTCAATAAAATCAGCATCATTGCAATTAAAAGTTTAAACTGCAAATGAATATAGAAATGCATCCTTTTTCTAAATCTTATAAAAAACATTACATTTTCTTTATGCGATATGACACACACATATAAAAAAATTCCATAAATAGTGAATAAATTCAAAATGTCAGTTCTATAGAAGAAAACAGAGTGCAATGAATTAAGACTGCCAATACCATAACCTCTTCACCCTGCAAGTGCATCCACTAGCCAAATCAGCCATGGATAACTGGATTTTCAAAGTTCATTAACTGGCAGCTCTAAAGAAAAAAAACTTTTAACTATTAAAAAGAAACAAAAGGCCATTGGTAGAGTAATACTATAAATACTACAGATATGGTTTGTAATCAGCATGACTCAGTTGGTAGCACATCCACCTCTGGACCAGAAGATCGTGGGTTCTCGCCCCACACCGGGATTGGACTTGCACCTAAAAACTGCTGGCATCTGAGTGCAGTATTGGGGGGTGCTGTACTGCTGGGCTGTGCTGTCCTTCGGATGAGACGTTAAACTGAAGTCCCTTCTGCCCATCCTGGTGGGTGTCCAGGTGGAAGTAAAAGAACCCAGGGCATTCTTCGCAAAGAGTAGGGAACATTCCCGGTGTCCTGGCCAACATTCCCCTTCCCATAAAAAAATGGTTCATGCAATTATCCAGGCTGTGTGTGGGTGATGATGTGTGATATGGCTGCCACCACACATTCAGTCACTTCACTACCAGTCTAGCATTGCTTGTAAAGCGCTTTGGATGTATGAAAAGTGCTATATAAATGCTGATTCTTCTTCTTCTACTCAGTTTCTTCATTTGGTCCATTAGGTGAAAGGTATTTAAAACCACGATCCATCTGGTCTCATTTTGTAGTAGAAGCTCTTTACGATCTTCACCTCTGATTGGTGGAGACACATACTTAATCCTTGAAAATCTTAATAAATTTAACTTTTGAATTATGAAACTTTCCAAAGTGCAACCATAGGGCATTTCTATCATCCTTATTTAAGATTGCCCTTACATGTTCTTGCACTCATTTTTTATGTTGATTGCACGCATGTGCATGAAACATATTGAGTCAGCTTTCTCCACAGGCAGGTTGTGGAGGCATGGCACTGTTGTGCCCAATGCCCCCACAGCCTGCAGAGGCTAGTCCCCCATCCCCCAATGCAGTGGCACACTGCTGCTGACACTTGTTCAGCCAGCATGCCACAACCTTCTAAAAAAGTAGCCGCTGCAATCAGGGGCCACCTCATCATTGCAGCGTCAGCCATCCGGTGCAATGAGGGAGCGACCCGTCATTAAGGGCTGGATGTGAAACCCCCTGATATTGTTTGTGAACATGGCGGCAGCTTGCCGCCATGTTCACAAACAATATAACTCCCCTCCCCACTGTGTTTACTTGTTGCCGACAAAGGAGCCCACTCCATCGGCATTCTGTAACCCCCTCTTTGTTCTGCCGACGGGTGCCCAACTTCGCCGGCATAATGAACCCCCGTTTGTTCTTTGCCAACGGGGTGCCCAACTCCCCATCGGTTACTGCTTGCCCCCAAGCTGAAGCCTCTGCTGGCATGCTGGGAGCCCACCCCAGCATGCCAGATACCCCTGTGAAGGGAAAAATGGTCCTGCAGCATCTTTTGTTTTTTTTTTTGCCCTGGAAAAAAGAAAACTGTCCCTTGGTGCTCGTCCTGCCCCCCACCCGCAACCCACACCCACCTACTGCGCACCCTGCCTCCCCACACCCCCCTCACCCCATACTTACCTCCGGAGCTTGGTGCGATGATATTCGTGGACCGGGAACACATCTGCACTCTTCAAGCCGACCGCAAAATGATGAAATGCCGGTAAGCTGTATAATGTAATAAATAGGGTTTTTTCAACTTTAGTGCATATCTCGGGCATTCTGGGGAAATTTTTCACCAAATTTTCAACATGGTGTTTTTGGGACCCCTCCTCATGAATTCTTGAACTGTTATGGCGTTAATCAGCCCTGAAAGGTGGTTTTGTGGTCACTGTGCAGAATCAGCCTTCGGGGACGATTAATGAAACGACAGTGCCAGTGTTCATGAGGTGGGCTCTCAAAAAGCCTATGTTGCAAATTTGGTGGAAAAAATCCACAAAATGACTGTTTTACGAGTGTGTGTTATGCAGTTGCTATGTATGCTCGTAACTTTGTGAATTTACAATATTTTCATGCCAGATTTTCAACATTGACATTTTGTCACACCTCCTTGTGAGCAGTATAGCTGTCATTGTTCATATCCTGGCCAAAATGTGTTTTCACACTTCCGGCACAGAATAGCGTGGTCCCTGTGGGAAATCAGTGTTCAGGAAAGAGTAAGAAAATGACAGTGACACTGTTCATGAGTAGAGGTCCTAAATGCCTATGTTGAAAATTTGATAACGATATCTATAAATGACTGTGTAACGAGCGTGCCAAGAAGTTGGCATGCACGTCAGAATCACTAAATTTATAATATTTTCACTCCAGATTTTCAACATTGCCATTTTCCCAGACCTACTTATGAACAGTACAGCTGTCATTTTTCCAATCCTGGCCGAAATGTGTTTTCGCACTTCCGGCGCAGAATAGAGTGGTCACTGTGGGAAATCACTGTTCGGGACGGATTAAGAAAATCACAATGATACTGTTCATGAGCAGAGGTCCTAAAATGCCTATGTTGAAATGTTGGTGAGGATAGCCCATCAATTAACTGTGTTACAAGTGTGTGTTCCGCAGTTTCCATGCACCCTTGTAACTTCGCAGATTTGTAATATTGTCACACCAGATTTTCAACAGAGCCATTTTTTCACACCTCCTTATAAGCAGTACAGCTGCCATTTTTCACATCCTGACCGAAATGTGTTTTCACAGTTCCGGTGCAGAATAATGTGGTCACTGTGGGACATCAGTGTTCGGGACAGATTAAGAAAATGACAGTGGCACTGTTCATGAGCAGAGGTCCAAAAATCCCTATGTTGAAAATTTGGTGATGGAAGTCCATAATATGACTGTGTTACAAGCGTGCTTTGAACAGTTTCCATGCACCCTTATAACTTCGCAAATTTGTAATACTGTCATGCTGCATTTTCAACAGTGGCATTTTTTCACAACTCCTTATGAACACTACAGCTGTCATTACATAGAAACATAGAAACATAGAAGTTGACAGCAGATAAGGACCGCAAGGCCCATCCAGTCTGCCCATTTCTTTTTCTACCTTATAAATGTGCCATCGGCCTTTGCTCTGTCAGTGACCTATCTATTCATAGTCATTTGTATTGCTCCCTTATGCCTATCCCATGCCTGTTTGAAGCCCTGCACTGTATTCATAGCCACCACTTCTTGTGGTAAGCCATTCCATGCATCTACCACCCTTTCTGTGAAAAAGAATTTCCTCACATTCCCCTTAATCGGCCTCCCTCTAATCTCATGCTGTGTCCTCTTGTCCTGCTATTTTTCTTATATTTAAACATGTTGAGACTCTTTCACCTTGTTTATGCCCCTTAAGGTGTTTAAATGTCTCATCATATCACCTCTCCCTCCTTTGCTCAAGGGTATACATATTGAGCTCCGTTAATCTGTCCTCATATGTCTTCTGATGCAGTCCCTGCACCATTTTGGTTCCTTCTCTGGACTGCCTCAATTTGATTAATGTCCTTGTGAAGGTGTGGCCTCCAATACTGCAGCAGTACTCCAGATGGGGGCTAACCAATGTCTTGTACAGAGGGATTATTACCTCCCTCTTACGACTTGTGATACCCCTACTAATACACCCTAACACCCCCTAGCCTTACTACTGCTTTAGAGGTCTGCTTGATGATTTTAGGTCATCAGTGATGATGATGCCCAAGTCTCTTTCTTCCTTTGTGACTGCTAGCAATCCTCCCAGCCTATAAGTGGCTTCAGGGTTTCTCTTCCTATGTGCATGATTTTGCACTTCTTTGCATTTAATCCCAGTTGCCACTCTTCTGACCATTTTGCTAGTTTATCCAGATCTCTTCTCATTCTGCCCACCCCATCTGGATCATCTACTCTGTTGCAGATCTTGGTGTCATCTGCAAACAGACAAGCTTTACCCTCTAGTCCATCTGCAGGTCACTAATGAAGATGTTGAATAGGACTGGCCCTAGGACTGATCCCTGAGGTACCCCACTTGTGACTTGCATCTCTTCTTGACTGTATACCATTTACCACCACTCTCTGTTTTCTGCCAGTCAACCAGTTTGCCACCCAGTTGACCAACTTCTGACCCACCCCGAGCCTATCTAGCTTATTTATCAATCTTCTATGTGGAACAGTGTCAAAAGCTTTGCTGAAGTCAAGGTAGGCGACATCAACTGCTCCCCCTTGGTCCACCACTCTGGTTACCCAGTCAAAGAAATCTATGAGATTAGTTTGACAGGACCTTCCTTTTGTAAACCATGCATTTTTCCCATCCTGGCTAAAATATGTTTTGTACTTCTGCTGGACAATGGCATGGTCACTCTGGGACATCAGTGTTTGGGAGAGATTAAAATTGACCGAGTGAGAGAGGGGAGTGACCGAGCTCAACTGAGTTCTGTCGGGACTGCTGCAGATTTTTTTGTGTTCAGACAAAGGCCCCAACACAAGAGCCCAGTACAAAAGGGCAGCCTGCAGCACTGGGAGAAACATAACGAGAGAGCGAGTGAGGGAGTGGGAGTGAGCGAACTTACCAAAGTGCTGTCCGGACTGCAGCGGATTTCTTTGTGGGCAGAAAAAAGCATCAGTACAGGCAGGGGCCCAGTGCAAAAGGCCAGCCTGCAGTGGTGGGAGAAACAGTGCGAGCGAGTGAGACGAGGGCACTTAGTGAGCTCAACGGAGCTCTATCAGCACTGTTGGTATTTCTTTGTGGGCAGAAAAAGGCACCAATGCAGACAGGAGCCCTGTACAAAAGGGCAGCTTGCAGTGCCAGGACAAACAGAATGAGCAATGAGAGAGAGAGAGACTGAACGACCTCAACGGAGCTCTGTCAGGACAGCTGCGGATTTCCTTCTGGACAGACAAAGGTGCCAATGCAGCCAGGAGCCCCATAGAAAAGCGCAGTCTGCGGCGCCAAGAGAAACAGAATGAGCGAGTGACAGAGCATTACTGAGTGAGCTCAACAGAGCTCTAGTGTGACTGCTGTATATTTCTTTGTGGGCAGAAAATGCGCAACACAGGCAGGAGCCTAGTACAAAAGGCCAGCTTGCAGGCCTGCCAGAAATGTAATGCGAGAGTGACAGAGGGGGAGTCAGCGAGCTCAGTGGAGCTGTGTTGGGACTGCTTCATATTTCTTTCTGTCCAGAAAAAGCCACCAATGCAGGCAGGAGCCCAGTACAAAAGGGCAGCCTGTAGCACCAGGAGACACAGAATGAGCGAGTGAGGGAGGGGGAGTCAGTGAGCTCAATGGGGCTCTGTTGGGACTGCTGTAGATTTCTTTGTGTGTAGAAAAAGGCATCAATTCATGCAGGAGCCCAGTACAAAAGGGCAGCCTGCAGTGGCAGGAAAACCAGAATGAGTGAGTAAGTGAGCTCAACAGAGCTGTATTGTAACTGCTGCAAATTTCTTTGTGGGCATAAGAAGGCAGCAACGCAGACAGGAGCCCAGTAGAAAAGGGCAGCCTGCAGCGCTGGCAGAACAGAATGAGTGAGTGAGAGAAGGGGAGTGAGCAAGCTCAACGGAGCTTTGTCGGGACTGCTGCAGATTTCTTTGTGGGCAGAAAAAGGCACCAACAGAGGCAGAAGCCCAGTACAAAAGGGCAGCCTGCAGTGCCAGGAGAGCCAGAATGACTGAATGAGACAGGGGGAGTGAGAGACCTCAACGGAGCTCTGTTGGGACAGCTGTGGATTTCTTTGTGGATAGAAAACGCCACCAACACAGGCAGGAGCCCAGTACAAAAGGGCAGCCTGCAGCACCAGGAGAAACAGAATGAGCGAGTGACAGGGGGGAGTGAACCACCTAAATGGAGCTCTGTCGGGACAGCTGTGGATTTCTTCCTCAGCAGAACAAGATGCCAATGCAGGCAGCAGCCCAGTACAAAAGAGCAGCCTGCAGCACCGGAACAAACAGACTGAACCAGTGACAGAAGGCCTCTGAGCGAGCTCAACAGACCAGTGCAATCAACATTCGGCATTGACAAATGCTTGTTTTTAAGGGTGGACTGTTTCCCAATATAATACTTATTTCATGGACACCAAGCAGCATACACTACAAAAGATGTATTGCAAGTAATTCAATATTTTATAGTGGTCCTATAACCCTCTTTGTTGAAAATCTTTTCTTCTGCTGCATATTTACAAGAAATACAGTTTTTTTCATGCAAAAAAGCCCATGGGGGGGTGCAACCATTTTCTGGAAACTGAATCAGAGCGTTTTTACGAATTTCAAAATGACTTGAAGTGAGAATGTCCCCCAAGTTTTTACCCTTTCTAAAGGTTACTTGAGGTGAGGTTTGTACATGATTTTTTTATTACACAATGCCAAGAGAGAATCCTGGTCCCTGATTGGTCAGACTGGGACAGGAACCAGCACTAGTCCAAGCCCACTGATGACTGCATTAAATGTTAAAAAAAATCACTCCACATCCCTCCAGATGATAGCCTCTAGTACTCCCTGCTCCACTCTGATTGTATGCCCCCCACCCCACTCAGAATCCCTCCCACAATACAAAAATGAGCAAAATCAATAGAAAAACCAAGACACATTCCTATAAATTCCTGAAGTTATTGTTTCTATTTTAATAAACTTAACTGAAACCCATCGCAAGTGAGCCAGCAGGTGGCTTTCACAGTCACTGTGCGCCTCTTTTCACAATCATCGTTTGCTGTTTGAAGTACTGGAATTGACTTCAGTTTTAAAAAAAAAAGGAAAAAAACAAATCCATCAAATGCTCTCACTGTCACCTTCCTACGTTCTTTCGTTTGACATCCTCACAGCAGTGGCAATGCGTGGATAAGCAGCAGCAGTGGAGACAGGGATGGAGCTCCATACAGAGGTTGTTAGCTTAATCTACCCGTACAATTTTTAGAGCAGAGTAGAAAACCGTACCATAAAAATTCCCAACCAGAACACAGTGCATGGAAGGAGGGCCACAGGGAAAGAAAGGAAACCACATATCAAGCAGGCAAGTAGATACAAAACATAAGAAAATTCTAGCCACTGATCATACAGCTGCACCTACAGGATAAACAGCAAAAAGGAACCTTTTTACATATAAGTATGCTTCCACACACAAAAATCAACTAAAAAAACTTAAAAAAATATTTTTTATTTGTATTCTTTTTAAAGATTAGCCATTGTACAATAGGAATAATGCACTCCATGGTGGGTGTTATACTGGAATAACATCCCTTCTCGGGTGTTGGATGCCCTCAGCCTGTGACCTTGGGCCCAACTACCTGAGGTGGAATGTTATCCCAGGATTACACCTACCCTGTCAAGCATTATTCCTTTAACATATCTGCTTGCAATAATGGCCATAATTTATGTACCAGACACTGTCAACCAATGAGAGCATAGTCTGTACTGTACTCGGTCATTCACAGTTCAGTTGGCAGCTGGCAATGGTGGTGAGAGAAGGGTGTGCTGGTCACTGGCTGGGTTTTGGGATGGGGGAGTGGGGTGGTAGGTCACTGTCTGTCAGGGTGGGGGGGTCCACTGGACCATCAGGGACATGGGACACTTTAGATTTTTTCTAATGGAGTGAGGAGGGGGGAGGTACACTGGACACCAATGAGAATGATTTATTGAATGGTTGTACAGGTGTGAGAGGGACCACTGGACTACCAGGGAGAGACCATTTTCTTTTAGTTGGTATAGCGATCAGTGATTGGAGGAGGGGGGAGGGACTACTAGACTACCAGGGAATTTTTTTTTTTATAAAGATACAGTGATCACTGATCAGGGAGGGGTTAGGGACCGCTGGACTACCAGGGACATTGTGTTGTGGCTTGGTAGAGTGCCTTGCACTTCGTCTGACAACCACTAGGGCTGTGAGGAGTTAAGAAGAGGTTTTCCTCAGCAGTATTTTCTCCATGCAAGGGAACCTCTAAAAAGTCCTTGCATTGAGAAAATGCTTTGTGAATGGGACTGAGCCGATATGCAGGTCATCTCCCTCTCATTTGCATTGTGCTACCTTTAAACCTTTGCCCCATTGCAAACACAGTTTGTGGGTGCAAACTGGACTTTTATGAATACCACAGTGGGGCAAAACCCAGTTTGCATGGTGCAAACTGGGTTTGCGATAGGGCAATCATTTATGAATCTACCCCCAGGTGTTTTGCTCATCTTTCTCACCCCATTCAACATCACTTTGCAGCCCTATTGACTCTGACCAGAAGTTGTTAGGTCAGGTGAGGCAGTGACATTATCACAACATCCTTCCTGTCCACAGAATGGATTTCTCCTCATAAATATTTTGAAAAACATGTTTTTTTCTATTTTACTGAAGATGTTTAAAAAAATATAACACAGCAGTTTATTTACTGGATCCTTGAATTAACCTCTGCAATATTGTAATCATGAAGGGAATTATATGTATTCCTATTAGGCAGACAGTCCAATCTTCAGATTCATTACTGAAGTATTGCAAAAGGGACAGTGCATCCCTACTTTTAGAGATCTTGACAGAGCTGAGCATATAGGAGATACCACAATATGTGGTGTCGCTATTCTTTTTCTTGTGTTCTACTGTGTAGGGTACATTATTTTCTTGTCCTACAGTAGTTAGGTAATGTTATAATGAGATTGCACATTTTGCACCTTAATGTTTTATACACTAAAAACAGCAGAAACAAATCAAGGTTTACTCTTATCTTGGTCTTTTCTAGATTTCCTTAAATTCATAATTTGTTATATGTTTGTGTATTTTCATCAGGAATTGCTTTTTAAAATTAAGGTATGAAGTTCTGCACTTTATTAGCACCTGCATTCTTTATTTAGGTTAGCAGTTCTCTGTTGTATTACAGAGAAGCTTAGCATCAAAGTCTTGTCTCGCAGAATGTTTCCATTTAAGAAAAAGGTTATATGTTTTATCTCACATCACTGTAATTGAAATAACCGAGACGTAGATTGTAAGAAAAGATGATACTATCTTATAAGTACCAAGCATTCTAGGTGTGAAATTGGACACAAATCCTTATCTCAAATGATTCTTACGTGTATCATCCAATTCTCTTAAAATCAACAACAGTTTAAATGAACTGCAGTCTGTAGTCTCAAGGTCAGGTTTGGCAAAAAGATGAAAAGTTCTACAAGCTTTCCACATTGCAAAAATAACTTGTAATTAGGGAGTGTAGTAATAAAGCTATCCGAATGATTAGAACTAGCAATATATGGTTTGAAATAATATAATAGTGCACTTTATCAAGCAATAATCAATAGTAACTCTGTATTTCTTATGTCTTTAAACATACCTCTCATCCAGAGACTGAAAATGAAGAGCAAGCAATCCTGTGGAAATCATCAGCTACTATTTTATCTGTGTCACAGAGAAAACTGGTAATAACATTGAGTTAACTGAAACTACTTAGTATCACGAAATAATCCAGTCACTAACAGATGACAGACGGCACAACATGCAACTGCTGTACAAATAAGACAACATATATTACTCAGTAAAGTAAATGAAATATAACTTTAAATTACATATATATAAGACACAGAGTTTATCAATTATTGTAAAATCTGCTACTTCTGTGTCTGATAGATGAATTTATGAATATATATATATATATATATATACAAACATATGAAGAAAGCCAACAGAAACAGACTTTCTGGTCTATCACATCTGCACGTTATGTGGGGTTTACAGCTCAGGCTATTGTCCCCACTCTCTCCAACCAACTTTTCCATCCCTTTCTTCTTCCCCTCCCATGGCTTTTATCCTCCCCCTATATCTATCTCAGCCCCTCTTGATGCTACCAACTGTACTCACTGTGATCGCAGCATGTACCACTTGGTCACCACCCTTTCTGTGAAGAAATGTCTCCTAACCACCCTCCTAAGCACTCCCCAGCTTAAGGTTGTGCCCCTCGTAGTTTTGCTGCAGCTTCCCCCGAAGGGGCCCTCCTTGTTCACCCTATTGATCCCTCTCAAGTACTTGAAGGTCTCAGTCATGTCTCCCCTCTCCCTTCTGTCATAGAAACATAGAATTTGACGGCAGATAAGGACCGCTTGGCCCACCCAGTCTGCCCATTTCCCTACCTAATAGATAAGCTGCAGATCCTAGTTAACCAGCAGCCTACTTCTTTCTACCCCCAACCCCTAGAATTGCCTTATGGCTGTCCCATGCATGCTTGAATTCAACCACTCTTTTTGACTCCACAACCTTGTTCCATGCATCCACAGCCCTCTCTGTAAAAAAATACTTCCTTACATTACATCTGAGCTGCCCCCCCATCTTCAAATTGTGCCCCCTTGTTCTTGAACACCTCTCTTTTTGAAAGATGCTCCCCTCTTGGACTTTGTTGATTCCCTTGAGGTACTTGAAAGTTTCTATCATGTCCCCCCCTCCCTCCTTTCCTCGAGGCTATACATATTAAGCTCCTTTAGTCTCTCTTCATATGTCTTCCGGTGCAGACCCTGCACTAGTTTAGTTGCCCTCCTCTGGTCAGCTTCCATCTTGTCTATGTCCTTGCGGAGATTGGGTCTCCAGAACTGCACACAGTATTCCAGATGGGGTCTCACCAGCTGTCTGTACAGAGGGATAACAACTTCCTGTTTTCTACTGGTGATGCCTCCCCCTATTCATCCCAGTATTGCCCCAGACCTCCTTACTGCCCTCTCACATTGCTTGGCCCACCTTTAAGTAATCTGATATGACTACCCCCAGGTCCCTTTCCATTTTTGTTGTTGTTAGTATCTCAACCCCCATTGTGTACTCTTCCCCTGGGTTTTTGTTTCCCAGGTGCATTACCTTGCACTTCTTAGCATTAAATCTAAGCTGCCATACATTTGACCATTCCTCTAACCTTGCCAAGTCCCTTTTCATCCTTTCCACCTCACCTTGTGCATCAACTCTGTTGCAGATCTTTGTGTCATCTGCAAAGAGACATACTTTTCCTTCCAGTCCCTCTGTAATGTTGCTTACAAAGACATTTAAGAGGACCGGTCCTAATACTGAACCCTGCGGCACCCCACTAGTATCCCCCCTTTCTTCAGAGTGGACTCCATTTGCTATTACTCTCCGTGTCCTATTCTCCAGCCAATTCTTTACCCAGGTTATCATCTTGGGACCCACTCCCAGGCTGGCTAACTTGTATATTAATCTTTTGTGTGGGACTGAGTCAAATGCCTTGCTAAAGTCTAGGTAGGCCATGTCAACAGCCCCTCCCTGATCTACTACTTTGGTCACCCAGTCAAAGAAATCTATTAGATTCGTCTGGCATGACCTTCCTGCTGTGAATCCATACTGCCTTGGGTCCTGTGCCCCTCCTGGGATTAAATGTTTAGGGCCCCCAGTCTCTCCTCGTATGATCTACCGTGCTGCCAAGCAATCATCTTCATAACCCTCCTCTGAACTGTCTCCCTCAGGTTGATACTTTTTTTAAGGTAAAGGTGCCAGAACTGCACCACATACTCCAGATGCAGCATCACCAGTGACCTGTGCAAGGGTAAACCTTCTCTTGTTGCCTACTGCTGATCCCCCTGGCTATCCACCCTAACATCCTGTTTGCCTTTGCCACTGCCTTCCTGCACTGTGTAGATCGCTTCAAGTTGCCAGATATCATCATTCCCAGATCTTTCTCCTTCACTGTGGGAGAGACTCAGACCCCTCCAAGGTAGTACTCTGTCCTAGGGTTTGTGGCTCCAGTGTGGATAACCTTGCACTTCTTAGCATTGAAGCCCAGTTGCCAGATCGGGGACCACCTTTCAAGTTTCTTAGGCCCTCTTTAAGGTCATGTATCCCTTCACTGAGTCCACTCTCCAACAGAGCTTGGTGTTGTCTGTGATCAGACACATCCGCTGATGCCATCCCCAACATCAAAAATGAAAACGTTGAATGGCACCAGCCCTGGCATCGAGCCATATGGTACGCCACTTGTGAATACCCTGGTACTACACAACTCTCCTCCCACTATTACCTTTTGGGACCTGTTCATTAGCCAGTTTTCCACCCATCTAACCATCTTGTTTCAAACTCCAAGGACTACCAACTTCCTGATTAGTCTCCTGTGGGGTACAAAGTCAAAGGCCTTACTGAAATCCAGGTAGAGGTTGTCCACTGCTTGGCCTCTGTCCACTGTTTTGGTTACCCAGACAAAGAAGTGGATCAGATAGATTTGACAAGACATCTCTCCCTTAAGTCCTTGCTGTTTTGCATCCTGGAGGCCATGTTCCTCTAGATGCTCTATCAATCTTTCATTCAGTATGGTCTCCATAATCGTGCATGCTATTGACATAATGCTGACCAATCTGTAGTTCCCCAGGTCATCCCTGGGACTGCTTTTCTGGAGATGCACTGTATGTGCCATTCTCTAGTCCTGCAGTGCCACATCTAACTCCAGTGAACAATTGAACAGGTCCGCCAGTGGCTCTGCAAGCTCTCCTACCAGTTCCTTCAGCACCTTAGGTGGTACTCCATCCAGACCCTTTGATCTGTCCTCAAAGCAAGCAACCTTTTTTTCACTCTTTCCCCTTTGATTGCCCCATCTGTCTATCTCCCTGCTTCTTGTCCCCTTTTCCTTCCTGTCAGCACCGATCTGTCTTTCTTCTTTGTGAAGACAGAGCAGAAGTATTTCTTCATTACCTCCACTTTTTCCATATTCTCCTCTACCCACCCATCCCCTTGTCTTAGTCTGACTATTCCTTCTTTCTTGCATCTTTTATCACTTATGTAGCATAAGGAAGCCTTCTCACCCCTCATAAAATCCTCCACTAATCGCAATTCTTTCCTCATCTTTTCTCTCCAAACCACCCTTCCTGCATCCCTGTCCAGCCCTAGGAATATTTTTCTCTCCTCCTCTCTCTGGGTCTTCTTAAATTTCCTGTAGGCCAGCCCCTTGTTCTTCACTACCTGGGCTACCTCAGAGTTCAACCAGCTGGGAGCTTTGATCTTGGAATTCTTCTTTTTGTTCACAGCAATAAAACTATTTTGTGTTATATTTAGTATTTTTTGTTACCATACTTTAAGCCTCCTTATCTACAGATACTTTCAGTGCTTCTAGAATAGATACTTCAATGACTTCAGCATCAAGTTGCAGACCCACATATGGCCTTTTTTCTAAAGAATCTTGTCACATATGGGCTAAACATTTATTTGAAACTACTTAATTTTAGATTCTGACTCTTTAACTGAGGCAGTGGGGTTGTAGTGTTCGGGCTGTGAAGCAGGAGAACATCACTGATGCGAACATTTGGCAATGCCAAACATGTTTGCTTGCTTGCTATTAAAAGTTACAACACCAGCAATATCTCATTTCAATATGGTCCTGTTTTTGCATAGTTTTACACTGCATTTTTCCGGGATAACATAAACATAATTATAATGCAGTATCTTTTTTCAGTCCACCTGGACTCTGCCCCATCACTAACTTGTTCACAGAATTGCAGACTATCCACCACACACACAGGACCACAGTGTGGTGACTGGCCAGCAGTATCAGCTGTGTGAGTGCCTACAGCATGTGCTGGCTTTGACAGGAGTATTTTTCTCCTGCCACCTGATGTTCTTCACTAAAGTGGCAGCAATGTGCAATGAGATGATTGTGCAAATGTGCGGTAGCACACATGAGTGACAAGTGTTTGGCAGCAACCTTCCCCTCCTGGTGCTCCCAATTGTGCTTCCAACCAGTCTCCAGCAATCACAGAGCATGAACGGTGTCCTCCCCTACCAGCAGTCCCTGGAATGCTCAATCATTCCTCCTCCTGGCCAGCACCTGATAGCCCAGGCATGTTCCCGAATGCTCATCACTGATATAGCAAGGGGTAGCACTACTACTGTACTAGTGGGTCAGCATGTGGTTTTGCCTTTAGCCATTTCTGAAAAGTGCATTCTGATTATAGGCTCAGTGAGATGAAATATCTTATTTTCAGTAGAATCCTTCTTGTACCCGTTTTTGCACTGTATTTTCGCAGGACAGCACCATGGAGATGCAATATCTTGTTGTCAATGGGGGCCAGCTTTTGGCATTTTTGCAATGTATTTACCCAGGATAGGGCAACTGAGAGGCGATATACTATTTTCACCCTTATGAGGTACTTAATTCTCAATCAGGTCTCTTCTGTCTCTCCTCTCCTTCAGGAAGTACATGTTGAGATCCCTCAGCTTTTTCTCATACTACTTCCAGTGCAAACTCTGCACCCTTTTAGTTGCACTCCTCTGGACAACCTCTGCCTTGTCTATGTCCTTACTGAGGTGTGGTCTCCACAACTAGACACAGTACTCCAACTGACGGCATACCATAAAGTGAGATAATGGCAGCACTGTTTCTTCCTCCTGCTGGAGATACCCGACCCTATGCACTCCAGTATCCCACTAGCCCTACTTACAGCCTTATCAATGTCAGGAAAAAAGTACTATAAAAGAACACCTAAAACACCAACTGGAAGTGCAAAAGTAGCCCCCTGAGGAAGAACCACTAGGTTGGAAGTGCTGGGGTGTTGGTTTCTCTATCTCTTGAACTCAATGTCTGTTTAAACCAACTCCCACTACTGTTGTACTGCCGTTTGACATTTCTGTGGCGTCTTTTATAGCATGTTTTTTTCAGCCATGTCTGTAATGTTTAGAACTGTAGCTTACTAAAGTGATGCTGTGCCAGGAGTTTTTGTTCCTTTGAGGCCACAGCCTTGTTACACTGCACTGCCACCATATGATCCTCTCACATAATAACTCCCAATGTCCCTTTCCTGTCTAATAACTGTCAATACCTCCCTAACCATCCTGCAGTATTTCAGCAGAGGAGTTCATATGTCTTAGGTATATGATTCTGCACTGGGAGTGGGTCCCAGGGTGGTAGCCTGGGTAGCAAACTGGCTGCACAACAGGACACAGAAGGTAATAGTGAATGGAACACATTTCGAAGAAAGGGGAGTTACTAGTGGAGTACCTCAGGGTTCAGTACTGGGTCCAGTCCTCTTTAACACCTTTATAGGTGACATTGCAGAGGGTCTGGAAGGAAAGGTATGCCTCTTTGCAGATGACACAAAGATCTGTAACAGAGTTGATACACAAGAGGGGGTAGAAAAGATGAGAAGGGACTTGGCAAGGTAGGAGGAATGGTCAGACATATGGCAACTTAGATTCAATGCAAAGAAGTGCAAAGTAATACACCTGGGAAACAAAAACCCAGGAGAAGAGTACACAATAGCAGGGGAGGTACTAACAAAAACAAAAATGGAAAGGGACCTGGGGGTAGTCATATCAGTTGTCCTAAAGTTGGGTAAGCAATGTGAAAAGTCGGTAAGGAGAGCCAGGGGGATACTGGAATGCATAGGAAGGGGCATCACAAGTAGAAAAAGGGAAGTGGTTATCCCTCTATACAGACAGTTGGTGAGACCCCATCTGGAGTACTGTGTTTGCAGTTTTGGAGACCTCATCTACACAAGGACATAGACAGGATGGAAGCAGTCCAGAGGAAGGCAATCAAATGGTGCAGGGTCTGCAGCAGAAACCATATGAAAAGAGACTGAGAGAGCTTAATATGTATACTTGATGAAAAGGAGGGACAGGGGGACATGATAGAAATGTTCAAATACCTCAAGGGAATCAACAAAGTCCAGGAGGGTAGTATCTTTCAGAAAAAGAGATGTGTAAGAACAAGGGGGAACAATTTAAAGATAGAGGGGGGACGGCTCAGGGGTAATGTGAGGACATTTTTTTTCACGGAGAGAGTGGTGGATACATGGAACAGCCTTGCTGAGGAGGTTGTTGGGTCTAAAACAGTGGGGGAATTCAAACATGCATGGGACAGACACAAGTCAATTATAGTAGGGGGTTGTAGGAAGTAGGCTGTTGGTTAACTAGAATCTGCAGCTTATCCAGTAGGTAGGGAAATGGGCAGACTGGGTGGGCCAAGTGGTCCTTATCTGCCATCAAAGTCTATGTTTCTATGTTTCTATGTTTAGCACTGAACCCAAACTTCAATTTCTTGGACAGCTCCTCAGGTTTCTCATACCCTCCTGAGTGTCTACCCAATTACAGATTTTGGTGTCCTCTGAAAAAGGCATATATTCTCCTTTAATTCAAGACATTGAAGATTACTCATCCCAGAACTGAACCCTGTGGTACCTCACTGGTCACTTTCCCATCCTTAGAATTTGGGCCATTAACCAATACTCTCTGTCTCGTAACCACTAACCAGTTTCTAACTCAGTTTACTACTTTGGACCCAACTCCTAGGCTGTTCAATTTCTTAATCAGCCTCCTGTGTGTCTCTGTGTTGAAGGACAAGTTTCATGTAGTCAGTCATGTTTTAGGTGAGGTGAACCTTGATGTTATCTTTAAAACCATGGTGACTTTGGATAGATTTGAGGCAAGGTAAACTAGCCTGAAGGATACATATTTTTTTTATCTCCCTTTATTACTGTACTCTTAAAGAACAACTGATATCCTCTGGGCAAGAAGCTCATGACCGGAGAACAGAGTCAATATTCAATTTTATTTTTATCAGTGCTATAGTAAGTTGTTTAACTTACCACCTTGCCAGCAATACTTTCTAGTTCATCCAGGCCAATGATGCATGCTGTAGCCTTGCCTCTAAAATCCACATTATGATGAATCAAAGTAGGGAAGGTTCTGCAATGTTACACATAGGTACAAAATGGGTTTCAGGTCAGTGATGACTTTTATACCTATTTATTTTGATTTATAATATAGTTATTACCCCTCTAACACATACAATTGCCTACAAATACTCACTTTTTTAGGCCCTCAGGCAGGCAGCTTATTGTCACAAGCTGCCTGCCCCGAGTCAATGTTGGAGTCAGTAGCTCTATAACTAAGCCCACTTTTAAAAACAGTACAGAGATGTTCAAGAATGAGGAACTGCATGTGGGTGACATTACATACTGAAACAGGCAGCAGTGTGTCATACTGAAAATTTCTGGACAGAGGGCTGGTATTTGGTTCACCCATGTTAGGGAAAAAACAACCACAGTGTGGGAAAAGGCCCCAGAAAAAAAATTGCAGTCAATACTGGTGGTCGACACACACTGCGTGTACCGCATGGACCCTCACAGTCCACCTTGAGCCAAAGGGGGGGCTACACCCCTGCTCCCCCATCATGGGGGACTGTGCCCCTGCTGCCCCCCTCAAAAATAAATAATTACCTCCACCAGCCCTATGTCAGAGAGGTGATGCACACAGAACATGATGCCCCAAACCTCTGAACACTCACATGCATCATGCACTGTTGTGGGCACCCACACTGCGGATCCCTCTTTCCTGCTAGCCATTGATGGGATACACTGGCAGTGTAATATGAAATTTGACCAAGCACCCCAGGGCATCTTCTAAATGATTTCTTCTGTTCAGGAAAGGGGGTTCATATTTTATCCAAGACAGCCTAAACTACTGCAGGACAAAATGGGTAAACTCCAATTTAACAGAATTTTTATGAAATTCCTACATTAGAAATATAGAAACATGGAAACATAGAATTTGATGGCAGATAAGGACTGTTTGGCCTTTCCAATCTGCCCTTTTCTCCCTACCTACACTATTACCGCAGACCATGCCCGATCTACAGCTCTTTCTCCCTCCCCCCTTCCTTTCCAATATAATTCCCGTGTGCTTATCCCATGCATTCTTAAACCCCACTAGTTTTCACTCCCTCCACCTCTTCCAGAAAGCTGTTTCAGGAATCTACCACTCTTTCTGTGAAGACTTACTTCCTCAGATCTCTCCTGAATCTATCCCCCTCCAGTTTCATAGCATGTCTCATTGTTCATGAACACCTTTTCTTCTGAAAAATACTCCCCTCCTGTACCTTATTTACTCCAGTGAGGTATTTAAAGGTCTCTACCAACACCCCCTACCATTTCTTCTCTGTTCCTGGGAGTATACATTAAGGTCCTTTAGCCTCTCCTTGTAGGGCTTCTGATGCAGACCCTACACCATTTTAGTAGCCCTCCTCTGGTCCACATCCACTTGGTATAGAGTCAAGATAGTGAGGGCAACATGACATGGCAAAAACAGCGAAAGCAAAACACCACAAATACATAAGGTGACTGAAGATTCCCCCTCCTTGAGGTGCGTCCTCCCCTGGAGTTGGTAACTATTGCACAATGGGGTTGGGGGGGTGCATGGGGGAAGCCCCCTGCAAAAAGAGCCCTTGCCATTTATGCTTGAGCTGTTCTGTCTGTTCTGTTTGTAGTCGTCGCCATTTAGACCTTGCTATTTTGACAAGGAACCCCTCCACTCTGCCTATGTCCTTCCAGAGATGTGGTTTCCAGAACTGTACACAGTACCTTAGGTGTGGTCTTACCAGCAATATATACAGAGGCAACACCACCTCCCTCTTTCTGCTGGTGATACCCTCCTTATGCACACTCCAGAATTCAACTTGCCCTCCCAAATGCCTTGTGACAGTGCCTGGACACCTTTAGGCCATCTGGTATGATTACCCACAGATCTCTTTCTTGTTTGTTGGTCATCAAAATCACTCCACTCATTTTGTACTCTGCCTCTGAGTTTCTGCACCCAAGGTGCATTAGTAAGAACCCAGCTGCCATGCCATTGACCACTCCACCAGTTCTCTCAGGTCTCTGCTAATCCTTTCCACCCCCCTGGAGTGTCCACCCTATTGCAGTCATCCACAAAGAGGCAGACTTTCTCTTCCAGATCCTCTGCAATGTTACTTATAAAGACATTAAAAAGGACTGGTCCCAGTGCTGATGCCCAAGGTACCTGTTTGTCATGCTTCCTTCCTTGGAGTGAACTCTATTTACCACCACCCTCTGTCACCTATCCCCTAAATGATTTCTTATCCAGTTTACCACCTTTGGACCCACTCCTAAGCTACCCATCTTGCTTACTAGTAACCTATGTGAAATGGTGTTGAATGCCTTCTTGAAAACTAGGCAGGCCATGCCCACCACTCCACCTTGATTAGTTCACTGGTCTCCTAATCAAAGAAATTTATCAGATTCATTTGACATGACCTCACCCCTGTGAAACCATGCTGCCTTGGGTCTTGTATCCCACTGGATTCAAGATATTCCACAATCACTTCCTTCCAGAGTGATTCCATTAACTTTCCCACCACTGGTGTCAGGCTGACTGGCCTGTAATTGCCAGCCTCTCCTTGCTACCATGTTTGTTTAGTGGGACTTTATTCGCCCTCCTCCAGTCCTCTGGAACTACTCCAGTTTCCAATGAGATGTTAAATAGAACTGTCATAGGTGCAGCCAGTATTTCCCTGAGCTCCCACAATGCCCTTGGATGCACCCCATCTAGCCCCATTGCTTTGTTCACCTTTAGATATATTTATTTACTTACTCATTTATTTATTTATTTATTTATTCTCAGACTACAATACCTTTGAGCACATAACAGCTCTTTTACAAAGGTTCCACATCAGTCGGAAGGGTGGCAGACATACAACGAATGGTATTACAAAGAATTTTGACAAGAAAGTATTTAAAATAACAATATGGCATTAACATTGCAACTAAAATTAAAACTATGAAGCAGTAGGCAATCAAAAATAACCTAATAAAAGGAGGCAGCCCAAGGTGCTTTGTCAAATAGGTATAGGTAGATTTGGGTTAACAAAAGTTCAGGTAAGTGAAGATAAACTGTGGCAAGAAGGTGGAGGGTGAGAGGGGTGAGGTGAAAGAAGGATCAGGAAAGGAGGTAGGAAATAGGGCAGAGAGGTTAGGGTGAAAGTGGTAATTCGCAGAGAAAGGGAAAGACGTAGGTACACTAGGATGTGTCAATACTGCTGAGGTAGTGCCATGTCAGCTGAAACAGTCACAGGAACTGTTAGCTGTAAGATGCTGATGAAGAGTGCCTTTAAATGGTCCCAATTTTGGTAAGGGAGAGATATCACTTGGCAGCACATTAAACCACAGTGGTGCTCTATATGCAAACGATTGTTGCCCTTGTGTAGTATGACAGCTTGGGACAGAGAAGAGTTGGTTGACTGAGCTACGCGTGTGCTGGGAACTGCAAGAGTGGTTGAGTAAGTTTGTAACACCAGAAGGCAGGAGCCCAAAAAGTGCCTTTTTAGTTAGCAAGCAGGTTTGATAGCAAATACTCCCATTTAGCTGAAGCCAACCTGCGTGCACATACAGTTCACATCTGTGGGTAAGGTGTGCTGCTCCAGTAAGAAGTCAGCATGCTTTATTGAGTGCCACTGATATTCTGCAGAGGGTAGTGGTGGAAGCTGAGCCATAGATAACCAGACCATAGACAAAAATGGATACTATGGAGCTATAGATAGCTAGTATAAGGGCTTCAGGAGTTAGATTATGTTTATGTCTATGAAGTAATCCTATCTTGATACTGGCAGACCTGGCAACATTCTCAACATGCTGGGCACATGATAGTGAGTAATCCACAGTTATCCCTAGATACTTGAAATGTTGAATTTGTCCAGAGGACTTTCTGATGGTTAGGGCACTGGATCTGTGTTTGCTGTGAACACTGCTGAACAACATGACTTTTGTTTTTTTGTAGTTCAGAATCAGCTTGTGTTTCCTTAACCAGTCCTCCACTTCCTCAAAGCTGAGCTGAAGTTGGTGTTCCAGTGGTTCAGGGTCAGTGTTGCTAGTGTATATGACCACGTCATCCACATACAGGAGGATCTGCTGGTGACAGGAGTGAGGGAGATAGTTAATAAAGAAGCTAAACAGAGGTGGACCCAGTATGGAGCCCTGTGGTACTTCAGAGCAGACATGTTGACGGTCAGAAGTGACATTAGCTATCTTCACCCATTGTGAGCGGCCTGCAAGACAGCTTTTGAACCAGAAAATAGTATCTGATGAGATACCAATTGAGGACAGTTGCTTGAGAAGTAGAGCATGGTTCACTGTATCAAAGGTCTATGTGAGATCTATGAAGGCCGCACTCACCAATTTATCATGATCCAGAGACTTGTAAATGAAACCAGTGCATATACTTTCATGACTTTCACCTCCAAAAAAAGGATTAGTTCCACTTCCCTCTCTCCAAAGCTTTTGCTACTTTCTTGTAGTTCCTCCACTTCTTCTTCCTCTGTTAGCACTGAATAAAAGTATTTGCTCAGGATTTAGTATGTCACACATCTGTGTCACTGAGTTCTGGCTTCTCTCCAGGATTCTTGATTCCTTTTTTTTTTTGATGCCATCTGTTCCATATTATAAGCCCTACCTCCCACACCCACCACCCCCATCTGTAACCAATCCCTGATTCACTCTGGCTTACCCCACCCAAGGCAGGGCTGCTGAGATGACTCCACCACATGGAGATAGATCCAGGTTACCGGTCACATCACTGTGCAGGGCTCCCTAGGCTTTTCCCCCACCATGGTGTGGCCGTAGGGGTGGGCCATCCAGCAGAACATGGTCCCAGTCAGGGTCAGGTACTTGGGGGTCCACGTTACCAGGAGGCAGCATGATCCCTGGGACATGCAGCATTTTTTGTGGATGCTAATCTCAACAGGAGATGGGATGTGCAATGACATCAGTGGGAAGAACCTGACGTCCATCCCGCCTCCTCATGTATCAGGTGCCCATCACATCAGATCCCCAGCCTCCACCTCCTGTGGTCTGCACTTTTGCACCAGACACTCGATCACACACACCCTCCCCCCCGGAGGAGGAGAGCAGTCCATGGGACTGACATATTTTCTGTTGTTATTCCAAAGTGAATTTGCATTGCTTGCTGTGAACTGCTACCCTTTTTTTGAATAAAAAGCAGTTAGCACAGAAACAATCTTTGTGCATGACTCAGATTGTGAAGGTGGAAGTGATACTTGGATTTTTTTGAAACCGTGGGATGCTCAATCCACCCCCAGCTGGCCCAAGTCCGAATTTGATCCCAGGTCACCAGCGTCACAGGCAGAAATCCTACCCCTGCACCAATAGGCTGGCCAGGATTCTTGATTATATCTAGTACATTTTAGATAATCACCTTTTTGGGCAGGACAGGGGTAAATGAAGGGCTGGCCTTGCCCTTTATGTGTGCCAGTATCTTTCTTGCACCATCACTCTCAGGGAGGCTACACCATCTTCCCATGAGTTCTTGTTAGCTAAACATTCCATTCCATCTTCATTACCCATTTTTGTTGGTCTTTTTTATGCTTCATCAAGAATCTCCCATGTTGTCTGGTGGATTCACTCTCAACTCTCTCCTCATACTCCTCTTTTGGTGAACCCATCCTCTTGGGTGGCTATAACATTAACCGACTTACCCCATCCTCCATGTCGATTACCCATAGGGTTGAGTAACTTAACATCTTGCAACTCATCACAGAACTCACCTGACTCTATCCTCACCCACCTAACCATACCCTCCTGGACTGGGTTCTTTCCTCTCATCCCCACCACATAGTTGCAGCAGATATTCTTCTGGACACCTTCAGTGATCATTGTATGACATTGTCTCAGGAAAGTCTGGCTACCTCACTCCTCCCCAAGTACCTCTGGTCAGGATCCTTCTGGTCACTGAATATAGATTCTCTACTGAGTGATCTGACTGCAACTGATTGGACCCTCATGCACACTTACCAGACATTGATATGGCAGTATCCTTCTTAAACTCATTACATACCTCTGTCTGCAAGATGCTTAGGAACTTATGTGGTAAGGCTGTTGATACTGCCAGGTCCCTCTATGGCAATAAAAAAACCTCCATAACATTAATACCCTGCCAAGTTCTGAAATGTGATTCACTCTGTAGGTGACAAACTTTCTCCTATTTTGTCCACTGTCTCATTCTCTGAGATTTTTCCAGTATGGGAAAAAGGAGCTAGCAGGAAGAAGATAAGAGATAAAGAAATCTCTGAGCTCAACAATTGGTTCAGAGATAGGTGTGCAGAGAGGAGCTACAAATGCATAGGGGACTGGAATACATTCTGGGAAAGGCAATTCTTTTGATATGATGGCCTGCACCTCACCAAGGAGGGTACCCAGGCACTATGCCAGAACTTTGACATTTTTCATTTCTAATTTAAACTAGTTAAAGGAGTGTGGGCAGCAACACCCAAGGAACCACAGGGGGCAACTGTTTCCACTCCCCTAAAATCTCCTATGAACACACAACCAGATCAAGACAACACTAACACACACCTTATTGGCACACATAAGGACCCTACAAGGCTACTTAGAATAAAGACAATGTCTGCTGCAAATGTACAGTAAAAAGGAAGTGCCATAGTGATCAATTCTAACCAAGGAAGGTGAGTATTGTGTGTCAATGTTCTTAGCCTGACAAACAAAATCTCAGTTCTCACCACCATAATAGTAGAGGCAGACCTGGACTGGGTCGCAGTCACAGAGACATTGTTCACTGAGAATGACATCTTGGATGTAGCTATCCCAGGATACACACTATTGTGAAGAGACTGCAAAGGTAAGAAAGGTGGAGGGGTAGCAATGTATGTAAAAAACAGCATCAATGCAATAGAAACCCAGGGACACAGCAGCAATGCAGAGGTCCTTTTGGTTAACCTCAGAGCAGGAAGTAAGTACCCTATCCAAGTTGAGTTAATATACAGACCCCCAGCCCAGGATAAAGACTTGGACAGAGAACTCCTGAAGGCCATTCAACAGATGGCAGACAAAGGAGAACTGCTGCTAGTCTGTGATTTCAATCTACTGGATGCGGATTGGCTCTCACACATAACCTCTATGGAAAGGAGCAGAGAATTTCTCCTAGCACCAAAGGGAGCAGGACTAGAACAGTTGGTGACCACACTATCATAGGAGGAAGCCATTCTGGACCACATGCTCTCAAATAGTGACAGGATCTCTGACACAACAATGGGCAGCAATATGGGAACCAGTGACCATAGAACAATCTGGATCACCATCACTGTTAAAGAGCAAGTCAGCCACAGCAAACTCAGAGTCATGGATTTCAAGAAGGCCAACTTTACTCAAATGAGTGCTTCCATAAAATAAATACTTAGCAAGGAAACAGGGGGCACAGTGGAACAGAGGTGGAAAGCCCTGAAGGAAGTTTTAATCACAGTAACTGGCCAGTGCATGAAGCAGATCTCTAAGTCAAGAAATAGGAGGAAACCACTGTGGTATACCAAGGATGTAGTAACAAAATAAAGGATAAAAGGAAAGCATTCAAGAGACTGAAGGATACTAACAATGAAGCAGATATGGAAGTCTACACAAACAAAGCTAAAAGAATCAGGGAAGGCAGTAAGAGCAGCCAAAACCAAGACTGAAGAGGGAATTGCAGGAGGAGTGAAGAAGGGTGGCAAAACTTTTTATAGCTACATCAGAGAAAAAAGGAAAACAAAAGGAGGCATTATAAGAATAACAACCAAGGATGGCAAAGAGGCAGAAAATGATAAGGGAAAAGCGGAGATTCTAAACAGTTTCTTAATAATAATAATAATAATAATAATAATAAGCTTTATGTTTATGGTGCCTTTCAAAAATAAAGGTGCCCTACAAAGTTTAAAAACAACATCAGACAACTCAGTGTCTTAAAAATATAAAAACAACTGATACAGTTAGAGAAAAGAAATTAACCACCAAACGCTTGACACCACAAATATGTTTTCAGATGCTGTTTAAATCACTCCACGGTCACGCACTCCCATAACTGACGTGGTAGAGAATTCCAGATGGTAAGGGCCACATGCATAAATGCCTGGGCCCCAGAAGTTTTTAAGTACACCCTCTGGATCTCTAGCAACCCTTTGACAGCTGAGTGGAGCGATCGCCCAGGGCAGTAAGGGACCAGGAGCTTTTTCCAGTAGTCCAGTCCCAGTCCATGAAGGGCTTTAAAAGTCAGACGACTGACATTAAAGGTGATCTGCCACTGTACTGGCAGCCAGTGCAGTCCATGCAGCACCAGCGAGATATGACTGGACTGAGAAGTTTCTGTTGAAAGCTGGGCTGCTGTGTTCTGCACCAGCTGCAGTCAGCTGATTTTTACCCCAGGTAGCCCTAGGTAAATAGAATTGCAATAATCCAAGCGCAAGGACACAAAGACATGGACCAGTAAAGAAAGATCACCAGATGGAGCAAGATGCTTGATCCTGGAGATATTCCTCAGGTGATAAAAAGAGGATTTGATGACAGCTGACACCTGCGAATGCAGTCAGCCCTTCATCAAAAATGACCCCCAAGTTCCACACCTATTTAGAGGTCAGGAGTGAAGGTAAAGCCCGGATGGTGAACCAACCCCTGGCCCCCCAATCTGGAGCACTGGATCCACAGCAAACACTTCAGTCTTATCCGAGTTCAACTTCAGCCAACTCGAGTCCATCCACTCCTGGATTTCTGTGAGGCAGTTGTTAAAGACCGAGAGAGAGCTCCATCCTGGTCAGGTGCAAAAGAAAGATAGAGCTGGCTATCATCAGCATAGCAGTGAAACCTCAGCCCATACCTTCTTACAATGTCTCCGAGGGGCAGCATGTACACTGCAAACAACATGGGGGACAATGCTGAACCCTGAGACAGAGAAACTGGGTCTGAGGAATAAACCCCAGACACCACTCTCTGAGTTCTTGTGGTGAGGTATGATGTAAACCACCTGAGGTCTACACCCGATAATCCACGATGAACCTCAGACAATCAAGTAGGACCCCATGGTCCACAGTGTCAAATGCTGATGAGAGATCTAGAAGAACCAGGATGGAATGGCTCTTCCGATCCTTAGTCTTCAGGAGATCATTGAACACCGGAGCCAGTGCTGTCTCATTACTATACATCTTTCAAAAACCAGACTGGAAGGGTTCATAGATATCATGGATGGTCAAGTGGTTCTCCAGCTGTACAGCCACTACCTTCTCAATCATCTTCCTTAAAAAGGGAAGGTTTGAGATTGGTCTATAGTTCACATGGCAGTCAGGGTCCAAAGAAGCTTTCTTTAAGAGGGAGTGTTACCACGCCTCCTTCAGGGAGCTGGGAAACTTACCTGTTTCCAAGGAGCACCAGCCTATCCATGCAAGGACTGGACTGATGGAATCAATACAACCCAGAATAAGTGAGATGGTCCTGGGTCCAAACCACAGCATGTAGGGTGCGCACTCTGGATGATCTGAATGACATCCATGAACTCCGGTCGGTCAAAGGTACTCCAGGAAAGCTGAGAAGCAACAGACACAGGCTGATCCAGAACAAAAACCTAAGAGTGTGTTGGATGGATTGCCACCCTGATGTCAGCCACCTTATTTGCAAATAATTGAGCAAGTTCATCACACTCTACTTGCTAAAAGGCTTTTCAAACTTGAAGGCAGGCTGGGTTGCACAGTCTGTCTACAGCGTGAAAGAGCTGAGCTGGTCAATTCTGAGCAGTCGCAATCTCCCCAGACAGGAACTCTGCCTTCTTATGGGTGATTGCAGATTGATAGGCTTAATAATGCTCCATCAATTTAAGGTGGTTGGCATCAAGGGAGGATCTCTGTCAGCAATGCTCTAACCTTTGTCCTAGTCATCACATCTCTGTCAAGGTCCCATCAAACCATGGAGATTGAGGGCGCAGGGAGAGAGGATGAACACGGACAGGAGCAACGACATCTAAGGCCATCAAAATAGCTGTATTATAGGCTACCATGTGGGCCTCTGGGTTGTGATAGGTCAAGTACCGCTGCCAGGCCTTCACAGCTAACATCTCGTAAAGGGCAATACCTGACCTTCTCCACAGGGGTAGGCTATGAAGGGGGTGCTAAAACTAAACCTTACAGTGTAGTGGTCAGACCATCCAACTCGCCACCCCCCAGGTCAGAGTCCTCGATCCCCAGAGAAAGACTAAGTCAAGGGAGTGACCAAATTTATGGGTAGCAGTGGTAACTATCTGTATAAGGCCCAGGGATGACATCAACTGGAGGAAGTGTTGTCCAAACTGTGAGAATTCATTATCAACCCAGGCGTTGAAGTCACCCAGAACCATCAGTCTGGGTGACTAAAACGCCATGTTGATGATGATGTCTGCCGCTTCCTGAAGGAACCACTTCTCATCTCCGGGTGGACGGTAGATGTGAGCGATCTTACAGCCTACACCTGCTACCATGGTACACTCGAATGACTCAGTTTCCTCAACTGGTACACTCGTGAGGTTAAGTTCAGTCTTAAAATAGACCATAAACCCCCCCCACGATCCAATCTCGAACGGTAAATCACCTAGTACCTGGCAGGAGGTAAAGACTCCAAAAGGGGCCAGAGTTCTCATCAGCCAGGTCTCAGTGATGCAAGCCAGATCCACCATTCCTATAAGATCTGAAATAATTGCAGTCTTGTTTTTAATGGACCTGGCATTGCATAGCACTGCCCCAGTTGGATGAACCTCCAGGGCTACCTGAACAACCTGCCCACGAATGTTGGTAGTGTCCTTGGGTATGGAAACCAGACATGGCGGACCACATTCTTGGTTCCATTTCACCCCAGGGCATGTCCTGGATCTTGTGACCCTGATGTGGTGGCCCCGCTCATTCACCATCCACTGTTCACACCCCCTCTCCTCCTCTTACAAGTGATACCCAGCACCCTACAGCCCTGGTATGTTATAAACTGCAATGGGGAGGAATAAAGGAATGGAGGGCATGGAGAGCATAGGGTGAATAGTGCATGGCAGTGGAGGCAGGCCTCCGACACATTAGGTGATCAATTTATCAAACTACTCTCACTTAAATAACCAACAGAACAAAATAAAGATAAAACAAACTAAATAACGCAACTCACAACAAAATATAAACTCACAACACTGGAAACCACTGACTAGTGAGCTTGACCTCAGTAGTTGGGAAGCTTATGGAGTCCCTACTTAAGGAAGTAATAGTGAAGTTCCTTATGGAAACGGGGCAGCTAGACACTAAACAGCATGGACTTACAGCAGGATGGTCATGTCAAATGAATATGATTAAATTCTTTGACTGTGTCTGCAAAATAGAGGAGAAGGAAGGGACAGCAGACATAGTCTATCTAGATTTCAGCAAGGCTTTTGACTTTGTTCCCCATAGAAGATTGGTCAATAAGCTAAAGCACTCCTGGTTAGGGCACAAAATAGACAAGTGGGTTCAAAACTGGTTCCACAATAGAACGCAGAGGGTCATAGTCAATGGAACACTGTCTAGAGGGGGAAGGGTGATCAGTGGTGTGCCTCAAAGATCTGTCCTTGGCCCAGTCCTCTTCAATATATTCATCAGCAATATTGCTGATGGCCTGCAGGGTAAGGTATGCCTGTTTGCAGATGACACAAAAATCTGCAACAGAGTAGACACAATTGAAGGAATGGCAGCAATGGAAGCTGAGCTAAACAGCCTGGGAACTGGCAGTTTAAATTCAATGCCAAAAAGTGCAAGGTCATGCACCTAGGTAAAGGATATCCAAGGAAAACATTCCCACTCGATGGTGAACAATTAATGGAAACAAAACTCAAACGGGACCTTGGAGTGCTTATTTCCAATGATTTAAAGGTGGGTAGACAATGTAAAAAGGTTACAAAGAAAGCTAGTAGTATCCTCAGATGTACTGGCAGGGGCATTAGAAGTAGGAAGCAAGAGGTCATACTCCCTCTGTACAGGTCCTTGGTGAGGCCTCATCTTGAGTACTGCATACAGTTCTGGAGGCCACACCTATAAAAGGACTTAGAACGCTTGGAGGCAGTACTGAGTAGAGCTACTAAAATGGTACAGGAACTGCACCAGGAGCAATATGAGTCTAGGCTATAGCAACTGCAAATGAACTCCCTCAAGCAAAGGAGAAACAAGGGGGATAGGATAGAAACCTTCAAATACATAAAGGGCATAAATAAGGTACAAGCAAAAAACCTCTTTCACAGAAATGAGACAACGCAAATGAGGGGGCATGGTTTGAGACTAACAGGGAGTAAGTTGAAAACCAACATTCGTAAGTTCTACTTCACGGAGGGGGTGGTGGACCCTTGGAATAGCTTACCACCAGAGGTTGTGGAGGACAAATCAGTCACTGCTTTGAAGCTAGCATGGGACAAGTACTGCAGTAATCTTGGAAGAAGAAGAACAGAATAGGGGAGTAGGCAATCTGGGCAGACTAGATGGATCGTGCAGTCCCCTTCTGCCAACATGTTCTTATGTTCACTCCCTTTTTGACCCCCATCCCAGTCTGCTACCCCAGTTTTCTTGGTAAATAGCTCACCAGTATCTGATACTCACTTCAATGAGTTCTTCATCATTTGTGCTCTCACCTACCCAGACCTCCTGGCTTTGCCCCTCTCCCCCCTTACTCCCTCTCCCCTGCCATACACTCCACTGGGTTTTGACCTCCTGTCCGTTACTACCAAGGAGACCCTCTCACCCTTTCTCTCTCAAACCTTCCAAATGTATCCCAGATGTTTTGGACCCTAAATTTTTCCATCTGTCTGCTCCAGCCATCTCCTCCCACCTCACTCACCTCCTGAATCTCTCTTTCACCCTTTGCACTGTCACTCAAGTCTTGGAAGTTTGTCAAGGTTCTCCCAGTCCACAAAGGAGGTGCCCCTTCCACCACTGTCAAATTCTACCTTATCTCCCTCCTCCCTTCTCTTGCAAAGCTACAAGAGAAACTGCTCTACTCATGGCTTGCTGACTTCCACCTCTTCTCCAGCATCCTCTCCCCTCTCCAGTCTGGCTTTAGGAATGATCACTCCACAATCACCTCCATGCTTAGGGTCAGTGGTTCAATCCTCTCACTGATGGATCAGGTGCATGTTACGGTGGCCATTTTAATAGATTTGGCCAAAGGTTTTGATTTAGTGCCCCACTCTGTCCTGGATAAACAGAGTACCGCTCTGCTAGCTTCTCAAACTCTGATGTTGACTGGTTCTAATCCTATCTCATGGGCTGTCAACATTCGATACAGGTAAGAGGCATAATTTCCACACCACTCCCTATCCTGTCAGGGGTCCCACAGGGCTCCATCCTGTGTCCAATGCTCTTTGCAATCTTCCTCATGACCTCCACTCTGTATGTGCCAACTTGCATATTCATATGTATGCAGATGACACAGTCCTCTACACCTCTGGTCCCTCAACAGCTTCTGTGGAAGTCTCACTCCAGCATGACTTTCACAACACTCTGCATCGGTTTCAGGCCAACCTGCAACAGGCTGACACACACACAAAAAAACAAACATGCTCATGACCTTTTATTTCAGTCAGAAATTAGACTGGCTCACCTCCCTCCTCATTTTCTCCATGCTAGATGGCTCCCCTATTGAGACTATTCCAACCTTTAAGTCCCCATACTCAATGGCCTCACCATATAGGTGGGCAGATGACTGGTCTAGCTGCCTTACCTCATCCTACTCAGGCTGTGATGTGCAATGCCAGATCGATAAGGAACAAGATGGCTATAATGACAGACTTGATATCTTCTGTTGATCTGGCTTGCATCATGGAGACCTGGCTGGATATAAATGCTGCCCCAATTTTTGAGGTGGCAGTACCAGCCGGATACTCCATGATACACAGGCTGAGAAATGATTGTAGAGGCGGGGGGGTGGCCATTTGTTTTAAATCTAGCTTGAACCTCATGGTGCTGCCTATGGGTCCTATAGGGTCCTTTAAATGTGTGGCTGCCTGAGGGGGTACGGGTGTGGGCTTCAGTGTCCTCCTGCTCTACCGCCCCCCCAGGTAGCAATGGGGATTTTTTGCGGAGTTGGAGGAACTTGTCACAGGCCTAGTGTTGGAGTCCCCCAGGTGGTTGATCCTAGGGTATTTCAATGCCTGAGTAGATGAGGGGCTGTCAAAATTTGGAAGAGATCTTCTTGAGAGCATGGGCACTGGGCCTAACACAAAAGGTAATGACAGTGACGCACTTGGGCAGCTATACATTGGATCTGTTTTTTTCTGGTGAGTTAGATATTATGGACCTTAGTGTTGATCTGGTGGTTTGGTCGGATCATAGCACCATGGTGTTCATGTTTAGGCCCCCGGATGGTTCTGCCCCTATGGAGATGGTTCAATACCGGTCTTTAAGGGGTATTTCCCTAGAGGACCTTTTGGCAGTGCTGGACCTATCAAGTGTTGGGCAGCTTGTGTGATTGGGTCAGAGGAGGCACTAGCAGCCTATAATGGGGTGGTTGGTGCGGCCTTTGACTCAATCGCACCCTCAAGTGTCCAACCCCGGTCTACTCGTCGGAGATCTCCCTGGTATGATGAGAATCTCCGAGGTTTAAAGATTAGGGGTCAAAGGTTAGAGAGGCACTGGAGGAGATCTGGTTTGGTGGAGGACAAATTGGCCCTGAGGTCACATTATGTGGACTATCATGGGGCAATCTCCCATAGAAAGGCAGAATTTCTTTCCGGGGAGATTGCTACAGTGAGAAACAGACCGACTGAACTTTTCCACACAGTGGACAGACTTTTACATCCTGCCTTTATGTGTGTCAGAGGGGTAAGTCTGATTGCAAGTTGTGAGGAGCTGGCTCTGTTTATCGGTGACAAGGTGTCTGCCATCAGGGCTGAGGTCTTGTCGAACGTCTCTCGAAAGGGCCGCAGGGTCTAGCCCGAGTTGAGTCGGAGCACTCATCTTGTGTGGGATGAGTTTGAGCTGATTGAGTTGGGGAGGTGGTAGAGATAATCTCTTAGTTGTGGCCAACCTACTGTGATGTAGATCCAGGCCCATCTCGCCTTTTGGTGGAATGTTTGAACCTGATTGGTCCTGTGATTGCTGAGGTAGTCACGAGTTCCTTAGGGAGTGGGATCTTTCCTTCAGCCTTGAAAGAGGCTTTGGTTAGACCTCTCTTGAAAAAATCATCTTTGAACCCTGACTGCCTAAGCAACTACAGACCGGTTTCGAACCTCCCATTTTTAGGGAAGGTTATAGAAAAGATGGTGGCCATTCAGCTGGAGAGACGTCTTGCTGTTTCCTCTGACTATGAGCCTTTCCAGTCTTGGCTCCAAGTGGGACGTAGTACAGAGAGGTCCTGGTGAGAGTGCTTAATGACCTCCTGATGGCGAAGGATAGAAGAGACCGTACAGTCTTGGTCCTCCTAGACCTCTCTGCAGCGTTTGACACCGTGGACCATGAGGTGCTTCTTGACTGACTGCGGTTCTGGTGTAGCCAATCTGGAAATGTCATCAACTGGTTTAGGTCATACCTGACAGACAGAGTGCAAAGTGTAACCATGGGTATTTTCTCATCAAACCCGAATATAGTGCCCAACATGAAAATGGCGACCAGCATTTGGGCAACCATCGCAAACAGCGATGGTTTCTTACTTTCTCAAGGAAGACAGCCAAATAAATACATTTTTTCTGGTGGGCTATGCTCCCCGCACCCCACAAAATTATAATGATCAACTCGGGGGAGGGGGGGGCAGACACAGGGGAAAGAAGAAACACAACAAAAATAAATTCCGTCACAGCCAGACCCAAAACCAGGTCCACAAACTCCAGGGGCATTGGCTCAAGCCACTATACTAAACAGCCAGCTCAGCAGTGCTTGGCCAAACACAGCCCCATATCCTGCTTCTGTGAGTATAGCTCACTGCTACACTAGCTATGCAATATTCCTTTGCTACACTCTAAACTTCGTTGTTCCTATGGGTGGTCAAATTGAGTCATTAAAATTGAGTGTCTCAATTTAACTCGCCCACATCACATGCTGCCCTGGGTTCCATCAACCATTGAAATAACATTTGGACAGGGGAGGTTACTAGAACATTTTGTTCTAGATTGTCTGTGTGTTAGTCCCACTGGACTCTTAATGTCCATTGCAGGATTCTAATATTCAACCTGGCCAGTGGCACTGTGACAATGGTCACTGCCATCAGGCCTAGGAGCCTCAAGAATGTCCTGGCAGTTACTTACCTTTTGTTGTAGACCATCTGGGCCTGTGTAAATAGATGTTCAGCCCTGTCCTGAGTCAGGAAGCTAAGCCTTTGGCTGAATGCAGGACTGCACCTATATACTGTATGCTGCCAAAGGGTTAAGACTCACTTCAGCATAGTGACAATAATCCCTACAGCATCGAACAGGTGTCTGGTACTTGATAAGGCATAAAAGCGATGCTTCTAGGGGTGAGCTTTGAGAAGCCAATTGTCCAGGTAAATTAAGACATGTAGGCCTTCCCTGCAGAGGGTTGCTGCAACCACTACTAAACATTTGGTAAAATATGTGGCACAGATGATAAGCCAATGGGCCATGCCCTGAATGGTATTGTTCCCCCCCTGAAACAGAAACCTTTAATATTTCCTTGGGGGGGGGGGTACAATCTTGATATACAGGTAGGCATCCTGCATATCCAGGGAACAAATCTAGTCTCCTACTTGCAGTAGTGGGAGTAGGCCTTTCAGAGTGACCATTCTGAACATTCTGTATTCAGTGAAAAAAGTTCTAGTCCCTGAAATCTAGAAGTGTGTCTCAGATATCCTGAAATCTTTAGGACTAGGAAGTACTGAGAATAGAACCTTGTGTTCCTTTGTTTCTATGGAACAGGTTCTATGTCCCTTTTCTGGGTCTGAATTTCCTCCAGAAGCAATGGGACATTCTCTGGGGGTACTGAGAGGTCACTGGTGGATAGCCTGAAGGCAATTCAGGAAGTTCCAGAGTATGACATTGTGTTATTATCTGCAGGACTCAAGCATCTGATGTTACCATCCTCCACTGGTCCAAATGGAGGAAGAGGCAACCCCCAACAGCCACCGCTGGAGGCATTGGTGGCTGGGGATTGAAGGAGGAGTTTTGCAGAGCCTGTTGATGCAGCTACGGCCACAGTGCTACCTCTAGGAGCATCTAAGGGCTTTTGAATGGGCACCTGGGGTTGCTGTGGTATAGGCAGAGCTCCTGTTCCTTTGCCTATACCCCGTTGTCTGGCAGTAGAATGGTGTATGTTAGTGGCTGGAGGAAATGAAACCCTCTGTCCACTCCTTGGCTAGGTATGATAGAGGGAATGCACTAATTTCAGGGCTCAGCAATGGGTACTGTCTTTGTTGACCTATGAAAAGCATCTGACCTGGTCGATCAAACCTTGCTGCTCTCCTCCCTCCATGACCTTGGCTGCTCCCTGAGACTACTCAGTGATTCCAAAGCTACCTCACAAACAGATCTCAGTTGATGTGCATTAGTACTTCCATCTCCGCTGCCCTCGCCGTCTCCACCGGTGTGCTACAGGGCTCTATCCTTGGCCAATTATTATTCTCCCTGTTTACAAACTGCCTCACCTCCAGCTGTCTTACTTGTGATGTCCTGCTATATGTTGATGACCTCATCCTCTTCACCAGTAACAAGGCTCTTTGAGAATATTTCCACAGCCCTATCCAGGAACCACACTTCTGCTCACACTTGGTTCCAGTCACACTGCCTGCTTGTAAATGCCAACAAAACTAAATCCATGATGTTTGGATCCAAACCCTACATATCCAAGACTACCAAGGCAGGTTCCACCCTCTCAGTAACAATGCCAGAAGGCACTGTACTTGAAAATGTGTTAAATTTCAAATATTTGAGTGTCATTCTGGACCCCTTCCTCTCCTTCACTGATCATGTTATCTCAGTCATCCGACATGTGAACCAGAAACTTGGTGAAACTTATTGAATCAAGCCATTCTTGACCAGGGAAACATGCATTGCCATTGAACAAGGCAGCTTTTTGCTCATTATAGCTCCCCTATCTATTCGCGTACATCCTCAATCATGCATGCGCACCTCCACTTGACGTATAACAACATTTGTCATTTCACTCTCCTGGCTCCTTACTCCACACACCACTTCCACCTCTACCAGCCCTAGGCTGGCTTCCACTCCACCTCTGTTTTGACTTGGCTGCATTCTGTATAGTGCCTTCAGGCACAGTGATGCCTCTCCCTATGCATCCCTCCTCTTCTCCTAGACTCCTGTGAGATGTTTATGTGCATTCTCTGTCCTATCCATGGAAATACCCAAAATCACCTTGGCTATGAGTGGAAAAACATTATCTGTAGCTGCTCCCACCCTGTGGAATAGTGTCCCTGTACCCATCCATTCCTTGAACATACACGCCACTTTCAAGGTATGTCCCAAGTCCTGGATGTTGAACGTGGCCAAGTGCCATTGCATACCTGGATAATCCCCCCAACCACTCCAGCCTATAGCTTCTAGGCTGATTAGTCTACACCTCCCTAGTGTTCTCTCCCACCACCATTGTGTTCTGTTTACTCTCCCTCAGTACTCTCTCAAAATTGTCAAATGGGTTCCTATGCCTTGCACTTAAAGTATCTACAGTTGTCAGTTTATCCTGCTGTAAATAATGTATAGCTAGCCTGCTTTGATTACTCTAATGATGTAAGTAATGTACAGTTAGTATTTCTTGACTATCCTAATGAACTGATATGTTAAGTTTTAAGTTGTAGAGCCTCTCCTTACTGTTTTTTCTACTGTGTACCTTGCTTTGTCATCTTTTGATGTATGTTTATGCACTGCACGTATTCATTGTAATATATTTTGCTCCTTCTTTACCGCCACCTGCAGTGGCCTGGGTCGTGCCTGAAAACTGTTCCTTGGATCAGCGCACATACCTGGTTACCAAAGACTTAAAAAAAAAAGTTATAAAATAAATAAATAAATAAAAGACCTGTGAATTAGTGAGGATATCTTGCACATCTGCACCAAACAATTTATATCCTCTGTGTGGAGCATTGAGAATGGAATGTCGAACATCATTCATGAAACCAGTCACCCTGAGCCAGAAATACCTCCTGAGGCTTATGCCCAAGGCTGCTGTCCTGGCAGAAGCATCAGACATATCATATGTGGAACACTGGAGATGTTTGCTTATGTTTTCCCCCAGCTATAAGAGCCCTCAACAGCATCTGATTAGACGTACCTCCTGGGAGAGCTTGGGCAGCTATTGTGGCCCTCCATCAGAGGATATTTTGGTATTTAACAATATTGGCCTGGCAGTTTACAATTCTCAGGTCTAGAGAGACAGATGCAATAGTTCTTTTGCCCAGGATATCGAGCTTCCTGGACTGTTTATTAAGAGGGAGAGAACTAAGATGTTTTGGCACCTTAGATCTGTTGTGAGCAACATTTATGACCACTAAATCAGCCTTAGGTTGCCCTGCAAGAAAGGTCTTGCCTTACGGTGGGTGATACATCTTGTCTGCCTTCCAAGGTATATCATGTTGGGACTACACCAAGCAGCAAGGGTGGCATCCTCCAACTCAGGTAGGAGGGGAGGGATGATGATGGCTGGGGAATCAGGCATTTCTAAGAATTCCACCAAGTTCTTCTTATTAATGTCCTGTTCCACCAAATCAAATCCTATGGTAGTCCATAGTTCTGTCATCATAGTGATAAAAGAGGGATCTTAAGTGGGGGACCTGACTGCGTATTTCATAAAGTCCTCACTCCCTATGGATATAGCGGAACTGGTCCACTCATAGGAGTCTACAGGTACAAATCTCGGTCCTTCAATATCTTGAACAACGCCAGGTACTTGCTCGAACATGTCCTGGAGTTCAAATACCTCGGTATCACACTGGAGAGCTCCCTGTCCTATACGTGGCATATTGATCTGTTGCCATGGCCGTCAATATGCGAATTGGTCTGCTACACAAGCACCAGCACTGTATGACTGCAGCCACCCTTAGGCTGGCCATCTACAGCTCTGTCACCTCTATCGTTGACTACGGTCTGGCTATCTATGGCTCTGCTTCTTCAACTGCCATCCGTAGAATCTCAGTCCCACTCAACAAAGCCTTCAGGCTCTTAACAGGCACTGCCAGAGACAAGCACACATGTGACCTCTATGCACAAGCTTGTTGGCTACCACTCCTCAACAGGATTCAATACCAGACCTGCCTGCTTACCAAAAAGATTCTCCTTGGTCTCATGCCCCCTGATGTTTGTAAGCTCCTCTCTGCCTTCAGTGTTACTCAGCAAACATGTAGTGCCCAATCCCAAACCTTTCAGGTTCCTAGTTGTCGTACCTCATTGGGTTAGTGGTCCTTCTACTATAGGGTTCCTCATTGGTTTAATTCCCTCAACAAAGAAGCAATTTCCTCCCCAACAATTGGTCCCTGTAAAAAGAATCTCCGACTTTACCTCACCTCTACCTCCAAATGTGACTGCTTCTCCTAATTGACTGATCAATTCACTGATTACATGATCTTAACCTGTGCCCTGCCTCCCTCCTGACACTACTCCCACTGGCATCTGTCTTCTTTGTGCTCCTTTCCCACTCCTCTCTTCACTCGCCTTCCCCCTCTACACTCCTCCTCCTCCACTGATCTAATCCCCACTTTTTCCCCTGTTCTTGATCCCCACCTCTCCTCCTCATGACAAAGGCCCCCTCATCATGCCACTTCTCTCTGGTAATCTCCTATACAATATTCAGGCCAATAGTCCACTTCCATCTTAATTCTCTTACTCTGCTGCTACATCCATCTACCTATTTACATTGCTCCCTACTAATAACCTTTATCTCTAAAGTGATCTTCAGCTGCAAAGAAATGTCAACCTAGTCTATACTATGCCTGTTTACCATTACCAACCTTTGTATGTATGTTTCCCCAGTCCTTTGACGTGGAACCTTTGTAAATGACCAGCTTCTGCTCAAATGTACTTGTAATCTGAGAGTTTACTAAAATAAAATAATAAAAAAATAATCCTCTTCTTCCTGGATATTGAGACCAGTGTTCTACTCCTGGTCCTCACCAATGTATTCAATGGGATGCAGAGCGGTAGCAGGTCAATCCATCAGCTTCCAAGATGGGAGCTAGCATGTTGATATAGCAGGCATCAAAAATGGGGCCTGTTGTGAAGGCCCTGTTGATGTGTCTCCTGGTAAAGAAGATAAAAATAGCAGGTTTTGCTTGATTGATTGATTTTATTGCTTATATAGCACCCATTTCCAGGAGCTCTGAGCACTGTACATTTTTAAAACAGCACACAATATTCATAACAAACAAACTGAATTTATACAATCAATATATCCATACTCTAAATAGGTTATAAACATAATTCAAAACAGACTGCCCAACATTGCAGATAACTAGTTTAAATCAATTTAAAATTCAAAAGCTTGTAAAAATAGATGTGTTTTCAGTCCATTCTTAAATGTTTCTACTGAGGATACCTCTCTCAGATGACTGGATAATGAATTCCAAAGGGCTAGTGTGGCAACAGAGAATACTCTATCCTCTGATTGCTGCAACCTCACCCTTGGAACCACAAGGAGATCACCCCCGGCACAATGAAGGGAGTGAGATGGGTGGTGAGGAACTAGGAGGTCTTGCAGGTACTCTGGCCCCTGACTGTGAAGGGCTTTATAGTTCAGTAATCTGACCTTGAAGACAATCCCTCACCTAATTGGCAGCCAGTGCAGATTGTGGAGCACAGGTATAATATGATCTAATCTACTAGTTCCAGTCAGTAGCCTGGCCGCCGCATTCTGGACCATCTGCAGATGGTAGATATTGCCTCCAGATAACTCTATGTAGAGAGCATTACAGTAATCCAACCTACAGTAGATGTAACAAATGCATGTACAAGGATGGATAGGTCCTCTGGTGGCAAGAAAGAATGGATCCAGGCAATGTTCCTCAGATGGTAATAACTACTCTGGAAAATGACTGGCACCTGGGTGTCCAGCATCAAGCTATCATCAAGAACAAAGTCTAGCTACTTGATCCGGGATTATGGGGTTAAAGCAACATCTCTCAGCACAAGGCCAGGAGTATTCCCTGACCCACCACCATCCCAACCGTGACCCAGGTCTACCACTAGAACAGTACCTCTGTCTCATCTGTTTTTAGTCAGAACCAGTTTTGAGTCATCCAATTCTGGATTTCCATTAGGTAGGCATTAAATATAGAGATTGCCATCTTATTTCTTGGTGTGTAAGACAGGTACAGCTGAGTATCATCTGCATAGCAGTGGAAACTCAGCCTGTACCACCTAATGACATCTCCAAAAGGTAACATATACACAGTGAACAACAGAGGTGATAGTACCAAACCCTGCAGAATTCTACAGTGCACAGGCATTGTGCCAGATGAGTGTAATCCCACTGAAACCCTCTGCACTCTGCCTGTGAGGTAGGACCTAAACCAGTGGATGACTACCAGTAAGTCAACACTAGTTCCTCAACCAGTTCAGCAACTCTTTATGGTCCACAGTGTCAAACGCCACTGAGAGATCTAAGAGAACAAGGATCATACATTCTCCATGATCTCTCGCAAAAAGGAGGTAATTTCACACCTTCACCTAGGCAGTCTCCATACTATGCCCAGCCCTGAGCCTAGATTGGAAGCACTCATTGGTGTAGCTGAAGG
The DNA here is from genome assembly GCA_016271365.2 of Neoceratodus forsteri. NCBI lineage: Eukaryota > Metazoa > Chordata > Ceratodontiformes > Ceratodontidae > Neoceratodus > Neoceratodus forsteri. The sequence continues at coordinate 777,431,099 of CM057452.1, forward strand.
TGAGATGGCCTCGAGCTGAATGGCCACCACTTTCTCCAGAACCTTCCCTATGAATGGGAGCTCCAAAACTGGCCTGTAGTTAGAGAGATTGCAGGGGTTCAATGAAGCCTTTTTCAAAAGGGGTCTCACCAGTGCCTCCTTCAGAGAATCCAGAAAGGCCCCATTCCTCAAGGAAACCATGACGATCTCCGTAATCACAGGTCCAGTCAGGTCCACACATCCAACTAACAGTCAGGTGGGAACCGGATCTAAATGACAATAGGTAGGCCTTAACCCAAGGACGATAGCAACCACCTCCTCCACCCCCACTGGGTCAAACTCAGCCCTGACAGTAGGAGTATATCTGTAGGTCTCAGGCTGTCCCTCGCATGCTCCACGAGTGGCACAGGGGGATATCTTTGCCCTGATGGCAGACACCTTTTCAGCAAAGAATAGAGTGAGCTCATTGCACCATGTGCTCAAATTAGCTCTGCCAGTATGGAGATAAGTCTGATGTAACAGCCTGTCTACTGTACAGAATAGCTAAGCTGGTCTATTCTGTGCCACTGCAATCTCACTCAACAGACATTCAGCCTTTTTTTATGGACTATTTTTATGCTCCCCTTAGGCCAGGCATCCTTCCGGTGTGCACACGTGGCAAGGACCGCTACTCCCTGCCTGAATCCTGCATTCCAACAGGACTCCCTTGACAACTCAGCAGTCCTAGCACACCAGACCCCCTCCCCCAGGCCAGGCTCGCTCACCCTCAGTGGCCTATCTGAAATTAGAGAGGGCTTACCACAGTTGCCAGGTCAGCCAAGAGTTCCTCAGAGATCAGACCAGCAGTGGGATGTGAATCCTGCCCCGGTGGCACCATTATCTCCATGATCTAGGTGGGCATTTTTCCATGGTTTTTGCGCCCTCAAGAGTGTGATGTGCAATGATGTCCATGCACAGCTTTCTTGCTGATGTCTGCCACACTGCCGCCCCCTCACGGTGTAACTGGTGTACCTGTGCTGCAATGATCTCCATCGGGGGTCACTAGGATGCCAAGCAGCACAGGTACCCTTCCCAGATAGAGGAGAGCAGTCCTCCAGACACTCAATCCTCTCTGTCCCCTGCCGATCTCCAGTGGTCTTAGCTCATTCCTGAACCCGGGTCACCGGTGTGGCACGAGGTGTGGCATCCAGTGCCTCAACCCTCAGTGCCACCGGGCTGGCCAACATTCTGCCTTCTTATGAGTGATTGCCCTCTGATAGGCAGAATAATGTACCTTCTGAGCCAATTTGTCATCTATCAGTCTTGACTGCCTCCAGCATCATTCCAACCTCCTGCGCTCTATTTTCAACTCACATAGTTCCACTTCAAACCATGGAGGCCTCCAGTGAGTAGATAAAGGCCAGACATGGACTAGCACGATGGAGTCAAAAGCAACAGCCACAGCTATATTATAGGCTGACACCTCTTCCTCAACTCCTATATTGCTAGAAGAAACCACACCCAATAGGTCAAACACCACCTGCAGCCTGTTAGGGACAATCCCAGTAAAGGACAGTACTTGACCATCTCCACAGAAGATGGGCCCATGGAGGGGCCACAAACCTGAAGTTCACAGTGCTATGATCCAACCATACAACTAGATCAATCCTGAGATCAACAATCTCAAGGCCAAGTGTGAACACCAGATGCAAAGTATGACCCTTAGAGTGGGTGACCGAACTGACCACCTGCAGCAGGCCCAGATCTTCCATGCAATGGAGAAGATCATAATCAAATAATGGTAGCTTGTCATTGACCTATGCATTGAAATCCCCTAGGGCCAACTATCTGGGGGATTCCAACATTAGGCCAGCAATGAACTCCCCAAACTCCTCCATGAACTCCCTTTCACTGCCCAGAGGATGGTAAATAAGGAGAACTCTGAAGCCTGCACCAGGGCCCCCACCTTGACAGCCACACTCTCAAAGGATCTGGTAGAACCCACTTGTAGCTTTGTCAACTCCAGGTTGGTTTAAAAACAAATGGCCACTCTCCCAACTCTGGGATCTGACCTCAGGGTGTGTACTACTGAGTACCCGGCCAGAACTGCAGCCTCCAGAATAGTTTCATCATTATTATCTAGCCAGGTCTCAGTAATGCAAGCCTGGTCATCCACAGAAATTAAGTCTGCCATTATGGCAGTCTTATTCTTCATTGACCTGGCATTGCAAAGTACAGCCTGGGTCAGATGAGCGGGTTCCCTTGGATCAGACAGTACCTGCCCACTATTCAATGTGGAGGCCTTGGGTATGGGAACTAGGCAGGAAGGACCCATTTCTGGCACCTATTTCACCCCAGGGTACCTCCTAGGCTTCACCACCCAAATTGTTGCTTCTTCAACAGTCACCCGGTGGTTCCCACTCCAGCACCCCCAGCCCTGATCTATACCCATTGCCCTACATCTCACATAAACCTCTGCAGATAAGGTGTTAAAGTATGTCCACAAAGGATTCTAGTACTGCCTCCACGTTGGTGTCCATGTGGTAAACAGGAATGCTGGATGGTCTTAATGGGGGGAGACTCAGCCCCTAACATCGACAGCGACTCCTAAGACTTAATAGGCCTGGTGGTACTCACAGCCTGCATGGTCCTCAGAAGATTGATGGCTTGGACAGCTGGCTTTGTCACTGCTGGAGCTGTCTATGTTGCTGAAGTGGTCACATTGGAGTGGAAGGGTGAACATGAGTGAACTGGGGAGTCCTAGTCCTTACTGCACTCCCTCTCCTGGTGCTTATGTTTGTGCTGACTTGATGGCTTCTCCCAGGACTTGGATGAATGAGAGCCTGAGAAATGGGCCACTGATGTAGTGGAGTTCTGAGGCCTCTCTCTCTTCATTCTGGTTACCTGCTGCTTCAGAAGGTGCATCTCTAAAGCCTTATTTTGGCATTGCTGGCTAGCAGTGTTGAATTTGTTGGATATCTGGCAGGCCTTCATGTTATGGGCCAAGCAAAGGCATCACATGCAGATGTCCTGCAAGTCACCCAAGTATATTTTTTCACCGCATTCACAGTATCTAAACAGCTTTGATGGCTCTTTAGTTGATATACATGATGTCAAAAATCACTTTATAGACAGTGATAGTGAACTAAGGTGAGAAATGTGAGAAAACTGTTGACTGTAATGGCGACTATTCTGTGTAGAGTCCAACAGGTATGGTCAATGGTCAATGGCAGGAAAAGAACTGAGAAAGGAAGCTACCGCCCACATTTATATGGGACATGCCATAATATAACGTCATCCTAGATGGCCCCTAGTGGACTGCTTGCAAATAGTTCCCATGTGGTCCTAGTGCCTGGTGGCTATACAGTACATGTCGCATTAAACCGTAACATCAATGAGTTGATTTAGCATTGTTTTCCACAGCTGGCAATGCACTGAAAAACCATGCTGCATTATTTTTCAATGCTTAACCAGCTCAAGAGCAATGTTTATAAAATGTTTTTGCAGCTCATTTGTAATGTATCTACAGTCCAGTCACAATGTTATGCAAATCTGAGTTTTAACTTTTAAGAAATTGTTTTTGCAGAGCTTTGTGCTGGATCCAGCAACACTTATGTAACTCAGACAGAAATGCTACAGCAACTCATTGAAGAAACAGTTTAATGTAACGTGTACTGTACTGTAGTTCCATAGGTGTGGCCTGATGAAAGAGATATCCTTGAAGAAGATCAACACTGCATGTGCATGTGTTTCCACAAGTCATTACATCAGTGAGCTCTAGTGGTTATCTGGCATATTTCAAGAATTCAGGCTAGTTCCCAGCGATGTCCATGACTATTCTTTATGGTTCATCACTAAAGACAGTGATCTGAGACTTGACACCACCATACTTTTACTATGGAATCTACTATGAATGCTACCTTATTGCAACTTTATCCAGCCTTCACTTTCCTCTAGAATGGCAACTCAAGTTTATGACTGGACAAAATGTATGGACATGGCTTCATCAAACATAACACAGCATTCTACAGTTTTACAAAAGCTCATGAAATTAACTTCAATTACTGATGTTATTTTGGAATCTTTGGCTGCTCACTGTATAAACTGGCCAGCCTCTGAGCAAGAGATTAGAGTTGACACACACCAGCCTCTTTTTTTTTCCATATTCTTTTTTTTTTCTCCCCAGCCAACTTCTCATCTCTTAGGGATATACCCTCATCACTGAGATATACCCTGATCAGGCTGAACTCTGATATCTTTCAGATGTCTACCAGGTTTTTTCCCACGTTTTTTTTTCCCATCCCATCTCCCCAGGCAGGGATGGCACCTCTTTTGGCCTTGCACCACCACACCTTCCACTGCAATAGAAGCAAGCACCCTGGCTCTGCTGCAGGAGTTGCAGTGTTAGTAAAACCCACTGCCAGCCCTCACCAACTGAGATACACTGCTGAGTGGCAGCTGCCTTACCCATGGCCTGCCTCCTAATGAGACTTCCTGGGCTTACTTCCAAACCCTGGTCATCAGCATGGAAGTGCGACACTCTGCTGCTGAGCCATGATGTGGCCCCAAAGCTTCAGTTTTAGGGTCAATGGACCTAACAACATTGGTGTTATTCCATTTATTAGATTTTAAAGTTTTTTGGGGGTTAAATTCTGCAGTTTACATAATTGCAAAATATGATTTTAAACTGTCCAAATGCTTGGCGGTTTATATCTCAATTATCTATAGAGATAAAGATCTGCAATTTGGTACAGTTCTATAAGGGCATTATTAAAGTCATACAGTTTGGATAAATACTTTTTAGATTTGATGGAACTGAAATTAAATTTTTTTGTAAAAGTTTGTGAAATGTTCATGGAAATTTCACAAAATTTCACGGACAAGAAATCAAAATGTATCAGAATTTCCCCAGTAGGAAATACATTTCACCCAGCTCTAGCCTAAACTTTTTTTAAATGTGGAGTTAAGACTGAGCAACATTTGTAAGAACGTGAAATGTAAACAGTGTGATTACCAGGTCATTCCCATCATTATTGCACACAGGGTGCTAAAGTCAACTTGCATGAGGAAACCGGACATGTTTTTCAACAATGTCAATGGTCTGTTCATAATTTGCTTATTTTAATGATTTACCTCTGGTACTGAAAAAAAATACCGACCATGAAGGCTGCTATATTTTTTCTTTTTAGTCCCACAAGCATTGAAAACACATAAAAATTATCTGTTTTTTAAAAAAAACAGACACTTGAACCTTGCTAGACAGGACTTGTTTAGCTAGATTATGCTGTTCATTTTTTTTTAAACTTGCCAGAAATATATTTCTTGGCACCCCAAAATACAGACTGCCTGGTTAGCTGGTAGCACCCTATATGAGCGCGTATTATTGAGCGACTCAATATGAGTGACTCAATAATACCGCTCCTGTATAGGGTGAGTGCTACAATATAGCAAGGAATTCTGTATAGTGAGTGTAGCAGTGAACTACACTCACTATGACAGGATATAAGAAGGCGTGGTCTGGAAGCCTGCCAAGCTTTCCATTTGGTATAGTGGCAAGAGCCACCACCTGTAGAACCAGTGGATTCTGGTCCTATAGTATGCATGTAAATGTTTTGTTATTTTGTCAGTCTGCCCCCCCCCCCCCAGAGTTGATTATTTTAATTTAGGAGATGTGGAGGGGGACTTGCCCAAAAAACAAAAGAAGCACTGTATTTTGCTGTGGACTGTTGCTGTTTGCAGTGGTCTCTCTAAGTTCTGGTCACCCTTTTAACGTGGGCAATTTTGTGTCACTCTTTGTGAGTGGCACTATAAAGGACTCACCCTTATCACATAATTTCACCCAACCAAGTGACAAGAGCTGTTCATCTGTGTTTTCTATATGAGAACAGTGGGACTTTCATGAGTTCTACAGTCACAGCTGGAGTTCTACTGTGTTGGCTGAAATGAGATCAGTGAACTGCCAATCCCCTGTTCTCCATGTCTATCTGTTTATCTCTCTAGCTGTCTTTCTAACTAACCAATTAAAATAATTGTTATGCGGACCAAGGTGCCCACTTCTGGTACCATGTATTTCTCTCCTCTCCCCTCCAGGTCACCCACCCGCTCTTCCCAGTATTTATGTGGGTCTTTTTTGTGGAGGGGTGCACACCACAATATGCACACCCCCTGGTACTGCTTCTTTTGACCCCCCCGCCCCTCCACTTTTCCCACTCCCATTCCCCAAAATGTAGCCCCACACTGAGGTGCCCAATCCCCAGTGTTTGAATGCAACCTGAAATAAAGAAAATCGTCCCTCAATGATTTTTTTTAAAACCTGTAAAAGAAATGGTCTCTTGCCATTCTCATCCTCCACACACCCCACTTTGACCTCCCACTCAGTAACCACCACCCCACACACACCCCACCCTCACACTCCCTCACTCACCTGAACATGTTCCACAGTGTAGAGAAACTGTCTGACTGAAGACATGTCTTAATGCTGGAACCAGTGACTGCAATTCGAAAAAAAAACAGGTAGTGCTGTTCAATGCATTTCAATGGGGCTTTGAACTTTGATTGGTAGCTTTCTAGTACAGCATATTTTGAGTACAAATTTTCAAGATGGGCTTTTTGCAAAACCACCTCCTGACCAATGGTGGAGAAATTATGCAGACCTAGCCCGAAAGGCAATTTTGTAGTCACTTTCTAAAATCAACTTTTGGGCAGGATTTGAAAATTGTCACCACACTTGTTCATGATGTGAGGTCACAAGAAAGCTATGTTGAACATCTGGGTTCAAAAGATGTAAAGATTGCAAAGTTATGAGTGTACGTGGAAATTTCTCAATGCACACTTGTAGCTTTGGTAATTTTAAACATTGTGACCCTAAATTTTAAACATAGAGATTTTTCACACCACCTCATGACTTCTGTTACTTTTCAAATCCTAGCCAAAATGTGTTTTCATATCTGGCACATAATTACATTTTGGTGGTGTGGTATGATATTTTGGGGTGGATGTGAACATTTTCACCTACCGGGTTCTTGAGATGGGATAATAGGAAGGCTATGCTGAAAATATGGGCCCAGATATTCAAAGGAAATGTACACCTGGGCTATATTCAAAGGACAGGGATGTGACACACAATTCTGGATGTGCCAAATTGCAAAGATAATGTGTGCAGTGCATCTGGAGCAGGCATTCTCTTGCATATGTGGCACATCTCCTTATTCAGCCGAGATGTATGGCAAAGCTCCCTGCACATCTCGGAGATGTGCCACACAAAGTTAGGCATGGAGGAACGATATCTAAGTTGTAACCACTGACAAGTGGACTGCTGTACTGCACAGAGCAACACAGCAGCTGTCAGCCCCTGGGTGTCCCTGGTAGGTGACCGAATCCCCTGCCCATCTGCAACCCCGATGTAATAAGCAAAGTCTGCTCCGAAATACCCTGTCAGTCTAGTGGTGCCCCTTATATCCCTGAACCTGGTAAGAAGAATAAACATAAAATTACCATTCATGGTAGTCTAGTGGTAGACCTCTTACAGCCCCAGTCATAACATCAAACCTAAGTCCCAATATCTCACTGGTAGTCCAGTGGCCCTCACCCCCCCCACCCACTGAGGCACCCACACCCTACCCCACTCTGCATGTTCCAGCATGGACATTGAAGCTGGCTGGCAGCAAAACCCACCCACACACCTCCATGGCTGCCCACCAGCTGAGCTGTCACTGAATGACAGCTTACAGTAAGCACTACAATACCATTGGTTGACACAGTCGACCAATGGACGTGCAGTGTGTACTGTATGCTTTCATTCACAAAACACATCTTCAGCAGCCCTCATTTGTACCACCCACATCCTTTTCTATATTTAGATAGGATGCATGTTGCACATCTTGTTTGAATATAGCAAGTTTGCACTCCAGCAGCAAACCCTTTCTGGATGCAGTTTGACAATCCTGGCCCTGGTGTACAAATATGGTAAAATGCCCAGGTTATGAATGAACATTACAGAACATTACAGTATTTCAATATTCATTCATAACTTCTCTAATTTTCTGCATTTTATTTATTTAGCTTTTGTTTTCCAGGTAAGTGTACTAGACAAAGACCTGCCTATTTTCAGGCATGACCCAGAGAACATTACAGGCAATAAGAAAATTACAGTATGGAGAATTACAAAATATATGACTTAGGTACAATGTGGGGAAGTTTGCAGAGAAAAGGATTAGTGATCTTTGCTTCAGTCACAGTCAGATACAGTATTACACACTCAGCTAGGCAGAGATAAGACAATACATCAACAATAATTACAGATTATCAGGATTAATTATAATAATGACAATGGTATAATAGAGGCTGTTACAGTACTTGCAAAATCAGTGGCAGCTAAGATCAGAACAATGGTGTATAAAGTGCATAAGTGCAAAAGATTACATCTGGTAACAGAGACAGGGTTATGAAATAAGTACAAGTTACTGTAGTTAAGTTCAGGATATTGTTTAACAAAGGCTTGGAAATAACAGACAGAAACAGTGAAAGACTAAGGAACGTATGACAGGTTTATACAGCAATTACACCGTGGGGCATGTCATGACAATGATACTAAAGCTAAGGATAGAGGGTTGGTGGTAAGGGCTACAGGATTTAATTTGTGTTAGTACAGAAAACAACTGCAGGGGATGCAAAGTATTTGGTAGGAGGGTACAGAGTAAGGTAAGAAGGAATGTTAAAGGTTATGAGCAAGAGCAACAGCAGTTGTCTAAGGCTTTTAGATGCAAAAATAACTCCTTTTTGAATAAGTTGTGGGATGTAGGGAACCTAAGGTGATAAGGTAGAGAGTTCCATGTTTTGGGGGCAAAGTGGGCAAATGCCTGCTCACTGATAATGTTGAGCAATTGGGAACTGTAAGGAGGGCCTGTGTAGAGGACTGAAGTTGGTGAGAATGTTCAGCATGAACAAACATCAAGGCCAAGGAGGCTGACTGAGAGTATTTAATGAAACTGTCAGTTAGACAACTAAGAGTGTAAGTTCGCCGGAGGAGGGTGACAGCCAGTTTAAGTCAGAGTAAAGCTTGCAGTGATGGGTGCGGTGAGGGGTGGACAATGGAAACCTGCAGATATTATTGTAAGCAATGTCCCATTTGTGAAAGAAACTGTTTTTAGCCTGTAGAATGAGAGTGTGTAACTAAGTCTAGGAAGTAATACTCCCTGGGCAAGTGTAACTCTGGCTGCTGGGGCGAGGGTGTGACTGACACAATAAGCAATCCCGATTTTAAAATTGACAGATTTACAGATGGCATTTAGTGGAGGGAGAGATCCACTGCTGAGTAAAGTATGACACCCAGATATCTGAAAGAGGGGGTGACAGAGAACTTGGAACCATGAAGTCAGTGGATGTGCAGCTCTTGAGACAAGGAATGAGATTTTTTGATTGACCCAAAAAGCATAGCGTGGATCTTACCAATGTTCAGGACTAGGTGATTAGAGGTAAGCCAGGTTTGGATGCTATGAAGGTCAGTGGTAAGTTAGGAGTTAATAATGTCCAAAGGGCCCTACACATCTGCATCTGGTCATGAAGGTCCCAAAGGAACCTGTGTAAATGAGGATATGATTCCACTATCTCCAAGAGAAAGAAAATTATTTGCAAAAAACATTGTTAAAGCACCAGTTTGGGTTCAAGTTATTGCCACAAATGTAGGGAACTGAGATTTTAGGCTTTCCAATCCTAATCCCCCACCCCCAACCCCAAGAGCCAAAAGGGAAAAAAAACATTAGGATTTTAGGTCTCTGGAGCTTGGTGAGTCAGTGATGGGGTCTACCTTGTGGTTTTCATTCCTAATTCCCACCCCATTCCCTGAACAAACAACATCAGACATATTCTCCTTTGGGACCTGCATGACGAAAGGTACAACAGATTGCAAATATTAAAAAAATGGAATCAGCACTCTGAATCGCACAAGTGTCTCCAGACTCAGTCATATTTGGTGTTATTGTGAACAAAGCAGCAAACAGTGTAACCAGTGTAGCCCTGGGAGGCCTCCAAAAGCCAACATTTCACACTCTTTTCAAGTGCTTTTTCAAGGTGTAGTACACCCCCTAGTGTTCTCCTTTTATATTTGACATCATAATTAGAAAACCATGCAGGTGCTCAAGATGTGCTGAGAGTCCGGAGAGGTCTTAGAATTTGAAAAAGTCCTGCCATTGGTAAGGATCGACGTATCTTCATGGAAGAGTGGAAGGAGGAACTACATAAGGGCTCTTTGGGATTACTTGGCTGCATCATACATCATTCCAAACTGCTGCAAGATAGAAGCATAGAAACATAGAAGTTAATGGCAGATAAGGACCGCAAGGCCCATCCAGTCTACCCATTTATTTTTCTACCTTATGATTGTGCCATAGGCCTTTGCTCTGACAATGGCCTATATAATCATACTCATCTCTATTGCTCCCTTATGCCTATCCCATGCCTGTTTGAAGCCCTGAACTGTATTCAAATCCACCACTTCCTGAGGTAGGCCGTTCCATGCATCCACCACCCTTTCTGTGAAAAAGAACTTCCTCACATTACCCCGTAATCGGCCTCCCTCTAATCTCTTGCTATGTCCTCTTGTCCTGCTATTTTTCTTATATTGAAACATGTTAGACTCTTTCACCTTGCTAATGCCTGTAAGGTGTTTGAATGTTTCAATCATATCACCTATCTCCCTCCTGTGCTCTAGGGTACACACATATTGAGTTTAGTTAATCTGTCCTCATATGTTTTCTGATGCAGTCCCTGCACCATTTTGGTTGCCCTTCTCTGGACTGCCTCAATTTGGTTAATGTCCTTGTGAAGGTGTGGCCTCTAGTACTGCGTGCAGTACTCCAGATGGGGCCTAACCAGTGTCTTGTAAAGAGGGATTATTACCTCATTCTTCCGGACTTGTGATACCCCAACATCCCTCTAGTCTTACCTTCTGCTCTAGAGGTCTGATTGGATGATTTCAGGTCATCGGTGATGATGACACCCACGTTTCTTTCTTCCCTTGTGACTGCCAGCAACTCCCCTCCCAGCCTATAGGTGGCTTCAAGGTTTCTCTTCCCTATGTTCATGATCTTGCACTTCTTTGCATTAAACCCCAGTTGCCACTCTTCCAACCATTTTACTAGTTTGTCCAGATCCCTTCTCATTCTGCCCACACCATCTGGATGATCTACTCTGTTGCAGATCTTGGTGTCATCTGCAAACAGACAGACCTTACCCTCCAGTCCATCTGCAATGTCATTGATGAAGATATTGAAGAGGACTGGCCCCAGGACTGATCCCTGAGGTACATCACTTGTGACTTACATCTCTTCTGACTGTATACCATTTACCACCACTCTCTGTTTTCTGCCTGTCAACCAGTTTGCCACCTAGTTGACCAATGTCTGACCCACCCCAAGCCTACCCAGCTTATTAATCAATCTCCTATGTGGAACAGTATCAAAAGCTTTGCTGAAGTCAAAGCAGGCAACACCAACTGTTCCTCCTTGGTTCACCACTTTGGTTACCCAGTCAAAGAAATCTATGACAGACTCCCTTTTGAAAACAGTGTCAGTGGCTCAGTAGGTAGCACACTCGCCTCTGAGGCCAGGAGATCAGAGGGCTGTGGGTTCAGTTCCCTCATGTGGCACTTGGGTTAATATCGCAGTACTGACAATGTAGTGCAGCATGAGGGGGTGCTGTACTTCTGAGTTGCAGTATTTCGGATGAGACATTAAACCGAGGTCCCATCTGCCTGGATTGGTGGTAGTTCAGGTGGATATTAAAGATCCCATGGCACTTATAAAAAGAATCAGGGAATTTTTTATTCAAAAACTTAAAACAAAACATACAAAATAGTAATGTGTCATACAAAGCCATAATGAGAGAAACAAAAACATAAATAAGTATTATAGCATACATGAACTGCAAACAGAAAATCATCCATATTTGGACATAATCACAGTCTTATCCCAACTAAAAGAGTAGGGGGATGGTCATAAAAAAACATCAAAACAAAATCAGAAAGAAAAAAAAATTAAAAAAAATTAAATAAGCAGTACAGCACACAAAACGTTTAAATCAAAAATAATCTGCATCTGTACATAACCCCTGTCTCATCCCCATGAAAGGAGTAGGGGAATTCAGCAATGAAAACAAAACATACAAAATCGTAATACAGAGCAAAAGTAAGAATAGTAGTACATCAGATTGTGAGTAGAGAACTTAATAAAAAAGAAATACATGAGAACATGACTCCCATCCCAGCCCCAGAAAAAAGGCAGGGGAAAGACTCAAATGCAAAGAAAAATTAGCTTAGGAAAAGTCCAGGAGCAATAAGCCCAGTAGTGTCGGAAAACCCCAGATGGAAGTGAGGTTTTCTCAGAGCTATAGACAGTACTCAGACCTTATAAAATTTGTGTCACTACCTGAGCAGGACTACATACCTTTTGTTGTAGCAAAAACACACATCTGGACTGCCACAAATAGTAGTGACTAAAGCAAAAATCAAATGGAGCATACTGGGGTGATAGTGACCTAGGCTAGAGGGATTAATGCCATAAATCAAAATATCATAGGTAAGAGTAGGAAGGGCCTTATTCTTCCACGTGTGAAGGAGAAGGGTCCAAATAGGTTGTGTAGAGGGACAACCAATAAAAAAATGGAACATGGTTTCAGGGATAGAAGGCATGAGTCCTTTCCACCCGAGCTTTATGTTTCATGTTATCCCGAACACCTAGTCTACCATGATAGGAAAGCCAGGTAACATCCCAAACTTGCTGTGGAATGCAAAAATCTGTCAATTGGTGAAAGACACAAGAAGAGTCTAGATGAGAGCCAAGGGAGTCATGCAGCACCGGAAGGTCCAAAAAGGATGACCCTAAAATAAACTGATACAATTACTTCCTGGAAGAAGAAAGAATCATCATAGGAGTCAAAGACCACTGACAAATCTTTAAAAAGGTTGGGATAATAAAATGGGGGAGATTATATTTCTAAAAATTTTGAGGAATCTCCATAGGCGGAAGATGCCATGCCGCACACAATGGAGCAACATGATGATGGAGAAAGGAAAACCAAAAAGCAGGCTGGGCATGTAATAAAGAAGAAAAAGTGGACTTGAGAAACAAACAGTGAAAGAACACCAAAGGGTTCAACATTCGAACACAGCCATGGCAATAATTAAGATATGTATAGTTCCTTTTCACTGGGTTCAAAAGACTGCCCCAGAAGCCCTGAAAAAAAATTATACAAACATGCTTCCAAGGAAAATGGAACTGGAAAAATATAAGCCAAGTGAAGAAATAAGTGAAGGACAAAAGTTTTTAACAGTAAAACCTGCTTATGTTTAGCAATAGTGTGACCCTTCCAGGAGGCAACTATGTGAAAAGCCTTGTCCAGAACAACCATCCAGTTGACGAGGGCATCATTGGAAGTACCAAAGGACAGTCCTGAAACCTTGATAGAGGTGTAGCATATAGGTACCCCAGCAATATGATGAGGAGAAATAGGAGAATCAGGGGGTGGTAACGACAGAAGATTCAAAGCAGAGCTTTTACTGAAATTCATCCAAGAGCCAGATACCTTCTCAAATTCAGAAAGGAGAAGGAGCAAGTCTGTCTCTTGAAGTTGGGGTGTGGTAAGAATACAAAGGTCGTCTACATAAGCCAACACCGCAGGTACAGGGGGTGCAGAAAAAAGAAAGATGAGGAATAGAGGGATGATGCAAAATCCTACAGAGCAAGGGATCAATATGAAAAACGTAGAGAAGAGGACTCAATTGGCAACCTTGTCAAACACCGATTCTACTCAAAAAGGAAGGACAGGGAGTACCATTCACATAAAGCTGGATCCATGCTGTAGAATAAAGCAATCTAAGCCACTGGATGAAGCAAAGAGGAATGCAATAGTGAGAGATGACATGAAAAAGATAGTCATGATTCACCCTGTCAAACACTTTCTCCTGATCTAAGGAAAGGAGAAGTGAAGGAGAAAAAGAAGAGTTAACAGCAGAGACATCTCGGAGAAGAAAAAGGTTTGAAACAATATAGCGATATGGTATAGCACAAGTCTGTACTTCAGAAATGACATGAGATGCAATAGGAAGAAGCTGATAAAGCAAAACAGAGGCAAAAATCTTGTAGTCCACATTCAGGAGGCTCGATGGTCTCCAGTTTCGAATGTCTGTCCTATCCCCCTTTTTGAATAACAGAAACATGATGGCATCCAAAAAGCATCGGGGAACAGAATGAGAAGTAATAATAGCATTAAAGAGCACAGTAAGAATAGGAGAAAAAAGGTCAGTAAATGCGTGGTAAAGCTCCGCTGCTAGACCATCTGTCCCTGGAGAAGTACACCACTTTTGTTTCTTGATGACAGTCTGCACCTCCAACAAGGATATTGGGTCAGTCAACTGGGTGCAAAGATCCAAAGGGGGAGAATGAAGGTGGGAATCAAAAAAAGAAACATCCAGTGGTAAAGTTGCTGTTGGGGTATCAAAAACACTATCCAGGTGTGAAAAAACCTTATCCTGAAGGGAGGCTATAGTATCGTAAACAGTCATAGTGTCTGGGTCTACAAGGTGGTCAAAATGCATGGCAGTCATCCAATCATAACAACGCTTATAGATGTCAAAGGAAGACTTTGAAGATCGTGTGCAGCAAGAAGCATCTAGACGCAAGGATCGGGCCATAGCGTACTGAAATGCTTCCATCTGAGACTTCAGTGAAGCAATAAGAGGGGAGAGATCTAGTCTAGACTCAGACGCCCATGAGATAGTATCCTATAGTTGTCATTGTAAAAGTAAGTACTGATGATAAGAGGAGGCTGATTTCTTCCAAGCATGCATAGAAACAAACGTTTTAGATCCTGTTTGGTGTCTTCCCCCCATGGAAGGGAGGGAGGTATAAGCATCCATCACCGAGGCACGGGCCAACAGAAAATCCCAACAATCCTGAACAGGACTACCATCAGACAACAAGGAAGTATTCAATTTCCAATGTGATGAAACAACCAGAGGGTGAGAAACATAGAAACATAGAAACATAGAAGTTGACGGCAGATAAGGACCGCAAGGCCCATCCAGTCTGCCCATTTCTTTTTCTACCTTATAAATGTGCCATCGGCCTTTGCTCTGTCAGTGACCTATCTATTCATAGTCATTTGTATTGCTCCCTTATGCCTATCCCATGCCTGTTTGAAGCCCTGCACTGTATTCATAGCCACCACTTCTTGTGGTAAGCCATTCCATGCATCTACCACCCTTTCTGTGAAAAAGAATTTCCTCACATTCCCCCTTAATCGGCCTCCCTCTAATCTCATGCTGTGTCCTCTTGTCCTGCTATTTTTCTTATATTTAAACATGTTAGACTCTTTCACCTTGTTTATGCCCTTAAGGTGTTTAAATGTCTCGATCATATCACCTCTCTCCCTCCTTTGCTCAAGGGTATACATATTGAGCTCCGTTAATCTGTCATCATATGTCTTCTGATGCAGTCCCTGCACCATTTTGGTTGCCCTTCTCTGGACTGCCTCAATTTGGTTAATGTCCTTGTGAAGGTGTGGCCTCCAATACTGCACTGAGTACTCAGATGGGGCCTAACCAATGTCTTGTACAGAGGATTATTACCTCCCTCTTACGACTTGTGATACCCCTACTAATACACCCTAACATCCCCTAGCCTTACCTACTGCTTTAGAGGTCTGCTTGGATGATTTTAGGTCATCAGTGATGATGATGCCCAAGTCTCTTTCTTCCTTTGTGACTGCTAGCAACTCCCCTCCCAGCCTATAAGTGGCTTCAGGGTTTCTCTTCCCTATGTGCATGATTTTGCACTTCTTTGTATTAAATCCCAGTTGCCACTCTTCTGACCATTCTGCTAGTTTATCCAGATCTCTTCTCATTCTGCCCACCTCATCTGGATGATCTACTCTGTTGCAGATCTTGGTGTCATCTGCAAACAGACAAGCCTTACCCTCTAGTCCATCTCAGAGGTCACTAATGAAGATGTTGAATAGGACTGGCCCCAGGACTGATCCTGAGGTACCCCACTTGTGACTTGCATCTCTTCTGACTGTATACCATTTACCACCACTCTCTGTTTTCTGCCAGTCAACCAGTTTGCCACCCAGTTGACCAACCTTGACCCACCCGAGCCTACCTAGCTTATTTATCAATCTTCTATGTGGAACAGTGTCAAAAGCTTTGCTGAAGTCAAGGTAGGCACATCAACTGCTCCCCTTGGTCCACCACTCTGGTTACCCAGTCAAAGAAATCTATGAGATTAGTTTGACAGGACCTTCCTTTGTAAACCCATGCTGTCTTGGATCCTGTGCCCTATGGATTCCAGGTGTTGCACTATCCTTTCCTTAAGGTGCCTCCATAATCTTGCCCACTACTGATGTAAGACTGACCAGTCTGTAGTTCCCCGCCTCCTCCCTGCTACCACTCTTGTGGAGTGGGATCACATGAGCCCTTCTCCAGTCTTCTGGGACCTCTCCTGTGCTCAGAGACTCACTAAACAATTCTGCTAATGGCTCTGCTAGTTCCTCCTTTAGCTCCTTAAGTACCCTGGGATGTATGCCATCAGGTCCCATTGCCTTATCCACCCTGAGCTTAGCAAGCTCTTGTAGGACCCTTTCTTTTGTGAAGGGAGTAGTGCTCACCTCCTCCCCCTGTGTCAATGATGCTGAGCTGTGGGCCCTGCCCTACCTTCTCTTCAGTAAATACTGAGCAAAAGTATCTATTTAGGATAGATGCCTTTACAGGGTCCTCCTCCTCACATGCTCCCTTTTCTCCATTAAGCTTAGCAATACCCCTCTGGACTTTCTCCTTTCACTAATGTATCTATAGAAAGTCTTGTCACCTTCTTTTACTGTTGCTAGTGTTTCCTCAGTTTGGGACTTTGCCTGCCTTACTGCCTTACCTGCTTCCCTTAGGGCAGTTTGGTATGCCTCCTATCTTCATCCGCTGTGTTCCCTTATATTTTCTGAAGGCCAGCCTTTTGGCTCTGACCTTTTCTGCTACTGTATTTGAGAACCAAAGTGGTTTCTTCTTCTTTGCACTTCCTTTTCTGTCTAACACAATGGGATGTTGCTTCAAGTATTGTATCCTTAATGCTTGCCCACTTTGCCTGTACCTCCTCAACTGTGTGTCTTTTGCCAGGGCTAGCTTAACTCTGTTGGCCATCTTATCAAAGTCAGCTCCTCTGAAGTCCCATATTTTTGCCTTGGAATGGGATGATTTAGATGTAGTAGCCAAATTGAACTATACCATGTGATGGTCACTGGCCCCCAGGTGACCTTCTACCTGGAGATCTGTGATCCCTTCTTTGTTAGTCAGTACTAGATCTAGGATAGCCCTGTCTCTTGTGGGTTGCTGTACCAGTTGTTTGAGAAGCAGTGGAAGAAGAGCAGAGTATGGAAATAGCCATGTGATCCAAGGTTTCACAAGGAACAACTTTAGCCTGGTGACTTTAACATTCTAAGAAAGAAAGAAAAAATCAATGCGAGTAGCCAGAAGTCCTTTGTGAAAAGTCTTAGCTCCTGTGGGATGCACCTCACAGTAGCCGTCCTTAAGAGAGGCGGTGTGAAGAATGGCACGTAATGCAGTAGAGTCACCAAAAAGTTTTGGAGTGGAACCCCCTCTATCTGCCAGGGTAATACCACAATTGAAGTCCCACTCCATGTAAAGATGGCAGGAGGTGTGTATATAAGGTTGTAAGGACCTAAACAAGTCAGAATGAGCAGCAATACTTTGGGGCGCATAAACATTCATAATCCAGAGCTGTAGGCAATGAAAAGTGCAGTCTAGCATAAGGGCTCTGCCAGAAACAATGTCAACCAGTCGTATAACAGTGCAATCAAAACCTGAAAATGAAATACCTAAACCATCAGAAGTATCCTCTCCCGAGGATCAATAGGAGGGGCCCTTGGTCCATCCAGCAGAAACCCAAGATATTTCATAACGGGTCTTCAATCTGGTATCCTGGAGTAAATAAAAATCATAAGGGAGATCCAAAAGGTACTGTAAGGATGTGAAGAGCTTCCTATGGGATTTCATGCTGCACACATTAAGCGTGAAACAGCGAACGCTGAAACACCCTGACATAGGAAGATAGCAGAAAGTGACAAACTAGGGAAAAAAAATCCAGACAGATCAAACAAGGGAGATCAGGTAACTGTAGATCGCTATCTGGTGTCAGATCTAGAGGGAGAGGAATCTCGGTGGGAATCAAAGGAGTAATCCATGTGGACAGAAGAGGCTTGAGAGGACTCCGAATAATTTTCTTCATCCATTATGTCACTCCACTGTTTCTATTTAGTCAAAGCCTGATATCGGTTCCTGGTCAGAATGGACTGCCTAGGAGGAGGACTGGGAGCCTTCCTTTTGCCTTTAGACTTGCCCTGTTTACCCTGAGAAACTGCCGTGAAGGGGTCCTGACCTGGAGGAGGAGGATGGGGGGCATAGGGTCTGAAAGGGCAACAATCTGTGAGCCCAAGTCTGTACTGGGAGGAACATGGTCCAGCGGTATAGAATCGGCTGTACAAATCTCAGGAGAAGCCAGTGCAATGGCAGCGGGAGGGGGGGCACATTGTCCTGGTGTTCCTCCATATGCTGACAAAGTACCAGTGATTGAGTATCAGAAATGAAGGCATCCTGGTCTAGATGGGTATGATCCAGTCTACTGTGGTCTGCCCAGGGGCACTGGTGGTAGGTGTGACTGAACTCATCACAGAGGTTGCATTTCTGTGGGTCTGGGCAGCCGAGGCTGACATGACCATAGGCCATACAAATGGTGCAGCATGGCTTGTCACAGGTGTGAATGAGATGTGAACGGGCCCCACATTTATGGCAGATATGGGGCTGGCCAGGATAAAAACACAATCCCCTGTTCCTACCAATGTAGAAACTACCAGGTAAGTGGGTAATACCTAGGTCAGTCTGTTGCAATTGCACCTTAACCTTCCAACCCCCAGTTCAAATGAGGTCCTCATCCAATATAGGTCGAGGGGCCTTGAGAATTCACAGCACTGCTTAAGCCAGTATTGGACATTCACTATGTTCACTCCCTCATTGTGAAAAAGAAGAGTAATAATCTTAATCGTAGGTTTAGTAAGGGGAAGGAGCATAAAGGGGGCCCATAAAGGCTGTGACTTTATCATTTCATGCTTAGTCCAGAATCTTTCCAAAGTATACACATTTTTGAAACTGAGGTCATATATAGATTCTCCCTTAACATGAATAAATGCAAATAATTCGCTAACTGAAATGGCTAAAGAGTCCCTCAGCATTGAATGCAAAACAGTTTTACGATCAGGAGCTGTCACCAAAAAACATTAAGCAAACTGCATTCCTGCACTGATCTGGGGTACCCAAGTTCTGAAGAAGATCTCTAAGTCGAAAAGAGCGATCTGGCAATCTCTCACCTGCAGGCAGAGAAGGCAGAGCTATATCGTTCTTGCAATGTTGGGACTCGTCGTCTGAGGAAGAAAGTACAGAAGTGGGGAGCTGAGAAGAATAGCAATGGTCCTGAGCCTGTGTAGCGGTCATTGAAGAAAGAGGTGGTTGGCCAACATTGGAGACACGGATAGGAGTTGAAAAATCCCTGTGTGGCAGCAACTGAGGAGGCGTGGATGGTAGAGAAGCAGTCGAAGTGGAAGGGATGAGAGCCGAGGAACTGCAAATAATGTCCTGTGTGCTGACTGCATGAGGCAAAGACCATGGTGCACCAGGAAGTGGTTGCGTCCAGCCCGCAGCCCGGAGAGCAGAAGCTGGGGACCAGACTAAGTCCAAAGAGGCATCAGTTCCATGGATGAAGTCAGGAGAAAATTAACCTAGTAGCGGCTCGGCAGAGCAGGTAGGGACCGCAGTCTGAGCAGGCAACAAAGTAGAAGGTAACATAGTAAATGAGCAGTGGACCAGGATGAGAGGCGTCATCGTCATGCACAAAATGCCACTTGAGAGAGCGATGCTGTAGGTAGAGAAGGCATAGATGCATAGGGGACAATGAAGCAGTACTAAGCTCAGAAATTGAAGCTGTAGAGGGAGTCACAGGAGACTATGTAACATCCATGGTAATAGCAACAGTGGAAGACTGAAGCACCACAGTTGAGGAATCCACAGTAGGCACAGAGTCTAAGTGACCATCTCTGCAATCCATAGTAGTAGAAGTCATCTGAAAATCAGTAACTTGAACCTGAGGACAGAAAGCAGCATTTCCACCACCTCCACCAAGGTCTGGAACAGCAGCCATCTTGGCAGGCAGCCAGACAGTCAAGGGATCCCCCTGCTGGCAGAGTAGGGAATTTCCCCGGTGTCCTGGCCAAATTTCCCTCATTCATTAAAAATACCATGAACAGTTTCATCTGGTTCAAGGTCAGTTGGCATTCATCGGTATCCCCCTCCCCCGGGTTGTGCCTGAAAATAGGCAGGATTTGTCTAGTGCACTTACCCGGTCAACCAAATTAAATAAATAAATAAACAAACCCATGCTGTCTTGGATCCTGTGCTGCTATGGATTCCAGGTGTTGCACTATCCTTTCCTTAAGGAGTGTCTCCATAATCTTGCTCACTACTGAGGCAAGACTGACTGGTCTGTAGTCCCCTGCCTCCTCCCTGCTACTGCTCTTGTGGAGCGGGATCATATGAGCCCTTCTCCAGTCTTCTGGGACCTCTCTTGTATGCAGAGACTCACTAAACAGTTCTGATAATGGCTCTGCTAGTTCCACCCTTAGCTCCTTTAGTACCCTGGGATGTATGCCATCAGGTCCCATTGCCCTGTCCAACCTGAGCTTACCAAGCTCTTGCAGGACCCTTTCTTTTGTGAAGGGACTAGTGCATACCTCCCTCCCTCCCCCCGTGTCCATGGTGCAGAGCTGTGGGGCCCTATCCTACCTTCTCTTCAGTAAATACTGAGCAGAAGCTCAGAAACAGCTTAATCTGGTTTAAGGTCAGTTGGCATTCATCTGTATCCCCCTCCCCTGGGTCGTGCCTGAAAATAGGCAGGATTTGTCTAGTGCACTTACCCGGTCAACAAAAACTAAATAAATAAAAAATAAAATAAAATAAATAAATAAAAAGTATCTGTTTAAGATAGATGTTTTTACATGGTCCTCCTCCTCACACGCCCCCTTATCACCTTTGATCTTAGCAATACCCCCTCTGGACTTTCTCATTTCACTAATATATCTACAGAAAGTCTTGACACCTTCTTTTACTGTTTGTGGTATTGTTTCCTTGGTTTGGGCCTTTGCCTGCCTTCTTGCCTTCCCTGCTTCCCTTAGGGAAGTTTGGTATGCCTCCCTATCTTCATCCTGCTGCATTCCCTTATATTTTCTGAAGGCCAGCCTTTTGGCTCTGACCTTTTCTGCTACTGTGTTTGAGAACCAAAGTGGTTTCCTTCTTCTTTTGCACTTCCTTTTCTCACTAACACAATGGGATGTTGCTTCAAGTATTAGATCTTTAATGCTTGCCCACTTTGCCTGTACCCCCTCACCTGTATTTCTTTTTGCCCAGGTCAGCTTAACTCTGTTGGCCATCTTATCAAAGTCAGCTCCTCTGAAGTCCCATATTTTGCCTTGGAATGGGATGATTTTGTTCTAGCGGACAAATTGAACCATACCACGTGATGGTCACTGGCATCCAGGTGACCTTCTACCTGGAGATCTGTGATCCTTTCCCTGTTAGTCAGTACTAGATCTAGGATAGCTCTGTCTCTAGTGGGTTGTTATACCAGTTGTTTGAGGCCCTCCCCCTGCAGGGAATCCACCATGTGTCTAGTTCTGGCAGATGTCCCTGCTGGTATTGACCAATCTGTATCTGGCATGTTGAAGTCCCCCATTATCAGAACCCCCCCTTTAGCTGTCATGTTTTGTATATCTTCTAACAGTAACGTGTCTATGTCCTCCCCCTGGTCTGGAGGCCTGTACTCAATCCCTGTTCGTATGGCTGTCCCATTTCCTGTTTCCAGGGTTGCCACCAGTTCTTCTGGCTTCTTATGTGTATTCTGAATTTCTGTAGCTTTGATATTTTTATTGACATAAAGGGCCACTCCACCCCTCTTTTTGCACCTCAGTCTCTTCTGAACAGTATATAGCCAGGTACTGAAGTCTCACAAGTGTGGTTGCTGGTAAACCATGTCTCGCTAATGACTACTATGTCCAGTTTAGCCTCTGTCATTATTGCCTGCAGGTCTGGGATCTTGTTTCCCAGACTGTGAGCATTTGTGTACATGATTTTCCATTGGTCAGATTTCATTGTGTTAGTTGTTGGGCGAGGTCCGGAGTTTTCCCTTTGCATCATATGGGGAACCAGACCTTTTTCTTTACCTTGTGATGAAAATGAACTACAAGCATGCTGAACTCCTGTTTGACCACTAGCTGAGGGGGGAGGGATGTTCTTCTCATTCGATGTTTCAGGTGCTGCACCCCTCTCCCCATTTGCTACTTTAAATATTCTGCAAAGACATCAAACTTCTGCCCCAATGCACTGACTCCCTCCTTAGTCAGATGCAGTCCATCTAATTTAAAGAATATTTGCTGCCAAAATTGTTTCCAGTTCCCTACAAATTTGTGTCCTTTTTCCTGGCACCAGCCCTTGAGCCACATATTTAGCTCCCCTATCTCCCCTTCTCTGACCTTCCGTCCATCTGTCCCCCTCTCCCAGACTGGACAGGATCTCAGAGAAGGAGATGCCAAATGAAATGGATGATAGTTTGTCACCCAGCCTGGTCAGGTGTTCCTTGGTCTCCACAACTGACTGGCTGGCGAGATCGTTAGTCCCTATGTGTACCAGGATATCAATGTTTTCTCCTGCTTCCTAAACAATTTTAGCAATGAGGTCAGTGTCTCTCCACGCATATGTACCTAGGAGACATCTAACCATTACCCCTGGCTGGAGATACATATCAACTCCCTGAATCATGGAGTCTCCTATGATCAGAAGTTTTTTGGATTTCCTTTTCACTTTTTTTGTTTTGGTTCCTGTTTTGGGCGCGTTTTGTTGTGCTAGCTCCTGTGCTGCAGTGTCCTGCTTTGCAATGTCCTCTGCCCCTTTGTTTGATTTCGGAGATAGAGGCAGATACCCATTTGCAGTTTTTATATGATTTGTGGAGGTGATATGTTGGAGAGCACTGAGTGATGGGGCACCTGATTTTCCCTTCCTAACCACTTGCCAACCTCTCAGACCAACTACCCTCTGCAGTCAAGGTGCTTCTGTTGGATGTTGGGGAAATGGAGGGTGGTTCTAATAATATATTTCCTCTTGAATATACAATTTGAGGACTGCAATCTCTGCCCATGCTGCATGGAGCTGAGCCTTTAGATCTCCAATGGCCCAACATGTAGGACAGTGTCCTAAATCCTGTAAAACTGCTCTTCTGAAAAGTGTTCCACAGTAGTACCTGCAGTTAATGATATTCATTCCAGGTAAGTTGCTGGGTTTGAAACCTGGTCAGAGTAATTAGAAGGAAGAAAATGAAAGCAAAAGTTTGATTTTGCTTTTTATTTGTTTGTTTTTGTATAACTTGTTATAGCAACTTAAATTACTGGTGCACCTATAAATGAGGTCACTGTGTGGATACCCCTCTGAACTGCCCCTTCCTGCTTTGCTACAGGAAATGTCACGACTGTGCTACCCTATAAAATGAGTGTAGTGTGGGGTGGTTGGGGATGGGAATGGGTGGATGGGCCCTTCCCCTGCTGAAAAAGAACCACAGATGAAAGAAACAAGGAGGTAAGAGCAGAAACAATCAGCCAGCAACAAATGCAGTAGCCCTGAAAGTTTATCCTAATGACAGATAAAACTGTGAAACCTGTAAAGCACCACCTGTAATAATTTCACAGAAGATATACCCTGTAAGAAACACTTTGCTACAGAGAAAAATAAAGCAGTAATAGAAGATGTACCTTGCAGAAGACAATTTGAATCAGATTACAACAGTAATCTGTAAGCAAACACCTGTAAGCACACCCAGAAATAATGCAGCAGAAAGTATACCCAGCAACAACAATTTGAATCAGAGAAATATAAAGCAATGAAATGTTAGCAACAAACAGTTACAGTCCCTTGTGAGTACAAAATAAAAATAACACAAAGTAAACCAGCCTAGCCAAAAGAAGCCTTAATGCTTATTTTTTATTTATTTGTTTAACCAGGTATAGCACACTAAGCTGAAAGCTTTTTTACAGGAGTGACCTGGGAGCACAAGGAGGTTAAGTGACTTGTTCAGGGTCACACAGTATGCAAGTGGCAGCTGTGGGATTCAAACCCAGGTCTGGTCTGCTAGATGTCACCAAATTTGCAACTCAGAGCCTTAGACCACTGCGCTATACTGCCTCATATTATTGCCTCATATTGCCTTATTATTGCTCTGGTAAGGTTCTTTGCTATGTCCTTTCAAGCAACCTAAAAGAAAATAGCTCAGGTGATGCTAGATGCCTTGGCCAGCAAACCTAGTCTTCCACCTGATGAGCTTACAGCACAACTAACAGAGAAGGAAAAAGTAGTGTTACAATTTTCCATGTCTTCTGATTATGAATATTATAAAAACTAACAGGTAGCATTGAAAAGTTTGATTACATAACAAAAACAAAGAAGTTAAAAAAGTTTATTCGAGATGAATGTGGCTATGCCAACAAGTATTTGATTGGGCGAAAGTACCAAAAGGTATTCTGAGAAACTGGAAACAGAAGTAGAATCTTAGTGAAGGTGGATCTGTGGATTCTGATTCAATGTTTTTTTTTCTTTTGAGGAGGACATGGTAAATGAAGAAACAATGCCTCAGACCCCCCCAACTCCCATTCCCCCACCCCCTGTTGAGCCCATGCAATTTAACAAAACCAACAGGAGTAATAAGAGGACAAAGAGAATGAGAAGGGGGAAGAAGGGGATAGGTAGGAAAGGGGAGAGGTTAAAGGTATTACAGAGGACAGAAATGTGCAATTTCAAGATTATTATTAAATGACATTGATATTAATGATAAAGTGCTACAAAAAGAGGTTTTGAAATTAGAGTGTCACTTGTCGTTTAGGGATGAGATACAGGATCTGGACATTTTAATAAATGAAGTATGAACTGTGCAGGAATATTCTGATGCACAAACTGAAAATAGTGATACTATAGATATTCCTGTATTGGGTAATGAAAAGACTAATGAGTGCACAGTAATGTGATTAAACTATCTAATTATGTTCTAAATGAAATTGAAATGGGTGTACTTAATTAAGGGTTAAGTTTTGTGCCTACTAATAGAGTAAACCGATTTGAGATATTTATTGATTTAAATAGATTTATGTGACTGTTGTATTTGATTTTTTTTTCAGCCAAACATGGAATAAAACAGAGAGGAATTTGAAGGTTCAGCAAACTAATCTGAACCTGTGCCAAATAATGAAGAGCTGACAGCAGGGAGTGTTTAAAAAAAAACACTCCACCTTTATGCCTCCAATGAATCAGATTGTTAATGTTTTTTACAAGGCGTGCATATATGATCTAAAGTCATATTATAAAAACAACCAGCAGAGAAAAGATGTGTTTTGGAATCTATCATCTACTGAGAGGGAGGCCCTTAAAAACTGAGTAATAACAATAAAATAACAGTGAAACCAGCAGACAAGGGGGTGGAGTTGTATTAATGATTACAGAGAATTATATTAGGGAAACTGAAAGGCAGTTGAAAGACTGAAGTATGTACAAATCACTATCTAGTGACCCTACTACAGTGAACAAATGCATAATTAACTTGTTTATTGAAGAAGCATACTGCACAGGGGACATAACGGAAAAATATATTAAATTCTTGACTGTAAAATGTCCAATACACCACATCTTTTTTTATGCTTTCTAAAATGCATAGCACCCTAAAAGATACATCAGGAAGACCTATTATATCTGGACTGGGGTCATTAACTGAACTTTTGTCACAATACCGTATATAGACTTTTGTATCAAACCTATAGTAGCAGGTCTGTAATCATATTTGAAAGACACAAGAGGTATTATTAATTTAAGATCAGAAATGGAAGTGGGGGAAGGTAGACTAGGGGTCACCCTTGACATTATGAGTTTATACATGAATATTCCTATTGATTTTGGACTAGAAGAGCTCAAGTATTTTCTAGAGCAGTAATCAAAAAAACAGACATAATTATTATTAGATATAACAAAGATTGTTTAGAGAACAATGTACTTAGTTTCATGGGCAAATACTATTTACAGCATAGTGGCACAGCTATGGGAACAACATTCGCCACCAGCTATGTCAATTTGGCCATGGGATTTTGGGAAGATAGAGTAATATATGCAGAACAAAATCCATACAAGGACAAAACTGATTTTTGGTTTCGATACATACACAATTGTGTTATAATCTGGTGAGGTAATGAAAAAGAATTATGGGCATTTAAGAGGTACATAGAGGAATATCAAGCTTATTTTAAATTTGATATCAATTTCAGTAAGGAAAGCATTCAATTTTTAGATTTGTGTATCAGAAGAGTGGTATAATATGGAAGAATTGGGAAATTATTAAAGCAGAACCCAGATTGAGAGATATTTGTGACATTCCACCAAGCATCTTGTATAGCAGGGCACAAAATATTAAGAGATGTATTGGTACATAGTGTGCAACCATTTGACAAACAGGAGTCCTTTTGTCCTCTCCCAACCCTGGAAGTACACGGTGTGGACATTGCAAATATCTTAAAGTGCTTGAGAAGACACATACCTTTCTAGGTCTGAATGATAGAAGGGAATATAAAATCCTTAGTTTTATTACATCTGACACACAGAATGTTATTTATTTAGCTGTATGCAGTTGTGGTATATTTTATGTATGGAGGATGAAGCATAAACTCAAAGAAAGGATAGGAGAGCATATGTGAGCAATAGTAAACAAAAATGAGACGTATGCCTTAGCTATGCATATTAATAACACTAGGGAGAGGACTCAGCATAGCCCTATGTTTATAGTCATAGATAAAGTCATGACAGGATCAAGGGTTGGTGATGTGGAGACCAAACTGACCAAAAGAGAAGCCTATTGGATTTATTAGTTAGGGGCATTGGAA
This sequence comes from Neoceratodus forsteri, assembly GCA_016271365.2. Classification (NCBI taxonomy): domain Eukaryota; kingdom Metazoa; phylum Chordata; order Ceratodontiformes; family Ceratodontidae; genus Neoceratodus; species Neoceratodus forsteri. Next base: position 777,458,120 of record CM057452.1, read on the forward strand.
TGGCCCAGTATTAATGATCAGATAGAGCTAGCAAGGCCCTTATATTGAATAGGTTGGTCTCTGATCACCTCCCACACACATTTTATTTAAGGAGCAAAGAACCTGGATAGGATTAATTACCACACTGCAAATGTTGTCCTTGCTGTTATTTAAAATATATTGGATTGAAACATTGATGCTGATTGACACTATATTTAGCCTAATTTAAAGAATGAACTGGATACACAAAATATTCCAACAGAGGCCATTAGCTAGTGTTGGAGATATTAGCAAAATCAGTGTAACTTGTGACTACTGAGATAGGCATTGATATAATTATTGTAGATGTAACTAGTTGTTTTGTAGGCATTGTTCATGTTTTCATAATTTAATAACTACGGTGTGAAATATAAAATGAGAACACTAGGGGGTGCACTACACCTTGAAAAAGCACTCAAAATGAGTGTGAAACATAGTTTTTTGGTGGCCACCAAAGGCTACACCAGTTAGACTGTTTGCTGCTTTGTTCACAATAAAGCCAAATATTAATGGAACAACTGAATCTGGAGACATTTGGGCAGCATAGAGTGCTGAGTCTTTGTTTCTTATTATGCTTGCTTGGGCGCATGCGCAAGAAACATTATGCAGCAGCTTAGGAGAGAAGTGGGTTGTGGAGGTGCAGCACTGTGGCAGCCAATGGGGGAACTGCATTTGGGGGCATTGCACTGGTGAACCAATGCAGGCCTAGTGTCCTGATGACACTGGTTCTGCAGAAGTGCCACCAAGTTGAAACGTTTTCACAACTGCACTCAGGGGCCGCCTTGTCATTGCAGCTTCAGCCATTTTGCTGCAATGAGGGAGTGACCCATCACTGCAGGGTGGTACCTTCCCGTTCCCATGCCCCCAACCCAGTACATTTGCCTACAGGGGAGTCTATTCCTTGTCAGCATACTGTAACCCCTCCCTCATTTATTGTGTGCTGAGGGGGTGCCGAATCCATCTCAGCATCATACGCCCCAAACAGTCTTTCTTTGACAATGGGGGCCCTAATCCCTGTTGGCTTCAGTCCCCACACTTCCCAGTAAATTTGCTGAGGGGGGAGCACACTCCCCATCAGCATAATGTACCCCCCAAATTTGTTGTATGCCGGCGAATTCCCAATCCCCTGCCAGCTACGGCCATCTCAAAACACTCTGGTTGCACACTGTGAGCCCACTCCAGTTTGCCAAATGTCCCTGTTAAAAAAAAAGTCCCACAAAGTTTTCTGTTTTTTTTTTTCCTTTAAACCTGTAAATCAGAAAACGGTCCTTTGTTGAGTCTGGTGGCCACGCACCCAACCCGCGCCCACGCTCTGTGCACCCTGCCTCCCCAAACACCCCTCACCCCATATTTACCTCTGGAGCCCAGCAAAATGATCTTCGGTGGACCAAAAACACGTCTGCACTCTTCAAAGCCGACTGCGAACTGAAGAAATGCCGGTAAGCTGTATAATGGCATAAATAGTTTTTTTCAACTTTGTGGATACCGGCATTTGGGGAATTTTGGCACCACATTTTCAACATGGGTTATTGGGATCCTCCTCATGAATTCAGCCACTGTCATGGTGTTATTCAGTCCCAAAAGGTGATTTCGTGGTCACTGCAGGGAATCATCTTTTGGGACCGATTAATGAAACAACGGTGCCACTGTTCATGAGGAGGGCTCTCAAAAAGCCTATGTTGCAAATTTGGTGAAAAAATCCAACAAAGGACTTTTTTACAAGCGTGTGTTGCACAGTTTCCACGCATGCTCGTAACTTCGTAAATTTGTAATATTTTCACTCCAGATTTTCAACATTGACATTTTTCCACACCTGCTTTTGGACAGTACAGCTGTCATTTTATACATCCTGGTCAAAATGTGTTTTTGCCCTTTTGGTGCAGAATAGCACGGTCACTGAGGGAAATCAGTTTTTGGGATAGATTGAGAAAATGACAGTGATACTGTTCATGAGCAGAGGTCCTAAAATGCCTATGTTGAAAACTTGGTGACAAAAGTCCATAAAATGACTGAGTTACAAGTGTGCATTGTGCAGTTTCCACGCACCCTTGTAACTCAAATTTGTAATATTTTCACGCCAGATTTTCAACACTGGCATTTTTTCACACCTCTTTATGAACAGTACAGCTGTCATTTTTCACATCCTGGCTGAAATGTGTTTTGCACTTGACACAGAATAGCGCTGGTGCCGTGGGAATCAGTGTTTGGGACAGATTAAGATCGAGTGAGTGGGGGGGAGTGAACGAGCTCAACTGAGCTCTTTCAGGACTGCTGTGGATTTCTTTGTCGGCAGAAAAAGGTGCTAATACAGGTAGGAACCCAGTACAAAACGGCAGTCTGCAGCGCTGGGAGAAACAGAATGAGTGAGTGAGGGACAGGGAGTGAGCCAGCTTATCGGAACTCTGGCGGGACTGCTGCAGATTTCTTTGTGGGCAGAAAAAGGCACCAACACATACAGGAGCCCAGTACCAAAGGGCAGCCTGCAGCACTGGGAGAAACAGAAGGAGTGAGTGAGAGAGGGGGAGTGAGCAAGCTCAACAGAGCTCTGTTGGGACTGCTGTGAATTTCTTTGTGGGCAGAAAAAGGTGCCAATGCAGGCAGGAGCCCAGTACAAAAGGGCAGCCTGCACTGCCGGGAGAAACAAAATGAGAAAGTGAGGGGGGAAGTGAGCAAGCTCAACAGAGCTCTGCCAGGACTTTAGAGTTGCCCACCCTCCTGCCCAGGGTCCTCTATGGTCCTATATTACAGCAGGGTCTCTGGGATAGAGACAAAGCAATGATTAGATACTTTGAGGAGTACCGTAATAATACAGATTTATTTGTTCTGTTTATTTCTTTAAGTGAGCTGATTAATACTTGGAGTGCAATAGGATTTCCAATTGGACTAAGTGAAACTATATGAGAGCTGAGAACAAACAGTATGGTAGCTGAGGGGTGAAAAATGGACAAGGAGGCTTTAGGATTGCTACAGCAATACAGTATCTAATGGATGAGATTTGAGACTGAATTACCCCGGTTGGCAAGGGGCCAGTAAGAGGACTAGTGTTGGGGAGGAACAGGAATTTGAGTAAATAGGGGCCTAACAGTTGTAGTAGGGTACAGAACCTGGGAGTAAGAGTCAGTAACATAAGATGAGGGCCAAAATTGGGCAGGTGCCACATGTCAATAGGGCGGGCATCTTTGGAAGTGTGGTGGGGTGTACAGGGTGTGGGTCTGCCATGATCCTGGACTGGGCTTGGAAGATGGGGGGGTGGTGTATGGTCTGTAGAAAACTGGCTAGTTTGAGGGAGGAACTGTGTAGGTTAGGAAGGAGTCTAAGTGGCAGGGCAGATGAGTATGGTAGGCATCTTGGCTGGAGGGAAATAGAGGATGGCAAGGGGGGACAGAGGAAGAACGACTAGGGTCTGAAATTGACCCCAGTATCAGAGGCACTAGCAGAAAAGAGAGGAGAAAGGAGGGGGTGCCCAAGTCAAGGGGGGCCTCATGTAAGAGGAAGAAGAGACCAAGAGGAGTACCAGGGGAGAGAACAGATGGTTGCTGGTAGGGAGGAACCAGGGATGGGACCAGGGGTGGCACAGAGGGGAACAAGTAGGAGGGGGGAACTGATAGGGGGAAGAGGTGTAGGAGGGGTATTGACTAAGAAAAGATTTGAGCCTCTGCTATGAGAGAGAGAGGGGGATCAGGAACATATTGAAGGGGGGAGGACAAGCAGGGCATAAGAGGGATGGCAACAGCTAGGGGAAGAGATAACGAGGATGAAAGTGTAGAAGGGGTCTAGTAAGGAAGGAGGGGGTGGTGACTGGAGGAGAGAAGGCTACAGGAAGGGGGAGGATGGGAAGAGCATCACTATAGGGGTAGAAGAGAATGGGGCTCTAAATCAACAACAGCGGGGATAGGAGAGGGGTTGGAAATCAGCAGGGGAGGATGGGAGGTTGACATGGGAAGCCCAGTAGGAAGTAGTCAGGCTTGGAAGGAGTTCAAGGGGGATGGGAGAAATGAGGCCGAGAAAAAGGGTGAGGTGAAAGTAGGGGGTACAGATACAGAAGTCACAGAGGGTGCAGCTGGTGGGGGTAAGGGACAGGAAAGATCGAATACTGGGGTGGTGGAAGGGGCATTAGAAGGGAAAGGGGCTAAGGCATGGGGGTACTGATCTTAGGGGATTCTATAATGAAAGGGGTGAGATGGGGTGGAAGGGGGGGAAGGCACAGCCGTATTTGGGTTGAAGCTATCTACAGGTTGACTGCAGGAGGGGCAGGGCAGGCACTGCTCAAGTGTGGGAAGGAAGAAACCTCATTTAGTGTTGCATGTGGGTACAAACGACTTGGCGGGGGAGACTGTGGAAGTAGTGAGAGGGAGGTTCGAGTAGTTTGGCAGGCAGTGTGAGGGGGTGGGGATGTCCATAACATTCTGGGAGGTACTCCCGGTACCATGTGCAAGCATGTGGAGGAAGGGTAGGATTGAGGAGTTCAATGAGGGGCTGAAGGATTGGTGCCACCCCAAAAATTATGGGTTAGTGACTAACTGGGGTAGGGTCTTGGGAAATAGTTACTTGCAAGCAGGGGACAGGGTACAGTTGAGCAGGAAGGGGAAGGGAGTATTAAAGACAGGATTAGAGGGATATAGCTCTACTAAGGTGGATTTAAGCTAGTGTGGGGGGGTGGCCAAAAGACTGAGGTTAGTAGAATGGTCTGTACAGGGGAGCCTAATGAGCTCACCCCCCTAGATCCAGGTTAAGGCAGAGGTGTAGTAACCCTGGGAGTGGGCGGGCAGAGTGGTTTGAGTGTAATACAGAAGGCACCACCACCCAGTAAGAATAAGGAGGAGAAAAGGTGTGGACTACCGGGAGGAGGGACACAGGCCAAGGAGGAGAAGAGTAAGGAGAAGGAAAGGTACGGGTGGAAAGTGGTCTCTCTCAACGAAAGAAGCCTGGGAAACACAATTGCAGAACTTCAGGTGCTCTTTTCAGAGGGGAAGGTGGACATTGCTGCAGTGACAGAGACTTGGGACATAGAGTACCATGAGTGGGGCTTGGCAATCCCGGAATACAAGTTATACAGCAGGGACCAGGAGGTTGGAGGAGGGGGGGGGGTTGCACTGTATGTGAGGGAAGAGATTAAATGCATAAGGGATGAGAGAGAAGAGGAGAGGACAGAGGCACTTTGGGTGCAGCTCCTTGACTCCAACGGCAGAAAGCTGATGCTGGGAGTGGTGTGCAGACCACCAGCCCAATCTAGGGAACTGGATGGGGAGTTGGCAGAGCAGATAAGGAGGGTGTGTAAAAGGGGTGTGTGGTGATAGTGGGGGATTTTAATCTACCACGGGTTGACTGGAGCACCCCGGCCACTAGCAGTACCAGGGAGCAGGTGCTCTTTGATGCATTCCAGGACGGCCTTCTGATGCAATTGGTAAGTGAGCCTACAAGGCTTGGTAGCACTCTGGACCTAGTACTGGCAAATGGGGAGGAGGTAAGGGTGGAGGACCCACTAGCAGGTAGTGACCACCAAATAGTGTGGCTCATTGTCACGCTGGGCAGGGAGACAGGAGGCACAGGCACTAAGGTGGTGGACTTTATTAGGGTGGACTTTGGAAGGATGGGAGCAATACTGCAAGGGAGACTCCAGGATATAAGGCTGGGGATGGATGCAGAACAAAAGTGGGGAGTCATAAAGACTGGGCTAACAGAAGCCATAGTATCCTGCACCAGGGCCACGAGTAAGAAGAGCAGAGGCAAGAAACTATGCTGGCTGAACAAGGAACTCCTGCAAGGGGTGAGGACAAAGAAGGCTGCATACCGGAAGTACAGGAGAAGGGAGAGGATAAGGAGGCTTTCAGGAGTTGGTCAAGGGAGGTTGCCAGGAGGGTGAAAAAAGCTCAGGCCTCCAGGCAATTAAGTTCTGCACAGGGCATAAAGGGAGGGTAAAAGGACTTTTTTAGGTATGTCGGGAAAAGAGGAAGTACAAGGCACATATTGTGAGGATAAAGTGGGGAGGTGATTGGGTGGAAAAGGCAGAGGAGTAAGTGGAAAGTCTAAATGAGTACTTCTGCTCTGTTTTCACTAAGGAGAGGGATGGCCCACTACCAGAATAGGCTGGAGGGTGGGGATGGGGGGAGGACATGACAGACAAAGTGATCACAGGAAGTAGATTGCTAGTGGGGCAGTAAGGGTGGACAAGGCACCAAGTCCTGATGCCATCCACCCAGGGTGCTGTGGGAGATGGTGGAGCTGTTGGCTGAGCTGCTAGCAGATCTGTTCAACACCTCCCTGGAATTGGGGTGTGTGCCCCAGCACTGGAGGGTGGCCCATGTGGTGCCCATACACAAAAGAGTGGGCCTAGTGCGGAACCAGGAAATTATTGACAAGTAAGTCTCACGTCCATAGTGGGTAAGCTTATGGAGGTGATACTGAAGGAGAGGCTGGTGGCATTGCTAGACAGTAATGGCCTCCAAGACGGGTGGCAACACGGGGTTCATCTCAGGGAGGTCTTGTCAAACCAACCTAATAGAGTATTGTGACTGGGTGACAAGGGAGTTGGACAGGGGCCATGCTGTACATGTCCTGTACTTGTACTTCGGTAAGGTCTTTGAAAAAGTGCCTCATGTGAGACAGGGGGGGAAGCTGATGGCAGTGGGGTGGGAAAAAAGCTGACTAAATGGATAGAGAACTGGTTACAGGGGAGGGTGCAGAGGGTGGTGGTGGTGGGGGGGAGCTCTTGGCACCCAGAGCAGTGACAAGCGGGGTGCCGCAGGGGTCAGTGCTGGGCCCAGTACTATTTGGGCACTTTATCACTGACATAGCACACCGAGTGGGGAGCAAGGTTAATCTATTCACACATTATACCAAATTGGGGGCAGTGGAGGACGAAGAGGATGGATGGGAAAAATTGCAGGGGGATCTAACCAAACTAAAGACATGGTCAGTGTAGTGGCAGCTAGGATTCAATGCAAAGAAGTGTAAGGTGATGCTCTTCAATGCTAATAGCTTGGCAGAAGACACCAGGAGAAAGGACTGCTGTGTGACTGAACTTCTCCGCTGGGACTAAAGTAGAAGAACTTTTGTATTTGGACCTTTAATTTAGGGTAAAAAAAACTAACATACAAAACAAAAAAAAAAGTGTGTGTTTGGGTTAACTGAACTGAATGGGTAACTGAAAAGTCATCTAGGTGTAAATCTCAGGTGACTGAAAGGACTTAACTGTTGTGAGGTTTAAATTACTTGTAGAAAGATCTGGTAAGTAGGGGGAGTGGCTTAGCTAGAAGGAAGCTACATTTAAAGACTGCCATAGAAAGATTCTGCTAATAGCTTGGCAGAAGACACCAGGAGAAAGGACTGCTGTGTGACTGAACTTCTCTGCTGGGACTAAAGTAGAGGAACTTTTGTATTTGGACCTTTAATTTAGGGTAAAAAAACTAACATACAAAACAAAAAAAAAATGTGTGTTTGGGTTAACTGAACTGAATGGGTAACTGAAAAGTCATCTAGGTGTAAATCTCAGGTGACTGAAAGGGCTTAACTGTTGTGAGGCTTAAATTACTTGTAGAAAGATCTGGTAAGTAGGGGGAGTGGCTTAGCTAGAAGGAAGCTACATTTAAAGACTGCCTTAGAAAGATTCTGCTAATAGCTTGGCAGAAGACACCAGGAGAAAGGACTGCTATGTGACTGAACTTCTCTACTGGGACTATATTGCCCACCTTCCCTTCCCTCCACCCCCCCACCCAAAGCTAGTTCTATTTTTATAGGCACAGGATTTGACTGACAGCAGGAACTTCCTGTTTAGGGGCAGGAAGTGAGTGATCACAGAACCACCATGGACCCACCATCCTAGAAGGGCAAGAGTAGCTCTCCGGCCCCCTCTAGCTGCTGGAGGTCTGCCTCTGAACAAGTAAGTGGTCTACTGAGAAATATAGGGTATTCTTGTCTCAGAACAGGACAATCAGGAGCTTAAAGGGCACACAGGCAGAAAGTAAGGAGAGAGAGAGAAAAACAGAGGAAAGAGTAAGGATTGCAAACAGTTAAGGGCCAGAAATAAGACATGATTGGTGAGTGCAGTACAGTGGCTGTGGAGGCAGTCTCCGGGAGATGTTCTGGAGGATGCGGTGTTGTCCCATCTGCAGGCACCTCTCTGGGCTGAGGGAGGAGGTTGCTCATCTCCAGGATGAGTTGGCCAGGATTTGTTGGACCTCCTTCCATCCAGGGACCACCAGTGCCACTGCCGCTGCCTCAGGAGGTTGCCAAGAAAGAGGACCGGTTGGACCACAGTGGCTCAGGGAGGGTGAGGGTGGTGGAACAGAGGCACATCCTTCCAGTTGTACCTTCTCAATTCCCATGCCATTCTGGCAAAGTGTGGTTCCTCTATGGAGGCACCTACAGTGGAGACCAAGGAGGATGCTGGGAACCTCCACAAAGAAGACCCACAGAAGGGTGGCAGGGGACCCTGCAGGGAAGGAAACAACTTCGCTGGGGACTGCATTGTTAGGAAGGTAGAACTGGGCAAGGAAGGGGAGGGAGGTGTGCCTGCCTGGCACCATGGCTTGAGGACAGGGAGCGAATCCTCAGGATTGCCATAGCAGCTGCACAGGGGAGGGAGCTGGATGTCATTGTCCACTTAGGGACAAATGACCTGGCTAAGAAAGGGATTAGAGAAGTGCAGGAAGAGTTTGTGGAATTGGGGAGGGGCCTTAGTCAAGTAGCACGCACGGTAACCTTCTCGGAGGTGCTACCCATCTATGTCAAAGGAGAGGCTAGGGTGTTCCGTACCATGGGATTCAATCAGTGGTTGAAAAACTGGTGGGAGCTCAGGATTTGGCTTCATTGGGGACTGGAGTCCACCTGGAGTGATAGCCTTTACTGGCATGATGGGCTGCATCTGTCCGGGAGGGAACCAGATCCTAGGTGATAGGTTTAAATGCTCACTGCAAGCTTTTAACCAGCTAAGGGGAGGCACTGGAAAGGAGCAGGAAAATCCTAGCCCCCAAACAAGCACAGTAGTAGTGTGGCAAACACCAACATGGAGGTGTCAATAGGGAGAAGGGTAGGTAAATGGAGAAAGTGACAAAGGCAAGAAGGACAGGATGGGGCAGAAGGGGTAAGGCCATCAGAAATGGAGGGTAATGAGTACCAATGCCTGTAGTCTGGGCAACAAGCTCCCTGAGCTGGTGGCCTTAATGGAAGAGGGATGCCTGGATATCGTAGCAGTCACAGAAACATGGTACACAGAGAACCATGACTGGGATGTTAACATACCAGGGTACATAACCTACAGGAGAAGGCAGGGAGAAGAGGGGAGGAGTAGTTCTCATGTAAAGGAAGGGATAAAGCAACTGAACAAAAGAGTAAACAGGAGGAGAGAAGGCACTGTGGGTCACCTTGGAGACTGGAAAGGGCACCAATCCACACAGGGGTTGTGTACAGACCCCCTGTCAGGGGAAGGAATGGACAAGGATATGATGGAAGGCATTCTTAGAATGGCAGAGAAAGGGGAGATACTGTTGATGGGAGACCTGAATATGCCAGATGTTAACTGGAGCACATTTGCTGCAGCCACATCCAAGAGCAGGGCCATTCTTGACGCCCTACAGGTGGCAGGCATTAGACAGCTAGTTTCGGAACCCACTCCTGAGGGAGCAATCTTAGACCTCGTACTCTCAAACGGGGGCAGTGAGAGGATCTCAGATCTAGAAGTGGGTTGCCATCTGGGGACAAGTGACCATCAAACAGTGTGGTTCACGTTAAACTCAGCTACAGAGTCAAGCCATACAAAAGTGAGGGTACTGGACTTTAGGAGGGCTGACTTTTGCAAGATGGGAGAGTGCCTCAGAAAAAGCACTAGCAAACAGGCTAGAAGGAGGTGTGGAACAACAATGGGGAATTATCAAACTGCCATCACAGAGGCAACAAGCCTTGTGAGAAGCAATAAACAAATCAAAATGAAAGAAAAGCTATATGGTTCTCAAGAGAGGTGGCTGTGAAAGTCAGGTAGAAAAAGATAGCATTCCAGAAGTATAAGGAAACACAGAAGGGGCAGGACAGACAGCTGTACCAGTTAAGGCAGAAAGAAGCAGGGAGGGAAGTCAGAATAGCAAAGGCCCAAACTGAGGAAAAGATAGCCAACTCAGTTAAGAAGGGGGATAAAACCTTTTATAGGTACATCAGCGAGCGTAGAAAGACAAAGGGAGGGATAGTGAGGCTGAATAGAATGAACGGTGGGTGGGCAGAAGGACAGTGAAAAAGCAGGAATACTGAACGAATATTTCTGCTCAGTATTCACAAAGAGGAGGGAAGTGCCTAATCCAATTAACAGAAGCACTCTGATAGGGGTCAATCCCAGTCCTTTCACAGAAGAAAGGGTTCTGTAAGAACTCTAAACTGAAGGTGGACAAAGCAATGGGTCCTGATGGAATTCACCAAGAATTCTAAAAGAATTAGGAAGGAACTAGTGAAACCACTGGCTACTCTTTTTAATAAATCATGGAGGATGATGTGGTATCCGAGAACTGGAGGAAGGCGGATGTGATTCCCCTTCACAAAGTGGGACCAAGACAGAGGGTAGGAAACTACAGACCCGTCAGTCTGACTCGTGGTAGGGAAAGTGATGGAGTCACTTCTGAAGGAAAGAATAGTTGAGTACCTAGAGGTCAGTGCAGCACAGGATCCAAGGCAGCATGGGTTCTCAGCGGAAGGTCATGTCAGACGAATCTAATAGATTTCTTTGACTGGGTGACCAAAGTAGTAGACCAGGGAGGGCTGTGGACATGGCCTACCTAGATTTAGAAAGGCATTTGACACAGTCCCACACAAAAGATTATTAGTCAAATTAACCAGCCTGGGAGTGGGTCCCAGGTGGTAGCCTGGTAAAACATTGGCTGGACAACAGGACACAGAAGGTAATTGTAAATGGAGTCCACTCTGAAGAAAGGACGGTTACTAGTGGGGCACCGTAGGTTCAGTATTGGGTCCAGTCCTTTTTAATGTCTTCATCAGTGGCATTGCAGAGGGACTGGAAGGAAAGTATGCCTTTTGCAGATGACACAAAGATCTGCAACAGGGTTGATACACAAGGAGGCGGAAAGGATGAAAAGGACTTGGCAAGGTTGGAGGAATGGTCGGATGTATGGCAGCTAGGATTCAATGCAAAAAGTGCAAAATAATGCACCTGGGAAACAGGAACTCAGGGGAAGAATACACAATGGGTGGGAGGTAGTAACAACAACAAAACAGGAAAGGGACCTGGGGGTAATCATATCAGATGACCTTAAGGTTAGCAAGCAATGTGAGAAGGCAGTAGGGAGGGCTGGGGGTATACTGGGATGTATAGGGAGAGGCATCAGCAGCAGAAAACAGGAAGTTGTTATCCCTCTGTACAGACAGTTGGTGAGACCCCATCTGGAATACTGTGTCCAGTTCTGGAGACCCCATCTCCGCAAGGACATAGACAGGATAGAAGCAGTCCAGAGGAGGGCAACTAAAATGGTGCAGGGTCTGCAAAAGAAGCCGTATGAGGAGAGACTAAAGGAGCTTAATATGTATACCCTTGAGGGAAAAAAGGAGAGGGGGGACATGATAGAAACTTTCAAGTACCTCAAGGAATCAACAAAGTCCAAGAGGGTAGCATCTTGCAGAAAAGAGACTTGCAAGAACAAGGGACACAATTTAAAGATAGAAGGAGGGTGGTTCAGGGGCAATGTGAGGAAGTATTATTTCACAGAGGGTAGTGGATGCATGGAACAGCCTTCCTGAGGAAGTTGTGGGGTCTAAAACTGTGGGAGAATTCAAGAATGCATGGGACAGACATAAGGCAATTCTTGCAGGGGGCAGGAAGATATAGGCTGTTGGTTAACTAGGATCTGCGGCCTATCCTGTAGGTAGGGAAATGGGCAGACTAGATGGGCCTAGCGGTCCTTATCTGCCATCAAAGTCTATGTTTCTATGTTTCTATGTTTCAGGGCTGAGAACTAGAAGAGGGACTACTGGTTGGGGATCAGAAAGGAGGAGAAGCACCTAGGGGTGTTGGTAACTTGGAGCATGAACAACTCAGCCCACTGCACTAGAGCAGCAACAAAGGCAAACAGGATGCTGGGATGCATCGCAAGGGGGCTGTCATCCAGACACAGGGATATGATCCTACCTCTCTACAGATCATTGGTCAGACAGTACCTAGAGTACTATGTGCAATACTGGAGGCCATACCTGAGGAGAGATACAAATTTACTGGAAGGGGTGCAAAGGAGGGCAACAAAAATGTTAAAGGGGATGGAAGGAAAGGAATATGAAGTTAGGCTGAAGGAGCTGAACATGTACACACTGGAAGAGAAGAGGGATAGGGGGATATGACTGAAGCATTTAAATACCTGAGGGTAAATAAACCTAGCTTGAGGGGTGTTAAATTGAGGAGTGGAAGAGAGATAAGGGGGCACAGACTAAGGTTGACAGGGGGACAATTCAAGAGGGAAATGAGGAGGCACTACTTCACTGAGAGTGTGGTGTCTAGTTGGAATGTGCTGCCAGATGGGGTGGTAACATGTGGGACAGTCAATAGCTTTAAGGAGGACTGGGATAAAGCAAGAGGAAGAGTCGGGGGCAGTGGCTGGGACAAGTGGGGTAGGAACTGAGGGGGAAGAGGCTGGGGCAGCTACAATATAGGATGCTAGCTGTACACTCAGGCAGACTTACATAGACTGATTGGTGTGTTCTGCTGGCAGATTCATATGCTCATATGTTTGTATGTATGTTTGCATGTAAAATCACAGTGACTCTGTTTTTGAGCAGAGGTCCTAAAAGACATATGTTGAAAATTTGGTGACAAATGTCCATAAAATGACTGTGTTACAAGTGTGCATGAAGCAGTTTCCACGCACCTTCATAACTTTGCAAATTTGTAGTATTTTCACTCTCGATTTTCAACATTAGCATTTTTTTCAGACCTCCTTATGAACAGTACAGCTGCCATTTTTGACATCCTGCCCAAAATATGTGTTTACACATCTGGCGCCGAATACCACAGTTGCTGTGGGAAATCAATGTTCGGGACAGATTAAGAAAATCATAGTGACAGTGTTCATGAGCAGAGGTCTCTAAATGCCTTTGTTGAAAATTTGGTGAAATAATTCCACTGAATGACTGTATTACTCGCATGCGTTGTGTAGTGTTCACGTATGCTCGGATGTTTGAGCATTTTTAATACTTTCACTACAGATTTTCAACATTGCCATCTCTTCACACCTCCCTATGAATGGTAGAGCTGTCATTCTTCACATCCTGCCCGATCTGCGTTTTCGTACATCTGGCACACAATGGCACTGTCACTGTGGAAACTCAAATTTTGGGACACACATTGACAAAATCACAGTGCCACTGTTCATGAGAAGAGGTCCCAAATGCTTTCATGAGATGGGGGCCACAAAATGGCCATGTAGAATATTTGTACTGCAAATACCAACACATGCTCAGGGTTTTACGGTTTCTAACCATAACGTCCCACCCTGTACAGACTGACAGGCATCAGGGATGTGCCTTTGAATTGCTGACTATATTGCTCATGCTATTCCAACCACACACCCCCACCCTGAACCCACTGACAGGCATTGAGCTGTGCCTTGGACTCTTCAGACCCACAGTTCAACCCATTCTATATTACACCCATTTCAGCATATCTCCTTATGGAGCAGGGTGCCTGTAAAGCCAAATACCCCAAAGGCACACCTCAACACTTGTCAGTGTCTGCAGGATAGGGTGAGTTGAAATGGCATTAACGTTATGGATGACGACCCAAACGCATGCCCCAATTCCTGTCCATCTCTTCAGGGTTGAGGTGGGGTTGACGTGAAGTTCAACACCTCACTGCCATTCCTACTCTGCATCTAACGCCTGCATTTCCAATGCTAATACCATCAAGTAAACATTCGGCATTGACAAATGGTTGTTCTCATACTGGGACTTGCAAGCATCAACCTTGTTAGAGTGACACATTGCTTTGCTGGTACAACAGATTGTGTTGGCAACACAAGGTGAGACATACTTCTTTACCATTGAAGCTTGTATCATTATGAAGCACTGGCTTGAGCTGTACTTTGTGCACTGGACAGGAGGCTATGGGCTGGGGTGGAAGGGTAAGCATTATAGTTGACAACCCCAAGGAAGACCCCACCATTGATTTGCAAGACTCTGGAGACCCAAAACCCTAATGTTTTTTTTTTTTCTTGCTGCTTGGTGGGTGGGGAGTTATAAATGGAAACCTCAAGCCACATTTCCCTGCTTTAGTAGTGCATTAACAAAGTTATTTGCAAAGAATATGCTGTATATGCAACTGTATAATAGTGCTTAGAGGGATTTTAACTGCCTTTTATCCCTTATTAATAACAGTGGATATTAGTACCATGAAAACAAGTGTGGCATCAGGCTACTAGGATATTGGATTGTAGAATATATAAATAAGAGAATAAGCTTAAACTTAAAGAGGGGCAACAAGGGTTGCAGCCACCACTATTTCCCAAAGGAGGGTTAGACAGGTCCTGCCTCCAGGTAGAGAACACAGAGTGGTCAGAAAGGGAAAGGCATAAGCAGGGGTTTTCTGGAGAAGGGTATGTTCAATCTCTGCAGGTAATAAGCACAGGAGAGTCAGTAAAGTGAGAGATCTGTGGCAATAGGAGGATGCTAGGAGTGATGGAAAGCAAGGGAAAGGACCAAGGGAAGATGAGGGGAAGGGAAAGCAGCAAAGCAGTGCGGGGTGGAGGTACTTGATCAAAAAGGAGTGGAGTGAATCAGGAATGGAGGTGTCCCTTAATGTTAGAAGTCTCAGGAACAAATTGGATGACCTGCAGGCCATGATGACATAGGGAAAAGTGTACCTGGAAGCAGTTACTGTAACTTGGGCTAGCCCAAATCATGACTGCTGTATTTGACTTTACACATCCATGACACCTTTTCCTACAAGAGTTTCTTTATCATTCACAACCCTATCGGCTCTGGCTACAGTTCATTTATAAATAGCTACTGATGCCTCATATAAAATCATTGCACAGTACATAGACACAATTCTGATTTAAATTACATTTTTAAGATATTCTATATATATCTTGTTTTCATTATTTATTAAGCAAATCTGTCTGAAAACTGTTTGTCCCATGAACATCATTTGCCGTAGCTGCTGCCCACTTACACATACAGCCACAGCCAAAGACATGGTCAGATATTTCCTGAAATTTCTTGATCTTTCTACAGAAATCTCCTGTTTTCTGCATTTTTGCAGTAGGGTAACAGGGAGAAACTATAAAAATGTTGGGAAATATCTGGAAATATCTGACCATGTCTGTGGCTACTACTGTAATATAACAATCTTATGCTAATGACATCCTAACCATTTATACTGCAAGTAATATGTGATCTGTGAGTAAAAATCAGAGCAACAGTTCATGCATATTGTCTCCTACCTTCATAGCAGTCACAACCATGCATGTTCAGATCAGATCTGGTGAGTCTCTACTTTAAAAAAACTGTATCTAGCCTAAGTTGAAAAATCATCCATTATACTCTGCCTCTACAGCCTCCCGACAGACTATTCAACAGGCTTAACCCAACATTGAATAACAGAATGTTTCCTGATGCTTTCCCTTATCCTACCATCTCACAGGCTTGACTTTTACTCAGTTTTTTACTGTTGCATATTATTTGAAAAGCTTCTTGCCTATTCTATCAATTATCTTCAACATGTGCAGTGCCACCAGCATATCCCCATTACCCTTTTCTTTCTATTGCTACCTTATGAAACAGAATTTGTTGGCAGAAAAGGACTGGTTGGCCCAGTCAGTCTGCCCAGTTGTTCCCTGCCTAATCTGTTTCTGCAGGCCCAATCTGGTCTCTGGCGACCCTCCTTTCTCCTTGCCTCTTTTCTAATATACCCTTCTGCCTATCCCATACATGCTTGGAGCCTTCCACTGTATTATCCACCACCACTTCCACTAGCAGTCTGTTGCAGGCATCTACAATCCTTTCAGTGATTATTTTGTCACATCTCTCTTAACCTCCCCGTCTAGCTTCACTGCACGTCTGCTGGTCCTGGTGCTCTTTCTCATTTGAAAATGATACCCCCTGTACCTTGTTCATCCTTGTGAGGGTCTGTACTTGTAGGTCTCTATCATGTTAGATCTCTCTCTCTCTCTCTCTTTCTCTCTCTCTCTCTCTCTCTCTCTCTGTCTTTCTTTCTTCTCTTCCATGGTATACATGTTGAGATACCTAGGTCTCTCCTCATAGGAATTCTCATGCAAATCTTGAATCATTTTAAGTGACCTCCTCAAGACTGCTTCTACCTTGTCTATGTCCTTTCTGAGGTGCAGTCTTCAAAACTGGACACAATAGTCCAGGTGGTATCTCAACAGTGAGTGATACAGTGGAAACTGTAATGCTTGCAGCTGGTGCAGAATGCAGCATCCAGGTTATTAACCTGCCTCTCAAGGTCTAGTCACATGACCCCAGTCCTGCGCAAACTGCACTGGCTGCCTGTGAAGTGGCACATTACCTTCAAGGTTGGTTTACTAAACTGCAAAACCCTACATGGGTTGGGCCAGGAACCTGTTGGATCTTCTTCATCTTCTCCTGCTCTCACACCCTATCTGATCCTCTGAGGCAGGTCTTCTCTCAGTTCCAAGAACCTGGATTAAATTCTTAGGGGATTGGGATTTAGAGGTCACCTACACTTTGCTTTAGAACACTCCTCCTAGGACACTAAGGGAGGCCCCCTCAGTGGAGGTCTTTAAAAAGAGGTTGAAGGCATACATGTTTAGGCAGGCATTTGGGGTCTAATGATGGTCTCCATTACCATCGTATTGCTATGCAGCTGCTATTTTATGTCATGTTATTTATTTTTAACTGAATGACATTATTTTGAATATTTTAAATATTTATTTACTGCTGTTTAATTGTTTTTGTATTAGGTTCTTATTTTATTTAAATGTATATTAGGTTATTTTTTAATTAAATGTTTTTGTTTCACTACATTCCTGTGCAGAACCCTGGGCATCCTTGGAAGGGAACCTTATAAATAAACTTACTACAACTACTACTACACCTCCCCCTCCTGCTGGAGATACCCCTCCCAATACACCCTAGAATTGCACTAAGTCTATACCCACTGCCTTCTCAAACTGCCCTGCCACCTTGAGGTCCTCAGATATGATAAACCAGAGGTCTCTTTCCCGTACAGTGACTATCAGTACCTCTCTCATTCCTATACTTTGCTCCTGGGTTCCTATACCCTAGGTGCACGGTTCTGTACTTTTTTACACTGAACCCTAGCTGCCATTCAATGACCACTCCTTGAGTTTCCCAGTATCCTTGCACATTTTCTCCACCCTCTCCTGAGTGTCAGTCCTTTTGCAGAATTTGATATCATCTGCAAAAAGGCACACCTTTCCTTTCAATTCTTCTACAATGTTTCCTACCAATACATCAAGGAAAACTTGTCCCAGTTCCAAATCCTGTGGTACCAAGCTGGTCACTATCCCATCATCAGAATAAGTGCAGTTTACCACCACCCTCTTCCTCCTATCCATTAACCAATTTCTAACCCAATTTACCACTTTGGATCACACTCCTAAGATATTCAACTTCCTTAATAGCATTCAGTTTGGCAGCGTGTTGAAGGCCTTTTTAAATTCTAGATAGGCCACATCCACTGCCCTCCTCTGATCTATTTCCCTTGTAACCCAGAAAAAAAAAAGTATCAGATTTATTGTGCATGCACCCCCCCCCATTGTAGTGCTGCCTGGTGACTTGCAGCCTACTGTATTCAAGATATTCTACCAGTTTTTCGTTCAGAAGGGTTTCCATTAAGTTCTGCACAATTGAAGTAAGGCTCACTGGCCTATAGTTGCTAGCCTCCTCTTTGCTAGCACTCTTATGCAGATGGACTGTGTCAGCCCTTCTCCAGTGCTCCAGAACATCCCTGTTTAGTGAACTGTTGAACAAGGCAATCAGTGGCAGCTAACACTTCCTTGAGTTCTTTTGGCAACTACTGCGCTACTAATGCTATGAATGGCTATCATAGCTCTGCTCCTTTATTCCTCTACTATTCTGTATTGTTCTATGCTGTACCCTTTTTGCATCTGCGATATATTTTGTTTTCTTTTAGGACCAAACTACAATAACTATTATAAATGTACTGTAGCATGCATTGTGTCCTGTAGGCATTATTTCTATTTTATCAATCACAACTCCTCTTTTTCTTTAACCTAGCACAGGGTTTAACCATGCTACTGTATCTGCAATTATTCTGGCTATTGGTAAGTCAGTGTTATGCTAAATATAATAACAAAATAGAGGCAGCAATAACCTTGTTAATATGGGAACAACATTTTACTGTGCTATATTATTCAAAGGAGGGGGTGGAGTCATCATAATATTGATGATGTGGGGAGTAAGATGTTACTGAAACCAGTCTATATTTGGGAGTCTCATGGACCATCTGGTCATGATTTCAAAAATGGGGTATGCTGTGTACCTTCAGACGATGTCCATCTTATTGCCTTAAGGAGTAAAGGCAATAATGAATCCCAGTCCTTTTGTATTTTTTCTGAACAAGTTTATTATAACATAACTTTGATCTGCCTCTTAGCCCATTCCACCTGTCCTGATCACTGTAGGTTGTAAGGGATATGAAACTTTTGTTTTATCCATAATGAATCCAGAGTTCCCTGCATTACTTTGGCTATAAAGCTGTATCCCTGCAATCAGAATTTACCTTTATGGATAAAGTTCACCTGGTAAATAGCTGGTTTACCAAGACCTTTGCAGTCACTTTGGCTGTGTTGTTCTGTTTTGGGATAACTTTAAACTGTTTGGAAAATAGGTTGGTGATCGCTAGAGCAAACTAGTTGTTCTTAGTGGTTGGCATAAGGCCAATGTAGTCAATTTGGATGTTGTTCCAGGGCACTGATTGCCTCTGGAGTAGCAATGTATTTTTCCTAGCGTGTATAGGATTGTTCTTTGCACAGATCAAACAGAACTGATGCAGTGTTCTACCCAATAAGCTATATGTTAGCCCACCAAGCTTGATCTTCTAAATCAGCAATTTTATCTTTAAGGCCACACAGTTCCTTTTCCAAAAGTTTTTGTTTTTCAATAGCATGAGTAACTTTATCTTCCAGCTCACTAATTCTAGATTCAGCTTGGCTTGTTCTAATTGACAGTCCTTCAATTTTATTTTGTATAGTGTTAAGCACTGTAGAAAGATCCATAATGACTGTAGAGATAGAGATACAACCAGCTTTGATTTCACTTTTAATTTTTGCATGGAATTTCTGAAAATCTGCAATTTTTAGTGTCTCCATGCTTTTATTGCAGCATTAGAGTTTCCAGAAAGCATTCCTGAGTGATTACTGGCAGATCGAGCTAAAACTGCAGCATTCTATGCAGGTGTTTCAGAGAATAACTCCCCATCTGTTTCACTATTTATAGCTCTAATATTTGCACTGAGATGAGAAGTAACAAGTTTAGTACTGATCTTACTCTGCTAGTCATTTGACATAGAGTCTGATGCCATATGAAACTCAGCTGGATCAACGTTCTCATCTTCGGCAGTTGTATAACCTGCTTCTTCAAGCTCTGATGTTGCCATGACTGCTGTTTCAATTGCAGCTAATGGTGAATGTGGTAGGGGGGAGAAGGGTTTTCTGTAGAAAATAGAACTAGAGCCAGAAAAGCTGTTAAGCTTTTGCTGTTGAAGTCTGGTTCGTCCTGAAGTCAGCTGGGCTAAAACACTTGTTTTATCAATAGCCGCATTACCAGCAGCCTTCAGGTGTTGTATCTTTTTTCAGCATTGTTCCAGCAGCATTGTCAGCTCCAGATAATTACCACCAGGAGGAGAAGACATGCTCCAGCTCCTAATGTACAATTGAAGGCCATTTTAGTTTTTCTCAGAAATTGTACAACAGTTCACCTTGTTCAAGCAAAGATTGCTAACGGAAACATAGAAACATAGAAACATAGAATTTGACGGAAGATAAGGACCGCTTGGCCCACCCAGTCTGCCCATTTCCATACCTAATGGATAAGCTGCAAATCCTAGTTAACCAGCAGCCTACTTCTTCCTACCCCCACCCCCTAGAATTGCCTTATGACTGTCCCATGCATGCTTGAATTCCACCACTGTTTTTGACTCCACAACCTCCTCTGGAAGGCCGCCCATGCATCCACAACCTCTCTCTGAAAGAATACTTCCTTAAATTACCTCTGAGCCCCCATCTTCAAATTATGCCTCTTGTTCTTGCACACCTCTTTTTGAAAGATGCTACCATCTTGGACTTTGTTGATTCCTTGAGGTACTTGAAAGTTTCTATCATGTTCCCCTCTCCTCCTTTCCTCGAGGCTATACATATTAAGCTCCTTAAGACTCTCTTCTTATGTCTTCCGTGTAGACCCTGCACCATTTTAGTTGCCCTCCTCTGGACAGCTTCCATCCTGTCTATGTCTTTGCTGAGATTGGGTCTCCAGAACTGCACGCAGTACCAGATGGGGTCTGACCAGCTGTCTGTACAGAGGGATGATAACTTCCTGTTTTCTACTGGTGATGCCTCTCGCTTTGCATCCCAGTATCCCCCAGCCCTCCTTGCTGCCCTCTCACATTGTTTGCCACCTTTGGGTCATCTGATATGACTCTCCCAGGTCCCTTTACATTTTTGTTGTTGTTAGTATCTCACCCCCCCCATTGTGTACTCTTCCCCAGGGTTTTTGTTTCCTAGGTGCATTACCTTGCACTTCTTTGCATTGAACCTAAGCTGCCATACATTTGACCATTCCTCTAACCTTGCCAAGTCCCTTCTTATCCTTTCCACCCCACCTTGTGCATCAACTCTGTTGCAGATCTTTGTGTCATCTGCAAAGAGACATACTTTTCCTTTCAGTTCCTCTGCAATGTCACTTTAATGACATTAAAGAGGACCGGTCCTAATACTGAACCCTGTGGTACCCCACTAGTAACCCCCCTTTCTTCAGAGTGGACTCCATTTACTATTACTCTCTGTGTCCTATTCTCCAGCCAATTTTTTACCCAGGCTGTCATCTTGGGACCCACTCCCAGGCTGGCTAACTTGTATATTAATCTTTTGTGTGGGACTGTGTCAAATGCCTTGCTAAAGTCTAGGTAAGCCATGTCCACAGCCCCTCCCTGATCTACTACTTTGGTCACCCAGTCAAAGAAATCTATCAGATTTGTCTGGCATGACCTTCCCACTGTGAATCCATGTTGCCTTGGGTCCTGCGCCCCTCTAGCCTCTAGATACTCGACCGTTCTTTCCTTCAGAAGTGATTCCATCATTTTCCCTACTACCGAGGTTAAAGTAACAGGTCTGTAGTTTCCTGCTTCTGCCTTGCTCCCACTTTTGTGAAGGGGAATCACATCTGCCCTTCTCCAGTCCTCGGGTACCACCCCATCCTCCCATGATTTGTTAAAGATGGTAGTCAGTAGTGTCACTAGTTCTACCCTTAGTTCTTTTAGAATTCTGGGATGAATCCCATCAGGCCCCATTGCTTTGTCCACCTTCAGTTTTAAGAGTTCTTTCAGAACCCTTTCTTCTGTAAATGGGCTGGTATCAACTTCTGTATCCAGAGTGTCTCTACTGTTTGTTTTAGGTACCTGCCCCTCTTTCTTTGTAAATACTGAGCAAAAATATTTGTTTAGTATCTCTGCTTTTTCATAGTCACCCTCTGCCCACCCTCCCTTCCCTTTATTAAGCCTCACTATTCCTCCCTTGGTCTTCCTTCACTCCCTGATGTAACTATAAAAGGTTTTATTCCCCTTCTTAACTGAGTTGGCTATCTTTTCCTCGGTTTGGGCCTTTGCTGTTCTGACTGCCTTCCCAGCTTCCTTTTGCTTTAACTGATACAGTTCTCTGTCCTGCCCCTTCTGTGATTCCTTGTACTTCCTGAATGCTTTCTTTTTCTATTGAACCTTCACTGCTACTTCCTTTGAGAACCATAGTGGTTTCTTACATCGTTTCGTTTTGGAAATCAAACATTTTCAATGGTACAAGCCATGAGTAGTGATCCTGGCCAATATTTGCAAGTTCTTTAAGGAATGGTGGTGGCCAGTACTTCATATTTTATTTAACTATTCTATGCAAGGTGGTCATTTCTCAGAATGCTGGAAAGGGAGTATTGCATGTCCTTTATTCAAGAAAGGAAATGTAAATTACCCAATCATGTACCAACCAATCAGTTTACTCAATTTCTCTCAAGAGATTTTTACTAGAATATTACTAAGACAGATACAACAATGGGCAGAGGAGAATAATTTAATCTCAGAATTCCAAAATGGATTTAAAGCTGAACAATCAACAATTCAACACTGTTATGTATTACAGCATCTAATCTGGAAGTATGTGAAGATACAAAAATCAAAAATATGCTGCTACTTTGTTGATTTGAAGGCAGCATTCAATTCAAGCAGTAGAAAGTTATATGGGAACAAACTCAAAAGGTACAATATGGATTCTGAGATTCTAGATAGTCTCATAAGACTCCATAGTGAAACATGACTTAAAGCAACATTTGATCAAGCAGGAAATGTAACCTCCTACATCAAAACTAATTTAGGTGTTCAATGGGGCTGCCTTTTGGCTCCACTTCTCTTTATTTTATATATAAATACAATATTACTGCAACTGGGAGATTTGGATTTTCATTCTCCAACTATACTTTCAACAAAGATACTGTGTCTAGCGTGCAAGGACAATATCTTTTGATATGTACCTCTTTACTGGGGTTACAATGTAAATTGACTCATTTTTCAGAATTATGTAAACAAGATTATTTGGTTATAAACAGAGATAAGACCAGTTTAGTTATATTTGATAATAATAGTAGATTATGCTGTCATTATATATTGATAAACGCAGAATAAATATGATTACTTTCTATGACTACCAGGGGTTAAGATTTTCACAAAACCATTCCTGGACCCCTAAAATAAAATTGATGACCCAGAAATTAAAAACATATTTTAATGCATTCAAAAGATTCAGTGCAAAGGTTGGACAAGGTACATTTAAAGACCTATTAAAGTTAATGGGCCAGATATTCAAAACTTTGCCCCTGGGCCAGGTTAACACTGCCCGGTGGGCAAATGTAGCCCAGAGCACAAAGCAAGCTATATTCAAAATTAATAGCCCGGGGCAAAAATCTACTGAATATAGCATGGGAATGAGGCTGTGCAAACTGGCCTGGGAGTGCAGGGCAAATGTAGCCCTGGAATAAGACAGCACTGATTATAGTAACCAGAAAGCGCAAACTACAACAACAACAACACAGTGCACAGCGATGTGAGAATAGGTAGAGATGAACTATGTGGCCAGTGTGTGAGCCAGCAATAGCGTGGATCCAGTACAGCTGCAGGCAGCAACAGATGGGAAAGAACAGTGATCAACACTGCATATTATTCCCTGAACCATTAGCACCACGCTAACACGTTAGTGCTGCTTTAGTGAGGAGATAAGCTGTTAGCCTGGAGCAAACACATTAGCCCAGTGCTAAACTTTGCCATATTCAAAAGTGACATGCAAATGAGCCTACTTAGATAGTCTCTGGGCAAACAGCCACATTAACATCTCATCTTGCCCTGCTTTGCATGTAGCTTGCCCAGCTTTACTGCAGGGTCCTAGAGCTCCACCTGAAGGTCAGTTTGGAAGTACAGGGGATGGCCAGGTCTAACCACAGCTCCACCTGTAGGTCAGTCAGGCAGTGCATGATGATAGCTGCAGGCTACATGTAAACAGTACAACATAGCATAGCATAACGTACCCCAGTGGACAACACAGCATAGGCATAGGTGGTGGTGGTGCTGCATGCAACCATCACACTGTAGGTCATGCCACAGTGCACAGCAGACATTACAGTAGCAAGGGGGCTGATGGTGTGAGGGACACAGCAATGCCTATGGTATGTACGGCAGTGATGACCACTGCACCGTACACAGTGACAGGCCCAGTTTTCAGGTAAGTACTGGCAGTGGACAGTACTGTTATGCTGTTGTGCAATCCACAGATGCTGCACCTGTGGCATGGGATGCACACAGTGAAATACACATGGCCGGCTGTGTGTGCTGTGGCATCTGTACAGTTGTGAGATATGTGGCTGGGGGCTCATGTAAGATCTGACAGGCACTCAGGTGGTGTCGTATTCCCACTACTGGCCCATGTGCGCTGCATGATGTGTCCCAGCCTTGTGACCACACCTGGGTTGCGGTGAGGTCTGGCCACCCATATGCCCTTCCCTCAATGGCCACCACGCCCACAGTGCTGCATGTGTGTGCTGGCATCTGTTAGACACCACAGATGTATGGTCTGCAGGTGTGTGCTATATGGTCACACTACCATGATGTCCCCTGTGGGTTGAATCACCCCTTACTGTCTGTGCTTTCCTGGTACTGGTGTCAGCTGTTGGTAACATGGTGTTGCCATCTGTGAGCAGCATGTGTCCTCCATGTCTGGCATTTTCTAAGTGTCATGCTCTTATGTTAGGGTCATGCAAGCCGTGCAAATCCCACGCAAACACCGCACAATGCACCAATGTCATGCAAAGCTGTTTGCCCAGGGTTAAGACCAGCTTTTCCTGGGCGGTAATTTGTACCAAGCTATGGGTTGCTCTAAGACGCGCTAAACACCATAGCACAGCACTAGTCACTGACTATCTCATTGCACCTGTATTCATGTTCACTTTGCCCCTTGCATATATTTATGGTCTGCCCAGTGCTGATGCGGTTTCCCCGTGCTCTTTGACCTTTTGAATATAGCAGACCCGAGTTAATCCCACACTAAATCTGCACAAATAGTTTTTGCCCTGCGCAAAGCTTTGAATATCTGGTCCAAGCAATGCTAAGATAAAATCTAGTATTATGCATGCATCTGAAATTTGGACCTCATTCAGATATAACATCTTTAGAAACTGAAATAAGTAAAAAGTATAGACATGTTCTAAATACTTAGAAAGGCACTGGAACAGTATCCAATTGCAACGATAGCAATGGAAAGGAGAATAATATTTATATTGAATTTGTTTCTTCTTCCAGATCACAGATTACATAGGATGTGCCTGGAGGAAGAATTAATATTAAATCATATGTACTTTACTTCAAATACAATTAAAATGAATAAAGAATGTATTTTACCCATGAGATTAGGACATTTGCTTTATGAATTATATTGTACACTCCATTGACGAGATAGTCAACCATGTGAAAATGGGATGAAGGGACATATTAATTACAAAGGATCAGGCAAAAATCAATCATTTGGCACATTATATATGCAATAAAAACATAAAAATAAAAAATGATTTAGAGCTCTGATTATACTGGCAAACCTGGATGAACACAGAATTATGACTAGATAATGTATGGAGTTATATGCAGCAAATTACATCTTTTATGATCAGAAAAGACCAGGAATCAGCAATTCAAAATGCAAATGCAAATATGGAGTAGAAGATGACCTCAAACATATAGTCCTACAGTGTTCATTGTATGAAATAAAATGGAAAAAAAATGCTACATTCTGTATTGGCTACCCACGGTCTCCCCTCAGGAGAGATAATTACTTTTTTGTTCACATCAACAGATGTGAAAACTTTGAGCACACTGTATACATTTTTATTATCTATCAATTTATATATCTTGAACTCATAACTGTGTGGTACTGTATACTGTGAATCTATGAGCAGCAGATAGTAGAATTTATTGACTGTATTAGTTAGAAAAGTTATGAGATTTTAATAATTTAAAGAAGTGCAATATGTTTTGTACCTCTGGAAAGAACTTTTTAATATATGTATTTCTTTTAAAAAATTGTAATGACTAAATGTCGAACAATAAACCATTTACCTACCTACTGTAACAGCAGCCACACTCAATAATTAAGTTATCCACCAGTTATCACCCCCAATGTATTTTGTTTGCTCTGCCAATGTTAGCACCTGACATGCTAACTTATATATCAGATCCTTGCTTTTTACAACTAGGTTCAATACCTTGTACTTTTTCAACAGGAGGTTTTGTCATTCATCTGTCTGTCCAGTCCTCCAGTGTGACTGTTAATGTCCTTTTTCATGACTCCAACTTCACCTCAGATTCCACATATTTTGATATCCTTGTGTTATCTGCAAACCTGAGGCATGCTACCAATGACTGCTTTATCCTTAAAGGTGTTGAAGAGGATTTGTCTAATAAGTAACTGTCCCCTATGGTTTTCAACTTGTGACCTCCATTTTCCTGGATGGGCTGCCTGGAACTGCACCATCTGCTTCATACACTTTAGCTAGTTTATGATCCACCTTTTAACTTTCCTTCAGTCACATATTGTTTTATTTTGTAAGACAGCTTCTCTTGATGTACTTTATCAAAATGTCTTACTAAAGTCCAGGTACATTATAATAATTATTTATTTTTGTTTTATTTTATTTTTATTTTAGTCTTTGGTAACTGGGTAAGACCCACTAGGCACAAGTGCCTGTTTTCAGGGTCAACCTGGGAGCACTGAGGAGATTAAGTGACATGCTTAGAGTAACATAGGATGCAAGTAGAGGTTATGGGAATCAAACCAAGGTCTAGTGGATCTACCAAGCCCATTCACAGCTCATTAGTCTAACCTTTAGGCTATACTGCCAGCCTATACTCTAGGCTTTACTATCTTCCCTTTGTCCAGAACCTTGACTCCACCATTCAAAGAGCCTATCAAACTATTTGGCATGGTCAACCTCTTTTGAACCCCTTCTAACTACCTCTTATCAAATTAA
This sequence comes from Neoceratodus forsteri, assembly GCA_016271365.2. NCBI lineage: Eukaryota > Metazoa > Chordata > Ceratodontiformes > Ceratodontidae > Neoceratodus > Neoceratodus forsteri. The sequence goes on from CM057452.1 coordinate 777,484,907, forward strand.
CCATCTGTATGTGCTAAACAACCCATTATTTGATGTTTGTTTAAAACATTGTATCTACAGTTGGTGTTAGGGCTGCTGGCCTGTAGTTTCCTCGGTCACCACTTCTTTCGTTTAGTAATAGAATAACACTAGCACTCCCACACACAAACAGGCACTATATCACAGCAACATAGTGTGATTTTATGAATAAATGATTAGCCTTTCATGTGCAGCTCAGCAGAAGAATCAGAGGAAGTCCATGGAATAATGATCCTCTTTCAGTAAAATCCTCCATAGTAATAAAGAATAAATAATTCATAGTAAGAAGAAAAGATCCTGCACAACAATAAAAACAAGGAATAAAAGAGAAATTATTTGAATTACTATATAAGTTAAATTGGACAACCTGCCTAGCCTTGGGCCTCACTCCATCTCCACAGTTGATGGAGTCAGAATCAAGGCTAGGCAAGTTTGGAAAGCCCAAGAGTCACTCTGGATACAGAATTGACCCTTGTTTCTCAAGTGTCTGCTGTAGTCCAGAGTGGCTTTTGCCTTCTCAAGAACATTGCTGGGTTAGTGCTTTACATTGATTGAGCTGCTCTGGTCCCATTAGTGTCTGTGCTGATGATCTCCCATCTTGATTATTGCAATGTGCTCTACTGGGGTCTTCCAGATAAGATAATCCACCATTTTAAAGGTGCAGAAAACTGCTGCCTGGTTACTAAAGTCAAGTGGAGATAAAAGCATGCTTGTCCTCCCACCTGCTCCTTGAGCTGGTTATCAGTTAGATAGCAGAATGACTTTAACATTTTTACTTCTTACATATAATGTCTATTTTATTGACTGGAACCCCACTACCATGCAGATTTTTTTACAACCCACACTGGTGTCTGGGAACTTGGACCTTTTGATTTCCACATCTTTCTTGCTCCAAGATCCTGGTGAAAATCTGCAGTTGACACAGTTCTTTCTGTCACTGCACCACAGACATGGAAAATCCCCCCACCAGATGTCTGTAATGCCCCTTCAGTTAATAGTCTTTAAACTTTGCTGAAAATCTCATTGTTTAATAAAGCTTAAATTGTATGCAAAACGACACCTCCCCAGTCACCTGGCTCTTTTGAACTGTTATTTTTACTTATTTGGCCACTGTAAATAACTTAATGGTTTGCTTAGACAGCTTAATCATCAATAGTGATCCTTTTTATATAACGGTGCAGTGACTGAGTGTGCTAATACTTGTTAGAACTGACAGGTCTGAGAAGCATCAGCAAACTCATGCCCAAAGCGATCCAAAACAAGATGAAAAAAATATTATGACACATGGTAATATACTGGCAATATTTACTACTTTTAATTTTTTACTATTTATTACTATTTTTATGTACAATGAAACATGAATCATGACAATTATCTTGTAATTTGGGTTTACCTCTTGACACTGTTCATTCATGTTGTTTTCAGGAGCTGCTGGTGTCAATAGTGACGGGGGGTTGAAAAATTGAGAAGTGAATGCAAAATTTTTTTTGGGGTGGTGCTAGTATTCACATATCTGGATGGATCACTTTTGTCATGAATAGGGAAACTAAGTACTTGAGGGAAGAAGGGGAAACTGGTGTGGTTCTGAGTTGCCATGGATGGTGTCATCAAAACCAGATACACTGTGTGACTCGTAGAGGTATACCCAATTGACAGTGAATTTTTGACAGCAAGGTCCCCTACAGTGACTACAGCATCATGCCACTGTAGGAAACCTGCTGGAACCTGGCACTGTCTGTCAGGGGTCCTGCACCCCCCAAATCAGCTTTGACTCGCAGTTGATAATCCTAAATGGGGTGTGTGTTGGGTGCAGCCCCCACATGGGGGGTTCATGTGGTGAAGCCCCCCCAAAGAAAACACTTCCTGGCATTGGAAACCAGCAGCCGACTGCAAAATTCACTAAAAATACCACCAACAGCTTAATGTGGTTCAAGGTTAGTTGGCATTCATCTGTATCCGCCTCCCCTGGGTCGTGCCTGAAAATAGGCAGGATTTGTCTAGTGCACTTACCCGGTCAACAAAAGCTAAATAAATAAATAAAAAAATAAAATGCAGTCTACTTGCTGGTTTTTCTGTCGGTGTGTTTGACAAACATTTTGTCGAGCACCCATCATGGATCCACTGGCAGATAAGGATGCTTAAACTGCAGTGGTAGTGAAACCAGTGAATCTCGGGGACTAATCAGCCATGGTTTCTTTGATTGTACTATCAAGCACCAAGCAGCACTTTTCCTCATAGCCACATGACCATGACTCACAGTCCCTGTTTCATCATGATCAGCTTCAGACTCCTTGCAGATCATGTACTTGACAGAAATGACATGGAGGAACATTTATATGGTCATTTCCACTCTCTCACATCCCCTTCCCCTCGTGTTCTTCTCTTCTTGTTTTCTACATACACTGGCAACACACACATACTGTACAATGAATGATGACACAATGCAGCTGCCACCTGGTTCCATGTCATAACAGTGAACATTTTGGTTGACTTGCAATACAGAGAGTACACCCTGCCAAAAAACAATTTGGCACACAACAGTAAATACCAACAACTAACTCGACACACATTTAAAATAATGTTTAATGCCCCCCACACCCCCATACTTAAATAATCTCTCTGGGGGGGTGGACACTGGAGGGTAGATGAGAAACTGACAATGGCAAAAACTTAAAAAAAAAATGTGCTAAATCAAAAAACAGACCTGTATGCAGTCCTGAACCTGGTACCACCAGCACTGCAAACAGTGTCCCTTCCCGCTACACTAGGCAGGTAGCTTGGTGGCATCATGCTCCACGTCCCCATTTAGCCCATCCCTCTGCCTCCCCTCTCCATCACCATTCCCTCCCCTCACTGTTCTTCCTGTCCTCCATCGCTATTCCCACCCCCACTATACATTCCCAATTGATGATCCTGAAAGTGACCAAACTGAAGTGCTCATTTCTAAGTTGCTCAATTTGGTTCGCTGTTATAACATGCTCTCCTGCCACCCAATGCTAAAAATTATGACTCACAATAATCATTGATGATTCATAAATGCACATGTGACATGCATGCCCACCACATGGGCAAGTTGCTGTCCCATATTTTTTTATTTAACAAATCAGAAAGACCTGTGAGCCAAGGGCTTTTTTCCAGAGGTTCCACATCAAGTTTTACTTGAGAGGTGATAGGGAAGAGGAAATCTCCCTAGCCATCCCCCTCCATTTACTGACCACACACCACTCTTGTGAGAGACAAAATATTTCACATAGCATTCTATAATATGTTACACCCACACCCTGGCTGGCAGGCTCACATACACACACACACACACACACACACACACACACACACACACACACGCAGCGCAACAAGAACATTATGGATTGCTGTGCTCTGCTGCACTACCAGTAGTCAGAAAATAGAATTTGTCACATAAATCATTAAAAATCCCATTGTAACTTTCCAAGTCTACAAAACTCAGTCTACCCAGTTCTTGCTGTGGGGGGAAGGGGATTTATAGTTCTGGCCCCTCTATGCCCACAGCACTCATTATAAAAAAAAAAATTCTCAAACAAAAATTTCAAAAAATTCCCCTGCATTTTTTCCCAGTCTACTATATATAACTTGCTGTGCCATGCTCCTGCTTCAGACAAGGCATCTGGCTACCAGTGCATTAGACTTTCACTGTGCCCTCTCCCTTTTCCACTTCAGCACAATTTCACTTGCCTGCCTGCCTGAAACTACCATTAAATATAGTGAGAATTTGCTAACCAGAATGCTAATAAGTGATTCTATGATTATTTCAAAAGTTTTGTGATCAAATGTCACTCTTTTTCACATAAAAAGCACTCCTTCTTTTCATACCATATGTTCTTACACTGTGACAGAGCACAGAAAGTGACGCTGAGATATGTGCAGCATGCTAATTTCTCAATTTTCAACATCACTGATTGGCAGCTGCAGGTCATGCGGCTTGTTGGCAAATTTGGATATGCTCAATGTGTGCTCCCAATAAACAATGCTACATCATGATGCTGAAAAGTTCAAATGACAAAGGGAAACTGAATTCCTTCAGACATGCTTTGTTGGTGACCAAAATTCCAGGTTGTTGGCATGTTCACCAGATACAAGTTCCGCATCAGCTTATCTTTATCTAGGGAAGCTGTCAAGATGTAAAGACACACTAGGTTAAGAAGATTGGAGATATGGACATGCACTGCAGTAGCAGAGAGGTGGAAGAGTTTGGGGTGAAGATCATCAGTGCTATGACAGTCTTGGAAAGGTTGAGTGATATTTATGTTGTTAGAGTAGCAGCAGGCATGGTACTGTAACTGAAGAGGAATATGAGAAGAGGGATGGGAAAGGAAGGAGGGCAAAGGTGGCAGAAAGATTAATAGGGGAATTGGAAAAGGAAGTGAGGGAGGGTACAACCAAGGGTGAGAAGGAGGAAGTAGGGTGAAGGGATTGGCAGAAGGACACAGGAGGGAGAATATTCTTCAATCGAGGAAGTGATCTTAGCTAGGGCAGAAATTGATGAAACCATAGACTTCTGATGATGAGTGGTTCATTGGGGGGTTGGGGTATCAAAACTTAATAAATCACATGCCAGTATTTAAATCTGGACTGAAGCTAATTGAAGTTCATGGAAAAGTAGTTTGACCTGGCTTCCCTGACAGCCTTTGCACTGGTGTTTCAGAGCTCTTAGTTCTTCTGTATGTACTAAAGAGCACTGTAATACTTATGTTAGTTCCAGAGAGTAACAAGTAAATTCTCCTTGCTGATTTGATTGCTTCTTTTGCTGCTTAGTGGTGATTTCACTTGATAGCAGGTTGCTTTTTGGCTTCTTTTGAAAAGTTACCTGATTTTATTTATTTTTTTGCTGGTGCAGCGGATTATTTTTTTTGGGGGGGAGTTGCTGTTATAGCTGATTGTTTATGGTGGTCCGCAGGTAGTAATCAGATTCATTTCAGTGCAGCACATGCTCATTGTTGATTTTGCTTCTTCTTTTACTGCTTATTGCTGATTTCACTTGGGCTACTGTCCAGCATATCTTTTTTTTTTTAACTCCATTAACATTATAGTGCAGGAACTGTTTTTGTCTAGCCCTGTAGATTGGGGGAAGGGTGCTAATTGTCTGCCCTGGGGTCTCAGCTACTAGATAACTGGATGTGGGGCTGAGTCAGATTAGTGGTAGCAGGTTGCTTTTTGGCTTCTCATAAGAGGCTAGAAGGGGAAGGAATCAGTTTCATTTCAGGGAAGTAACTGCTCATTGCTGATTTTATTGCTTCTTTTGCTGCTTATTGTTGATTTCACTTGGTAGAAGGTTACTTTTTGGTTTCTTTTCGAAAGGTACCTGCTTGTTGTTGTTTTTTGTTTTATATTTTGCTGCTGTAGCTGATCGTTTCTTTTTTCTTTTTTTTTTTGCTGGGGTAGCTGATTGTTTGTGGTGGTCCAGAGGTGGTAATTAGATTCATTTCAGTGCAGCACCTACTCATTGCAGATTTTATTTCTTCTTTTACTTGAGCTTGGGCTACTGTTCTGCTTAACTTGTGTTTTTTTACTCCATTAACATTATAGTGCAGGAACTGTTTTTTTATCTAGCTCTGGAGTTTGGGGGAGGGGTGCTAATTGTCTGGCCTGGGGCCTCAGCTACTTGATAACTGGAGGTGGGACCCACTCAGATTGGTGGTAGCAGATTGCTTTTTGTCTTCTCATAAGATGCTAGAAAGGGGAGGATTTAGTTTCATTTCAGGGAAGTAATTGATCTTTGCTGAGTTTATTGTTTCTCTTGCTGCTTATTGTTGACTTCACTTGGTAACATATTGCTTTTTGGCTTCTTTTGGAAAGGTACCTGCTTGTTTTTTTGTTGTTGTTGTTGTTTTTTTTTGCTAGTGCAACTGACTGTTTCTGGAGTTTTTTGCTGGTGTAGCTGATTATTTCTGGTGGTCTGGAGGTAGTAATCAGATTCATTTCAGTGCAGCACTTGCTCGTTGCTGATTTTATTTCTTCTTTTACTGCTTATTACTGATTTCATTTGGGCTATTGTTCTGCTTATCTTATTTTTTTACACCATTAACATTATAATGCAGGAACTGTTTTTTGTCTAGCCCTGTAGTTTGGGGTAGGTGTGTTAATTGTCTGGCCTGGGGCCTCAGCTACTTGACAACTGGAGGTGACGGTGAGTTAGACTGGTAGTAGCAGGTTGCTTTTTGACTTCTCATAAGATTCTACAAGGGGAAGGAATTAGTTTCATTTCAGGGAAGTAATTGTTCATTGCTCACCATGGAATTCATCGCATAGCTGAAAAAATGATTTGCTAAGGAAGGGTATGGCTTCATTGGGGACTGGGATTTCACCTGGTGGTATTAATGGCTGTAGTCACCAGATGGCTTACATCTCTCTGAGGGAGCAAAGTATCCTCACAGAAAAGTTCAAATGCTTCCTCCATGAACATTTAAACCAGTCAGGGGTGAGGCAAAAGCAATCAGGGGGATAAATGTAGCCCCCTCCCAACATAACATATCTGAAATAAGGGAGAATCCAATTAGTACAGGGGCAGTATCAAACCCAATAAATAAAATAGATTCAGTTTTGGGGAGGACAGAAGATAGAACCAAAAAGTGTCACGGGGCCAGAAAAAGGGAAAAGAAGGGTGGGCGCATAAGCTTTAAAGTAATGTACACAAATGCCCACAGTCTAGGGAACAAAATCCCAAACCTAATGGCATTAATGGAAGATGCAATCCTAGACAAAGTAGCTATTACATAAACATGGTACACAGGGAACCATGACTGAGATGTAGCCATGCCAAGATACACACTTTTTAGTAAGGATAGGGAAGGGAGAAGGGGAAGGGGTAGCTATGGATGTGAAGGAAAGGATTAAAGCAAAAGAGGCTCAAGGGCTTCAAGATGGAGCAGATGCATTGAGGTTCACCATGGAGGTGAGAAAAAGGACATTCATTCACACTGGAGTGATTTACTGGTCTCTAGCAAAAGGGGAAGAATCAGATGAAGTACTTGTTTAAACCATCAACAAAATGGCTTCCAAAGAGGAAATGCTACTAATGGGTGACTTCAACCTGTCTGAGGTAGATTGGGGCACTCAGACTGTGAGTACAACAAGAGGCAGGGACTTCATGGCTGCCCTGTATGGGGCAAACATAAGACAGCTTGTAGCAGAACCAGCCCATGAGGAGGCTATACTGGATGTGGTCCTGACCAATGGGGACAGGATCACATATGTGGAGGTGGGCAGCCCCCTTAGTACCAGCCATCACAGGACAGTATGGCTTATGGTAACAACAGTAGAGGTGGCACACCATGAAAGGATTAAGGTCCTAGATTTCAGGAAAGCTAAATTTAAGGAGATAGGTAGAAATCTCAAAAGAGCTCTAGCAGCAGAAGGTACAGGGGGAGATGTGGAAAAAACACTGGTCTAGACTTAAGACAGTCAAAAACAGAAGTAACAGGTCACTGTGTCAAAATGCATAGCAAGAGTAAAAGAAAGAAAAAGCCATTATGGTTCTTGAAGGTAGTGGCTGATAAAGTAAGGGAAAAGAAAAGAAAAGAGCCTTCAGAAGATACAAGGAAACACGAAAGGATGAGGACAGAAAACAATATCTGGAGAAACAGAGTGAATCTGAGGAAATAATTAAGAGGGCTAAAGAACGGCAGAGAAAGGTATATCCCAGGCTATTATGAAAGGCGACAAGACCCTCTTCAGATATATTAGCAAAAGGAAAAATACCAGAAATGGTATTGTTAGGCTGAAGAAGGAAGGAGGAGAAAGAGTTGAGGAGAACCTAGAAAAGGCTGAGATACTGAATAAGTACTTTGCTCAGTATTCACCAAGGAATAGGAGGGAAAGGGACTGAGACTCATTAAGAAGGGTTTTCAGGGGAAGGAAGTAGACACCAGCCCATTCACAGTGGAAAGAGTCCTAGAAGATCTCAGGAAAATTAAAGCAGATAAGGAAATGGGGCCAGATGGGATCTATCCCAGAGTACTAAAGGAACTCAGGGAAGTGCTGGTGGAACCACTGGCTCCCTTTTCAGTGCATTACTAGAAATGGGTGAGGTAACTGAGGACTGGAGGAGGGCAGATGTGATCCATTTCCACAAGAGTGGAAGCAGAGATAAGGCAGGCAATTACAGGCCTGTAAGCCTGACCTCAGTAGTGGGGAAACTAATGAAGTCCTTACTTAAGGAGAGGATTGTGAAGTTTCTGGAGGATAGCGGGGCACAGGATCCAAGGCAGCATGGATTCTCAGTGGGAAGGTCCTGTCAGATGAATTTTATAGATTTCTTTGACTGGTTAACCAGTGTGTAGATCTGGGAGGGGCAGTGGATGTGTCCTACCTGGATTTCAGTAAGGCCTTCGACACCGTCCCACACAGGAAATTGCTAAATAAATTGGGGCACCTGGGAGTGGGTCTTATGGTGGTAAAGTGGCTTGGGAACTGCTAAGGGACAGGACTCAGAGGGTGGTGGTAAATGGCATGAAATCTGAGGAGAAGGAGGTGACCACTGGGGTACCACAGGGGTCGGTGCTGGGGCTACTCCTATTCAATATCTTCATTAGCTACATTGCAGAGAGCCTGGAGGGAAAGGTGTGTCTCTTCACAGATGACACCAAGATATGCAACCGAATGGACATGCCAGAAGTTGTGGAAAAAATGAGAAAGAATCTAAACCTATTAGAGGAGTGGTCAGGTTTCTGGCAGTTGAGTTTTAATGCTAAACATTGCAAGACTCTACACCTAGGTCACAGGAATCCAAGGGAGGAGTACAGGATGGGTGTCGAAATTCTGGCCACCTCAAGTCAAGAGCGAGGCCTGAGGGTTTTGTGATATACTCCAGATTTACTGTGTTGCATCTTAGCTGGTGCATGGTGTCTGGCAATTGTTCTTGTCAGAGTGCATTGACAAATGTTACTGGAAACTGCAGACCCAGATATTTATTAGTCCCACAGAAATTTTAATGGAACTTTCTAGGTAAATGTGATGATGCACTCACAAGCTCAAGATGCAATAGACCTTCAGACTGATTGTAATTCAGGTTGATACCAAAGATGTTATGAGTATGTTTTCTGAAGTTTTGTGATACAGGCGAACATACTGTAGAAGGAATTGACAGCATTTTATTTATTTTTTTTCTAAAAAAATCCAAGTGCTCTATCAATTCTTTTTATATTTTTATATATATGTAGATGTTTGCCATCCTCTGCCTCCTGGATACCCCCAATTCATACCTTATCTGGCAACAAACATTGAAAGAGCTTATCATGTGACTTGGGGTTGATAGTACCAGAAACCATCATGTTGGCAGTTGTGATCTTTTTTTTCATTCATTTTTGCTTACATTCCCACCCATAGTGCATACACAATGGCACGAGAGGCCACACGTGGACCCACAGTGCTCCGATGGAGGAGTCAGAGATCCTTGGCCTGCAACTGGGGTCACTGTAAGGAGCTGGGATGGTACCTCTCTCAACCATAGCCAAAAGCACTACTGTAAACTGCACCCCTAACCACTGACCATGAGACAAGTGGAGATATGAGCATATTTTCACACAGGCTCACTCACATAATAGTAAAACATGACCCTCAGGGTGGTTGAACATTTGATATAAGTGCACTGAAAGCATTGCAGGCTCTTTCTTTTCATAATAACCTCCCAACCTACAAAAAATAAGATTGCTATGGAGAAAGGGTGTGGACAGTTAATGGTAGCCAACCACTTGAAGTGCCTTACTGACTAAGCATTATATGACATATTTTGGTTTCCATTGCTTGCCATCTCTGTAAAATAATTATTTCTGGGAGTATTCAAGCATGTGTCTTATTTCTATTACTTGAAGTATGATTGTTTAGTCATTTTCTTTGCATGCTGTAATGAATCAGACAACAGATTGCAGAGAATGTTGCCCTTTAGGGAATAAGTGTTTTGTATATACTTCATCCCAATTATCTTCTGTTTTGTTTCAGTGGTGATTTTATACTCATTGCAGACTGCTGCTTTACTGTTGCCTTGTGTTATTCTAGTCCAGTAGGCTTTTGATTTTATTTCATGTTAATACAAAGGTAGTTCAAGACAGTGTCTCCAGATCTTATTTTTCTATAGTTTGGTTCCTTTTGTCAACTTTAGCTTCTCAAAAGTGATTTTTATGTTTTTCTAAACTATAAGAATTCCAAGTTTTATCTGCAGTGTAGTACATTATCACCATATTGTTTTCTTTCCAAGTTATATTTCTCCCCTTTGTTCTACAAGAAGGTCTTCCTTCTACTTCTGCCAGTGCCAACATATCATCTGAGACGTAGCTTCTGGTTGACATTCCAGGGGCACAGGACTCTGTATTCAGGCCTGCCACTGTAGAACCCCCTTCCTGGCTTTTTCGCACAGTGGGGATTGTACATTTTAATTCTTTGGGAGGCAATGCCCCCAAATCTAGATATCAGCAATGATGAGTAGTAGAGTTAGATTCTTCATTTATACATTTCTTGTTGCAGAGGAAAGAAACCATGATGGGCATTGGCGGGGGGGGGGGTCAGGTAAAGGATTATGTGTACAACTGGTGGATTTTTATCCTTTTGATGCCCCTCTGAACAGGATGCAGGGATGCCCATGATGCCAACAAGCTAGATGCACCAATGTCTCCTTCACCAGGCTGTCCTGAACAGCACTTCCCCCTGTGGTTAGCCTAGAGGGGGTAACAAAGTAGGAGACATAGTCCTCCTGACTGGGAGGAGGAAAGAATCATCTGGGATGCCCAGTCCATTTCCAGACAGCCTAGAGAGAGATACCACTGGTTTGTAGGGCAAACTCACATTGCCATCTTGGCAATTGGCATCCCCCACTGCTGCCCTATCAGGCTGTACTATTATTGCCATGTATGTATTAATGTATTTGTATGTTTCAGTGTTTGCATTTAGGGATTCAGATTTTGGTACAAAGGATATAAATCATAAAGACTGCACCTCGATGGGAGAGTCAGATCTGATCTGATACTAAAAACATATACAGTATAGTGAGCATCCACCACTATGGTAGACCCCACAATATGGCATTATACTGAGGGTGGCAGATAATCAAGTTCTAGTAAATTTTGTATAAGGGGTGCAGAATAAAGTTGTACACTATAAAGTTTATTAGTACTTATACAGTATATCAAATATTTATAAAACCACATTAAATCACATACATCAGATAGTGAAATTACAATAATTACATTTGCTATAGTCTATTACCTGTAATTATTGTAATTTCACTATCTGATGTATGTGATTTAATGTGGTTTTATAAATGTTTGATATACTGTATATGTACTAATAAACTTTATAGTGTACAACTTTATTCTGCACCCCTTATACAAAATTTACTAGAACTTGATTATCTTCCGGGAGACTTTCTGGGAGACTTTCTGGAGGATGCAGTGTTGTCCCATCTACAGGCACCTCTCTGGGCTGAGGAAGGAGGTTGCTCATCTCCAGGCTGAGTTGGCCAGGATTTGTGGGACCTCCTCTTCCATCCAGGGACCACCAGTGCCACTGACATTGCCTCAAAGGTTGCCAAGAAAGAGGAGTGGTTGGACCACAGTGGGCTCAGGGAGGGTGAGGGTGGTGGAACAGAGGTGCATCCCTCCAGTTGTACCTCTCCACAATTCCTATGCCATTCTTGCAAAGTGTGGTTCCTCTATGGAGGCACCTGCAGTGGAGACCAAGGAGGATGCTGGGGAACCTCCACAAAGGAGACCCACAGGAGGATGACAGGGGATGCCACAGGGGAAGGAAACAACTCCTAGTGGGGGACTCCATTGTTAGGAAGGTAGAACTGGGGGAGGAAGGGGAGAAGGAGGTAAGGTGCCTGCCTGGTGCTATGGCTTGGGGGGACAAGGAGTGAATCCTCAGGATTGCCGGAGCAGCTGCACAGGGGGAGGGAGCTTGATGTCATTGTCCACCTAGGGACAAATGGCCTGGCTAAGAAAGAGATTAGAGAAGTGCAGGAAGAGTTTGTGGAATTGGGGAGGGGTCTTAGACAAGTAGCACACACAGTAACCTTCTCGGAGGTGCTGCCCATCTATGGCATAAGAGATGCTAGGGTGTTCACCACCATGGGATTCAATCAGTGGTTGAAAAACTGGTGCAGGGCACAGGGATTTGGCTTCATTGGGAACTGGGGGGTCCACCTGGAGTGATGCAGGCCTATACTGGCATGATTGAGTGCATCTGTCCAGGAGGGGAACCAGGATCCTAGATGATAGGTTTAAATGCTTCATTGGCAAGCATTTAAACTAGCCAATGGAGGAGGCACTGGAAAGCAGCAGGGAAATCCTAGCCCCCCCAACCAAAAAAAATCACAGTAGTAAGTGTGGTAAACGCCAACATAGAGGTGTTGATAGGGAGAAGGGCAGGGGTTAATGGGGAAAGTGACAAAGGCAAGAAGGACAGGGATGGGGCAAAAGGAGCAAGGCCATCAGGAAATGGAGGGTAATGAGTACCAATGCCCATAGTCTGGGCAACAAGCTCCCTGAGCTGGTGGCCTTGATGGAAGAGGGATGCCTGGATATCGTAGCAGTCACAGAAACATGGTACACAGAGAACCATGTTTGGGATGTTAACATACCAAGGTACATAACCTACAAGAGAGACAGGAAGGGGAGAAGAGGGGGAGGAGTAGCTCTCTATGTAAAGGAAGGGATAAAAGCAACTGAACAAAAGAGTAAACAGGGAGGAGAGGAGGCAGTGTGGGTCACCTTGGAGACTGGAAAGGGCACCACAATCTGCACAGGGGTTGTGTACAGATCCCCATGTCAGGGGGAAGGAATGGACAAGTATATGATAGAAGGCATTCTTAGGATGGCAGAGAAAGGAGAGATACTGTTGATGGGAGACCTGAATATGCCAGATGTTAACTGGAGCACATTTGCTGCAGCCACATCCAAGAGAAGGGCCATTCTCGATGCCCTACAGGTGGTAGGCCTCAGACAGCTAGTTTCGAAACCCACTAGTGAGGGAGCAATCTTAGACCTTGTACTTTCAAATGGGGGCAGTGAGAGGATCTCAGATCTAGAAGTGGGTTGCCATCTGGGAACAAGTGGCCATCAAACAGTGTGGTTCATGTTAAACTCAGCTACAGAGTCAAACCATACAAAAGTGAGGGTACTGGACTTCAGGAGGGCTGACTTTGGCAAGATGGGAGAGTGCCTCAGAAAAGCACTAGCAAACAGGCTAGAAGGAGGGGTGCAGCAACAATCAGGAATTATCAAAACTGCCATCACAGAGGCAACAAGCCTTTGAGTGAAGCAAATAAACAAATCAAAATGAAAGAAAAAGCCACTATGGTTCTCAAAAGAGGTGTCTGGGAGAGTCAGGGAGAAAAAGATAGCATTCCAGAAGTATAGGGAAACACAGAAGGGGCAGGACAGAGAGCTGTACCCTTAATGCAGAAGGAAGCAGGGAGGCAAGTCAGAATAGCACTGTACCCTACTGTTCCCCTGACTCTACTTTAACCTCCATTGCAGCTCACCTAGACACCCTAAAAACCATTACCTCAGGTGGGGAGCTCCACAACCTTGGTGTCTTCAATTTAAACCGGCTCACTAGTGCCAGCTCCAAACTACGCAACCATGTAGCCAGTTTAAACCTGACTCAACTCATCACTGAACCTACGCGACTAAACCACAAAATGTTAAACCACTCCCTACTTGACTTGGCCCTCACCTCGCATCCGCATAGGATTATAACCTCGGGCCTCCTTCCGAACTCACTGAGCGATCACCATATGATATATATCATATGCAAAGTTTTCAAAACAAAACCACCCCCTCCAAAAACACTCCATATCAGATCCTATAAATCCCTTAACTTTGATGAACTTTGACAAGACTTAGCTAACGTGGACTGGTGCTTCATACCCCAGGCCCCTTCCATGGATCATGCCTATGACTTCTTTAAGTCATGATTTCTTGCCATCTGGGACTACTATGACCCACCCAGGAAGGTTAGGGTAAGGGGTGCCCATCTGCCGTGGATCACTGCCGACCTCCTGGAGTATCTCCGCTCCAGGGATCAGGCGTGGAAAGTTTATAAGACAACAGGGTTGCACACCGATCACCTACATTACCGAATGCACAGAAACACCTGCACCAGGCTTATCCGCAAGGCCAAAGCCCACTACTTCTCTTCTTCTCTCCAAAGCAATCTCAATCATCCAGCCAAGTTCTGGAGGTCTATTAAGTCACTTTTCTCCCCTCCTGCCCAGCCACCCACTCCTATCCTAGATGTGGGTGGCTCTATCATAACTGAACCTCTAGCAGTTGCCGCAGCTTTCAACTCTGTGTTTAATAGCAGCGGGTCCCCTCTCTACTCTAACCCCCTACCTGCCACACAAATTGTGACACTTTCACACCCACCCATGCCGTCCCCCCACCCGGTTTTCTCCTTCACTCCGGTTACCCCACCAGAAGTACTTAAAACCCTACTCACCCTAAACCCCTCAAAGGGGAGATGCACTACTGGCATAGATGCCAAAATGCTCTACCTTTCAACACCAGCTATTGCCATGCCTCTAGTGTTTCTTTTCAACCTCTCTTTCATCTCAGCCACCCTACCTTCAAAATGGACCCACGCCACAGTCATCCCCATTCTGAAAAGCGGTGACCCATCCTCCCCCAGCAACTACCGCCCAGTGTCCCTACTACCCACCCTAGTCAAAATCCAAGAACATCTTGTCCTCTCGCAACTTACCACCTTCCTTGACTCCTCTTCTTTTTTCACCCCTTACCAGTCTGGCTTTAGAAAATCCCATTCCACTGTTACATCCCTCGTCATACTCACTGATTCCATCCTTACCAGTATGGATAATAGCCTCATCACCTCTGCCATCTTCATCGACCTAGCAAAGGCCTTTGACACGGTCTCTCACACCCTCCTTCTATCAAAACTCTCCAAAGCTGGCCTCTCCAGTGAAGCCGCAAGCTGGTTTAACTCATACCTGGGAGGCAGGACCCAATCAGTAAACATTGGTGGCTCCATCTCAAACCCCCTCCCCATCCCCATTGGAGTCCCTCCAGGTTCGGTCCTCGGCCCTATCCTATTCTCCATTTTCCTCAATGACCTTCCCTTGATCTGTCAGCATGCTGACATTCATATGTACGTGGGTGATACAGTCTTATACACCTCAGGTCACTCCCCACAAGAAGTTGCATCCAAAATCCAGCAAGACTTCACAGAAGTCCAGTACCAGTTTCGTAGAGATCAAATTATCCTAAATGCTAAAAAAAGATCTCTGTGACATTCGGTACAAGACAAAAACTCTACTGTCTTCCTGCGTTCCCCATTCTCAAAACACTCGAAGGGTCCCCTCTAGAAGTCTGCACCTCTTTCGGATACTTAGGGGTCTGGCTGGACCAACATCTAGACTTTTCCACGCATGTCAAAGCAACCCTTAAAAAAACTACGCCCTCATCTGGGGGCTTTATACTGTAACCATAGCTGTATCCCCCTTCAGGCCCGTAAAGAGATCCTTCTGAAAATGATCCTCCCTATCATCAACTATGGGGATGTTGCCTATAGCTCAGCTCCTAAATCTACCCTGGCTAAACTGGATTCTCTTTATAACTCCTTCTGCCACTTTGCACTGGATTGCCCTCCCACCAATCACCACTGTGACCTCTACAGTCACCTTAACTTACCCTCCCTCGTCAATTGGCACCTTTACCACTGCAACAGACTCACAGCAAAATTCTGGACCCAGTCACTGCCCTCCTACCTAGCCACTACCCTAACAGCCCAAAAACCATCAGTTTACCCACTCAGAAATTTAGACTCCTGCCTGCTACAAATCCCACTCATGACTACATTTGCTGGGCAGTCGGCTTTTAGAGCTCATCTACCAAAACTATGGAACTCTCTGCCGGCTGACATCTAGCTCTCACCCTTCCCTGGGCAACAAATCTCCCTATTAAAAAAGCAAGTCCCCATAAGCTGCTCATGTCAACTTGACACGCAATAGCGTGGGCCATGACTTTAACTTGTGAGCAAAAATGTACTGCAAACCACAAAATACAATCCTTCTTTGCCCACTCAAGTGCTTAATCTATCAAATCTCATCATGTCCACTACTTTTTCCTTCTTTTCTGCCTACAAATACGATGTCACCCTCTGTTCTTGCATCCTGTACTGTATCTATTGTTGTGTTTTTTTCTCTTCACTGTAATTATACAACCTTGTACATACTGTATGTAAGTTTTTGATTTTGCTTTCCAAAAAAGTTCTGTAAGATTGACTTGTATGTACTATCTCATTTTCCCCCTTCCCCCAGGACGCATCTGGAATCGAGCAGTAGTCTGCTCAGTATGTCTTTCCTGGTAAAACTTTTAAATAAATAAATAAATAGCAAAGGCCCAAACTGAGGAAAAGATAGCCAACTCGGTTAAGAAGGGGGATAAAACCTTTTATATGTACATCAGCGAGTGTAGAAAGACAAAGGGAGGGATAGTGAGGCTGAATAGAATGAACAGTGGGTGGGCAGAGGGGAACAGTGGAAAAGCAGGGATACTGAACAAATATTTCTGCTCAGTATTCACAAAAGAGATGGGGAAGTGCCTAATCCAATTAACAGAAGCACTTTTTTTTTATATAAAATTTATTGAAAGTTCAACATCTACAATAGACAGGGTCATGATATCCAACACATTTAGACATACGACAAAGCAGGTTACATGACCCCGTCCCCCTTCCCCCTACCACCTCCCACAAAGCACCACCCCCCACACAGTCCCGAGGCATGACAGTCCATACTACATAGTAATCTGAAAAGAGAATACTAAATGGTGCATAACGTATGTACGGGGCCCAGATCCTTTCATATTTGGATTTGTTATTGTTAATACTCGAAATAGTCTTCTCCACTCGAAAGTTAAATAATAACTCATTAAGCCATTCAGAATAAGAGACAACCTCCGTACTCTTCCAATATTTAAGCACCATCTTTTTAACTGACATAGAGATCAAGGCAATATGGAACTTACGATTGTTAACTGAAATCTTGAGTAATCCTCAAGAAGGCAAACCTCTGGAGTGAACAAATCTGTCAGCCCAAGCAGTGGGTCAGCCTTGTCCTTAATAGCCTTCCAGAGTGGAACTATCTTGGGGCATTCCCAGAAAATATGAAATAGGGAGCCTTCCACTTGAGCGCAACTCATGCATATATTAGAAGATGTTACTCCCCATTTGGCCAGTTTCTGCGGATAATGATAAAGGTTGTGGAGGATGTAAAACTGCATTAACCATATCCTATCTTGTGTTACAAAATGATGGCAGTTATTCCATATAGCCGTCCAGTCTTTATCCCAGTGTGGGAAAGAATCAGACCAAAACTCTGTGGGTCCAAATGTCTCAGGAAAATGCCAGTCGTACAAAATATTATAAAGTTTGGAGGTACTCTGGGGTGAATTAACTAGTGGTCCCAATTCAGACTGGAAAGAGAATTTGTAAGATAAAGGGGGACCATCTTCAAACTTTTTAATGAGGAGGTGTCTAAGCTGAAGTACCTTAAAGTAATCACTTTCCTGGAGCCTAAATTTCACAACAATGTCTTTAGCTGATAACCAAGTACCATCCTCCTTAAGAAGTGAAGACAAACTCCCCTTCCCCAATCTAGGTAACCACCTAGGGGATAGTATTTTGTTATTTATTTTAAAAGCAGGAGAGTTCCAGATCAATTGCGCCACATCCAAACAATTTTTATAATTTAAGAATCCGCACAACTGCGAGTGAATCCTCATAGAAGTTTCTGTTGTGGTATCTTTTAATTCCTTTGGTAGAGAGGCAATATTGAGGAATAATAACGCGGAAGGGTATATATTAGCAGATCAGATCATTTCCAGTTCTATTTTGAGCCATGCGGGAAGATAGGCAGAGGGATTAGGATCCATCTACCTGAGGTATTTAGCCACATTATAGGCTCAGTAATACATGTATAGGTATGGAAGCTGTAAACCGCCTTTAGGCTTAGGTGCCAAGAGCTTATAAAAAGCTAATCTTGGTTTCTTTTTGGACTAAACGAATTCACCTATCAGACTCTGGG
Source organism: Neoceratodus forsteri (assembly GCA_016271365.2). Classification (NCBI taxonomy): domain Eukaryota; kingdom Metazoa; phylum Chordata; order Ceratodontiformes; family Ceratodontidae; genus Neoceratodus; species Neoceratodus forsteri. The sequence goes on from CM057452.1 coordinate 777,502,998, forward strand.
CTTTTTTAAACCAACCACCCGGTAAAAAAATATTGAGTAGTTGGAGAGGGTATAATAAACGTGGGAGAACATTCATCTTAACCAGGTTAACTCTTCCCCACAAAGAGATAGGTAGGACCAACCATCTGGCTAAATCAAGGGCCACCGTGGATAGTAATGTCTCCATGTTATACTTAATAGTAAGCTGAGTGTCTCTAGTTAATACAATGCCCAGATACCGCAAGGAGTCCCTAGACCAGGATAGGCCTAAGGCTGTAATATCATTCTTAAAAACTTTATAGTTTAAAGGAAATACAATCGACTTCCCCACATTTAGCTTATAATTTGATAGTTTGCTGAATTGCTCAATAATGTCCAACATGGCAGGAACAGATGATTCTGGGTAAGAAAGCTGCAAGAGAAAATCATCTGCATAAGCAGCGACTTTAAGTTTGGTGCCGAGAATGGTAAGCCCCTGAACCTTCGGACATAAAATTAACTTACGGATTAATGGTTTCAGGTAGAGGTTGAAAAGTAGGTGAGAGAGAGGACAGCCCTGCCTAGTTCCGGAATATAGGGTAAAGGCCCGGGAGATTACACCATTCCCAGAAATTCTAGCAGTTGGATTCTGATAAAGAGCCTTTACCCACGATTGAAATTGTTGGGGAAAACCAAAGGAATTTAACGTTTGAAGTAAAAAACTCCAATTAACTCTATCAAAGGCCTTCTCGGCGTCCAGGGAGACCAGTGCCACAGGAAAGGAAGCATCCCTGGACACCGAGAAGACATGTGAGAGAGTACAAAGGTGGTCTGCTGATAACAGAAGCACTCTTGTTAGGGGGGTTGATCCCAGTCCTTTCACAGAAGAAAAAGTTCTGCAAGAACTCCTAAAACTGAAGGTGGACAAAGCAATGGGACCTGATGGAATTCACCCCAGAATTCTAAAAGAATTAAGGGGGGAACTAGTGAAACCACTGGCTACTCTTTTTAATAAATAATGGGAGGATGGTGTGGTACCCGAGGACTGGAGGAAGGTGGTTGTGATTCCTCTTCACAAAAGTGGGGCCAAGACAGAGGCAGGAAACTACAGACCTGTAAGTTTGACCTCTGTGGTAGGAAAAGTGATGGAGTCACTTCTGAAGGAAAGAATTGTTGAGTACCTACAGACCAGTGGGGCACAGGACCCAAGACAGCATGGGTTCACAGCAGGAAGGTCATGTCAGACGAATCTAATAGATTTCTTTGACTGGATGACTAAAGTAGTAGACCAGGGAGGGGCTGTGGACATGGCCTACCTAGACTTTAGCAAGGCATTTGACACAGTCCCACACAAAAGATTAATAGTAAAATTAACCAGCCTGGGAGTGGGTCCCAGGGTGGTAGCCTGGGTAAAACAATGGCTGGACAACAATACACAAAAGGTAATTGTAAATGGAATCATCTCTGAAGAAAGAGGAGTTACTAGTGGGGTACCTCAGGGTTCAGTGCTGGGTCCAGTCCTTTTTAATGTCTTTATAAGTGACATTGCAGAGGTACTGGAAGGAAAAGTATGCCTCTTTGCAGATGACACAAAGATCTGCTACAGGGTTGATACACAAGGAGGCGTGGAAAGGATGAGAAGGGACGTGGCAAGGTTGGAGGAATGGTCAGAAGTATGGCAGCTAGGATTCAATGCAAAGAAGTGCAAAATAATTCACCTGGGAAACAAGAACCCGGGGGAAGAATACACAATGAGGGGAAGGTAGTAGCAACAACAAAAAAGGAAACGGACGTGGGGGTAATCATATCAGATGACCTTAAGGTTAGCAAGCAATGTGAGAAGGCAGTAGGGAGGGCTGGGGCTATACTGGGATTCATAGGGAGAGGCATCACCATCAGAAAACAGGAAGTTGTTATCCCGCTATACAGATAGTTGGTGAGACCACATCTGGAGTACTGCATGCAGTTTTGGAGACCCCATCTCTGCAAGGATATAGACAGGATGGAGGCAGTCCTGAGGAGGGTAACTAAAATGGTGCAGGGTCTGCATCAGAAACCGCATGAAGAGAGACTGAGAGAGCTTCATATGTATACCCTTGATGAAAGAAGGGATGGGGGGACATGATAGAAACTTTCAGGTACCTCAAGGGAATAAACAAAGTCCAGGAGGGTAGCATGTTTCAGAAAAAGAGACGTGCAAGAACAAGGGGGCACTATTCTAAGATGGGGGACAGCTCAGGGGCAACGTGAGGAAATATATTTTCACAGAGTGAGTGGTGGACACATGGAACCATCTTCCTGGGGAGGTTGTGGGGTCTAAAACAGTGGGGGAATTCAAAGATGAATGGGACAGAAATAAGGCAATTATATTACGGGTAAGAGGAAGTGGGTTGTTGGTTAACTAGAATCTGCAGCTTATCCAATAGATAGGGAAATGGGCAGACTGGGTGAGCCAAGCGGTCCTTATCTGCCGTCAAAATCTACATTTCTATGTTCTATGTTTCTATTCTTCTGAGTAATAAAATTGCAGTGTAATAAATGGTAGAATGAAGAGCAAAAGGACAATAAGCAGTCAACAATGATGTAATAATATGAGGAGCAGGAAGTAATGTCTGATAACTGGGAAGAAGGGATTTACTAGTGTCAATGTTATTGCATATGCTGATGACATGGTGCTATACACTAGTCCCAAGAGTTTAACCTGACTGAAAACCATGGCTGGGACATGTTCATACCAGTCTATACTCTGTCAAGGAGGAACAGGGTGGGAATGAAAGGATGCAGTGTAGTGCTTTATGCGAAGGATGAAATAAAACAACAGAGATAAAGGGAATATGGGGGAAGCAGAGGTACTGTGGGTCACCCAAAGAATGGGGAGTATAGCCTCTATTCAAACTAGCATGATCAACAGACCTCCAGCACAGGGGGAAGAATTAAATAAGGTACTGGTGGAAGCTACAGTATTGGCATGATGGCAGAAAAGGGGGAAGTGCTGCTGGTGGAGGACTTCAGTCTGCCAGATGTTGATTAGAACCTCACATCTGCGGTTTCAGCCACAAGTAAGGATATCCTGGTTCCCTGCAGTGGACATTCCTCAGGCAAATAGTCAGTGAAGCCAGCCATGATGGGGAAATACTGGACCTGGTACTCCCTAATAGGGACAGTGTTGCAGATATCAAGGTAGGGACCACCTGGAGAACTGGATATATTCAGAGCCAGCCAAAACATGGGCAGTGCCTTGGAGAGGGTCACAAACTTTATTTATAAGGCTATTGATGAAGAGCTTTATACTGGCTCTGTGTTTGTGGACCTCACCAAGGCATTCAACCTTGTGGATCATGATGTACACCTCAATACATTTCCCCATATAAATGTTTCAGGGGAAGTACTTAATTGAATCATGATTTATTCATATAAGAGGTCATATAGAACGGTTATTGAGGGACAACATTGTGAAGTTTATTTTATTAAATATGGAGTTATGCAAGGATCTATATTAAGCCCTTTATTATTCACACTTTTTGTCAATTCACTACCTGAGATATGTAAGCACACTGAGCTGATCCTTTATGCTGATGATGCAGCCTTGTTTTGTAAAGATAATAGTCCTGCAGTAATTTTTAACAAACTTTATAGTGATTTTAGCAGGCTGCATTCTTGGTTTTCTTCATGTGGCTTAATTCTTAATGCCCCCCAAAAATAACAAAGCTCTCCTTTTTGCATAGGCTTATTAATTCACCCTGCCTAACCTTAAACTAGCTAAGTCAATGCTTCCTATTTCAATGTAATTCTCTGGAGATCTGGACATACCAAATGCTGCGATATGGTCTCAAATCATGTATGTACTCATGCATGAATGTGTTGCTTATTCCTGAAAACTAATAAAATCTTTAACAACAACAAAAATCAAAGTCTGTTGTATTCTCTGGCATTAGAAAGGTGATTGATTTTAACTTTACTCTCAAAGACAATGATGGTAACTTAACTGAGAGAGTTAATGATTTTAAATATCTTAGTGTATCTTTAGACTGTCATTTAACTTCCAAAATTCACATTAGTCAGCTGATCGAAAAAATGAATCAAGGGGCTTGGTATGTTGTACCATGTGAAACTATTTTTGGTATTTGAAACAAGGTCTATATTAGCAAATAGTGTTTTGCTTCTCCTGATAGATTATGGCTCACTGATTTACTGCTCTTCTCCCTCATCAAAAATGTTTGGTAGGCAGAAGACCACGTACCATAACATTATTAGATTTGTTACTGGGGTACCAAGAATGACCCATCAGTGTGACCTCTACAATAATGTAAATTGACTCTCTTTAGGGGATAGACTGAACTGTAACATTCTGATATTTCTTTACTAAATTTATTTTGGTCTTTTGCCTTGTCTCCCTTTTTTAGAGATTTGTTAATTCACGTATTACTAAACTCACCACCAATAATTTCTTCTTAGTTCCATTTTGTCATACAACACAGCAGCAACTCTTTCACTCTTATAGGGGAGTTAAACTTTTTTAATAGCTTACCATCATACTTGGTAAAGTGCCCAACTCTATGACACTTTTTAAAAATAACTTAGAATGTTACCTACTCAGCAGAAATGTATGAAAGTGTTTTTAAGTCCTTGTTTTTTACCATTGTATATGTTGAATTTTACTGTTTAACAAATATTTGTCTGTCACTGGACGCGTGTGAAAATGGGCAATTTTGCTCACATGCCTTTCCAGTATAAAAAATTAAAATGAAAATAAACAGCAATCACCATAAAGTGTGGTTCAGTATAAGGATGGCTGCAGAAAAGACCCACACAAGAGTGAAAGACCTGGACTTCAGTGGTGGACTCGTTGGATTTAAAAACAGAAGGGGGGACCCTGAAGAGGTGAACCAGGAAAAGGCAGACATTCTGATCAAATTTTTTTGTTCACTGTTCATAGAGAAAGAAGGATGGGAGGGGACACCCAAAGTATCTGAAGCACTGGAGAGAGGGAAGTGGATACTAGTCCATTTTCAGAGGAAAATGTCCTGAAGGGACTCACTGATCTGAAAGTACACAAAGCAATGAGCCAGATGTGGTGTATTCAAGGGTGCCTTCAGAGCTCAGGGAAGTACTGCCAGCATCTTTGACAGTCCTATTTAACAGCTTATTGGAAACAGGAGTGGTCCCAGAGGACTGGAGGAGGGAAGATGTAGTTCCACTTTGCAAAAGTGGTTGCAGGGAAGAGATTAGCAATTACAGGTCAGTCTGATATCGATAGTGGGAAAGTTAATGGAGTCACTGCTGAAGGAAAGGGTTATGGAATATCTTGAATTGAATGATTTACAAGACTTGAGACAGCATGGACTCATGGGGGGGGGTGATGTCAAATGAATATGATAGATTTCTCTGACTGGATGACCAAGGAATTAGGTGAGGGGGGAGCATTGGATGTGGCCTACCTAGATTTCAGTAAGTCTTTCAACACCATTCCACATGGAGGCTAGTAAGCTGAATAGCTTAAGAGTGGGTCCCAAGGTGGTAAACTGGGTAAGGAATTGGTTCAGAGATAGGTAACAGAGGATGGTTGTAAATGGACTTCACTCAGAGGAAGGGAAGCTGACTAGCAGGGTGCCTCAGAGATCAGTGCTGGAACCGATCCTCTTTAATTTCTTTATAAGTGACATTGCAGAGGAACTGCAATGGAAGATCTACCTCTTTGTGGATGACACCAAAATCTTCAATAGGGAGGACACTCCAGGAGGATGGATGGGATAAACAGAGATCTGAGAAAACTCAAGAAGTGGACAAAGGTATGGCAACTGGATTTCAACAAGAAAACATGAAAAGTAATTCACTTGGGGCACAGAAACCCAATGGCAGAGTACAAAATTGGAGGAGTGGTACTGATAATGACAACATAGGAAGAAGACTTTGGGGTAATCGTATTGGATGACCTAAAGGTGGCCAGACAGTGTGACAAGGCAGTTGGGAGGGCTTGTGGGATACTGGAGAGCATAGGGAGAGGTATCACAAGCAGAAAGAGGGAGGTGATATTGTCTCTGCATAGATCGCTAGTAAGACCCCACTTAGGGTACTGTGTCTAGCTTTGGAAACCATAACTTTGGAAGGACATAAACAGAGTGGAGGTGGTCCAGAGGTGGGAAACTAAAATGATGGAGGGTCTGCATTAGATGCCCTATGTGGAGAGATGTAAGGATTTAAATATGTACATCCTGAAAGAGAGGAGGGAGAGGGGGGATATGATAGAGACCTTTAAATATCTCATGGGGAACAAGAAGGTACAGGAGGGAAATATCCCCACCCTCAAAAAAAAAAGATGCTCAAGGACAAGGGGTGTTGATAAGAAGCTGGAGGGGTGGTAGATTTAGGAGAGATGTGAAGAAGTACTTTTTCAGGGAAAGAGTGGTGCATTCCTGGAAATGTTTTCCAGTGGAGGTGGTGGGGTCAAAAACAGTGGTGGGGTTCAAGAATGAATGGGATAAGTATAGGAGGATCTTAAGGGTGGGTGAATGGGCCAGAAATCATGCAGGATCTGTATGATACTATAGGCAGGGAAAAATGATTAGACTGGGTGGGTAAAGCGGTCCTTATCTGCCACAAGATTGTATGTTTCTATGTATGTTTCTAACATGCAGCTCAATGCTGATGTCAGCAGAGTTCAGACCAGGTTTGTTCACATTTGGCTTGCTTTAAACTCTAGATAGACCCAGGCTATGTTTTGGGGTCCACTACTAGGTTAACGACATATGCCAGTGGCTTAGCTATTCAGTGTTTAGAGGGCTCCTCCCTTTGCATGGTTGACTACCTTAAATATCTAGGCCTTACCCTTGATCCTGCCCTTGACTTTACTCTGCACAGTTTGAACATCTGCAAGTCTGTAAATTCTAAGCCTGAGTTTGCTACCAAATCAGATGTGCTCTGACTCCTGCTGCAAGGATTAAAATTACCCAGGGAGTTCTGCTGCCATGCTTTACATATGACTCACCTCATTTCATCAAGTTGGTACTTGAAACCTATCCAAACGGAAAGTTACCAACAACAATATATGTTGGTTTGTTTTATCCACTACCAGACTGACCCACCACTGCATGCAATACTCCAGTCTTGGTTGCGTCTCCTCCCTGTCACCTATATACCAGGAGATGTGTTACTGATAACATCATCAGGTCATCCAAACCCATCATTCTGGTGGATCTGTTAACTCATTCCAACCACCCCTACCTCCTGTGATCTAATGATTTGTCGTTCCTGACTATGTGCAAATGTTCCTCAAAAATAGGTAAACAGGCATTTGCCACCTTTACTCCAATGACTTGGAACTCCCTCTGAACCTTTGGGTCTTTTAGTCCCAGGATCATTTCAAAAATGAGTTTAAAACTTAAGCTCTTCAAATAAATGTTGTTGTACTTCATTCTCTGTTTTCTGTAGAGGTGTTTCTTTCATTGTAATGATCCTAGCCTATATGCTCTTGCTTATCTTTTGTTAACATCATTGTATTTATTACCCTTAACCTTTTTGTGTAATTGTTTTAAGGCCACATTATGTTTTTTTTTGCACCTTACTCACTGTTGCTTCATCTCTGCTTGTTTGACCTATACCTTCTCAATGTGAAACCTTCTGCACCTTTTGTTTTATGTGTTGCCTTTGCTGCTTTATGTAATTTAAACTGTCTTTTTAACCTCCCTGGTTGTGCCTAGAAAATAGGCATTTCTTGTCTAGTGTTTCTATCTGGTTAACAAAGACTATATAAATAAATGAAAGAAAGAAAGAATGAGTGCATCAATCAATCAATAAATAGTGAGGAGGGTAGTGGACAGAAGTTTACCCTACTATCGCGAGCAAGTAAAGGAGTTAGTAGAGAAATCATGGAGGTATGATTTTTTGAGCATGAAGGGAAGGAATAGTACAAATGGATGGGATGGGCCCTTTGTTTAGGGAAGTGGAATGAAAAGACAGCTTAAGCAGCAGTGAATTTAATTGGGGGGGCAAGTGAGAGAGCAAGGGCAAGCACTGTGAAGTGAGTAAGAGGTATAAGGGGGGGAAGAAGAGAGAAGCAAGACACAGTACAAGGGGGAGCAAAACCAAACTTTGAAGATAAAGCAGGCACAGTGGTTAAGATGTCTAGCATCAACAAAGGGGAAGTAGAGGGAGCTGTACAAAGGACAGTGGTGAGTGCACAGGGGTTAGTTGAGGGCAAATTGACAGAAGGAGTGAAATATGGGGTCCAGCCAGGCAAAGATGACCTTGAGAACAACACTGTAAATGATGTCTCCATAGTCAAATATGAGGAAAATCACCTATGTGAGGATCTCTCAGTGGGCAGAAAGCAGGATAATCCTCTTACTCTTGTAAAGTGCACAAAGTTTGGGGTAGAGATTATTCTGGATTGCATCCACATGAACACAGAAATCAAGGTGTTGGTCCAGTCAGACCTCAAGGTATTTGAAGAAGACCTCTTCCGTCACTGCACCACCAAGAGCATGGAGGAAGGGAAGAAGTGTGAGTCTGGCAAAACTCTGCCTGGTTTCTGAAGCTATAGAGATTGCTTTCTTGGCATTAAGAGGCAGCTGTTTTCATGGAACCAGTGCTGAAGGTTGTTAAACTCCAGTTGGAAATGGGCCATGAGGTTAGTGGCAGAAGAGCCAGAGGTAAAAAGGTACTATAACATCTGCATATATGTGAATGGACACAGGGGAACATAGAAGTAACTTATGTAAATTCTGCTGCTGCTGTTTTAAAAGTTGTGCAAGGACCTCTTAAAAACTAATCGTAAATAAGGCTATCCTGGTCATGAAAAGTTCAATAAAAATCCTATTTGTTTTCATCTTTTTTCACTTCTAATAAAATAATAAGTTACTGACTGTTGCTTTCCTTTCATAGCACTTGTCTTTTTTTTTCTGATTTATTATTTTTCCTTTTCCAGCAACTCTTCTTCCATTCAGGCCCAGCTCATTCCCCATTGTCTCTGGCATTTACCTATGGGGATTGCAACACCACGGGCTTACCCCCTCCCCCCAAAGGGGGCTAGCTATGCTGTGTCCAACTTCCTGCTTCCTACAGCTCACTGAGGCAGGAGTTCCTGGCGTTCCATGGAGCAGCCACTAACTGAATCCAGGGCCCAAGTGCAATAGGATCATACTGGATGGAACAGACACTTTCTGTTTTTTTTGTCCATGCCCACTTGGATGTCAATGCATGAGGAGGCCCAATCAGAGACATGCAAGAGTTTCTCATTCAGACCTAAGCTAGCATCCTCATTCCCTTACACCCTGCTTAGTGCACTGCCACCTGTGGACAACCAGGTGGCACTGAAGCAGCAGCAAATATGGCCTTCCCTCCCCAGAGGAAGAGCGCATCCTAGAGCACCCTCCAGGATGCTTCATCTTCCTTCCCTAGCCAGCCCCTGATGGCCCTAGCTTTTATGTGAACTAGGGTCACTGGAATTGCAAGCAGCAGTGCTGCCAAAGGGAAGCTAGTGCTCCTGCTTACACCATCTCTACAGGCTGTCTGCAGTAGCATTGTGAAAGGAAAGTGACAGCAAAACCCTACCATGATGCTGTCTTCTGCCAGAGACTTTTTATCTTCTGCTCAGCCAGCCAGGGGAAAAGAGGGCTTTCTAGCATTGGAGACCCATTAGTCAGGGGCAGGGCTTATGCTGTTAAAAGCCCATGCTGCCCAAATGGTGCATGTGCATGTGGCACTCAGGATTGAAAATCCAGTAAGCTAATGCCAGTAAGAAGAGGGCACTGTATTTGTGTTTTATTTAAGCTTGCTGTTGGGTTTACTGATAAAAACTTTTAAATTGAGGAGCACAGACTAGTCACTGGGTACTAAGATAGCCAGTTGGTGAAATTTTATGTAGCAATTATTCCCTATATTATATAGGATTTTTCTATCAACTCATAATATTATAAGGGGGCCTCTTGTATGGTGTAATTCTACTATTTAGTCAGCTTGTTAAACTGCTTTATTTTTAATAAGAAACTGTAAAATGTTCACAGCTATCAAAATGAAGCACCATGTAAATTGTACCCTGAATATGCTTGCTGCCATGCTTCTCTAACTACTGTGTGCAAGGAATAATTAATGGGCATTTGGGGAAAGGTATTAGACTGGGGGAGAATAGGTTATAGAATTCAGGTTGGAAAACTGGACCCTTTTCAGCTATCTTTGTATCATAAATAGGGGGAGAAGTAGTCACCTAAGCATTTCAAAGCTACTATATAGGTAATGATGCAACACAGTGCAGTCATCTTTGAAGGACAGTTGAGTGCAGATTATGAGTAACAATTACAATTTACCTTCAAAATGCAGTCCAATAAGGATTTAAAGGTCTGCAGGCAGATAATTTTAGTAAGTTTAAATGATCTTGGAAAGTATTCCATAGTGCGGGGAGAGCATGGCTGATCGCTGATTCACTACAGCGGGACCTTACCTTAGGTATATCTAGCAGGATATAGGAATATCTCTGCAGTGAGTAATCCCCTGGTATACACTTGAAGAGTTAAGTGATATAGGGAAGGTGTTTGCTTGTGATGGCGCTATAAGACCATAATGTGGCATTTTTCAGTCTTCTACTGTGAAGCGAGGACCAGTCAAGTTGGGCATAAAGAGAACAATGGTGAGTTCTAAACAATGGTGAGCTCTAAACGGGGCACTGGTGATAAATTTTAGCCCTTGGTGATAAACTGTGTCCAGTTTAACAAGGGCCGATTTAGAAAAATAAATATGTAAATAAAATCAGCATAATCAAAGAGGGGAAGGAAAGTGATCTGGACCAGCCTTATTTTTGCTTTGTGGTTAAGTAGGTGCTTGATACTAAAGAAGAGGCCTAGTCTCTGTTTTAGCTTCTTGGAGAGTTCCTATGTGTGGGCTATAAATGATAACTGACAATCAAGCCAGAACTCCAGATAATTAAATTTGTCCACTACCTCGAGCGATTCACCAATAAGGGTCATTATTTGGTAGGTGGGACGGGGTGATTACATTTGAAACTTAGGCATGGGGGGAAAGAAGCATGACCTTTGTTGTTTTCACATTTAGCAACTATTTGATATGGAAGAGATTTTGCTGGAGCAGGTCAAAGTCCTGTTGCAGGTCCTTACAGGCAAGCTCAAGGGAAGGCCTGGCGACATATGGTACTGTGTCATGGCAAAGAGATAAACGTTTGCGGTCCTGATGACACAGTCAATATTATTTATGTAAATTACAAAAAATAGGGGCCCCAGTATGGATCCCTGGGGTACTCCTCTAGGTAGGGTTTTAATGGTGGAGAGGTCTCCTTGCACTTTTACTTGTTGCTGTCTATCTGTAAGGTAACATGAAAACTATTACATGGTGGTAGCATCTAGGCCGATGTCTTTTAGCTTGTGTAGAAGTAACATGTGATCTACTGTGTCAAAAGCCTTACTCAGTTCCACGAAGACTGCAGTGATATGGTGTTCAGTATCTAGCTAGTTTGCCAGTCATAAGTCACCTTTGCCAGAGCAGATTCGGTACTGTGTTTTGACCTAAAGCCGGATTGTAAGGGACTGAGAATGTTAGAGGTGTCAAAATGCTGTACTAGCTGCATGTTGTCTAGTTTTTTGAGTCATTTAGATAAAATGGGTAGCAAGGATATAGGCTGATAATTATGGCGGTCGCAGGAGTTGCCAGACTTAAACAGGGGGATTAAATGTGCTATTTTTGAGGATGAGAGAAGGACCCCTTGTGTGAAAAACAAATTGAAAAGATGAGTGATAGGTGCTGGTAGGAAATGTAAGGAATAGGGGTTCAAGCTGATTGGCACTAGAACTTTTTTTTGTTGTCTAATGAGATTAAAAGGTCTTCAACCTGTTTAAATGAGACAGAATTGAAGCTAAGCTTGAGAGGTGATTGGGTGCCCAAGTGGGTGGCTATGGGGGGATCATTAGGGATGGTAGGGAAGGGCTGCATGGGATATAGAATATGTATTAGCCATTTTGGTAAGGGGAGGTGGGAAACTGTGAAAGGCTTTTCACAAAGTTGTATAAAATGGGGCTGAAATTCATTGTTGAACTACAGCACTGTCAGCATCTTGGTTTGTGGAGACATTAAACCCAGTAATGGCCCAGAAACATCTGTATTTGTGAATCTACATGCCAGTTAAAATAGATATTTTTCTTGCACACTAATGTAAAGATTCTTATACCAAAAATAGATCTGATTAGACATTTTTGTGACAGAGAACTGCCAAAACATTATGATTCTGACAGAATGCTGGTAGAGTAAAAGAGTGGGAGATGGTATGTTAAAGATAGAAGTTTACAATACCATTAGACAAGATAGGAATCACAGAGGAAGAGCAAGATTAATAGTCATAACAAATTTATTTATGGGAGACTGGATTTAATTATACCAAGTGATGTACAGTATGTGAGGGATTAGTATTTGAGATAAATCCTCCTGTGAGGTAAACCATTACTCTTGTTAGAGTGTTCAGGCCACACACATTTTCCACTCCAAAAATGGCAGCATTGACTAGTATTTTATTGGGCTATGCAATGGCTCAATGGAAGTGCTTCATGCTTACATACCAGTGACTCATGTTCAGAAGTGAGCCAGGGTCTGCAACAGTCAGGGGGGCAGATTTACAAGTGTTCCAATGTGGAGAGAAAATCGCCAGGGAGGGACACATCCTAACCTTAATGCAGCAGTGGCCCCTTGCAGTGAGCTTGCTCCTTTAATGAAGGGTAACACATGCCAAGAGTCCACTGCTGCAATCGAGACTAACAAAGACTGCACCATCCATCTGGGGTGGGGGGAGGGAATAATGGAGGAAAGTGAAGGAAGAAACAGTGGAGCCTGGGCTATATTGAAGACATTCTCAATTCCTGCATACCCACATCGTCACTCTAAGACACCTACCCAAGGACTGGCTTCATGCCTGGGGGGAGGATGGCCCTCCCCCTCTACAATGCCATGGAGTGGTAGTCCAGTGGAGCCAAAGTCAGATAAGCACAGGGGGGAGAGAAAGGCACTGGTAGTGCAGTGCCAGGGCAGTGGTGTAAGTAACCACCCAGGCATCCCTTAGGAGGATAAACTAGTATTTCATTACCTTATGTAATGTCCCATGGTCTCCTTCTGATGGAAGATTTTAATGTCAGTTTCTTTAACCTCAATAATTTTCAGAATTTGCACAATGTTTCTTTGTCCTTAGGCTTAGAGCAGTTGATCAAAGAACCTATGCATTTAAATACTAGGACTCAGACTACAGCATTAATGTTAGACATCGTTTTCACTAATTTACCTATTTCTACAAAGAATCTGGTATTAAGATAAATTTTGATAGTTATCACCACACAATATTCTATGTTGTGGGGGGGGTCTGAAACAAAAGGGGCCACTTAAGATGGTACACTATACAGTATATTGGTCTTCAAAATCATTTGACTGCTTCAAACTGATGATTGAGTTGGATGGTCAAAACTGAGATAGACTGGACCTAAATGATGCTTGGAATTATTTTGTGTCTGAGTTGAATGCAATCTATGATAAACATTTTCCATGTAAATTAAAAAAAAAACTAAAAAAAGAATGTGGTGGTCTGATGTGGTACTTATTTAACAAAACTGAAGAGAGAAGAAAAGGTTATGAGAGTTGGCTTGAAAGTTAAGTACCCCCAAGAACTAGTCCAATTATACGGCAGCAAGGAATAACTGTGTAAGAGGTTAGGGCTGACAAAGAAAATTATTTTGAAAACAGAATGAAAGAACTAGCCGGGGATCGAATGAAATTCTGGAAAACCATCAAATTACTAAATGAGAAGGTTAAATCAAGAAGGGATATCAAAATTTCAGATAATGGAAATTACTTCATTAAAGAAACAGGACTCCTAGATATGTTCAGTGAATTCTTTGTGAATGTGGAAATTTCCATAGACATTGTAGTTCAAGGAGACAAAAGGGATATAAAAGAAAATTCCAATGGAAATAGAAAACAGTTCACCTTCTCTGAAATTACTCTAAAGCAGTTCTGTAATCATTTACTAAAGCTAATAACTGATGAAAGTTTTCATCCAGATAATCTTACTCCCAAATTCCTAAAGTATTTTGCTCTGCAGATTTTGCAGCCTCTACCATACTTATTTAACTGGTCATTAAGAACTGGAAAGATTTCACAGGGTTTGAAAAGGGCCAGGGTTGTCCCTATTTTTAAGAGGGGCAGCCCTGATCTGTTGAACAACTACAGGCCTACCTCACTCTTGTCAGTAGTGGCCAAGCATTTAGAAAGAATAGTGGCCAAGTAGTTGCAGTGTTTTCTTGATGAAGATAGTCAGCAGGACAAATTTCAGTCAGGTTTTTGCAAAAAGCATTGCACAATGTTCTCTGTGTCAAAGGTCTTTGATGATGTCAACAAAACAATGGAGCTCAGTGAGGTTGCTAAGGTCATCTTTGGTGATCTCTTCAAGGCCTTCCACCTGGTGGCCATGAGATGTTATTGTGGAACTAGGGAGAGTCTGGATTGGGTACCAGAGCACCAACTTGGTTAAACAGCTGTCTTACAGTTAGGACACAGAGAATTACTGTAAATGGGAGAAAGTCAGCTGAGTTATAAATAAAAAGAGAGGTCACACAGGGTTCCATTTTGTATACTCTTCTGTTTATACTGTATTTGAGGAGAATAGAGGAAAGCATTGGAGGTATAGATTACCACTAGTATGCTGATGATATGGTTGTCTACACCTCTGATACCTCAATGGAGGCTGTACAATCAAGGTTGCAATCTGCCTTTAAAGGTCTCCTGTCTTTATTGTAAACTGCCTCCTTAAAATGAAATGAAAATTAAATATGATATTATTTGAGACAACATACAATTAAACAACTCAGTTAAAAAGCAATTGGCTGTTTATTCTAAGGAGGGAAATAAGATAAAACAAGTAAGGAAAACAAATAGCTGGACTTCTGGAGGGACTCCTCTGAGTCAGGAAATCTACACCTAACAACTTATCAACAGAATGTGCGGGTGTCTGGTTGGTATTTAAATCCTGAGATGTGATTGAAAATAGTACAAATTCAGATATTCCTAATTGTAGATTATGCAGACCTTGTGTATGACTACTGCACAAAGGACAAGCTAACTAAACTTTGCATACTGTATACAGTGAGATTCAGGAAGCACTTGTTTGCACTGTTGCTTTGAATATCACAAGTAAAGTGCACATAACTATCTGACTCCATAGAGTTGTCAATATCTGCATGCATACTGTTGCATACATAATGAGCATAACATTGAGAAAATGTGAATCATGATCGAATGTTATATTTGGGCTTGACTTCCTATATGAATCTTCAAAAGCTAGTCTCTCCAACCATGGAAAAAGTCTGAAGATCAAGGATCATCATCTCACCATCAGTTATGTCATTCATACAGAACTTTGGCAATTCTATAACAGTTTAGTCCAAGCATGGAAGAGTGTCAGTGTAGTTTGTTTTGTTACAAACTCACTACCAATGCTAGTGGGGTTGCAACTAATGAGATTTACTTTGCATTGCACAGATGTCCATCTCTACTAAGTGAGAGGTAGAAATGAAACTATACTAAGTCATGCACAGAATGAGGGGTGGGTCATAATTAGAGATGCAGTAAAATTAAACTTCACTGGGGATGGTGGTGAAGTTGCAAACCTCACGTGAAATTAAGTAGGGCAAAGTATCCAAGCTTCACTCTAACATTGCATGTTGAAGTTCTTTAAAAAAAACAAAAAACTTTTTAAACATGTAAGCCATCCCCGTTCACTGTGACAAACTGGTCCCTTACCCTCCCACAGCGCCCCCCCTTTAAAATACAGTAACCCTACCTTGCCACCCTCTAGCACCCCCCCCCCACAGTCCAGTACCAGTTCCTTGGTTGCATCTTGGGATACTCAGGGAACTGACAGTGGAACTGGCTTAACCTCTAGTAGGACTACTCAACAGTTCACAAAGGACATGGTAGTCTGAAGGACTGAAGGGTGACAATGTCATTTTACTCCATTCGGGGAGGGGGGGCAAGAAACAAGCAGGGAACTACAGACTTGTCAGTCTTATCTCTATTATAGGAAAGCTAATGGAGTCACAGGTCAAAGAGGACCTTGTGGACTACCCGGAGTGCAGTGACCTCCTGGATAGTAAGCTGCATGGGATCATGGCAAGGAGGTCATGTCAGATTAATCTGATAGTTTCTTTCACAGGGTGATGAGGAAGTTAGATAGGGCCCACACTGTGGGTTTGCTCTACATCAACTTCAGCAAAGCTTTCAAAGCAAAGCAGTGTCAAACAGATGCT
The DNA here is from genome assembly GCA_016271365.2 of Neoceratodus forsteri. NCBI lineage: Eukaryota > Metazoa > Chordata > Ceratodontiformes > Ceratodontidae > Neoceratodus > Neoceratodus forsteri. The sequence continues at coordinate 777,519,239 of CM057452.1, forward strand.
TGTTTAAGAAGATGGAGGATTTGGATGTGGCTAAGGACATAGAAAACTAGATAGGTAGCTGGCTAAATGGGTTGCAGTAGAGGATTATGGTCACTGGGGTCAAATCAGAAGAGAGGGAGATCTCAAGCAGGGTGCCACAGGGATCTTTCCTGGGCCTGGTCCTCTTCATAAGTGACACTGCTGAGGGAATCCAGGGCTGTTTCTGTCTCTTTGCAGATGGCACTATGCTCTGTGGGAGGGTGGATAGTGACAAGAGAATCGATGAAATGCAGAGTGACTTACAAAAGCTAGAAGGGTGGTCCAAGGTTTGGCAGTTCAAATTCATACAAACATATGAAAACACCAGCAGAAACAGGCCTAACGGTCTATCGAGTCTGCTTAATTGTGCAGCTAGCCCCTCAAATTGAAGCTACCCCACCCTCCTCCCGCTCCTCTTATTTACCCCCTCACTCTGTCTCACCCCTCTTAAAACCCACTGGGCTACAGGCTACCACCTCCTCAGGTAGGGCATTCTACTTATCCACCACCCATTCAGTGAAATAGTGTCTCCTGAGTTCCTTCCTGAATCTTCCCCCTACCAATCTCAGTTTATGCCATCTCATGTCCCTCCCACTTCTAATCTGGAAGATCCTCCATGTGTCAGTTTTGTTAATCTCCTTTCAGTATTTACAAGTTTAAATCATAACCCCCCTATCCCTCCTCTCCTCCAGTGAATACATGTTCAGCTCACCCAGCCTATGCTCTTAGGACATACCCTCCAGACCCTGGATCATCTTTGTCACCCTGCACTGTCTCCCTTCTAATAATCTAATGTTTTTCTTCAGGAATGGGTGCCAGTACTGCACATGGTATTCCAGGTGCAGTCTGACCAGTGACCTGAACAGGGAAAAGGTAACCTCCCTATTCTTGGAAAAGATACCCCTTGCTATACACTCTAGCATCTTGTTGGTTTTTGCTGCCTCCTTCCTGAACTGTGTCGAGTTGTTCATATTCCCAATTATAGTCACCCCAAGACCTTATCTCCTCCCTGGTACTTTCCAGCTGAACCCCTCCGAGCTGATAGCTCCTTCTCTGGTTCCTAGTTCCAAAGTGCAGTATTTTGCATGCCTTGATGTTGAACCCCAGCTGCCATGTTTCTCACCATTCTAGTAGTTTGGACAGGTTGTCCTGCAGCCCTTTCCTCCCATCTATGTCATCTACCACTGCTCCCATTTTAGTATCATCTGTGAATAGACTGATCTTACTCTGGATTCCATGTTAGATATCTGCTATGAATATCCCAAACAGCACCGGTCCTAGTACCTATCCCTGTATCACTCCTGTCATCACATCCCTTGGTGATGAGAGCCTCCCCCCACTACCACCCTCTGTTGACTTCCCTTCAGCCAATTGGTGATCCATTTGATCATTTTTGTTCCCACTCTTGTATTTTCCAGCTTTTCCCCCAGCATCCCATGCAGCACTAAATCAAAGGCCTTGCTGAAATCTAAATACAGGACATCCACTGCATGGCCCATATCCAGTTCCCTGGTCACCCAGTCATAGTACTCAACTAGGTTTGTCCAGCACAATCTTCCCGAGACAAACCCATATTGCTGAATATCCTGGAGTCCATTGTCTTCCAAAAATGCCACCAGCATCTCCTTCAGGATTGTCTCCATGAGCTTTCCCACAATCAATGTGAGGTTCACTGGTCAGTAGTTCCCCGGCTCATCCCTAGGGCCACTTTTGTGAATGAGCACCACATGGGCCATCCTCCAGTCTTCTGGTACACATCCTGTGCCCGGCGAGTTACTGAACAGGTCAGTCAGTGGTCTTGCCAGGATCGCCATCAGTTCTTTTAGCACCATAGGGTGAATGCTGTCCGGATCTGGTGTCTTGTCCACCCTCAGTTGCCCTTAACCCCTCCAGAACCCTGGCCTCTGTGATCTCTGTATCAGTCACCCCTCTCCTGTCTGCCCCTCTCCTCCCCCCCCGAGGTATCTGCCCCCTTTTCTCCTTCATTAACATAGAACAGAAGTACTTATTTAGTGCCTCTGCCTGATCCCTCTCCTTCTTTACCCACCCCCCATCCTTCTTAATCCTCACAATCTGGTCCTTGTTCTTCCATCTCTCCCTAATTTATCTGAAGGAGTCCTTTTCACCACTCTTGATACTTTGTGCCAGCCTCAGCTCTCTCAAAGCCTTGGCTGCTCTGACAGCCTGCTTACCCTCCTGGACCTTATCATATACTCATCCTTGTCTCCTTCCCCAACTGATTTATTGAGTCTCTGAAATGCTTTCTCTTGGCCCTCACCCCCTCCATCACCTTCTGGGTTAAGCAACTGGGCTTCTTTGCCCTGCCCTTTTTGCTACGTGTCTTTGTACACATCCCAGTAGCCTCTGCCAGCCCTGTTTTAATAATCTCCCACTTCTGATAAGCATCCATGTTAAGCTGAATACTCACCAGGTGCCTACCCACATTCTGTCCCATCATTTTAAAGTCCACCCCCTTGAAATCAATCGCCAGGGTTCTTGTACCCCCTTTTTCCCTTCCCATATTGAGTGTGAACCACACTGTGTGGTGGTAACTCCCAGCCAGAGGGTCCTACACCTCCAGATCCCTTAAAGCCTCTCCATTTGATAATACCAGGTCCAGAGTTCTTCCTTCCCTTGTCTTTTCAAAGACCAGCTGCACCAGGAAGCTGTCCATAACTGCATCTAATCTGACTTGTTTCCTTGCACTCATGATGGCTGGGGTGCTCCAATCCACTGTTGGTAGATTGAAGTCCCTCATCACCAATGTGTTTCCCTTGCTACAGGCCCTTCTAATCTGAGCAGCTAACTCTCTATCCAGGTCCTCCACATGTGCTGGTGGTCTGTACACTACCCCCATCCTCAGTGTCCTTTTCTTTGAGTCCTGGAACTGCATCCATATGGCCTCTGTCCTGCCTTCCTCCCCCTCATCCCTAATGCACCTTATCCCCTCATGCATAGATTGCCACGCCCCCCTGCCCTATCCTTCCTGAATATCCTATACCCTGGGATCATCATATCCCAGTCCCGGTACTCGGTGGCCCATATTTCCATGGTGGCCGCAATATCTACCCTCCCCACTGCCAAGAGTGCCTGTTACTCATCTGATTTGTTACCTAAGCTTCTCGCATTCAGTGAGACCACCCTCATCCTGTCCCCTTTCCCTCCTCTCGTTGCTTCTCCTCCATCTCATTTCATCCCTGTGCAACTTCCCAGAATCCTTCCCTGCCAGCTTGGAGGTAAGCTTGTTTGGCTTCTTTCTTTGGATCCCTGCCTACCAGCTGTCCACTCACCACCACCCTACATAGTTTAAATCCACCTTTGTCACTATATACCCCTCTAACTTCTGCTTTAATACCCCCTCCCCACTCAGGTGCAGCATATCGCCTGCATATAGATTGCTATTGTCCCAGGTCCTGCCCCATCCACCCACAATCCCGAACCCACTGGACTGACACCACTCCCCCAACCATGTGTTGAACTCCCCAATCCTCCCTCTCCTCGATGTACTAGCACAGGGTACTAGGAGCAACTCTGAGAAGGTCACTGACTCCTCTATCACCTCACACAGCCTTTCCACACCATCAAACCTCTCCCTCACTACCTCCAACATCTCCCACGCCAGGTTGTTCCTCCCCACATGCACCAGTATATGCAGTTTCCTCCTACCCCTCCACGTGTACTTTAGAATTGACTGCCCTGCCCTGTCTACCATTAACCCTGTATGGACTCCATCCCTGTGTGACTATGTCATTCTCCCTTGCTGCCCCAACTGATCTCCTTAAGTATGGAGTCCCCCAGTACCAATACACCCCCTTCCTCATTTCTCGCTCTTGTCCCCACCCTTCTATCCGGATTCCCATTTCTAGAGTCCCTCATATTAGAAACTCTACCATTCATTCCAGAAGTCCCCCCCCCCACCACTGACCTATTCCTTCCTCTTTTCCCTGCTCGCCTGCTATCCTCCACCTCTCCCTCCCATCCACCCTGGGCTCCCCCCAACTTCTGCAATGACCTTCTTACCCCTCCAACAGTATTTTCCCCTCTTCCCCTCCTCTTCCCAAGAACCATTCCTTGTGCAATCTCCTCCTGTTTCCTCTCCTGCCCCCTCCTGGAGCCCACCATCCTTCTCCTCCTCCCCCACCAGTGTTGTCAGTACAGCAAACCTATTTCTTACCCCCTCTGTTCTACTATGCATTGGCTCCTCCCTCCTGACTTGAGTTCTCCCTCTGGTGCTAGACCCAACTCAAGTCTACCCTCAATTATTAGGCCTACTGTCCAGTTTGCTCCCACCATCTCCCCCCATCCCTTACCTCAACCCATTGTTCCTCCCATGTGGTGTCCTCATGTTACTCCCTGGTGAAGGCCCACCTGTTCTAGATCCTGCCGCATCCTCTCCAGCTCTCTACCAAACCACCACACCTCATCCTTGAGTCTCCTTAGCCTGTGGCAAATTAGATACCCTCCCAGCCTCCACAATATGTTCATCTATACCGCTGCCCCACAACCACTGCATCCCACAATTCTACCCATGGCTAACACTACCTATTAATAAAACAAAAGCCACAGACACTGACAATTAGTACAGATAGTACTATCTGTACTAATTGTCAGTGTCTGTGGCTCAGCAGGTAGCACAGTCACCTCTGAGGCCAGAAAAATAGATCTTCCATTGCCATTTCCTTATTCTGAGTAAACGTTTGACACCTGACTTGCCATATGGACCATTTAATTATGGAAAAACTACATATGCTGCACTCTTTTCAAAAAAAAAAAACACATTCCTCTGGTATTTGTCCAAAGACCAATATTTCATATGTCATATTTTTTAATATTTCCATTCCCCACATATTTGCTAACAATTCCCCAAACGGTTTTATAAAAGGACATTCAAGCAACATATGTTCTGTCATTTCCTCTTTCTCCACACACTGCATTTCTGAACAGGTTCTTTTCTCAGTCTTTTTATGTTTTAAATTACCCTTTACATTTATTTTTCCATGACTAAACATCCCTATTACTTCATTCATTTTCTTCGGTAGTCTATTTTCTAACATTGTTTCTATCAACACATTTATATTTACCTCTTGTCTTACCTAAAATACTGGCACCTTATAGTATTTTCTTTCTATAATTTTACTATATAACACTTTCCTTTTTTAACAGTATTTCATCCTAAGATACTTCCCATTGAGTCAAATATTTCCTACATTCATTCATATACAGTAACACAGTAGCTTCTTTTGCTCCAGCACATTCTCCCCCCCAACTACACGTAAAGATTCTTTCCCACTTTTCTATCGAGAAACACCATGACACAGATATTCAAAGGGATTGTGCATGGCGCAACAGTGTTGCACCATGTGCAGCCCGCTGATCTTGCTCCCTGGTTGGCGATATTCAAAAAAATGATGCGCCGCACATCCGGTAATGTACCTGCAGCACATCAGTAATGTTATGGAGCACAGGTGGGGGTGTTCCCATGCATAACCTGCAGCCCGATATTCAGCCGGTATGTGCGGAGCCATGCATCACGCCAACTACTTGCCCTGCAAAGTTAAGCCCAAAAAAAAGAACAAGTGATGGCCACCCACAGGTGAGCTGCTGCATTGCAGGGCGCAACATGGCAGCTGCCACCTGTGGGTGGCCACCCGAGTTTCAGCTGCACCTGGCGGCACCCCCCCATGCCTGATTGTGGGCATACATTGAAAAATAAAGTCCCCGTCCAATATCCCTGGTGGTCCAGTGGACCTCTATGTGCCCGATCGCGGGCATGTGTCATATTAAAAAAGACTGCCTCGTCCAATATCCCTGGTGGTCCAGTGGACCGCTATGTGCCCGATAGCGGGCATCATTATAATAAATCCCCCCGTCCAATATCCCTGGTGGTCCAGTGGACCAAATGCTGCCTAACTGCGGGCATCTGTTCAAATGAAACCCTCCCCCATCCAATATCCCTGGTGGTCCAGTGGACCGAATGCTGCCCGAACTCGGGCATCCATTTAACAGAAATCGTCCTATTACCCTGGTGGTCTGGGTACCCCCTCCCACCGCCCACTGGGTCCACGCCCTGCTCCCCGGTCAGCCGGCGGGCTGCAGCACCCCACCCACCTGCTGCCCCACGCCTGCTGACTGACACCTCAGTAGGGCTGCCGCCCGGTAGTTCTGGCGTGAGCCAGTGGGTGTGGAGCCTGTACCATACTACACATTCCAGATATGTGAATGTGTAGTACGGTAGACCACCAGGGTAATAGGAAGATTTCTATTAAATGGATGCCCGTGATCGGGCAGCATTCGGTCCACTGAACCACCAGGGTTATTGGACGGGGGGGTTTATTATAACAATGCCCGCGATTGGGCACATAGTGGTCTACTGGACCACCAGGGATATTGGATGAGGAAGTCTTTTTCAATATAACACATGCCCGCGATCAGCACTTAGCGGTCCACTGGACCACCAGGGATATTGGACAAAGAAGTCTTGTTTTAGACAAATGCCCATGATCGGGCTGCAGGGGGCGTCGGTCCCCGACGGCTGCTGCCTGGCAGGGCGCTAGGTGCAAATCTTCGGGGATCGGTGCACCTGCATGCTAATGGGATGCAAATGGGGTCATAATGACATGCAAATGGCCCCATGTGTGCCTTGCATAAATTATGGCCCCATTTGCATGTCCCCTTTTGAATATTGCAGGTGCTGTGAATGGCGCAATGGCACTTGCGCTAGCGCATCTCCATGCTCCACTCTGGCCACTTGCGTTGGTGCAGTGCCACTGCGCCATGCACAGTGGGGGTGGCCAGGTGCATTCAAAGCTCTTGAGCCGCCATAGCAGCTCCGCTGAATATCACCCAGGCCACACCCCTGCACAGCCAAGTTGAGCTGCGCCCAGGCTTGCGCCACAGCCTGGCTCAGTTTGAATATCTGGGCCCATGTGTTTTTTTTGCCTTGTAATATTGGTCTCACATTTGCATACACTAATATTAATATGAAAAAAACAATAGGGTGCAACATGTTTAATTCCCCTTCTTTTTCTGGTCTATATGTGTGCGCTTTCTTGACAGGATTCAACCTATTTCCCTATAACAATGACAAAAAGAAACCTACAAGTTTAACTTGCAAACCCTGTGGCACCAGAAATATATAAGCAATATGTAAGAAAATCAGTACTGTAAAAGTCTGTAACATAAAAATTATTTTTCCCCTTGTCATATTCCATCTTTCTACTTATTTATTTATTTTTTCTGCTATTTGAATTTTCCTTTACCAATTTTCCCTCATGGTGTCCTTCCCACCAAAAATTACACTAATACTTCTATCTTGTCTTCTACAATTCCAATACTACCTAACCTTTCTTTTCCTACCTTCCCCAACAGAAAGATCTTACCTTTTGTTTTATTGATTTCTATTCCAGTGTACATTTTCTGTCCACCTATTTTCTAAACTGCTGCTTTCCTTGCTTCCTGATTCTCTACTACAATTATACAGTCATTTGCATAAGCGCATGTTTTTGGAATAAATTTATCTCCCTATTGTAGTCCTTTTATGTACAGATCAATTTATATTACTCTCAATAAGGGGTCCAAACACATAATGTACAAAAGGGTGCTCAAAGAGCAGCCCTGTCCCACCCTATTCTGAACATACATTGGTATGCCTATGTGGCCATTTAACATTGGACAAGCCCGAGCCTCTTTATATAAAGCTTTAACTAATCATATTAGTTCTTCATGAAAATTATATTGCTCCAGTATATCCCATATGTAGCTATGTTTGACTGAATCAAATGCTGCTGCTTAATCTAAAGCATTCAAATATCATTCTAACTCTCTTTTATTCCCTTTATCTATTATTTCTCTCACTGAAATCAGATTTTCTCTTATGTTCCTCCCGGGCACTGCACATGTTTGAGTTTCAATTATTAGTTCTGGTACACACTCTACTATCCTCCAATGTATAATTTTGGCTAACATTTTATAATCAATTGTTAGTAAGGTGATCGGTCTCCAATTTTTAATCTCAGCTCTATCTCCCTTTTTAAAAATAAATGCTATAACCCCCTGCTTCATACATTCCAACAATTCCCCAGAATTTTGGATTTCATTGTATATTAACTTCAGTATTAGGGCTATGTTTTCACATTTTTTATAAAAGGTGTCTGGGATTCCATTTAACCCCGGGGCCATATTATTGGTTAAGGATTTGATAGTGTCTTTCACCTCATTTTCTGTACTTAGTTCTTTTAAAATATGTTTCTCATTTTCTTTAATCTTAGGGACACTCAGTCTGTCTAAACAGTTTTCTCCCTCTTTCTCCTTACCCCGAGCCTGAAATTTCTGCCTTAAAATATCTTGCACAATTACCTTTATTTTCCTAATATCTTTCTGTTTTTGAGCATTTTTTATCATAATATCTTTAATATCATAGTGTCATCCCACCACTTCATTAAATCTTCATATAAGACCAAGACTGATCAACTTACTGCAAACATATTTTTTTAAATAATTTTGCATCTCTTAATCTTTCAATAATGCCAGATTCATTTTCCAATAACCTTTCCCACATATCATAGTTTCTTTGGTATTTATTTTAACAGTTACAGCTACATGATTAGTTGTTTCCACTAGTGTTATATATGCTCTTAAAATAACTGTATTTTGGGGTACAAACAAAAAGTCTATCCTAGATGATAGTTTACCTTTGAAAAAAGTATGCTCCACATTTTCCCACTAGTTTTATACATATCTTCCATCCTTGCCCAATTCAAAATATTCTTTAGAAAAAGGGAGTCACAAAAACCTTTTTTTGATTTTCTTCCCCAATCTTGTTTTGAAATTCCACAGTTAAAATCCCCATAAGGTCATTTTGGTCATATGCAAATACGGCTCTACTAATCCCATAAGTGAAATTCTTTCTCCTTTTGTTTGTGGATTATACATATTTATAATTCTTACTTATTTCCCTTTTACTACTACACCTATCATTAAAGCCCCCTGGGACTATATCTATTATTTTTTGAATGTGTACCTCATTTGTACCAAAGACAATACCCAGACCAGAAAATGTATCTACCCCTACTGACTGTACAGAAGGGCCTCATCTCCAATCTTTTTGGATTTTAGTCAATTTCTCTAACATATGTAATTAGGTATCTGGTAGTAGCACTACATCCCCTTTCAAATCTTCCAGTATTTCAAAAGTAACTAGTCTCCTACTTCTGTTTCTTACACTATTTATGTTGCACGTAATACAATGCAATTGTGCCATAGGTCAAAATTTCTACTCCCCATATCCAATTTTATTTATTTTTTTTCCTTTTTTTGATGCTTGGGTGTCAATTGAGTCACATTTGGACATTTCTGACATTTCTCCCTACTCTTCACCCTCTTCCCCCCACTCTGACAATGATTCACTCCACTCATCTTCATCTCCCACCCCTCCTTCTTTGTTTTGTAGTATTTCAAATTTGTTTTTTAGACACAAGTTCTTTTTCCTGCACAACCACTTTTGGTTTTCCAGAACCCTTCAATCCTTTATTTCTAGACCTTGTCACCATAAAGAATTCTTCTTGCTTTTTTCCCTTTTCAGGGGTCTCTTCTTCCTTCTATTCTTTATTTACTTCCACAATAGTCCACTTATTTCTGCTTGCACTATTTCTGGGTTTGATGTAGTGGGCTTTGGATCAGTTTCTACCCTTTCTACTTGTTTTTCCTCTTCACCTCTTTTCTGGGCTTCCGCTACTAATTTCTCTTGTCTTATTTTCTCATTTTTTGCTACTGTAAGATACACTTCCCACTCCCCTTGTTCTCCTGGGTCTGGGCTGTTATGGGTTGCCCAAGGACAGTTGTTGAAAGAATGCCCAGACTCTCCGTATAAACTACATCTCATTTGGTTTTGACATGCTGCTCCAAAGTGGCCTAATTGTCCACATAAGCCACATTTTATCCTTTCACAGACATTACTTAAATGTCTTCTCTCCCCCACAACAGTAATAGGCCCTTGGCTGGCCTGCACAGAAGACAATTCCTCTGTCTCTTCCTAAAAAAAAACAGTCTGGGAGCGGTACACAATTTCCATCTTGTTGTTTCAGCACCACTTTAAACCTCCATCCTCCTGTCCATAAGTTTTCCTCATCTAATATTGGTTCAGGTAGCCCTTTTAAACTGCATTTCTGTTTCAACCAGAAGGATATGTTGGTAACTTTCACCCCTTCATTTCTAAATAGCACCATTACTATTTTAAAGGCAGTTTTAGTCAATGGCATCACTGTAACATTTTTCCAAAGTGAGGTATTTTTCAGCTGGTAATATAGTTTCCAGAACCTTTCAAGGCCCATAGGGTGCTTAAAACTAACATTGCACATAACATCCCCTGGTACATGTATCGAAGTGTAAATTTCATAATCGTAGAATCTCATGCTGTTCTTAATCAACTGCCTTCCCATGAATAATCTATCAGGTGCACCAGCTGCTAGCCCCTTTACCTTTAAATGCACTGTGTTTCTCCTCTTAGAATGCTCATTTAGTCTATTTATACCATCTGGGAATAATTTTTCCCTTACATTTTCTCCCCATACATTCTTTTTTCTGGTTTTCTCCTGGTCACTGTCTTCTTTTCCAGCCTGTATGTTTTTTTTTCTTCTACTTCCATAGAAGTTTCAGGATCAGTTTCAACCATGTTTGGGGCCTCCCCTGATGATCTATCTTCCTCTGCTTTTTTCTCTCCTATGGTTTAATTTTCTGTCTGTTTTATACTTTCTTGCTCTCCTTCTGGCTCTTCATCCTTTTTTTTTCTATGTGTTGCTCATTATTTTTTGATGGTGTTTCTCTGTTCGGATTCCACCCCTTGCCATCTGCTTTTTTTTTCCAGCCAGCATCTATGAGGGCCTGTGCTATCCATTCTGGTGTATCAGAAAATTCAATTGTTTCATCTCTTGTTTCATTATTTGTTTTTTCAGCTTTTTTTTTATGTGTTGTTGTTTTTTTGTGGCTTTTTTCCAAGGAACATTTTGCTTACTATTGGGAGTGGGTCCCAAGATGATAGCCTGGGTAAAGAATTGGCTGGAGAATAGGACACAGAGAGTAATAGTAAATGGAGTCCACTCTGAAGAAAGGGGGGTTGCTAGTGGGGTGTCACAGGGTTCAGTATTAGGACCGGTCCTCTTCAATGTCTTTGCAAGCTACAATGCAGAGTGACTGGAAGGAAAAGTATGTCTCTTTGCAGCTGACACAAAGATCTGCAACAGAGTTGATGCACAAGGTGGGGTGGAAAGGATGAGAAGGGACTTGGCAAGGTTAGAGGAATGGTCAAATGTATGGCAGCTTAGATTTAATGCTAAGAAGTGCAAGGTAATGCACCTGGGAAACAAAAACCCAGGGGAAGAGTACACAATGGGGGGTGAGATACTAACAACAACAAAAATGGAAAGGGGCCTGGGGGTAGTCATATCAGATGACTTAAAGGTGGGCAAGCAATGTGAGAGGGCAGCAAGGAGGGCTGGAGGGATATTGGAATGCATAGGGAGAGGCATCACCAGTAGAAAACAGGAAGTTGTTATCCCTCTGTACAGACAGATGGTGAGACCCCATCTGGAGTACTGTGTGCAGTTCTGGAGACCCAATCTCCGCAAGGACATAGACAAGATGGAAGCTGTCCAGAGGAGGGCAACTAAAATGGTGCAGGGTCTGCACCGGCAGATATATGAAGACAGACTAAAGGAGCTTAATATGTGTAGCCTTGAGGAAAGGAGGGAGGGGAAGGGAGGACATGATAGAAACTTTCAAGTACCTCAAGGGAATCAACAAAGTCCAAGAGGTAGCATCTTTCAAAAAGAGGTGCAAGAACAAGGGGCACAATTTGAAGATGGGGGGTCTCAGAGGTAATGTAAGGAAGTATTTTTTCACAGAGAGGGTTGTGGATGCATGGAACGGCCTTCTGGAGGAGGTTGTGGAGTCAAAAACAGTGGTTGAATTTAAGCATGCATGGGACAGCCAAAAGGCAATTCTATGGGGTGGGGGTAGAAAGAAGTATGCTGCTGGTTAACTAGGATCTGCAGCTTATCCATTTGGTAGGGAAATGGGCAGACTGGGTGGGCCAAATGGTCCTTATCTGCCATCAAATTGTACGTTTCTATGTTTCTATCCCTATCTTTCCATTTTTTTAAAGAATATGCTTTATTGAATTTCATTCAGAAATATACAAAGACAGTAACACAATGACAATAACAAACATAAACTCCCCTATCCCTCATCCAGAGTCTGAACAAATACATGGTTTGCATGTCAACAATATCTTATATTACAATTTTCTACTTGGTTAGCTTTTCTTACATTGGTATAGTCTGTAATGGTTAGGAGGGCTTCTAGGATTTCCCACATCTTTTTAAATGGGTTATACCTGTTCTGTTCCCATCTTTCCTGAGGTGAGGGCACCAGAACTGGGTACAGTACTTCAGATGTGGCCTCACTAAGGAATAAAGGGCAGTATTACCTCCTTGCTCCTGATATCAATGCCCCTTATGATATACCCCACCATCCTACTTCCCTTACCATAGGCCTTGCAGAAAAAGGCTACCAAAATGGTGCAGGGACTGCATCAAACACCCTATGAGGAGAGGCTAAAGGAGCTAAAATGTGCACCCTGTAGGAGAGGAGGGAGAGGGAGAGGGAGCAGATGATAGAGACCTTTAAATTCCTAACTGGGGATACTAAGGTACAGAAGGGGACTATTTTTCAAAGGTGGTGGATCCCTACAACAGCCTTTCAGTGGAGACTGTGGGGGAGAAAACAGTGGAGGGGTACAAAAATGCCTGGGGCAGGCTCAAGGGAATTGTAGGGGTAAGGAAGGGAGGGGAAGAGATGGTGCCTTAGATCAAGTGAGGTCTACAGCAGAAAATGAAGGGAAAAATGATAATATGGTTAGACTGGGTGGGCCAAGTAGCCCTTATCTGCAGTCACTTTCTTTGTTTCTATGTTTCTACACTGTTGCACTGGCTCGCTTGTTTGAGGATGTCACTGATGATAATTCAAAGCCTGATCCACAGTCATATTGCTAAGTCTCACTCCATCCATCCAATACTCTGTCTTGGGGTTCTTTTTTTTTCTTATTTAAGTTTATTCAACATTTTCCATTTACAGAGCAAGAAACAATCACATACATCAGACCCATATGCAGTACAATCAGGTATCATAGTAAGCATTTCCAAAGCCATTATCCCAATGTCTCTTGCTCTCCCCCCCTTCATCCCCCCCCCAGCAGGCAGAACAATGTTACAGGGCATATGTTATTGAATCACCAATCCGATTAGTCTTGCACCCAAGTTGAGTGAGCACCTGTCTGGAGTAAATACATCTCATGTAATTTTTCCCAAATCTTATGATACCTCAGCAAACAATCTCTTCTAATTGCACTGAATTTTTCCATGTTCAAATTAAAAAGTAACTCTTGTAACCACTCTACATATGAAATCAAGGTACTATCCACCCAATGTTTTAGTACTACTTTTTTAAGGGACGATGAGATAATGGCCATGTGATACCTCTTGCCTTTATCATAGCCCGGGATATTCACCTAATAGACAAATCTCAGGACTAAAAAGAGGTTCAAGTCCCAGCAGGGGGTCTGCTTGTTCCTTAATCTTGTCCCACAGGGGCCTCATTCTAGGGCATTCCCAGAAAATAACGTCCCTTCCTATTGGTGACAAGCATTGCAATTAGAATCAGGAATATGGCCAATCTTGTTTAGTTTTGAGGGGGTCCAAAAAATATTCTTTAAAAATTGGAATTGCATCACTCTCAATCTGTCCTGGGTTATATACCTATAAGTGTTTTGCCAAATTATGTCCCAGTCCCTCTCCATCCCCCCCAAAACAGTATTCCAGTAGCCTGTCTTGGGGTTCTAATTCCCTAGGCGCATTACTGTGTGCCTTTTGGCATTCTGTGCATTCTCACATTGCTTGCCCACCTTTAGGTCATCTGATATGACTACCCCCAGGTCCCTTTCCATTTTTGTTGTTGTTAGTATCTTACCCCCATTGTGTACTCTTCCCCTGGGTTTTTGTTTCCCAGGTGCATTACCTTGCACTTCTTAGCATTGAATCTAAGCTGCCATACATTTGACCATTCCTCTAACCTTGCCAAGTCCCTTCTCATCCTTTCTACCCCACCTTGTGCATCAACTCTGTTGTAGATCTTTGTGTCATCTGTAAAAGACATACTTTTCCTTCAGTCCTCTGCAATGTAAGCTTATAAAGACATTGAAGAGGACAGGTCCTAATACTGAACCCTGCGGCACCCCACTAGTAACCCTCCTTTCTTCAGAGTGGACTCCATTTACTATTACTCTCTGTGTCCTATTCTCCAGCCAATTCTTTACCCAGACTGTCATCTTGGGACCCACTCCCAGGCTGGCTAACTTGTATATTAATCTTTTGTGTGGGACTGTGTCATATTCCTTGCTAAAGTCTAGGTAGGCCATGTCCACAGCCCCTCCCTGATCTACTACTTTGGTCACCCAGTCAAAGAAATCTATCAGATTCGTCTGGCATGACCTTCTCACTGTGAATCCATGCTGCCTTGGGACCTGTGCCCCTCTGGCCTCTAGATACTCGACAATTCTTTCCTTCAGAAGTGATTCCATCATTTTCCCTATCACTGAGGTTAAACTAACAGGTCTGTAGTTTCCTGCTTCTGCCTTGCTCCCACTTTTGTGAAGGGGAATCACATCTGCCCTCCTCCAGTCCTTGGGTACCACCCCATCCTTCCATGATTTGCTAAAGAGGATAGTCAGTGGTGTCACTAGTTCTACCCTTAATTCTTTTAGAATTCTGGAATGAATCCCATCAGGCCCCATTGCTTTGTCCACCTTCAGTTTTAAGAGTTCTTTCAGAACCCTTTCTTCTGTAAATGGGCTGTTATCAACTTCTGTATACAGAGTGTTTCTATTGTTTGTTTTAGGTACAGACCCCTCTTTATTTGTAAATACTGAGCAAAAATATTTGTTTAGTATCTCTGTCTTTTCACAGTCCCCCTCTGCCCACCTCCTCCCCTTTATTAAGCCTCACTATCCCTCCCTTAGTCTTCTTTTGCTCCCTGATGTACCTATAAAAGGTTTTATCCCCCTTCTTAACTGAGTTGGCTATCTTTTCCTCGGTTTTGGCCTTTGCTGTTCTGACTGCCTTCCCAGCTTCCTTTTGCTTTAACTGATACAGTTCTCTGTCCTGCTTCTTCTGTGATTCCTTGTACTTCCTGAATGCTTTCTTTTTCTCTTGAACCTTCACTGCCACTTCCTTTGAGAATCATAGTGGTTTCTTACATCATTTCGTTTTCTTTATTTGCTTCACACAAAGGCTACAGAAGATGCAGTGCAGCATAACAAAGATGATTCAGGGCCAACAGGGCATGACTAAAGAGGAGTGCCTCAAGGTCCTGAACATGTGTTAGCTGGAGACCAGAAGTGAGGGAGCTGTGATAGAGACCTTCAAGTTCCTAACAGAAATTAACAAGATGAACAGTTGGAACTATTTAGCCTGAGTACTAGTTTGAGATCACGAGGACATGAATTGAAACTGACAGGAGGGAGGGTCAAGAGGGACATGAGGAAGTATTGTTTTACAGAATGGATTGTGGAGCCATGGAACAATTCACCAGTCAAAGTGGTGGGCACTAAAACAGTTAATAGTTTAAAGCATGATTGGGACAGGATAAAGGGTCCAGTGGTCACTCAAGGTGACAGAAACTGAAAGGAGAATGGTGGAGAAGGGGGGGGCTAGTACCCTAAATGGACAGTAGGTCCTAGAGTTAGATAGGTAACTCTGGCAGACTGGATGGACCATTAGTCTATTTCTGCTGTTGTTTGTGTTTGTATGTTTCTATATAATAATAGACATCCCTTTCCCCAACCCAGACAAATTCAATAAAAAACACCTCCCGCCTCATGTCTGTCCATAGGTCCTATCACTTGTAGTGAGCCCCACCCTACCATCCTCTAGCACCCAACACCCATCCTTTCCAGACCCATTTTTAAACAGATACATTATCTGACCTGTAAAAAAATAAGTCCATCTAGGGGTGGAATGAGATATAGACACACATTTACTGTACCTCAGTGTATTGCTGTACAATGAATGACAAATTATATCCCCAGTTATAATAACACCTGATTGTTTGACAAGTGGCAAATAAGGTATTACTATAGATGGTGACATTATAATTTGTTCTATAGCAGGGCACTGAGTGAAGAGGACATCATGCTCCAGCACTGGCCATTTTCTTTCTTTTTTTTTGGTACAAGCTGTAACATCTATCCTTATAAATAAAGGGTTGGGGAGGAAGGTTTGGTGCTAGAGAGTGGTAGGGTGAGGTTTCAGCACAATTACTATGAATTGGGATGACAGGCATGGGTAGGGAGGAGGATGGTGCCTTTTTACTGATGAGGTATGGGTGGGGGATGAGATATCTTTTATAATATAAATACTTTGCTGTGATTGTGGGTGGGAGGAAGGAGGTGGGCACTAGAGAGTGTCAGGGGGTTATTAATTTAAAAAGTTGGTGGCAAAAGGGGGTGGGAACAGTTTGTCATAGTGGGTGGGGGTAGGTTACACATGTTGTAGCTTTTGCTGGTAAAGTGTTATAACTATGTGTATTGGTACTTCACTGATATTCCTGTCGGTGAATGCCATTATGCATAATCTTCATTGGGTGAAGGTGGGCACTTTATCACACAAAAATAATGCAAAGTAAGGCCTTAGGAGAAGTGAAGTTAGGGGCACATTGTGAAGTACTTCATGAAGTAAAGTTCCCTGACTTGCACATCTCTAATCATGAATTTCAGCATCACTGACAGGCTGCTGAAGATGATGTGGCTTGCACAAGCTAGGGTTGTGATTACCTGTAAAAAAAATAATAATACAGTGTGTCACTGAAGTGCAGATGAGTTGAAGAAAAAGCAGGAAGCTTCAGACCCTTCTTAACAGAGTCCAAAGTGCTGATTCCAGAGGGTCCATCAACTATAACTTCAGCATTGGCTCACTGTTCCTTCTGTGTGAAGTAATATTTTCTAGTGTTTCCCATTTTTCTGTCCCTTTCCTGTTTGTGCATGCTCTTGGTGTCTGCTTGCACTCACTGCTTCAAACGGTTGTGTAAAGTCCACCCTTGCTATACCATTCAGTCTTTGCAAAATACATTTTGTGCGTTCTCTGTTTTCTGTTGTATCGACTAAATGATCAGAGTATGTGCAATCTCTCCTCATAGCTGTTGTCTCCTTAGCCACTAATTAGCTTGTTGGCCCGCTCTTGAACCCTCTTGATCTCTTCAAAGTCATTTTTGTACTGCAGTGACCAACACCGGATGCAGTACTCTGGGTGATGTTTTACCATGGTCTTTTACATAGGGATGATCATTTCCCTTAAATATGCTGGTTAAACCCCCTCCTAATATATCTCAGCATTGCTTTGCTTTCTTGACAGTACCACCATACTACCTAACAGACTTCAGCTTTTTGTCCACAATTACCCCTAGATCCTTGATGTTTTCTGTGGGTGTCCTGTCCACTGTTGCACCACACAGATAGTATGTGCAATGCAGATTCCTAAACTCTAGGTGTAGTACTGAGCACTTTTCAACATTAACTCTAAACCCCCAATTCTCAATCCACATCTCTAATGTGTACATGCCCCCTTGTAGTTAATATTTTTCATCTGTTGTGGACTGTCTTGTCAGTTTAGTGTCATCAGCAACTTACCACTGACTCCTTCATCAAGGTAATTAACAAATGTGCTCATGACTAATGAACTTAGTGCAGATCTCTATGGAACTCCACCCAGTATATCCCTCAAGGCTGAATGTTGACAATATTGACCATTCACCATCTCTCCTTGCTTAATACCTGTTATCATTTTTTTATAAAGCTTTACACATTTTTGGACTCTGTATTGTGCTACTTTCTCAATAAGTTTTAAAAATGATTATCCCCATTTTTGACTATGCTAATGTAGTTTATAGTGCAGCACCTCCCTTGTCCCTCAGTAGGCTTGACACCCTCTTCAATGCCTTCTGTCATTTTGTATTAACTCTCCTTCCCACACCCATCACTGGTATCTTTATTCCAGTCTCGCTCTCCTCCACTTATTCTTGTGTTGTCTCACCCACTGCTCCTCCTTCATTGGAAAATAGTGGTTCATCTCCCTTCCCCTACCAATCTTCTCTAATCTCCCCTCCATTGATTCCTCCTACCCCCTTCATGCCAGAGACTCCCGTTCCTTCTTGATTCCCCACCCTTGCCCTAGCACCAGTTTGGTAGCCTTCTTTTATCATCTCCCCTCCTTATGGAACAGACTCCCTCCTCTTCTTAGACATGCATCATCCCTATTATCCCTAAAACATACACTAAAGTCACCCTCCTTCTACTTGCTCCTCTCCCTCCCCAACCCCTCCCTGACCACTGTCCCCCTTTCTTCCTCCTCCCTTCTTCCCAATCCCTCTTCATCCCCTTTTCTCGTCCCATGCTGCCCTATCTGTCCTCTATCCCCATTGCTGTGTCTCCCTTTTATCTGCTTGGTCCCTTACAGTCCCCTCTCCCCTTCCCTTTTCCCTCATCCTAGGGCCTTGCCTCTCTACATTAACCCTCCTGATCTCACCCACCCCCTTGGAAATCTTTATTTGACACTATTTATAGTATTGATCCTTTATACCCCCGGGGATTTCTTTCTTTCTTTATTTTTTTATGCCTACAATGTACTTTGCATTTTATAACTGTTGACGTTGATTTATTTAATTATACTGCTGCTGTTTTGTCTCAATTTACCCTTTCCCTTGGTCTTACCTGGAAATGAACTCTACCTCAGTGTGCCTTTCCTGGTTACCAAACTTTTAAATAAATTAAAATAAATAAGTTTTCCATATGGTGCAGTGTCAAATGACATGTTTAATCTTAGATAGGCTACATCAACCACCCAGACCATATCAGCTTCCCTAATTACCCCATTAAAAAAGGCAATCATTTTTGTGGGCAGGATCTACAGCACCTTTTGTGAATCCATGTATGCCAGAGAACAGTTCCTTTTCATTCGTCTGGTGAACCACCATATCTTTTATGAGTGACTTGAGCACTTTGTCAAGCATTGAGTTAAAGCTCACAGGTCTGTTGTTCTTGTGTCTAACTTGTCTCCATTGTTGAAAATGTCAGTGCACCAGGTGTACTAGCACCATGGACATCCTTCCTGCCTAGTAGAAGAAACAGAACACAAAAAAATATGCCACTGGCAAGGTGGACAAATTATGTTGTTCTGCAACCATGTCCAAGGACAGCAGTTTGCCTAAACCCCTTGGGACATTCCCAGGCACCTCCACCCCTCAGCGCTGGTACCTGGATATTGAGACTGGCTTCTATTGGTACTGAATGGCAAAGCCTTTCCTCAGGGGTAAGCTATGCATGTGTGTGGTGGTGGGGTTGCACAATAGTGGGCTGCGGCACCTAGGTTTCAGCACTGGAGGAGTATTAGTGGTCTTCCAGATGGGTAGAGACACTGGATAAAAGGAAGGAGCTCCTGACAGATCTACCCATTAACTGGAAACAATTAAAAAATGTAAAAAAATGCCAACATTGCCAAAATGCAGTATGCACCATAGCTGTGCATTGCTGTTTGTTGTGGCTTTTTCACTTGGTTCTGCAGGGCATGCCAGTGCAAACATTTGGTAAACAGCACCCTCATTTAATGTCTAAGAACAATGCTGGTTTGCAAAAGTTTATTTTACTTTATTTCTTTTTCATTATTTTAAAGCAGCTTCTACTTAATTGTTATCTCTTGGGCAATGCTTCCAGTTCTAATCCTGGCTCCAGGTCAATAACATTTTTAGTCAACATTTAGTTTAGCTTACATTCCTACAGCCATTACATGTGCCAAACTAAATTTACCATTACTTAATTATCAGTATCCTTATTCCTTATCTGATACAAACTATATTTAGCCATTTCTACAGAGCCATTCCCTCATGCCTCCAAATGTCCCAATGTCATGCATATAATGATATGACACATCCTGAGTTCTAATTCCTAAAGCAAGGCATAACTGATGCCATTCTGTTTCTTGCTTGTTTCCCTGATATACTGCATAGCAATAAAATTGTAAAGATTACTTTATATAAACCTCCTGTCCTCAACGTCTTTCCGTAGATCATACATTTTTTTGTTTGTTTTATTAATTGTAGATATTCAAAAAGAGAGAGAAAGAACAGTTCATGTCCTTAATAGGTTTCTGCCCCTACTTGGCAGTAGCACTTTAAGATTATACAGGTTTAAGGAAATGTCATCCATCTCACCTTTCAATTTCTCTAACTATAACTATATCTTGAGGATCAAGGATGTGCATTAGTATGAAAAATTTACTCATACAGAGCTGTCTGCTAATTTGTTTTATGTTTTGACATTTCCTACAGTCATGTCACATTTAGTAAAACATTTTTCATTTTTCCCTGGTTGGCAGCAAGTAAATTGTTTTGATTTACCAAAACCAAGAAAACTGCTGCTGCACAATGCTCTTTCATGATTTGGGGTCTTTGTTTTGGTATGCTTTCTTTTTGTGGAAAAGGAAAAAATAAATCACAGTGAGAAGGTTGGTAATTTGTGACATTTTCAAACTCAGTTCTTTTCAGTGCTATCCTGCCAAGGCTCAGGTCCTCATATGAAGCTGTCACAATCTTCATATGTCAGTGTGGGCAAATGAAAATCCTCCCACAATACTCTTGAGAGTAACATTTTAATGGAGTGGGTGGATCAGTACATAGCAACTCAATAGGCATTTCAAATATATTCCTCTAGTACTCCATTGATTTGTTTCTTTAATCCCTTGAGGGACTGGTAGTAGATCTACAGATTCCTAACAACTTCACTATTATGGTTTTGCTCAGATTTCTTGTTGGAGCCAAAACATAGTGCATTTTATTAGAAGTATGTTGCATTCCGGGCTTATTGTGCTAGTTTCATTGATTCTCTCAGAAGCCTTTGGGGGATATTGTGTGTGAAATAAATATTACTGATAATGATGGCTAGACATACAAAATTATGAATTTTCTTGCAGTCCTCCCAAACTGTCATAAGCTGCAGGTGCACTTCCTTCATGTATTTTCCTTTGTATTCAGGCTCAGGCTTACATGGAAATAATATACATGAAAAGTACAAATGGTATTTTAAGTGGGGTTGCAGCAGTGCTACTCCCACTTTCAGTGGTTTTAGTCTTCACTACTGTTAAATGGTAAGATCAATCAGAAATGATAAAAAAAAAAATATGATAAGCAACTTTTTGCTTACTTGTGACAGTTTTTTAAAAAAATATACAGTAAGGCCGAGATATTCAAAGTGGTTGCACCTGGTGCAACTGAGTTGCAACAGTGCAACCCCAGAAAAGCGCCCTGGAGTAATATTCAAAAGGGAGAATTGCACAGAGCAATTCCTGATGTACCAGGACTGCAAAGATAATGTATGTAGCACATTTCCAGGGGGTATATCCATGCATATGCAGCACATCCAGATAGTCAACCCTGGATGTGTAGCGCATCTGCTGGCACATCCCAGAGATATGTCGTAAACCTGGGTACAATGTTGAGCCTGTAAATAATGGCTCAACTTGTAGCCACCCACAGGCAGACCACTGTAATGCAGTGTACAATACAGCAGCCACCAGTCTTCAGTGACTTCCAACCCCTAGAACACCATATAAATGCACCCATAGAATTCCCTGGTGGTCCAGTTCTTCCCCCTTACCATCCTGTAACACCGATCACTGTATAATATTTTATTAAGATCCTAAGATCCCTGGTGGTCCAGTGGTTCCCTCCTCCCCATCTGGTAACACTGATCACTGTATTAATACTTCTTTAAGATCTCTGGTAGCCTAGTGGTACCCCCTCTCCTCCCATAACCCAATCACCAAAAAACATGACCATTATTGGTTTCTGGTAGTCTTGTGGTCCCTCTGCCTCCACCCACACAGGGTCCCCAGCCCTCCCATCATCGGCGGGCAGCAGACCCACCCACATACCTCCATGGCTGCTCACCAAATGACAGCTTACAGTATGAGCTGCAAGCTCATTGGTCCACATAGTGGACCAATGGACTTGCAGTGCATACTGTAAGAGTCATCACATCTTTCAGTCTCTGGAAGAATCTCTATTGTAATGTCATACTGATAACCACTTACAGTATAATACCCTAAAAAAACTTTTGCTAGAGAAGTACACTATTGTTCAAGGGACATAATGCAATTAACACTAAGGTTATTTAGAGCACAAAAGAGGTAATTGAGCCCCTATAAAGTGCTCCCCAGTTTTCACTGGTAAAAAACCCACAATACCACCCAGTAAAATGTAATTGTCTAGCTTCTCTTTAAATGCATGTTTAGTGCTGTTATTTACTATGTCTCCCTGCAGACTCTTCCACAGTTCTACTGCTCTCTGTGTAACAAAGTGCTTTCTTTTGTTAACTTTATAACATCCTCCTTTTAGCTGACAAGTGTCACCCCAAGTATAATGAGACTGTGCTTTTAGTTCTAATTTTAATTTTCAAACAGTCCATTGTCATTAACTGTATAATACAGGAAAGTTAGGTTAACTCTTGCTTGTTTGATGTCAGTTCTCATAGGTTTAAAATAGTTTAACCCTTCTTGTTACATGCAATTTTGTAACCCCTTATCATTTTTTTTAATATCGTCTTTGAATTTCTTCAATCGTGTTCATATCTTTTTAGGCATAAAGTGCTCTAAACTGGGTTCCATAATCAAAGTGATGCCTTATCTGTGATCTGTACATTAGGGGCCAGATATTCAAAAGGGTTGCGCCATGCGTAATAGGGTTGTGCCTGCGCAAGTCCAAACTTGCTCCATTCTGCGATATTCAGCAGGAGGCAGTTGCGCCACAGAAAACATGCTGAGCAATAGCGCAATGCAAATGAATGCATGCTGAACTGGAGGGGAAGGAACCATGCATAAACTGCACAGCCCGATATTCAGCCGGGCTGTGCAGAGATGTGCAGGTGCAACCCCCAACCTGCGCCTGCAGGACTTTGA
The DNA here is from genome assembly GCA_016271365.2 of Neoceratodus forsteri. Lineage (NCBI taxonomy): Eukaryota > Metazoa > Chordata > Ceratodontiformes > Ceratodontidae > Neoceratodus > Neoceratodus forsteri. Next base: position 777,542,305 of record CM057452.1, read on the forward strand.
GCCGAAAAAAAAAAGACTTAAGTCGAGGGCCACCCACAGGTGAGCTGCTGTATTGCAGGGCGCAACCCAGCAGCTGCCACCTGTGGTTGTCCCCCAACCCAGTCCCTGTGCCCCCCTGCAGCCCGATCGCGGGCATCAATGTAACTTCCACCCTCCTCCCGTTCATATCCCTGGTGGTCCAGTGGACGAAATGCCCGATCACGGGCAGTATGTATAATAACTCCCACCTCCCGTTCACATCCCTGGTGGTCCAGTGGACTGGAAATGCCCAACCACGGGCGGTATGTATCATAACTCCCACCCCTCTCCTTCCATCCCTGGTGGTCCAGTGGACGAAATGCCCGGTGTGGGTGGTATGTGTCATAAACCCCCCAAACATAGCCCTGGTGGCTAGTGTCCCCACTACCCACCCATGAAGCCCACCACCCGCTCCCCGGCGGCGGCGGCGGCAGCATCCACCCGCCTGCCGCCCTGCTGCCTGCCGACTGATAGCCGGTAGGGCTGCCGCATGTGGTGTAGAGAAAGAGCCAATGGGTGTGCAGCCATCCATCACATGACAGTCAGATTTGTGAATGATTCATTCACAAAACTGAACTGTCATGTCGGTATGGACTACATGCCCATTAGCTCTTTCTCTGCACCAAAAGCGCTAGCACTCTGAGCTGTCGTCGGCGAGTGGCGGGTGGCAGCGAGAATGGGATGCTGCCGCCCACTGGCTGCGGGGAGTGGGGTGGTGGGGCTTCGTGGGTGTGTAGAGTGGGGACACTAGCCACCAGGGCTATGTTCAGGGGGTTTATCACACATACCGCCCACGATCGGGCATTTCAGTCCACTGGACCACCAGGGATGTGAATGGGAGGGGTGGGAGTTATGATACATACGCATGCACGATCGGGCATTTCGGTCCACTGGACCACCAGGGATATGTACCGGAGGAGGGTGGGGAGCCACATTGATGCCCGCGATCAGGCTGGTGGGGGGGAGTACACTATGCCCGCGATCGGGCTGCAGGGGGCATCGGTCCCCGATGGCTGCTGCCTGGCAGGGCGCCAGGCGCAAGTCCTCGGGGATCGGCGCACCTACATGCTAATGGCATGCAAATGGGGACATAATCACATGCAAATGGCCCCCCCCTCTGCCTTGCATGAATTATAGCCCCATTTGCATGTCACCTTTTGAATATCGTGATTTTGCGCATGGCGCAATGGTACTTGTGCCACCGCAAGTTGAATGCTGCACTCTGTCAACTTGCGGTGGCGCAAAATTCCACTGCCATGCACAGTGACTGTGGCTGGGGGGTGATATTCAAAGGAGTTGCTCAATAGCGCAACTCCTTTGAATATCACCCAGGACACACCCCTGCGCAACTATTTTGCACAGCTGAAGGGCTTGCGCCAATGAATGGCGCAGTTTGAATATCCAGCCCTAGGATTATAACTTCTTGGTCCTTATTGGTAGTATTTCCTTTAATGATATATATTAGTTTGCTTGCCTTTGCTACCATATTCTCGTAGTGCCTACCTTGGTTTAAGTACTTATTAATAATGATTCTTAAGTCTCTTTTGTCCTCCCTCATATTTAACTGAATATTTTGCGGAGTGTAGTTAAAATTTTAGCTTCACCTGAGCTCTTTTGTTCTAGGTTTGCTTGAAAGGACAGAGCAATGAGCAACATTTTCAGAGCAAGGAGAAACTTTAAGGCTTCTTTTGGCTAAGCAGCTTTACTGTTGTGTTACTATTTTGTTTTGTGCTTACAGGTTTTGTTACTGTTTTTTGCTTACAGATTACTGCTTTATTTTCTCTGATTCAAATTGTTTCTTTGCAGGGTACTGTATATTTTCTATTAAATTGTTACCGGGTGTGCCTACAGGTTTTTGTTACTGTGTTGTGCTTACAGGCTTTACAGTTTACTGCTTTATTTTTCTCAAATTGAAATTGTTTTTTGCAGGGTATATTTTCTGCTAAATTGTTAGAGGGTGTGCTTGCAGCTGGATAATGTTTTGTACTTACAGATTAATGACTTATTTTACTCTGCTTCAAATTGTTTTTTGCATGGCATATTTTCTGTTAAATTGTTGTGCAGGATGTCTTGCTGAAAGGAAGGAAACACTCACCTGGGTGGTGGGTCAGAGCTGTGGCTTATTGTTTCTGGAGGGCACGGGCTTGGTCCCACCCACCACCCTACTCCTCACCCACCCAGCCCAAGTGCATCATTTCCTTATACCAGGGGTTCTGACATCACTTCTCCAAAAGGGCAAAGGACATACACCTGTCATAACTTTAAAGCAGCAGTGCAACGTAATCAGGAAGTGATTATGAAAATTATTTTTCCTTGGCTGTAAGCATGCAGTCATAGATGAGGTGTCCATATCTGTAAATATTTTTTTTCAAATGATCTTTAATTTTTAGGTATTTAAAATGTATTTCTATTGTTGTGGTTTCACAATAAATAAGATGGCTGCCTAATTTTCAGCTGCTATCTCCCTTCACATCGCATCATGTCTTTTGGTTACTGCACTGGGACCCTGTGCTGAACACTCTTGATGTCACTGTGTAGTACTGCCAATCATACGTATGTGCAGTTTGCAGCAGAGGGGGCTCCAGTGCAACATGGTGGGATGCAGAAATGTAAACAAAAATAAAGGACAACAGACCACATTATGGGTGATAGTACAATGCCGGTGAGAAAGAGTGCCAAGGATATGCTCGGCAAAGCACAGGGAATAAACTGTTGAAAAAGTGCAATTTTTTGTTTACAGTGCACTGCTGCTTTAATAGCCCAACATGCTGCATAGGGGCTAAACAAACACACACACACTCTCACACACTAACAAAAAACAACAAACAAACAGAAAACAGGAAGGAAAAGAGACATGTGGGGAGTGGTGCAATGCAATGTACTGGCTATGGGGTGTCAGTCTTCCAGGAGACATTGTGGAGGCTATGATACTGCCCTATTTGTAGGCATCTCTCTGATCTGAAGTAGGAGGTTGCACATCTTGAGGCTGACATGGCAAGGATTCAGGAAACCTCCTCCTCCATCCAGGGACCACCAGAGCAACTGCCTCTGCCTCAAAGGTTGCCAAGAAAGTGGAGAGGTTGGACTATGGTGGGCTCAGGGAGGGTGAGGGTGGTTAATCAGAGGCTCATCCCTTGAGCTGTACCGCTCAACAATTCATGTGCCATTCTCATGGAGAGTGGTTCCTTTATGGAGACACCTGCAGTGGAGAACAAGAAGGATGATGGGAACCTCCACAAAGGAGACCCAGAAGAGAGTGACACAAGACCCCACAGGGGAAGGAAACAACTCCTGGTGGGAGGCTCAGTCATTAGGAGGGTAGAACTGTGGGAAAGAGGGCTGGGAGAAGGAGGTAAGTTCCTTCCCAGTGCCATGGCTGGGAGGGACAGGAAGTAAATCCTCAAGATAGTGGGAGTAGCTGCACAGAAGAGGGAGCTGTATGTCATTGTCCACCTCAGAACAAATATTCTAGCTGGGAATGGTATCAGAACAATGCAAGAGATGTTTGTGGAGTTGTGGCAGGGCCTTAGACAAGTAGCACTTACGGTAACCTTTTTGAAGGTGCTGCCTGTCTATAGCATTGGTGAGGCTAGGGTACTCTGCACCATGGGAATTCAATGAATGGTTGAAAAACTGGTGTTAGCTCAAGGTTTTGGCTTCATTGAGGACTGGGGTTCTACCTGGAGGGATGCAGGCCTGTACTGGTGCAATGGTCAGCTTCAGTCTGGATGGAGGACCAGGTTCCTAGGTGATAGGTTTAAATGCTTCATTGGCAAGCATTTAAACTAGCACGGGGGGAGGCACTGAAAAGGAGTCAGGAAATACCAGCTCCCCACCACAAAACAGGGTAGTTAGTGAGGTCATCACCATGCTAGAGAAGTCAAAAGGGAGCAGAACAGGGGTAATTGGAGAAAAAGGCAGTAAGGATAGTGAGAGGGCTAAATTGGGTAAGGCCATCAAACAATGGAGGGCTATGAGTACCAATGCCCATAGTCTGTGTAACAAACTCCCTGAACTAGTGGCCTTGATGGAAGAGGGATGCCTGCATATTGTGGCAGTAACAGAAACATGGTACACAGAGAACCATGACTATGATTTCAACATACTAGGGTACACAATCTACAGGAGGTACAGGGAAGGTAAAAGAGGGGGAGGAGTAGCTCTCTACATAAGGGAAGAGATCAAATCAACAGAACTAAAAGGTAAACAGGAAGGAGAGGAGGCACTGTGAGTCACCCTGGAGCTAGGAACTGGCACCACAATCCGCATGGGGGCTGTATACAGACCCTCATCTCAGGGGAGGAAATGGACAAGGAAATGATAGAAAGCATCCTTAGAATGGCAGAAGAAGGGGAGATATTGTTGATGGGGACCTGAATATGCCAGATGTCAATTGGAGCACCTTTGCTGCAGCCACATGCAAGAGCAGGTCATTCTCGATGTCCAAGAAGGGGCGTACCTCAGATAGCTAGTGTTGGAACCCACTCTGGAGGGAGCAATCTTAGACCTGGTTCTCTCAAATGGGGACAGAGAGATGATCTCAGACTCAGAAGTGGGTAACCATCTAGGAACAAGCGACCACCAAACAGTATAGTTCACAATAAACACAGCCGTAGAGTCAAGTCATACAAAAGCAAGGGTACTGGACTTTAGGAGGGCTGACTTTGGCAAAATGGGAGAGTGCATCAGAAAAGCACTAGCAAATGGACTAGAAGGAGGGGTGGAGGAACAATGGGGAAAAATCAAAATTGCCATCACAGAAGCAACAAGCCTTTGTGTGAACATATGAACATATGAAATCTGCCAGCAGAAACAGGCCACATGGTCTATCAAGTCTGCTTGAATGAGCAGCTAGCAACCCTATCTTGCAGCTGCCCCCCCTTAACAATAACCCCCTTCTCTCCCTGTCCCATCCCCTTTTCAGTCCCCCCACTGTCTTGCAGAATACCACCTCCTCTGGTAGACAGTTACTGGGTCCCCCGGGTCTGTGTGAGTGGCTGTTTGTACTTGTCTGTGTCTGTAGCTTAGTTTTTGCAGATTTACAATGTTTTTCTTCTTGGAGTAACTACACCATTGTTGCTTACTATATCTGTGAAAGTCTCCTGGACTGGATATCTGCAAAACATCACCACCAGGTATCTGTATTTTCATTTAAAATCAACTTTTTGGATGCTAACCCAAGCAAAACATTAGTCAAGCAACTATGTCTGACAAACTCAGTGACTCTGGGTCCTGCTCTGAATCCACATTTTCATATGACCTGCTACTAAAGGATCTGTCTGTGGGCTTTTTATCAATCTTGTTGAATAACAAAGGAAGCATACAGACAAAAGGATTTCACACCCTGCATATGCGCAGGCACACTTCATCACCTTCAGGAATTCTAACACATTCTGTGACTCTGGACCTCAGCATTTGATCATTTCTTTTGGCTTTTAACTAGCCACCAGGTATCAACATTTTTAATTTTTACCACACTCAGCTCAAACTTGTACAAAGGTCTGCACTGCCCTTCCCTACCTCAGAAATACTCACAAACCCATTCTTATCTCTCCTCATTATTCTCCTGACCTATGGGCAAGTTAACCCCCCTAGAATCTCTAATACTCTCAAACCCCAATATGCCTGGATAGATGCAGGTGTTATTTCTGAGGATAACAGCGGACACATTATCTATGGACTACAACCTTGGGTCAGTTATACCCCTTGAGTTATTAGTGGTGGTCAAACACGGAATGACCCTGGACTACAATGCACTGTGCCTCCTGCCCCCTCCCCCAAGCTGCAAGCAGCCCAACCAAGTTAAACTTAATCTCATAAAAGGAAAAGCCACCACCACTATCTGCTTCTCGACTCGGAAAGTCATCCTGATCCTGCTCCTACTATCCAGCAATGTGCATCCAAATCCAGGCCCACAAAACTCTAATGGAACTGGTAACAGCAAACCTAATGGCCTTAAAATAGCAGCGATTGAACAACTGCAGCCTTCTTGCCAAGCTAACACAACTCCAGGCATGGGCTGCCCTGCACAGTCCGGATATCTTATGTCTCAGGGAGACCTGGCTGACGGGCAAAACAAAGAACTCAGAAATCACACTGCCAGGTTATCAAACCTTCCAAATTGACAAACTGGGCAAAAGGGCTGGTGGATGCCTCATCTACATTACAGACTCGTTCGATGGGAATGTGCTCCCCATTACTAACAAGGATGATGACCATGAGATACTAGCAGTTAAAATCCAATGTGGCCAGAACAGTAAATCACCGGTAATTGCCTCTGTCTATTTACCTCCTAAAAAGGCCAGTGAGGGCCTTACCAAAGTGCTGGATGCCCTGACCCCCCTTAGCAAAGTCCATGAACTTATCATCACTGGATACTTTAATATCAACTGGGTCAGTAATAAGGCAACCTACCTGAAGGATGCGGTGGCTAATTTGTATCTCTCACAACTAGTCACAGAACCCACCAGGAGGAACTACAAGATGGGCAATTATACCCTCATAGACTGGATATTCTCTAACCCCCACCAGAATAACCCATATTACAGTGCAGCCAGATATCATCATCATCATCAAATCTTTATTTATTCAGGCGAACATCATTGAGCAAGGATCATTTACAAGATGGACCTGATAAGGTCAAGGTTCAATAGTTGATACACAACAGATACATCACACACTTATATAAGACAGTTATACATACAGGGGAAAATAACGTTTATAAGCACAGTGATGTACAGTAAATTCACATGATAAAAAGCGGTTACAGGAAAGTTAAGCTAATATTTACAGTATGTACAGTATATACATATCCAGTGGGGCATGGCAGACACTCAACATAATGTAATACTAGGATGGTGAAGGTATTACTAGGTGCCATAAGATGGGGTGTCTGTCTGGAAGGAATATGCCATATATGGTTTGGAAGGAGATTTGTGAGATGACAATGCTAGCTCTAGTGGTAGCAATTGCATTCTCTTTGAAGAAGACTGTACAATGCTGTTTAAAGGATGCAAATGGAATGATATTGGACAGTTTTAGGGATTTTGTAGGGTGTTCCATGCTATAGCTAGAGAATAGATGATTGCTGCCCTCCTAGCCTGGTGTTGAATTTGGGCAATTTGAGCAGGATGATGTTGTTGCTTCTTAGGGCATAGGAGCTAGGAGAGGTCTGGGTGAAGCAGTCCAGGATATAGTTTGGAAGTTTTTGACAACACTCTGTAAATCCATAGTGCTGCATTTCTGTTCCTTCTGAGGTGAAGGGAAACCCACCCAACTGCAGCATAAAGAGAGCAATGATGAGTATTAGATGGCAGATCTGTAATGAACCTTATTGCTCTATGATATAAGGTATCCAACTTGTGATGGTAGGAGATGGGACAGTGACTATAAAGGAAGTCTGCATAGTCAACAACTGATAGAAAAATGGCCTGGACTAACCTCATCTTTGATTCTCTGTTTAGGAAGGTTTTAATCTATAGAAGGCCAAGCCTTTGGCGAAGCTTTTTTAACAGTTCTTCTAAATGATGAGTCAAGTCAAGTCTGTTGTCAATCCACACACCTAGGTATTTGAAGTTTTCTACATACTCCAGATTTTCTCCAAGTATACTGCATAGTTGGGGGAGAATGATTGGAGAGGATGTGCTGGTGGAGCTTTGATTTGTGAACATCATTGCTTTAGTTTTCTTTGCATTTAACAGAAGCTTTTTCTCGAGTAGCTGATATTGTAGCAAGGAGAATTCTGTTTGTAGGATTTCACACGAGCAGCTGTAGTGAAGGGTTGCTGACATACAGAACAGTGTCATCAGCAAAGAGGTGTACAGAGGAATTGGTAAGGGTTGAATCAATGTTATTTATATAAATGGCAAAAAGGATAGGACCCAGAATAGAACCTTGGGGGACTCCTCTTGACAGTGGTTTTAATGGGGATAGGTCACCTTCAGCTTTTACCTGCTGTGACCTACCGGTGAGATAGCATCTGAACCACTTAAGGGAGGATGGATCTAGGCCAATGGAGTACATCACTCCCCAGTCACTCTTGGGTGGTCAAACAACCTAAGGAAACCTCCATCCATCATGGTTGAAAGCAGAGTCCTAAAGAGAGGACAACTGGGGTCTATCAAGGCTGCCCTAGTGTACTTTACTTGTCACACATAGATGCACTGCCTGATCTGGACCTAGCCCTGAATGACTTTGTTGTCAGCTTCAATGATATCTGTAACAGATTCGCCCCACTCAAAAAAAGAAAATTGAGAGGACACACCATCGGGTGAATCACCAAGGAACTTCTTACCCTCATCAGGGAGAGAAATAACCTCTGGCCCAAGGTCAGGTCATCCAGGAAAATAAATGACCATCAGGCCTACATGGCAGCCACAAACAGATGTACATATCTTAGCAGACAAGCAAAGGCAAACCATTACAAGGACCAGCTGCAAAACAACTGGGGAGATGGGAAAAAGTTTAGGGTGAATATAAATAACTTCCTTGGGAAGGAAGAAAAAAAGCACCCCCAACTGCTCAACCTAAATGGCCTGCCCACTATGGACCTGCACACTACAGCTGAGGCTTTCAATGCCTCTTTCACAGACCTTAGCTCTGTTCTACCGCCTGACTATTTGAAGCAACAGAGACTCCATTTTAGTAGTGAGCCACCAATGGAAAACCACCCTAATTTCTACTTCGAACAGGTGTCCACCAAGGTCTCAAGGTCCTACATACTGAAAGTGCTGGGCAAGACTTTGATGGGAAGCAATGGGGTCAATATGAAACTGTTAGCACTTGCCCTTGATGAACTCATGGTCCCTATTACGAAACCTTTTAACAAATTACTCTCACTAGCCAAATTTCCTACAATTTAGAAACAAGCTCTGGTAATCCTTGTTCATAAGAGTGGGGATAGGTCCAACATTGCTAACTATAGACCCACATCAATCCTCTCCCCACTGTCTAAAGCACTGGAAAGGATTGTGGCAGACCAAATAACCGATTACCTACATAAGTAAAAGCTGCAATGTCCCCAGCAACATGGCTTCCAAAAGAATCACAGCATGGCCACCACTCTGGTTGACTACACCAACGCTGTGCACCAAGCACTTGATGAAGGCAAATTAACTGGGTCGGTCTTTTTATTTTTACCATATCATTGTTTGTCCTCCCTGCTGCGGTGCGATTGGTGGAGGCATCCAGCCACTGGCTCAACCTGCTCAGAGGGCAGCAGGCTCACTCACGTGATGAAGGGTCAGTACAGCCATTCTCCAACCCACTGGGAGGGCCCGCTATGCTTTCCCATACCAGGCTGAGACCGAACCCCTCCAGTGCGATTCCAAGAAGAACCTTCAGATGGTATGAGTGTGGATATCAAGCTGCTCGCTCGTGCCCATCTTTTTTCCTCCGTTGTTCTTTTGGCCCCATGGAATGTGGACGTGCAATTATGTCGAAGTACTACATGCCGACATCTGCCGCACTCCACCCCTTAAGTGAACCAGCCCTAGGTAGTGTCTCTGATCATCACCAGGGGCCACTACAGTGTGGTGGATTCCCTCAACCCTCCCCAGGGATAGGAGAGCAGTCCATGGGTGCTCAATCCTAACCCTCCTCTGCTGACCCCCCAATGCCCCAGGCTTGTTTCTGAACCTGGGTCACCAGCGTGGTGCAAAGTGTGAGGTCCAGCACCTCAACTTTCAGCGCCACCGGCTGGCTAACTGGGTCAGTCTTTATTGACTTAACAAAGGCGCTTGACACAGTCAATCATCTCCTCTTGGATCAACTAAAATACATGTGAATGGCCCCAAATGCTGTGGACTGGTTTGAGAACTACCTGTCCCATATATCCCAAAAAGACAAAATTGGCAAAGTCATATTGGGATCCAAAGTGGTGTACATAGGTGTCCCCATGGATCAATTCAGGGACCACTCCTATTTAGTTTGTTTTTGAATGATCTTCCCAAGGCTTATAACAGCAAAATTATTCTGTATGCAAATGACGCTGTACTCCTCAGTAGTAACCCCCATACTGAACATCTTGAACAGGAACTCCAGACCTCCTTCCATAAGATTGAAGATTGGTTCAGTGTACATAAGCTACTCATCAATTATAAAAAAAAAAAAAAAATAAAACACTGCTCCTATCCAGCACACAGCTGAAGAACAGATTCCCTGTCCTATCCATAAAAAACAAAGCCAATGGACTGCTCAAATAGGTTCACTCATTTAAGTACCTGGGTGTCTCCATTGACTAATATTCTATCTTATGTTCAGCATATAGACATGGCGGTCAAACCTGTTAATGCCAAGCTCAGAGTCTTATATAGACATCGGAAGAAACTCACTCCAATTGCCCTCCATCTCTCTGTCACTAGCTCGATCTTATCCCTCATTGACTATAGGCTGGTGGCTTATGGATCAGCCACGAATACTGCTCTGCAACGGGTAGCAACAGCACTAAACAAGGCGTGTAGACTTGCAACTGGTGCTGACCGACTCACCCATACCTGCTTTCTGTACTCTCAGGTGAACTGGCTGTCATTATAGCATAGAATAAAATGCCAAACCTGCCTACTAGGCAAGAAGGTGCTTCTGTGCTCCGCCCCCCACTGCATCTGTGACCTCCTCTGCCAAGCCAACCCAAAGTACTGAACCAGGAGTAAGGAGTTAAGTGAGCTTGATGTCCCTTTCTGCAGAACCGCACATGGGCAGCTGGCCTTCATGTATAGAGCTCCTCTGTAGCTCAATGAGTGCCTGGAAGTCTCACAAGGAACTACAAGCTTGCTAGCCTTTAAGTCTGAAATTAAAAAACAACTCCTCTCCAGGAATGCTTGTGACTGTCCTAGTGGCACCTAAGATGGCTCTTGCCCCACGAACACTCCTCAAAGATGTCTCTGCACTTGCCTACATCATCCACCCCTCAATGTTTGCTCTGAGCAGCCTATATCATCCACCCCTCAACCTCACCTCTCCACCTGCACACCCACTACAGTTCCCCCACCTCCTTACCTGTCCTCGCAGACCACAATTCATACCTTCCAGACTTCTTCCTCTCCCTTCCTTCCCCCCCTTAACGTCTTGTAATCACCCATCATTTTTGGCCCTCTCCCCTTCTGTTGTCACCTACCTTCAGCCTTTATCCCATCTTACTTACTGTTTCCACTTCCCACTCCCCATGTTTCTTTGCTGACAAAGTCTTTGCATCAGACTGCTAACCTTTCTTCTCACCTCTTCTCCTCTCCTCCTCGCAGACCACGTCTCATACCCCCTTCTCTCCCACCCAACTTCTTGTAATCACCCATCACCATTGGCCCCCTACCCATTTCTGTTGCCACCTACCCTCATGCTTTCTCCAACCTTCCCCACTGTTTAATATCCCACCCTCCACTTTCTTTTTTGACAAAGTTTTCTACCTAACTGCTAACCTTTCCACTCACCTCTACCCCACTCCTCCCACCTGCCCTTGGTTCTCCCTTGAGCTCATTTACTCTCCCCACTGCCAAGGATCAATGTCACCTTAACTATCTCCCTATGTTAATTGTTATTGCTGCACCTCAGCGAACTGTTTTATTATCATGTGCTGTACATTATGTATTTTCAACTATTTGTTTTTATTCTCTGATGTGGAACCTTTGTAAAAGAGCTTCTGCTCAAAGGTTGTTTCAGAATAATTAATAAATAAATAATTAAATAAAGAGTTCCATTTTGCCACAACCCTCTCCATGAAAAAGTGTCTCCTCATTTCCCTCCTATATCTTCCCCCTCAAATCTAAGACCATGACTTCTTGTGTCCCTCCCCCTCCTTAACTTATATATCCCATCTGTACATGTCTTGTTAATCATCTTTAAGTGCTTGAAGGACTCAATCATATCCCCCAATCTCTGCTCTCCTCCAGAGAGTACATATTCAACTCACGCAGCCTCTCTTCATATGGCATTTCCCCCAGTCCCTGGATCATCCTAGTTGCTCTGCGAAGTACCCCTTCCAGTTGTCTGATATCTTTCTTTAGATATGGGTGCCAGTACTACATGCACTGCTCCAGGTGTAGCCTGACCAGTGACCTGTAGAGTGGCAGGATCACCTCCTTGTTCCTGGAGGAGATTCCTATCGCAATACACCCCAGCATCCTGTTGGTCTTTGCTGCCATCCTCCTGCACTGCCTTGAGTTATTTATTTTCCCAGTTACAACCACCCCTAGGTCCTTTTCCTCCTCAGTGGTACCTAGCTGTACTCCATCCAGCTGATATCTCCTCCCTGGGTTCTTCACTCTAAAGAGCATTACCTTGTACTTTTTAGCATTGAACCCCAGTTGCCATTCTTCTGACCACTCATCCAGTTTAGTCAGGTCATTCTGCAGTCCCAGCCATCTCTCTATGTCACTCACCATTGCCCCCAACTTGGTATCATCAGTGAAGAGGATGATCTTATTCCAGATGTCATGCGAGATGTCTGCTATGAATATCCCAAACAGCACTGGCCCCAGTACCGATCTTTGTTGCACCCTGCTTGTCACTGCCCTTGGAGATGAAAGCTTCCCCACCACTACCTTCTGCTGTCTTCCCTGTAGCCAATTTTTGATCCAGTTATCCATCCTAGTCCCAACACCCACATACCACAATTTCCCCCAAACTCCCAGGCGGCACTGAATCAGAGGCCTTCCTGAAGTCCAAAAATATTACATCCACCGCATGACCTTTGTCCAGTTCCCTCACTACCCAGTCATAATACTCAATTAGGTTAGTCTGACAGGACCTTTCAGAGACAAACCCATGATGACCATCCTGGAGCCCATTATCCTCCAGAAATGTAACCAGCCTCCCCTTCAGGATTGTCTCCATCAGCTTCCCCGCAATGAATGTCAGGCTTACAGGTCTGTAATTGTCTGGTTCATCCTTAGGGTCATCTTTATGGATGGGCACCATGTTTGCCATCCTCCAGTCCTGTGGCAAGCACCCTGTGTCCAGGGAGGTGTTGAATTAGGCTGCCAGCAGCCCAGCCAGTACCTCCACCAGTTCTCTCAGCACCCTGGGATGTATACAGTCCAGATCTGATGCCTTATCCACTCTCAGAGCCCTCAGACCCTCCAATACCCTGCTCTCAGTGATTACCATGTCTATCACCCATCCACCCCTTGTCTATCCTCCCCACCCCCTGCAGAAGCTGCCCACCCTTCTTCCTTCTGAATACAGAATAGAAGTACTCATTTAGTGCTTCTGCCTGTTTTATTCCTTTCTCTGCCCACTCCTCATCCTTCTTGATCCTCACTATCTGGTCCTTGCAGTTCCTTCTTTCTCTTATTTATCAAAAGAAGTCCTTTTCCCCGTTTTTGATTCCCTGAGCCAGCCTCAGTTCCCTGGAGGCCTTGTCCACTCCAACATCCTTGGTAACTTCTCTGGACTTCTTCACATACTCCTCCCTATCCTCCCACCTCCCAGATTTCTTGTATCTACTGAATGCTGCTCTTTTTATCCTCACCTTCTCTAAAACATCCCTACTCATACAGCTTAGCTTTGTAGCTCTTCCCTTCTTGCACTGCAGTTTGTACAGGTCCCAACAGCTCAACAAGCCCAAATTTGATTTTTTACCATTTCTGGTTTGCATCCCAGTGTGATTGAATTCCTGTCAGGTACTCCCCTAAGATTTCACCCATCTTTCTAAAGTCAACCACCCTGGTCCCTGTAACCATCGCCCCCTGCCCATATTGAGCTTGAAATACACTCCCTGTCAGTGGGTCCACCACCACCACCCTTACAGCCTCCCTGTTGGATAGAAATAGATTCAGCGTATTACCCAATCTAGGCAGCTCGGTAACCAGCTGTGCTAGGAATCTGTCCTGGAATGCTTCCAGAAGTATCTGTTCCATGGCACTCAATGTGACTTTGGTACTCCAATCCACTCCTGGCAGATTGAAGTCCCCCACGATCACTGTATTACCCTTCCTGCACACCTTTCTAATTTGCTCTGCTAGCTCTTTATCCAAGTCCACCTCCTGAGCTGGTTGCCTGTATACTACCCCCATCCGGAGAGTCCTATTTCTCATGCCCTGGAACTGCACCCAGAAGCTCTCAATTCTCAGTGAAGCAAATAAATCAAAACAAAGAAAAAAAAACACTAGGGTTCTCAAAAGAGGTGGTAGGAAAGGTTAAGGAGAAAAAGATAGTATTCAGGAATATAAGGAAACACAGAAAGAGCAGGACAGAGAACTGTACCAGTTAAAGCAAGAGCAAGTGGGGAAGGCAGTCAGAATAGCAAACAACCAAACCAAGGAAAAGATAGCCAACTCAGTTAAGAAGGGGATACAATTTTTTATAGGTACATTAGGGAGTGAAGAAAGACCAAGGGAGGGATAGTGAGGCTTAATAAAGGGGATGGGGTGGGCAGAGGGTGAGAGTGATAACACAGGGATACTGAACAAATACTTCTGCTCAGTATTCCCAAAAGAAGAGGAGGGGGAGGTACCTATACCAAGCAATAGAAGCACTCTGGATAGGAGGTCAATACCAGCCCATTCACAGAAGAAAGGGTCCTGAAATAACTCCTAAAACTGAACGTGAACAAAGCAATGGGGCCTGATGGGATTCACCCCAGAATTCTAAAAGAAGTAAGGGGAGAACTAGTGACACCACTGACTATCCTTTTTAACACATCGTGGGAGAATGGTGTGATACCTGAGGACTGGAGGAGGGTGGATGTGATTCCCCTTCACAAAAGTTGGAGCAAGGCAGAGGCAGAAAACTACAGACCTGTTAGTTTGACCTCAGTGGTAAGGAAAATGATGGAATCACTTCTGAAATAAATAATTGTTGAGTACCTAGAGGCCGGCAGGGCACAGGACCGAAGGCAGCATGGATTCACTGTGGAAAGGTCATATCAGATGAATCATATAGATTTCTTTGACTGGGTAACCAAAGTATTAGACCTGGGAGGGGCTGAGGACATGGCCTACCTAGACTTTAACAAGGCATTGGACACAGTCCCACACAAAAGAAAGATTAATAAACAAGTTAGCCAGCCTGGGAGTGGGTCCCAGGGTGGTAGCCAGGGTAAAAAATTGGCTAGACAACAGGACACAAAGGGTAGTAGTAAACAGAGTCCACTCTGAAGAAAGGGGGGTTACTAATGGGGTACTGCAGGGTTCAGTACTGGGGCCGATTCACTTTAATGTCTTTATAAGTGACATTGCAGAGGGACTGTAATGAAAATTATGCCTCTTTGTAGATGACAAAAAAGATGTACAACAGGGTTGATTTTGAGAAGGGCTTATAGTGCCATACAGATTTTGAAGAAGGGGTGTCACCCATGCCTCAGACTCTGTGTTGCCCATCTCTGTGCTGCCCTGAAAGGTCATAATCTCGTAGACCCTGTGTTGCCCCTGCATGTGCCTGAACTCCTACTAGGTCATAGTGTTATACAGATTTTGAAGTGGGGGGGTGTCACATCTCTGACTCTGTGTTGCCCATCTCTGTGCTGCCCTGACAGGTCATATTGCTTTAGACTCTGTGTTGTCCATCTCTTTGCTTGAACTACTATAGATCATAGTGCCATACAGATTTTGAAGGGAGGAGTGTCCCATCTCAGACTCTGAGATGCCCATCTCTGTGCTCCGATAGATTGGGACAGGGAGGAGGGCCACTTGAGCACCAGGGAATTATAGGAAGTACAGTAATAACTCTTACATGTGGATCTGGCTGGGGGAGCACTAATCTCTAGGGCATATCATGGGCACTACACTTAAGAAATACTGGCAGATTAGGGCCGGAGGGGGCACTAGATCACCAGGGCATATCATGTGCACTATACTTACAAAATACTGGCAGATCAGGGTTGGGGGCGGCAATAGATCAACAGGGCATTTAGGTACTATAATTCTAAAACAGTGGCAGATCAAGGCTGTAGGTGTAGCGACACAGTGGCATGGTTGGCAACCCTCCCAAAGGGTGTCTAAGTACTGTTAACACCTGATTTTTGATGGTTTAATGGTACTTATACCATTGTCCTCTGGGAGAGTTCTCTGAATACGATTTTGGGGGATGTGGCAGCCTGCAACTTCCACAAGCCCCCTAGTGCCATGCCACAGCCATTTTTGTGGTGCAAGTCTGGTGCAGCCACCCTTTGCACAAGCAGCCTGTGTTCACCGCAGGCTGCTTTGCTGAATTTTTCCAGGTTGCATCTTCAGACGCAAGGTGCCATTCGCAGCACAGCTGTTTGCTGCAAGCACCTTGCATCTGAAATAGGGCTTTGAAAATCTGGCCCATCATTCTAAGGTTCCACTAGAACACCACCAGCTTTTTAGCTATGAGAGAAAGAGGTGCTTTTTCTGCCTCCAACTACTGATATATTTTAACCTACTTTACTTAAATAGTGTTTTAAAAGCTAATGTTTTAAGCAGAGCTGTTATTCCCAGTAGACGCTATCATCCCTCATATTATACAATGTTCTCTGCAAAGATACACCTCATTTTGGTGGTCCAGGCAGGATCCCTAATTTAACATGCCATATCTTCTTGCTGTTTTACTGTATATTATTTTATTGATAATGGAGGAAAGTTATTTTTGTTTAAGTTGCAAGATTTTTAGTTGTATTTTTATTTTTATAAACTCCTTTCTATCCTTATACAATGGAGTGAATATTGACCACAGCATTTTGTTTTAAATTGTTTACATAGGTTATATTGGGCTTTCATTCAATGGGAGCTTCTGCTTAATATGATTTTGTTTAGCTTACTGTAGTCTATAATTACATTCATTTTTCCCTTTACCCATAGTTACTGAGAATCTGGTTTAGTTCCTTGCCTGTTCCTAAGAAGCAGAGAAAATAGATATTATAATATGGTCACCAAAAATTCAGTTATCTGATTGGTCTGATATGCTGGTGCATTAGCCATGTGTAAATCTCATAACAAACACATGGCTGAAGTCCCAGCTGACCTGTTCCCAAGTCTCACAATTTTGAAGTTAGATCACCAGGACTGAGTAACCTTACAAATGAGCAGCTGGGACTGAGACCGAGTAACATTGTGGCACAGCAAAATGAGCAGCAGGGACCGAGACCAAGAGATGTAGCACAATTCAGTTGCATTTTAGAAGTTAGAAAAAAATGCAAGAGTTAATGGAACTGCTTGCGCTTAGTCTGATCAGCTGAAGGTGTCCTCAACTGTGGTGAGTCAGTCACTCCTTTTGTGACAGAATCTTGTCTCTGATTTCAGGGTGCCGGGGCTTGGTGATGCTCATAATCTATTTATTTATTTAGATTTTGGTAACCAGGTAAACCCACTGAGACCAGAGGTCCCTTTTTCCGGGGCGACCTGGGATTATTTACAATGCATACATACATACATAGGTATAAAATACAGTAATTTGTAATGAATACATTTTTAGTTACAGTGAGTACATACAATAGTAATCAATAGAAGAGCACCACCAGAAAACAGTTGGAGCCTCCAAGTTTGGCAAAGACATATTTACAGATATGTTTGCTGTGGTATTCAGTTTTAAACAAGACCGTACTCCCCATGCAGCGTTCTAATTGGTTGGTCTAAGAAGAAAGCAGTTAACAACTGTGTGCTGCTTTTCCTGTGTAGTATTTTGTGTGCAGTTTCAGTGAGATTGTGTTGCCAGTGCCTGTGTCTGATTGATCAACATTGGAAGAGAACAGTTAGTGGAGTGACTTCCTGAATCTGAACTAACCTTGGTGGGGGGCATGTCAGAAGCTATGAATCCCTTTGTAACAAGGACAGCCTACTTTCTTTGCTGTTTTGTCTTTTCTCGGCATCAATTGAGAGTAGGAAGAATGGTGTGAGGGAATTAAATTTACATGTTTTGCTTTCCTGCAGTGATTCTGGCTCCTCCCGTACTTTCTCTGTCACCTGTTGTAAATGAATACAATGCAAGTGACATGCTGCAGATTTCACCATCAGCTGTGGCTTATTCATGAACTAAAATGGCTGTTACAGGCACAGAGAATGGGGAGAGAAAGGACTATATTATCAGATGTGGAAGAACAATAACTTTTCTTTCTTGAAATTAATAAGAATATTTATGCAACAGGTGTCAAGATAAAACCTGGCACATAAATCTATTTATTTGAGTCACTGTGTGGATAAATTGGGTATGACATAATCACTATGGAAATAACTTCAAATTATTCCCGTAGTGATTACATCATCCCCCATTTATCCACACAGTGACTCGTCACTACCACTCACCCCGAGCAGGCCAACTGGCCGGCACTACATCCAATGACATTCGCTTTCTCTCACTCTTAAACACATAACACCCCAACAGCACAGTTTCTCATTTTCACTGATATTAAGCGCCACATTGTTAGCAGCCAAACAGAACACCAAAAAATACAGCAACAACTTTATTTTTTCTTCTCTTGCTTCCCCTTTCCCCTGCAGCAGCAACTTTCACATTGTCGCTTCCAATAACTGTACCAAACAAAAATGGAGCAGAATACCCTTAACCTCCAGATAGTCTTCTCCCAGTGATAGAAAATAATCTCCCTCCCTCCCTCACCCATGCTACTGCCATCGGTCCATGAGCCTCTTCACTCCTGCCAAAATCCTCACCAAATGGAAATGCCACCTACTGAATCATATGCAGTACTGCAGTCACTCTCTCTTCAACTCAATGGTACAGTACAAATGCATTTTGTGTTCTGCCCACCTCGCACTCCCTCCACACAGCTCCTTTCATCTCTCGGGACCGTCACTCTCCCACTGCTCTCAAACACCGCCAGTAAAATCAGAATCCTGTGTCTCTCCCACCGCGTGCAAACAATGGTAATAAAACTGACTCCCGTAGCTCTCCTACAACTCAGTACGCATAGCCACCATTTTCCCTCACCATTTTTTTGAATCGCACTTATTGCACCAAATCAGAAAACACACTAAGACATCACTACGCATAGCAACACCCATAAAAACTGGGCAAAAAAATGGCTCAAGAACTCTAGTTCATAAAAAAATAAAACAACTATTCTACATGAAACAAAAACTAAAAACACTACAAACAAAATAAAAATCATACAAGGTCCACCCAGTGGGTAATACACGCCGGAGGTGTGTTACCCGCCAACGGAGTTCCCCAACTGCGGACAGGTATGCACCGGCTAGTATTCACTACCGGCTACCACCTGATCACAGCCCCACACCACCGGTGCACAGACACGTGGAGGGCATTTCTGCAGACCGGGCGTGCATCTAATGGGGTGCCAGGACCCAGTACGCTAATGGATCCCTTTTGCCTGCAGGGCACAGAGCACATCAGAGGGCACGATGTGTGCTGCCAGATGAGGGTAAGTGGGTGCCTGTTTGACCTCCCCCAGCCTTCCTTGTAGACCCATGGGCTGGAGTGGTATGTGGGGGATCTGCAGTGCCCCCAATTTGGCACCACGACTGGCGGCAGCAACATCTGGGGACACATATCCCTTATGGATGGGTGTTACCCAACATAAGTTGTGCCTCCTGTGCCCAGCACTCCATGCCTTTGTGAATAGCATGGAGTGTGGGCATGCCTCCGACACCCCCTCACCCGTGGCACATTTCTGTCTGTGCGACTGGGGGATCAGGCATGTAAATGCCATGAGCACCTTCTGTGAATGCTGTGCAGGGTCCATGGGACCCCACTCTGTGGCATTCCATTGTGGTGATGCCAATGCACCCTGTGTACTCGGTGCATTGGCATTGTGCATAGGGGCCAATATGCTGGGGTCACCTGTTGGATAACCAAGCGATTTGAACAGTAGCCTGTGATCTCTTGTGAACCTCACTTGTGGCTTCACCACTCGTGAGGTTACTTGAGATCACAGACTACTGTACAAATAACTTGGTTATCCAACAGTGCCTCTGCATATCCTTATCGCTTTTTTGTTTATTCAATTTTATAATCACAGTAATGCACTCCAGGGGGTGTGATGTTGTGAGATTTGCGCACGCCTCTGATCATTTACAGCACTTCGCCTGCAGCCTCATGTCACACCATACCCAAGGCATGTGTAAATCTCACAACAACACATCCCTTGTTCTGCATTATTGCTTAAATAGTGTATAGAAGCCCATACATAAGACTATTCTTCCACTGACTGGTTACTATGATGACGAGGACATCGAGAACAAATCTTGAGTGGTCCCTTTGTCATCATGATAACCACATGATACAAAACTAGCCTTTTTTGTGTATTTGGGCTCCCATACACTATTTTGTACAGTGTATGGTAAAAACAAAATACCATTATTCACTTTTCGTGGTTACAGCAGTCTTTGCCCTCTGCCATCCACACTACACTGCCATTTGCCCGCCTCTGCCATCCGCGTTTGCACTGTACCACTATTTGCCTGCTGCCCAGCTTACTCACCTCTTCTTTCCCGGTGACACTTCAATAGCCCTCTACCCTATGAAGTGCACTCCCCCAACTATACCCTATAGTACATTTAATTCATTTTCCTTTTTCTAGTTTTTAAAAATGCTACTGATGACACGTTTCACTCTAGTGCGAGTGGCAGTGGTGCAAATGCAGAAAAGCTGATCAGGGCACTTTCATTGCGATGTAGCTACCACAGCAGAATGAAAAGTCATTCTGCTGTAGTATTTACATCACTACTGTAGCAAGATGACTTTTTCAAGTGTACAGTATTTTGATACACAAGAAAGATACCCCATACACTATAACAGAAATGAGTTGTTTGAAAGAATGTTGGAGGCTGGTGAACTATCTCTACCATTTATGTTTTGGAGAAAATCAAGCTCCCACTCCTCTGACTGCTGTCATTCTAAACATTTATTGAATGAATACAAGTAGTGATCCACAGGTGTCCCCAGTGTCTTTCCCATTTTTTTGAAGTCAGCTTGTGCTTCAAGGCAAACACTAGTGCAGAACATGGTAGCTGTCTCCTGCTGGAGACTGTTAAGGTTTCATGCTAAAGAAGTGAAAGATAACTTGAAGAAAAATAGCTGATTTCCAAGCTGCATAACATTCAAGCAGCACTGTCACTTCAGTTTTGGATTTCTGGGACCAGGTTCCCCCCTATTTCCCAAGCAAGACAAAAACTTTGGGACAAGGGTTGTGGTTTTGGACTGTTAATGGCATATCGTGTAACATCTTTGTATATATTTTTTTCTTTTGAATTGTATTGATTTCAGTATGGTTCAAACTAGGAAACAGAAAAGCTAAACTCATGTGGCCCCATTGAGTTCTCACTGTGTGCTGAGTGATGAAATTAAGAACCAACCCAAAATTAATAAACACTTCACAGCTGACAACAGATTCATGGTGATGACTGTGGATGCTGCTGTTAACTCACAACTACCTGGGTCCCCAAGGCTGAGTCACAGTTTATTGGAATTAAGGTGCTTAACCACTACCAATGTGATTTCTCCTTTGGCCTATGATAATTCTACACATGGGTTCAGCTCCCAAGGGCTGCTTGATTTTCTTTTGAAATCTCTTGTAATGAATCCAGTAGCTACTAACACTGGTGTGAGTTGTGAATTTTAATCTGGTAGCTCTCATGGAAATTTTTAGGCTGAGACAGCGGCCTTGTCTAACAGTTTTTTGCATGTACCTGTCCCTTCTTCTCATTTAGGTCAGGCTGTGGCTACTAAGGTAGCTGGGAGGGGATAAGATCCCAGGCCCACATTTTCAAACGAGATGCACAGTGCAAAGTGGAGATGTCCTGCACATCTTAGAAAATGAACAGAACCAAGATGTTCAAAAGGGAGATGTGCATTGCTCATCTTCGGATGCACTGCCGCACATCTATAATGTATGTGGTGCATGTAGAGGGGGGATTTATTTATTTATTTATTTAGACAGCAGTTTGGAAAACCTTTGAGCCATAGGCTCATTTACAAAGGTACCTTGTCACAGTAAGACAAACGAAAATACACAGTATAACAGTATAACACAGTATACCAGTAACTTAAGACATAGATACAAACAAGCTGGTACAGGTAGGATTGATACAAACAATACCAGAGTTATGTTGTCCTTAGCAGCTTAGTAGTAAGCTTTGTCATGAGTATTGAGTTTGGCTTTGATTAGTGGCAATTACAGCTTCGGGTGTTAACAAGGTGGTTCCATAAGGACGTTTTGAAGCACGATATAGTTGGAGCTTCGGAGATGGAGGGGGGCAGTGTGTTGAACCAGGAGGGGGCCCTAAAGCTGAAGGCTCTTTGGCCGTGAGAGGTCCTAGCTCTAGGGATAACAAGGGAAGTTTTCCCAGAGGTCCGAGTATGAACTAGTGGGACAGAGCGGCGGATGTTGGTGGTCAATCCTGGCGGGGATAGCCCAAGGAGGGTCTTTTTTGTAAGGGCACAGGTCAGATATTTGAGGCGCTCATCAAGATCAAGTACCAGCACTTTAGTGTAAAGTAGACAGGTGTGTGTTAGCCTAGGTACCCCAGTAATTAACCTGCAGGCCTTATTCAGAGTAGTGCGAATTTATAGATCTTGGTCTGATCAGCAGCACCATACACCGGCAGTCCATAGTCCACTAGGGACAGGATAGAGAGGTGACTGCAGAGTCGAAGAGCCTCAGGGGAGGCAGTGTTTATACCCGATGTAAGATGCCCAATCGGATATTAGTGGCAGTGGCTAGGGCAGCGATGTGTCCATGGAAGGAGAAGGAGGGGTCAAAATGGATCCCTAGGTATTTATAGGAGCACACTTGTTCGAGTGGGAAAGAGGACCCAGAATGAATGAGGAGTTTGAAGTAGCAGGACTTGTTTTGAGGATGAGTGAAGAACGTGGTTTTTGTTTTTTTAAGATTTATCACCAATCTATGTTCCTTGAACCAGCCCTCGACTTCGGTGAAGGACTTCTGCAGCTAGTCCTGGAGGGAAATAGGGTTACGACTTGAGGCAAAGATGGCTGCATCATCAGCCTACAATAGAATGTTCCCCGAGCAAGAGCGTGGCAGGGTGTTAAGGTAAAGGGAGAATAGTAAGGGGCCCAGAATGGAGCCCTGGGGAACCCCAGAAAAGATGGGACAGATGTCTGAGTAGATCCCATTAATTTTTACATGCTGTGAGTGGTCAGACAGATAACTGGTGCACCAGGAGATAGGCCCAGCAGCAAAACCAGAGAGACTAAGGGCATCAAAAGGAGGAGGTGGGAGACAGTGTGAAAGCTTTAGAGAGGTCAATGAAGACCGCACCAGCCAGAGATCCAGTGTCTAAAGAGGTTGGAGAAAGTTGGAGAACTCTAGGAGGGCTGTGTTGGTACTGTGGCTCACTCGGAAGCCATGCTGCTCAGGACATAGGACATTGTAGGTGGAGAGGTAGTCAGAGATTTGAGAGGCCACCACTTTTTCCAAGGCCTTGGAGAGAGGAGAGAGAATGGAGATTGGCAGATAGTTTCCAGCCACAGTCCTATCACCACCTTTAAAGATAGGGGTGACAGTGGTGACTTTCCAGGCAGTTGGAACCTTCCCCAGGCAAAGAGAGTGGTTGATGAGGCACGTGATGGGGTAATGTGCCACACATCCCTATAGCCAACCAAAATGTGCAGCACATCTGCTGTGCATCTCAGAGATGAGCTGCCCAAAGTTAGGCTTGGGAAACGCATACCTAAATGGCAAGCCACCCACAGGAAGGCTGCAGAACTGCAGGCAAGCCTTCTGAATACAGCCCTTGGAGGTGCACCAGGACATGCTCCAGGCACCTACACACAGCAGTCATGCCAGTATGGATGAACCCTGAGCTGCAGGTGCTGTGTCGCCACTGGCACCATCCAGGGAGCAACCCACTACACTGACCCTAGACTTAGACACCCAGCAGTCACATGCCAGTGTTGTCAGGTGGCCCCTGGACACACCAGTGGAGCAGACAGCCACAGTGCAGCATATGTACTGGGGACCATGGCCTGCATCCATGCAACCTGCAGGGTGCCATCTGGGGCAATGGTGCCCAGGTAGCCTGGTGGACAGGTGGCAGCCTGGCACAGGCCAGGAAATAATCTGTGGCACACACCCATGGTGGTACACCATAGGTTCATGCAAGTAGGACACGTCTACTAGTGTACATGGTCACCCTATGCACACTGCCATTCCTTGCAGTCATCACTATGTTCCTCTCATATGGGGGGTGTGCGGCACTGCTGGTGACTGTATGCTGCATATGAAGCTGGTGTATGACATGCATGTGATATACCGATCAGACTGTGTCACCCTGTGCCCTCCCCTGTTGCATGTCCAGGTGGGCGCCTGTGGCTACTGTCTAGAAGGGCCCCCTATACCCCGTCTGACCCTGTACATGGCTATGGGTAATAGCACTGTACCAAGGCCAATGCAGTCCACCCACCCACACACAAACAGTCCATCATACCTGCCTGATAGGCTGTAGTACCTCCTGTTCACCTTTGTGGAGTGATGGGGCAGCCCTGCACTGCTGGAACTGAGCATGCCCGGGATATGCAAATGGCTTGAATACATTCCAGTAATGAGCTGCACATGTGGGAGATGGACTTGGAATGTGTAATGAGGTCATTTGGATATCCAGGCTGAATATTGTAACTTTGCGCACCGCACAAGTGGCTTTGCATCGTGTATTTCCCCGTGCTCTGCATGGGGCTCAGATCTCTTGCTATGCTGCGCATCTTCCACTGCATGATTGTGTATCTTTGGGATATTCAGCTGGACATACATGAACGCATCTCATGGCACATCATATGAATATCTCATTATTTTGGGCTGGTGCATCTGAGATGCACAGAGCAGGCACTTACACAAGTTTGCAGTGGACTTTTGAATATGGGGGTCCCAATTATGTTATAGCAGACTTGCTTACAGATCTTCATAATGCTACTGTTCACCTGAAATACCTTGATAGATCTAATCACTCAAAAATGGAATTAGTGAATGTTAAACTGACTCAGATTAATTTTGCTCTCACCAGAGTCTCAGTATCACCAGAGAGGAATTACCCAGACTTTGGTTCTGTTGACTTTCCTGAACTGAGGTCTCAAAACGGGACCATAAATAAAAAAGGTTCCAAATATAACAAAAAGGAATTAAATTTTTTAAAAAGATTCAGATCAGACCCTGGATACCTTCCTGATTCACTGCATGTTCCTGTGAATAAATCACTTGTGGTCCCAGATTTTAAGAACCCTAAAAGAGGGCTTAATAATCTGGAGTTGGGGAGGAGTGAATCTTTGGTCTCAAAGCTTCAGGCCACTTATGGAGATTCAATTGCCATAAAGGAGGACTTGAACTTAATTCTGGGCAAGTTTGGAAATAACACTGACTCTAGTAACAATCCTGTGGGTAGTCATCATAGGCTTGGACATAAAAATAATGGGTGCTATGCATGATGCCAATGTACCATCGAAACAGGACGTGTTGGCATCGCTACATGTGAATGACATGGAGCAAGGTACTGCGGATCCCGAGTGGCATTCACTAATAGGGCATGTGACAGTTATGCCCCAGCTTTCCCAGTCATGTGGACATCAATGCCCCAGGGGTGGTCGGGGGGCATGTCAGGGGTGTGCATGTGCTATGTAGTATTTACTATGGCACATAATGCCAGGCACAGGGGACACAAGTTATGGCTGCCATGACCCTGCCGTAACCAAGTGTGCACCCCCAAGGACATCACCTACTGATTGTGGTGGGACAGGGAATAACCCCCCCATGCTGCCTCAGCCTACAGGGCCAATAGGGGGGTGGGGTGACCATTTTAGCAAGTGCCTGTTCACCCTGTCATGCCAGCATTGCCATGGCCAATTCATGATGGCCCCATGGACATGAGAGATCCATTTTGGGACCTAGGTCAGGCATCTGATTGGATGTCTGCCTGGGTCCACCCCTCAGCACCAGCCTGCCCCCCCCCCAAACCTGTGCGCAGGGGTGAGGCCATGGACAGGTGGCCAGTGGTCGTGAATGCCACCAGGTGTGTACCTTTCTGCCAGTGTGGAGCTACATTGGTGGGGTACGTGTCTTTGGTATGTACCTTATGCCCCTTTGTGCATAGTGCCCAATGTTAATTCTGTTGTTGAAATTAAAGTAATTATTGGATCCAATTCTGAGCCAGTCTCTAGCTGTACAAAAGGTTTATGTCCTACAGGTCAGATTCCACAGAAGCCAGCCAGCCAGAGACAGAGGGGAATGATCAATTCTCATTCTCCTTGATCTGCCATAAGCATTTAATATCATGGACCACGTCATGCTGTTGGATCACCTTACAGAGTATTGTGAACTTACCAGAACTGTCGTCAACTGGTTTGAGTCCTTTCTCTCGGGCAGGAGGTAGAGGGTAGTGTTGATGAATTTCTCCTTCTCCCATATGCCCCTGACCTGTGGAGTTCCTCAAAGCTCGATCCTGTTGCTGATGTTGTTCGTGGTATACATGCTGCCTCTGTGGAGGTTGATTAGCCAGCACAGTCTGGGTTTTCACTGCTATGCAAATGATACTCAGCTGTACATGTCTTTTGTACTGGGGAAAAATGGTGACATTGAAGTGCTGAATAAATGTCTTGCTGAGATCCAGGACTGGATGAACTCTAACTGGCTGAGACTTAATCCACACAAAATGGAGGTCCTGGTGATTGAGCCGGGTCACAGGCATGATAAGGGTGCTTCTGGGGCGATAACAGGCCAGGCCCTGGGATCGATTCCATTGATGGCATACTCTAGAGTGGGAAATCTGAGCTTTGTCCTCAATGACAGGCTGACACTTGAGGCTCAGGTGTCGGCTGTCATCAAAAGTGGCTTTTACCATTTGAAGAATGCCACCCAGAATAAACCCCTAATTCATCCAGAAGACCTCCATCACTGGTACATGCTTTTGTGACATCCAGACTCAACTATTATAATGTTCTTTACCTTGTGGTCAGTGGAAGAACCTCTAAAGGTAGTGCAATATGCAGTGTCCAGGTTACTGACAGGACTATTAAGGTCCTGTCATGTGATCTTGGTCCTGCAGGGTCTGCACTGGTTACTGGTCACATGGAGGATTCTCTTCAGTGTGAGCTTGCTCACCTATAAGGCCCTATACAGATCGGGCCCTGGCTATTTGTCAGACCTCATTAGTCCTGCCATGCCAGCATGCTCCCTCCATTCCTCCAACCAGGGCCTCCTGACGTTTTTGAGGACCAGGCTGAAAACCTCAGGTGATCGTTCATTTGGGGTGGCTTGCCTGGTTCCCTGAAACTCACTGCTGAGATCTTTGATTTGTTTATTTATTTACTGCTTGTATAGTTGTGTTATTTTGTATCACCCTGTCAATTTTGTTTACTGTAAGACACCCAGAGCCTCCAGCATAGGGTGCCAAACAAATAAATTTACTTACTTACTTACATGGAGGACACAAATGTTAAATCTGACTTGGTTTTAGCTCTACAAGTGGATAATGTTGGCATTCTAAGACTTATGGATATAAAAATGAAGTCCTGTCTGCTGAGACTACCCTATTGGACTTTGTTCTCTTTGTTTCAACTTAAAATGGAGATTCAGGTAAATGAGGGAGATATTCTTGAAGTCTGCAATACCAAGGATGAATACGGTCTTGACTGCGTCCAAATTATTTGTGCAGCCCATGGGGTAGCCAGTTACTTTTGAAATAATGGTCACTTGTCAGAGGGAGATTCACCCAGAAATGAGCCACACGGACCACTAATGTTGGGTGCTTGACTGACAAAGTTTTATTAATACCAATAACCTCTATACATAGCACATTTCCTCAGTCACATCACTGTCCAAAAATCATATCAATGTTCAAGTTCATTTAGAACTATGCACGTCAAAATCCGGTCCATCATTATCTTGGCAGCTTCCCTTCTGGCGTTCATCCATTCCACTTTCCTTGGTTCTTCTCGGGGTCCAGATGCATGAAAACCTGACACCCCATTTTGGTTCTCCGGGCCCTTATCCTTGTCCTTCCTGGGATCATATGCCCTTAACCGGACCCTCAGCTTCCTACCTGTTTCTAACCCCCCATGCTATAGCCATGGTTGGAGGCCCTGACCCTGGCTCATGTCTGTTTTTCTTTCCCCAATCTTTGACCCTTCCTCCCCTCACTCTTGTTCCTCCCCCCAACTGTCCCCCCATCTTTCCTTCCCCACAATCAGTGTCCACTCTGCTCATTCTGTGGTCCTAATGCCCCCTCCTTGGCAGCCCAATCTTGACCAGCATACCTTCTTTTTGCCCCTTGCAGGCCCTCCTTGTGCCCTCAAAACCCCTGCTGCTTTCACTCAGTGGTTCATAATTGCCCCTTTCTTATATGTGTCCCCTTTTCTGCCTCCATGACCTGCATCTGGGTGTGTTGGTGGGTGGGATACAGACAAAACCTAGCAAAAGAGGGAGAACACGCCCTCTACTTCTATGTCTTATACCCCCAGTCCCTCCTGCATAGCCTGACCCCAGGCCAATACTAGTCCCACCTGCCCATTACCTCATCCCTAACTGATGAGTCACTGTGACCTCACCTGGCCCCACCCCTGTCCTTCCAATCCTTCCCCTTTTCCTTCCTTCCTTCCCCCAGTCACTACCTGGAAATCCCTAGCCTGCCCATCAGAAACCTCTGGCATATTCCCAGAGAAACCCCCCAGACAATTCAAGTTGCCTTAGAGTAGCAACCCAACTTGTCAGAGAGTGGTTCCCCCGGAAATGACCTACATGGACCATCAATGTTGGGTGTTCGACTGGCAAAGTTTTATTAGTACCAGTAATCTCTATACATAGCACATTTCCTCAGTCACATCACCTTCCAAAAATCATATAACTGTTCAAGTTCGTTTACAACTATTTACATCAAAATCCAGTCCATCGTTATCTTGGCGCCTTCCCTTTAGGCGTTCATCCACTCCATTTTCCCTGGTTCCTCTCAGGGTCCAGATGCATGAAAACCTGACACCCCCTTTTGGTCCTCCGGCCCTTCTCCTTGTCCTTCCTGGGGTTGCATGCCCTTAACTGACCCCAGCTTCATACCTGCTCCTACCCCCCTGATGCTGTAGCCTTGACCAGGGGCACTGGCTCAATCCTGTGTTTGTTTTCCTCACTACCTTTGATCCACCCACCCCCCACTCTGTATCCTCCCCAACTACCCCCCATCTTTCATTCCATTAGCCCATCTCCAGTTCCAACGATGGAAGATGGGCCCCCCCATTTTACTAGGAGGGCTTCCCCTTTCCCCCATCTGGCTCTTCCACTCCTCCAACACCCCTATCAAGTGCAAAATTAAGAATGATATGCCTATTTCTGACAGGTGTACCTCATCCTCCCTGTAGTATGCTGGTATGTCATAGGGGATGGCCCTGTGGGAGATATAAACCCCTTTTATTTCCCTGACTGCTGTAGCTGACCTCCTGTTTAGTGTCATCCTAGCCTTTTACACTGCCTTTATATCCTTTGCATACCTCCAAACCCTCCTTGAGATCACCTCTGACCACCATATAGTCACCTGCAGCCACCAAACCTTGATAATCTCCAGGTCCCTCCATATCTCCTGACATAAAGATCCCCGAGGTCTGTCCCCTAAATCGTTGCTCCCTGCATGTATTATTAGGAAGTCTGGTTTTGGTCATTGTACCTTCAATTCCTGAAGGGTTGGGAGGATTTGCGCCCACCTCATCCCCTGGACCCCTTTCCACTGCAATCTTGTGGCATCCACTGTCCTCCTTAGCTGGCTCCTGCCTAGCCTGGTTGCTGCAAACCTCTCTGCCCAGTAAACAAAAGAGTGCCCAATGATCAGGACCCCAGTCTTTTTTTTCTCCCCACTCTCTCAGAATCGGGGCAGCCCTGAGCCGCTGCAGCTGAGGATGGCCCAATTCTGAGAGAGTGGGGATAAAATAGACTGGGGTCCTGCCCCAGGAATGCCATGCTCTTCTTGAGGACCCCTGTAACTTGATTGCAAATGGCTGGGGCCCCGTTCCCATGTGTGAAGTCAGCAAATTTTGCTCTGCAGAATATTTCATGGAGTTTTAACTTTCTATGAGACTGGATTTTATGAATTAAACACTGGCTGTTTATGTTCTATTTGATTTCTGATAAGCAGTTTTAATTAATTTAGGAGGCTTTAAGCTCTTTTTCAGCCCTCTGACTGACTGTTGATTTTGGGCGTTCTGTTTCAGTCGCTGAACAAGAGGCCTTTTATGAATAAAACTTCTCAGCACTCTGTTGGCCAGCCATTAATTCAGTTTATTGTGCCCTTTTGGGTACTGCTAGAATACCGAGAAGATAAAGATATGCTTAGTATTGTAACAAAGTTTCCTTTGGCTAGTCTGTCCGAAAGTATGGAGAGTTGCTGTGAATAAGGAGAATTGGAAAGCATGGAGAACTGAACAGAAGCTGGGTTCAAGTGAAAGAAATTAAGAGAGATCCATGCAGTAACTTGAGTGTCTTAAGCACTAGAAGTGCTAAAAGACTGTTTAAAAACCACTGCTAAATTTAATCCCTCTGCATTTTGTGTGTGAAATACTGATTTGGTGTTCAGTGTCACTTGCCAAATGTCCCAGTGCTAGTCAAAAACCAGACCTGTGTTTTGGACATATAAAATACAGATTCAGTGTTCAGCTTCACTTGTCATATTTCCCTTTGCTAGAAAACCATACCTGTGTTTTGGGCATATAAAATACAGATTCAGTGTTCACTTTCACTTGCCATTTTTCCCTATGCTAGAAAACCAGACCTGTGTTTTGGGCACATGAAACACAGATTCAGTGTTCACTTTCACTTGCATTTTATCTGTGCTAGAGAACAAGACCTGTGTTTGAGCATATAAAATAAAGATTCAGTGTTCAGTTTCACTTGCCAGATCTCCTTGTGCTAGAAAACCAGACCTGTGTTTTGGGCATATGAAATACAGATTAAGTGTTCAGTTTCGCTTGCCAGATTTCCCTGTGCTAAAAAATATGACCTGTGTTTTGAGTATACAAAATACAGATTCAGTGTTCAGTTTCACTTGCCATATTTCCCTGTGCTAGAAAACCAGACCCGTGTTTTGAGTGTATAAAATATGGATTCAGTGTCTACTTTAACTTGTCATTTTTCACTGTGCTAAAAAACAAGACCTGTGCTCTTGGGCATATAAAATACTACGTATACCATTGGCACAATGTAACTATCACAGCCAAGACCATTACAGCAACAAATATTGGCAGGTCACTATAATGGTCCCGCTGTACACCAGCACTGTTTCTTCAGGTGTTTTGACCCCACCTCAAAACAACTCTGACTTGGAGTTTGTTATTTAAAGAAAGGGGTGTGCATGGGGCACAGCTCCTCACGGGGGGGTGGATGGGTGAAGCACCGCACAAATTTTTTTTTAATTTTGACGGCACAATGCCGACTGTCAGCCTTGTGCCTGTTGCAGTGCCGGATGTTGCCAACTATGTTGTCGCTGTGGTGTGGTAGATCCAAAATACTATTATTGTGATCTATAAAAAAAAAATTCTCACCGTTAAGACACAAAGAGGAATCATGACTGGAAAAAAGAGGGCGGGAAAGGGGATGGGCACATGTGTGTCAGGGAAGAGGGTTGGTAAATCAAAGGATCCAACTGATATTCCACTACCAAAATCAATGTCTGAACACATCATCAACAATTCCTGTGGGCTGAGGGGCAAATAGCACTGAGATTACTGGAATTGTTAGCAGCGAGTCCATACCATAACAAAATTTTTCAAAGCTAACTTGGTGGCAGCAATGACAGTGGGAGAGGTGACACCAGAGAAGAAAGATAGCAGTGTCACAAGTACCAACAGGCAGGAAACAGTGGAAGAGGAGAAAGTAGTCTGAGTATCTGTGGGTGATGTTGATGGTCATGCTTCTGAAGCAGACAGTGGTAAATACTAGAGATGCAGAGAATGTGGTTGAGACTGCACACATAGAGGTTGAGGAGGTTGAGGAGGACATACATGTTGAACGGAATGAGAGCATTGTTGATGATTATGATGATGATGTGCAGGATCCACTTTGGGAGCCTGACAGTAAGAAACACAAGTCATATGATTCAGACGTTGTTGAGGAGGATGTTGCACCCACTACTACCATCACAGCTAGTAAAGAAAGCACACCTAATATTTTTGATGTGCTGAAATCATCTCAAAAAATAAAATGTCTCCCCACCTTCCCCTCCACTGTCACAGTCATCATGGCACCATGGAAAAAGAAGGGTAAATAAATCCCCGGTGTGGGATTTCTGTGTTCTGACCCTGCTGATGACTCAGCTGCAGTCTGTCAGCTCTATCAAGCATGGGTAAGCAGGAATAAAAAGTGAAGCCATCTAGGCACTGGTGGGCAACTCATCCACATCAGGAACAGACACCATGCATACTGGTGTCAGCATGAAAAGAAAGCTAATGACAAACTTCACAGTGTCAGTCCAGTTGAGAAATTGGTTGGAAGGTCCACAATGTCAAATGCTGTGGACTACGTAAAGGAGGAGGAGCATGATTCCATTCTGTCTAGTAGTACGGGGCATAGTAGTAGTGCTACTAGTACCACCCCTTTGAGTCACAGAAGCAGTCACTGTAATACATAATGCAGCTAAAGTTAGTACTGAAGCACCAGCCCATAGCACCCTAGCAATGCCACCACAGCAATTAAAGTTGTTTACTCCACCTGCCCAAAGAAAGGTGCAGCCCACACTCCATGCCATGCTTGATCATAATTCAAAATTCCCACCAAATCACATGACTGCAAGGGAGCTGAATGCAGCAATGGCCGAATTGTTTGCAATTAATCTCTGCCATACTCCTTTGTTGAGAATGCCGGTTTCTGGTGGTTCATGGCCCATGCATGTCCCACATGGTAGATACCATCTTGAACGTACTTTGCAAAATGTGCTATTCTGGAACTGTATGGTAGTGTATCAGATATATTAAAGCATGCCAGTATTCATTCAGCAATGCCTTATATACATCTGAGTATGGCTATGTGGACCAATGGCAAAACAACTGGCAGTTCATATTTGTGCATTACAGCTCGCTGGGCACAGATATCTGGAGTACTGTTCAATTTGGTTAGTGCCAAAAGTTGTAGCAAGGCAAATTGTGGTGGTAGCAACATTCTGGATGTTCATCAACATGACACACTGATGATGAAAAGCATAGCATGATAACATACAGGTGAGAAGATGGGGGAAGCAGTTATTTTGGAAATTGATGAGCGGCTCCACCTTTTTATTGCTAGTGATAATGGATCTAATGCCATCATGAGCATCAGTGATGGTGTTTTTTTCAGGTGCCATGCCTGGCTCACTATCTAAATCTTGTCATCCAGCAGTTTCTTACCCATCCAGATGTCAGGGATATTTTGTCTGTTGCGAGTCACAACTGTGTGCTCTTTGCACGGTTTGGAAGGTAAGTGATCTGCTGCGTGAGCTGCAGATTTGCAACAACTTGCCTCAGCACCACATGAAAATGGATGTGGTGATAAGATGGAACTTCACCATGTGCATGCTGGATCACTTATAGAAGTAGTACAAGGTGATTTCCGAATATATGCTGGTACATGCTAGTCGGGTTAGTACTGGTGCATCCATGAGTCTCACAATGAAACAGTGGCAGCAGATAGATGGACTTGTCCTGATTCTCAGGCCATTCACACATGCCACTGAGGCTGTGAGCACCGACAGTGCCTGTATGAGTCTGGCAATTCCACTTCTGCATATCCTGAGGCACACACTGTTGAATGTCCAACAACAGCTCAAAGCTGGTGTTGACCCTGATGCTTGTGACTTGATGGATCACATGCTGAGTGTGTTTCAGTCCAACACACATATTAATGGAATTCTGCACTCTGAAGAGTTTGGCATCACCACAATGCATGACCCACGATAAAAAACATGGTAAGGCTTCAATCATTGAATGTGGGTGCCAGCAGGTTAAGAAGTTGACAGACCTTCTAATAAGAAGGGTACGTGGTGAGCAGATGCAAATAAACACATAGGTGCAGAAGAAGGCAAAACATGACACAGTTAATAGACCTGGTGTAGATACCACTACACAGGCCTCAAACTTGAACATTTCTTCCAAAACCTATACAATGAATGAAACAAATAATAAGCCCATTTGGGATGTGTTAAGCCAGGTGAGTGTGACAGACATGCAAGGCAATGAGGAGGAGGCTGATGATGAATCAGCAGGAATGCAAGCAGCGCAACACATGATTGATGCGTATTTTGTGGACACAAGGCACCTAAGCATTGGAGATGATCCCCTGATGTACTGGAACACAAAGGTCTCTGATTGGCCAGCACTGACATCTGAGGCCATGAAGTACCTGAGCTGTCCAGCATCAAGTGTAAGTGTTGAATGAGTATTTAATTCAGCCAGTGCCATAGTGCGGAACAGGCGCACCAATCTGTCACCAAAAAAATTTATCTTGCTAACATTTATTAAAATGAATGAAGGACACATTCTAACAAAGTCAATAATGTCTGTGTTCAAGCCACATGGCAGCAGTGAAGAGGAAGAGGAAGGTACTGTCAGCGCACTCAGTAGTAGGAGCAAAAGCAAGGTGGGAGAAGCAGTATTAGAGAAAGAGTTTCCATCTGGTTATAGCTCCAGTCTGGAAGACTGTGAGGGCTTATTCCTTGCTGTTGTTGATTAAAAACAGAGCATGCTTTTTCAGTCATTGGTTACTTGCAGCATAAACATTTTAATTATGACTTATTCTGTTACTTTATTTTCATTCATGTCTTGATGCCAAGACAAGTAATTTCTTTACTTTGGTTAATGTCAAAACACTTCCCATGCAAAATGTCCGGCTGTTTTTGTCTGCCGCCAAATTCAGTTTCTATCTCAGACTCCAACACCATTGACATTTCTTGCTGTTCCACACAGCAACATACTGTACAGCGCTTATTCCTTTTTTTCCACCAGTGAACTGCATTGTTCTATCATATGCAGTGATAAACATCATTGTCCACTCCACACTGATGCAAATTTACAAATGGCTTCTCACCACCAGTCTCCATCCTTGCACAACTGTGTTTCTGATGCTACTATTGCTCTGATGGAGTACTGTCCACCACCACCACCAGACTGTGATGTCCACACAACAAATCCTTCTCCATACAGAGGGGCATATCACTGCTTCATCAGCCTCCTCCTCCTACTCTGCTGTGGTTTACCTGTGTTGCTCCTTCGTAATCAGTCACAAACAGGATGCTTGGTTGGCTACATGCAGTGTACACAATAATAAAACAGTTGTGTCACTGTTCTTCAGACTAATATGAGTGACATCATCAAGCACCACAGGTTTGCAAAGCAACAGATATTCCAACAGAAACATGTGACGACGACATGCGATATCATAACCAGCATCGTTATTGCTCATGTAATGGTAAATATTGTTTATTTTTTTTTTAATCTTCTTCCTCACTGTATTGCAATAACATTTTTTTTTTTGCTTTCACAGGTCAACACAGCTGTGCTTCTGCTTCCTCATAATCATTCCTATCTGCCTTTGACATGTCATATACTCCTTCTTCTTACGGCTAGGCAATGTGACACAGAAACATCTTGGGAAGTGCCTGAAATCAAACAACAGAAAAACAAAACAGATACTATGACTTGGAGAATTTTGAGTCTGACATTAAAAAAAACTATGCAAACTTCAACCAGCCCACCCCCGGTAAAAAAAAAAAAATCACCTTTATGTGGTTGTTGCTGAATTCACAGAGGTACAGGATACAGAGTGACATATGTCATCATAATCATACCTGGACATGGAAAAAGTAAAAGTACATGGTTATTACACCTAAAAAACTGCCCCCCCCCCAATAAGAAACATACAAAGAATACATACCATACCATGGTTGTTTGTGAGATGTGGTTAATAACGATTTCCTTCTGGGTACCAAGCAGCATAATGCAAAGTAGTGTGGATGATTATGTCACTTCACTGCTCATGATATGTACAGTAACTGAAAAAGGAAAATATTATTGAGATATGGATATGGGTACAAATAACAACAGCCCACACCATGTAAATAAGTAACCATTTCTTACCTTCCCATGGTTTGACAATGGGCTTTCTTCAAACTTTCAGAGTAGCACTCAGCAGCAGTAGTAGTTGCAGGCAGCATAGCAACTTGACATTTGGTTACCATCGGTTTCCCACTATAGAACTCTTGGTGTTACCGTCTTGCAGTCTTAAACTCCCCAATTTATGCCACTTCTGAAGACATTTTCTCATGTGTGTCTTCTGGACTTCTCTGGACAGTTGCACAGCACAGCAGCAGTAGGCACACAACAGCAGAACATTATTTTTGGTACTTG
The DNA here is from genome assembly GCA_016271365.2 of Neoceratodus forsteri. Lineage (NCBI taxonomy): Eukaryota > Metazoa > Chordata > Ceratodontiformes > Ceratodontidae > Neoceratodus > Neoceratodus forsteri. The sequence continues at coordinate 777,578,536 of CM057452.1, forward strand.
AGCAAGCACTTGAGTAATGTGGCTAGCAGGGAAAATCTTGTATTAAATTTCCACAATGTATTTCACTTATTAAGACATTTTCTCATGTGTGTCTTCTTGACTTGTCTGTTATTATGGCAAGCCGGAGAAATCTTGCATGAGGGGGGAAAGAGAAGTGATAATAAAAAAATTATAACTTACAAATACAACAAAAACTATCAAAATAACATAATGTGACACATATATCAATGAAATAAAGAAACACTGTAGATGATCATGGATCTCTCTAAGGAGGCCTATTATTGTCTCCTGGTTCTCCAGTACCTGTTTGGTGTCTCTACAATCTTCTGTGACCTTCCTTGCGGAGATCATGTAACTCAGACCCAAGAACGGTGAGGTCAGCTTGAGTGACAGGTAATCCCTGATGCACGTGAAGACCAGGAAGATGGGGTGGATGGAGCAGACGGTGATGCCAGTTGGTACGCTGCCACACTTGTAGGTCTGCTTTCTGTCCTCCTCCTCTTTCAGACACTTTTTCCTGCTTGTTATTTTCTTGTTCAGCTACAGCCACTGCCACAGGAACAGGCATTCTTGTTCCCACCTGCAGCCTGGCCTCCCACTATGCACAGTGGTGACAAATAAGGTGGCTTCTCTGCAAAATTTATTTAACTTATTAACTCTTTTTTTCATGTGGTTCTTCTCAACCTCTCTGGGCAGTTGCACAGCACAACATAAGGATACATATTGTATTTTTAGGTATTGTGTGTACATTTTGTAACCTTCTTATGCCACCAATTTACATTAATGTATATTACCAGATAGTTTCATGAGCACAAGGTAAAAAATTAAATGATTTTTAGCTAATGGTTCTTAAGACTCATCTGTGGTACCAAGGCTTTGGTGTCTGATTTAAATCTTATTTTATCTGCGTTATCTGTTTTTATATTATTTATGATGCTATGAATCATGATCTGTTGTTTTAAATGTTTGTTAGGCACCATGGTTGCTGAAAGGCACCATTTAAATAAAGAATTATTATTATTAATAATAAACAATACTCTACTATTAGTGGTTGTCATTTCCTGTTACACACTGTCAACCATTGGGACAGCATGCAGCCTGATGAGGCGGCATGCCTAGTTTACATAAGACAGGAAAGTTTGTTGTGTTGTTTTTTTTTGGGGGGGTGGTTGGGGTGGGTAACAGCAGCAACTAATTAAGGAAATAGTATGAGAACATATTTACCTATAATTTGTTATTCTATTTTAAATTGCTGCTTATCTACTAACTAGAGTTGTGTGATACCATTATTCACACAATCTGAGTATGCTTCAGAACTTGTTTTAACAACAGAAATATAAAAAAGGAGCACTTAATTGAATATGGCTAGGACCAGATTATCAGCAGTTCTAACAGCTGTTTCTGTACATGAATTTTTGAAAATCACTTCTGCATTGACGGACATCAACTACTTTGCAGCACACACTGCTCCATATCATTATGGGGACAGTATGGGCCAGATATTCAAAACTTTTCCCCAGGGCTAAATCAGCACTGCCCAGTGGGCAAACTTAGCTCGGAGCACAAAGAAAGCTATATTCAAAAGGAAATAGCCCGCTGCTAATCCTGCTGGATATAGCAGTCTAAGGTAGCTAGGCAAACTGGTCTGGGAGTGCAGGGCAAAAATAGCCCGGGAATAAGACAGCACTGAATATAGCAACAGGGAAGTGCAAACTGCAACTGCAGCCCATTAGATTCTGTAGCAAGCCAGTGTTGCAAGTGGGGAACATTGTGTGTGATTGCACAGAGATGTCTCACAACCACTGCAAACACATCTCTCAACTTCCTGCCTCAAAAATCAGGGACAAGGCTTAAACAATCAGGGACAAAGGTTTAAAATCAGGGACACACCTTACAAATTGATGATATCCACTCAGGAAGCTGGTAGAATAAGTGATGTAGTGTAAAATGTATTTTCTAAGAAGAACACGTCAGTAACATTGATGTCTGACATTATGTTATGCTGCAACCCCCACTGTTTGGTCATGGAAACACAATATGTAGGAAGGACAGAGTAAAGGTTTGAGGTAAAATCAGAGACAGTTGAAAGGTATGACTGCAAACAACAATGTAAGCCACACACTGCAGAACTGTACTTAGTGTGCTATGCTGCAGTGAGGTTTTCCCGGGGCTAATCTGATTGCACAGTTCTAAAACATTAGCCCGGTGCAAACTGGTTAGCCTGGGGCAAACGGGAGCTATATTCAAAGCTCCCATGCAAATGAGCCTACTTAGGTAATCCGTGGACAAACAGGTACAGTTGCATCTCATTAAGTGCTGCTTAGCATACAGTTTGCCCGGTGCTACTGCATGGAGCACAAAGCTCCTCCTTTTGGTCGAAATGGTAGTACAGGCTGGATGCTGCATGCCAAGGCATACCCACAGCATCCCCTGTTGGTCAGAATAGAAGTACAGCCCGGAAGCAGCAGGAACTGTGTGCTGCCAGGCACAATCAATGAATACATACACCACAATGCCTTGCCTCCTGAATCAGGGACAAGGCTTAAACAAATCAGGGACAAAGGACCACAATCAGGGACGTATCTTCAAAAGTAGAGGTATCCACCCAGACAGCCGATAGAATATGGGGCTTAGTGCAAAATGTAGTTCCTAACGAAGAACAAGACTGTAACTTTAATGCTTGACATTAGTTTGTGCTTAAGATTTCCATTGTAGCCACGGAAACACAACTGTGAGGAGGGATGGAGTAATATTATGAGGAAATTTCAAGGATGTCCCTGATAATCAGGGACACTTGCGAGGTATGCTCCTGACCCATTCACAATCGAATTAAACGTATTGTCCCTGGTAGTCTAGTGGTCTCCCCACCCCCCCTGCATGACTCCCGACTCGTTACCTTTTAAATTCAGGTGCATTTCCATGGTAGTCTAGTGGTCCCCCCACCCCTCTGCATGACTACAGACCCATTTCCTTTTAAAATATGTTTTATTTCCATGGTAGTCTAGTGGTCCCCCACCTCCTTGCATGACGTCTGACCTGTTTCCTTTTAAAATATGCTTTATTTCCATGGTAGTCTAGTGGTCCTCACATTCCCCTGCATGCCTCCCTGACCTGTTTCCTTGTAAAATATGTTTTATTTCTGTGGTAGTCTAGTGGTCCCCCACCCCGCATGCCTCCTGACCCGTTTCCTTGTAAAATATGTTTTATTTCCATGGTAATCTAGTGGTCCCCCACCCCCCACCCCTGCATGCCTCCCAACCCATTTCCTTGTAAAATATGTTTTATTTCCATTGTAGTCTAGTGGTCCACCCACCCAGCTGTACACCTCCCAGTACCTCCCCGACATACACCACCAGAGTTGTGCTGCAACTGGCTCAGCCCTCCTCTCCACCATAGCCAGCCACCAACTGCAGTATTCAGGAGTGCCACTAGACTACCATGGAAATAAAACATATTTTAAAAGGAAATGGGTCGGGAGGCATGTAGGGGTGTGGGGGGGACCACTTGACTACCAGGGATAGGTCTTGTATTTTACATGGCAGGGGGGTCAGGAATCATGGGGGGAGAACACCGCCGCATTACTGCCAGCTTTTTTCCAGTGGTATCTAGAACCACGCTACAGGTCATGCTAATGCCTGTAGTGTGGCGCTATACATTTAAATATGCCACGCTGCTGGCATTCATTGGCACTCTCCTGTCCATGCCCCTGCATACCATTACCTATTAGCGTTGGCGCTACCACACAGCACTGGCGCTAATAGGGCTTTTCAATATTGCAGCCTCACACAAATCCAGTGCTATTCCAGTGCTACAGATTTGCGCTAGGCGCAAAGGTTTGAATATCTGACCCTACGTGTTCATAAACTGCTGCAAAGACTGATGAAAACTAGGTGGGCGCTATACTGAACTGAGTCTTACTTTAATATTTCAAATGTGAAATCAAAATAGGAGGCAGTCTCATAATCAAGAAATAATTCTATCATACAACAAGTCAGTAGGTAAGGGGAAATGTAAAACTGAATAAAAAATGTGTGAGCTAAATGTTTCACAATATTAATGTGCTGCTTAATATATTTTTGTGGTGGGTGGGGAGCACAACTCTCACCAATACTCAAAATAATAAGACTTCAGAAGGATAAGGAATATATAATAGGAAGTACTTCAGAAATGAAAAGAAGTTTGAGAAGTAAATGTGTGTATGACCCCCAATTTTTTTTTATCTTTTTTTATTTATTTTTTGCTGTTTTTTAGTTTGTTGTGTTGGGACAGGAGAGGAGGGAAGGGAAGTGAGGATAATATAAATACAAAAAAAATATAATGTACAGTACGAATACACTGAAAACAATCAAAATAACATAATGTGACACATATCTAAAGAAACAAAAGAAAAACTAAAGATGAACATGGATCTTTCTCAGGAGACTTATCATTGTCTCCTGGTTCTACAGTATCCTTTGGGTGTCTGCATGTTCTGCCATGATCTTCCTGTGGAGATCCTCTATCTCAGACCAAACAATGAGAAGGTGAGCTTGAGTCACAGATCTTCCTGGTGTCATGGAGAACAGGAAGATGAGGTGGATTGTGCAGATGATGACACCGATTCAGCCACCCTCTCACTTGTAGGCCTGCTCTCAGTCCTCCTCCACTTTCTGGCATGTTGTTCCTGCTCAGCATTGTCTTGTCCTGCTACATCCCCTGCCACAGGAGCAGGATTTCTGATTCCCTCCTGCAGTCTGGCCCCCAACTCTGCACAGTGGTGATTAATAAGGTGGCTTCTTTGCCCACCTGTGCCAAAGTGGTGTCCCCTATTCCCATGCCAGACATGAATCTGACAAATACTGCACTGCACTGCACTACGCTGTGATCATTCCTGGGTATCTTGAAATATTCCCAAATTACACAGCTCCTTGGTACTCCGGGAACGGGGGGGGACACCAGGTGTGATGGTAATGGGCTGATCTGCAGGTGGGGCCTGGGTGCTAGCTGTTGTGGCAGAACAAACATGAGGAGGGGCAGGCACAACAGGCTGCTGCTACTGTTTTGCCTGCTCTGGCTGCTGGGACTGTACATGAGCCACTTGTGCTTCAGAGCCACTAACAGAGGCAGAATCGACTGATGCTGCTGTAGCATCTACTACTGCTACTACTACTTCTGCTGCATCTACTGCTGCCCAGTGTTGGTGCTGCTGCTGTCACTGCTGCTGTTGGAGCATCCACTGCTGCTACTGCCATTTCCAGTGCATGACAAGACAAAAAAGGATGGTGGTCGAGTCTTACGTTTCTCCCACCCCGCACCCCGGGCCCTCGCTGCCCGTAGCTTTTACCTCTCTTACTCTACATTTCATCTAAAGTTCAACAATAAAAAAATGAAGGGACAAGAAAGAAAAGTAAAACTAAGGGAAAAAAGTGTAATAAGAGTTACAAAATGAAAAAGAGGGAATCAAACAAAAAATAAACCTTGAAAAGAAATTAGGTTCCCAAAAAATACCTTACAGGTTTAAAAAAAACAGTTCAGTTAAGGGTAAACAAAGAAAATATATAAAGACAAAGGATAAAGGTTGTTTTTTTGGATTGTCTCTCAGACACTCACATAAAGACACAGACAATGCTTTCTCTGCTGCTGTGAAACTGAAAGTGAGACACTCATTTCCTGGCTCACTCAGTTACTTCCTACACATCATGTGACCTGATGAAAGTCAGACATGTGATATTAAGACATTGTTTTGGCTAATTTCACCAAGAATACACAATGCAAAATTAGTGGTATAGACAAAAGGCGAAATTATAATGCAAAATCGACATGGTGAATTTCGGGTTCAGAGGCACTATTATGTGAAATGATGAGTAGTTGTGAATTTCACACTTTGCATGAAATTCACCAGTGAAATGAAACTTTGCTGCATCTCTAGCCCCCACAACTGGAAAAGACAGCTCTATAGTCCTGAAGGGCCATCGCTGCACACCATCCTGAGACCTCCTGGCTCACCAGCACTACCTCACCCTGCTTGGTCTGTCTTGGACTGGCGCAACCAGATGAGAACCCTTCTGGGCCCCCAATGTACCTCTTCCCATAGGAGACACCCTCTGATCTCCTCCTGGCTCTTTGCCACCACCTCATTAATCCGAAACACCCTCCAGCCATTACCGTAGATATAGCCTTGAAGAGGAGAGCCTCATATCACGATGAGCAGACCTGCCTTAATGCTCCCAACAGGGACACCAGAGCCTGCCCCATCAAGGGTCTCTGGTTGTCCAAGTGCATCCCTTGAATCCTCTGCCACATGGTCATCATACACTGGACTGCCTTAAATGTGTTCTGCTCCTTCAACCCCAACCAATGCCAGTGAGCTGGACCCCCATGGTGGAATGTGCCATGCCATCATTCCACTTTTTCCCCATGAATTGTATCTGCTGTTCTTTGGTCACAGGGTTATTCACCTCATAGCCATCCTGCCACCAGAACACCTGGAAGGCCTCTCACACCCCCTCATGTATCCTCAGCATGTTGAAGGACTAGGATCTCCAATACAGTAGTTGCGCTTTCTTTCATCCAATCTCCCATAGCCACAGCGGCACTTCTGTCTTCTGGGCACAGGTGTGTGGAACCAGTGACCTGAACATGTCCAACTGAAGATAGGAAAGGCTATCTGCTGTCTCATTCTGGATCCCTTCAATATGTCTAGCTTTGACAGAAAGATTGATTTTGAGCCTCACCAGAACCAACTGGCTTAGCACCCTTGTCACCATCTCAGAGGACCCTCTCTGCCTGTTGATCACTTCCACCACCGCCTCACTGCCACATCATAGTATTATTTGCATGTTGTATAGTTTATTCTCCCAGATTAACATCGTTACCCAAATGGGGGAATATCTCCTGGAATGTGATGTCTTTCAGCAGGCCTCACCGGTGCCACTTCTCTGGCAATGCTTCCAACATCCATTCCCCCCTCAAAATATGCCCCTACACCAACCTCCCCTGCTGCATCTGTATATAGCTCTAGGTCAGTGTTAAAGAACCAATCTTCCTGCCAGAATGTGACGCCATTGTATCCTGCTAAGAACTCCTCCCATCCTTCCATGTCCTATCGCATCCCAGCAGAGATGGCCACCCAGTGGTGCAGCAGCTTGGCCCTCCCAGTGGTTCTCACCAGCCTCCTGGTGAAGGCTCTGCCCTGGGTGATAACCTTGCATGCAAAGTTGAAATGGCCCAATAGTTGCTGTACCTTTTCCATTGAAACCTTACTCTTCTCTTTATTTCTCTCAGAAGTTCCTTAATCTTCCCCACTTTGTCCACTAATAGCTCGAAATATTTCCTCCTCTATATCTACCTACCTCACTGCCCAGAAACTCCAGAGTACAGACTAGTCCCTCCAGTTTGTTCCCAACCGGTGGTACCTCCAGCTGCCCACACAGCTCCTGAAAGTGCTCTAGCATCCTTATTGTCCCCAGCCTTCCCCGACTCATCAAAAGAAAGTCATTGAGGTTGTGCACTACTGCCTTGTGGCCATAGTGTTCCCCGAATATCCATTGTAGCCACATGCTAAAGGCCTCTAAAGCAGTGCATACAGTGGAGCAACCCATTAGAATGGCCTTATCAAAACAGAACCCTCCCTGGAATTGGAAACCCAAGAGTTATCAATCATCCGGCCTGACCAGCAGTAGCCAGAAGGCCGACTCAGTGTCAGTCTTGGCCAACCATGCCCCCCCAATGCTCGTATCATGTCTACCGCCTGGTCCAGCGTGGCATATAACACTGTGCACAGCTCGTCGGGTATCTTGTCATTCACCAAGGCCCCTTCAGAGTATGAGAGAGAATGGATTAAATTAAATTCCCCATGCCACTTCTTTGGTACCACCTCGAGAGGGGGCACCCTGAGATTCTTGAATGGGGGCTCAGCGAAAGAGCCCTCCACCCTGCCTGCCACAACCTCCTTCTCAATTCTTTTTGCTACTATGTCTTCTTGGCCCTTCTCTGAGCTCAGGTTCTTGGCTGACATCCTTCTTCTTGCCCCCCTTTAAACCAAACTGAAACCTTTTCTGAAATCATCCCTCAGTATCTCCTGCCCACCTTTGTCTGGGTACCCTTCAGTGCACTCCCAAATCAGGTCCTCCCTAATGGGTGTCCTGGCCATGGTAAAGAACTGACAGTCCCCCAAGTTGTAACAGACCTCTAGTACCCATGAAAACTTGATCTGAAGCCCCCTCCCACTGCCCCCCCTGCCCCTACTACCGTGGTAAGCCCCCCTCTGGCCCCAGAATATCCCCCACAAAAGGGCTGCTCCCCACTAATCTGGGAACCCCATTTTTCCCCTACCAGTTTACAGCAAGAAACTGGATGCTGACCTGTGCCCCTAGAGCAGATGTGCTTAAATTTGTTGTTGGACCAGGTGCTTGATGTCTTATTGTAGTCCCAGAATGACTTCACCCCCTGCTGTGAAGACACCATCCTGCCCATTTCCCAGTTCTCTTTTGCCTGACCCAAAAGGATGCACATCCATAACTCTGAGTGGCTGCAGTCCCACTGGAGGCCTCCATGCACTGCCATATGTTGCCTAAAGGGTTCATCGTACCGCATCCACCTGTACCCCATTTTCACCTTGTACGCATCGCTAATGATGGCTGAATATGCCAATAGTGGGATTGCCAACTTGGGCAACTTTTCCAATAATATGGCACTAAAGATAGTGAAACCTTCCTGCCACATATTTATGTTTTTACCCTTATAATTTGTCTCCTCCATCATCTTATTAGCTATCAGAGCTAATGCCACTGTATCCCTTTGCTCATAATTCTTGGTGGATTCTTTGCCTACCAGGGTGAAGATAGCCACATACTCCCCCTTCCAAATCTCCTTAATGGAAAGCGGCATATGGTCACCTAGGGTGAACCCAGGAATGCCAGCATTTCTCCCCCACCCTGCTCCCCCTGCACCTCCTTTAGGTCCATTGCTTTTCTCACCCCTAGTCTCCTTCAAAACCTTCTCTAATGTATCTTGCCCATTCTACCCAATATCACTAACAATCACCTCCAAATAGTACTTTAAGTCACCTTCAGTGGACAAATCCACCTTGCTCTTACCATGACCAGCATCTGGCACCTCCGGCTCTGGAACAGGATCTGGGTCAGGTGCTTGCTCTGGCACTGGAAAAGGTTGTGGAGTTGGTAGGGGCAGTCTCTTCTCCTCCCCTTTTCTGGTTGGCCCAGGAAGTTTCTTTCTTTTCTGTGACTCCTCCTCCTCCTCTCACTCCCTTCTCTACACTGCATTGATCAACTATGTCATCTTCCCCATGAGGGCAGCTGCTTCCTCCCTTAGTTGGGCAAAAGTGCCTGGGGTAGTGTTCTTCTGTGGTGCCATTCTGCCTCTTGGGGAACAGGAGGACATAAGTTAAAGCTAATGGCAACACCTTTTCTCGTCTTTTTTTTTTTTACACCTGTGCCCAGTCTTCCTCCCACCCCTTCCTTTTTTTATTAACAAACCTTGCTGTTGAATAAATTCCTGTATCCCATGGTGCACTACATTGTTGCACACATTAGCATAAAACCCACCCTACTTGGCCCTTCCTCTGTGGTGCCACCTCGATCTAATGCCACATCCAAACCAATGCCCTGAATGCATCTTGCAGCAAGAAAGAGATCTGGAAAGACCTGACTGCCCCTGTAGGCAATGGCTATGACAAAAGAGCAGACCAGTCAACCAGAAGAGCAAATTAGATGCAAGCTCCAGTATAAATTCCAGAGCTTTAATCTAATACATTATAGAGAGGTTTGATGCCATCACATAATACACAGTTAAAAACCTCGAATTGCACCCTGTGGGAAATGAAAACTAGCATGTTAACATGACTCTTATATTCTTAATAACTATTGAAGTAGAAATGCAGTGACTAACTAACAGGAAAAGGAAAAGGTTGAAAGAAGTAGCATGTGCCTGAAAACCCATACAATAGCAGACTTGAAATTTAGGTAAGGACCATAACCATTCAAGCATCTTTGGCATAAGGTGGGCAAGAAAAGTAAAAGGTCACTGTAACTTGAGGATATCATAAAATGCCTGAGTTATCTGTACCCAGCTAAAAAATTGTAAAAGGCAGTAGCATGTGAGTATTTGTTCCTCCCGAAGGATACAGACTAAAGTAATGAGGTTAAGAAATGTTGCCTGTCCCTGTGTCCTTTCTTTTGTTTATCTAGTTTTTTTCCCTTTTGTACAGAGAAGCCCCCCCTCATGCAGCCCATTGTCCGGTGGTTGCTCATACCACGTGGCCAACTGCTTAAGCACACATTATTCCCTGCTTGCATCTCTTGATTCCCCAGGCCCAGGCAAGAGATTTTCACAATTCAGCTGCTTGCAAACTCCCTCTGCTTCATTAGTGTGCACGATCGGGATGTTCAAAAAGCAGCATCTTAGTCAGCCCTGTTCCTCTCCTGATCAGTTGGGGCCTGTGGTTGTGCAAAAAGGGGAAAACATCCCCTAGTTGTGCAGGTTCCTCCTATGCAGACAAGTGAGAATTAATTAGCTCTTTTCTCCCCCCTGCACCCCACCAAGCTGTGCTACGAGGCACCACTGCAGGCCTACCAGGTTCCTCTCTTCACCAGCCCCCCGGTCCCACTAATGGCTTTGTTCAATTCTTGTGGTTTTTTTTTTGGTACATGCTGCTCGCCAACCACCCTCCCAGTTTCACTGGGTCTGATTTCTGCTGCCTAGGTAAACTCCATCTGCTGACCAGAGGAGCCTCTAGCTTGGCACAACCCCACTCACCCCTTGGAAGCCTGGGAATTCCCCCAGCATTGTTGGAACTCCTGCCAGTCTTGCTTGACTCTAATAGGAGAGCAGGTGGCCAGCCGTGGTGCCACACATCAAAACATGCCAAAACTCTGATCCACTGCCCACCCCAGCCCAGCCCAACTCCCATCTATGGCCCCATGTGCCATGTGTGTCATCGGTCTCACCTGTGGCAATGCCAAACAGCCCACCTCTGGACCAGCCTCGGGATATTTTAGCCTGTCCACAGAAGCATCCGTGCAAGAAGCTCAAACAGTGGCCCTCTGAGCTAATCAGCCACCTCAAACGCATGCCCCTCAAACCCCCGTATCTGATCAGGCACCATGTTTAGGTGGATCTTTTAGCAAAGGGCTGAGTTTCTATATACCTGATTTGTCAAACTTCCTCTCCTGTTCCCCTCGATCATGCATAGCTTGCCCTCAGAACCTCAGCCTTACCTTATAATAGTGTCCAAGCCAGAATACGTGTTGCCAATTGATGCAGACAAAACCTAGAGGGGGTCAGCTCAGAGGTAATTTAAGGAAGTATTTTTTCACAGAGAAGGTTGTGGATGCATGGAACGGCCTTCCGGAGGAGCTTGTGGAGTCAAAAACAGTGGTGGAATTCAAGCATGCATGGGACAGTCATAAGGCAATTCTAGGGGGTGGGGGCAGAAAGAAGTAGGCTTCTGGTTAACTAGGATCTGCAGCTTATCCATTAGGTAGGGAAATGGGCAGACTGGGTGGGCCAAGCGGTCCTTATCTGCCATCAAATTCTATGTTTCTATGTTTCTAGAGAAAAAGGGAGAGCAAGCCCTCTATCTCTATGTCTTATACCTCCTGCCTGACCACAGGCCAATCCTAGCCCCACTTGCCCATTACCTCATCCCTATCACAAGTGAGTCACTGTGACCTCACCTGGCTCTACCCCTGTCCTTACAATCCTTCCCCTTTTCCTTCCCTCCCCCCACCCTACCTGGAAATCTACAGCCTGCCCATGAGCTACCCCTGCCATATTCCCAGGGAAATCCCCCAGACAATTCAAGTTGCCTTAGAGTGGCAACCCTACTTGCTAGAGAAGTGTAACTTTCTTCTGACATATAAAAATTGGCAGAAGGTTTCTTCTGCACATACTGTAATGCATGCTACTGTGATAAATCTTCACTTCAAGCTGCCCACCATCTTCAACAAGGTGACCACATCTTGTAGTGCATTCCAAGTTGCCCCCACCCTCTCCGTGAAGAAGTGCTTCTTAATCTCCCCCTAAACCTCCCCCTCCAGTTTAAGACTGTGTACCATCATGTTATGACTGCCACTTAGCCTAAAGAGACACAAATGATCACCTTTATTTATCCCTTTCAAGTACTTGAAGGTCTCTGTCATGTCCCCTCTTGCCTCTTCTACTCCAGGGAGTACATGTTCAGTGCCTTAAAACTCTCCTTGTATGATTTACACTGCTGACACGTGGTCATCTGTGTTGCTTTCCTTTAGAATGTCTCCAGCAGTCTAATGTCATTCTTGAGGTGGGGGCACCAGTACCATACTCCATTCTCTAGATGTGGCCTCACCATTGACCTGTACAAGGGCAATATAACCTCTGCTCTCCCAGTGCTGATCCCTCTAACTATGCATCCCAACATATTATTTGCCCTTTCTGCTGCCTTCTTGCACCATGTGGAGTGCTTCAGGCTACTAGTGATCATCAAGCCCAGATATTTCTCCTCTTCTATTGTGGGTACCTGGACCCCTTTCCAGGTAATATTCCATCCTGGGCTTCTGAGCTCCACTGTGCATTACTTCACATTTATTAGTAGTGAAGTCAAACTGCCAGATCCTGGACCACCACCTCAGCATTTTCAGATCATCCTGTAGGTCCTGTTTTCCTTCAGCTGTGTCCACCCTCCCACATAGCTTGTTGTCATCTGTGAAGAGATACATTTTGCCCTAAATGCCAAATTCCATTGATGAAGACATCGAGTAGTACCGGTCCCAACACTGAGTCTTGCAGGACCCCACTGGAGACTTCACTGGTACCAAATAACTCTCTCCCCATCACCACTCTCTGGGTCCTGTTCCTCAGTCAGTGTTCTAACCATCTGGTCATCTTCTCCCCAACCCTAAGATCAGCCTAATTCCTAATCAATCTCTTGATTTGTACAGAGTCAAAGACCTTGCTGAAGTCCAGATAAAATATGTCCACCACTTGGCCCCTGTCTGCTGCCTTAGTGACCCAGCCAAAGAAGTTGATCAGCTTTGTTTGACATGATCTCTCTATATTAATTTAACAAACAGAAATACTGTTCCTACTGTGTCCACTAAAAGTTCCCAGGATAAATAAAAATAATTAATGTAATGTTATCTGTTTCTCTTTGTCATCACTGATAATGATTGTACCTGGCTGTATACTGTTCAAATGTTTGTTCTCACCTCATGCTGCATCATGAAATACTCTTTAATGTTGATTCTGGTCTCCCCTGTCTGTACTCTCCGGGGTCGTGCCTGAATATAGGCAACATTGTTGTCTAGTGTACTTACCTGGTAAACAAAAACCAAATAGATAAATATACTCTCTTTCAATACTGATGATCTTAAATCTCAATGGGGGATCAAGGATTGGTTGATCTCTTATTGGGCTTTGTCATCTTATGTTTTCAAGAAACCTGGCATTTAAAGGATGAATACATTAGCATTAGTAATTGTGAACTAATTCAGGTGATATCCAAAAAAGATAAGCTGGATATGGTTTCAGGTGGCCATGCATGTTTTAGTAAAACTGATGCTCATATTGCCTCTAAATGTGTAAAAGTCACAGACTTATGCCTTACTATTTCAGTCAATGTTATAACATTTCTTTCATCTTGAGTAATATTTATGCCCCTCTTCATTCTTCTAAATTTGTGTTACATGATCATTGACCTCTTCTGGGGGACCTGATTTAGGATCTTTATGTGAACTTCCCCAGTGCTTCCAATTTTAATAATGGGGGGAGGGGGTAATGCTAGAATTGGTGCATCTGAAGGTCTTCTTGATAACACTGCGGTTGGGACAATGTGTGAAACTCCTGAACTCTCATGGAGAAATTTTCATTATGGTACGACTAACAGTGTTGGTGTTAGTTTAATAAAATTTATGCTTGATTACCATTTTTATCCTTTGAATGGCAGGTTGACTGGAGATGAATTTGGGAAATTAATATTTCTCTCATCATCAGGTGCATCACTTATGGATTTTGCCATTTCAGATGGTTCTGTAGCTATGCAATGTACTTTTTATAATTAATGGAATCAACAGTGATCATCTTCCCCTATCTCCAATGAGCAAATATAAGGCAGTCAGACTTTGTTACTCAGCAGGTCAGTATTCCAGTATTTCCTCTTCTGAATGTGAAAAGTAGAAATAAGAAGAAAGTCGGATGGAATGAGGATATTTCTCTTTAAGATGGAACATGTCCCCGCTATTAATTTAGAATCCTGATTACAATTGGACTTTGATTGTCCAGATGCTGCTGAAATGTACGATATGCTGGAACCCCTCTTTGTTTAAATATGTTCTATTTTGTATACTGATTCTCAGCTAAAATTTCATCTTAGAAATGTGTAATTTATCTGTCATCACAGAAAGGAGAAATCTAAACTCTTATCTAAGATAAAATTTACTATGAAATACCCCTCAAGGGCTAATTGCAGATCCTTTAATGTTAATAGGAAGGCTTATAAGACTTGAATGAATTAATGAAATATTATCATGAACAGTAGGATATTATGCTTTGCATGGATAGCTATAGTCCCATTTCAGTTTGGGTGGAGCACTTTGTCTTCTTTTATAACATTCACCAGGTACATAATATTTTCTAGGGTTTTGGCTCAGCATACAATTAGACCTTTTACTATCATTGATATATGGTATGTTCTGCTGTTAATTCCTTAACTCATAATAATGCTCCTTGTCCTGATTTGTTTCCTGCAGAGATGCATTTGCATTCTTCCTTATTATAGATGGACTTTTTCCTGCTTTTTTTAATAAATGTATAGGGAAAAGTTTCTTCCCTCATTCATGGCACAGTGTGGAGATAGTCCTGATCTTTAAAGAGGTCAACAAAAATGACCCTAGTATGTATCACCCTACTGGACTTATGGATATATATTCTAAAACATTTTGTAAAATTGTGAAAGACTGATAGAACAACTATTTGCCTGGGGGCTAAGTGACAGTTAACGTTAAAGGAGCACTGCACTTGACAATTGCTTTATTCTCAGGCTTCTTTGGAAGAAATATGTTTTGAGCCACAGGCAAAAGCTACATGTTGCTTTTATTGGCTACAGCTCTGCCTTTGATTCATATACATACTTTGGCAGCTTATATGTAGTAAGGGTACTGAACCTGCCTTATTATTATTATTTCCAAGCTTCATAGTCAGACTTGAGCAGCAGTGTCTCCCAAATATTCTGGATAAATTAAGGTGTTCATTAGGGATGTCCATTTGCCCCAGCTCTTTTTTAATATGTAAATTGATCATATTATTGGTGATATTTTGAAGATTATTTCTGATTTTCTAAAAATTGAGTTAGTGACAATATTTCCTTTTTTCTTTGTCCAAATCAGATTGACTTGCAGCTGAGTAATACAGACTTTCCCTGACTAATGGAGTTTGCCCTTTAAGGGGCAGACCAGGTTGTCCTGGTGCACCCCTTCCCTTTCATTAGGATGGTTGTGCTCAGAAGGGGAGGGGGGAAGGAAGGGGAGGGGACAGGGATAGAACAATGGCCAGGCAACAGGAAGATGAGGGACAAGAGGAGGTACATGATGGACAGCACAGAGGAGTTTCAGCCACTTTTGCTGGAGTTTTGATTTAATTGGAACTGCAGCACATCAGGTTGGTAACTAGAGAGGTTTGTGCACTAGGATATTGCAGGTAAGAAAGCTTCCAAAAAAAAAAAAGAAAAAAAATGAATGGTGACAAGAATAAGATAAACAGCTGAGTAATGATAATATATAATGGTATAGATTACTTGTTAAAAAAAAGAAAAATATATAAATCTTTACAGTAAAAAAAAATCATCTTGGGAAGAGGAATAGTATGTGGCTATTTCATTGGACTTATTGAAAGTTTTTGTTTTCTTTAGTTTTGTTCAAGGGAATGCATTTGGGGAGTTAAAAAAAGAGTTTACAGCTGTACTGAGGTAGTATGCTTTGTGTGGTAGTTGACTGGTGCGATAGTTTCGTTTGAGGCGAGTTAAGCAGTGCTGGTACAAGGCTGTGGATTTTTTGGTAATTGGACCAGGGTTTTGCAGCTGTGCAGAGGTGGTAGGCCTTGGTGCAGATCACGAGGCACATGGACATGCAGGAGCAAGGTAGCTGGTTAGGCGTGTTGGCCCGAGAGGAGTGAGGTGCTGCGTGTGGCTGGAGAGAGCAGCCTGAGAGGGTGTAAGCTGGTTTGATCGAGGCCTGCGCTGGCCTTTGGTGAGTACAGCTGGTGGATTACGAGGGGGAGTCTGACTCAGAAGTGCAGGGGGGATTTTTGTTGAAGAAGGGGAGCTTTGGGCATTGCTCTTTGAGGAGAGTTGTGCGACTTGAGGGGGAGGCAGGTCTCTGAGGCCTTGCAGGGCGTGGTGCATACGACTGGAATTCTTGGTGGGCCTGCAGCTGTTTGGGCACCAGGGGAGTTGTTTGCACTGGAGCTGCGGGAATGGCAGGGGATCACTGGCCCCAATGCAGGTCCTTGGCACTCAGTTGTCCCCACAGGGACCCAGTGATCTGGACAGAGCAGCGCTGCATTTCTTGTCGCATGCCAGCTCAACCACATGGTTTGCAGATGCTGAAGGGGCTAACCAGAAGGACAGCATCGGTCTCACTTCCCCATGGCCCTGTGGGCTAGTGCAGTGGGTCGGGAGAGGAATTCAGGGGTTGTTGGCTGGCTACAAGCTAGTTGGTCGAGGAGTAGGGGGCAAGGGCCTAAAGATTCTCTAGCAAGTGGGGGGGTTGATGAAGCGGATAGTTGGTGTGATGTCACATGCTGGGGGGGCACACGCATGTTGGATGACTGGGAAGACAAGGGGGGGCCTAGGAAAAGGCCAAGCAGAGGGACAAAAAAAAAAAAACGGCCGCACGGTGTGATGTCACACGCCGGGGGGGAGCAGACCAAGAGGGAGCAGAGGACCGAGTTGGTCTGGCAGGACTGACAAGAGGCCTAACACCCCAGAGAGGGGATACCCGAGGTCAGCAAAGGATGGGGAAGCCTGCCAAGGGGCCTAGCAATGGTCGATGGGGAGCAAACAGAGGACTCGTGAAAATGGGCCAGGCCATGCAGCGTGATGTAACACGCCAGTTGGGTCGGGTCGAACAATGGAAAGAGCCCAAGGAAAGGATGTAAAAAAAAAAAACCAAAAAAAAACAAAGAATGAAATGAAGGTCCAAAGAGGTTTTCGGCCATGGGAAAGATCGTGATCCTGAGGATGGGGGGAGCCATGTTTAAGGGGTAGCTGGCACCTGGCAACAAGATTGTAGGACAATAATTAGCTGACATCCAAGAGTACAAGGGGGCAACAAAAGGCACGTGTGTTGCAGTTAGAGGCTGCCTATGGGGGAAGCAGACTTGGTCTCTCGGGATACTGCCCCAGGCAGAGTTCTGTTTTTTAAATAATGTAATTTTCTTTTCTCTTTTTCAGTGTCTTCACAGTTGACAAAAAGCAGGGAACATGGCACCCAAGAAGAGCAGGCCTTCGAAGGAAGACACCTACAGGGCGATAATGGAGCTGGCCGAGAAAGCCAATAGAATGTGGGAGTTGGTGGAAGTGGAGGAACCAGGGAAGTCTGGGAAGAAATGGAAAGCAGTGAAGGGTAAAGAGGGCAGAGGGAAGTGGCCAGCTGAGAAGCCACACAGCCCAACCAGGTCACAACCACTGATAGCGGGACCTACAAATGTGGCTAGTCCAGTACCTCTGCACCCAGTAGACCTGGCCCCGTCAGTACCTCCCCATGACCAGGTGGTGGTTCCCCCAGTGAAGCCCAGACTGGATGCCCAGCGTACAGTGGTTCCTCCACAGCCACTAGTAGGGCAACCAACCCTCCACCCAGAGGGAAACGTGCTGGGGCATCAGGATGACAGCATGCAGCAAAGAGCAGACAAGGCCACAGGTAATGCACCCAGCTCTGTTGGTGACAGCATCAAGGAGTACATAGGTCAAATTGTTTCAGCACTTTGGCTCAGGGGGTTTGGGCCAGATGGAGTCAGCACTGGCCGAGATTAGGGTAGGAAAAGAGGTACTGAATGAGAAGGAAGGAGGAGTTGAAAAGGAGAGAAAAGGAACAAGGGAGATAGGAACTCTGGGGATGAGTGTGGGAGAACACGTTCCATTGACCACAAAGGAGAAAATATGGAACGGAGAGTATGTGGATATTTTCACTTTAGTAAGCCGGGAAGCAGCTGTGAAATACGAGGAAACAGAGAATATAGGAAAAGTGAAATGGCAGCAGCGGTGGTGTTGTTAGGCAAGAAAGAGGAGGACAAATTCACTAAAGGGAAGACTTGGGAAGGGTGGTTTGTAGGTTTTGCCACATTCTCAGCCATAGTATCAGAAAGGAGGCCTGAGGTGGGAATCCCACTCATCACATACTCCCTGATAATAAGGTGAGCAGAAGCAAAAGGGGGTGTTGGATGGATATATTATGACAAATTATTTCGGCAGAGAATGGCAATATATGGGGATGTAAGATGGGACACGAAACAACTAGACTTGTGGACAGACTGCGTAACCGATCAGTCCATGCCGGAAGGAGAGTTTGGAAAAAAAGGTAGCATGCTACAAAGATGTTGCTGGGCCTACAATAGGGCCTTTTGCTCCTGGACACAGTGCCATTTTCGGCATGCCTGTTAGAAATGTGGGGGATCACACCTGGCGAGCAGATGCAGGACAACATGGGTCCAAGGAACACAAGGATCTGGGGGCAATGATTGGGTCAGCAGTTTTTTCGGGAAGGGCAGGGATATAAAGTGCAGACATGGAATGGGGGGGTAGGGGACATGCAAATAGAGGGAGTCAGAATCATTGACCAGCAAGGCCAGGCATCAACCAGAGGGAGAGACCTTGGCGGGGAAAAAGAAATGAGGATAAGAGAGCAATTTAAAGAAGCTAGAACCCGCGTCAGGATAGAGGCATGGAGGGAATGGTTATACAGATACCCAAATAGGAAAATGGCAGAAATGATTAAAAAAGGTTTTTACAGAGGTTTTTCATTGCGGTGTGAAGGCCCAAGACAGGCCAGAGAGGCAAACAATCTGGGTTCAGTGACAGGGAGGGAATAAATGTTACGACAAAAAATAGAGGAGAAGGCAGCAGGGAGAATAGAGGGACCATATGATACCCCCCCATTGCAGAATATGAGGATTTCCCCATTGGGTTTGGTCCCCAAAAAACAGAAAGGGGAGTATGGGGTGATTCATCACCTATCCTTTCTGGAAGGTGAGTCAGTGAACGATTTTATTGGTGAGGAATATAGTAAAGTGACATATTCCACCCTGGAAGACGCAGTCCGGATTATCCGGGCAACTGCAGATGCATGGATGACTAAGACAGACACAGAGTCAGCTTTCACATTTCTTCTGGTTAGAAAGAGGATTGGGACCTGTTTGGGTTTAAAATTGGGGGACAGTACTATTTCGACAAAACCATGCCCATGGGTTGCTCTATAGCATGTGCAACATTCGAAGCTTTCAGCACATGTTTGCAGTGGATATTTCAAGAAAGGACTGGCTATAAAACAGTGATTCACTATTTGGATGATTTCCTTTTCATAGGCAGTGGAAAAAGATAAGCAGAAAAAATGTTAGCCAGCTTCCAACATCTGTGTAAGGAACTAGGTTTTCCGCTGGCACCTGGAAAAACAGAAGGGCCCAGTAGGGTGTTAGAGTTTCTGGGCATTGAGATAGATGCTCTGGGGGAAATATTTTGGCTGCCAGACAAAAAAGTGAAAAAATTGAAGGAACTGATTAAGATACATACCAGTAGAAGAAGAGTACAACTAAAGCAGATACAAGAAGTATTGGGACATCTGAACTTCGCGTGCAGGGCTATTGGGCCAGGGAGGGCTTTCACAAAAATGCTAGCAAGGATCACAGCTGGAGTGACCAGAGCACACCATTGGGTAGACATGACAAAGGGAGTCAAGGAGGATTTTAAAGTATGGGAGGAATTCCTTAAGGAATATAATGGCTGCTCTTTCTGGCAAGAGGAATGGGTGTATAACACAGACCTTGATCTTTACACAGATGCAGCTGGGGGCCTTGGCATGGGGGGCTATCTGAGGGGCAGATGGTTTGCAGAACTGTGGCCATCGGATTGGGTAAGGAACGGCAAGATAAGAGATATAACATTGTGAGAGATCTTGCGCATCTGGGCGTGTACCCTGGTTTGGGGGGAAGAATTACGGGATCAGAGAGTGACATTCTGGTGTGACAATAGAGCAGTGGTGGAGGTCCTAAACAACAGGGGAACCAGGTCAGAAACGGTCATGCAAGTATTGTGATGGCTATAGTTAAGGGCCTTGCAGCTGAGCATGTCATTCAGAGCAAAACACATAGAAGGGGTGCACAATACCTTGGCTGACAGCCTTTCCCATCTGCAGCTGGACCGTTTTCGGATGCTGGCCCCAACAGCAGAGGAGGAAAAAACACCCATACCAATGGACATCTGGGATGTTGGCAAGAAGGAGCAGAACTGTTGTTTCGCAGCTCATGGACGCCTCGGACTCTGAGGACCTACGAGGGGGCCTGGAAAGTGTTTCAAACATTCAGGGCAACACACCAGATGGAGGTAAGTAGGCCACTCACAGAGGCACAGTTAGGAAAGTTCATCATGGAGCAGTGGCAAAAAGGAACAGTCCACCCCACAATGGGGGTCTACTTGGCAGGGATTAGTGTTATCTGCATTCTGAAGGGATGGATGGACCTGACAAAATCATTGTTCATTAAAAGAATGATGCAGAGTTGGAGTAGGTTTAAACAAGGGACAGTAGACAACAGAAGACCAATAGGGAAGCAGTGGCTAGCAAAACTGAAGGATGTGCTCCCAGCAATATGCAGGTCAAAGACCAAGGCCCAGCTATTTCGCATGATTTATGTTGTAATGTTTGCAGGGGCCATGACAGTGAGTGAGGTGGTTGGTCATGGTAATAAAGACCAGGAAGGGGGATTAGAATGGGAAGATGTAAGCTGGGGGAGGAAAGAGATACAGATCAAGATTAAGAAGTCAAAAATGGATCAAAAGGGACAGGGTTGCATAGTCACACTGAAGAGACAGATAGAGGGTGCAGTATGCCCAGTGCAGGCTTTGTGGCTTTCGCCGCAGAGCATCGGACCAGGACAGGGAGATTATTTGTTCATGGTGATGGGAAAGGGGTCACTGGTTATCAAGTCACAACATTGCTCAAAAAAGGCATGCAATACCTTGGGGAGGACCCAGCTAATTATTCATCCCATTCCTTGGGGATTGGGGCTGCCTCACAGTGGAGAGTGGCAGGCGAAACTGTGAATGATATTTTGGAAAAAGGACAATGGCAGTCTGCCAGTTATAAGAGATACATTCGAGCACTGAAGTAAGAAATTAACGTATTGTCTTTGTTCTTCATTACAGATGTGGAGACATATGGGGATAGGGGAGGACAGGGAGGGGGATACTACTGTGGGGAAACTAAGAGCATGTATAAGATAATGATTTTTTGCTTAAACACCATGGGAAGAGGGAGGATCACTGAAGTCTGGATCTGCAGCCACTCCTATATTTATTGGGCAGAAAGGAGAGCAAAGAAAAAGGCTGGGAGAAAGCAGCTGTACCATGATGTGAGACAGTGTAGGTTGGTTTGACATGGCATCTGGGGGATGAGATATGCACAACTGCTTCCCACTTTGAAGGAACTTAAGGGACAGTGACCCAGTCCAGACTTACAGTCATTATTATACATTTAGGGGGCAACGACCTTGTGGGTAAGCCATGGGTAGACACATACTTACAAATAAAAAGGGACCTAGGAACAATACAGCAGTGTTGGCCTCAGGTAAGCCTTGCCTGGTCGGGTATCGTACCAAGGAGGGTTTGAAGGCAGGAGCACAGCCATAAAGCTGTAGATAGGGCCAGGAGAATGATGAACAGAAGGGTAGGGACATTGGTAAGGAATATGGAAGGACAGGTAATACTGCAGGGTATAGAAGAATGGGTAGAAGATTTCTACAGATCGGATGGGGTGCACCTGTTGGATCTAGCCATAGACATGTTTAACACAGAAACAATGGGCTTTATAGAGGCATGGAGGAGACACACAAAAAATGGAATATAAAAAAAAGGGGAAAAAGAGAAGGTTTAAGAAGGATCTTCCCTGAGGTAAGGGAGAATGCTACCCTAAGTGAGAGGAAAGCCAGTCATCCAATGCAAGCTGGAGACTGGCTAGTGGGGAAAATGGGGGGGGGGGAGGAGGGGTGGAAGAAAAAGGAATAACGTAAAAAGAGGATGAAGATGAAGAAGAAAGCAGTCAAGGTTTTCACTGTTACCTAACAAAAAAGAAGAAGAAGAAGGCACCCAGGTTTTCACCTGGGGAAGAAAAAGAGGAAGAAAGAGGGATGATTAGAGATTAATATATGTATGAAAATAAATGAAATTCTGAGAGATATAATAATAAAAGATGATGAAATGGAACATGTAATTATGATATATAAATAAATTAATTGCCAATCTGAGCACATCAACAAACAATGGTCTCTGTCTTTTTGTGAGGGAAAAGGGGGGAATCCGGGACAATAATGCTCATTAAAACCAGGTGGTTATTTTTGGTAACAGTAAAACCCATGTTAAATGGAGGGTGGGGAATTCATTTATAACTTCAGTCGCTAAATATACAGTACCTGTCTTAGTCACCATTTTATGTCTAATGGTTCTTGGCATTCGCATTTTCAGAATACTCAGGTTAAGGTTAAAAGAAAACACTTTTCAGTTTTAGAAAATGTAATAATGGACATGGAGGTAACAGTATCAGACCTCTGCTGCAAATTCTGTCTTCAAAACTGAATGTGCAGTTCCTGCATGGCTCTGAAATGTGAGCTTTCTACAAGGTCTTTGACCTGGAAACATTTTTAATTCAGTTATGTAGATCTTTTCTTCCACCTAATAGATCTATGCTTGCAGCCTATATTAGAGAGGAACTTGACTACTTGGAAACTTTACCAGATTTCTGGGTATTTGGGTATTAGATAAAAATTACTAGACCCTCCAATGATAATATGGTGAACAGGGGCCTAATGAAAAAGGAAAGCTAGTTGGCAAAGGGCTATAAGTGACCCCTTGGCTTTCTCAAGTTACAACATTATTGAAAGAGTATGATCTTAATGGTCTATCTGATTATGTTAAACAAGGAATTCTCATCAATCTTAAATAAACAAAATACATTAAGAACACAATTCATATAGTTAATCAACATCCTAATTTAGACATGATTGCAAAACCAACATTTTCTCCTTGGTATGTTGCAAACAATGGCCGATTTGGCTGTACATAATGCAAAGACTTTCTTTGACTAGTAATGCTCATTAAAGCCAAGTAGTTATTTTTGGTAACAGTTATACCCACCTTAAATGGAAGGTAGGTAATTCATTTATAACTTCAGTCGCTAAATATACAGTACCTATCTAGAAATGCTTTACTATGTTATGTATTTAATATCATTGCAAATTGTATCATGTATGGCAGATTAACACATATCCCTGGTGCACATGCTGCCCCCTACCATCGTCCAGCAGGTGAATGAGAAAATTAAAGCAGTGTTATTTTTCTCTGTTCATGGTAGGATAAAATAATGTCCTGGATTAATCCAGTTCTGAAAGGGTTGTCTCAGACATTGATAGACGTGCCCTGCTTATTGCCTACAGTAAATCATGCTTCTGTACTTAATCAATTTGCTAATTATTTCTTTATTATCAAAAGTGTGAGAAAAATTAAGCCCATCCACTATGCTGAAAAATCAGCTATCCTTGATATTTAATTCTCTTAATATCAAGTAATTTGGCCTTTTTATGAAATACTGGTTATGACTTTTTTTTTAAACTCTTATACTTGTGATTTCTATCCTCACTGGGATATATATGGATTTTTGTGCACTTGCTAATGCTTTGTCTTCTCTGGCTACCAAATATTTTATTATGTTGTCTCCACTCAAGACACACATGGACATTTGTTGTCCTGTTGGGTGAATTTTCCATTAGCATTTAGCGCTATCAGAGGTATAGCTCTCTGATTTATATGATTTTAGTATAGCATTTTTCCAGGTAATTTTCCATTCATCCCCTTGCTTTTTTGATTAAAGTGTTACCAGTATGTACTGCTTAAGTGACATAGATTTATTTCCTTCTCCATATTGATACTATGCTGCTTGTTGATGGTGGCCACATGTTCATATTTTACTCCGATGAAAGTTTTTTCTTCCTACTTAAACCTGTATACTGTATGTTGATAATAAATGCATTTTTTTAATTTTTTAAAAGTATGTTTTAATATCATAAAGGCTAGTAGCCAATCAATAAACATTTTTTTAAACTTGTATGCTTTATTTAGTAATGTATAGGTTAACTCATCTAACACATCTCGCATTGCTGAAACTATTACATATACTATCCAAGTTTAAACCTGAAACAGTACAAGATGGACTACTGCACATTGAAAGTCCTCGATAAACTTTTCAGCCAACTAGATAGATAGAGAGACAGATAGATGGATACATGGATGAGTGGAAGGATGGATGGATGGATGGATGGATGGATGCATACCTCTCAAACTCCTGCCTTATAAATCAGGGACAAGGTTTAAAAAAATCAGGGACAAAGCAACAAAATCAGGGACACATCTTCAAAATTGGTGATATCCACTCAGGAAGCTTGCAGAATAAGGGGCATAGTGTAAAATGCATTTTCTAAGCAGGAACAAGTCTGTAACTTTGATGTTTGACATTATTTTGTGCTTTCAACCCCCACTGTTTAATCATGAAAATACAATTTTTAGGAGGAACAAAGTAAAATTTTGAAATCAAAATCTGGGACATCCCTGAAAATCAGGGACAGTTGAGAGTTATGGATAGATAGATAGATAGATAGATAGATAGATAGATAGATAGATAGATAGATAGATAGATAGATAGATAGATGTTTTAGTTATATAGTGCCCATCTCAGGGGACATGAAGCACTTTTCAATACAATTTAAAAACACAAAAAAATATTACCAATACACAGATCTATTACAAAGCAAACAGCAAAATACAAAGAAAATCAGTTATCATATAACTTAGTAATTAAAAACCACTGAATGCCTGGTGAAATAACAAGGTTTTCAGTCCCTTTTTAAAGGATTCCACCTAGGGTGTCTCCCAAAGTTGTTGGGGAAGAGGGTTCCAAAGGGTGGATCTGGACACTGAAAAGGCTTGATCACCATAGTTCTGCAACCTCAGCTTAGGAACACTGAGGAGGTACCCCTCGGCAAAATGGAGATTCCGGGATGGGCAGTAGGGCATGAGGAGATCTTGAAAGTAGACTGGCCACTGACTGTGTTGGGGCTTATAGGTCAGTAATCTGACCTTGAAGATAATCCTCCATCTAACTGGCAGTCAGTGCAGCTCATGGAGGATGGGTGTAATATGATCAAACCTTTATATGCCCAACAATAGACAAGACGCTGCATTCTGCACCATCTGTAGCCATTGGAGAGTACCTCCAGAAAGCTCCAGGTAAAGAGCATTGCAGTAGTCCAGTCTAGAAATGGCAAAAGTATGTGCTAGTAAGGTCAGGTCCTCAGGTGGTAGAAGGTGTTGGATCTGGGCAATATTCCTCGGATAATAAAATCCACTCTTAACCATGGCTGACACCTGAGCATCAAATGTCAGGCTGTTATTGAAGATTACACCTAGATCCTTGACCTGCCCAGATGGGGCAAGAGGTACCCACCCAGAATAACCAATTGACTAAATAAGCAACCAGCCAACTAACCAATAGATTTATCATATTGTAAGAAGGAGAACCCAGTCAGTCTTCCCCAGGGAAGATGGGACTGGCACACTGGCAATGCTGCAGGACATGCCAAAAGGACAGGGCAGTCCCAAATGGAAGGGCAGGAGAAGGGTACTCCTTGTTGGGGACTCATTAGTAAGGGACACTGGGATATAGGTGAGTTTAAAACTAGAGGGTTAAAAGATGGTACACTACATGGAGCAATAGCGAACAGACTCATAACAAGGGAAGAGAAACACATGGGAGAAGGGGAGGGAAGACCAGATTTGATAGTGCACATAGGCATAAATTATCTGAGCAGGAGAAGCATGGCACAGGTGGCAATACTTGACTATACAGGAGTCCACAGCAAATCCCTTTTATTGAAACATACTTAAGTATTGATGATTTACAGAAAATGTATTTTTCATTTGACATAGAACAGAACAGGAATTTTTTTGAATTAAAGCAACACTTGGAAAACAGTAATAGAAATTTGAGATTTACCATGAAGTTTAGTATAGAGAAGCTTGAAAACTTTCATTTGGTTAAGATTAAATAAAATGGTGGTTTGGGCACTGACCTATATAGAAAAAGTGCAGATAGCAATTCTTTTTTTTTTTTTTTACAGACAGCAGTTGCCATCATAGATTTGTGGTTAATTATGTACCACTGGATCAGATTTATAGGGTTAGGAGAAAATGTTCAGAAGAACAGGATTATGAATTCAGAACAATGGAAATGAGAAATAAGGTCAGGGAGAGGAGTTATTCAGAGAGAGTCATAGCAGATGCTATTGAAAAAAATTAATAAATAAAACCAGGGAGGAACTACTGAGACTGAATTGCTAGAACAGGACATACATGGACAATAGAGTGAACTTTGTCACTGCTTATGGTATCAGTTCACAAAAGGTGACTAATGTGATTAAACACAACTGGCATGTGCTAGTCAGATCCTGTATTATACAGGCACACATTGGATCTCCATAGAATTATTTTTTAGGAGAGCTAATAATATATTGGACAAAGTGGCGAGAAGCACCCAACCTCTAGAAAAGGGGAGGGAGGGTGGATGGAAATTGGCTACTAGATCTACCATGGGGCACCTACAAATGTTGCAATTGTACCCAATGTACCCATATAAACACTTGCAAAACATTTAAGGTTCCAACTAATAACAAAACATTTCAGATCAGCAATTTTATAACCTGTGCAAACAGAATGTCATTTATTTGATGATATGCAATTGTCAGTTTGTTTATGTGGGGAAAACTACTTGTAAATTTAAAGGCAAAATAGATGAACATATTAGTGAAATCAATAAGGTTGAAAAAAATGCCTTGGCATGCGGTATCTTGGAAAGCGTATTGGACATTGATTCCCTTTTCTTGGCATTGAAAAGATTGAATTAGGCTGAAGAGGAGGGAATCTGGAAAATCTGCTGCACTGTGTCTCCTAACTTTAGTTTAAGGATACTGTATTAAAAGAAACTGAGACCAATCCCTGATGATGTACCGAATGATTAGACAGTCATCATCCTATGTAATGTACTTTTGGAAAACTTTAAATCTGTATACCTACTCAGGAAATATGTATTTTGTATGTTCAATCTACTAAATGCTGTAAATAAAAAGTAAAAAAAAAATGCCTTTTGTTGAACTGCTGACTTCACTCTATGGACAAACTGTTAATGTTACATACGCACCCAATGTAATAGAAACTAGATTACTCTTAGAGATGAAAATGGACATGAGCAATCTGCTTATTACAGAAGCAGTATTTAAAGGTTTAGTCAATTGAATTTTCACCTAAAATTTAAGCATTAAGGATATTGTGTAGCTTATATGAAATACTCTTTGAAAGGCATCATAACAATTGATCAAAATAGAGGAACAGATATTTGACAAAATGTGTACATCTTCTCTCCCCAAAAATACTAGTTTTTTTAATGTTTCTGTTACATTGCTGTAGTCTACAGGAGGAGCAGATTGTAAGTAATGAAAATAGTTTCTTTGTTAAAGAATATGTTTTGGGCTAGCAAACACACTAGTTTGGCTATTGGATTTTGTTGGGTGTTAAGGGCCTATGCAAATTTTTATTGACAATGAGCTATTTCACCAGTGCAACATTATGAATTCGTATTGCACCTTTTGGCAATATTTACTATATGAGAGTTGATAGACTGTGCGTTGTCACTTTAAATCCTTGTTTTAAATGTTTTTACCATGATATGCTAATTACCCATGATTAATTGCCAGATTGGTTTGGGAAACATCAGGTGAACAGACCCCTGCAGTCTGTATAAAAGTGCCTTACTTTAATAAACAGATTTATTAAGCAGGGATGGGCTACCAATTGAGTAACTGGCTCTGGTAGGTCAGATATCTATGATTTTTTGCCAGATAGGGTTGTTTGAGTAATTTATCACCCTATCCAACATAACAATGTACTTCACAGGTCAGGTAGTTTTGACATAAGTAATAGGTCACTTAAAAAAAACAGGCATTGCAGGCATCCTGTGTGGTCCTAGGGCTCTTTCAAAGTTGCAAACAGGCATGAAAGGGGATCTTGTGGAGTCCTCACAGCAAAAAGGAGCACATGATACCAGGTTGACAACCTAATTGATCAGTGCTGGTGTCTGTGCTCTGTGTCTGTTGTGAGTGTGCAGACAGCAGTGGAGTGTGGATGGCAAGGAAGGAAAAAGCACTCACTTGACATGTTTTCACCTATATCATGGTGAAACAAAAAAAAGTTAACATTTAAAAAAAATGTCCACAAAAGAGCAATGGGTTTGGCACTAAAGGGGGAATTTGGGGATCATCCAGTGGGGTTCTTGGGAGAAAAGAGAAAAGTGGGACAAAAGGCACTCACTGGCAGCTGCTTTCTCTGCCATATAGTGAACACCATTTATTCCTTATTACACACTGTCTGTTAGGTGCCCCACACCCAGTCTTTGACATAGCTGCTCTGTGTCACTCTGCAGTATAATGCAAGCCATTTAGGCTGTACTACACACTGTCTTTTAGGTGCCCCAAGCCCTGTTTGTGACATAGCTACTCTGTATCTCTCTGCAGTATAGTGAAAGCCATTTAGGATATATTACACAGTCTGTCTGTTAAGGGCCCCAACCCCTGTCATGTATTACTGTCTGTGACATAGTCAGTTACATTGTCTGTCTCTTCAACAGTTAGTGAAACAAGATCCATTCCTTTCATGGCTGTGTGTACTATGTCTCGTATTTCCAAGTCTAAGTCTACTAAAAAGAATCACAGTGTTGCTGCACGTGCAGCTGAAAATGATGTGGACAATATGAATCTTAGCACTAATGAAGAACATAGCGACAATAATAATAACATCACCAGGACTGGCATTTAAAGTCCTCCTAAACTTTTAGCTCTGCCTACTTGGGCTGTGTGGCTGGGTGTTTGTGTTTGTCTCTGTCAATAGTTTAGTTTTGTGGATTTTCATGTGTTTTGGCTTGGAGGAACTAGACCATTCTTGGATATGAGATCTATGAAAGTTTCCTGAACTAAGAAACTGGAAAACATCACCAGCAGATATTGGGGATTCTCATTATAAATCAACTTTTTGGGAAGCCATTACAATCAAAGTAAGTACAGCTAAAAAATTCTACAAGCTCTGACCTGGGGAGTGCAAACTGAATCCACATTTCCATCTACCTTGTTGCTAAAGGGAACTGCATGTCTTTGAGAACCATTCACAACTATTTAAACAAAGGGAAGACACTGACAAAGGGTTTTAACTTCCTGCATATGCCCCAGGCCAGTGTTCCAAGAATTTAACACATCCTTTGTCTTGTTACCGTAGATCAAACAGTTTACTGGTCTTTTTCCTGTAGATTTGATTATTTTAAATCATTTGGCAATGGGGAAAATCCTCCCCCTGGAGGCACACCACCGAAATTGATCTGTCCCTGCTCATGTGTGAGCCTTGGGCACATCTAGCCACATTGTATACAACTATTCCAATGTAGCATTTTCAACATTACCACCTGGCATACTACTGTTCAAAAAAGAAACGCAACCTCTGTCTGACTGAACTCCGCCTATGCACCCTGAAACTTGTGCTCCTTCTCCTGCTGCTATCAGGGACTGTTCACCCCTAACCCTAGACCAAACACCACCAAACCAAAACAAACCAACAGGCACTCTCTCAATCATGTGCCTGAACATCTGCAGTTTACTTCCTAAGCTTGATGCACTGCAAGCCTTTACCACCCAACACAACCTGGATATTCTGTCAGTAGTTGAAACTTGGCTCACCCCAAAGATTCCTGACCAGTCAATTACCCTTCCTAGCTACAATGTCTTCCGGGTTGATCGTAAGTCCCAAAGAGGTGGAGGGTGTGCCTTATATGTGAAAGACACTTTCCGAGGACACTCCATTGATTCCAATCTTCCAGCAATTCCTGCTCAGATTCTTCCCATCAGACTCCTATTAGGCACCTACAATAAGGCCCTCACAGTTGTCAATGTTTACATACCTCCTAAGGAACAGGGACCTAGTCTAACTGCTGTCCTTGACTTTGTCAAATCCCACCCATCAGACTCCAAAATCATCCTTCTTGGTGACTTTAACATTAATTGGCTCTCAGTTGAAGGTGGGTCATTTAAGGACTCCATTATATCAGCAAACCTGACTCAAATGGTTGACTATGCAACCAGAAAGAACTACAGAACTGGAACTTGCACCCTACTTGACTGGATCCTAACCAACCACCCCTCTCGGATCACGAAAACCTCAGTCCTCCCTGACTCACTCAGTGACCACTCTCCCTAAAGCTGTACCTGGTCAAACAAATTCTATAAGCCCCCTCCAAAAATCATCACCAACAGAGTCCTACCCTGTGGTCAGCTACCCCACCTCAAATCAAACCTCAGTCTGCAGGACTGGTCCCCCATCTTCAAGGCAACAGATACTAATACTGCAATGGAGCAATTTATTCACATTTTCAATGAAGCCTGTAATAAATTTGCCCCCTTCAAAAAGTGTAAAGTTAAATCACTCAGTAGCCCTTGGCTGTCAGGAGACCTCCTTAAAAACTTAAATCCAGGGACCACCTCTGGGAATTGGCTAGAAACTCTGGTAAGCAACTCGACATACAGAATTATAAACGGGCACAGAACGACTGCACCAAATCCATTTGGCAACAGAAATCTGACTACTACAAAAATGCCCTCACTAACTCCAGGGGAAATGGGAGGGATTTCTGGAAAAACATTAAAGATGTCACTGGGAAGCAGTCAAAATCTTCACCGAACATACTCAACATAAATGGGCACACTACACTCGACTCTAAAACTATTGCGAACACTTTTAACATCGCTTTCACTGACCTTAGCAGTGTTCTCCCCTCTGACTTCTTCCAAGATGTGTCAACTCCCAACCTCCCAACTCCTCCACCCACGCCTGTCACCCACCTTTCTACTTTAAAGCACTAAATAAACATCAAGTCTGAAACTACGTTGCCAAAGCCACCAGCAAATCTAGAACAAGCAATGTCACACTTGACCTCAAGCTACTGGCCCTAACTCTTGACGAGGTACTTGGGCCCCTCACCAAGATCTTTAATCTCTCTCTTTCCTCTAGCCAATTCCTGGACAAATGGAAAATGGCCACTGTTACCCTGATTCACAAAAGTGGTGATAAGGCTGACCATGCGAACTTCCGCCCTATCTCCATTCTGCCTCCCCTATCGAAGGCACTGGAACGT
This sequence comes from Neoceratodus forsteri, assembly GCA_016271365.2. Lineage (NCBI taxonomy): Eukaryota > Metazoa > Chordata > Ceratodontiformes > Ceratodontidae > Neoceratodus > Neoceratodus forsteri. The sequence continues at coordinate 777,610,044 of CM057452.1, forward strand.
ATAGTAGCGGGCCAACTTACCGAGCATCTGGACAATTAAAATATTCTCTGTAAACAGCAACATGGCTTTAGAAAGGGTCATAGTACATCTCCTGCCGTACTCGAATTCACCGGCTCCATTCACGGCTCCCTCAACAATGGACAACTAACTGGTGCTATTTTCATTGACCTGACCAAAGCCTTCGATACTGTCCACCACTCCCTCCTGCTGAGCCAACTAAAAAATGCTGGTCTCTCCAATGATTCAATCTCTTGGTTCAAAAGCTATCCTGAAAACTGCTCCCAGCGTGTAAAAATTGGAGATGTGCACTCTGATTCCAAATCTGTCCTCTCTGGAGTCCCCCAGGGTTCAATACTGGGCCCCCTACTCTTCAGCCTGTTCCTTAACACCCTACCAGACTCCTGCACTGAACATATCACCCTGTATGCTGATGATGCAGTAATCCTTGCCACACACCAGGACCCAAAGAAATTGCAAGAAAATCTCCAACTTGGTTTCTCCTCAGTTGAGAATTGGTTCACAAAGCACAAACTGATCCTTAATCAAAAAAAAAACAAAGGCCATGATCTTCAGCAACTCCCATGATAAACATAAGCACTTCCAACTCTCTGTTATCACCAGACAAGGTGCCGCACTGGAACAGGTCAAAAACTTTAAATACCTCGGGATCACCCTTGACCCTCACCTCTCCTACACTGCCCACATCGACCATGTCGCCAAAGTCACTAACTCCCCGCTAGGCCTGCTATTCAGTCATAGGAAACACCTGACACCCAAAGCCCTTGCTGTCACTGTCCAGAGCTCCATCATATCCATCACTGATTATGGCATTATCATTTATGGCTCTGCTACAACCACAGCACTCAGATATGTATCCACCACCCTCAACAAGGCCTGTCGACTTGTCACTGGCTCCCAACACCTAACTCACACCTGTGACCTCTATTCTCAAACTGGATGGTTAAATCTTGCCAATCAAATAAAACAGCAAACTTGTATTACTGCTAAGAAAATCTTGCTGGGCCTTGACCCCCTGGAGTCTGTGCCCTCATACAACCGAGTATCCACAGTCGACATACCAGGGGATCGAAACCTCAGCTTCTGTAAATCCCGCATTGCCACACAACACAAGGCCAAAGATCCTATGCTTACCGGGCCACTAGTTGGTACAACGGTCTTCCCAGCGACATCTCGTCCTTACTATAGCTCAGCACTTTTAAGACTCATCTCCGCCTAACACTCACTGCCTCCAACCTCTGTGACTGTTGTGGCTAAACATGTCTTTTGGTTCCATAGCTGAAGACGCCCTTTTGGATCCACATCTACTCCTCCACTTTGCCAGCACCCCCCCCATCTTCACCTCCCCTGCTGGCCCATGACAAATGCCACCCGGCTGCACTACCTCTATTCTTATCTGCCTTACACCTCTCCTCCCTCTGTCTCCCCAACCTACCTCCCCTTTTCTCCCATCCACTTAGTCTCCCTGATTTCACCTTCCTCTTTTCCCTTTCCCCTTCCCAAAGTTTCACCTTATTGTTCTTTTTTCATCTACAAGATTATGTGTTTTTTTTTATTTTATAAACTGTTATCTTTGCTTATGATTGTCTCAATTGCACCAATGACGTGGGACCTTTGTAAAAGAGCCTCGTCTCAAAGGTATTTGTAATCCTAGAACAAATAAATAAAATAAATAAACCAAAAACAGCATATTAGCAATGAAATGGTAGTAGAGTTTCAAAAACTGACTGAAGTTACTTGTAGATGTACTGAACATTTTGGCACATGTGCCAGGATACTTCTAGCTGCTGAAGCAGCATGCAAGAACAAGGAGGTATCCTCCTTAGATATAACCTCAGATGCTGAGGCAGTGAATGCTGATACAGATTGTGTGATAGTGGAGAGTGGGAATGAGATAGCCCAGGCTATGTTCTACCTGCTGATGACAGCACTTCCAGTTCTTCTGAATCATGTGGCAATGGGGTCTGTAGTTTTGATAAGGAGTAGGAGAGGATGCCACTGTAAGCCATGAGAGGCAAGTGCAGAAAAAAAAATCACATGCTAAACGTAAAAATAAGAAGATGCGAATGAATAAGAACAATTCATGTCAACAAGGAAATGGCAGTAAAAGATTTCCTCCAGGTCCATTGACTGCATATAAAATAGTGCCAGACGCCATAGTACAAAGCACAAAAGGTAAACCTTTAGCATGGAAGTTATTTTTATATTGACTCTGTAGACAAATCTCGAGCTGTATGCAGTCTTTGCAAAAAGAAGCATCAGTTGTGGTGGCAAAGTGGGACATTTTGGAACATCAATAATGATACAACATGCAAAGGCAACCCACTCAATTGAGTGGGTCAGGGCAAGGGACAGTGTGGTTCGTATGGGCGGTTGTGGTGGTGGTGGTGGCGATGATGACCATACTGATAATGAACAGGAAACAGGAACTGACACTTTAACCACTTGATGTCTCCTTGCAGTCTTCACAGACAAACATAGATTATTTTATTTATTATTTATTACACACAAGACCCTTTAGGCTGGTCCTATTTTCAAAGGATCTAGAATCATACAAAGTAGTAAAAAACAGAAATGTGTTACATATTCACAAGAGAATTGAACAGGTTACACCATAATTCAGTACAAAAGAAGAAAAAGGAATACATTTACATGAGCTCAGTGGAGTGGTATTCACCAATTTAAGTTAACATTAAAAGGCAGGATAAAAAAACAGTTTTCTTCTGACACCATAAAGTACTGCAACATCCCAAAGTAGTACTCCACATGAAAAAGGTGTGAAAAATACAGTCTCCAAAAATTTAAAATATCTCATCATTGTCATCAACTAAAATTAAAAGAAAGTGTTGTGAGGACATCAAAATTTACCTGCAAGCATCCAACGTGCCAGTTGTTAAATGGAGCCATTGCAGAGCTTTTGGCTGATTGTCAACTCTCTTTAGTTTTTGTTTCCCAGAAAGGTTTCCTTAAGTTCATGAACTAGATTGAACCATGGTACACCATTCCCTGTCAAAATTTTTTCTTGAAAAAGGCTGATCCACAGTTGTATGACTTGATGTGTAGTGCAGTCACTAAGCAGTTGAAACTCTTTGAGGTGAAGCAGGTTCACATAGCCACAGATATAGGGACCAGCAAACAAACAATTGACTACATGACTGTTCCAGCTCATTGGGCAAGTTTTCAGTCAGAAAGTAATAATCCCTACTTAACCATAATAGTAGGAAGCAGGCTGTATTATGTATCAACACGTTTGAGGAAAACCACACTTCTGTGAATATTCTGCAGGAGCTGCAAAATCAATTCCACAAATGACTTACTCCGTATTCCTTATCTCCAGGGTTCATAGTGTCAGATAATGGTGCCAACATAGTCAAAGCTGTTAGAGATGGCTGTTACCAACACGTATCTTGTTTTACACATTGTGTAATTCTTCTCATCCATAGTTTCTTAAACTGAATTAGAAATGTTGAAAACCTGTTAGGTCTTGCTAGGAAAATATGTGTGCATTGTGAACACTCTGAAATGACAAAAAAATCATGAAGGGGCTGCAGAGGTCAAACAACTTACCATTGCATACATTAAAGTAGGAAGTTCCAACCTGCTGAAATTCAACATTTTACATGTCAGAAAGGCTTCTTGAACAGAAGAAAAGCTGTACATGACAACACCATGCAGAATCAAATAGCTAAAGTAGACATCATGCTCAGTTACAACAGTTGGGCATTACCTGACTCTTTGGTCACCTTACTGGAGCCCTTTGAGACTGTCACATATGATATCAGTACTGACAGTGCAACTCTGAGTTACATTCTTCTTCAAATAAGATTTCTTCACATTTCCCTTGATGTCAAAAGAAAACCCCTCCGCTGTTATGTTGGCAGATGACTTGAGTCTCAGACTGGTGACTAATCAAAGAATAAATGCCATGTTTAAGAATGACACCAATATGTTGGATTCCTTACTAGATCCTCACTTTATGGGGAACATTGAAGCCATCCTTACTGCAGGGGACTAGATTGAGTATTGAAGAGATCTTCTGCTAACCAAATGTGACATTGCCCTACGAACACCATTAACTGAAGTAAAGCTGTCAAACCCTGACAAACAATCAGAGTGTGCCTCTGACACAGATAATAGCCCATACTGTATATAAATTCTTCACAATCACCAGTGTCATCAGTGAGGCAAGGACATCTACATCTACTTCTCGGGCATTCTATGGTCAGGGTCAGAAAGGCAAATTACTTCGGAGTCACCCGCAACAACATGGACTAGAATTCTGTAAAGAAAGTGCAGCTGCTTCATCTGCTAGACTGGTAACCATCTCATGCTGCACAATTATCCTGAAGTATTTTTCAAACCATACTGTGATTGATCACGAGGAAGATCCATTACTCTACTGAAAACAAAAGAGAACAATATGGCCTGATCTAGCAAATGTTGCAATAATGTACTTCAGCTTCCCATCTTCAAAAGTACCTCAGCTGCTCATCTTCAAACGTGTATTCAGAACACATATGTAGTGCAACTGAGGAATAGTCACTGACCACAGAACACTGTTAAGTCCTTGCAAATATGGAGTGACTTACATTTCTCAAAATGAATACTAATTTCCCAATTCCCACAAACAAGGAATTTTGCAATTCTGACCCTGAACATGAACAACAACCTGCAAACAGTGATACTGAATATGATGACTAGGTCATGTATTAAATAAATAGAACCATCACCACTGTCACCATGCCAGACACATGTACCACACTAGCCTTAGTTTTCTTTTGCCAATCATCTGTTTTATGTTATGATTTTTTTTGATGCACCATGGGTATAGTTTCTGGAAACAGCAGCAGCCTCACTCAGAGCAGATGCATAGAAACATAGAAACATAGACTTTGACGGCACATAAGGACCACTTAGCCCACCTAGTCTGCCCATTTCCCTACCAAGAGAATAAGCTGCAGATCCTATTTAACCAACAGCCTATATCTTCCTACTTCCCACAAAAATTGCCTTATGTCTGTCCCCTGCATTCTTGAGTTCTCCCACAGTTTTAGACCCCACAACCTCCACAAAAAGGCTGTTCCATGTGTCCACCACCCTCTCTGTGAAAAAATACTTCCTCACATTGCCCCTGAGCCGCCCCACCGTCTTCAAATTGTGTCCCCTTGTTCTTACACATCTCTTTTTCTGAAAGATGCTACCCTCTTGGACTTTGTTACAAACATACGAACATACAAAATGTGCCAGCAGATAAAGGCCTAGAGGTCTATCAAGTCTGCTCGAATGTGCAGCTAGCACCCCTTATTCTGCAGCTGCACCTCCCTTCCACCCTTCCCCTTCATTGACCCTCCCCCTTGTCCTGTCCCATCCCCTTTTGAAGCAGTCCACTGTACTACTGGATACCACTTCTGCAGGTAACACATTCCACCCAGCCACCACCCTCTCTGTGAAAAAGTGTCTCCTCATCTCCCTTCTGAACATTCCTCCATCCAGTCTCATATCATGGCCCCTGGTGTCCCTCCCCTCTCTTACTTTGAACAGCCCCTCTGTACCTGTTTTGTTTATTCCTTTCATGTACTTAAAGGTTTCAATCATGTCCCCCCAATCCCTCCTCTCCTCCAGTGAGTACATGTTCAACTCCCTCAGCCTCTTCTCATATGATAAGTCCCCCAGCCCCTTGATCATCTTTGTTGCCCTGTGCTGCACCCCTCTAGTAACCCTAATGTCCCTCTTCAGATACGGGTTGCCAGTACTGCCGCGGTACTCAGGTGCGGTCTAACTAATGACCTATACAGTGGCAGAATCACCTCCTCCTCCTCGAGGATATACCCCTTGCAATACAACCCAGCATTTTGTTGGCCTTTGCAGCTGCCTTCCTACATTGTGCCGAGTTGTTCATTGACCCTGTAATGAGCACCCTCAGATCCTTCTCCTCCTCTGTCTGGGCTAGCTGCACTCCACCTAGCTGGTAACTTCTCCTTGGGTTCTTCATCCCAAAATGCAGCACCTTGCACTTTTTAGCATTAAACCCCAGTTGCCAGGTGTCTGACCAGGTTTCAAGCTTTTCCAGATCATCCTGAAACCCCTGCCATCCTCCTAGGTCATCCACCACTGCTCCTACCTTGGTATCATCAGCAAACAGACTGATCTTGCTCTTGATGTCCAATGATATTTCTGCAATGAATATTCCAAACACTGGTCCCAACACTGAGCCCTGTGGAACACCGCTCATCACTACCCTTGGGTGTGAGATCTCCCCACCCACCAACACCCTCTGTTGCCTTCCCTGAAGCCAGTTCCTTACCCATCTCACCAGCTTTGCACTCACCCCTGTGCCTACTAACTTACTTCCCAGCCTTCCATGCAGCACCGAGTCAAATGCCTTACTGAAGTCCAGATACAGGACATCCACTACATGGCCCCTGTCCAGTTGCCTAGTTACCCAGTCATAGAACTCCACCAGGTTGGTTTGGCAGCATCTGCCTTGTATGAAGCCATGCTGTCTGCTGTCCTGTAGTCCTTTGGCCTCTAGGAGGGCCACCATCCTCTCCTTCAGGATAGTCTCTATTAGCTTACCCATGATGGATGTGAGGCTCACTGGTCTGTAGTTTTCTGGTTCATCCTTGGGGCCACTCTTGTGGGTGGGCACCACATGAGCCATCCTCCAGTTCTGAGGTACACACCCCGAATGTAGTGAGGCATTAAATAGGTCTGCCAAAGGTCATGCAAGGACCTCTGCCAGCTCCTTCAGTACCCTGGGGTGGATGCCATCTGGGCCTGGCACCTTATCCACCCTCAGTGCCTTCAAACCCTCCCAAACTCTGATCTCCATGATTTCCCCATCTGTCACCCCCCATTTCTGCCATTTCTCCTCCATAGGGTGTCACCCCTCTCTTCTCTTTAGTAAATACTGAGCAGAAGTACTCATTTAGTGCTCTTCTGCCTTATCGCGCCCTGCTTCCACCCAACTACCCTCCTTCCTAATCCTTACTATGTGGTCCTTACAGCTCCTTTTCTCCCTCATGTACCTAAAGTAGTCCTCTGAGGTACTTAAATGTTTCTATCATGTCCTCTGAGGTACTTAAACATTTCTATCATGTCCCCCCCCCCTCTCCTTTCCTCAAGGGTATACATATTAAGCTTCTTTAGTCTTTCCTCATATGGCTTCTCTTGCAGACACTGCACCATTTTAGTTGCCCTCCTCTAAACTGCCTCCATCCAGTCTATGTTCCTGCGGAGATGGGGTCTCCAGAACTGGATGCAGTACTCCAGATGGGGTCTCACCAACTGTCTGTACAGGGGGATAACAACTTCCTGTTTTCTGCTGGTGATGCCTCTCCCTATACATCCCAGTATCCCCCCAGCCCTCCCTATCGCCTTCTCACATTGCTTGCCAACCTTAAGGTCATTTGATTTGATTAAGCCCAGGTCCCTTTCCATTGTTGTTGTTGTTACTACCCCCCCATTGTGTAATCTTCCCCAGGTTTTTGTTTCCCAGGTGCATTACTTTGCACTTCTTTGAATTGAATATGAGCTGCCATACTTCTGACCATTCCTCCAACCTTGCCAAGTCCCTTCTCATCCCTTCCACACCTCGTTGTGTATCAACTCTGTTGCAGATCTTTGTGTCATCTGCAAAGAGGCATACTTTTCCTTCCAGTCCCTCTGCAATGTCACTTATAAAGACATTAAAAATGACTGGACCCAGTACTGAACCCTGTGGTACCCCACTAGTAACCCCTCTTTCTTCAGAGTGCACTCCATTTACAATTACCTTCTGTGTCCTGTTTTTCAGCCAATGTTTTACGCAGGCTACCACCCTGGGACCCACTCCCAGGCTGGTTAATTTGACTACTAATCTTTTGTGTGGGACTGTGTCAAATGCCTTGCTAAAGTCTAGGTTGATCATGAGCTGTTGATCATTCTTTTGGCTTTTAACTTAACCACCAGGTACCTATCTGCAAGCGACTGGGTGCAACTAACAAGCTACAACAAGGATAAATGGTCATATCGTCCTCTATTACTAACAACCTCCTTGCTCTGGGTCCCTAGATGCCTGCACTGGTCCAAGCCACATAAGCCTCAGAAGTGTAATTCTATTGACTATGAAGTACAGCAACTGTCTCTTAAACTCCTCCTCCTCCTCCTCTTGATATCAGGAAGTGTCCACTCAAATCCTGGCCCTGTCTCCTACAGTACAACAAAGCCTGCCAAAATGGAGGGGGGGCTCAAAATTGCTACCTTAAACATCTGCAGTCTCCTCCCAAAACTGGCCTCCCTTCAAATCTTTGCCTGCCAGCACAACCCGGACATCCTTGCCATCGTTGAAACTTGGCTGACACCTAATACTCTGGATCATGCCATCTCTATACAAGGCTACAAGATATTCAGGCTGGATAGGACCTCGAAAAGGGGTGGTGGGTGTGCAGTCTACATAAAGGACTACCTCACCTGTCTCCCTGGTTCTTACCCCACCACAGAAACCTCAGTGCAACTCCTCCCTATCAAGATACTACTTGGTGCCCAAAACAAAGTCCTCACAATTGCTGCTGTCTATATCCCACCAAAAGATCCTGATTCTGGCCTCACAGGCTGTCCCTAGTTCTAAGTACACAACCTTCTGACATCGAACTCCTTCTCCTTGGGGACTTTAATATAAATTGGTTTGCTCCTGATGCAGGGTCAAACAAAGATGCTATCCTAGCAACAAATTTAACACAAGTGGTAAACTCCCCTACCAGGAAAAACTACAAATCAGGGACCAGCACCCTCATTGACTGGATCCTCACCAGCCACCCTACCCATATAACCAATGTAAGTGTTCTCCCTGACTCGCTCAGTGATCACTCTCCAATAATATGTACCTGGACAAATAAGTTTCATAAGCCGCCTCCAAAAACCATCTATAGCAGAGTCCTACCTTATGGCAACCTTACTCATCTCAAGACCTGTCTTAGGCAGATAGACTGGTCCTTGATTTACAAAACTCAAGATGTTGACCTAGCCCTTGATTACTTTATTACTACTTTCAACACTGCCTGTGGCACCTATGCACCAGTAAAAAAGCTCAAAATCAAAGCACTCACAAATCCCTGGCTCACGGCGAAGCTATTGGCACAACTCAAAAGTAGGGATCACCTCTGGGTCACTGCAAGAGCTACTGGCACTCTGTCGGACATCCAAAAATATAAACAGGCTCGCAACCACTGTACTAAACAGATCCGCTTGATGAAGAGCTCCTACTCAAGAATGCCCTCCAACTCCTGGGGTGAAGGGAAATCTTCTGGGACAAATATAAGAAATATCATGGGTCAGCAGTCCAAATCATCTCCTAGAATAATAAATGTGGATGGAACCACTACATTAGACCCAGAGATCATTGCAAACACCCTAAATGATACCTTCACGGACCTTAGTGGTGTCCTGTCATCTGATTTCTTCACTGATGCTGACCTCCACTTCTACTTCTACTACTGCCTCTCCAACCAAACCACCCTTCCATTTCAAACTAGTAAAGGCACATGAAGTCTATAACATGTAAAGAAGGCCATTTCTAAGTCCCGAGCAAGCAGCCACACTATTGACCTTAAACTTCGTCCCTCACTCTGGAGGAAGTACTGCTCCACCTCACAAAATGTTCAATCTCTCCTCTGCTACAGCCAATTCCTAGGAAATGGAAGGCTGCAGTTGTCACTCCAGTGCACAAAAGTGGTGATAAGTCACTGCCTGGTAACCATCGCCTCGATATCAATACTACCACCTCTCTAAGGCCCTTGAACGCTTGGTGGACCAACTTTCAGACTACCAGGAAAAGCACAACATCCTATTCACTCAGCAGCATGGATTTAGGAAAGGGCACAGCACATCAACTGCCCTACTTGAATTCTCAGGAGCAATCCACAATGCCATGGACAAAGGAAACCTAACTGGAGCAGTCCACATTGACTTAACCAAGGCATTTGATACAGTACACCATGGCCTACTTATTAAACAACTACTATCCCTAGGGCTCTCACAGGGTCCTGGTGACTGGGTCAAAAATTACCTTGCTCAGTGCTCTCAATCTGTAAAAGTAGCTGGAGTTCTCTCAGACTCAAACCGGTTCACTCAGGAGTTCCCCAGGGATCCATCCTGGGCCCCTCCTTTCAGCCTTTCCTAAACTCCTCCCCAGATCCTGCCCGAACAAATAATCCTCTATGCCGACGATGCCGTGATTCTTGCCACTCATAAAGATCCAAACTTACGCCTCAACCTTCAGCATGCTTTTTCAAAGTTGAGATGTGGTTCCTGAACATAAGCTGGTTCTAAACCACAAAAAATAAATCCATGCTCTTCTCTAACCACGCAAACAAGAAACGGCAAGTCCCACTCACCATTAATACATACCTGGGAAATACTCTTGAACAAGTGCCAATTTTCAAATATCTTGGAATCAACTTTGATCAAGGCCTAACCTTTACCAGTCACATTGATAGTACAGCAAAACTATTAATCAGCGGTGGGATTCTGTATCGGAACCGACAGCCTTACTATTCTGCATTGAGGATTGCCATCCAATCCTTTCATCATCTCAGTCGTTGACTATGGCTTAGTTATATACGTGATCTGCCACTACTACAGCACTTAGTCACATTACAACATCCCTAAATAAGGCCTGTCGGCTGCTCACTGGTGCACATCGACGTACCCACACATGTGAACTCTATGCTGACTCAGGTTGATTGCAACTCTCAAACCAGATAAAGTACCTTACCTGCCTGATGGCGAAAAAATCCACTCTGGGCCTCACTCCACCCTGTATCCAAGACCTGTTATGCCCGAGCGCTAGCACCCGTTTTACCAGAAGATCAGAACACCAGCCTCTCAAGTCCCCCATGTGCGACTTCTCAGGGACAAAGATCATTTGCTCTATCGTGCCCCAGCTGGCTAAATGCCCTCAGCCGCCATATTACTGCCTCCACCTCTCTAGGTATTTTCAAATCAAGGCTGTTCTCTCACCTTGCCACCTCCAGCTCCTGTGACTGCCCTGATTAAACCTCCTATTTTCTCATTACCCACCCTATTTCTGTTATTCGACAAAGACATGTTTGGGAAACCTTTTCTCCTGCTATTGTCTGCTCCCCACACCTTTCACTTACCCTCTCTGTTCTGGACGTTTTCCCTATTTGTTTCTCCTAATCTGGCATGACCTCTTTCTTGTAATAATAATGTGATTATTGATATCGCATGTCCTTTGCACAAATGATTTGATATGTATTTGTATATGTTTTCTTGCTCTTGACACAACACAAATTGTTGTGTTATCTATGTAACCTTTTGTACTGTACCTAATTGACATGGAACCTTTGTAAAAGAGCCTCTGGCTCAAAGGTAGTAATTCCTAGAACAATAAACTAAACTAAACTAGGTATGCCATGTCCACAGTCCCTCCCTGGTCTACTACTTTGGTCACCCAGTCAAAGAAATCAATTAGATTCATCTGACATAACCTTCCTGCTGTGAACCCATGTGGCCTTGGGTCCTGTGCCCCACTGGCCTCTAGGTACTCAACAATTCTTTCTTTCAGAAGTGATTCCATCACTTTCCCTACCAGAGAGGTCAAACTGACAGGTCTGTAGTTTCCTGCCTCTGTCTTGGTCCCACTTTTGTGAAGGGGACTCACATCCACCTTCTTCCAGTCCTCAGGTACCACACCATCTTCCCATGATTTGTTAAAAAGGGTAGTCAGTGGTGTCACTAGTTCTCTGCTTAATTCTTTTAGAATTCTGGGGTGAATTCCATCTGGCCCCATTGCTTTGTCCACCTTCAGTTTTAGGAGTTCTTTCAGAACCCTTTCTTCTGTGAAAGGACTGGGATTGACCCCCCCTCTCCAGAGTGCTTCTGTTAATTGGATTATGCACCTCTCCCACTTCCTCTTTTGTGAATAGTGAAAAGAAGTATTCATTTAGTATCCCTGCTTTTTCACTGTCACTCTCTGCCCACCCACCACCCATTCTATTCAGCCTCACTATCCCTCCCTTTGTCTTTCTACACTCCCTGATATACCTGTAACCTATATACATATTGATGCACCTCTTGTACGTACCTCATCAATGTCTGCCATGCGTATAATTTCTGGAAACAGCAGCAGGCTCAATCAGAACAGCTGCACCTCTCATACCTACCTCAGCAATGCCTGCCATGGGTATAATTTTTTGAAACAGCGGCAGGCTTGCTAATAGCAGCTCTGCCTCTCATACCTGCCTCAGCAATGAGTGTAATTTTTAGAAACAGCAGCAGGCTCAATAAGAATAATTGCACCTCTCGTGCCAGCATCAGCAATGCCCACCATGGGTATGAATTTGGGAAACAGCAGTAGGATCACTTATAGCAGCTACACTTCTTATACTACTTCAGCAAAACCTGCCATGCATATAATTTTTGGGAACAGCAAAAAGCTCAGTCAGATCAGCTGCACCCCTCATACCTACTTCAGAAATGCCTACCATGGGTATGATTTTTGGACACAGTAGCTGGCTCATTAAGAACAGCCGCACCTCTCGTACCTACCTGAGCAATGCCCACAATGGATATAAATTTTGGAAACTGAAGCAAGCTCGCTAAGAACAACTGTGCCTCTCATACCTGCCCCTGCAATGCCAGCCATGGGTATAATTTTTGGAAACCACAGCAGGAGTAATCAGAGCAGCTGCACCTCTCGTACCTACCACAGAAATGTCCACCATGGGTATAATTTTTTGACACAGCAGCAGGCTTGCTAAGAACAGCTATTCCTCTCATACCTACCTCAGCAATACCCCCCACCCCCGCCATGGGTATAATGGATTGAGGCACCTGACAAACAGTTTAACCATCCAAAAAACAGTATTTTGCATAATTTTTGTTATGATCAGAGTTGGGTAATCGGGTAGTGGAACGGGTTGGGTAGTAACTACACAGGTGCAGTCTTCATGGACCTTACTAAGGCTTTTGACTTGGTGGACTGAAACCTACTGCTAACTATCCTAGCCCTTCTGAATTTCTCTACAAATGCAGTCAATTGGCCTGGTAACTATCTCCATGCAAGGTTACACAAAACAGCCATTGAGGGACATCATTCATCTGAATGCCTTATTAAGTATGGAGTTCCACAAGGGTCAATACTTGGGCCCCTCCTTTTTCCTCTTTGTTTATTAACCACATACCTTCCATCAGTTTGCATAGAAACATCATCCTTTATACAGCCACCACCAAATACTGTAAGGACGCTAACCCTTCCACCCTTCTCTCCAAATTTCAAGCAGATTTTCATAACCTCCACTCCTGGTTCACCACTCAGGAAATGGTCATGAACACACAAAAAAAAGAATTGTATGGTTTTCACCAGGACACATAAACCATCAAATTTCAATTTCACCCTCATGCTAAAGATGGAATGGTCATTGAGAGGGTTTGTGAATTTAAATACCCTGTCCAAACACTAGATGAGCACCTTTCCTTTGGCCAACATGTAACCCAATTCATTAACAAAATCCACCAGAGACTTGGGCTCCTCTACAGGATCAGGCAATTCCTCATACCAGAATCAATAAGTAGGCTGGCTACCAGCTTACTCCTACCTTTCTTAGACTATGGTTCCATTATCTACTTCCCTAAGAGTAATTCTGATATGTTCAATAAGCTCAAAATGGCATACAATAGCATTATCAGATTTGTGACTGGGATATCTCATTGTACCCACAGCTGTGCTCTCTATGAGACAGTACATCGGTCCTCCAAAGAGGACAGGTTCACTTGGAAGGCTTTCATGTTTTTCTACAAAATCCTCAACAATTATCTACCTCACAGTGTCTCCTCTCTTTTCAAAAAGGCTCGCCCTACCCATCTCACTAGCAACACTGCCACATCCACTTTTTGGGTCCCTTACTGCAACACCTCTTTGGGTCAGAGATCACTTACCTACAGAGGTCCAAGCTTTTTAACACTCTCCCACCTAACCTTATTAGCAGCCCCTCCCTTGGTACTTTTAAGATTAAACTGAAGGGGCTCCTACTCAATTGACCTCCATGCAACTGCCCTAGGTAGTATATCACAGTTCCTTTACTACTGCCCAGGGCAAACCCAAAGTGCACCTGCACCAATAACTCTTACAATTTTGGCTAGTATTTTACCTCTTTTTTCTCTGAACCTCTTTCTTTAATCCCTGTTCACCTCACTGCTTCCATGCCTCTCTCCCCTTCTAAGCTTTTCTCAGGGTTTTTTCCAGCCCTTACCCATTAGGTTTACTTATGTGTATTTGTACATACTGTACTGACTTATTGTTGATATTGTGGCTGCTGTACATAAGCCATTTTCCTTTTCCTCACAATGTATAAAATTGTCTTTCAATGTATGTAACTGTGCTTGTGCATAATATTCCTGCTTCATACATTGTTGTCTAATTTTGTATATTTAGATCCATGAGTTTGTACAAAGTGGGTGGGATATTCAGACTGTGCCAGGCTGTGGCACAAGCCTGGGCACAGTGCAACTGGGATGTGCCAGGGTGCTGACAGGGTGATATTCAACAGTGCTGCACTATGGCTCAGCACCATTGAATATCGCGCTGTGGCCACCCTCATTGTGCATGGCACAGTGGCACTGCACCCATGCAAGTGCCCAGGGAGGGGCAGGGGGATGCACTAGTGCAAGTGCCATTTCGCTAGGCACATCAACTGCAATATTCAAAAGTGCACATGCAAATGGGGCCATAATGCATCCAAGGCAAAAATGGGGCCATTTGCATGTCATTATGACCCTGTTTGCATGCAGATGTGCTGATCCCCAGTGACTTGAGCCTGGCGCCCTGCCAGGCTGCAGCCACTGGCGACTGATGACCCCTACACAAGCGGCAAAGTGCCCCACTGCCTGATTGCAGGCATTAGTATCATATTGACTTGTCCTATATCCCTGGTGGTCCAGTGGACCACTCTAAGCCCGATCACGGGCATTAGTAATAAAATAACTTGTCCAATATCCCTGGTGGTCCAGCGGTGCCCCCTCCCACCCGCCCACTTAACACCACCACCCTGCTTCCCCGGTCAGCGGCAGGTGGCAGCCCCCACCTGCAAGCTATCCCACCAACTGACTGCATATAGTAGGGCTGTACACTCATACTTACTACACAGTTCAGAAATGTGAATGGATCCATTTACATATCTGGACTGTGTAGTATAATATTTCACCTCATTGGCCCATGAGGGCCAATGGGCGTCTGTCCGTTCTGTACATAGTCAGTCGGTGGGCAGCTTACATGTGGGGCTGCTGATCCCGCTGACCAGAGGAGAGGTGGGGTGGTGAGGCTCAGTGGATGGGTGGGGAGAAGGCAACCTGGACCTGAAGATGACAGACAGGTGTTTATAACCAAAGCCTAGATCAGGCTAGGAGTGGTCCACTGGACCACCAGGGATATTGTACGAGTTATTGTAATACATATGCCCATGATCGGGCATGGGGGGCACTACCAGGAATGTGCCACCGGAGCTCGGGTTGCCACCCACAGCTGACAGCTGCAGTGTTGCACCCTGCAATCCGCCAGCTCACCTGTGGGTGGCCAGCTGTTGCTCCTATTTTTTTCTTGCTCAACTGTGTGCAACGCAGGTAGGGGTTGCGCCTGCATGGGCTCATCAGATCCCAGGCTGAATATGGGGATGTGTGAAGCATGCATGGGCACGCCCCCCCCCCACTTGCGCAGCATACATTACTGATGCACTCCGGCACATCAGGATTTGTGCCAGGCACTTTCCCCTTTTGAATATCACACCGGGGCCATCAGTGGGTTGCGCATGATGCAACTGTGTTGCTCCATGTCCAACCCTTCTGAATATCCCACCCTCTGTATATATATCTGCCTGTGTTACAACTTGACAACTGGATGCTTGTGAAAACGGACAATTTGCCCACCTGCCTTTCCAGTATATAAAAAAAAATAATAAAATGAAATGAAAATCTGACCCAACTACTCAGTTTTCATCCATCTATTTTTAGAGTACTTTTGAGGTACCCGAGGGCAGTCTTGAGAGGTCAGGTATTTTAGTACCCGCCCATCTCTATTATTAACTACAGTCAGAGTAAGACTGATTTTCTAAACGATGATTTTACCACTGAGCCTGGTTTGTTATTTTGACATATAGTACAGTATGTTTACTGTGTGTGACAGGATAGCTGGGAGTGGTCTCTGTTTGTTTGGGCATACCAGGATATGCCTTATATGTAAAGGACAGGGCAAAGGCCAACAGAGGCAGGGTAGTAGTAGTATAGTATATGTGAGAAAAGGAACAGCCACAGAGCTAGATAATCTAGGTGGTTATGGGGGTTTAGAGACATTGTGGGTACTACTAGCTGCAGGGAAGGGGGAAAATTTTAGAAATGGGGTAGTTTGCAGACTGCCAGGCCAAGATAAGGGTACATACAGGGAACTAGGAGAGATACTGAAGAGTTTAGCCATGTTAGGGGAAATACTAATAGTAGAAGACCTTACCAGGTCAATATGTCACATGCTTAATAGTGTATGACAAAACCCCGAAACAGAAATAGCATGGTATAGGACAGTGAGAGGGTGCAATATCATAAATGGGTCTGTCCATGGTACTGCACCCTCTCACTGTTCCAGGCAGAGGATAAGACCTCTGCTGGGAGAAGGATCTGCCAATCAGCTGCCATGGCTCAATGAGATGAGCCCCTAGCAGCAAAGGAGACAGACAGTGCATTTGGGACTGGGTTCAGTTCCTGCTTCCAGATGAATAGAATTTTCATTTTTTCACACTTTTTGTGATATTTACTTTTAGCCCTCCTCCAGAGTTAGTTATTTTAGTTGGGGGGGCACAGCACCCCATAACAGGGAGTGCAGTGGGCACAGCCCCCTGCAAAAACAAGACTTATGCCGCAAGCAGTACATTGCACTGCATTGGCAGCATGGTATATTGCTGCCATAGAAGACTCTAATTTGTACTGGAAGGTCCCAGTAATGGTCCATATGAGGAATCAACCAGCTCCTGGAGGTCGCATAGGAGGCAGCATTCCTAGTACAACTGTTATATCTGGTGGGCAACAAAAGTGAGTGAATCAAAAATATAATAGTTTGGGAACAGCTGGGGTCCAAGGCAAGGTTGGAGGAATGGTCAGACGTATGGCAGCTAGGATTCAATGCAAAAAAGTGCAAAATAATGCACCTGGGAAACAAGAACCCAAGGGAAGAATACACAATGGGTGGGGAGGTAGTAACAACAACAAAACAGGAAAGGGACCTGGGGTAATCATATCAGATGACCTTAAGGTTAGCAATAATGGAGAAGGCAGTAGGGAGGGCCAGGTATACTGGGATGTATAGGGAGAGGCATCAGCAGCAGAAAACAGGAAGTTGTTATCCCTCTGTACAGGCAGTTGGTGAGACCCCATCTGGAATACTGTGTCCAGTTCTGGAGACCCCTTCTCCGCAAGGACATAGACAGGATAGAGGCAGTCCAGAGGAGGGCAACTAAAATGGTGCAAGGCCTGCAAAAGAAGCCGTATGAGGAGAGACTAAAGGAGCTTAATATGTATACCCTTGAGGAAAGAAGGGAGAGGGGGGACATGATAGAAACTTTCAAGTACCTCAAGGGAATCAACAAAGTCCAAGAGGGTAGCATCTTTCAGAAAAAGAGACTTGCAAGAACAAGGGACACAATTTAAAGATAGAAGGAGGCGGTTCAGGGGCAATGTGAGGAAGTATTATTTCACAGAGAGGTAGTAGATGCATGGAACAGCCTTCCTGAGGAAGTTGTGGGGACTAAAACTGTGGGAGAATTCAAGAATGCATGGGACAGACATAAGGCAATTCTTGTGGGGGGCAGGAAGATATAGGCTGTTGGTTAACTAGGATCTGCGGCCTATCCTGTAGGTAGGGAAATGGGCAGACTAGATGGGCCTAGCGGTCCTTATCTGCCATCAAAGTCTATGTTTCTATGTTTCTATGTCCAGAGACAATATCATGGTGAGATTGCAGCTTTATCTGTAAGTCAACAGGTGTAAAAAAACCCAGTGAAGGCGTAGGACTTCAGAAAAGCAAACTTTATAAAATGCAAGGTCTGAAAAGGGAAAACATGAGAGTAACAGACACAGAAGGAGTGGAAAAAAGGTGTTTTGTGTTTGTATTATTTTGATATCATTTATTACTGCATCAGACAAAAAGACAAAATAGTACTGGGTTGCTAAGCATCATTCCTGTCTCTGTGACATACACACACACACACACACACACACACACACGCACACCATGTTTTTATTTTCTTGTATGTTATAGCTTTAATGTGGATTAGCTCAGTGAGCATTGGGAGCAATCTGAGATTTCCATTCCCATTTGGCAGGTAGGCTTTTTTTCAATCTCTCTCGATTAGCGATGTGTGCTCCTATTTGGCTGGCAGGCTCTTTTTTTTCTTCAAACAAATGGGTACACAGAGTACTTCAGGTTTAGGACATGAGAGCATTTTGTTTTATTGTGACAGAATGAGACAAGTGTGAATGTCCACTCAGTGCTGCAAGTGGGGATAGCAGGATTTTTTTTTATTTGTTCAGTTATAGATAGTTTGAAATGAAAAGATATAGTGAGCTGCTAAGAGCTTGAAAAGCATTCTGACTGCTTGCAAGACTTTTTTATATTGATTTGGGGGAATGCTTGTATTGGAAGTATTGAGCAGATGTTGGGGTCTGCAGGACTGCTGTGTGGTTGGGGGGTGCTGATATGCGAGTTGGACTTGAGAGACCGCCATGGTCTTGGTTTAGACCCTTCTCTGGAGAGCCTAGTGCCAGGGACTTTACTTATTGGGAACTGGTCAATATTTTTTTTTAAATATTTAACATTTTGTGGTTTTTACAAACGATTTGGGGACTAGTGCGGTCACTGGCCATTATTGATATGAATCTGTACAGTTTTTAAAAAATCCAGCTGTAGCATGGTGGTTTAGTGGTGAGTCAGCATGGTGGTTCTACACCTTTGATGTTGGAGGTCAGATTGATACGACAAGGGGATGATGACAGAAGTGGCTGACTGGCACCTTTGCCATGGATATATCGTCAGATTTACCATGGGTATAAGGTGCAAGTCAGCCAGTCAGGTTACAGAATTATGAGACCCCATTGCATAATAACAAATTTGGCCTGATGGACTATATCCTAGGATACTCAATGAGACAGTGGGGCAAATAAAAGTTCCACAAAAAGAAATTAGCAACTGCTCATTGGACATTGAATTAGTCCCCAGGGACTGAAGGATGGCTGACATGGTCCCTCTAAATAAACCTGAGGCCAAGTTATTTGTAGGAGGTTACGATATCAAGTGTAGAGCTATCCAGGGTGGTGAGTCAAGGGAGGGAAGGAGGGAGTTGGCCAGTTTTTGGGGGGAGCTGAAGATCACAGAGACAGTTTTATTACAGTTCACTTTTAGGATGTTGTCTTGGAACTATGATAGCACAGTTGAAATCGGAATGGAGTGGTGGCAGTACTGAGTCAGTGGTGGGACCAGAGATGTAGAGGATGGTGTCATCCACATAGAGGTGTATGATAGATTGTGAGCAAACAGTGGGAAGGTCATTTATAAATATTGAAAATACAATTGGGTCAAGGATGGAGCCTAGAGGAACTCCTGACCAAATTGGGAGGGGAGGGGAGATGTAGAGTTGCCTACTAAGAGAGACTGATGCTGGTCACAGAGGTAAGATTTAAACCAGTGGACAGTGGAGGATGCAAGGCCAGCAGACTGCAGTTTGGGTGGAGGAGCATGTGACAGATGGAATCAATGGCCTTGTCAAGATCGATAAATATTGCAGCTGTGAGGTGGGCTTTGTTCATTGGAGTGTGGATTGAGTCTGTAACATGGAGTAGGGAGGAGATCAGGGAATGGATTTTTTCTTGATACAGGATTCATAGTCTGAGAAGAATTTTATTGACAAGAGAAAGTTTGCTAGTCTGGAAAGAACTAGAAATTCCTTGAGTTTAGCCAGGGAAGGAGTGGGGAAATGGGGCGGTAATTATCTGGAGATCAGTGGTTGCCTCCTTTGGGTAACAGAATTAAGTTATCCAGTTTCCATTGTTTAGGGATTGTGCTGATAAAGAAAGAGAGGCTGATGATGTAAGAGACAGAAGTGGCTATGGCTGGAGCTGGGAGATGTAGGAACTTGGGGTGGAGGCTGGCTGAGCTAGACTTATGTGGGTTTAGAATGCTCAGGTCATGAAAAACTATGTGGGGTAGTGGGGGAAGGCTAAACCCGTGGGAGGGGGAGGGGACTAGGGAGTCACAGGACTGTCAGGGTGTGCACAGGATCGGAAGAATTTGTTGAAAGTATCAGCAACAGTGGTTAGGCCAGAGAGTAAGGACCAGTTTAGCTTGAGTGAGGGGGTAATTGCCTGGCAGGAGGGGTTGATAAGGGAATTGACTGTTCTCCAGAAGGATGAGGGGTCAGGGCAGGAAGAGGGGTTATACATGAAATACTCTGATTTGGTTTGGTGTATTGCTTTAGTACAGTTGTTTCTGAGCTTGCGATAGTGGTGAAGGTCACAGATGGCTTTAGAGGATTTAAATTGTGACCATGCATTGTTGCACACTTTGCAAAGGGGATAGGATACTGGGGGAGATCCAGGGAAAGTGGTGATGGCTGACCCTAGTGGTGTGGAGCAGGGCATGAAGGTCCCAGATACTAGGCAGGATGGAGGAGAAGTGTACAAGGGCTTGGTTTATGTCTGAGGCCCAGAAGATAGGAGACCAATCAGCTGAGTTTAGGTCGGCCAGGCGAAGGGAGGAGGTAGGTTATGAGTAGAGCAGTACTTGAGATATTCCGTGGGGGAATTTGGAAAGGTGAACCTTCCTGATGTGATACATGAAGCAGTGATCACTGATAGCATCATTTAGGACCCCAGCAGCAGATATATGGTGGGAATGAGAGGAAAGGAGCACATCAAGGAGGGTATGATTGGTGGAACGTGTGGGTTGGTTCATTTTGCAGCTGAGGACTAGCACATAGCTAGTGGTTGAGTTAAATATAGATGACCTCCCTGAACCCAAACTGGCCTCATCACGACTTCTCCTCTCCCCTCAGGCTGGCACCAGGTCACAACATCACCAACATGAACAGTGCTGTCAATAGCAGCGCTGTCCAAACAGCACTGTTCAGAACAGCAGCAGGAACAAATGTCGCAAATGAAAGTGTTGCTACTGTTGATTGTCATAAAGCACACTGACAAATGCTACCAGTGCTAAAACATACCATATTTTTTTTTTCAGCAGGGGTCTTCGCCCCCTTCCCACAAGTCATGATGTGGGGGGCTTTGCCCCCCGCACACTCCATAACTAAAATAATCAACTCCAAGTAAGAGTTTGATTACGGGGTAAATGACAACGTCGGTGGTGGGGGGTTGGTCTGCGAGACGGGACTTCCTAAAATCTAACACCCGTGTCACGAAAAAAAAAAAAGCAGACACCAGGATTAAAACCACGGTTTTCAGCACCATTTTGATTAAGTTGTTCTATGCCTCAGCCCTCTCCACCATGGGAGCAGCTTAATCAGCATGTCAATTTTCACAGCCCTTTTGGACTTCTAGTGCCATGGACAGCAAGATGGGTAGCACATACACTGCACTACGCTGTTCTACCACTGTCGCTGTCCATGATACGTTATTCACACAGCATGCTTCTTACATGTGCTGTAAGAGTAGTGGTGTTCTATTCAGTTATCCTCAGACCGACTGGCCTGAGACAGGCCAAATCAGAATGACCCCATACTATCACCAAACTCCTGTCAATAATGTCAGGGTAATGGTATGGGAGATAGCACTCCCAGCACTGATTTCCCTCTAGGTGGTAATTTTCCTTCCCCAAACCAACCCATCCCATCCTATAACCCCTTACACTAGCTGTAGGCAGGGAACATAAATAAAGAAACTACAGGCACAGACTCACAACAGTACATGCCTTGTAACTTTTTATCTACTGACATATGCTGATCAAACAGGGCTGTGAATATAACCCCTCACAGCATTCAAAGACTCTGAAGGTAATGGGGGAAGGGAGGCTATTGTAAGTCTATACACTTTACTATTGCATGAACAGAATGGTCTCTGCGGATTCCTGCATGGTCAAATCCTACATTGAGAGAGTCAAATTAAGGCATGCCAAGTTATATCCGAACTGCCCCTAACTTGTATAGTCTATCCACAGTCCCCACCTGGAACTCTTTTTCCCCACTGCCCATTCCACCTATCCACCTGTCTCCCTTCACACTTCCACTCCCTCATCTTCTCACCATCCACGCCCCTCCCCACCAACACCTTTAACCCTGCTTACCTCTACCTCCCCACCTTCTCCCAATATTTGATAAGATCAACCCTTGACTGCTTCCTGTGTGCATGTTAAATATGTATTTACCTGTATGCCTAATATCTTGTTTTTTTTATAATATGCACTCAAATTGTACATCGCTTGGCTTTAGAGAATTTCAGCCTCTCTATAGATCAATATCAGCTCCTTGTTCTTCATCTCTGCCCTATCTTGCACTGCCTCTTTGCTGAAATCACTACCACAGGCATGTTTTCCACCTCTACGTCTGTAGCTACCATTACTGTACTAAACAAACCTTTGAAAGACTACACCCTCTCCTCCAATTACCATCCCATTTCTTTTATTGCAGCAGATAGCAAGTCATATGTCAGAATACTTGCAGCATGACTAGAATCCCTACTCCCTTCCTTGGTGCATCCCTCACAAGTCAGGTTTCTCTGTGGATGCCTCAGTTCAGACCACATATGTATACTAATCAACCTGAGACGTATAGTGTTTCCTACCCTGCCACAACAGCTACCATATGCACTGATTTTGAAAAGGCATTTGACTCCATCAATTGGACTTACTTATACAACCCTGTACTTTTCCCCTGGCAGCTCAAGTCCTTATCACTCTATATCCTCCTCCCCCATTCCACTTGCCTGTGATACTTATCAAGGGTGCCCCCATCCCTTCTACTTTTTGTCTTTGTGATCAGACCCTTAGCAGTGGCTATATGTCAGCACTCTGACATCCCCGGTCTCACCACATACTCTAAGGAGTACAAAACCCTACTATACACATATGACCTCTTAGTATTACTAGGAGATGCCTACCCCTCCACTTCTCCTTTACTCTGGCCCCATCACTTGTTCATAACTTTTTCAAATTTTAAAATGAATATCTCTAAGACTGAACTGTTACCATTAAATAACAGCTGTCAACCCTTACACTTTACTGCAGCTCAGGTGTGCACCAGAATCCCTAACATACCTTGTGATAAGAATAACCCCCAACTTTTAAGCAAACTCCGTGATCTGAATTTCTCAGCGGTCCTCCACAAAATTAGTACTGAACAGAACCATTGGAAACCACTTAAACTCTCGTTGGTTAGTAAGATAGAGGCAATCAAGATGATAACAGACCCTAAAGTTTTTCACATGCTCTCACACCTCCTGGTATGCATTCTACATAATTTGTTTAATAAGTTAGACAACATAACTGGTCAGTTCCTTTGGGATGGTGCTGGCCCCATTATAGCAGGACCAAACTGCACCTACACTGGTGTAGAGTTGGCTGGAACCTACCTTTGTTTCATGAGTACAATTGAACCTTTAAAGAGACACATTCATGCCCAGTGGTCATCACAGTCTTAAAGTCCATGAACTGCTCATTCAAATGAGGTATTGGGCTTATCTGTAGCCAGAAGCACTCCAGAGATATAGATGACTGAGTCTATGCAATATAAATACTACACCACAGTAATTTTTAGAATGTTGTGATGTCACTGAGGAACAAGCTGTGCCTAACTGCATTAAGTTAAGCACAGCCTGTTCATCACTGACATCACAATGTTCTAAAAATGTCTGTAATGTAGCATTAATACTGAACAGACTCAGTCATCAATATCTCTGAACTGCTTTCAGCTGCAGGTATGCTCAATATACTTCATTTGAAAGAGCTTTTCATGGGCTTTCAAACTATGTCTGCCACTGCACATGAATGTATCCCTTTAAATTAGCCCATATTATCAAGTAGTTTGAAGCAGACAACCCCACCTTCCCCTTTGGCTCTCCATGGAAGCTTCTATACCAAAGACTGTTGCTCCTTCAGTCTGTCTATATCCTGTTTATAAACCAGCCTATAACCTTCCACCTATCAAAACCTCATTGTTGCACACTTGGAAGCGTGCAAACAAATGGTTTAACCTTGACCTGGCACACCCTACCCCTACTCCTCTATGGGGTAACCCTGAATATGCAATGATGGAACTCCCCCAAAAGGGGACAATTGGAAAAGACAGGGCATCCTCACTCTGCATGATTTGCTCAAGCCACAACTGACCTTGTTAGATTCCTTTAAAGGTCTCCAACTCCGCTACAACTTACTCAAGTCTGATTTCTGGAAATATCTTCAAATTCACAGTTCCCTTGAACACTCTCTAACCAGGCTCCAAAACTTTCCGACACCCTACTGTACCCACCCAGTCTCAGCCTGGTTGTCCACTAAAACAGGGAATGATGGATTCATACATTCCCACATCAGAGACCATCTCCCAGACCAAATCACCCCAGCCCAGACCTACTGGCTACCAGTTTAGGATGCAATATCACTGATATAGACAGGCTGAACTGTTGGAAACTGTTAACAATCCTATCAAAGACTCCAACAGCAGACTAATACAAAACAAAATTCTCCATTGCTGTTATTACACCGTACAGTCCTATATGAGGCATACCTTCTCCCCTCTAACCTCTGTTGCAGGTGTCATCAACTTGACAGAGATCTTTCAATATTATTTGGAGCTGCACAAAGCTCACTACTACTTGCCCTCCATCCAAACAACTATATGCCAGATTAAATATATCCCCATACTCCTCTTGCCTGACCTTTTTCTTATCAGACTCATGGATGGCATTAACCATCTCAACAAAGCACAATGACACTTTGTAATATACTTCAGTGTGGTTGTGAAATTCCCCCTACTGTGAAGATGTACCCACCACCCCTGAATTTATAACTGAGCTTGTTTAGCTCACCACCTATGACTGAATGTTGCATTTTGCCAGTCACACCCTACAGTGGAGCAGTTCCACTTGGGACCACTCCACACATACAGTACCTGAAACCCCCATCCAAAGCTGCCTCAATGAATACTTCCCCCCAGTGGCTCTACTATGACAGGAAATAGGATGAGCATTTACCTGCCTGAACAACCACCTTTACTGCTGCTGAAATATCTGGACCTCTCCTCCATAGGACTGCCCAGTACCTTCTAATGTGCCTTTTTAATGTACCTTTGAATATACCTTCTAATGTACCATCTGAAATACTTTTTAATGTACCATCTATGGTATCTCTTAATGTGCCTTCTTAAGTACCTTCTAATGTACCCTCTATTATATCCCCTGCTGAACACAATACTACCTTAACAGGGATCTACCACTGGTCATCGACAAAAGTGTTGTTGAAGGATCAGACAGCAAAACAGGCAGGTCGACCACATTTTGCAGTCGGCTGCCGGTTTCATATGAAAACAAGTGTTTTCTTTGGGGTGCTATGTCCCCCGAATGCCCCATGCAGGGGCTGCACCTCCACACCCCCCCCCACTTAGGATTGTCAACTCTGAGTCGGAGCTGATTTGGGGGGGGTGCAGGATGCCCAAAAGACAGTGCCAGGTTCCAGTGGGTTCCCTACAGTGACGAGGTGCTGTTGTTGCTGTAGGGGACCACACTGTTGAAATGTCACTGACAGTGCAGTATACCCCTTAACAGCGCTAATGTATTATATTATTTTGACTTTTTTTGAGCAGCACTCTAATTGATTGTAGATAATGTTTAGTGTTGTGTTAATGGGACACATACCCACTGTACTGACTGTTTTAAGTAATGAATGCTGTTGGTGCACCAAAGTATACCAAAGATGGGCAATTATGTTAGATATTTAATATCATTTTGGTCTCTTATCATTTATTATTTAATTCGTGACTATACCATAATACTGTGCTACCATAATTGACCAAAATGCCCTCAAGATGTACACCGTTAGCATTTTGTATGCTATACCTGTACATGATTATTGGCCTGTACACATATCTCCTATATGGTTATTTGTATTGTATTAATGTAAAAATTTATTTTTGAATAAACATTTTTTTGTATTATCTGTTTATCTCCTCTGCAATGTCCCCTACCTCTCCTTCAGGCCAGTTGCCACAAGGACGCTCACCTCTCACTTGTCTCCACCACCGATACTGACTCCACATTGCAGCCACCTCAAGGTAACCTGATGTAACCCTTGCATCGGATGGGTCCTCCTCTTCCAGGGAGAAATGGCCTCTCGGTCTAGGCATTGGCCCTGGGTGCAGCTGTTGCTGGATCAGCTGTCGCGGAGCTCAAGGGAGACACCAGTCTGGGCGGCCATCATCCGGCAGAAGGATATGCCATTTTCTGTTTTTTCCTCCAATTTCCCTAGGTGCACCACATCTGAGCTTCACCTGGTTTCCACCGGGGGCCCCTGCAGAGTAATGCCAATCTCCAACCCACCCCAGGAGAGGAGAGCAGTCCTCCGGAAGCTCAATCCTACTCCTTCCCCTGTCGTCCTTCTGGCACCCGAATAAAACATTTTAACAAAATAGAGTCTTTGTTCTTACAGCAGATCAATACCCCACCCCAAAACTGCACAATAGATAGTCATTGTCTGTCAGGCCTTCAAAGAAGCACAGCAGAAGCTGTTTTAGCAAACCATCAAAGCAAGTGATAGACCAAATCCAAATATGACAATCTCTGGACGTCTCACAGTAAGTGACTGGGTTGATTACTATTATTTTGATGGCAGCACTGACATTTAGAGAAAAAAAAAAACAAAATCATCTTGAAACTGATAAAACAAACCAAAATGAAAATAATTATTTAAGACTGAAACTGTAGGTTATTTAAAGAAACAGTAACATAAATTATTACTTACCACTCCAGTTACTTTCACTTACTTTATTCTTGAACAAAGTTATTACTACCCCTCGATCGAAACAATAGACCATCATTGTTTGTCATGACTTCAATGAAGTACAGCAGAAAACTGTTACAGCAAACCACCAACATGAGTGAAATACCAAAACTCAATTTTGCAGTCTTTGGAAATCTAACAGCAAGTGACTGGGTTGATTACTATTTTCATGATAGCAGTGACACCGGGAGAAAGAAAACAAAAGCAAAAAGCATCTTGAATCTGACAGAGCAAATCAAAATGAAAGTAAACATTTGAAACTGAACCTGCAATTTATTTCAAGCAACAATAACAGAAATTATTACTTTTTACTATAGTTACTTTTACTTTATTAACAACCTTTTGCACAAATAAACTAGTTACCATGATGTGCTATAGTGAAATACTTTACTTAACTATTGAAATTGAGGGACACAAATATTTTTTTCTTTCTTCGGCATAAAAAAAACAAACAAACTTATAAGACTTTCCATTTTTTTTTTACATTTATCCAGTTTATAAGTGCATTAATCTACAACAAGGCATGGGTGTAGAAACATAGAATTTGTCAACAATAAAGACCACTATCCCACCCAGTCTTCTCAGATGGTCCATGACTAGTCTGTCTTTGTAGCCCGACTGTTCTCTGGTGACCCTCCCTCCACCCTGACTTTTAATGCCGTTACACCTCTGACCTGTTGAGTTAAAGCATACTTATTCACCATTAAAGCAAACAAATGAACAAGGAAAATTTAATTAAACTGGCCAGAGGAAGATTCAGCAAAGATGTGAGCAAGCTTTTTTTTTTTTACTATCAAACTAGTGGATACATGGAATAAACTGCCTGGTGAGGTGGTAAAGACCGAAACAGTAGACAGTTCCCAAGACTGGGTAGAACAGGCATGTTGTCTTAGTAAGAGGAAAGGCATCAGTGGCAAGGAGGGTGGGTGGCTACTAAGGTCTGGAAGTGTAGTTAGGCATGATGGGCAGACTAAATGGGTTGATAGTCCTTTATCTGGTATCACTTTGTATGTTTCTGTTTTCTAGGGCAGCCTATTCTTGTTTTCATCAGCAGGAGGTGTGACAATGATTAGTGCAGGAGAATCAAAGAAAGTACAGTACTGTAGTTGGATTTGATTGCAGTGTTTAGAAGGGACTGAAAGTACAGTAGTTAAGGATTTGGTTTCACAATTATTTTTCAGCTTTGATAGCTAGGTGTTACTTTGTTGGGCCCATCATGTATGGGGACAAGTTGCCAGTAGGGAAGTTGTGTGTAAGACTGCCAGCACCATTATAACACATATCAGGACTTTACAAATTCAGTTTCACTCTTTCTTTCTAATTAAATAAACTTTATTAAAGTTTTAAAACAAATACACCATAAAAACAATCACAGAAAATATATAGTTCTGTTACATCATGACCAATCCACCTCCCTCCCCTCCCGCAGCCCCCAGCTCTTTGAAAGTTTCAGACTATTTTTAAGTCATATTATAAGAACACCACCCCAACCTGTACTCCCACCCTCCAAGGCACCCCATGTAATCCCATCACCCCCCAACCCACTCTCCCCTCCCAAAACCCAAAAGAACATCATTTCTCTAAATGTACGCAGGAGTTATTTCATGACATAAAGTCTGTTATCAAGCCATACTATGAATGAAGATCAAATATTTGGAATGAATATGTATGTTGGGAGAGAGGACAAACAGAGTCAAAGTCCCAACACCCTCACTCACCTCCCAGCTAAAATTGCATGAAAATTCAGTTTCACTCTTTATGACATTGCTACCCTTAACTAAAGAAAAAAGAAAAAAACAAGAATCTTGTAAGTACTTTGACTGGTAAACATGCAAATATATATGCTGGCATATACAAGCTATATACAAGTTTTTACGTAATGTGTCATGTAAGAATTATATGCTAGGAAAATGTAAGGATTCTGACATTTTCCTTGAATAAAAAATGAATGCAAAAATAATTCCTTGCCAATATAATGAGATATTAGAGAAATGTTGTATGGATTTACTGCACTGCAGTACTGGTAACACATCCTGATGTGCTGCTAGAGGCTATAACACTTTGACTCTAGAGGACAATGTTTGACCTACTATGCCACTGACACTATACCCAAGCAATAATTTTGACACATCATTACATATTTCTTCCTTTTTAAAAAAAAGAAATGTCTCAGTCTGCTCCTAATATTTTTGATTTGAAAGCAAGACCTCTCTTACAACTTTTATAGCAGTCTGCACATTGGTATTAACATGTACCAGATGTCATAATACTGTACTCTACTTGTGGTATTGCAGTCATTCCCATAACTAATTGTGATGTTGTTATAGAGGGATATGAATTCAAGTGGGGAATAAGAAACAAGGTTAAATAAACTGCAAGGGATTAAGACCATGGGCTTGATTTTCAAACCAGCCTTAGACTGACACAAGCTTTGGCAAACAGCAGCTTACATCGACTGCCGGTGTGTCAAGGACCATGCACCAGATTTTTGAAGATGAGTAGTCCTGAACCAAAGTCCCCAGTGCTGCACCAACCGACCCCATTCACCAAATGGATGGTGCACTGGAGGGGATTGATGGAGGCCAATGGAAGCCCCTGGCCCCTCAGTACTCCAGTTAGCCATGGGTACAGTGCTATACACATGCACTGGTCCCGCACCGATGAACACCAGTGACTGCTTCCGGTCGCAACAACGGCACTGGCCCATGTGAGTGGGTCCACTGACAGGACCTGACGTGGTGTGCATATCATCAGCATCCCACATCCTGCACAGAGGCTGGAGATAAGTGTGCACCAGTGACTGGTTGTTGGGTACCACTGCTATGATTGCACCCCGTAGTGGCCCACTTGACAACAATGAAGCACAGCCATAAGTTGAAGAAACATATGTCTACCAGCATCAGCAGCAGGGCACCCACACAGACATGGCACAAGCATGCACCCCCTATCACCTGTCCAGATCTGGCAGCCATTTGTGTGGCTCATAATCTGCACCTCTCAGGCAGGACAATGTGTACTGCACTCAGCTTGGTAGTGCCAGATGTCAGTGTATAATCTGGGGAGTGTGTGTATGGGCAGGAGTGCCATGGCTTCCATTGGGGTGTCAGGGACTGTGGGAATGGTGCCACATGTATCAGGCACTACATGTGTGGGTATGCTCACCAACAGTGCACAACATTGGGGTAGCACTGCAGACTGTGCCCATGTATGGTGGCATGCTGTGCCGGGTCCTGGTGTCTTAGGTGCATGCCCACTGTGGGCTTTGTTTGCAGTGAGTGTCCATAAACCAGCATTGACTGGTCTAATCATTGACAGGCTGTGTAGCTGTCCATGATTCCAAAAAAGGGGATACTGCATCTCCATGGGGCACAGGGCTCCATCTGCCTGGTTCCAGCTGGTGAATTAGTGCACCCTCAGTGCACACTTCTCTGGGTCAGGCAGCTCATCTTTGGCTGCAAGTAGTGTACCAAAATCAGGAGTGGCACCTGGTGTGGCACAAGGTTCTCCTTGTGCCATACCTAGTTGGCACAAGCACCGTGGGCCATTCTCTACCTTTTGAAAATCAGGTCCTCTGTTTTTATACAGGTTTCCTTATAATGAAAGGACAGAGAAATCTCAGAAATATATGTGTAATATTAACTGAATAGTATCTAAATAGTACATTTTTAAAATGTTTTTACTGATATCCGTGCAGCTTTTTACAACTCAGATTGTACCTAATTATTTGTACCACCTCTATGAAGACATGCAGTCTTACCTATAGGAATAGAGTAGAGCAATGTTCCTTGCATAATTCTTGAAAGGTGTCATGCATCCTTAAGCACTATATTTTTTATGTGCATGTTTATTGACTAGTGTACACACAGGATTATTTTCTTGCACTATTCATACACACATGTATACATGCTTATATGAATAGTGCAGGAAAAAAAAATCAGTGCTTCAGTGAGTCAAGAAACAGCAAGTATAAATATTTTTTACCACACTATGGGCCAGATTCTCAAAGGGGTGGCACAAGTTGCATCAAAGGTGACTTGCCCCAAATGCCATTGTGTCAAGGACTCTGTGTCCGATTCTGTATTGGGCAGGGTCCCCACAGCTTAGTCTCACAACTTGCGCCAACCCAAACTGTACACTAAAGGGAGGGTGTATATGCTTGGGTTGGTGCAAGCCTGTGGCAACCATGGTGTAAGAGCACAAGAGCCCACCCCCCATGCTCTGATCCCCCAATATATGTATAAAATGTCCCACAGGGCTAGCAGACCCCCAGTGCCCTGATCCCTCGATATATGTAATACATGCCCTACAGGGCTAGTGGATCCCCAATGCCCCGAGCCCCCAACATTCAGTAAAAAAAGCTATGCAGGGTTAGTAGCGCTCCCCCAAGCCCTGATCCCCATATCCCACATTTAAGGGGTAATGCAAACTGAAAAACAAAAGATCCCCACTCTCTGGTAGTCTAGTGACCACTCTACTTTCAACACAGCAGTGCCTGACTACTCCACACCCCTGACCCATACCTAGTAGGACTGCACAGCTCCATATCTCACCATGGCCAGCCACTGACTAAGCTCCAATGAGGCTGCATTACTGTAAATAATATGTGCTCAATGAATGAGCTGTCATTCATTGCGCGCATACTATTTACAGTAGTATGCACTCATACAGAACTCAGTCAGCAGCTGGCCAGGGTGCTGAGAAGTGGCTGTGCCAGTCACCAGGGTGACAGATCAGGGATGCAGGTTGGTCTGGCACTGCTGGGTGGTAAGGCCAATTGTGGGATCACCAGGGATAACAGGAATCTTTTTTTGTTTTCACAGTTTGTATTGCCACTCAGACTTGGGGTACAGGGATGGGGGCTTCTGGGTGGTTCCACTAGCCCTACAGGGCTTTTATTACACATTTTTGGGGGATTGGGGCCATAGTGTGTTCAAAAGCCCTGCAGAGCTTATACAGCACAGTTTTGGGAGATCTGAGCATGGGAGTTCCATAGCCCTGTAGGGCTTTTATTACAGTTATTGGGAAATTAGGCACATGGGGGGGTCCAATAACCCTGTGGGGCTTATTCTACAACTGATTGGGGGATCGGGGCTGGGGGGTTACATATAATGGGGGAATGGGCTGGCGGCACATCAGGGCAACCACGGTTGGACACAAGGTACACTTACACCAGCTAATTACTTGTGTAAATGTACTGTGATGGATGTCCTCTGGGGGGGTTGTTCCAGAATACCGTACTCGGGGACTTGGCAGCTGCCCTTACAGAATAGGGCACAGCTGCTGCCATAAACCGCTTTGAGCCATGTTGCAGGGAGGGAGTTGGCACAAATGGTGCCATAGGTCCACTTTGGTGCAAGCAGCCTGAGACATGTTGCAGGCTACTTTGCAGAATCCTGCATGTTACAACTCATGGGGCAAAGTGCTTCTTGCACCATTTTTGCTGGCCAAGTCACTTTGTGCCATGCATAACCTTTTGAGAATCCGGCCAAATATTTTAAGCTGGCAAATTTCTTGACTAGTGTTAAAACTTGAATTGTGATTGTAGTGGAAAAAAATATATGTTCTTACACTGTACTTTAAAATCAGACTCAGGACCACTGCATAGTAGAAAGAACGGTTTATTACATATGCATATGGGAGTCTGCTTCCAAAAAAATCATGCAAGGCTCCCTGAGTTTCATTAGTCAATCACTTTTATACACTTATTATCAAGGCGTTGTTAGGCATACTCTTATCTTGAAAATTACCAACATTGCAGTATTAACCAATCATGAATAAGAAAAACATGTTGATTCCAATGTAACAGAAAAGCATACTGATACCACCATCTGGGGTACATTTCCACTGTTTATTTCATCTCTTTCCCAGTACTTCTTGATACATATGCCTGGGTCAATCTGACCTGTGTGAAGCAATGAGTTTCACTCACACCGTAGCAACGTACAGCATGCCTTTAATGTCTTAACATGCTGTTATCTTATATTCTGCCCAAGCTTGTTATGCAGGCTGGTACAACCAGTTCTGCCCAGTTTTATCTTGCCTTCTGTTCCTACAAATGTACCCTCAAGTAACCTCAGTATCATTCTATAACAAAATAGAGAAACAGCATTATACCAGAAATTTCTACTACATCCATTATGACTTCTACAGCATGGCTTACAAAGCAAGCATATATTCAGGGCATATAATAGCAAATAGAGTTATAGTTTTATGAACTCAGAAATTTTTACTACATTCTCCCCCATTTTGATACTATGTATCAACATTAGACCATGGTAATTTCTGATTCATTGGCGAAGGGAAAAACTTCCTTTTCAAAGTGTTGAGGCAATTGTTCATTATCTGCCTGCAGCAGAGGATGGAGTTGGGCCTTACTAGGGGAGGTAACAGTGGCACACATGCATCGGCAGAGAAGTTTGATTAAAACTGTCATAAGCCATAGGGTCAAAATTACAATTACCATGACTGCCACCCAATGGAGCAGTGTGGTTCCCCAGTCTCCAAAGATACTGGTTAACCACGTCCAAGGGTCCCAACCCTGTGATACAGGTGCATGTTCACTAATAACATGTTGCTGCAGTGTTTGTATGCCCTCAATCACTTGTTCAAGTTCTTGGGAGTTATCTGGTATATAGGTGCAGCATTCCTCCCCTATAATGGCACATACTCCACCTTGCGTGGCTAATACATAATCAAGTGCAGCTCTATTCTGCAAAGCTACGATTCTAAGGGCCTTAATTTCAGCTGTTAGCAAAACAGTTGATTGCAAGGTACTATTGATTAATGTTTCCAACTCATAGCTTAACTGATCGATGTAATGCATGGTTTTAACAACGCCCCACCAGGGGAAGATCCCTGCCCCAAATTTTTCTCCCACTGGGACACGTTTGTTTGTGTCTGGTACTTCTCTTTTTTTGTACTCGATTTACATACTCTGCACGTTGATGTACAGCAGATGCATTGTACACATATACATGGGCCGCAGGGTGGAGTGTGGCTAGATAGCAGCAGCCTGTCCACCCCATAGGTAGGAAAAGATAAGCCCTATCCCCGCATACCCAGTATAGACCTGACAGACTGCCCACGGCAGTAAAATCAGGGTGTACCGTGTGGGCATATGCTTGAGAGCAGTTGGTTATGGTGGACTCTGACTTGGTTGTGCTGTTGTAGTGCCTACAATATTGGCACGTGGACCATCCCAGTGACACTAAACTCGCGGTTAGTTGACTATTACACAGGCAGAGCCTGGCTGATATATTCTGCTGCCTAACGTCTAGGTACAACGGGGTTGACACATTTGTACCATTCGGTGGGCTGTACCATGCAGTAAAATCATGCCCCCGAAACACAGTTAGGTTTTTTATTTTGTTTGTAGCATAATCTGGGGCATTAGTAATGTTCCTTCCCCCTGATGGCACCAAGAATCTCGCCGGCCTCAGTGCTATTTACAGGCTTGGGTTTTAGGTGGAGCCCTACGGCTGCAGAGAAGGGAGAGCTAGTGCATACATAGCAATTGGACACATTAGCATTATTAGCATGTAAGTTCATTAAAGTCCACCAAGTGTTTGTAATGTGCAATGGCTCTGTGCTGCGGCGGGAGCAGTTGCCCCTTCGTAATCAGAGCCCCATAGCAAAAGTACCAACAGCAGCGATAGTCCGAACGAAAATAGAACAATAAGAATTTTCATGGTTGCTCAGTTCACTGTTCAATGGTAACGACTGTAGAGGCTGTCACCATGCGACAATGAGATGCGTGAATCCACGTCTCTCTCTCCCCAATCTTAACAGCAGTGGCGGTAGTCAGGAGCACTTGAAACGGTCCTCGCCACCTCGGGGCACACCACTTCTTTCTTCGGAAGTCCTTGACGACCATGAAGTCTCCTGGCTGTATTCTATGCAGGGGTCCCTCCAAGGAAATTGGAAGCGCAGCTTTTACCCTAGGATAGAGAGACCTCAGAACAGCATTAAGGGATAAACAATATGCAATCATTTCATTATCCACCCCATGCAAGGTGATTCTGTTTTGTGGGAATGGGGTATTTGTCATTCGGGAGAGGCCTTCCCATTAAAATCTCATGAGGTGATAACCCCATGTGCGCGGGCCTGCCTCTCATATTCATAAGTGCCAGAGGCAGTGCTTTCACCCAGCTAAGACCAGTTTCTGTCATAATTTTTGTTAGTTTTACTTTAAGGGTCTGATTTGTTCTTTCTACCGCGCCACCTGATTGAGGGTGATAAGCACAGTGCAATTTGAGGTCTACCTGTAAAGCCTCACATAAGGTTTTGATCACTTCGTTACAGAAATGTGATCCATTATCACTAGATAACCTAGTGGGAATCCCCCATCGCCGGTATAATTTCCCGAATTAGGGCCTTTGCCACTGTGCAGGCTGTGGCTCTTCTGACCGGGAAAGCCTCTACCCATTTTGAAAACATGTCCACAATTACAAGGCAATATTTATACCCTTCACATGGGTTTAATTCAATAAAATCCATCATTAGATGTTCAAATGGTCCTGTTGGAGAAGGATGGGCAGAGGGGGTTACTTGCAGTCCTCTGCCAATATTGTTTTGCATGCAGATAATACATTTTTTACAATATTTATCAGCATAGACAGTAAAGCCAACTACATACCAATACTTATTTACAAGGTCTATCATTCCACTTTTTGAGATGTGGTCGGCTCCATGAGCCAGCTTCGCCAAAAAGAGGGAAATACAGCTGAGGGCAGACAAAGTCTGCCATCAGACCCTATCCATACCTTTGTATTTCCATCATATTTACAATTTGTTTGCCAGTTTCGCTTTTCTTTAGGACTGGCTGATTGTTGCAACGTCATCACATCTGTAGCTGAAAATAAATTCAGTTGGTTAGCATCTGTAGTGTCAGACAACATTAATAACTCTGGGACATCACCAGAAAGGGCCGCTTCCTTTGCGGCCGCATCCGCTCGTGCATTTCCAAGCGATACAGGATCTGTAAAAGAAGTGAGCTGACATTTAACAATGGCAATTTGTTTTGGTTTTTGTACTGCTTCCAGCAGGTCTTTTACCAAATTCGCATGCGCTATAGGTTTCCCAGCAGCTGTTAAAAAACCTCTATGCTTCCACAGTGTACCAAAGTCATGGGCTACCCCAAATGCATAACGACTGTCAGTATAGATGTTGACTCTTTTCCCCTTTGCTAACATGCAAGTCCTTGTTAATGCAATTAATTCAGCAGCTTGGGCTGATGTTCGTGGGGGTAATTTCGCACTTTCCACGAAGTCATTTTGTGTGCACACCGCGTACCCTGCCGAAAGGTTTCCTTGCTCATTCCTCTGAGCTGACCCATCGACAAAAAACTCTACATCAGCATTTACTATGGGTACATCCGTAATATCTGGTCGGGGTTTACAATCTAGATCTATCACCTGACCACAGTCATGTTCTTCCCCCTCGTCAGTCGTGGGCATGAGGGTTGCCGGGTTCAATGTGGTACACCTCTTTAAAGTCACATTAGACATGGTTAGTAAAACATTCTGATATTGCAGTAGCCGAGCAGGTGTTAAATGCACTGTACAAGCCTGCAAAATGATAGAATGGACAGCATGCGGCACATACACAATAAGAGAAGAGAAACCCACTAAGTCCAAGCAAGCCAATACTGCCTCTGTGGCAGCTGCAACAGACTGCAAGCACGACACCATTCCACACACTACAGAATCTAAGCGCTTAGAATAATAGGCTATTGGACGACGGGCGTCCCTGTGTCTCTGGGTTAGAACTGCAGACATGTATCCACTTTTCCCATTTACAAACAGGTCAAATGGTTTATCGTAGTCCTGCAAACCTAACAGGGGTTGTGCAGCACCTTTTTAGGTGTTAAAGGACTCTTCCAGTCCTTCTGTCCACTGATTTCTTCATGCATTTGCATTTTTTTCCGTAAATGGCTTCATGGAGGGGCTGTGCTAGTGAGGCATAATCCATAATCCAGGCTCTGCAGTAGCGGTCATGCCTAAGAAAGACATCATTTGCTGTTTAGTGATGGGTCATGTAATTTTGTCACCACCTCAATTCATTCTGGAGCTAATTTTCTTCCTTGACTAGACAGTACATGGCCTAAATACTTGACCTGCTCCTTACACAATTGTAACTTGTCTCTGGACACTTTGTGTCCATTGTTGGCTCAGAAAAATTAAAATTGCCTTAGTGTCCTCTTCGCACACTTCCTTACTGGAGGATGCCAGTAGCAAATCATCTACGTACTGGACAGGGAATATCTGGGCTGGGGCAACAAAAGCAGATAAGTTTCCACTCATTTGAGCAGAAACACCGCTGGTGACCCGCGATATCCTTGTGGCATGCGTGTCCACGTCCACTTTTTCCCTTGTAGGTGAAGGCAAACCATTCCTGACTGTTAGGTTCCACGGGAATACTAAAAAACGCATTCGCTAAGTCTATCACAGAGAAATAGCAGCTGTCATGGGGTACAGCTGACAAAACAGTTATAGGATTTGGCACTACTGGGGTTCTTACATGAACTGTCTCATTGACTGCCCTTAGGTCTTGTACAAACCTGTATGTTCCATTTGCTTTCCTGACTGGTAAAATTGGGGTGTTCACAGTTGCATGTGGACACGGAATTATAACCCCCTTTTCAACTAGTGCAGCATGTACTGGAGCTATCCCTTCTTCTGCCTCTTTTCCTAGTGGGTACTGGTGTTTATTAGGTCAGTAGGAGGACTTTGGCTTCACTGACAAAGGCTGTGCATTTTTTATTAATCCTACATCATACTTAGACATTGCCCATAACTGCGGGGGAATCTGTTCCAGCCACTCTGGCCCCTGCAGTTGTCCTTGCTCTGCACTAACCTCCTTGTTCACCTTCACTTCTCTTTCTTCTACTTGCACTGTTACTTTTTGCTTGATTATGTACTTTGCACATTTTCCTTTTGCTGATGTCCACCTATCGCCTTCCACACCCAGTCATCCATTCTGCCTCATACACTCAACCCATGGCCCCAAATCTTTCCAGGGGATTGAGGGGTCCCTAGCTAGTGACACATGTGGGTATGAATTAGACACTTGAAACACTTTCCACTGTCTACGGTAAGTCCCACTGCGGCTGCACACCGATCTGCAGCCACGAATATCTCAGTAATATTCAAGGTTTGTTCTACAGACTGTCTTCCCCATTCCCCACATTCATACTCCATATCTCTCTCCCCTTTTGAATAATGAGTGGTACAATGTAGCTCAGTTTGTATTTGAAGGTGACATGTTACTGCCTGTGCCCAGTTCAACAGCCACTTTATCTGCTCTTCTGCTGCTAATGTCCAGCAGTATAACCAATCGTGTTTACCCATGGCACACAAGGGATATAAACCCGCTACTTGAGACTTAAATTCCAACCCCCTTTTTGTGCAGATTATGTGGGCATTGAGCTTGGCCAGTAAATCCCGTCCCATGAGGTTCACAGGGCAGACACCACTATATAGAAAGGTATGATGGAGAGTTGCCTCATTACACTTCACCTCCAGCGGTTCAGTCAGTTTTTCCTCCATCTCAATTTCAGATGCCCCAACTGTTTTAATAGTCCTTCCTGTTGGTTGCAGCTTTAGGTCTACGTCTCGGATGACAGACATTGAGGCACCTGTATCTATCAGAAAAGAGAGTTTCTTGCCCTTTATAATCAAAATCAATTCTGGTGTATCTGTAGGATGCTGTGAGGTGTTTACAAATATCTGGTGCTGCCCCGCTAATTCCTAGCTGCTATAACTCCAAGTTGGTGGATCTGGCTGGGAACCATAACCACAAGCCTGCGGTGAAGGTGGTGGTGGTGGGTATGATTGAGTGGCTTGTTGCTTATCACTGGGGCAATTGCGAGCCCAGTGACCTTGTCCTCCACAATTGTAGCATACCGTGGCACCAGATTTGCTTCTGTTCTGCGGTGAGGTAGGGTTTGTCTGGGGAGCCACCCTTTGCTTTCCTCTTCTCGCCCCTCTACCTCATCCCCTCCTTTTCCACCTCTACCGCCTCCTTCAAAATACATTAATTGTGCTCTCTCCAACTTTTCCTTCGTCTTTTCCTTAGTTTCACGCTGTTGCCTCTCAGCGTGCTCAGCGAATGGCATGAGTTCTGCCATAGTCTTCATTTCCCAGCCTATGCACACAGTCGTAACTCCTGTCCATTATCTGATCTTTCAATCCTGAGCAGAAAACCATCCCCAACTGGTGTTTGTAAGGGGGTTGTCTGGGCTCAGCCCTGAATATTTGCTAAATACAGTCTCAAGTCTCTCTTTATACTCATGCACTGTTTCATGGGTCCCTGCTTAGTGTTTTTATTCGGGCCAGTCTGTAACCTTTTGAAACTTTTCCGTGAGTGCAACAAACACTGCATTCACCTGACCCTCCATTTCCCTCTCGGATTCTCAGAGTCCCATTCTCCTTTACTTCTTCCCAGACCCCTTTCAACGTGCGCCGGAAACACTCTTCGACCTCTGTGGTTGACAGCTTATACATATGAATCAGATTTCTTAATTCCTTTTCATATTCCTCAACATTATCTCTTGGCTTGGGGATTTCCTTTAGGGCTTCGCGAAGTTCATCCGGATTCCATGGCCGATTTACCTCTATATAGGGGTTCTGCACTGCATCAGCCACATTTGGGTTGGGATACTGTATTAAAGGCATTTGTTCTACCACCTGCCTAGGTCGTAGGTTGTAAGGGCCACTGGGTCCCCCCGGAGTACTTTGGAGCACAGCAGTGTTTGGCAAGGTTTGTGGTGTGTTTGGAGGGGTTGGTGGCACTGGTTCACTGGGATGTGGCTCATGAAGGAACCAATGCCAGGGATAAAACCAACTTGGAGGAGACGGTGGCCATGTCACAGGGGTGGGAGTTGTTACTGGGGCATTGGGTGTTAACACTGGGGGTTCTGGGGAATGTTGTTGGGGGGATCTGCAAAGTGGACATGTCGAGGAGTCTGTTCTGGCCCCTCCTCGGATCCCTGACCTGCAGAGGCAGGGTGTGGCTGAGGTGGCCCATAAGGGTGTGGCTGAGGGGGCCCACTTCTAAATGCCTGTTGCAGGCTAGGGGGTGCAGGAGTCACAGAGAGGAAAGGATTTGTCCCCCTTCTGCACCCCCAGGGCTAGGTTGTGTTGGAGCTGGGGGTGGTGGCCAAAAATCAATAAGGGGTTCTTCCACCCTCTGCGGGGCTGGGGGTACCATCGGTAGTGGCGCATCCTGTGGAGGCGCATTTGGCGGTGGCCTGTATGGTGGTGGAGTGTCATGTCGAGCAAATTTTACCTTTTTTGTCTCCTCTTCCTTAATCATTAATCCCTTAGCTTGACTCTCCTGCCTACGCTCAGCTTCTCTCTCCCATCTACGAAACCTGGTCCAATTTATCTTTAGCTTTTTCTTCGCTTTTTCCCTTTCCTCTAAAGTAACTCTGACTTCCTTCAGCACATCAGTGCTGAACGTCCCCGTGAGGGGAAACAGTCCTCTCGTCAGTGTATGCCAATGCCCTACCTCCATGACCGTGTCCTCACCATACTTTTCAAGCATACATTTTACGGGGCCGGAGGCAACCCACGGAGACTCCTTACTTTCCTGCTTATGTTTGCTGTGCCCCCCCCATTTTAACCAATATCTCCTGATTTCGTACCCCAAGTAAAAGAAACCCGCACAAAGAGAGCAAATCACAAAGGAAAAGATAAAAAACAACCACCGGGAGTTACTGCTGCCTGCCTCCTCCACAGTTTTAAGGTGCTCAACCCACTTAAGGGTTTCTTGTGAGGGTGCTCAACCCACCTAAGGGTATCTTGCGAGAGTGCTCAACCCACCTAAGGGTATCTTGCGAGGGCGCTCAACCCACCTAAGGGTATCTTGCTAGGGTCCCCTTGCTCAACCCACTTAAGGGTATCTTGCTAGGGTGCTCAACCTACCTAAGGGTATCTTGCAGGTTCCCCCCCCCCGGTTCCCTGTTCCCCTTCTGCCTTAAAGTCTCATACAATAAAAACAGGCTCAAAACTTCCACAGTTTTTACTATTCTTTATAACATGCAGCGTCCCAAGGCAAAAGACAAAGTGGTACTGAATCCAGCGCGGCCTTTCGAGCCAGAAACAAAATCCGTCCTGATGGGCCGTCCCATTTCAATCTCCCCTGGCTGTCCACCTGTGGGATCTCCCTTCAGCTTCTCCTTCAGCGTCAGGACTTCTCCTCCAAGCAAGAGACCTTGGAAGCGGTCCCCGACCTAGCCGACCGAGGTCCGAGCATGCTGATCCTGCCGACTATGCCAAATTGTCGTGGAAAAAATATATGTTCTTACACTGTACTTTAAAATCAGACTCAGGACCACTGCATAGTAGAAAGAACGGTTTATTACATATGCATATGGGAGTCTGCTTCCAAAAATCATGCAAGGCTCCCTGAG
Source organism: Neoceratodus forsteri (assembly GCA_016271365.2). NCBI lineage: Eukaryota > Metazoa > Chordata > Ceratodontiformes > Ceratodontidae > Neoceratodus > Neoceratodus forsteri. Next base: position 777,651,506 of record CM057452.1, read on the forward strand.
TTTCATTAGTCAATCACTTTTATACACTTATTATCAAGGCGTTGTTAGGCATACTCTTATCTTGAAAATTACCAACATTGCAGTATTAACCAATCATGAATAAGAAAAACATGTTGATTCCAATGTAACAGAAAAGCATACTGATACCACCATCTGGGGTACATTTCCACTGTTTATTTCATCTCTTTCCCAGTACTTCTTGATACATATGCCTGGGTCAATCTGACCTGTGTGAAGCAATGAGTTTCACTCACAACTAGAGCAACGCATAGCATGCCTTTAATGTCTTAACATGCTGTTATCTTATATTCTGCTCAAGCTTGTTATGCAGGCTGGTACAACCAGTTCTGCCCAGTTTTATCTTGCCTTCTGTTCCTACAAATGTACCCTCAAGTAACCTCAGTATCATTCTATAACAAAATAGAGAAACAGCATTATACCAGAAATTTCTACTACATCCATTATGACTTCTACAGCATGGCTTACAAAGCAAGCATATATTCAGGGCATATAATAGCAAATAGAGTTATAGTTTTATGAACTCAGAAATTTCTACTACATGATCTTGCAAAAGCCTTTTGCTAGCTTGAAACTTGCTATACACTTGCATTTCATCCTCCAAGAAAGAAGTCTTACACAGTCATGCAAAAACCTGAAGTTATTTTGACACTAAGTGCATTTTCTGATGCTGTTCTTACAAATCATGAAAGATCAGTCAAAAACCTTACTTTGATTTTTAGTAAGGGTGATAAGAGCTCTAAGTTGTGCATGTGCATATTGATATGTGATTGCACATCGGAGACAGACTGCACCTCTCTGCCCTCACAACATACTGTAACTGTCCAGTTGTACCACCGATGGTCACTGCGGTGGTGATGTGGTAGTGAAGAGCACAACCTTCCCTCTGCAGAGGAGGAGGGCATCTCCTGGAAAACTCAGTCTTCCTCCTTCTCTCAGCTATCCCCAGATTTTCCACGCTCATTCCCAAACACAGGTTACCAGCTTTGCAAGAGGTAGCACTACCACTATGTTGATGGGCTAGCTTCCAACTCACATTCTTAGGGCAACAGGTCCATTTATATTTAGTTTGTGGTCCTCCTATCCTACAAATGTGTGTGAGACCAATTTTACAACAGTAAGAATGGCCTTAGCAGTTGTAACATATATCAGCCTTTACCATGGTAAAATGTAATGAAACCAGTTGCAGAATTTAGCTATGAGTAAATCTAATGGGGGGAAGCTAGTTGAGGATCAGTAGTAGAAACAAGATATTTGCTGATGTGAGCATTATGAAAATGGAAAACATTATTGGTTGTTTGAGTCAAATAGCTCCTAGCACTGATCCTTGTAGGACCCATCAGATACAGTAATGACTGGGAGTGATGTTACTAATGTGAACATATTGACTTTGTGTAGCAGTATGAAATCTGGACAGGCTATATGGACCTATAACCTTTTTCTGCCATCATGTTCTATGTTTTTATGTGGAATGCTATAGCCTTGCTGCAGAATAGGTTTTCCCAAATAACATGGCAACAGCCTTACTTTTATTGATGGACAGATTACTAGCTGGGAACCAGCTTAGTATGCTAGTAAAGTTGGTCTGAAGTAATGGAGTTAACTAAGTAAGGGTCATGTCTATTAGCTCTTCTACATACATGTAGATCATAATTAAAGATGCAGCAAATTTAAATTTCTCCGGTGAAGTGCCCACGAAATGGGCACTTTGCATTGTCATTCCGCTACATGGAGTGGCCAATATGAAAGGCTCACTTCACCTTGTAATTATTACTTCATGTTGTCACTCCACCTTAACGTGAAGTAAGGTGAAGCGGCAACAATATTGGCAGCCCCCCCATACAGTCACCAGAATAAATGTGCATCCCCAAAATGCTACTGACTTGTGTCCAGAAAATTCTCAGTGCTGATGAAGTGAAATGAGAGCACAACAAGAAATGCAAAGTCTCCCAGAATTAATGGCACACTGAGTCATACATGCAGTTAGAGATGCAGCAAATTTAAATTCCACCGGTGAAGTGCCCGCTATGTGGAGTGGTCAACATGAAAGGCTCACTTCGTCTTGTAATTATCACTTCACCTTGATGTTCCGCCTTGACACAAATAACGGTGGAGTAACAACAATATTGGCAGCCCTCAGGCCACCACATATTACGCCTTACAGTACTGTAAGTCACATGCTGTATGGGAAGACAAATGCCTATGGCTGTTCTTCCCCAATGAGCTGTATTACAAAACTTCCAGATTTAAAAACTCCTATCAATGACTACAGTGGTGAAGCCTTGGGAGATCCTGCAAAACAGGCTTACATGCAACTAACTAGTAACAAAAATGTTGTGATTCATGACATGAATGATCGTGAATCATGATCACATTTGTGACCATGATGATGAAGAATGTGAATTTATTTTTCTTGGAGTTGGAGGTGATGAATGTCTGGCATGAGATACCCAATTATATTAAACTGTATGGGAACGCAAATGCTTATGGCTGTACTTCCCCGATGACCTGTATCACACAAAACTCCCCAATTTAAAAACTCATATCAATGACTACAGTCAGTGGTGAAACCTCGAGAGATACTACAAAACATGCTGACATGGAACTAAATAGTAATCAGATTAATTTTGTGATTCGTGATGTGAATGATCGTGAATCGTGACTGCATTCGTGACTGTGATGATGAAGAAAGTGAATTTATTTTTCTCAGAGATGGAGTTATGATCAGTGTCTGGCATGAGATAACCAATTATATTAAACTGTATGGGAATGCAAATACCTACGGCTGTACTTCTCCAATGAACTGTATCACAACCCCCCCCCCAATGTAAAAACTCGTATCAATGACATGACTACAGTGGTGAAGTTTTGTGAGATACTACAAAACAGGTTTACATGCAACTAAATAGAAAAAACTTAGTTTTGTGATTGATGATGTCATATATGTGAATCCTGATTCATGATGTGACTTGGGGGGCACTGCACTGCAGTAACAGTCCAGTCCACTACCAGTAAAGATACCATAACAAAGCAATACAAACAAATCATGCAGGTGAAGTGAATATAGCAGGTTCACAGTGCTGCAATTACTGTGTGGCACAATAAAATGTGTCTGATTTGATGGCACACATCACACACACACTTGCACATGCGCACACACACACACACACACACACACACACACACACACTACAAGTAACACTCACGCAGCAAGTTGAAAACTTTCTTAATATAACCAAATATTTTAAACACACTGAAAACAGAAAGACTGTCTTGTTCTCCGAGTCCCAGTTATTCTAACTACACCACAGATATGCTCCTCCCCCAAAGCACACTTCAGTACACAGACGGAATGTTCTAAATTAACATTCAAAATACACACACAAACAATAAACACTCAATGATATGAGCACATGCGGGTTCCTACAATCGATGCACTAAATTTTGAGCCAAAAATAAAGACTCAAAAAGGCTTTTTAACAGCTTTTAGAGGGTTTGAATTGCAGAAAGCTCTCTCTCTCTCTCTCTCTCTCTCTCTCATACAGCTACATACACACACTACCCCAGGCAAGAACTGAGGCTGTGCAGAACAATCTAGAGCCTTGTGACCTGCAGTCCCATGAACCACTACAAAAATCATCTTGGAGCTCAATAACAGGGCGATGTGATGCGAAAAACATTGATCTCAATGCACTTCGCCTTGAGGGGCAACGCAAAGTAATGCAAAGTCGTCGTTTTCAATGGACTTCACATTCTTCATTATGACACAAAGTGATCCACTTCACGTCCCAGATTTGAAAGCCCCCCCCCCACACACACATCACATGGCTTACAGTACTGTAAGTCACATACTTTAGCCAGGCAGGAAGGAAGTGCCTTATGTGAGGAGATAGTTTCACTTTCTCTTGTGCAGAGGGAGAGACAGGAGGCAGTGAGAGTATGTGAGACTAGAGCAGTTAGGAGTAGATCTAGAGACTGAGACCCAACAGCATTTTTAAAAGCTAATTTTTTTCGTGTTTTGTGTAGACTCTTTTTGTACTTAATTTGTTCTTGATGCAAATTTATTTTTCTCTTACTTTTATAAGTTGTTGTTTGTCTGTGTCTGACTGTGTGTGTGCCTGTGTTGTGTGTGTCTTGTGTGTGAATGTTTTGTGTCATTGCTCAGACGGAGGGAGGGAAGTCAACTGGGTTGAGTGGGTAGGGCAGAGATGGACCAGAGTCAGGGAATGTCTGGGGTGGGGGCAGTTCTGGGACTGCATTGTAGGTGTGGTAAGGGAGGAGTGTGCACACATGGAGGGCATGGCTGGTTCATGTTGGACCATACAAAAATCTTGGGTCCCCCCCCATAAGCAGGACCAGCACCTCTTCAGGCAGTTGTACCACCACCTCTAGCACCAGCACCAGCTCATTCAGAGCAGGGTGTGCCTGTGCCCCCCGGCTACAAGTGTGGAGCCTGAGCACCATGACTAGGCTGCCTGTGTATCTGCCCCCCCCCGTGCCTGGTCCTCCCTGCATCTTCCCGGTTTGGTAGTTTTTTGATTGTGTTGGGGGGGACAGCAGCCTGATCAGGTGCTGGATTTGTAGGGTGGACATGCACCATGGCCCTCAGGGGACTCCCCTAGGGACCGGGGGCCAGTGCACCCACATAATAAACCACCAACCACCACCAGGTGGAGTGGCAGGCTGCCACAGAACAGGCCAGACCTGCACCTGCTGGCCCTTCTGTGGCAGAGGGTGTGGCTGTGCATGGACCTAAAGGCAGGAGGGCCACAGTAGCATCTGCTGCTTCATCAGCACCACCCCACCACACACAGCTGTAGTACATGTGGACCACAGAGAATTGCCTATAAGTCAGGCAGACATCACAGTTTTTTTAGAGTGCTGTTGGTGAGACAAATGAGAGGGTGAGTTCTGTCCAGCAGTGGTTGGACTAGATAGAGGGAGATCAGTTGGAGATTGTGTCCATGCTTCAACTACTGCTGGACCACCAGGGGATTCCACACTATTTTTTTTCCTCCCACCATGTGCCCCCCACCCTCCCTGCTGTCTTACAAAAAGTATTCCCCCACCACCCCCTGTATGCAATTATGCCCTTTTTTGTTGTCTTCTATATGAGTGACACTTTGTATCCTGCCCCTTCCTTCTGTTAAGTGTGTGTGTGTGCACTGTTTTGGTTTTCCTTGTTTTAAGTTAAAATGATTTGTCCTTGCCATCATTATTTCAGCTTAAAGGAGTAGTTCAACCAAAACTTGAAACAGCATATGTTATGTAGAGCATTTTGATGTTTATGTAAAGTCATTTCCCTAGTGTGTCCTTCCCTCTCTCTGCTATTAGGAGTTTTTACTAAATTAGTAAATTGTGTTGTCATGTTAAATCACTTTATTGCCTTTATTGCTCCAACAAAACATCCTGTATCATGTGACAGACAATGATGTGGCATAGTCCATTGATTTACCAAATGCACAGTTCACAATCACAACAGCAGAGCTATGTAACTGACTAGCAGTTTTTGTACAGAAACCCCACTCACCTAGGTCTGAGCTCTGAGGTTCATGATAAACTTTAACAGTTGCCACATGGTGTCAGTGCATAAGAACAATTACACAGCTCTGCTGTTGTGCATAAGGTAAATCTATGGGCTATGCTACATCACTGTCACATGACACAGGGTGTAATGTCAGAGTGATGAAGGCACTAAACAGATTTTACATGAAGATCCACAGGGCTCATAAAACTACCATAAAGGTAGCAGGCTAATTTAATAAAAATTCCTAATAGCAGATACAGGGAAGGACGCAGTAGGACTTTACATACAAATCAGAAGTGCTCTGTATAATTTATTAATTTTTCAAATTCTGTGTTGATTACTCCTTTAACAAAACCAGAATGCCATTACTTAACTCCACATTAATAGATACCATTTAAAATATTTCACAGGTATTGCAACTGTATTTATGGCAAAACAAGGCACACAGTAATGACCCTGCATTTTGCCGGTTAGGCCTTCAGTCAGTGGTGTGCCTAATGAAGGCTTAAGTGACAAAGCGCAGTGGTCATTTGTGTGTGCCTTGTTTTGCCATCAATAAAGTTGCAGTATCATTGAACATTATTTAGTGGCAGGTATTTATATGGACTGGTGGCTTCATGCATTTGCCTTGCACTTTAGGAGCCAAGTATTGTGCACCAGCAGCTGTCTACATAGCGCAGTGTGCTCCTTATTGCCGTGTTATAATCCAAGGTAAGAATGTTTACCATGACATATTTTTGGTGCCTCAGTAATGTTTACTTTCTGTCATGGAGTGTTTGTGGAAAAGCAGGACTGAGCAGTGCAAGTATACTGTGCTAAACTGCATGTGTGCAGTCAGTGTTCTCACCTGTGTGTGGAATGCAGACCCTGTCCAGCTTCTTGCAAACATATATATGCTGACTTATTGTAGTGTCTATGGTATAAAGAATAGAGATAAAAATATGTAACATATATTTTATTTGTACCATCAGAAGCAGCGGACTAAGGTCTCGGGCCAGAGTGCACCTGAGTCACACAGTGCACACATGACTTTTAGGAGATCATAGCACCAAAAAGTCCTGCTTTTCAACACACTGTACCCAACAGACATGAAGTATTGCTGTGGCACCCAAAATATTTCATGGCATACAGACATTATAAAGTCAGATAATATACAAGGTCCAGTTCACTTCTACCACACTGTGCTACCACAGTTCTTCTTTTCATTTTTTTTTTGTTCTGGAATAAGTGATTTCTTTTTAGTTTAGACTGGCAGTGTCAGTTTTGCAGCAAGTTGATGTATACCATAACAAGACATGGCGCCAGTGGTAGCACATTGCGGTGGCAGTGGATTGCAGGGCCTGTTATATATATTTTGACTTTAACATGTCTGTACACCATAAAATATTTTGGGTGCCTCAGCAATATTTTATGTCTGTTGGGTATGGTGTGTTGAAAAGCATGAGTTTTTTGTGCTATTATCTCCGCAAAGTCATGTGTGCACTGTGAGTGGGTGAGGTGCACACTGGCCTGAGACCTCTGAAAACATGTCATATCAATTTGTCCACTGCTGCTGATGGTACAAATAAAATAAACATTATATATTCTTATCTTTATTCTTTATACCATAAATACTGCAACAAATCAGAATATATATGTTTGCAAGAAGCTGGACAGTGTCTGCACACACACAGAAAAGAACACTGACTGCACACATGCAGTTTAGCACAGTATAATTGCACTGCTCAGTCCTGCTTTTTGACAAACACTTCACAATAGCAGGACAGAAAGTAAACATTACTGAGGCTCCAAAAATATTTATTTTTGGAAATAGACATTATGACATTATGTGCTCACAACACACACTCGACAGAATTAATGTGCATCCCCAAAATGCAACTGTCTTGTGTCCAGAAAATTCTCCAGTGCTGACAAAGTGAAATGGGAGCGTAACAAGAAATCCAAATTCTCCCAGAATTAATGGCACACCCAGTCATGCACACTGTGCTCACACACTGTCACCAGAATAAATATGCATCTCCAAAAATGCAACTGTCTTGTGTCCAGAAAATTCTCCAGTCCTGACAAAGTGAAATGGGAGCATAACGAGAAATGCGAAGTCTCCCAGAATTAATGGCACACTCAGTCATGTGCACAGTGCTTATACACAGTCACCAGAATTATTGTGCATCCCCAAAATGCAACTGTTTTGTGTCCAGAAAATTCTCCAGTACTGACAAAGTGAAATGCGAGCATAACAAGAAATTCTGCTGCTTTTGCAATTACTTGCAGTGCTGCTGTTTATTTATCTTACTGTGATGATGATGTGATAATGCACAGTGTCTTGCCAAACTGCATGAAGGAGGGATAACATGACCATCAAGTTTACCGTTCCAAAAGATGACACTGAGAACTGTTGGTTGCCCAAAGTGCTACAGTCACCTCAACAGGAAGGATGCCCTTTGTGTGTACACTAATAGTACCCTTGGTGAGTTATATATATATATATATATATATATATATATATTATGGTAGCATGGTAGTGCTGCCATAGTTAGGGTTCAGTAGCACTTTTAAGGTTAAAGGGTGACATTTTGCACCTTAATAACTTTGCCACTGTTAAACAGATTTACCTGAAATTTGGCAGGCATCGTTGGGCATAGTAGCTCTTGGGATCTGCCAACATTCGTACCAGTCGGATATACTGCTAAGGAGTTATTAAGTGACAACAAAAAGCACAATCATGCTTTTTTGCAAATTCTTTGCTCTCTCCTACAGGTCACACTGTTTGCACAACCAGTCCGAAAACTTCAGGGAACGTGCGGCCGAGGTCTCCAATGTGCCTTTTGAAGATTTCGTGAAACAATATTGAACACTTCAAAAGTTATTCAAAAAACAAGTTCCCATTATAAGTCAATGGGAAAAGTTAAAAAGTTCGAAAGTGTCGCAAATGCACTTTTTGGTGTCGCAAATGGCTCTAGTAGTGTCGCAAATCTGCCATTTTGTTTTTAGTTACTGATCAGAAAAATGCTTGGCATTTAAAATTGGGACCCTCTAGGGACACAATTCTTTCTGTGTTCACCTAGTCCGACCCTGAGGATGCTAGCTATGTCTTTATTTTGGGATTAAACACCCCAGAAATATGTTTTTCAAATTTCTGGAAACAGTAGTGTTGCAAAGTAGTGTCACACCTGTGACGCTTTCGCAAATGTTTGCAAAAAGTGTCGCAATTTGCAAAAGTACTTTTTCAGACTTGGCTAAAATGACAGGAATTCTTTGCCACCCTGCTGCGAAAGAACAGTTTGGTCTTTTGAGCTGAAATTTGGAGGAAGGCAGCCAACATCTCACAGATGTGCATTTTGGTGGTTTGTTGAAAAGATATTGCACGGATGGCAAGTTACAGCACTCTGAAGTTGGTGATTTTTCCTAAAGACTAACATGGTGGCATCCACCACGTCTTTCGGGGCTCGTATCTCGGAAATGGTGCAAGATACGGAATTTTCATTGAGAAAATGCGTAGCCTATGGCTACTCATTCAGCAAAACAGAGGCAGGAAAATCATGAATCATGGGATTTTTTTTCCCCTACGTCATACAGTTCCTGAGATATAAGCAATTTAGTCTTCCAACAGCTCATTATCTGCTCTGAGGCCCATTATTATGCATACATTCTTTGTACACACTGTGTTTCTCTATGCAGTTGTTGGGCAAAAACAGGGTGTGCACTTCCGTTACTGTTACACTTAACATTACCACTTGTGTTTCCGTACCCCGTTGTGTTACTATTCCCGTGTACGCCACCATGTGCATTATGCTTTGCGTTCTCGTTTGCATACGCGCTTGCTTTTGCATTTCCATTTCTGTTTCCTTTGCTGTTATTTCTGCTATTAACATTACCGTTTGCACTTCCAGTTGCTGTACTGTGACCGCACACATCATGGTTTGCATTTCCATATGCCCTTGCATTTCCTTTTGCATTTCTATTTCCTTTGGTATTATTGTTGTTGTTACCGTTACCATTTACAGTTACAATTGCAGTAATGTGACCGTGCACGTTACGGTTTTCGTTTCCGTATGTGCTTGCGTTCCCGTTTCCATTTCTGTTTCCTTTGGCATTATTCTTCATGTTAACTTTAGCAGTTGCGTTTACAATTGTGGTACCGTGCCCATGCGCATTATGGTTTGCATTTCTGTGTGCACTTGCGTTCGCCTTTCCGTTTCTGTTTCCTTTGGCGTTATTGTTGCTGTTACCGTTAACATTTCTATTTACAATTGCAGTAACATGACCATGCATGTTATGATTTGCGTTTCCATATGTGCTTCCATTCCCGTTTCCATTTCTGTTTCCTGTCACATTATTCTTCATGTTAACTTTTCCATTTGCATTTACAACTGTGGTACCGTGCCCGTCCGCGTTACTGTTTGCGTTTCCATACGTGCTTCTGTTCCCATTTCCATTTCTTTTTCCTTTGGTGTTATTTTTCATGTTAACTGTACCATTTGCATTTATAATTGCGGTACCATGCCCGTGCATGTTACAGTTTGTGTTTATGTGCACGCTTCCATTTGCATTTCTGTTCCCTTTGGTGATCTTTTTGCTGTAACACTTAACATTTGCATTTCAAATACTGGTGCCATCTATGTGCGTGTTACCTGTTGTGTTCTCGTACACGCTTGTGTCTCTGTTTCTCTCACTGTTCACTTCGATGTCACTTTGCGCTTGCATTTCTATTAGCGTTTGCTTTACCATTTACATTTGTGTTACCATGTGTGTAACTCTTGGCGCTTGCGTTTGCATTGCTGTTTCTGTTACTATGTGACAAGACATCACGTGGTGGGAGAGCAGGGCTCTTTTTGCCCCGCCTCCCACTACTGCATTCTATTCACTATTTATCATCCTCATTCTCAAAAAGAAGGGAAATTAGAGGCAAAAAACTACATTTAATGCATCAATTAGGGTTGTTCCACAGCGACAAAAGTGAGGAAATTTGGTGTTAGGGTTGAAAGCACCCCTTGGAACCCCCCCCAGCCCACACCCCCAACTGGCATCAGGGTGCGTGATGGGGTCATCGGTCGTAACTCTCACCCCATACTCCTATACCTGAGCTTCTTTACACATGTGATGGGGTGAGAGTTAGGGCCGATGACCCCATTGTGCACCTCAATGCCAGATATACATATATATAGTTAGTACAGTTGACTTAGGTGCACAACATTGGGATGCTTGAAATTTGTGCACTTAACCAGACTGTGCATTTAACCAAACAGTAGCTTTCCAGGTATTTGGATGGGTTAAAAATGCTTTATTTAATTGGCAATACAGTAATACATGCCATTCATAGTACAGGTTCTCTAAGTGCAGTGTATACACAGTTTAATGAACTCTGCAATAATACATTTAAGTTTATGTTTAATTTAAAACTGTAAGCATGCCCGTAAAATGCAGTTATCAATGTAGCATTGCAGAAGACCTTTCAGCTGACTTCCTTAAAAAAATCGGTGATTTTCTTCAGCTTACTGTTTTTCAACCCTAGCTGCTGAACACATTCAGTGAAAGTAAAAAGTGTGCTGAAGTCCTTCTTTTCTTTTGACATCACATTACTTTATCCATGCTCCGTGTTGCTCCAGTGAAAGACCCTGCACCATTTTAGTTGCCCTCCTCTGGACTGCCTCCATACTGTCAATGTCCTTGCAGAGATGGGGTCTCCAGAACTGCACGCAGTACTCCAGATGGGGTCTCACCAACTCTCTGTACAGAGGGATGACAGCTTCCTGTTTTCTACTGGTGATGCCTCTCCCTATGCATCGCAGTATCCCCCAGCCCTCCTTACTGCCTTCTTACATTGTTTGCCTACCTTTAGGTCATCTGATATGATTATCACCAGGTCCCTTTCCATATTTGTTGTTGGTAGTACCTCCCCCCCATTTTGTACTCTGCCCCTGGATTTTTGTTTCCCAGGTCCATTACTTTGCTCTTCTTTGCACTGAATCTAAGCTGCCAGACTCTTGATCAATCCTCCAACCTTGCCAAGTCCCTTCTCATCCTTTCCACCCCCTTGTGTATCAGCCCTGTTACAGATCTTTGTGTTGTCTGCAAAGAGACATACTTTTTCTTCCAGTCCCTCCACAATGTCACTTATAAAGACTTTAAAGAGGACCAGTCCCAGTACTGAACCCTGAGATAACCCGCTAGCAACCTCCCTTTCTTCAGAGTGAAGGTCCAGGTTAGATTCACTATGAATATCACCACATGTCTCCTCCTTGCTCACTGGATCTGTGGTAGCCACAGAAACATCAAGTTGCTGTGTATGTGACGAAATCCACAAGTGTTATTCCAGCCAGTAGAACAGGAATCAGCAGGGTTTGAACGATCTCCTCTTTGGAGTTTGTGGTTCCCTCAGACGGATTGGCTGAATCAGACCTGCCTTCCAATAGAAATTGGTGATGGTCTCTGGAGTGACGGCTGAACATATCCAGTCCAGCATTTCATTAACGCCCAGTATGGATAAGGCAGTCTCGACAGACTCACTCTTACCTGCCTGATTTCTTTTCCTATTAGTGTTCTCGCCAGCTTCCCACTCCGCCAGCATGTGCTCCCTCACACTATAGATATGGAACACAGTAGAAACATTGGTACAATACTCCCAAGCAACATCGGACCACTTGGCACCTGGCTGACCAAGTTTATTAAGTAAGGCAACCTTCTGTTTGAGAGTGAATATTACTTTATAGAAACATAGAAACTGTCAGCAGATAAGGACCACTAGGCCCATCAAGTCTGCCTGTTGACCCTATACATTGTATGTGGCCACTGATGCTATGTGATCAATGGTTTTTCATCACACCCTTCCCTCTCAGGTTTCCCTTGCGCCTGTCCCAGGCATGCGTAAACCCCTCCACTGTGCTTACCCCCACTGCCTGCTGTGGCGGACTATTCCAAGCATCTACTATCCTTTCTGTGTAGAAAAACTTCCTCACATTACCTCTTAATCTACCCCCTTCCAATTTCATATTGTGCCTCCTTGTTCTAGTACTTTTTCTACATTGGAAAAGGTCCCTCATCTGCATGATCTTCATGCCCTTGAGGTACTTGAAAGTTTCAATCATGTCCCACCGCTGTCTCCTCTCTTCCAGTGAGTATGTATTGATGTCCCTTAGTCTCTCCTCATATGTTTTGTGGTGCAAACCATGCATCATCTTTTTTGCCCCTCTCTAGATAGTCTCCACCTTGTCTATGTCCTTGCACAAGTATGGCCTCCAGAAGTGCATGCAGTACTCCAGGTAAGGCCTTACCAATGTTTTATACAATAGCATCACCATCTCCCACCTACTGCTAGTGATACCCCTGCCTATGCACTCCAGCATGCTACTGGCCTTCCCTGCTGCCTTTGTTTACTGCTTTGATACCTTAAGGTTATCAGAGATGATAACCCCTAGGTTCATTTCCTCTTTGGTGACAGTCAGCTCCTCCACCTCCCAACCTGTAGCTCTCCCCAGGGTTCCCTCTACCCAGGTGTATTATTTTGTACTTCTTTGCATTGAACCTCAGTTGCCACATCTCTGACTATCATTCAAACTTCTCCAGGTCCCTCTTCATTTTCAGCACCCCTTCTGGAATATCCAACCTGTTGCAGATCTTAGTGTCATCTGTAAACAGGCAGACCTTTCCTTCCATCCCCACTGATGAAGACATTGAACAGGACTGGTCCTACTACTGATCCCTGTGATGCCCCACTGATCACCCCATGCCCAGATTGTACTCCATTTACTGCCACCTTCTGTCTTCTGCCTGTTAGTCAGTTCCTAACGCAGTTCGCCATCTGGTCTCCCATGCCCAGACTACCCATCTTGTTAATCAGCCTTCTATGTGGAATGGTGTTGAAGGCTTTGCTGAAATCTTGGTAGGTGACATCTACCACTCCTCCCTGATTTAGTTCCCTTGTCACTCAATCAAAAAAATCTATTAGATTCATTTGACACAACCTTCCTGCTGTGAATCCATGTTGCCTTAGATCCTGAGCACCATTGGATTCCATATGTGCCACTATCCTTTCTTTCAGTAGTGTTTCCATGATCTTTCCCACCACTGAGCTGAGGCTGACTGGCCTGTAGTTTTCCACTTCCTCCCTACTGCTGCTTTTGTGCAGTGGGACTATATGTGCCCTCCTCCAGTCCTCTGGAATGACACAGTGTTGAGTGACTTTGTGAACAGGGCCTCCAGAGGTGATGCTAATTCCCATTGCAGTTCCTTTAATATCCTCAAATGGATGCCGTCTGGCCCCATGGCCTTATCCACCTTCAGCTTTGTAGGTTCATCCAGAACTCTCTCCACTGTGAATGGACTGGTGTCCACCTCTCTCCCTCCATTGCTTCTGCAACCCAACTGTGGTCCTTGACCCTCCCCCTTCCTAGTAAATACTAAGCAGAAGTATTTGTTCAGAATTTATGCCTTGTCCAGATCCCCCTTCTTACACTCTCCCTTCTCCCCTTTGAGCCTCACAGTACCCTCATTTTTTCTTCTTTTACTGATGTACCTATAAAATGCCTTATCCCCTTTGTTTACAGACCATGCTAAGCCCACTTCTGTCTGTGTTTTCACCCTCCTAATAGCCTTCCCTGCTTTCCTTAGACATTCAAGGTACACCTCCCTTTTCTCCTTCCTTTGGCTTCCTTTATATTGCCTGAAACTCAACCTTTTAGTCCTGACTTTGTCCCGCACCTCTTTGGAGAACCATAGTGGTTTCCTTCTTCTTTTCCCTTTGGCCACTATCCTAACATATTGATTTGTTATAGCCACCATGGCTCCTTTCAGTTTCTCCCATTGTTCTTCCACCCCCCCCATCACCTCTCCCTTCCCCAGGACTGCTTATATACATCGACGAATTTCAGTGAAATCCGCCCTCCTGAAAGCTAATACTTTTGCCCTCGTGTGGCTTAATTGAGTCCATGTCTCCATGCTGAGCCACACCATGTGGTGGTCACTGGACCCCAGCTACCATTCCACCTGTATTTCTTCGACTCTGTTCCCATTGGTCCATACCAGGTCCAGAATTGACTTGTCCCTGGTTGGCCATGCACCAGCTGCCTGAGTCCAACCCCCTGCAGGGATTCTAATATGGCTGTGCTTCTAGCTGAAATAGTCATCTGGGTGGCCCAGTCCACATCTGGCATATTGAAATCCCCTAGTAGCAGGATTTCACTTTTAGCGGCCATGTCATGTATGTTCTCCACTAGTTCCCTGTCTACTTGCTCCCTCTGTGCTGGAGGTCTGTTCCTTGATTCATCATAATGAGTGAGTGAGGAACAGTTGCTTCACACTATGGGAAGGCTAAATAAAGTATGGAACAATGGTTAATTAGTGCAAACATCAATTCATGCTTAAGGTGGAATTATAAAGGTGGAATAAAGGTGGTGTACGATACTGTGCAGGAGTACTTTGTATGTGCACTTAGAACGGTGCAGGACATAAAGACTAATAGGTTTTTCTCACAAATAAATGTTCACTTAATTGAAATGGGCACTTATACAGTGTGCATTTAAGCAGTCAAATTAACTTAGGAAACCTAGGAAATAAAACGGGATATTGAAAAAGTGTGCATTTAACTGAGATGTGCACTTATCCAATATGCACTTAAGTGGTTGCACTGTGTACATATATATATATATATATATATATATATATACACACACATTACAAAAACTTAGTTTAATGCATCAGTTAGGGTTGTTCCACAGTGAGAAAGCAGGGAAATTCAGTGTTAGTCAAAGCCCCCAGGCTTTTCCCAGTCACACTCACACCAGCATCAGGGGTGCATTGAGATCATGGGCCCTCTCACCCCATCACATGTAAACAAGCTGAGGTATAAGTGAATGGGGTGAGTTAGAGACTCCACGACCCCAACACACACCACGATGCTGGCTGTGGGGTTGGCTGAAGGTAAGGGGCTTTCAACCCTAACACTGAATTTCCTCACTTTTGTTATTGTGGAACAACCCTAACTGATGCATTAAATGGATTTTTTTGACATATATATATATATATATATATAGATATATATACATACACACATATTTTTTGAGGGGGGGTCGACATATATATACATGTACTCATTGTATTGTTTTGTGTCACAGGTCACATAATGTTGATGTGTGCATTCCTGTGCCTGATGGATGAGAAATTGTGGCCTTGGAATTGGAATACTCTCAAGCCAATGAAGGTAAGTATTTTTTGAGGATGGGGATTATCATTTGCAAGTAGGTCTCATTAATGGTTCATTGTTTGGTTAATTCTTCACAGATTTTATCTGCATCCTTCTCCAATCCAGTAATGATGGACATGATCATCATTGATTCATACTACTTGTTGCATATCTGCCAGCCTGGGGAGGGGGTATGATGCTGAACAAGTTATTTGGATAAGACAACTATGACACCACAATGCATCAGGAAGTTTCTAACAAAAAGAAATGAAGGACTTATCACAACTTGATTGCAGCAGTAACACATTATGTTTAAGCTGTGGTGTTCCACCCCATCATATAAGCTGATTAACAGTTAGCAAGCTGTCCCACTGAAGCCACATGAAGACCAAATCATCACATCACAATTAAATTTAGGACCAGGCTGTAATTAATACACTGTGTCAGTGTCCCTGTGTTTTAACTCAGGTTACATTTTAAAACCACATCTTGTCAAGTCACAACCTGAGTCAAACTTTTTTTCAACACTGGCATTGCTGCAGCTGCAAATTGCAATACAGTTTGTAGTGTGATGTGCTGGACAAATATTATGTGACGTTCATGTCACCTACTTTATATGAATCATCAGTCGGATTTGCACTCTTATGAAAAAATGAACTACAGAAAAGGAACAGATGAAATAAAATTGATATACTTACCAGTATGGAAATGGATATGCTGTAGGCTTCTGTAGACAGTAATGCTGTACCATACAAACATTTAGCGAAGGAGAGTTGTTGGTTAACCTGTAAAAAACAAAATAAGTTGACCGTATGTGCTTGACCACTGCAGCTCAGAAAAGCAACAGGGAACAAAACACAGCTAAAGGAAGTTGAATAGTATGAAAGACACTAGTACACATACTCACTTTAAAGTATTGATAGTAAGAAGCCTTGTGCCTGTGGCTGATGGATGTGGTCTCCTTTCTGACTCCCTCTGCCTTGGCATGGGCAGGACATGTAATGGAAAACATCATCAGAATGGTGGTGGTGGGTGGTGGTTATAGGCACATGATGACATTCCCTTTCACATCTTCCTGCATCTGGCGGCAGTGGCTAACAGCAGTTTTATGGTGGTGATCCAGGGGGCACACAATGACATTCCCTCTCACATCTTCCTGCAACTGGTGGCAGTGGCTAACAATGATTTTATGGTGGTGGTCTGCAGCAGCACACAATGACTTTCTGTTTCTCATCTTTCTGCATCTGGTGGCAGTGGCTAACAGTGGTTTTATGGTGGTGGTCCAGGAGTGCACACAATGACATTCCCTCTCACATCTTCCTGCATCTGGTGGGAGTGACTAACAGCGGTTTTATGTTGGTGGTCCGGGGGGCACATGATGATATTCCCTCTCACACCTTCCTGCATCTGGTGGCAGTGGTTTACAACAGTTTTGTGGTGGTAGTCCAGGGGTACACATGATGACATCCCCTCTCACATCTGTCTGCATCTGGTGGCAGTGGCTATCAGTGGTTTTATGGTGGTGAGCCGGGGGGGCACATGATGACATTCCCTCTCACATCTTCCTGCATCTGGTGGCAGTGGCTAACAGTGATTTTATGGTGGTGGTCTAGGGGGCAGGACATATTGTGCACTGTGTTACAAATGTGATGTGATATATGGAATTTGAGTCACTCTGAGTGGGACACTGATTCAACTTTATGAAAAACAAAACATGTACCATACAAAAAGTGTGACAGCCTTTTAACCACTTAACTTAAAACCTACCAACATTAACTTCATCGCCGTCCTCATTCAGAAATCTGCCCTTGCAGTTATCTGTGTCTGAATTCTGCCCACTGGGAAATTATTTCTCCATTGTATCATCATCTACCTCAGTGGTAGACTGTTTCATGCTGCCAGTGCCACCAGGATGGTCCATTTCTACATCAGCAAAACCATGACTATGCCGGGGTATGAATGCTGAGGTTGAAGTCTGAGCTGGTATATACCTCTTCTTCATTTTTATGAATATCAGCAAACTGATATTTGCAGGAGAGAGGTTGTATGACAATCCTGAACTATTGCACCATCTGAGCTAAATACCTTCTCAACACTTACACTGGAGGGTGGGCATGTCAGGTACTTCAGTGCCACTACGGTCAGCTCTGGCCATTCACTGACCTTTCCACTCCAGTATAAAAGAGGATAATCAGTTATTGACAGATGTATGTTTTCAGCCAAATATGAGTGAGCCATTCACTGTGCTGCACTAAGTCCAGTGGTTGATGCATCATCCAGTTCTCTGGAATCATTTATGTCACAAATCCCACTTGAGACAAAGCACTCTAAAGTGGGTTAACGTCAACTGGTTTGGATGACGGACCACCTGGAACTGCAGTCCCCTTCCCCTTACAGGATATTCTTGATACTACTCCAGACTGACTTTCAGCCTGATTATGCTGCTGAGGTTTGCTGAACTTGGTACGTGACATCTGTGCCCTATGAACCAAGCACATCAGTTGCCAACTGACATTTTTTACCTGTTCAGGCCCACCCTCCAATAGTGAGGCAATTCCACATTTGTATCGTGCGTCCAGCATTGTTGCTATTGCAAAGTTGTCACTATGCTCAATGCTGAATGCTGAAGATGTGCCGATTCTGGTTGAATACTGTCAGCATGTGTTTCAGCAACACACTGCTACCACAGTCTCTGGCAACATCAAGATTATGCTGTAGATTCAACAATGTCTGCCTCAGCACCCTCAGAAGTGGAAATGAATGGCTAATGGAGGCAGACTCGCCACTCACTGCCTGTGTGGCATGTTCAAAAGGCCTCAAAATTGTTATTACAGAGTCCATAAGGTGCCACTGTTCAGTTGTCATAGACATGGAGGCCTGGAAGTGTCACGGCTAGAGTGCATGACAACATATTCTGATATGGCTTTGTATTGCTCATACAACCTCTCTGCCATGTATAAAGTGGAGTTCCACCAGGTGACAATTTCCAGCTTCAGTTGGTGCTGCGTGAAGCTGTTTTGAATCTACAGCTGCCGAAGTTGGTCAAAGGCCTTTGCAGAGCATGAAAAGTGAGAACAGATATGGCGTGCAACTGTCATCATTTCCTTTATATCAGGGTGCTGCAGAAGCTCCTGCACCACCAGATTTAAACAATGGGCCACGCATGGACCCCAACAAAGCCACCATTCGTGATGTATTTAACCACATTTGACCCTTATCACTTGCTATTAACCCAGCTCTCAGGGACAGGGGGTTCAGCCACTTGTCAATTTCAGTGAGTACCAAGTCCAGCATGTTTTCACCAGTGTGTGAACAGGTCACATTGTGCATAACAATCGTTGCATGCTGTCGAATTCCTGGAAGATTGCTACCAAAACTCTCCACCTTACTACACTGATTAGTCACACTACCAACAGCACAAACAACACCCACTACCTGCACCCACTGTGCAGTTATACACAAATGTGAACTCCCCACTGTTTTGCCACTTGTCCACATATCCATACTTAAATGGATGAATGGAGAAGAGGAATGTTGAAGGGCATGTCTTACAGAGTCGGACACAATACGGTACAACTCGGGGACAGCATGGGTGGAAAAGTATTTCCTGGATGGTACTTTCTATTTTGGACAGGCGCGTGCTGCAAACTGCAGGAACCCAGAATTATCCTGAAGGAAAAGGGCAACAGATCAATTGCCAACATTTCAGCTACAGCAGCATTAAGTTCACGTGACACTGTATGATTGGGTGGGTACTTCAGCTTATGGGTAAAAACACTGCAACCTTGGCTGACTTAAACATTCTGCATGGGGTGTGATGACAAACGGCTCTGCTCTGCGAATGGCAGGGGTGGAGTGTGGATGTGTGATGAAGACGGTAGCAGAGGAGATGAAAAATCCACAAATGAAGTTATTTTCCCATATATATGAAAAGGGGTAGATGTACCACTTGCACTAGACATACTGCACTGACCACCACCACAACCACTACCAAAACTGCTACTCTTACCACCACTGGGCAAAATTTCAAAATCATTATGCTTCTCCACCTCATCATGCCCGCAGTAATCCTCTGATGTTATTTCATTGCTACTGCATACATTCCTACTTGATCTTACAGTCATAGAAGGGGATAACATGCTTATTATGGTTCATGATGAGGGTGAATGCTCCACTCTGGTGTTAGCTGCCATCTTGTGCTGGGTCCACAGTGCCATGTGCCTTTTCTTAAGATGTGTATGATGTCCCCCTGTGCCCAGATGGCTCCCTTTTTTATCTCAACTACACGCACGTGCAAAGCTGGCAGATTGCAACTGACTCATCATTTGCATCTTGCACAAAAAAAATCCCGAAAAAGGGATTGTGATTCCCTACTTTTAACATGTCCCTGATACTGCTTATTGAACTCCATTTTTAAGCCCTGAAATGGGGGGGGTGCTACATGATTTTTCAGGCAGGACACACTTGGACCGCAACTTACCACCATGGCTACCTATCATTATTACTGGGTCATCATCATCAACTGCACTAACACCACCAGCTGGGAAAACGTCATCTCCTCCAACTATGAGTGAATCTACTGATTGCGCTGTAAAAAACTTTGAAGGAGAAATCCCTTTCCTCACATCAGCAATGCACTTCTGCATACTACTACGCCCACATAGAAACATAGAATTTGACTGCAGATAAGGACCACTTGGCCCACCTAGTCCACCCATTTTCCTACCTAACAGATAAGCTGCAGATCCTAGTTAACCAACAGCTTACTTCCTCCTACCCCCCCACTAGGACTGCTTTATTTCTGTCCCATGCATTTTTAAATTCCCCCACTGTTCTTGACTCCACGACCTCCTCAAAGAGACAGTTCCATGCATCCACAACCCACTCCATGAAAAAATACTTCCTCACATTACCTCTGAGTCATCCTCCCTCTATCTTCAAATTGTGCCCCCTTGTTCTTGCACATCTGTTTTTCTGAAAGATGCTACCCCCTTGGACTTTGTTGATTCCCTTAAGGTACTTGAACATTTCTATCATGGCCCCTCTCTCCCTTCTTTCCTCAAGAGTATACATATTAAGCTCCTTTAGTCTTTCTTCGTATGTGTTCTGGGGAAGACCCTGCACCACTTATGGTTGCTCTCCTCTGGACAGCCTCTACTCTGTCTATGTCTTTGGGGAGTTGGAGTCTCCAGAACTGCACACAGTATTCCAGATGGGGTCTCACCAACTGTCTGTACAGAGGGATAACAGCTTCCTATTTTTTACTATTGATGCTTCTCCTTATGCTTCCCAGTATCCCCCAAATCTTCCTTACTGCCTTCTCACATTGCTTGCCCACATTTAGGTCATCTGATATAATTACCCCCAGGTCCCTTTCTATTTTTACTGTTGTCAGTATCTCACCCCCCATTGTGTACTCTTCCCCTGGGTTTTAGTTTCCCAGGTGCATTACCTTCCACTTCTTTGCATTGAATATGAGCTGCCGTACATTTGACCCTTCCTCCAACCTTGACAAGTCCCTTCTCATCCTTTCCACTCCATCTTGTGTATCAACCCTGTTGCAGATCTTTGTGTCGTCTGCAAAGAGACATACTTTTCCTTCCAATTCCTCTGCAATGTCACTTGTAAAGACATTAAAAACATTAAAAAGGACCAATCCCAGTACTGAACCCTGTGGTACCCCGCTAGTAATCCTCCTTTCTTCACTGTGGACTCTGTTTACTACTACCCTTTGCATCCTGTTGTCTAGCCAATGTTTTATCCAAGCTACCACATTGTGACCCACTTCAAGGCTGGCTAACTTGTGTATTAATCTGTTGTGTGGGACTGTATCAAATGCATTGCTAAAATCTAGGTAGACCATGTCCACAGCCCCTCCCTGGTCTACTACTTTGGTCACTAAGTCAAAGAAATCTATTAGATTCATCTGACATGACCTTCCCATCATGAATCCATGCTGCCTTGGGTCCTGTGCCTCACAGGCCTCTAGGTACTCAACAATTCTTTCCTTCAGAAGTGATTCCATCATTTTCCCTACCACTGAGGTCAAACTAACTGGTTTGTAGTTTCCTAAGTCTGTCCTGCTCCCACTTTTGTGAAGAGGAATCACATCTGCCCTCCTCCAGTCCTCAGGTACCACCCCATCCTCCCATGAGTAGTCAGTGGTGTCACTAGTTCTACCTTTAGTTCTTTTAGAATTCTTGGGTGAATCCCATCAGGCCCCATTGCTTAGTCCACCTTCAATTTTATTAGTTCTTTCAGAACCCTTTCTTCTGTAAATGGACTGGTATCAACCCCCCGTCTTCAGAGTGTTTCTCTTGTTTGATTTAGGTACCGCCCCCTCCTCTTCCTTTTTGAATACTGAGCAGAAATATTTGTTCGGTATCCCTGCTTTTTCACTGTCACCCTCTGTCCACATTCTCTCCCCTTTATTAAGCCTCAGTATCCCTCCTTTGGTCCTTCTTCACTCCTTAATGTACCTATAAAAAGTGTTATCCCACTTCTTAACAGAGTTGGCTATCCTTTCCTTGGTTTGGGCCTTTGCTATTCTGACTGCCTTCCTTGCCTCTTTCTGCTTTAACTGATAAAGTTCTCTGTCCTGCTCCTTCTGTGTTTCCTTACATTTCCTGAATGCTATCCTTTTCTCCTTAACCTTCCCTGCCACCTCTTTTGAGAACCATAGTGTTTTTTTTTCCTTTGTTGTGTTTTGTTGATTTGCTTTACACAAATGCTTGTTGCCTCCGTGATGGCTGTTTTGATTACTCCCCATTGTTCCTCCATTCCTCCTTCTTGCCTGTTTGCTAGTGGTTTTCTGAGGCACTCTCTCATTTTCCCAAAGTCAGCCCTTCTAAAGTCCAATACTCTTGCTTTTATTTGGCTTGATTGTATGTTTCTGTTTATCATGAACCACACTGTTTGGTGGTTGCTTGTTCCCAGATGGCTACCCACTTCTAAATCTGAGATTCTCTCTCAGTCCCCATTTGAAAGTACCAGGTCTAAGATTGCTCCCTCCTGAGTGGGTTTCAATACTAGCTGTCTGAGGCATGCACCTTATAGGGCATCAAGAATGACCCTGCTCTTGGATGTGCCTGCAACAGAGGTGCTCCAGTTAACATCTGGCATATTCAGGTCCCCCATCAACAATATCTCCCCTTTTTCTGCCATTCTAAGTATGCCTTCTGTCATTTTCCTTGTCCACACCGTCCCACTGGGAGGGGTCTATATACAACCCCTGTGCTGATTGTGGTGCCATTGCCTTTCTCCAAATTGACCCACAGTGCTTCATCTCCTCCCGGTTTACCCTTTTGTTCTGTTGCTTTGATTCCTTCCCTTATGTATAGAGCTACTCCTCCTCCTCTTTTACCCTCCCTGTCCCTCCTGTAGATAGTGTATTCTGGTATATTTACATCCCAGTCATGGTTCTGTGTGTACCATGTTTCTGTGACTGCCACGATATCCAGATGTTTCTCCTCCATCAAGGCCACTAATTCAGGAAGCTTGTTACCCAGACTACGGGCATTAGTACTCATTGTTCTCCATTTTTTGATGGCTTTACCTCTTTTAGCAACATTCACCACTGATCTTTCTGCCTTGGTCTTTTCCTCATTTAGTGCCCTGTTTTGTAGGAGGAGGCTGGGAATTCCCTTCTGCTTATCAGTGCCTCCCCCTTGACTAGTTTAAAAGCTTGCCAATGAAGCATTTAAACTGATTGCCCAAAAGACTTGTTCCCTTCCTGGACAGATGCAGACCATCCTGCAAGTATAGGCTGGTATCCCTCCAGGTGGAGCCCCAATCACCAATGAAGCCAGACCCCTTTGCTCCACACCATTTTTTCAACCATTCATTGAATCGCATGGTGCGAAGTACCCTCGCCTCTCCCATGTCATAGACAGGTAGCACCTCTGAGAAGGATACTATGTGTGCTACTTGTCTTAGGCCCCTTCCCAACTCAACAAAGTCCTTCTGCACAGCTCCAATCTCATGTTGAGCTAAGTCATTCTTCCCTTGGTGGACAATGATGTCCAGCTTAGTCTCCTGTGCAGCTGATCTTGTGATCCTGAGGATGCACTTCCTGTCCCTTCAAGCCATGGCACCAGGCAAGCACCTTACTTCAGTTTTCCCTGCTCCTCCAGTTCTATCCCCCTAATAACTGAATCCCCTACCAGGAGCTGCTTCCTTTCCCTGTGGTGTCCTATGCCTCCTTCCTGTGGACCTCCCTTATGACAGTTGTCCACAACCTCCTTAGTCTCCTCTGTGGGTGCATCCATAGAGGAACTATGCTCCCCCAGAGTGATGTATGGATTGTGGAGTGCTACAACTGACTGGGTGTGCCGCTGTTCCACCACCCTCACCCTCCCTGAGCCCACTGTGTTCCAACTGCTGTGCTTTTTTGGCACTCTCTGAGGCAGTGGTGGTGGCCCTAGTGCCCCCTGGGTGGGAGAGGTTCTCTTACTACTGTCCAGTGTGGCCTGAAGATGGGCAGTCTCCTCCCTCAGGGCAGAGAGTTGTCAGAAAATAGGGCAGCATCAGCCTCACACGGACTGAATGTTCTAAATTAACATTCAAAAGCCACACACAAACAATTAACACTCAATGATATGAGCACAGGAGGGTTTCCTCCAAACAATGCAGAAAAGTTTGAGCAAAAAAAAAATACTCAAAAAAGCTTTTTTAACAGCTTTTAGAGGGTTTGAATCACAGAGAGCTCGAAGAACAAACTGTCTCCTACAGCTACCTACACCCACTACACAGAGCTGAGGCTGTGCAGAACAATCTAAAGTCCATGTGACCTGCAATCCCATGAACAACTGCAAAATTCACCTTGGAGCTCAATAACAAGGTGAAGTGATGTGAAGCACCTTGATCTCTATGCACTTTGCATTAAAATTGGTACAGAAGTGGTTGGGGGAAGGCGGAGTAATGTGAAGTCATGGTTTTCAATGGACTTCGCTTTCCTCATTATCAAGCAAAGTACTCCCCTTCGCATTGTGGATTACTCCGTGAATTCTGCATTACTCGGTGAATCACTTCACTGAGTGAATTTTGGCCACTTCTCCCATCACTAATGATAACTGAGCAGACATTGCTGGTTAGTTTTGGAGGACAACTCCAAAGAAAAGGAGATCTAGTAGTGAGCCTTTTAACACCCAGGACATACAGTTAGGGGCTGGAGGTTGTATTTTCAATATTAGCAGATTAATTTGAAATAATATAATGCATGAAGTTGTATTTGTAAGCAATCTAATTGATTTCTTTGACTGGGTGACCAAAGTAGTAGACCAGGGAGGGGCTGTGGACATGGCCTACCTAGACTTTAGCAAGGCATTTGACACAGACCCACACAAAAGATTAATAGTCAAATTAACCAGCCTGGGAGTGGGACTCAGGGTAGTAGCCTGGGTAAAACATTGTCTGGACAATAGGACACAGAAGGTAATTGTAAATGGATTCCACTCTGAAGAAAGAGGGGTTACTAGTGGGGTACTGCAGAGTTCAGTACTGGGTCCAGTCCTTTTTAATGTCTTTATAAGTGACATTGCAGAGGGACTGGAAGGAAAAGTATGCCTCTTTGAAGATGACACAAAGATCTACAACTGGGTTGATACACAAGGAGGTGTGGAAAGGATGAGAAGGGACTTGGCAAGGTTAGAGGAATGGTCGGAAGTATGGCAGCTAGGATTCAATGCAAAGAAGTGCAAAATAATGCACCTGGAAAACAAAAACCCAGGGGAAGATTACACAATGGGGGGAGGTAGTAACAAAAACAAAAAATGAAAGGGATCTGGGGGTAATCATATCAGATGACCTTAAGGTTAGCAAGCAATGTGAGAAGGCAGTAGGGAGCGTTGGGGGTATACTGGGATGCACAGGGAAAGGCATCACCAGCAGAAAACAGGAAGTTGTTATCCCTCTGTACAGACAGTTGGTGAGACCCCATCTGGAGTACTGCATCCAGTTCTGGAGACCCCATCTCTGCAAGAACATAGACAGGATAGAGGCAGTCCAGAGGAGGGCAACTAGAATGGTGCAGGGTCTGCAAGAGAAGCCATACGAGGAGAGAGCTAAAAGAGCTTAATATGTATACCCTTGAGGAAGGGAGGGAGAGGGGGGACATGATAGAAATGTTTAAGTACCTCAATGGAATCAACAAAGTCCAAAAGGGTAGCATCTTTCACAAAAAGAGACATGAAAGAACAAGGGTACACAATTTAAAGATAGAAGGAGCAGTTCAGGGGCAATGTGAGGAAGTATTTTTTCACAGAGAGGGTAATGGATGCATGGAACACCCTTTCTGAGGAGGTTGTGGGGTCTAAAACTGTGGGAGAATTCAAGAATACATGGGGCAGACATAAGGCAATTGTTGTGGGGGTAGGAAGAAATAGGCTGTTGGTTAACTAGGATCTGCAACTTATCCTGTAGGTAGGGAAATGGACAGACTAGGTGGGCCAAGTGGTCCTTATCTGCCGTCAAAGTCTATGTTTCTATGTTTCTATGGTGTGAATGTGAGTCACAAGCATTAAAAACCATACCTCTGCAGAGTGTGACCATCTGAGTCACTGACACTAATAGTCAGCAGACTATGGGAAACAACTAAAACCACTGAAACACTGGGCACGAAGGAACAGAACGGAATAACACTCCATTGTAATGTGTCAATAACATTTTTCTCAGGCAGTATATCTTTTCATTATCTGTCTATAACAAGGAAAAAGATAAGCTGTACAATGCCAGACATTGTCCATTAAGGTTCAAGATAAGTTATTTCATATCCATTTGTTGTAAGGGGACTACATAGACATTGCATCCTAGTTACCCTTGATCTTAACAAATTCAAGAAGCCCCAGTGCGCACCTGATAAAAAGGTTCATCTAGTATATGTTTTGCTTGCTTTAATATTTGTATAAAAGAAAGACCCAAGCCATTTATTTTCTATTTATCTAAAATGAATTGTCATGTTCAACTTTAATATTAATCTATTTTCAAATGTTGTGATACTACACATACTTCAAGTAGAAGAGTGTGGTATTTGAGTTTGTTTCTTTACTACAGAATGGTGTCTTAAATATACAGAACTCTTTGTCATGGGATCCCCTTCCCATAATAATACACCACACACAAAACCTTGCTGAGTGCTCAGTTGGTATTTTTATTACATAATCCATAACCACTTTATTACATAAATCTATAACCACTTTTATTTACACCATCAAAATACTTCTTTTATACATAACTACATTTTATTCATCATGTGATTGTCAATCCTTTCTCCTGGCTTGTTTTTGGTGGGGTGTTAGCCTGTCGAAGAGCTACGCACGTCGACTGACCCACCTGCCCCAACTACCCACCCAAGCTTGACCCTTACTATATAGCCATTTTTCTGTCATGTGACTTCCTGTCCCCATGTTCCCATTTGCATCTTACAGCCTGCAACCACCAGAGGGAGATCCCACTGCTACACTCTTTTCCCTTCTATTCCCACTTAA
Source organism: Neoceratodus forsteri (assembly GCA_016271365.2). NCBI lineage: Eukaryota > Metazoa > Chordata > Ceratodontiformes > Ceratodontidae > Neoceratodus > Neoceratodus forsteri. The sequence goes on from CM057452.1 coordinate 777,678,711, forward strand.
TCTCTACTATTTCCTAGGCACTCTTGTCCTCTCTGATCCTCCATTACTCTATCCTAGGCACTACTGCCTTCCCATCTACTTCACTACTCTGTACCATGCCTGTATCCTGCACCTCTCCTCCACTTTCTCTAGTCTCTAGCCCCTGTTCCAGCCTCAGCCCATCCCTCTCCCCCCTGCTTCTGGCAGTACCTAGTGCAGCCACTAGGAGTCAATGTTTCTACCTCCTCAAAGACCATCCGCCTGTCCTTTCTAGCTCTTTTCGCATGCTCATCCATCTCTCCCCCAGGACTGTAACCCCTCCACCCGGGATTTGAAATCTCTACCTCTGGCACTAAAGTTGGCTATGCTACCTTTGCACCATAGCTGCAGCCACACTTATCAAGGTACATCCATCCCCCCTTGCACTCCAGACATCACAAGACCATGGACATACTGACTCTTGTGCTTAATCTTCTTACTATTATCTTACTTTTTCAGCCCCCACCCTACCCAGTCATCCATGTTCCCACCCTGTACCCCACTCACCCCATTCCCCCCAACTCCCCTCACACGCTGGACTGCCAACTCACTCCAGCACACCCCCCACCAAACCCTATCCCCACCCCACTCATCCTCAAGTCAAACTGAGCTCACCCCATTCTGGCCATTCCTGCCCTTACCCCTCTACCCATCCCCTGTACCCACACCACCAGAACCTCACTACAGTTCCTATGCAGCAGCTCCAATTGTCGCAGCACACTGCTCAGACTAATCACCCTTCTTCTTCTGCTCTCCAGGAATGTGCACCCCTACCCTGGTCCTGGGCCATCTACCCCATCCACACCCCCTGCTGGGTGTGGCCTACGCATTGCCTCATTGAACATCTGCAGTCTCCAAAACAAAATGGCTGCACTCCAGTGCTGGGTCATACAACACAGGTCAGACATCACTGTCATAGTGGAGACCTGGCTCTCTACATCAACCCCTGACTCAACTGTCTCCATACCTGGTTTCACCTTTTTCAGGGATGATAGAGTTGGCAAACATGGGGGAGGATGTGCAGTATACCTTTGCGGCCCCCTCCTTTGCCATGCTCTCCCTGCTCTTAATCTCAGTCATGGTGCCCAAGCCATCACCATAAAAATCTCCCCTGAACTGGGCAGAGGCCCTGTCTACCTCACTACAGCATACATACCACCATGGAACCAAGCACCAGCAGCCCACTTCCTTACTGACTATCTAGCCACCCAGCCCCACAAAACCAAGCAGATTGTCCTAGGGGACCTCAATGTAAACTGGCTAAACTCCACCACCACACATATAAAGGACTCCTTTACTGCCCTTGACTTAACCAATTAGTCACACTTCCTACCAGATTTACTCAGTCAAGTGGCACCAGCACCCTCCTTGATGTAATTCTCTCCAATCACCCCCCTAAAATCAAGGACGTGAATATCTTAGTCAACGCACTCAGTGACCAATCCCATATCCTCTGTCTCTGGTCCTCTCCCATGCAGAAGCCCTCATCTCAAGCCTCCCCCCGCTGCTGCTTTCACCCAGGAGGCCTCAGTAATGTGAGGCAACACCTAGCCCAACTGGACTGGTCCCCAATTTCACTCGCGACCGATATCAACACCACACTAGCCTACCTCACCAGTGCATTCTGCAAGGCCTTTGACCTTTTTGCCCCCTTTTCCAGCACTCCCCATGAAAGACAAAATGTCTCATGGATCTCCCCACCCTTATTCAACAACTGAAGCAGAGGGATAATCAATGGCATATTGCAATCGAATCGGGTAGGCCTGCAGACAGACAGGCCTAGAACGCTGCCCACAACCAATGCACCTGGACCATACGGCAAGCTAAGGCCAAACACTATCAAACTACTCTGGCCTCCTCCTGGGGATCCACACTCGCTTTCTGGGACAGCATAAAGGAACTCAATGGAAAGTCCCATTCCCCACCCCCCCAATCCCAGATAGTGGTCATTGGCACTATCACCACTGACACCCAACAGATTGATGACTGTCTCACTGAGTCTTTCTCAGACCTCAGCTCAGTCCTTCCTGTCCACTTCTTTGACCCTATCACCATCCTAACCCTGCCCTGAAACCCCCCATTTCTCCTCTGCACATATAGCCTGACAAAGCCAAACCCCACCTGCAAAAGCCCTCTCCAGCCACAACCCCAAGTGCAACCCGATTGACTCTAGGATTCTCCTGCTAACCCAAGATGTCATACGTATCCCCTTCACTGACCTGCTAAACTGGTCCCTATGTCTAGGCCAATTTCTGAACACCTGTAAATCAGCCAAAATAACTCCAATCCAAAGAATGGAGATCGCACAGCACCTAATAACTACAGGCCGATCTCCATCCTTCCCCCACTCTCTAAAGCCCTGGAAAAAATAGTCTCCTCCCAACTCATGAAATATCTTACCAAAATACAACATACTTTGTCCAGAGCAACATGGCTTCCGCCCTGGACATAGCACCACATCGGCACTCCTGGTTTGTTTCTCATCTGGCCCCCTTGCCTGGTTCTCCAGTTACCTCTATAGCAGATCCCAGCTGGTTAAGATAAATGGTACATGATCTACCACACTACCTGTCCGCTTCAGTGTCCCCCAAGGATCCATTCTGGGCCCTACTGTCTTCAGTCTCTTTCTTAACACACTCCCTAGCTCCTGCTCATGCAGAATGCTCCAGTATGCTGACAACATGGTTCTCGTCACCTCCCATCACAACCCCATCACCCTCCAGGACTCCCTGCAAATCGTCTTCAGTCAAGCTGAAAAATGGTTCCTCTTCCACCGTCTGGTCCTGAACCTCAAAAAGACAAAGTCTATGATCCTTACCCACTGCCAGAGCAGCACCAGTAATGCCTCCCACCTCATCCTCCCCAGCACTCTCCACCACATTGAACAGGTTACAGCACACAAATACCTGGGCATCACCTTCAACTCAGCACTCACTTTCCATGCACATCTTAAAACCCTGTCCACTGCAGTGAACACCCAGATTGGACTCCTCTACTGCCACAGAGACTGTCTCCTTCAGAACGCTCCCTGGCTGGCTATCACCTCCTCCATCCTGTCCCTGGTTGACTATGGGCTTCCCATCTATGCTGTGGCTGACTCCACCGCACTCTCCAAAGTCCAAACCTCAATAAACAAGGCGTGCAGGCTCCTGATTGGTGCCCATGACAGAACGCACACATGCCAACTCTACTCGTCCTCTAACCTACTCATCTTCGACAAGTGCCTGCACTACCACACCTGTATATTGGCCAAAAAAACACAACTTGTGCTCTTCCTCCCTGAGGTTGCTACATTCCTAAAACTAGCCCCCAAGACGGTCACCACCTGGAATTCAGCCAAGGCCACCTTCTAGGTTCCTAGAACCAGGATCTCTCTTGCCCAAAGGTCTTTCCACCACAGGGCCCCCTTCTGGTACAACACCCTCCCTCCACATATCACAAGTATCCCCAAAATTGGCCCATTTAAAATCACCCTACGCAGCCATCTCACCAGCATGTGGAACTGTAAGTGCCCTTGATTGCCCAAAGCCTGAACTCATCTTTTCTCATCCCTTCTGGCACTCTGCAATGGACAAAATCCTCTGGATTGCCCCCCCCCCACCAGCAACCCTGGTCCCTCCAGGCCGTTGCTCCCTAGAGCAGGCATCTTTATTTAATACAATTGTTAGATCGAACTTTGTAGACAATTGCAAACCTCAGCACTCCTATGTAACATTGGAATTGCTTGTAAGTTCAACTGATTGTATCACACCTGTATGTAGAGCAGGCCTCTTTATTTAAAACAGTTGTTTGATCAAACTTTGAAGACAATTGCAAGCCTCAGCACTCCTATGTAACATTGGAATTGCTTTATTTGTTCAGTTGATTGTATCATACCTGTATTGTCCACCAATGTTGTACACACTATCTATATGTTGTCTACCCTCCCTGTGACAAGGTGCCTTTGTAAATGAGTCCTTGACTCAAAGATTGTAAATCTGAAATGTGAAATAAATAAATAAATAATAAGCAAAAATCAATTAACAGCAACTTTGGACTCGGATACATACCTGATGCCCACATTCAGCCCTCTGGGATGCAAACCGCAAAAGGTGCCAACATGGCTGGGTGCATACGCAACCCTTGTCCTGGTTTACTGGCCCAGTACCCTTTGGGCCTCCCTATATCCTTCTCCTGTGTCTCTTAGTCACCTATTCCCCTTTCCATCCCTCCTTTCCTCTTCCTTCCATTAGCCCATCTCTAGCTGTTGTGAAGGCTGATGGGTTCTACCCCCATCCATCCTTTTCTGCCCCATTCTTCCAATGCCCTTTCCAACTGTAGATTGAACATGTCCAGCCCCACCTCTGTCAGGTGCACACCATCCTGCCTGTACAACACTGCGCATTCCTATGACATGTCCTTATGTGTGACATATATACCCCCAACTCCTTTACCATAGCTACCACCTTCTTGCTCAGTCTCTTCCTTGCCCCTTCTATTGCTTTGATATCTCTTGCATGCTGCCATACCCCGTGGGATCATCTCTGACCAAGCAATTATTACGTCCAGTTACCATTTCCTAATTATCTCTAAATCCCATTTTGTTTCCTCAAGATATCCAACCAAGGTTGCTCCCCCATATCAGTGCCCTCTAAGTGGAACACCTACAAATCCAGCCTTTGCAGTTTCAATTTCCAGATCCTCTAAGAGTGGTAGCAGCTGGGCCAATTGCATGCCCCAAATCTCCTTCAGTGCATCTCTTCCACATCTATATCCATTCATAGTTGTCTCCACCCAGGCCTCACCTCCAATCTTCTTTCTTCGTAATAAATGAATGAGCGGCCCACAATCCAAACATTCTTCCTATGGTCTAAATCTGGGGGACAAAAACATTTATTAATTTTCAAATTCCCTAACGTATGCTTTATAATAATTTGATTTCCACCTTCCCACTTTTTTTATTTCTGCAGTCGATTGCCCTTTTGCAGCCTCCTCTGAAATGGCACCTATCCTGAATTAATGGGATGAAATGTCGGACGCATCCTCCCCCCTAAATTTCAAGCCCCTCCTTAGCACTGCTGATATCTAATAGCTGGTGGTCAGATTCCCATTGCTGTGTATAAACAAACTTCCTCCCGCTGTTGATCTAACTGTCCTGTATTCCCTCATAGCTTGCACTGTGCATACTCCCCCTGACTTACCCATCTCAATCACCTCCCTTGTTCCTTGCCCTGTCTGATCCATCTTGGATCTGCTCAACCAAATCTCTATCCTATCCTTGAACCACTGAACCTCTTTCCAACATAGTCCCCCCGTGTCTACATCTTTTGCTCTGGTTCACCACTTCACTCACTCGAAATGTGCCTCTAAACATAACCAAAATGGCTGCCACAAACAATCATGCCTCGAAATGCCCCTACTAATCTGCCTAACAAACTCTCTGATATTGGCTGTCTTCTATCTGGGTTTCTACCTTTCAGCCTTTGCCAAGCCTGCATCGTTCTACTGACTACTGGGGCAAGCAAAGCTGCCCCCATCCCTTAAGACTGCATACTAGACCTAAACCCATCATATGAATCCCCATGCAGAATGCCATACTCCTTCCTCCCACTTCTGGAAAATAAACCTCATTACCTGCCCCTCTGTCACCAATCCACTTACCTCCATTCCAGCCCTCTCCTGGAACTCCTGGAATACTTTCTAGGATCCTTCATAGGCGTTCAATGTCCTTGCTGTCCAAGAGCTCCTGAACAGCAGCTAGACTCTTTCTGGCCAATCTACCATGAGTGGGACAGGATCACCATTCTGCTGGCTGCTGCCCCCAGGGCTAGGCACTTGAACCTGTCTAACTGAAGATGGGAAAGACTGTCAGCCACCATGTTCTTCATCTCTTCTATATGTCTCACTCTAAATGACTGGTTTACTCCCAGCCCCTGTAATACTAACTGCTTCAATACCCTCATCACTGTCTGTCGTGGTTGCCTATCTTTTCAGTACTTCCACTACTGACTTGTTATCACACCAAAACACTATCTTATGATTCTGGAGCTGCTCTCCCCAAATCATCGCTGTCACCCATGTCATGAAGATTTGCATGAGCGTAATGTCCCATGTCAGTCCCTTCTCCATCCATTCCTCTGGCCATCTTTCCAAAATCCACTTCCCCCAGAAGCATGCCCATATCCTAACTGCCCCTGCCCACGTCAGTATAAAACTCCAGGTCTGTATTGAACAACCAGTCTTCCTGCCAGAAAGTACCCCCATTATACCACTCCAAGAACTGTTACCACACTTCCAGATCTTGCATCACTCCCTTTGATATATCCACCCAATGATGGAACCACCTTGTCCCTTTTGTTGCCCTCACCAGCCTGTGAGTGAAGTCCCTGCCCAGGGTGACCACTTTACACAAATGTTAAGGTACCCCAACAACTGTTGCACTACTACCAGGGACACCTTGTGCTTGCCCTTTACCACTGTTAACAATTCCCATAGCTTCTGAACCTTATCTCCAGGTAACCTAAAAGCCCCTGCCTCTATGTTCACCTTTATCCCCATGACTTCTAACTTACCAGCTGTGCCTTTCATCTTACCTTTCCCTAGATGGGCACCTGTGCCACACATGTATTGAAAGCACCGTAGCATTTCTGTGGTCCCATTCTCCACCTGTCCTATCAACAGGAAATCATCTAAACAATGCACCAGAACCCTATTCCTGTACTCACAGAATCAGAGAATCATAGAAGCTTGATGCAGAAAAGGACCACACCAGCCCATCCAGTTTGCCCTATTTCCCCCTACACCCCGCTGCCAGCCTCTGCCCTCCCCCACTATTCAGCTTCATATGTCTGTCCTATGCCCTCTTGAATCCCTCCATTGATTCAGCCACCACCACTTCTTCTGGTAGTCTTTTCCAGGGCTCTACCACCCTCTCAGTGAAGAATCTCCCTCTCACATTGCCTCTCTATCTTTTCCCTGCAGTCTGAGGCTATGCCCTCTAGTTCTAGCCCCCACCTTCTTCTTAAGTAAACACCCTTCCATTACTTTGTTTAGCCCTTTCACATAATTAAAAGTTTCAATCATGTCTCCCCTTTCCCTTCTAGTCTCCAGCGTGTATAGATCCAGCTCCTGACACCTCTGCTCATATGTCTTCCCTTGCATACCCTACAAGATCTTTGTTGCCCTTCTCTGAACCCTGTCCATCTCATCTATGTTCTTGCGGAGGTGTGGTCTCCAGAAATGGACCCCGTACTCCAGATGCGGCCTCACCATGGCTTTGTAGAGGGACATTATTACTTCCCTCCTTTTATTAGTAATGCCTCTGCCAATGCATGCCAACATTTCATTGGCCTTTCCCACTGCCCTGCAACATAGATTTCCTACCTTAAAATTGGATGAGGCTATGATACCCAGATTCCTCTCGTGTTCTGTTACTTTTATTGCCTCCCCTCCTAGGGTGTAAACTGCTAGTCTGTTCCTACTTCCCACATGCATTACAGCACACTTTTGCCATAAATTTCAGCTGCCACATCTCTGACAACTCCTCGAGCATCTTCCTCGTGTTCTCCACCCCACAGGGGTGTCCACCCTATTGCAGATCTTTGTATCATCAACCAATAGGCACACCCTCCCCCTCAGGCCCTCTGCTATATCGTTGATGTAAATGTTAAAAAGAAAAGGTCCCAAAACTGACCCCTGGGGCACTCTACTCTTCATCCCCCCCATCCTGGAGTACACCCCATTTAGCACAACCCTCTGGGTTCTTCCCACTAAGCAGGCCTCCGCCCATCTTGTTATTTTCCCACCCATGCTCCCCAAATACCTACTGCAGCCATGTACTAAACATTTTGAACCTGGCACATGCTCATGAACATCCCATTGGCATGGCTTTATTAAAATAATACTGCACATTAAACTTAAACCCCAACACCTTCCAGTCCTCTGCTGTTACAGGGAGCAGCCTAAATGCAGCTTCTATATCTGGTTTCACCTGCCATGCCCCTTCTACTTCCCTAATCATCTCCACTGCCTGATCCAGTGTCACATAAGACCCTGTCCTCCGCTCCTCCCCAATGAAATCATTGACTGATTCCCCATCCTGGTATGACAGATGGTGGATCAGCCGGAATTCCCCTGGCTGCTTCTTTGGCACCAGCCTGAAGGATGATACCCCAAGTTTCTTGAATGGAGGTTATCTAAATTGGCCCTCCACCCTGCCTGCTCTCACTTCCTTCTGGATTTTTTAAGCCACTATGTCTTCTTTTCCCTTTACCAACCTCAGGTTATGCACCCTCATTGCCCTCCAATGCCCCTAATATCTTAAATTAAACCCTATTATGAAACCTTCCTGTATGATATCTCGTACCTTCCTGTCCAGGTACCTTTGTGTTCATGCTAGCAATAACCCTGTGTTAAATGACTTCCTGCCCATCTCAAACCCCACTTTTTCCCTTGCTCCTACCCAATGCCCCTCAGCATCCTCCAGTGCCAGAGCCAAATCCCCCTACACCATTAAATCCTGTCCCTCTCACTCTTTGCCCCAACCCTCCCCCCTGCCCCTCCCAAGCCCCCTCAAAAGGGCTGCCAACCGTAGGCCTGTCCCACTAACCTAGCAGCCCCGCTCCTGCAGTGCAAGACTGAGTATGACCCAGCGCATTTTGAGTATGCATGCATAAATTTGCAGTTCGTTCAGGTGCATAGATCCCTATTATACCCCCAACATAGTTTCTGTTGATTCCCTGCCTAAATTTGAACTCCCTCCCCCCACCAACCGTTTGCAAAATCATCATTTCAAACTAGATGTCCAGGTGCCTGGTATCTCACCATACATCCTCATGAGACGCCATCCTCTGATGAAAATGTCTCATCATATAGTAACCACCCATATCCTCCCAGCATCTTTTATGCATTCTATACAATCAGTGAATACATCAATAGAGGAACAGCCAGCTCCAGCAGTTTCTGCAGTGTGATAGCTTTAAAATATGTGAAATCTGTAAGCCAGGCATCCATGGTTTTACCTTTAAATGACTTATTCTCCTGTGTCATCCCTAATAACACCAGAGCCGCTGCCATCTCTGTCTTCCTTCTCCACTCCTTCTCCTTGTATTTCTTAGCTCCCTCCTTATCTACCAGTGCAAAAATATTTGTATACTCCCTCTTCCATATTTTTTCTTTTAAAGCCTGCAGTACGTGATCCCCCACTGTGACTCCCAGTGGTTCTTTCTCTTCTGCCTTCCTATCCCATCCACTTCTGCCCCCCCAACCTACACTTCTGTTCTCTTTAGCTCCTGTAGCACTTTGTCCAACTCCCCCAACCTCTACTCCCCATTGCCTCAGTGATCCCATCCACATACTCCTTCAAACTACCCTCTATTGTAAGATTAATTAAATCATCCTGATGCCTACACTCAGACACTCCCTTGGCCCCTGTTCTGGGTAGCTGTTTTGCACCATTGTCTGTATTCCATTCCGGTGTCTTTCTCTCCCCATCCAGCTTCTTCTTTGGCTCTTCCTTCTTCCTTGCCACCTTCAGCATTGCCTGGACCTCCGTCATAATCTCCATTGCTTGTTACACTAGGTCCTCACTTGGGCCTGTATCTGCCCCACCAGTGGTCATCCCATGCTTGGATGTCATGCTTGTCTCTCCTGATATCCAAGTAAGATCCTTGTACACAGTAAAATGCCATCTGCCAACTGCTGTGCTAGAAGTGAATCTCCAACTTGCTCTCTAGCAAAAAAAAAGGTGATCCTACCTTTCCTTCTCTTTTAATATCCCCCTCATGTGTTTCTTCCTCCTAATCACTTCCACCAATCCCTATCCTAGCTTCCTTGCCCCATCCCCCTTTTGTTCCATCTTTCTTCCCATGATGGTGCCTTACCTCCTTGCCCTTCTTCTAATGATTCCTCATTCTCCTCCTTCACCTCCTTGTCCTCCCCCCCCCCCACCAAACCTCACTATCTATACCTGGCACCCTTCCTGCCTTTTTTGTCAGGAAACCCCTGACAATAAGGGATGAATTTAAGCTGGCAACCCAACTTGTATGTAGAAGAAACTGTAACCTAGGTCCACTGCACAAGAATAATATTGCTGTCTAATTATTCAAAAAGTATGTAAGGCATTTATTAGCATACATAGAACTATTTGCAAACAGACAGTCTCCAAGGTTCAAGGGAGTACCTTTGTGTACCTCTTTTTTAATTTTTGTTAAAAATTGAACATGTCTATATACTGGCACTCTAAAAAAACAAAATATTTTTACATGCTAAGTATTTGTAATACTGCAGTTAAACAGTTCATTCATTTTAGATATGACATTTTTTTTTTCCCCAAGGAAAAATAGATAATTTTTGTGTATATTTCTGCATGTCTTTTTTTTGGTCCAAGCCTTTCAAGCTGTGAAATCAATCATCTAGACTGATTAGCAAAAACAAATTTTGCTTATCAATCTATAGCCAGTAATATATCATAAATATACATGGGTTATTGGAAACCAATTAGCAGTGATCCAGGTGTAAGCCAAAAACTGCAACACTAACTCAGTTAATTCTTTGCTTGTCACTTTACTCTCTGACAGATAAATGATGAGTACAGCTTTGAAAGAGGAAGTGACACAAAACTGGGACAGAGTATTAAAAAGAAATGACTGTTAGGACTAAGCAGCAAACTTTTCTCTGAATGCAAAGTGTACCCAATACTGGGAATTCAGGTTTAAGGGTCTGAACTATTTTCACTTTGTGCTCAGAAGCCCCAGTTTGCAAGTAAATTATTTTAGTGTACAGTAGCTCTTTCAGATTTGAAGCAGATACAGAAGAATTGTAACACCATTTTATTGACTTAAATCAAGACACGTGTGCCCAAGGGTGCAGTGTTGACAAGATGTACAAAAAAGTGCCTGCTCTCATTGCTGTTTATTTGAAAATCCCTTAACATTGTTTCAATTTAAGGGTATACTTTGCAAAGACATAGCCACCAGAAGTTGACAATTTAATTTCTGGGGCCAAATAGAAGTGCTTTAAATTCAAAAATGCAATGGACATGATTTTTCTAACCTGACTGAGATTTGATTAAGCTGTATCCAAGCAATACAACATGATTTAGTCCATGTACATCCTTGTAATTGTGTCCTTTTAAATAATTTTAAACATACAGGAACATTTCTGCAACAAGGGAGTACTGACTGGATTGGAAACAAACAGAAGAATGCAGGTAAAGATGCTGATATATCATATAACATGTGAAACGGACAGCTATTTTTCCTGAAACTAGTTTTTTTTTAACCATTTGTACATGGAGCACACAATACAATAGACTGGACACTAGTTTTGTGCCTGTGCCATCATTGGTCCTGAGTGTTTTGGATTTTGGCTTGTTTCTATCACATAACATTAAATTAAAAACAATGGAAACAGATAAGATGAGCAGGGGGATCTCAGTAAGGAGGAAACAAGTCCTAATACAATAAATCTCATGACCTTCTTATTGAAAAAAGAGGTTCCAATGAATTGCCGGATGAGAGAATTGCATAATACACAGAATTCTACACTGGGAAACTGAATAACCAGCAGCATGCACTTTATTAACAAAACAGTCAAACCAAGTTATAGTACACGTAATATGAATTTATAACTAAAAGCCAACAGAATAAACTGTGAATAAAAGCCACTACTTAGCACCATTTTGATGTGTTGTCATGCAGATACCTATCTGTGTTTGTAACTAATTTTTTTGCTGCAACTGAAGACATTTTAATTGAATCAGTCAAATGTTTTGCAAGGTATTTAGTCTCTCAAACTACCAGTCTGATTATATTGATGCCATTAAAGTGACTGTTTATGTATACTGTATATCAATATATGTATTTCTTTTTATTTCAAACCGCATGTCTTTTCACACACACATGGCATAGGCAAATAGAGTTTCTGGTAGTAAATAGGCAGCAGGAAAGAAGGCAACACAAGTTAGTGGCAGGCAGATCTTGTCAAACTGATTGACATCTTCAAATGGGTGATAAAGGCTGTTGATAAAGGACATGAAGCTGACATGCTGTGTATCTCGACTTTAGCAAGGTATTCAACTCAGTTCCATACATAGTAATTGACATAGTAGTAACATAATAATTGACAGCAGATAACGACTGCTAGGCCCATCCAGTCTGCCCATATACACTACCTTTATTAACAGCCACTGACCCTACTTGGTCATCAGCTTTAACCTCTCCTTCCCACCTCTAGGTTTCCCTTGTGTCTATCCCATGCATGTTTAAAACCTCCCACTGTTCGTACTCCCACCATCTCCTGGGGCAGGCTATTCCATGTGTCCACCACTATTTCTGTGAAAACAAATCCTCACAATTCCCCTTATCCTGCCCCCTTCCAATCTCACATCATGCACCTTGTTCATACTAGTAAGATACTTGAAGGTTTCTATCATGTCCCCCCACTCCCTTCTTTCTTCCAGTGTATACATACTCAGGTCTTACAATCTCTCTCCTCATATGTCATCTGTTGCAAGCCCTGTACCATCTTTGTCACCCTTCTCTGAACTGCCTCCACCCTTTGTCCTGCCAAAGATGTGGCTTCCAGAACTGTACAGAGTATTCCAGATGATGTCTCACCAGTGTTTTGTAATGTGGTATCACCACCTCCATTCTACTGCTAGTGATGCCCTTTTCTATGCACCCCAACATGCCACTGGCCCTCCCTAAAGCCCTTGTACTCTGCTTGATCACTTTTAGGTAATCTGATATGATAGCCCCCAGATCCCTTTCTTCCCTGGTGACCGACAGCACCTCCCAGCCAATCCTATAGCTCTGTCCTAGGTCTCTGTGTCCCAGGTTCATGATTTTGCACTTCATTGCATTGAACCTCAGTTGGCACTCATTGAACCATTTCTCCCACTTTCCTAGGTCCCTACTCATTTTATCCACCCCAAATGGAGTGTTGCAACTGTGGTAGATCTTTGTGTCATCTGAGACTTGGAAAACCTTCCCCTTCAGCCTCTCCACAATGTCACTAATGAAGACATTAAAAAGGACAAGCCCCTGGACTGGTCCCTGAGGTACCCTGCTGATGACTTCCTCTCCGCTGAGCCCATTTACCACCACCCTCTGCTTCCTGTCTGCTAACCAGTTTCTAACCCAGTTCACCACCTTGTGGCCAACACCCATGCTACCCAACTTGTTCATCAGCCTTTTATGTGGGATGGTGTTGAAGGTCTTGCTGAAATCGAGGTAGGCGACATCTACCACTACACCGATCAACCTCCTTCATCACCCAGTCAAAAAAGCCTATCAGATTTATTTGATATGATCTTCTTTCTGTAAATCCATGTTGCCATGGATCCTGGGCACAGTTGGATTCCAAACGTTCCACAATTCTTTCCTTAAGTAGTACCTCCATAGTCTTACCCACCACTTAGGTGAGGCTGACCAGCCTATAGTTTTCTGCCTCCTCCCTGCTACCATTTTTTGTGAAGAGAGACTACATGTGCCCTCCACCAGTCTTCTGGTACCACTGCTTTGTTGAGCAGCTCACTGAACAAGTTTGCCAGTGGTGCAGCTAGCTCTCTCATTAGCTCCTTCAATATCCTGGGATGCATGCCATCTGGCCTCATTGCTTTGTCTTCCTTCAATTTTATGAGCTCCTTCAAGACTCTCTCCTCTGAGAATGGAATGGTGTTCACCTCCCTCCCCCCCTTTGTATCTGGTTCCCAGCTGTGGTCCCTGCCCCTCCTCTTCTTCAGTGAATACCAAAGAGAAGTATTTATTCAGTATTTCTGCATTTTTCAGGACTGCCTCCATACCCTTCCCTTCATTCCCTCTGAGCCTTACAATCCCCCCTGGACTTCCTTCTTTCACCGATGTAACTATAGAACATCTTGTCACCTTTCTTCACCATCTGTGCTAGTCTTTTCTCTATCTGTGCCTTTGCACTCCTAACAGCTCTCCCTGCTTCCTTCAGATGGTTCAGGTACACCACACTATCTTCCTCCTTCTGTGTCTCCTTATACTTTCTGAAACCCCACCTTTTGGCCTTTACCTTTTCTGCCACCTCTTTTGAGAACTATAGTGGCTTCCTCCTTCTCTTGCCTTTGTACCTTAGTCAAATGCATTGGTTAGTCACCTTTACTGTGGCTCATTTTAGCTGTGCCCAGTGCTCCTCAACCCCCCCCCCACACTGCCTATTTCTTTTCCACGGCTTCTTTAATACCTATCCCCATCCTTACAAGGTCTGCCCTCCTGAAATCCAAGACCTTCAGCTTTATGTGGCTTGACTGCGACCCCATACTCATGTCAAACCAAACTGTTAGGTGGTCACTGAACCCCAGGTTGCTCTCTACCCAGATTTTTGTGATTCTGTCTCCGTTGGTCAGTACTAGGTCCAGAATTGCCCTATCCTTGGAGGGTTCAAGCACTAGCTGTCTGAGGCATGGTCCCTATAGGGATTACAAGATGCCTCAGCTACTGGCGGAGGTAGCTGCTGGGATGGTACAGTCTATATCAAGTATATTATAATCCACTAGAAGTAGTACCTCCCCTTTTGTTACCATCTCTAGCATTTCCTCCACTAGCCCTACCATCCACCCCCATGTGAACTGCAGGGCGATTGCCTGATTCAAGCGTGATGCACAATGCTTCTCTCTCCCCTTGCCTACCCTTTACCACAGTTGGTTTTATACCTTCTCTGACATACAGGACCCCCTTCCCCATTTTTCTACCTTCTCTGTCCCTGTCCCTCCAGAATAAAGCATAACCTGGTACATTTACCTCTCAGTTGTGATTTGTGGTGTATCACGTCCCGGTTATTGCTGCTGTGTCCAGGTCAGCTTCTACCAACAAGGCCACCAGGTCTGGGATTTTGTTTCCCAGGCTGTGGATGTTCATAGTCATGGCCTTCCATGCTTTACTGCCTGCCCCATGCTCTTCCTGTTTTCAGCCTCTTGTTTTATACCCCCATTCCTGGAATCATTCTTTTCCTGCCTCCCTTCTCCTGCCTTCCCATTTATGACTGGTTCATGTGTACATGACTTTAGATTTCCCTCCTGATTCTCCTTTCTGGCTGCTCTAATCTTTGGATGTGGGCTGCTTAAATTTCCCTGCTCACGTCACCCCATTGGCTAGTTTAAAGTCTTGCCCAGGAGGCATTTAAACCTTACCTTGAGGACTGCCTTCCTCTTCCTGAACAGATGTGGTCCATTAAACTTGTACAAGCCTACAGTGTTCCAGGTGGGTCCCCAGTCCCCAATGAAGCCATATCCCTTTTCCCTGCATCAACCCAGCAACCATGTATTGAAGCTTCTGATGCAGAGATTCTTAGCCTCCCCTCTGCCACGGACTGGCAGCACCGCCGAGAATGTTACAGAGCTTGCATCCTTCTCAAGGCATCATCTCAACTCCCTGAAGTCCTCCTGCACCTGCTCTATGCTATGCCTATCCCTGGCTAGATCATTTGGCCCCAGGTGGACAACAGCCCCCTATCCTCCCCTCTCCTTTCTACCACTGTAGCAGTCCCCTGGATTTGCTTCCCCTGTCTCTGAGCTGTGACTCCTTTAAGGCATTTTCCTCCTTCTACACCCTGCTACCTACCTGTGCCCAACTCCGTTCCCTGGACAATTAAGTCCCCCACAAGGGCTAACATCCTCTTCCCTTGGGGTCCTCTTCTTCCTGCCCCTGGGTCTCTCTCCTGGAGGACCTCCATACCCTTCCTGGTCCCAAACTCAGGCTCCCCTATCTCCCCTATTGGGATTGTCCACTCCTCTAGGACTACATAGGAGTTCCTGAGCTGGACCAGATGGGGGATGTGCCTCTGACCCATCCTTCCTCAACCTCTCTGAGCCCACTGTAGTCCATCCAGCCCTTTGCCTGGGCAACTGTTGCAGAAGTGGTTGGGGACATGTTGACCTCTGGGTGGGGGGAAGGTCCCAATAATCCTACCAGCTGGGCCTGGAGACTGGCCATATCCACTCTCAGTCAAGTGAGGTTCCTACATATGGGGCAGCACCACAGTACTCATAACATCCTCCTGAAGACTGCTGCACCACACCCACTGCACTACACCATACCCTGCATCTTTCCCTTCTGCTCTATGGCATCTTCTCCTATCTAACTCCTCCTTCAACTCTTGTTAATCTACTGCTTCACATGCCTTTATCATGTGTACTGCTTGCTAGCCCTATGCCCCAATTATTGTCCTTCATTTTTTTATTTGTCTCCCTCTCTTACTATTCTCCTTTTGTACTGTTTTAGTGAAAGAGCTCCTATCTGAATTGCTCCATTACAGTATATCAGGTGGCTTCTTCCTGTAGTTTACTTAGCCCACTTCCTCTGTGTACACAGGAAGTTGATCCCTATTGATTGCCTATAAGGGCGAACCAGCCTGGGGTGTGTGGTATGGAGGAAAGAGGGTTAGGCCTCTTCTGTGTCTGTGGAAAAAAAAATAATCACCACTATATCAGGAATTAAATGAAAGAAAATACAACAAGAAAACAATTACAGTTCTCTGTAAGACTTCCTTATTGCTTCCCTTCCTTTGGCAAAGAAAGTCCTGCAAACATGGTTACTTGCAAAATGGACCCTGTTTCCATCAACAGTCAAACTGCCGACCTCCATGGTTACACTGCCCAATCTACTCTAGTCCCTTCTGCTTCTCTCAAAACTACTCCAATGTCCCCTTGAGCAGCAAGCTGAGCCCTGAAATATTAAATCCCACTGAAACAATCACAGTTAATAATCTGTGGTCCCCTTCAAGCCTATGACCAGCTCTGGGGAGGAAACTGAATCTCTGTGTGTTTTAAAGGGCCTCCTCAGCCAATCTGAATTCAGCGCCCTTTTTTCCTTTGTTCCGATTGGCCCCTTACTCGGTTATGTCACCACCTGCTATATGCTGCCGCCCCTCCTGTGTCTGTGAAAAAAAAAATCACTACTAAATCAGGAACTAAATGAAAGAAAACACAACAAGAAAACAAATACAGAGCTGGCCCTGTGGTGCTGAGGGTTGAGGCACAGGATGCTACACCTCGCGCCGCGCCGGTGACCCGTATGTGGGAATGAGCACAGGCTACCATGGATCAGCAGGGAGAAGATGGATCAAGAATCTGATGGACTGCTCTCCATCTTTGGGGAGGGGGAGATCAGTGTCCGGTGCATGACTGACCCCTAGTGGAGGCTGGAGCTCAAAGGCACAGAGCCACAGGAACATGGGGTGGGCGTGTTGCAGATGCTTGATATGGGCATGCACAGTAGTGTGCATGACCCCTGTCACAGGCTTCATTGCATGCCACCCTCCCACAAGGGGGAAAACCGGAAATAGTGGCAGCCAGGTCATGCGGCTTAATGGCCGTCTGCCAGCGAATGCCATCTCCATGAGCGCCACCTGATCCAGATCCATGCCTGGTGGGGGAGTTGGGGGTTCTCTTTCCTCCTCGCCATGGGGGTAAGCCATGGGAGAGTACAAAGTGGTGGCCTGAGAGGAAATCGAAGTGGACGGAAGGTGGCCATAGAAGGAGGAGAGGAGAAGGAGCCTTCTGGGGCCACAGGAGAAAAAGTAAGGAAAAAGAAAAAATACAGTACTCTGTAAGCCTTCTCCAGTGATTTCCTTCCTTTGGCAAAGAAACCCCTGCAAACAAGGTTACTTGCAAAATGGACCCTGTTTCAATCAACAGCCAGACTGCCAACCTCTGTGGTTCTACTTCCTGATCTGCTCTAGTCCCTTCTGCTTCTCTCAAAACTGCTCCCACATCCTCGCGAGCAGCATTTTGATCCCTGAAATATTAAATCCCACTGAAACAAGCACAGTTAATAATCTGTGGTCCCCCTCAAACCTACGACCAGCTACACTCAATATGTCAAGAAATGTGGGGACCATGGAGTGGGGGACAGACTGACACAGTGGTTTAAGAACTGGCTACGGGGAAGAGCATAAAGGCTAGTGGTAAATGGGGAATACTTGTGATTGAGGGAGGTTACTAGTGGAGTACTGTAGGGGTAGATACTTGGCTAGTACTGTTTTACATCTTCTTTAGTGACACATAAGGAAGCATGGGGGGATGCCACCTACTACATTTGTGGCTGAAATCAAGCTCTGTGGCAAGGTAGATTTGGATGAGGGTATCTTGGATTTGAACAATGATCTGGAGAGGCATGATAAATGGTCAAAGATTTGGAAGCTTGACTTCAATGTAACCAAGTGTGAGGTTGTGCACTTGGGCCACAGAAGCCCTGAAATAGAATAAAGGTTATGATGGGTAAGTTACTGTGGGTAATATTTTCTTTGACTGAGTAGGGAAAGGGATCTGAGAGTGGTGAGTTCTAAAACCCTCAAATCAGCAATACAATGTAATGAAACAATAAAGGTAGCAAATATAACACTGGGATGCAAAGGGAAGGGATTCAGTAGTAAGAGAAAACAAGTAATATTTGTCCCTGTGCAGAACCTTAGTGCAACTGCACCTGGAGTACTGTGTGCAATATTGGAACCCTCACCTAAGAAAAGATGTAAATAAGCTGGGATGAGCGCAGAGAAGGGTGATCCAGATGATACAGGGCCAGAGGGATATAACATATGAACAGAAACTTGAAAGCCTCAACATGTGCTCATTGGAGACCAGAAGGAATGATAGGACATGATCAGAACACTTAAATACAGTGGTAGTCACACAAAAGTTTATCGGTACTGTGCACTGCACATCATTGCGCTGTTGTGGTATACAGGTTATTCAATGGGTACTGCATTTGTCCAAAGCTCAGTATATCCCACTTCTGGTAAGCTTTTGCATGGTTACCACCGTACAAGCTTGAAAAGTGAGCACAGGCGAGCTGTTCACAGAAAGCAAAAACATCATTACCAGAGGAAACAAGAGAAAATCGGGGGGAGGGGAGGAAAAATTATGTCAGGAAGTATGTTGGTAAGCTAGCAATGCCTTTCTCATCTTGTAAGCTACCTATGTTACCTCTTCACAGAAAGGGTGATGGAAAAGTGAAATAGACTGCCCACAGAAGTGATCAATGAAAAAGAATGATAGAGGGATTCAAGGGGTGGTGGAACAGACATAATGAGCTGGTTTAGGGAGTTAGGGAGGTCTGGGAGGGAGGATGGTCATGGACACATAGGCCAGACTGAATTTACTAGTAGGCTTTTTCCTGCTGGCAGTTTTTCTGTTTCTAGAGAGTGGTGGTGCACACAAATAGATCATTTGATACCTTTTTTGGGACCAACAGAGTTGTTACAAAAGAAAAGAGGTGCTTTAAGTTTTTGGACAACATGGAATCCTTTATTAAAAATCAATGGCAATTGGTTTGAAAGAACATACTTTTTCAAAACCCAGGTCATACATAACAAAACAGATAAAAAATTGTTTAGGATCCCTATTGTCCAAAACTGTATTCAAAAATTAATATAGAACCATATAAAGACAGCAAAGTTCCATAAAAGAAATAGCATTTCAAGACCAAATGTCACAGAATAGATAGCTCCCTCCCTGAGAAAGGCCATAAAACAACTAAACCTTCATTTTAATACCCTGTCTGTGTGTGTCTATATTTGCATTCGTAAATGACTTTGATTTTAAACCACAAGATAAAATAAACTTAAACAATACATTGTATATAATGGAAAAGTCTTTTAAATACAAAAATATCTTTGTGTTAAGCAAAAAAGTGAGTTTGAAGACAACCTGCCCTAGTGTAAATTAAGCATTCACCAGCTGTGTCACACATTTATGCAGTGTAAGTACTGTTCAGGTACATTTGTCTTTAAACTCTGTGTACAAGTCAATATTACTCATGAATATTCAGACTTGTACTGTTTAAACATGATCTGTCTTCAGCTCTGTAACAAACTAGCGTTTGTGCACATTCAAAACCCAAACCTATCACAGACCCCCTTGTAGCTGATCTACTGTTATCCTAATATGTCCAAGTAACAACATGTGTCTGTATATACCTATTCTTCTGTAGTATCAAAGAACAGTTCTATAAATCCGAGTCCAAAACTGAGGTAATCAACACCCCGCCGCTACCACATCCTCCCGTCCCCTAGGGTGAAATCAATGTATAGGTAACCAGCAAAAAGGAATCCTTATAATCATTTCATATCCAAACATATTACAATACCACCATGTACCACAATAATATAAGGTGGTGATATGTGACAATTAAGCATTAATCTGCTAGCCACCAGGGAAACTATAGTCTTATATCGGGTCGGTGATCAGGTGGGGGAGAGACAGCTAGCCACCAGGGACACTATATTCTTATATCAAAAGGGTGATCAGGTGGGGGGAGGAGCCGATAGCCACCAGGGAATCTATTTTCTTATATCAGGCTGGTGGTTAGGTGGGGGAGGGACCGGATAGCCACCAGGGAACCTTTATTTTATTATCTGGCTGGCGATCGGAGCTCAAGGCTGGACCACTAGCTCCAGGGATACTTACATATTTACATTTAGACCAGTGATCAGGAATTGGCAGGGGGACCACTACAATCAGGGAAACTTAGTTGTATTCTATTCATCCAGTGATCGATGAGGGGGTCACTGCCATACCTCTGCCAACCACTAGGATTGTGCAGGATTAAAGCAAGGTCTCAGTGGGCAGTATTTGATTTGCACAAGGGGACCCCACAAAAGGCCCTTGTGCAGAACAAATGCATTGAGTTTCAGACTGCACCAATATGCAGGTCCCCTCTCCTTCATTTGCATTGTGGCCCCCTCTTCCTTTGACCCGAGTGCAAACCCACTTTGAGCATGCTAAGTCAGGTTTGAGCCATGGCAAAGTTCGTGAATCTAGCCCCTGGTGTTCAAATTAGGTGGCCAAATAGATTAACTGTTAAATTTGATATTTGGAAAATTACTTGGTAACTGAGTTGCTCATTTTCTTCACTAGGAAAATAATGTGGAAAAGCCATGCCTGGGTGGTATGTATACCAGGTATGATGGTGGGGAGAGTGGGTCATTTCATTCAGAAGTGTGTGGAGAAGGGAGGGGATCAATCTCATATCATGCTGCACCTAGGTACCAATGACTTGGAGAGGAGAAGGGTGAAGGACGTACAAGAGAGGGTCAATGAGGTTGGTGGAATCTGTACCCAGGTGGGTAAGTCAGTGGCATTCTCTGAGGTACTCCCAGTACACAGGACAAGCTCCACTAGGGAGCTGAGAACAGAGGAGTTTAACAACTGGCTGGGGTGTGTGAAACCATGGGGTATGTGACAGTAGGATGGTGGGTGGGATATGGGATAGGAAGGAACTCTATGCACTAGATGGGCTGCACATGTGCATGAGGGTAAAAAGACTTAAAACAGAGGCTCAAGGATGACATTACAACTAAAGTAACTTTAAACTGATGAAGGGGGGGTCAGAGGGAGACTACAAAGTGGAGTCACCAATCAGGGGAGACCGGAAGCACCCTTCCCCCCAGCAGGCAGGAGGAAAAGGAGGGGAATCTATCAAGGAGCAGGGTTGAGGGGCTGGGAGAGGAGGGGCAGAGGTCACTGTGGAAAGTAATATCCTTGAATGTGAGGAGCTTGGCAAACAAGGTGGCAGAATTCCAGGCGATGATGATGGAAAGGGAGGTTGATATTGCAGCCATCATGAAAACCTGGGCAACCTAGTACCATGACTGGGATCTTGTGATCCCTGGATACAGGGTGTACCGCAAAGACAGGGAGGGGGGGATTATTTATGTGAGAGATGGAATACTATACACCAGGGAGGAGGGGGAAGAGGGTAAGCCAGGAGCCATATGGTACAGCTCCAAAACTCCAAGGGTAGGAAGATTAGGATGTGGGTGGTGTACATGCCACCCTCACAGAACAAGGAAAATGACAGGGACTTGGGGGAGCAAATCAGGTAGATCACTGGTAGACGGAGTACAGTCATAGTGGGTGACTTCAATATTCCTAGGACTGACTGGCAAACAATGTCTACCATGAATGCCAGAGAACAGGTACTGCTGGAGGCTATACAAGACAGCTACCTAGTGCAGGGGGTGATAGAGCCCACCAGTGAGGGTAATGCATTGGACATTGTATTAGCAAATGGGGGCCAAGTCCAGGATGAAGTCGTACAGGACCCTCTAGTGGGAAGTGATCACTACTCAGTTTGGTTCTTCCTACACACAGGTAGAGTCAGCCAGGACCAGCATGAGACTGGCAGCCTTCAAGAAGGCAGATTTTGCCAAAATGGGCAACATCCTAGGATGGCATCTTGCTGAAATTTGCCCAGGGATAGATGCTGAAAAGAAATGGTCCATCATAAAGAAAGGCCTTACAGTGGCCATGAACATGTGTGCCAAGACAGAATAAGCAGTCCAGGTCTAAAAAACCTAGCTGGCTCAGCAGGGAAGTAGCAGGGAAAGTGAGGGAGGGAGAAGATAGTGGCCTGCAGCAGGTACACAAAATTTGGGAGAAGGGAGGACAAGGAGGAGTACTCAAAAGAAATCTAGGAAAGTGAGTAGAGTAGTCAGGGCAGCTAAAATGCCAAGGGAGCTGAGACTGGCTCAGAGGATCTGTGAGGGGGAAATAGGACTTCTTCAAGTACATAAGAGAGAAGAGGAGCCGCAGGGATGAGATTGTCAGAATCAAGCGGGATGGGGGTTGGGCAGAAAAAGGGGAAGACCAAACGGAGGCACTCAATGAGTACTTCTGCTCAGTGTTCACTAAAGAAAAAGATGAGCTGATACCACAAGGAAAAGGAAGAATGGGTGGGGGGGGCAGAGGTAGCAGATGGTGTCATCCAGGAGGATAGGGTTTTAAAAGGCCTTAAACCCTTGCAGGTGGAGAAGGCACTGGGACCAGATGGTGTACATCCATGAGTCCTGAAGGAATTGGCAGAGGTACCAGCAGGCCCACTGGCAGACCTGTTTAACACCTCTTTGGAGACAGGAATGTGCCCATGGACTGGAGGATGGCTCACGTGGTACCCCTCCACAAAAGTAGTCCCAGGGACGAACCGAGAAATTATAGATCAATAAGCTTGACTTTCATCTTGGGG
Organism: Neoceratodus forsteri; assembly: GCA_016271365.2. NCBI lineage: Eukaryota > Metazoa > Chordata > Ceratodontiformes > Ceratodontidae > Neoceratodus > Neoceratodus forsteri. The sequence goes on from CM057452.1 coordinate 777,701,696, forward strand.
AAGCTAATAGAGACCATACTAAAGGAGAGGTTGATAAACTTCCTGGATAGTAATAGAATCCATAACAAAAGACAGCAGGGTTTGTCTCGGGAATATTACAGGTATATCAGACTAACCTAATTGCTTTCTTTGATTATGTCACAAGGGTGGTTGACAGGGGCCATTCCATGGATGTCCTGTATCTGGACTTTAGCAAGGTATTTGACTCATTACCAGACGGAAGGTTATCGGGCAAGTTAAGGAATCTGGGGGCAGGAGAGAAACTATTTGTGTGGGTTAGGAGCTGGCTACAGAATAGACAGCAGATGGTAGTTGTAAGGAGGGAGACCTCCAAGCCAAGACCCATGACTAGTGGAGTACCACAGGGTTCGGTAATAGGCCCCGTTTTATTCAACATCTTTATCGGGGACATTGCAGAGGGGATCAAGAGTAAGATCAGCCTGTTCACCAACGACACAAAGATATGTGCAAGAGTGGGCCATGAGGAAGGAAGGCAGGACCTCAGGGAGAATATAGCTAAACAAGAGCACTGATCAGATGTGTGTCAGCTGGGGTTTAATGCTAAAAAGTGCAAGGTTATGCACCTCAGAGCCAGAAACCTCAGGATCATCTATTGGCTGGGGGAGTACAGGTATCAATTTCAGAGGAGGAAAAGGACCTAGGTGTACTAGTCAGAGGAGACATGAGGGTATCAGCAGAGTGAAGGAGGGCAACAGCAAAGGCCAATCAGATGCTGGGGTGGATCACCATTGGTATCACCTCAAGAAGAGAGGAGGTTATCCTGCCTTTGTACAAATCACTGGTGAGGCTGCACTTGGAGTACTGTGTGCAGCACAGGTGCCCTTACCTAAAAAAGGATGTAAGATTACTGGGGGGGGGGGCAGCATATGGTGACACACATGATCTTGGGTCTAGAGGAAAAACCTTATGAGGAAAGATTGAGGGAGCTCAACATGTATTCCCTGGAGGACAGAAAGGACAGGGGGGACATGATAGAGATCTTTAAATACTAAAAAGGCATAAACAGGGTCAAAGTGGAAAGATTGTTCAACTTAAAGGGAGGAAGGGTCACGAGGGGGCACAGTCTGAAGTTGGAGGGGGGAAGGTTCAAGAGCGAGATGATGAGGCACTACTTCACAGAGAGGGTGGTGGCTGGATAGTGGCTGGGTGGAACATATTTCCAGAGGAGTTGATCAAACTGAGGACAGTGGACAGTTTTGTTTTATTTATTTATTTATTTACGTTTTGGTAACTGGGTAAGACCACTGAGACAAAAGCAGTCCCATTTTCACGGTCAACATGGGTATGCAACAAGCAATCAGAGACAAAACATAAACATATATAGAAGCAGGGAAGATAAAAATAATTGAATATACAAAGTAGGTTGATAATTACAAATAAACAAGTCAAAAAGGATGGAACAATTCAGAAGTTTTAAATGGGGATGGGACAGTGTCAAGGGGAGGATAAGTACAGATAAGAACAAAAAGGGGAATAGGCTAGTGGAGGGGATGAGGAAAGACAAATGGGAGAGGGGCAGCTGCAGGAGTAGTAGACTGCATGCTGCACACTCAGGCAAACTTGATAGACCTATGGGCCTTTTTCTGTTGCCACTTTCATATGTTTGTATAAAGTACTGAATGGCAGGAAGAAATGGAGACTGAGCCACTAGAGTAGAGGACAGCATTCTGGGTTGCTAAGCTTTTTTTGTGTTCTCAAATGAGGATTCTAGGCTGTTTATCAGCAGAACATGTAGAATTTTAATTATCTAGGAACTCTTTCACCAGTGGAAGCAGTGGAACATACTATAGTATATGGTTAACCTTTCTTGTGCATGTATTTCCATCTTAGATTAAAAGTTGTTGTACCACAGTTCAAAGATCACTGACTGCTGTTGTACCCTTCCTTGGTACAATAATATTTTTAATTAGAGTGAAAACTTTTTTGTGCCACCTGCTGTTTCACTTTCAGCCCCCCAAACACACACACACATGCTGCACCATACATACGCCATACACAACTTGTTTCATCATTAAAATAAATGGCCTGATGTCTACCCCCACATTACCACTTTCATCATTTCCAAGGTCCAGTGTGAAGATCTACTCTCTAATCAAAGACACATCTTGCTTCTGGAACTGGTGACTGCTAGAAGATAAATAAGGTAATTGTGGTTAAAAAAATGCATTGAAATACATTGAACCACACTTACCTTATTTCTCATATAGCAGCCGCTGGTTCCACCAGCAAGACGTGTCTTCGATCAGACAGTGGATCTTCACACTAGGACCTGTTTATATGAGTGAAGGTGTGGGGAGGAGTCTGGGGGGGTGCGGGGTGGTGGGTGCTCAGTAGGAGGTTGGGATGTGGGGTGGGATAGCATCACCAATGGACCTTTTTTTTCACAGATTAGAAAAAAATAAGACATTGAGGGACCATTTTCTTCTTTTCAGGGACCGAGTGACATGGGAGAGTGGGGGTTGCTACTAGATATGATAGCACACATAGCAACAAAGGGGAATGGCCATTGGAGGATTGGGGGTGCCACTAGACACCAGGGAAATAAATATTTCTGGGGCAACAATGTGTAACATTGACCATCAACTCTACTGTTTCAAGATTTCTTGAGAGTATGCATTGTGAGTTATATGAAAAAATGTGAAGAGTCTGTGGAGAGCATTGGATGTGTTAGTTCAGTAAACACTTTTGTTCATATGCAAGTGCTACTAGAAGGATATTGACAAGCTGGGTGAAAGTTTTTTTTTCCACTTGAGTACAAAAGCAACATGTGGGCAGTTGAGTTACCATGGAACATGTTTTCTAATACTGGTAGCAGAGTGCACCAATACTCGTGACAAGTGTAAAAATGTGATGCAAGACTCCTGGACCCAAAGCAAAACCTACACAGATATAATGGCACAGAGTTAAGAGTGCTAGAGGAATTTCCACAAAAGTTGCTTATGTAATTTCCTAACTTTCATGGAAGTGAATGCCTGATGTTCGGGAAATTCCACCAACAGAAGTTTTTTTCCTCACAGTTCTAGTCAGGTGACTAAAAAAGGCCTAAAAAAATTATCCCTTCAAGATAAAATAAGTAAATTAAAACATAGTAAAAAATAATAAAAAGATAATAAATAAGTGCCAAGCTACCTCAATCAAATTATATAACCCCATAGTTCTTCAACCGGAAACACTAAGATAATACAAGATTAAAATAAAGTTGGCTATTAAAATGACTGAGTATGCAAAACAAATTCTCTAAAATCCTTATAATTGCCAAATAACATACAGAACATTCCTCATCAAGGCCAACATAAGCACTTAGATGTCACCACGCTGTCTGCATGCTGGATGCAGGGTAGCTCAAATGAATCATTCCAAGCTCCTTGGCTCACAGGTCAGCACTGATGATCTTGTTGCTTCTGGGGGCTCCATACATCAAAAGCACACCCATCAGCAGGTACCTGAAAATGAAAGAAGAAATCTTCAAATGCAAGCATAAAAATAAAAAAAATAAAATATTTAAAAGTAAAAGAAGACCCCTTCCCCTATGTAGAGAGACAGCATACCTGCAATATGGTGATGAAAAATCAATAGGTTTTAGAAACTGTAGTTACTCCACAGCTGCAGGGCTCCTGCCTGATCCCACCTCCAGCAGGAGAAGGATGCTGGAAAGGGGAATGATAAGAGAATGTTGCTGGATAATGCATCCAGTCATGTATGGCCTCTGCAATTGTTTCACTAGCACCAGCAACAGCCACTCAATTTCACATTATGCCATTTGTGGCAGAGATACTGAGTGTGGAGTGATACCTGATTACTGAGGTAGAAGGCATCCACCAGGCCTTGGCAAAACAATATGGAGGCACAACAATATGATTTCAGAAGACACACAGTTTTACTGACCAGGTTCTACTAGAAAACATCCATACAGTACTTCTACACAGTAGCAACTGCAAATGCAGCAAATGCCAGGACTCTGTGGACACTTACAGAGTCACTGTGGTTCAAGGCCAACAGCAAGATCCAGGCTGGTAAGGCCACAGTCTACCTGAATTGTGACGTGTCACTGAGGTAACCTGAGAAAAGAAGCTAGGGGCAACCCACTAGGTATAACTGTACATACCTAAATAGTGTATGAAAGGCATACACAAATTTGTACTGGAGAAAAGAGGGAAATGCTATAAAAATCAATGGGAAAATATGTTTGAAATTATTTCCTAAAATGATTCAAAAGTGTTCTGGCTCCTGGTGACTAAGGAAACTGCCAATTGGTCTAACTCAAAAGATAATTATACATCAGCAGAGACTTGGGTGGAACTTTTTATCTCGCTGCTGTATGACCCACAAAACAATCACACCTCCTTCTCTTTAATCTACCTTTCAATAACATCTTTTACTATAGAAGAGGTGAGCATTGCAATTCTGTCTTTAAAATGTAAGAAAGCCTCAGGGCCTGACCAAATTCCTGCTGAGGTTTACCTTCAGGTACTCTCAACTTGGACAGATTACTACTTCCTGTTTTTAACAAATGCAGAAAGGAGGGCGTTTCACCAAACTCTTGGAGAAGAGCAAAATTTGTGCAAATTTTTAAAAAGAGCAATAAATCTGACCGCAAAATGTATAATCTGATAAGCCTATTGGCTACTATAGCAAAAATACTATTATAGGAGCAACTTATGGCCAGTGGTGGATTGTCCTCTCTGCAATTTGGTTTCAGAGAAAATTACTCCACAATGGATAATAACTATGTTCTAAGACACATGTGGGAAAAATATTGCATGATCCAGAGTCAAAAATGTTATGTTGCCTTCACTGATTTCTCCTCAGCCTTTGATTCTATCCCACTGACTGTTTTGTGGGTATAATTATTAGACAAAGACATTGACAATTCTTTAATATCGGTCATCTCCGTATTATATAGCGAGACCTGGCTCAGGTTAGGGTAGGCTCTGAGGGTAATGTTTTAAACAAATTCTGGAATGATGAAAGAGTACATCAGGACTGTCTTTTAGCCACCACATTATTTAATATTTATATGGCTAGCCTGTTAAATGTTATTGCGCATCAGAACCATCTGACTAAACTAAAATTTGTACCTTTACCATACTGGCCCTGGCATATGTGGATGATCTACTCCTTCTGGCTCTATCACAAGCAGGACTACAAAAGAAACTTGACTGCTTAACTAAGGAATCATCAAGGTTATCCCTGTCAATCAACCAGGACAAGAGTAATGTAACAATTTTCAATAAAGAGCATTTGCGTAGCACAAGGAAATGGAAAATTGGAAATATGTATATAAGCACTGTCAAATATGTATGTCTATTTGGGTCTTACCATATCATCTAATGGTTCATGGTACCTGCACACAATGAACACTAAGATTAAAATAAAAAAAATATAACAGGCTTAAGAAATTCTGGTATAGCTATGGAGATAATAGCATCAGACCCCTGATCCATGCTATTTCTTCAAAGCTAACAATGCAAGCTCTATCTGAGGCCAAGATATTGGCTCTGCACATGATTTTAGAATTAGAAGAAAGTTCTGTCCAGCTCTTTAAATCATTCCTGGGTTTAACCAAATCAATTCCTATACCCTATATTAGGGCAGAGTTTGGCCTTGACAGCTATGAGACACTGGCTGATTCTCTTATGCTGGGATACTGGATAAGATGCACTACAGCCTCCAAAGGTAGCCTCTTGCATATCTGCTTGGAGGAAAAAGAAAAGTGGGATAGTCTGGAGTGTAAAACATCTCCATGGCTTTCATATGTGCTTCTACTAATAAGAGATTAAAAAGTTGACTATTTATATAAATATTTCCTAGAAGGATTTGCCAGCAGCCCAAAATGCAAAAAATATTTAAAAAACAAAATTAGAAATCATAACTAAGAGATGGACCTAGAGGACATTAAAAGGTTCAGATTCTCTCCTTGGCATGTGCAAATGCTAACTGGTTTGGCTTTAGATTATTTTTTGGAATGTATCTGTGATCCAAAGAGAAGAAACACATACATAAGCAACACATATGAGACCTTCCAAAGTAATGTATGTTCTGCTAGATTTGCTGACATCCCAAATGCTGCCGAAATTTCCTGCTTTTGTCCTCTGGGAGGCACAAAAAATCAACATCATGTATTGTTCAAATCCCTTTGATATGGAAAAATTCATAATACATGGATATGCAGTATATGAAGAGAACTGGCCTACAGTATATTCCGGATGACCCTTTAATCTTTTGACTCATCATACAAGATGATACTATTGTAGATAACATTGCAGAGTATTTTTATATTATTAGGCGGATGAGGAAAAGCTAGCCCTTTAGATAGGAAGATGACCTACGTATTTAATAGGATTGTATCTTTTTTATGAATGTATATGTTATTTTATGTGTTTTTATATGTATGTATTACATGGTTTTAAGTGGTAATGGCATGTGCCTGTCTAGTAAAGCTTTGAACTTGAAGAAGAGCAATGAGTTTTAGAAACTGTAGCTACTCCACAGCTGCAGGGCTCCTGCCTGCTCCAACCACTAGCTGGAAAATTACTCTGGAAAAGAGAATGATGAGAGAATATTGCTGGATAATGTGTCCAGTCATATAAGGCCTATACAATTGTTTCACCAGCAGCAGCACCAGCCACACAATTTCTCATAACACCATTTGTAGCAGAGATACGGAGCGTGGAATGATACCTGATTACTGAAGTAGGAGGCATCCACCAGACTGTGGCACAATATGAAGGTAGAACAATATGAGTTTAATGAGGCACAGTTCTTTTGGCCAGGTTCTACTAGAACACTTCCATACAATACCTCTACAGAGCAGCAACTGCCAGTACTCTGTGAACACTTACAGAGTCACTGTGGTTCAAGGACAATAGTAAGATCCAGGCTCGTAAGGCCACAATCAACCCGAATTGTAACATCACTGAGACAACCTGAGAAAAGAAGCTTAAATAATAGGCATGCCACAACACCCATAGTTTAGGCAATCCATCTGAGAATAGTATGGCCTAAACACAACACAACACAACACAATGGTGCCCTTCTTTAGACTGACTAGGTACAGGGCAACAGCAAGACTATAGTAATAATGGAGAGCAGCAGGGCAAAAACAATTGCTGTGGATGCCATGGCTGCCAGCAGTCAACAACAGACCCTGTAAATTGATACTCTTGGCAGCAGTATCAGGTAGCAGTGTGAGGCATTGACCTTCATTGGACTGGCTAGCTAGGTGCATGATTTAGCTCTGACAGTAATGGTTAACGACTTCCACAGCCTTGTTGAGCCATTAACCATTATTGTCAGAGCCATCAGTATGTGGTGTGATGGCTCTGACAATAATGGTTAATGACTTTCACAGCCTTGATGAGCCATCACACAACATTGTACCATAACCTACTGTATATCAGCTGCTGTTGCAAATATATATCCTGTAGCACTAGAAACCATTGTGCACTCTAGAGATGTGACCAGCACTCTGCAAATATGGGCACTTGGACTTGGATCTCCCTGCCCCTACAATCTCACCCATATGCATCCATCATCTTCTGTCTAAATATCACAGGCAATTACAATCTGATATGTAGCTGCTAAATAAGCACTACTGACAAATATTTTTATTATCCAGCCAGAATGTACCTAGCAGTGTGACACTTATTTAGTACCGTCTTTCTTACAGCCTTTCTCCTGCACTGTCATCCCAGAGCCATGGTGGTCTCTCCTTCTTCCGAGCATATCAAGGTGATGTTTCTCAACCACTCTGAGAAATTAAGGCAATAAAGCCAAGGACTACTCAAAATGTTCAAGCCATCACCCCCCTTGATAACCAATTGACTATGACTGAAAAATGCCAGTCTCTCATGGATGGGGTGATATTGAGGGACCAGGAGAAGAAAATCTTCACCTTACAAGAAAAGATTGATGACCTGGAGAATGGAGGCTGGCAAAACATTTTGTGTTTCCACAAAGCAGACCAGAGGAGAGAACCTGTGGCTCTTCTATGCCTTGCCTTAGCCTGGTCACTCTGAGTTAGTCCAATGCCATACTTCATTGGTCTAGCTAAGAGTTTTTCTTTCTCCCTTCAATGCATGGGATGACAGAACCCGCTGCTCTGCCTCAACAGCCTACTAATGGAATTGGCTTGTAAGGGGGAGGAGCATGGCCTATACAGCCAATCTTGTGGAACCCAGTATGGCTGTTATAGATAGCTGGCTTGCTCAAGGCACAACAGGACAGCCAGGGCACTCACACAGGCCTGCCTCATTTCCTGCTGCTCTGTTAAATCTTTGCTCTTTGGTAACCTTCTGTTAACTCTTACTGTTATGGTTTATATGTTTCTTATTTATTTGTATCAGTGATATCTTGTTAATGTACTTCCAAAACTAGCTGGGGGACTAGGGGAGCTGTACTTTGGGACTACACTTTGACCAGTGGTGATCTAGGTGTTCACACTCTGTGGAAATGGGACAGAAGGTGGGAAAAAACCCTTTCCCCAAGTGTCTCCCTGCCTGTGCTCTTCAGAGCTGTACACATCTCAGACTTCTGTATTTTGACACTCCATTTTTGCACATTTATGCTACCATACCTGGAATGTCTGGGTTCTGAGCTCCCCAGTGAAGAGCATGCTGGCTATGACACATCTCCTGCAGTTGGGGTCACAGGTTGCTTTCCTTCAGCAGGCCAAACTGTTAGAGTCAAAATCTCAGAAACTCAACCATGGGTGGGTGTGACTGGAGGAACACGTTACATCTCTGGTCACGAAACATGGGGTTTCTATTCATATCCACAAGGACCTCCCCTGGAAGATCCAAAATGTATCAGTGGACCCTGAGGGATGCTTGGTCATGGCCCTTCTGGACACCGCTTTGGGTCCCCTGACTGTGGGGAATTTGTATGCCTCAAATGAGGATGGCCCAGGATACTTCCACAATATGGCAGATGGTGCACAAATTCCACTCAGCACAAGTCACTCTCATTTTAAGGGGGCACTTTAACCTCACCCTCAATCTTTCCATGGACTTAGCCATAGGAGAACAGAACCCCACTATGGGTGTCCTAGCAGTAAAGATATGGATGTCTGTCCAGGCTCTCTTGGATATATTAGAGGTTCCACAACTCGAGGTTCAGGATTAAACATGCTACAGTGATGCATACTCCTGGTATAGTCACTAGGATCTTTGAATCACCTCCCACCGTCTAATCCCCTGATAACCTCAGTCCGCATTACCTCCCTCCTCATATTGGTTCATGCCCTGGTGTAGTTAGATTTAAACCTATCATGTGCAACACTGTTGTAACACTGTTTGTAACATCTGCCTTACAACTGTATGTTAAAGGAAAACAATGGAAAAGACACATCTTTCTTCAGACACTACAGATTCTCTCAATTAGTGCTTTCAGGCAGTAACAATTTGATTTAATGATTTAGAATAGCTACCCACAACTTCCAGTTATAGTTGCTGGCAGCACCTATTTCATGAGCAGCAGTGATCTTCCTGAGCTCACTTTATACTAATATGCCTGTTTGACCTCTGCTATTGGTTGGCAGGACATATTAGCATAAAGTGAGCTCAAGACGCTCTCTGCTACTCATGAAACATTGGCTGCCAGCAATAGAAAGTGAACGTTGAAGGCCACTGAGTAAATTACTTAAAAATCTATTAGAGGAATTTAAAAAAAAAAATTTACTGTCTAAAAGCACGAATCAGGAAATGCTGTAGTGCCTGGGTAAAGCTGTGCCTTTTCCAGTGTTTCCTTTTAATGTTGAATTTATAACTTGAATGTTTAATATCTCATTCCTAATGTGCCCCTTCCCCCCAGGTTGCACCGGGAGATGAGTGACTTGTCGCTCGGTGTGCCTTCCTGGTGAAATATTTCAGTAAATAAATCCTGGATCAGTCCTCTGGTTGAACTGCAGGGTGGAGACTGGACCACCTCTTCCTGCAAGATAGCCAGTTCAAAATATGGGTTTGAATGGAAATGGAGGAGTACTTCTGCAGGAATGACATGGCGGCACAGACATGACCATTCTTTGGGGGGCTTTCAAGACTACAGTGAAGGGCTCAATCATTGGATTTGCCATGAGATGCCACAAGGACAGGGAAGAAAAGCTATCAGATTTTAAGGTGCAGCTCCTACAAAAGGAAGCAGACTTCAAAAATGACCTAAAGCCTCTGTGAGCTCCAAGGATCATGGCTGAAGCCTCACATACTCCCTCATGAAGTGGAACTAGTCCACTACAATTCCTTCTGAAAGGATAGAGAAGGGAAAAAAGGAGGGGGAGTTCTTATTTATGTGACCTCCTCCTTGGTGGCTTCCTTGTCCCCTGTGGAAATGCCAAACACAACAGGACTAGAATTCATATTCATCCAACTTGTCCTGGGCAGTGCTAAACACCTCACCATAGGATGTATCTACAATCCTCCCACGGGGGATAGTGCCACACTCCAAAGCCTCATCAGCCCAATAGCAGGGGCATGATTCATGGAGCTGCTGGTCCTGGGGGACTTCAACTTAAAGTGGGAAGCCGCCACCGAGCAAAAATATAAGACCATACTCCTAGACACTAACCTGACCCAGGTCATCACTAAGGCCACAAGGCATAACCAAAAAAAAGGGAATCACTCTATCCTGGACTGGATACTTACCTCCAAACCCACCAACATACAAGTGGCTGGTGTGATGTCGGACGCCCTAAGAGATCACTCACCCACCTTCTGCATATGGAAAAACCAACCTCCCAGGATCCCGCCCAAGGTCATAGTGACCAGGGACTTCTCTGGATTCATGGCTGAGGCATTCCAGAGATCCCTAAGAAACATAGACTGGTCTCCAGTGAGACACCTAGGGAGCATGGACGATGCAGCACAGTTTTTTCAGCACACCTTCTCAGCTGTGGCTAACATGCACACCCCAATTAGGACCAGACAAGCCAAAGGCCATTGCCACAAGTGGATAGCATGTGAGCTGAAGGCACTGATGATAACCTGAGACAAAGCCTGGAAAAGAGCAAGGAGTTCTGCTACCCCTGCTGACTACTCTGCTAATAGATCCCTGCAGAATCAGTGCCAAACAAGCTCCAAGAATGCCAAAAGGGACTACTTAAAATCCCTACAGAAGCAAACACTAACAGACCCAAAGTCCTTCTGGACAAGCATCAACTCCCTGATAAAAGGCACTAAACTGCCCCAGCAGGGTAACATAACCCATAACGGCACTACACTCAAGGACGGAGCGGAGGTCGCTACAGCCTTCAATCGCTTCTTCACTGACCTGGGGGCACTCAGACCCAACCCCACTCACAGCTCATAGAGCCCAATGGTCACTGAATCCAAGGACTCTAGGATTGCCAATTTCCATCTGCGGATAGTGCATACCAAAGACGTGCTGACCCTCCTACAATCCTTAAAACCCAGTGGATCACCGGGACCCAACGGGCTGGATCCTAGGCTACTTAGGGCTGCTGCCCCAGCCATAGCACAGCCTGTTACACAGTAAATAAACAGATCACTACAGGAAGGTGCAGTCCCCCTAACATGGAAACGGGCTCATGTAGTCAAAATCCACAAGGGCGAAGCAAGGGAACCTATAGGAAACTACAGGCCCATCTCCACCCTCTGCCACTTGGCTAAGATTCAGGAGCGGCTAGTTTACAGCCACCTCAGAGACTACCTGGAAGCCAACAGGTTACTGGCACTCACACAACATGGCTTTAGACCAAAGCACAGGACCAATACTGCCCTCATCAAATTCACCTCTGATGTCCTGACAGCCTGGGACAAGGGTAACCCCACTGGGGCTGTGTTCGTGAACCTCTCAAAGGCCTTTGACCTGGTGGATCACTCACTCTTGCTATTGAAACTTAGCCAATTGGGGCTGGATCAGCACTCCCTCAACTGGTTCTGGAATTACCTCACTGACCGCACTCAACAGGTCACGTGGAAAGGGGTCACCTCCCAACCCTATCTCTAATTGAGGGGGTCCCACAGGGCTCAATGTTAGGCCCGCTTATGTTCTCCCTATTCACAAATGACCTTTATGGGCATTGTGAGGGAAGCTCCATAGTACAGTATGCAGACGATGCAGTACTGTACAGAATGGGGATCGCCCATCCGATCTAGGACCTTGGCTCCAAAATGACTTCACTAAGGCTAAGACTTGGCTAATTAAGAAGCGCTTTGTCCTTAACCCCACCAAGACTAAGGCTATGCTGTTCAGGCCAAAATACCTGGGCCTCTGCAGGGACCATCTTCTGCCACTCACTACCTTGTCCGCCTCCAAAATAGAGGTGGTACAATCAGTCAAATACCTTGGCCTCACACTAGATCAGGGGTTCACCCTAAAGCCTCATGTGGACGCTGTAACAAAAAACAGCCACCAAAAACTGGGCCTTCTCTATCGCCTAAGCCCCAACATGATACCAGAGACTAGACTGGCTATCTCACAAAGCATCCTTCTCCCAACCTTAACCTATCCTAACCCCATCGTACTCAGCATCGCCAAAATGGACCACAGCGGACTCATGACCCTATATCACAAAATAGCTCACTTTGCTTCTAAATCCTACCTGAGGACCCACCATTGTGATGCCCTCACAGCCCTCAACTGGCCATCCCTGCACAATAGGCTCCAGTACCCCCTACTAAGCTGGACCTATAAGCTCCTGGATGTCCATCCTCTGGCAGGTCTGGATGGACTACTTGCCCCAAAGCTGCTCAGACGACCACTCCGCTCCTCGAACAAAAACTCCTGGAGACTCCCCTGACCTGCACAGTAGCAGGGAGTAAATCCTTTACTCACCTAGCTCCAGAGTCATGGAACAATCTCCCCAGCCATCTTCAGGAGGCACTGACATTAGCCCTCTTTCAAAGGGGGCTGCGTGCTCACATTATCAAACCAAGTCCCTGCCACTGCCCCACTAACTAAGACGACCACACCTAGTGACAATCCGTACTGACTAGACACTGCTCCCCTACAAGGGTAATGACTAGTGACTGCTTGAGCATGTACACTACCCCGTACGGAACCTCCCATTGGCACTAAAAGCACTTATAACCTCACTCCCATCTGTTGTCACTGCTGTACTCTATACTATAATGTATTTGCTGCCCACTTCTACAGAAACTGTATGATGTACTCATAACCGGTATTATTTGTACTACTCTGCCATACTGTACTCATCAGTGTAATATACCTCTGACCTTACATGTACTGTTCTGTATTGCTGTATTGGATGTACTACTGTATCAGACGCACTGCACTGTATTACGACTGTACCAACTAATATCATGTACCTCCTGCCCTCTTACACAAAAATTGGAAAATTGTATACTTTCCTAGTAACCCTGTATGATATGTCTGACACGGTGATACCTGTCTGTATGTTCAAACCTTATGTAACAAACCCCGGGTCGCCCCTGAAAAAGGGATCTTCGGGGCCCAGTGGGCTTACCCGGTTAACAAAATTTAATAAATAAATAATAAATAAATCTTTGGGTCAACATAGATGCCCTCAAGGCCAGGAAAGCTGAGCTGGTGACCCTCAGACTCCAGCAGCACTATGGGGGTGTGAACATATGTGGCAGTCTCCTCTTACATCAGCTCAAAAAGCAACAATCTGAACAGTTTATTGGGTCTGCACCACATGCAGGGGAACTATAGGCAAAACAGGGTCTTATATATTTTCAGGCCGAGTCTGAACTTAAATTATTGGCATGGTTCCTTAATTACTATTTTAACTTGAACTCTTTCTGTTAAAAGCCAGTCTGTCACTTTAAGGCTGAAATGACTATATAGCTGTTTTTCTGATGACTTCAAGAATAGGTTGAGATATGATTGCTTTCTCTTTTCTTCCTTTTTCTTTTATAATTGATAGTTTATTGAGGTTCTTACATGTGTCAACAAGTATACAACTCACAAAAAGTATCAGCATAACAAACAAATCTCCCAAAGTGGATGGAGCTAACGTGATGGATCCTTGGAATGCAAACTAAAGTTTATGTCAGTCACAGATATATGCATACTGTATATAAGACAAAAAAGGCCTCATTACAAAACTGATTTCCCATAATGGAGATATCCTTGTTCTCCAAAGATTTGCTTTGTAAAATGCACTGTACAAAAATATGACCATTTCTCAAGATAGGCAAACTACTGCCTAACATCTAATGGTATCAAGGGATGTGGCATTACTTAACATGATATGTTCAACATCTAACGCCATCATCTTGGCATCTGTGAGTAAGAAGTCTATCTACAGCAACTCAGTTACGGAACCTCAGTTAAAAGAAATCAACAAGTACAATCATATGCCATCTACCATGACTGAAATACTTGATGCAACAAGTCATTCAAGAACAAGACTCCCACCAGCTCCAAATATTTAACACAGATTGGATTATTGAGGGAGAGAATGCCAGCAAGCACCCAAGGACCAGGTAAAAGCGAATGTTTGTAAAAGATTGCAAGCCTTTGCCAAAGAAAACTCCCTAATTAACATCTAATCTTTGGTAAGAGAATAAAAGTGCCAAGTGGGGGTCAGATTTTCTCTGGGAGCTGTGGGATTATGAAGTGGCTAATATGTGTGTATGTTTTGCTAAGAACTGTATAACTGCCATCGTCTGGACTGGTTTTGTGCCAAGCTGAAACTAAACTCTTGTACTAAGGGTATCAACTAAAAAGAAACTGTTCAAAGAAAATACCTTTCCAGCATCTTCTGCCCCCACACACATTTTTTGGGGGGGAATCAAAAGACGGTCAGCATTGTGCTGTTCTTCTAACAGCAAGAGTGTACTGGCACCAATGAATTTGAAAGAGTGTATTGCTAAATCACTTGCTAGTTGTTCATATTCTTTCTTTTCAGGTCTGTGTTCCTTGAATTAAAACTTATTGAATGGAATAGCATGGATTTCTTGTTATCTGCTTGTTCAGTGAAAATCACAACAAAGTGATATTTATGTGAGATCTACTACACTAGGACATAGATTTGATGTTTGGCTAGTATAAATAAGTAAGGTATAAATAAGAGAAGGGACTGGGGGCAAATGATAGAGGTCTTCAGGTACATGAAGAGGGTAAATAAGGCAGGAACAGTGAGGGTGCTTCGAAGGAAGGAGGAAGGGGCCACTAGAGGGCATGGGTGGAAGCTGGAGGGGGGAAGATTCAGGGGAGAAAGGAGGAGGTGCTACTTCACTGAGAGGGTGGTAGAGCCATGGAATGCACTACCTAGGGGCTGGTGGAGGCAGAGACAGTGGAGGGTTCAAGAGGGGTGGGACAGGTACAGGGGAAGGGTTCCGGAAGCAAAATCCAATGCAGCAAGAATATCCAGAACTGGGAAGGGAGAAGCCAGAGAAGGCGAGGGGGGCAGCAAGGTCAGCACCCAGGGTGGGGGCTGACCAAACGAGCAGACACGAAAGACCATTAGGCCTATTCTGCTGGCATTTTAGTATGTTAGTATGTTAGTATGTTAGGTTACCCCCCACACATTTGGCTTTCACATTTAGATTTGCGTTACTAAAACTGGTTCATAACATTCTCATAATATGGCTGCCCAAAAGGGATATGGGATATTTACCATACAGTAACTGGCATCCTAAAGCAGGCCAAGTTACATACAGGATCTGATCTCAACATATGATCTGAGCCATGCTATTCCACATAATGTAAGGTGAATTTAAATTGACATTTGTTCTTCCTCTCTGTGAGTAAACGTTATAGTACTGCCAAATATATTACTTTCAAGCTCTGAATGTTTTGAAAACAGTGCTATCTCATTTAGTGTGAGAGAGAGAGAGAG